>WOVY01000251.1:0-1337433 GCA_013436015.1 Rhipicephalus annulatus
CTCTCTTGAGATGCTGTCCCTTCCTAATCCCTCGTCTTTTTCTCTTGCTTCTTCTCCTAGATTTTTTTTATTTTTAAACGTTTCTCCCTCAGTTTTTTTTTTATGTGTTTGTTTATACATTCTCCGGACTTCTTCCCTCCTGTCGTGACAAGCTATAAATCGACGCGGAAAATGTGTAAATATTATTATACCTTGAAAAGACGGGGCTCTCCCGACGCAAAACGTCGGCTGAATGAACAGTTATCTTGATGATATGTGGGGTTTAACGTTCCAAACCACCATATTATTATGAGAGACACCGTAGTGAAGGGCTCCAGAAATTTCGACCACCTGGGGTTCTTTAACGTGCGCCCAAATCTGAGAACGCGGGCCTACGGCATTTTCACCTCCATCGAAAGTGCAGCCGCCGAAGCCGGGATTCGGTCCCGCGACCTGCGGGTCAGCAGCCGAGTACCTTAGCCACTAGACCACCGCGTGGGGGCAACATTGTTATCTGAAAGCGCATTAACATCCATATGATATATATATATATATATATATATATATATATATATATCTATATATATATATATATATCTATATATATATATATATCTTAATATATAATATATATATATATATATAATATTTTCTCATATTTTGTATACGGACACGTGTCGGTTTAATCATGATGCTTATCTATATACTGATAAAATTCTTGCACACTTTTCATTTCTACCTTCCCACAGGTGCCCCACAGCCAGGCATAAGGGCCAGCACGCTTGGCCTTATAGCGGGCTTCCTGGTGAAAGCAGCTGAGGATTGCATTACTTGCGACGACTGCATCGGCAAAATCAAGGCTCCCAGCTCATCTGGACCAGCTACTGCTGTGATATTTAATTTAGACAGGGGAGGGCTTTCATACCCAACGATCTCATTTCTTTCCTTTGTGAGCACTCTAGAAAGGGCCGCGGAAGCATTTGCGCCATTGGCCATTTCCAAAAAGAGGCCGATGGCACTTTTTGTGCAAACTGTGCTACCTGCAGTGGCCTTGAACCCTCTTTTCAGCCATAAAGGCGCTACTAGCGAGCACCGAGAAGCCATGGCGCGGCTAGTGTTGCAAAAATTTAGCCGTCCTTTCTTCTCAAACTACGTGCGGGACAAAACAGCCAAAGAAGGAAAGAGAAAGAGAATAGCCGAAAAGCCAAAATCTCGCAAGATTTTAAAAGTTTAGTTGCATGCCTCCATTGTATCATGTACGCGCCCAGAACCTTGCTAGCACATTTATTGAACTATGACCCAAATGCACGCAGCTCTGTACGCGTACATATGTTTTTCTTTATTGCAGACACAAGCCGTCACTGTGTGCCAGCAAGTAGGATATTCTTCGAAAGTGCAGAAACTTTGTTTGAAACATCAGCTTTAACTGGCATATTGTGGCACGCATAAGTAAAGCGACAAATGTGTTTTGTTTCATTTTGAAGTGCTGTAACATTGCTCGAATCACACGCATACACTCGCCAAATTCTTTTAGCAGAAACCTTGATATCACTTTGAGGGATCTGCTTTTCATTGACAAACGAGTATAATGGCACATTTTCAGCATGTGTACGCGCCCCAACTGCGGGTGTCGCCCTTGGGCGCTATCAATCAAACATAACCACTAGTACAACAAAGGCGGTACTATTCCGCCCTAAAAATAAGTCTGTTAATGAAAACATGCATTTCAAGTATGGCGATACTATTATTGAGTTAGTAAATTGTATAAAAATTCTTGGAGTTACATTTTCGAGCAATATGCTTTGAAACGATCGCATTTACAGTGTGCTGGGTCAGTTATCTCGCGTAGAGGGCACGGTGTACAGTGGCAAAACTGTTCTACTATACAAGGTAAAATTCTTACTTTATAAATGACTGTTCTGTTGGCATCTTGCTTATTGTTTCTTGGTATGAAGGACTACGACTAACACGCGCTTACAAAAACTGTACCTGATGCAAAAGACGTATATTAGAATAATTTTTTACTGGTCGTATGATGCTCGCAGAAGTGAATTGTTTCAACAGGCTGGAATACCACCCCTACATCGTCTCTACGATTTTAAGTTAGCATTGGTGGTCAGGCGTCAATTTCAAGAAAGTCGACATTATTTGTACGACCTCTCGAAACTGCAGCCAAATAATTTGTTCGAAACATGACATAAAGAAACATGGAAAATAAAAACTTCGAGAACAAACTACTCCACAGATAGGTTGTTCTACACAGTTTCTACGTTAATTGATAAATATGTGAAAGCTGGCATAGATTTCTTACTCTGTACCCGAACTCAATTGCACGATATACACATGTATAGTTTTCAAGATTTCTTTGCAGTTGCTACATTGTTATCATGGTTGCTATTTTTATTTTTAGAATTTGAACTTGATATTTTTGTAATTGTTGCTTAGATAACATTGCTAACTGTTTGCCAGTGCTGTCGTGCTAAAGGCGTCTGTGGGCCTATGTCAAGCTGCCTCTTTCGAAGAGCAGCTTTTACCTGCCGCTGTCCTTCATCAAACTATTGATGAAAAATAAAACATTATTATTATTATTATTATTATTATTATTATTATTATTATTATTATTATTATTATTATTATTATTATTATTATTATTATTATTATTATTATTATTAACTATGCTCGACAAGATGATGATAATGATGACGATAAAAACTTTATTGGGGTCGCAATGTGTTGCCCTCGATAGGCACATCACTGCCTTTACCATATCGTCTCATCGCACGGACATATAAAATCATAGAAACGCGCATCGGCCAGCGCTCCCCGTTCCAGCAGACAAACTCCCGTAGCGAAATTTGACGCACAATTTTTGTTGTGTAGGTCACAGTAAGAGTTAAAGCTTCAATTCCTGTGTCTCTCCTTGATATGCGTCCGTTGGCGTATGTGCATTATTCTCTTCTATCAATTGACTACAAGTGTAACACCTGTCGAGGGCGAGTGTCCAAGGTAAGTGCTCAACAGGGGCACTGCGTTTCACCTGACGCGTCCTAAACAACCTAAAATCAGTTTGATATTCTATTACCAATGAGTACATTATTAGTCAAAAGCTTTATGAATACTAAATTGAAGTTTTTTTAGGCTGGAATGGCAAAAACAACCATGCAGCAAGACATTTCTACGCAAATATACAGCTTTAGAAGTCAATCAACCAGTATAGCCTAACTACTAAAATGTAACACATAGCACACGTTAGCCTTTTCAGCAAAAAACAATCACACGTATAGGCAGTTTGTCACAGAAGCAGACGCATGGTATCAGTCCGTCGCCCTCCTGCCGGCCGCACAGTAGCAGACGAACAGGTTATAGGTAGCGCCACCTACGGCGAGCGATTGAACGAGAGCGGGGACACGCGCTCCCATAGGAACCCCGCTATCTGAACAGGTCAGGAGTGTAGTAGGTCATGCTTCCGGTGGCCAGGTGCTCGCCGTATCGCCAGCGACACCGCCAGTTGCTGCGAAAATGGCTGCCGTGTAAGCAAATTTTGCCGCGCTCGCTAAGCTTGTCGCAGACGTGCTGGTTTCAGATGACGATGACGGCGAAATGTCGGATCTGCAGTCGGAGGAAGAACTGGAGGAGACTTCAGATCTCACCGTTGCTGCCGTGCTTGCCGCACAAACTATCAGGGAAGACCGACACCGGGTGCGGCTGTATGTAGAAAGCGTGGTGGACAGCTGCAGTGACGAAGAGTTCCGAAGGCTGTTCCGTTTACTGAGGTGCACCACTGAGGTGATCACGGCCGACTTCGAGTCTTCGTCATACTATCCTCGTGGTGGGCGCGGAAGACAGAAAATAACAGCATTGAAGACTATGCTGATTGCCCTGACGTACCTGGGCACGCAGTGGTCCATGAATGCCATAGCCGACAAGTTTGGTGTCAGCGAGTCGACGGTGCACGTCGCGATACGCGGCGTTTTGGACTTTCTGCTGTCCATAAGCGAAAGAGAAATACGCTGGCCTAACGACGAGGAGGCTGCACGAAATAAGCGTGTGTTTCGCGCGCTTGGTCGTTGTGACGGCGTCGGTGCCATTGATGGATGCCATGTTCGCATCACAAGACCCACAGTGTGCGAGGAGGACTACTACAACAGGAAGAAGTTCCACTCCATCATCCTCCAGGCTGTTTGTGACGCCGACATGGTGTTCACTGACGTATTCGTTGGCTTTCCAGGCAGAGCACACGACGCCAGGGTGTTGGAGGAGAGTTTTCTATTCGAAGAGGCAGCGTCGAGATTCGATGGTGAGCGAATAAGTAATATTCAATCGAATAAGATCGCAATTTCTACAGGTTTGTTTGGCTGACAGCGGCCTTGATTGATTCTTGTTGCGCTAGGGTAGCTAAACAACCCCTGTTCTGGAGTGTAAGCAAGAGAATAATGTTAAGAGTACACACTTTATATGTTTGTAATAACTCATTATAATTGGCACTCCGAAGTAACATTCATGTACAATTGCAGGTGGATATCTTTTGGGGGATGCTGCGTACCCTCTGCTCCCGTGGCTGCTGCCACCTTACCGCCACGTCACAAGCAGCTGGCAGCCATGGATGAGCAAGTTTAACCATGTGCACTCCAAGCAACGCGTTGTTATTGAAATAGCATTTGGCCTGCTGAAGGGACGTTTTCGGCGATTGGACAAGATCGATGTTAACAGCATTCCGCAGGCTGTGGAAATTGTGATGGCAGCCTGTGTGCTGCACAACCTTGCCCGCAGACATGCCGATATTTTAGAAGATAGTGACATTGCAAACAGCGACCTTGGCATATTTTCCAGTGAGCCAGTTGATGTTGACCACAAACCTACGTTGGCAGCAAGGCTGCGGGACCGTCTGGCCCAGAGTGTGCCATTGTGATTGTATGCTCTGTGTTAATTTTGCTGCCTTTAGTGAACATCCTATTAACTCTTTCTATGTGAGCCATTGGAGTATGTGTGAGCTTATTATCATTACTTTAATTACTGTGATTGGTACGCTTTGAAGAGGACGTGTTTTGCAGGGGGGAGCAGTTCTGTCTTCAAATGTATTCTACCAGAGCAGAGTTTCTCAGCCATGAATATTTTCAGGACAGAAGAAACGATTTGCATTACTTGCATATTTTGGGGATCCCTGTGGACTGGTGAAAGTGATGAGGCACCCCTCGCCTGAGCACCTTGTAAATAAAACTGCCCTCATTCAAGCTTTTTCTAGCTATGTTTCTTCTTTAAATGGGATCGGGCCCGCGTCTATATGATGTAGGAAAATTCAACAGGTATTTTACAGCCTTTTTATAGAAAAAGGGATATATAAACGAGCTGCACCGCAATGCGAAATTGTAGCCAAATATCAAGAATTTGAAAGGGTTTCAATTATGAGACATAATATGACTAAAAAATTCAACTTTTTTTTTCTGACAATGACATTTGCAGATTTCTTGGGCTCCAAGGAAGTGCACTTAACGACCACAATACTAGAACACCGATTTCTAACACATGACATTGCTGCATAGAATTTAATGTCCCGTTCTGTGTAAACTCATCGTGTCTTCGGCTCACTCTTGATAGGAGTATGGTTTGCCTTAGTTATTGTAATAAGACTTCTTAGGAGTTTCTGGTCAATTTTCAACTGCTTTATAACGACACTCTGAAAACACGTGATTACGTGACTCTGCTATGGACGTAGGGTCTAAAAACATGAGTTTACGTCTTCGAGAAAGTGTATGTTTATGGATGAGAAGGCATTTTTTTTAGTAAATGTTACCTTTCATGAGTATGGCTTCCAGCCACAACCTTTGAGTATGGAGCATTATTGTTTACTGCATAAGTGCACTGACACTGTAGAGTATATTGCATTGTATGTTTGCTGCAAGTGCCCTGAAGGCTGCCTGCACGATTGCTGAACGAACTTTACAGTGCAATATTCAACCTGGCTTACGTTGATTCAAATGCGACCTGCAGCAATGCCATGGCTATGTTAATTCCAATAAGTTAGGCAGTGTACTACGGACCACTCATGATGCTGACTATTATTCAGGTTTCAAGATTTTTTTTTGTGACAGGTTTGAACTACTTACAGCAGCTTGGTTCAGTAGTGCAAAATAAGATGACATTTTTGTTCATTTTTTTTCACATAGTCATGACATGTATTGCTGTAATAATCCACGTACATGCAACATTGATTCCATGTAAGTTGCTCTACTGAGCACTGCATTTACTTGTTTCTTTATATTGTTGTTTAGCAGGAACTCTTTTTTTGGACACATTATCCTGCCTAAAAGCAGCACGCTTTGAATGTGCTGGTTGCATGCTACAGATGCTAACCACTGTGAATATATTATGGTTCAACTTGTCCCTTGGGTTGTTTATGACCCACGTAAGCAATGCTTCTTAAGGAGTGAAAGTTGGTTATAAATAAATGTGATATTTTTCCCCACATCAGCCAAAGGTGGTTGGGTCACCACGTGTGTGTAAATACGTGCGGTGTTGTTCTATGCAACTGTCGCTCACAAAAAATAAAATGCAATGTGTGTAGTTTGGCATACGATTAACCAACAAAATAGCTAGCACTATGAAGGTATGTTGACAAAGTGGATGTGACAAAACTATTAAAAAAATGTAAGAGTGCTTTTTAAGCTTAGCATTCAAGGCAGCACATTTGTATGGCAAGCTGAGTACAATAATGTTAAAATAGGATGGGCACCATTGCTGGGAAACACAGACCTACTCAGCGTCTTGAGTTCGTGCAAATGCCCTTGCAGTCGTGGGTTTATCTATAATGATGACACGTTTGTCCTAGTACATACAAGTAACACGATTTTTATGTAATTTGGGTTTGTAAACAATAGCGCAAGAGGAAAGTTGAAACACCACTTTTTCTTGTTTGTACCCCCAGTGTTTTGGGATGAATATGTGGAAACAGTCTCAGCTCAGTCTTATTGAAATAAAGATTACAGTGGTCATTACTCATTGTTATAAATATTTCTGCAAATGTAATTCAAGAGTCACCGGTGCAGTTCGAAGCAAAAAATGTTTATTGTGCTCATTGGGCAACTTGCAAACAACACAAACATTTCACTGATGTGTCAGGTCTATTAGTCCAAGCACACCAGTACAGCAACTGACATTGCAAATGGTCGACTTATCATGCGAGGCAACGAGCACAAAGCTTTTTTTTAGACTAGATTAAAGGTGCAGTTGTGTGGAGCAGTGCTGATCTCTCATTTGAAAGCTATAGTAGACCTCAGAAGCAGGCAAACATGCACATGCATGCTGTACAACCACGGCATTTACTACTAAAGAAGCTTACAATATGAAAGGGCATGCATACTTTTTGGCGAAAGGTATATCATAACTGCCACAGGTGAACAATAAGAATTTGACAAGTTGACATGCTGGTTAAGGCGTTACACTATAAGCATAAAGATATAGGTTAAATTACCAATTTCGTACAGTATATTTAGAGGGCGCAAATTGCTAGAACAGCTGTTCATCTTTATCTAGATGCATGCTAAAAAAATCCAACAGCTTGAATTAGATGTCAGGTTTTCCTTTGAGACATACCTCAAGTATTTTGTGACATTGATATGGCATGTTCATTTAAATCAAGCCCCACTAATTGATGCACATGGAAAGTGCTTCTGCAAAGCAGTAGTTACGAATGGATGTTTAAACCTAGAAGAATAAATAAAGCAATGCTAATGTTCTTAAATTTAACATTTAGAGGCAAAGCGCTTTGCATGCATTGCATGACAATCAGTTCACAGGCGTTTTTGATGAGGAATGCACAGATGCGTTGCCGTTGGTGCAAGTAGCTTTTAAAGGGACACTAAAATCACACAGCAATTTACGTCAGAGTGAAAGCTCAAAGTTCGACAACATCCAAAACGACAATATTATCAACAACTGTGCCCTACTTACCGAGAAATTAAGAATAATGCACAAGAACACAAGAGCCGCAGTAGGACATTTTCTAAATGATCCCGATGACATTAGACGAACCCCGTATAAGTAATCACTAATCAAGTAACTGCACTAAATAAAGAATGTTCTGGGCATTAAGAGATGCAATAAAATGCTGCTTTTTTCGTTTGTTTGAGTCATGGAAAAAAGAACCGCCGGACTTTACTATGGGGAATGGCACGAGTGGTTCAAAAATTCCATTTCCATGTGGTTATAAGGTGCCATCTAGCGGGGCGCAGTTGAAACAAAAGCACCTGCAATCTCGAAGTCAATGGCGGGAAATCGATCAATGGCTGTTGTTTCTGCTATGGCTCTCGCTGCTTTCGGTCTGCTGCTACTAGCACAGTAAAGCCTGGCAACGTTGTGCATGGCAATAGTGACGTGAGATGGTCCGATCAGTCTGCTTCTTGAGGCGAGTAATTTGGAGTGTGCCAACCTGATGCAGAGCCCTAAAACGTGATTTTATTTTAAAATAAGCCCTTCTTTGGCACAAAAGTGACACTACGAGGTTTCTGCACGGCCATTTCAACAATCAACGTCGACTTAATAGTTGACTTTAGTGTCCCCTTACTGTTACAGTAAAGCTAAACAGTAACATCACATATAGTAACAGTAAAGGAAAAATACAACTAATTCTCCCCAAAGATATGCATGCATGTGAGGTACGCTATACACTACCAGAACATGAGAGGGCTCACAACCAAGAGGACTTTGGATGTTGAGTTGTACTGTGCTGAAAAAAAGAGAAAAACAGCTAAAAGTTAATTTTGTGACAGAATAAGTTCACACAGGTGTGCATGGTGTTATAAGTCATGAGGCTGGATGTTAATCGAAGGAGAAAACATGGCAACGGAAAAGGATAAGATAAGCTCCACACAGCAATGTTGTAACCTGCAAATTATTGCGCGGCTAAAATTTTCTGCACTGAATATAGCTGGTAATGGACCAAATAACAGTAATAAGTATTTCATCTTCCTTGACCAAACGTTTCCTTTCTATTTTTTAATCACAATGTAGCAGAAATGATGAATCAAAGGGGTATCACACTCACATCAACCTTGTAACAAAGTTCTACTTAAATGCATAAAAAACAAAAACCCGTTCCCAATAGAAGTGGCACCCTTTCAATGAAAACAACCAGTCAAAATGATTATGAGTGCATATTTAACAATTAAAGTGGCAGCACCTGCCTGGTAGCTGAGCCAGCAAGGTGTTGCAATGGGAGCTCAAAGGTGAAGGTTGATTTCCTGGACATGACAGCTGGCTTTTAGCGGGGAAAAATGCAGGACTATCGATGCACTAACCATTATAGGAACACCCAAAAGCACATTCAGGTAGAAACTCTAAAATATCTATTTTTATCTTGCACCGCCACGTATAGCTCAACCCCTTTATAAGAGACGTACACCAGGAAAAAATTTGTCTCGAGCTATAACACGCAATAGTGTACATTGTAAACTTCACCACTTTTATCAGAGACTTACACCAGGAAAAAATTCTTGTTTCTTATATGAGATGTCTCTTATAAGCATGGTACCAGTTTCACATTTTCGTGTCAACCTCTATATTGACATAGGCACACCAGTGTCACATGCAGTTGTCTGTTACATCAGTGTCTCCTATAAAAGGATTTGACTGCATAATCATAAATCATATGTGGATATTGCTTGCAAAAGTCTTGCTCTGCCACATCGCACTACGAAAAATCGAGATCTCACAAGCCCTATAATGACAGCACTTACACACAATAGTGTGCGTTGTGCACTTCGCCACTGTTAATGGAACTGAACTTATGAATATACACTTCACTGCCTCTACAGTAGGCCTAATCTTCGGCTATCATGCATGACTTGTAGTTTTTTATGTGTATATTTGCCATACGACTGAATTAATTTTCAAAAAAGGTGAGGACAAGTGTATGCTCACAAAGCACATGTCTTTCAAGCATTTTTTCACAGCTTTGTTCCACAGTAAAGTGCTAATAGACCAAAAAGTAGTTGCCATGCATAATCAATATTTAAAGCTTTGAACGACTGCACCTAAACTTGTGACATCACTGCTCTTTTGTCACATAAGACATAACAGCAAAAAAAAGAAAAAAAAACACATATATAAAGAATCACTGTACACTAAATATAACAACTGGCTCTAATTGCAAAACACTTTAAATGAAGTTTTTGGTGAAATAGGCAAACGTAAAACATGTGTATTAATGTAAGCAACAGTGCTAAACAAAAAAATGAAATAAACAATTATAAATACATTTGACAACACAACACATTGAATTAAACTCTATTAAATAAATGTATCCCAACAAAGAACATGCAAACTTACATTACAATGAATCATAGCAAGTGTTGGGCCTAATCACTGTGGCTTCTAGGATGCCCTTACTGTAATAGGGCAGTGGCTAGCCTGTCAAGAGCAGAGGTTTGATCTCTTATTAACCTGGCTCTTTCTGCCTCGGCTTGCTTATAGGCAGCAAGACGTTCCGCATGCCTTCTCTCTCGATTCGCTTCTGATTGGTGCAGATATTTCAGAAGGCCTGCCATGAGTGTTTGGTTGGGTGTTTGGCGACGTTTTTTTGTGGTCGTAGCTGACGAGGTGGCGGGTGTTGGTGTTGGTGGTATCTGGGGGTGTGTTTCATGGTGTTCTTGGCTGGCCGTGTCATCTCTGACATGTGGGCTGTCGGAAGCCTGCTGCATGATACTTTCTCTGCCTGTGCTCCCAGACGGTTGATCTCTGGCAGGAGAGTATGCATTACACAAGATGAACACAAAGTGGCATTGCTGCCGGTGAATAAACACAGATGAGAGGTATGCATGCAACTTCTCTACCAAGCTAGTGCCTTTGCATGGCATGAAAGCACGGTGCCATTGATATGAAAAAAATGCATGCGCTCATGTCTCACCAGACTACCACAACAGTGCGCAAGTTTACTTTAGCTGGTTTGACATATTGACGATGCAAAGTTCTTCAGTGGAAAATGACAAACAGGAGTACACAATATGAGCATGACATCAATCGTTGAGGTTCCTTGCAAGTTGCAACATCATCAAGAATAAAGCTTTGGGCTTGTGTGAGCTGCCTGCCAGTGAAGTGATAAAGCAACATAGTTGCAATTTTTCTGGCCATGCATTTAAAAAAGAAAAGTTACTGCAGGAAAATGCTGCACTTAATTGTATCTGGCAGCTCATCTTCGAGAACACCAAGCATATGACAATGGTAAAATTTTTACAGAAACAATGAACACAAACAGTGAACACACTGTCTCCATGTGCATGTGTTGCATTGTTCATGTGCGTGTGCCAAAAGGTAAAAATAAAATCGGTATATGCAGATAAACGTACTTACTCATTATGCCTTCGTACACGGCCTGGCCCAAGCAGCAGCGGAGGATTGGCCACGTGCGACTTTTCCAGGATGTCTGCAAGCTCACTGCATACATGCAGCACCAATGTGATCGTTAGTTATTTAGGAAAACAGACATTGCAGTATCGGAGTGCCATGTTTCTGCAAGTTGGCGGTGCATTCTTTACGGTTTACTTTGTACGAGAACAAACACTTAAGAATAAGCACACCGAACACTTATATTTGTAAATTACCTGACACCTGCAGATTACCGTATTTACTTTATTGTAATAGTAGCGTTTTCAAGGTTTTTCTCTAGCTAAAGCAGGCCGTTGCATTGCAATGTAGTACAAAATCACGCACGAAACACTTAGGCTTTTTCCATGAACTCAATGAAGTAACCCCTCGTGTTACAATTGAGTAAATACGATACTGCAGAAAAGGCCATTACCACACCTTTGCTCATTCTTCCCTATTAATGCCCGCTTTGCCCTGCTAGTGTGAAACCTGCATGCCACAGCTCCTTTGAGAGTGGCATTCCCTTGTGATCTCTCATGTTTATCATGGTCAAGTTTATGGAGGTACGTGTACAGCGACTTCATTTACGAATTTGATTGCAAATCTGTCCCCCCCCCCCCTCTCAATCATAAAACAAGGTTGCCATGCACATGTACCTGTATTTATCTCTTTCTATCTTAACTGGTCCTTGCCAGGTGTGACCAAAAATATTATGAACACATGTGCTTAATAAACACCCATTCGCTCTAATTCCGTGCGGACATTTCTTCAATGGTTCTGTGTGTGTGTGTGTGTGTGTGTGCTCGTTACTTTTGCCACTGAACACTCCATTGCTCATTTCAATTAATCATTACAATCGAATATCTGAAAGAAAGACGCGAGGAAACGTCAACTATTTTCCTACCCTGTCCCTTGTTCGCGCTATTTTCTCAATTAACATTGTACAAATCATGTTTGCAAAGCGCGTACGATTTGGTGCAATGTGAAGGGAACTTGTGTTGCGAAATTATGCGTTAATTTACCGCCGTATAACAGGTACACGCGTGCATGTTAAACTTAATGCAAAACAGAAAGATTTACCGCACAGATTCACAAAAGCAACTCACGACTCGTACTCGCAGGTGACGCGCCCATGCCCAGAGGTGTTGTTTTTCCGGCGCGTACCCAGGTAGCTTCGTTTAAGGGTCCGCCACTTGTTTTCAACTTGGCTCCCCGTGACGGCACGACCCGGAAAGTGCCTGTTCAGTATTGTGGCGATAATTTCAAACATTTGCCGATTCGATTTCAGCCGGTTTTTGGGGTTGTTTTTGAAGGTCTTGTATTCTTCAAGGAATCTCAGAACTTTTGGTCGAGGCCACAGGTTACACTCGCTCAACTCGCAGGGTTCAGCAAGTTGGGGCGTCACCTCGCTGGACAGCACCTCGCTGCTGTCGTCGCCTACGAGCGGAAACAAATGCGACATTGATATAGGGTGACATTAGGCGACGAAGAATAACAGCTACTTCTGCCACTTTACGTGGACACTTACTGTTAACGTACAGCACTCCTTCGTCGAGCCTAGGTGTTCCATAGATGTTGGCTGGAAGCACGATGGTCTCGCCATCCTCCCAAACAAATACTTGTTCGGCCATTTAGCACGCGCAGCTGCAAAAGTCGGCACACTAAAACACTCAAACGCGCACAGCTGAGTTACCGCGGCCACTTTGAAAATGGCTGTCGTGACGTAATAAATGTCGTCTGCTCTGCTCATGACCTACTACACTCCTGACCTGTTCAGATAGCGGGGTTCCTATGGGAGCGCGTGTCCCCGCTCTCGTTCAACCGCTCACCATTGGTGGCGCTACCTATAACCTGTTCGTCTGTTTCTTTACGGTTGTTTTGTAGGCGCTGGTATAAGAATGCCTGCATTCTGTAGTGAACTGGCGGCATATATGTGACTATTTCTTCCCATACATTGCTGGTTAAGCAAGGTGTTCAGAGCGCTTGAGTATTTATAGCACACTGGTTGACAAACGTGGGAACCCGTAGATTTACACGATGTAGGGCAGCCTATGCGTGGTAGCGTGCATTTTATTGCAAAAAAATTCTGAATGTCTTTTAGTATTATTATTTCTGAATAATTCTAAATTTTGGATCATAAATACGCACTACGAGTGCTTTGTTGGTCAAAATTTGACCACAAAGAGTGAAGATGACGTCAGCGAGCAGGTGCTGACTAGCGCCACGCCGCTCGTAGGTGACGGCCCTAGCGGCAGAAGGTATGAACTAGAACGTGGGCGCTGGAAGAGGTGCTCTCTGGGCAGGTCAGGAGTGTAGTAGGTCATGGCTCTGCTGCCCGAACAAAATTGCGCGGGCGGTGCCGAGCCGTCCGCGGGCCGCCAGGCAAGCGAAGCAACGTGGAATAGGTAGGTTCGCCCTAAGAGCTGACGGGAATACACCAAATCAGGGAGTACAAGGTGATATGGGATAGACATCATTATAAGGCAAAGAAGCTAGCAGCAAGATAAAATTTGAGAAGCAATTGAGAGAAACGGGGGAGGAGCGTTGGGCTAGGAAGGTATTCAGGTATACTTGTACATGAAGAATGTCGATACAAAATGGAGTAAGCGAACCAAAAAATTGACGGGTAAATACTTAGAAAACAGCAGGGGGCCAAACCAAAAAGAACTATCAGTCAAGAAGAAGGTGAAGGAAACGGAGACTGATATTTGGAGAATTGGCATGATTATAAGACGTCCGCACTAGAGATCTATCGAAATTTCAAGCAGGAAATCGCCAAGGAAAGTATCTATGATAATACTCGGGGTAGTTCTTTACTGTTTTAGGCCAGGGCAGGAGTATTGCGAACCAATATATATCGGGCCAAATACGAAGTGGTAGACCCATTTATGCAGTGCGTGTAGAGGGAAGGAGGAAACTGCCGAACACTTGATAATGTTCTGTAAAGGGCTTCACCTTATATTTCAGAATGATGGCACAGATTTAAAGCACTGGTGTTTAGAGACAGGAAGGGCTAAACAGACTTTAAATGTGTAGAATTAACTAGAAGAAGGTTATCTGACTGGCGGCTAAAGTCAAAGCACGAGTGAAAATTACTGCAAAGTACGAGTCCTCAATCTCACTATTAAAAGTAAAATAAAAATAAATCTAGTTTTTGTTCACTAAGTATTACGGCTTTCTATAGTGTGTTTCTGTGTGGCTTGGTGGCGCTTGCAACCGCCCGATCTAAAGAGTAGAGCCATATCAATTCATCCATGCGGTGGCTTCACGAATATAACGTCTTGACCTCTCTATGGTGGCTAGAAGACCCATAGCCTCTCTTGTATTTTTCCCTCCTCCGTGATCACTCCACGCTTTCGAACGCGCGTTGCGTGTGTAGTTTCGTCAGTGGTGGATCTGTATTCAGTGGTTAAAAAACCCGATCGCATACTACAACCGTGCTATGGTCGTGGCCTTCCGCTGATACCTTCCGCCGAACTATCTCTGTTCAAGTGCCTGAAGAAACAGTAGGAAGAGAAAATGCTCCAGTCCGGGCTCACTGTGAGTTTCATGTAGCCACGTTGAGCGTTGTGTCTTTCTGAGCGCTATGATTCTTTGTATGTATTGCAGGATGAAGTCAACCTTGGGCATTGGACGAGGAAAGATATCGACGCTTTCCTTTGTGAGTATTGCACCTGCCATTCACGCACTACATTTGTGAGGTTTCCCCAATTCGTCTGCACCTTGCGTACTATAGCTCGGAAAGTTGTGCGTCTGTCTTTGTTTTGAGGAAGCCACGAGCGTCGCTTGCAGTGTAGGGGTGCAGCGCAATATTAATACAAGCTATTTGGAGGTCAGAATATCTGACGCAAGGTTGGCTTGTACACTAGTTGGTATTGCATTGTAAGTTTGCATTCTGCATCGCGAAGACGATGGTACGTAAAGGTAATTTAGAAGAAAAAAATACACCATGCAAGTGTTCACTCTTTAAACCAAAAAGCCACTTCTTATATTGTCGGTCCATTTTTAATATCCTCAGTGGGAAGATCAGTCGAATGAGAGCTCGACGGCGCACCCGTCGTCGAACGCGGCGTCGCCCGGTCGAACGGCGGAGCACTTCGATGCGTCCCGAGACGCGCTTATTTAACTGACAGAACGCCTGCGCTGAAACCCGACACCCCACTAGACGGTCAGTATTTCGCTAGCCCTTCACTAAGGCTTTTCCCATAATCATCGTGGTTTTGATATGTCGAACGCCAGCCATTACTAATACGAGGTGGCAGAGCGAACGACGGCGGGTAGGTACTGGCCTTTTGTTCCTCCCTTTGTCTGCGCTGCAGGAAATGTTGCTGCCATGAAAGACAGACGAAACGAATATCAGTCGAGGCGTGTACAGTTATACATTAAGCTTATGTGCAGGTGTGCGTTCAGAAATTTTCGCGGTGTCGAATCACGGCCGCATTTCAATGGAGGTGAAATGCTAGAGGGCCCTGTTCCTGAACTAAAATGGGGAAGGCTCCGAACGGAAAGTGAAGCGCATACAGTGGTAAAGTTGCAAAAAAAAATCTGTTTCAATAAACTGGACCAAATGATTCAAACAAATCTTAAGCTTTTTCGAAAGCATTTAAATGGGTGTGGATCCAGTGATATGGGTATTCAAGAAATCTCGATGAAACTAAAACATTTGGTTTGGACTGCATCTTGCCTTGCATTTTAAGCGCTGTGCTGCACCAGTCTGCCTGTATTTTTTGTTGACGTTTACACATTCACTCTGCGCTAGTGACTTAGCTGCCACACAATTGAAATAACGCACATGTTGTACCAATTCGTGAGGGAAGTTAAAGAAAATATGGCCAGAATAATAGGGCTGTTTCCCTGACATATAATATGTGCGCGTTAATGAAACACTATCTGTCACTGGGCCCGGCGGTACCGTCGACGTGCGGTTCTCAAATTGTCCCTTCGCCTACATTTTGCAGTTCCTCTTCGGCCTGCTGATCGGCTCAGGCGATCTGCCCCCCGGCACTACCGGGGCTGCTGTGACTGTGCTACACCGGCAAGCACGGAACGACCAAGCATCGACGATGCCAACACCGATCTTGGACTATCTGCTGCATCAGCCCACCGGCAATTGCGCCTATTTAGCTGCTGTAGAGCGCCAACCTGCGTCTGCACCGCCTGCTATATATCTGCTCCACGAGGGACCATCTGTCACTGGGCGCGGCGGTACCGTCGACATGCGGTTCTCAAATTGTCCCTTCGCCTACGTTTTGCAGGTGAGAAAGCGGTTTGGAAAATGCATCCGCTCAAGTGACCGTTTCTTGTTGGTATTGCCATGCCCATGGCAGTGTAGTGCTGTGTATGAATAGTTCATGACATCTCTTAGGAAACTATTGCTAATGGGTGGAGATATTGAAAGCAACCCCGGTCCTTACATGAAGGAAATCGCCAGACAACTTGCCGAAATAGCTATGGACATTAAAGATATCAAAAAAAGCATCTAGCAGATATAGATGGCAAGCTTGATGTCATTACGAAACTTGAAGCTGAAGTCCTTGCATGCCATGAACAAATAGATGGCATGAATAAAGTAATTAAAAGCCTTGTAGCGAGAATAGATGACCTAGAAAACCACAGCAGAAGGTCAGACCTAATAGTTTATGGTATACCAGAAGCCAAAGATGGAACTAGTGAAGCGCTTGCAGAGATCGTAAACAGAGGAATAATCACAAAAACCTTTGAACTCGAATCTGTGGCCATCGAGTGCATACATCGCTTAGGAAGAAGAGGACCAAACAAGACGAGGCCAGTCATACTTAAACTACATGACGAAAGAAGTAAAAATGCCATACTCAAAAACGGCTTCAAGCTGAAAAATACGGATTATTCCATAGGAGAAGACTTCTCACGAAAACTTAGAGAAACCCGCAAGAAACTCTGGGACAGTGCTAAGCAAAACCATGAAAACAAAGACAAAATGTCGTTAGTGTACAACTAGCTGTTCATTAATAACCGTGTTTACATCTGGGATGATGAAAAGAATGACAAAGTTGAAATAAGAAAGCTTTAAAAAAAAAGCTCGAAAAAAGGACGAAAGCGTAGAAGGAAAAAAAAAAAAAAGGATGCGTACCATTCAGGATCTCGGCAAAACCAGCACAAGAAAAAATAACTCTGCTAAACATAAACGCTCGAAGTATCCTGAATAAGGTACAGCCATTTGGAAACTTATTGCTTGAACGTGAATCAGATACAGTAGCAATGACTTAAACATGGTTATCCCCGCCCGTCTCGAGTGATGAAATTACTCCTCGAAACTATGTACTCATTCGGAAAGACAGGCAACCATGTGGTGGAGGTGTGGCCTTAGCTATAAAGAAATCAATCCCACTGGTCATTCTGCCAGAGTTAACTGATGCCGAGGCAGTTCGTTGTAAGATTGATACCAATGGCACAAGTATGGTCGTTGGCACAAGTATGGCACAAGTATGGTCATTGGCGGTACTTATCGAAGTCCCGCATGTGGTCATGAATGCATTATTGCGATACAAAAGTATTTGCAGCAGCATGTTTGAAACTGCCGCATTATTTTCATGGGGGACTTCAACCTTCCCAACTTTAATTGGTCTACCATGCGTACACTGGCCTCGAATCCTTTCACTGATGTAAATGCTGTCTGGTAGCGCATTCAAGACATAGTGTCACACTGTGTAACAAATTTTATTCCCGTTAAACTGAAAGAGACATTAAAAAAATAACCCGTGGATTTCTCGTGAAATAACACACGCAAAGCGCCAACTCAAAAGATTACGGAAAGTTAACAAAGCTGCCGGAATTGACTTGGTTAGCACCACCAGACTTGCGCTTGCCGCAAAAAACTTTAAACAAAAATCCAAGGAAGACCAAACAACACTACTTCAATTCTGTACTCCCTAGCTTTCTCAAAAGTAATCCACAAAGATTTTGGAACCACTTTCGCCAAGAGAACACGCTCACCACTCAACTATCGTAACTTGAAAAATTTGATAAAGCCAACAGATATAACCAGTTCTTTCATTCAGTTTTTACAAGAGATAATGGCGTCATGCCGGAATCCGTTCCACGCGCGGTGTCTGTGATGGACCCTCTCGTTATCACAGACACTGGTGTCCTTAATCTGCTGCTTGCTCTAGATACTAAGAAAGCGTGTGGTCCGGATAATATACCTAACTAATTTCTGAAAAGGTACGCAGAATGGTCTAGCAGATATTTCGGCAGTATGTTCTGTAAATCACTTTCAACATCAAGACTACTGAAGATTGGAAAATAGTGCAGTAGGGTTGACAGGCAGGCTAGTTGGTACAAATTCATAATGAAATAACTGGAAGTGCAAACCAACGGGACACTAGAGAACAGACAAACTGCGCTTGTTTGTCTCTTCTCTAGTGTTCCATTGGTTTGCACTTCCAATTATTTCATTACGGATTGTAAAATAGCTAAAATTATGCGAATTTATAAATCAGGAGATAAATCCATTGAATCCGATTTCAGACTGATATCTTTAACGAGCATGGTATGCAAACTACTCGAGCATATAGTCTTAAAAGATTTAACAATGTTTTTCGAAAATGAGGGCATCCTGTCCCCCAATCAGCATGGATTTCGTAGGGGTTTATCAGCCACGACGCAGCTGACTGAGGTCATACACGATCTTGTGCTAAGTATTGACAATCACAGCGAAACGAACATAATCTTACTTGACTTTTCAAAAGCGTTTGATTGCGTTTGTCACACCAAGCTAATCGCTAAACTACAAAACATTATCGGGGACGGAGAAATTGTTGCTTGGGTGTGTGAGTTTTTGTCTAATAGGTCTCAATTTGTTGATGTCGAAAACATTGCATCAAATATTGTACCAGTTAGTCAGGAGTGCCCCAGGGTTCCCTGTTCGGGCCCTTGTTATTTCTCCTGTATATCAATGACATATCTACTGATATAGACTGTAAAATAAAGTTATTTGCAGATGACTGTATCATTTATAGAGAAATGAGAAATTACCAAGATCACTATTCGCTCAACAAATCGCTCTCTGCTATTTCTGAATGGTGTTCAAACTGGCAGATGACAATCAATGTAAAAAATCAGCTTGCATGATGATAACGAGGAAGAGAGAGCTGTCAAACTTTTGCTACACTATAAATGGCACTGCTCTGAGCAGAGAACACAAACATGAACACCTGGGCTTAATAATTACATCCGACTTAAGGTGGGACAAGCACATTAGAAACAATACTTTATCTGCCACGCAAAACTTATTGTTCTTCGCAGATCACTTCAAATGGCAACATTGCCAACAAAGCTCCTAGCCTACAAAACATTCGTCAGGCCTATCCTCGAATATGGAAGTACAGTGTGGTTTCCTCACACCCGCACACGCATAAAGAAATTGGAGCAGTACAGAGGAAAGCCACAAGATTCATCCACAACAAATATAAATGTGAACACTCACCCACTAGTCTGCTAACTCTTTCTGAACTTCCCACGCTAGCATTACGAGCAAAACAGGCACTTATAAAATTTCTATACGAACTCCTGCAAAATTATTTTAAAATAGACATTTCAAATTACGTGTCTTATTCACAAACACGAGCCACAAGGCACAAACATACACACACATTAGTACAATACAAATGCAACTCTGATGTGTTTATTTAAACACACTTTTTTTTTCCTCTCTTTTTTTTTTTTCCGGTTGCTATTCGCGAATGGAACATGCTGGCCCCTCACATCACCAACACTGAGTCACTGTCTCAGTTTGAATTTGAAATTGAAAACAATTCTTAGCTTCTTTAAATACCCAGTGACAATGGTAATGAAACCAGTATGTACTACTTGTATGTTCTGTAAACAGCTATGTAAGCGGCCTTATTGTTAAACTTGCCATTTTTGTATACACTTGTATTTTGTTTATTATGTTGTGTAAATAATGCTAATGTACAAAGTGCCAAGTTGATGTTGCTTTTATGTTCTGTATTACAGTTTTTTTACTATGATGAGCAATCATAGCATCTATACAGAGTGCCCACCTGCTATGGTCTCAGTAGACTGGCAGTATTGCAAATAAATAAATAAATGTACACAGCTATTGTGAATCATTTCGCCGAGAGTTATGTCCTAATTAAAGAATAGCATAGTTTCCGTAAGGGCTTGCCTTGCACTACACTAATGGTGGAATTTCATCATGATTTAGGGTGTGAAATTGTTTCTAAAGGCCAGATAGATTTTTTCTTTCTAGGTTTTCAAAAAGCCTTTGACACGGTTGGCCACTCACTTTTTATTTGCAAACTTTAGCAGTTAAGCATCATGTCATCAAATGGATTGATAATTTTTTGGCATGAGCGCAGTCAGTGAAAAACTAAAATCATAGTAAAAAATCGAGTTACGCGAATGTCACCTCTGGAGTTCCGCAGGGCTCTGGATTGGGCCTATATTACTTTTTGTCTGTAATAATGATATACATTTAGGTATTACATCATGTTTACGAATATTTGCAGATGCGTGGTGTACTGAAAAATGTCTTGGGATCATAATGCGACAGCACTTCAGAGAGACGTGAGTGGAATACATGACTTGTGCGAACAACTGAACGTTGGTTTAAATGCTACAAGATTCATTATTATCTGTTTTACTAAAAATAAAAATCATTTATTAGTAGCCCTCTCATTGATAAGGAATTGGTTACCACAGTGGAAGTATGCAAGTACTTAGGCATTGCGTTTTGTGCTGATTGTTCATTTAGCACGCATATCAGTGAGAGAAGAGAATGGGTTAAGCTGGTAAAGCATTGAACTTCGTTCAAATAAACTGGAGTTGTTGCGAGATTGAACTAAGACAGAATGCATTTTTTTATGTGTAAGACCGATAATAGAGTATGCCTGCCCATTATGGGCTTCTTTGGAAGCAAATCTCATATCTTTGATAGCAAGCTTTTAAAACAAAGTGGCCAGGTAAGTCTTGGGCAGGTACTCTGTGACAAATAGGGTCACAGTGTTGAAATGAGAATTTAATTGGGCATTGTTGTCTTCACGTCGACAGAAGCTAAGGCTGAAATTGATTTTTTAGATGCTTTACAACAAGGTTGGCATTACCAAGGAAACTTACTTAGTGATACCTTTTTATGTTCCTAAAAGGAACGATCACAAACTTGAATCTGTGGCCTAGGACATGCATGTTTGCTGTTTTCTTTTTTTTCGTAAGTGTGTAGCAAAATGGAACAAGCTGTCTTAAGAACAAGTATGTTGTGCATATGAAAAAATATTTGTATGTTGTAACCTCCCCCTCTGCTGTAACACTCAAGCGCAATGCTAAGTCATTTTTTAATAAATATTAAAGTAAAAACATCGGCGAGTTGTTTCTGCTGCTACAAGCAATAGCCTGAAAAGATCTGTTTCAGTTGTGCACAGCTCTACCAAATTGGTGTAGACGTAGGTTCGCTATGGCCATAGACATGCACCACCACGCAGAATTGAGGAGCGTCCTCTCGAGGAGCGTCAGTAGACACAATATGAGCACTACGCAGTTGCCTCCGTGTTCTGCTGTGCTAGCTTTTGTGTTAAAGCGTTAGCAAGAAACCATCATGACTTTGTAAATATTTGCTGAAGCAGTCATCAACATAGGCCCCTTGTGACACGAAAAGTCTGGTTCATTCTAGTTAGATGCAAAGTTTTTGGGAAAGCATGGGCAATTAAGAGCACTGTTTTGGTGTTGTATACGTTTTAGTGCACCTAATTTTACTGTCCAGAGAAAGCGGCATGGGCTGTTCCTCTGCAAGCCCTATCTGTTGCCATGCAAACAGACGGGTTGAGCCTCCTCCGGCCGCTATTTTGAATCGTACAGCGCGCCACCTATAGTTCGTGGTCATTGCAAATATTGGGAGGAATGCACTGAGACTTAGACGGAGACGAGGGACACGTAATGCACAGAGGAGCGCTGTTTTATGTCTCTCCTGCTTTCGGCTAAGTTGCATTGCTTTCGTTAAAGTAGTACCAACTCACCAAAGTCAAGTTATCAAGGTAGAGTTTGAATGCTTGTTTTCCTCCTAAAGGGGCCATCTAACATTATTCAACACCTCATTTTTTACTCCGGGATTTGTGAAATGACGGGGAGGAAAAACCTTTCATATAGCACAAACAGATAAGGCCACTTTTAAAAGCATACCTGTTTTATGCTTGGAGTAATTCTACGTAGTGTGCGCATAAACTCGGCTCTGTATGCTTCACAGAGATTGGGCAAGCCCCATTACCGAGTACAGCAGTGGCAATGGAAAGCAAAGAGATCAGAGGGAGAGAGCGGAGCAAAGAGGTGTTGGAGAGAAGTGGGGAAGGAGGGTGGAGCCTGGGCAGATGAGGCATGAACTAGAGAAGAAAGAAAGAGGCAGGCATTAAGTGAAAGCTTTGCTCGGAGAAGGGAAAAATGGAGAAATAAACTAAATCCAAGAAAGTTTTCAGCTGGAATTTCAACCCGGGTACCCATGTGCTAAGGCAGGCATCCTAACCACTTCGCTATCTGGGTGCATTAGCAGAAGCATTTATGTGAATCGTACGAATGTGGTGCCATTGGCGAGAGAATGAATGACAGAAAGAAATGGAGGGATAGAACAAAAGAGGGAGAAAGACAGCGAGAGAAGGGAGTATAAATAAGAGAATGCAGACCCTGGTTAAGAGGTCTGGTGGCCAGGCTGAATGATTACGATTGCCAGCCAACTTGCAGCCAAAATTTAGACGAAGCGGCGTCCTGCAAGCAGGTTGCAAGCAAATAGAGGGAGAGTGGGAACCCAGTCGCAAAGTCGGGACAAGTCCCCCCTGTATCTGGTAGACAGAACACTGAAGTCGTAGCTTCAATAGAAGTCTCACATGGGCATTTGTAAGGCTGTTGAACAGACAGTCAATTGACTCAACTCTCCAGCACGAGTTGCCACACGGGCGATTCCAAAGGCCCTTGAGTCGATCAGTCTATCCAGTCAACGTAGCACCCCATACCTTCATTGTAAATTCTTTGGCTATTGAGTAACAGAACTGGAAGCATTGCGAACGTATCAGTGTTGGCAACCAGTGACCACGTGGCCAAAGTTTTGCATGCTCAATTATTCAAAAACCGAACATGCATTCATAATTACATATAAACAATAATAAAAGGTTGAAACAAAAATAACAAATCTGTTTGTGCTTTTAAGTGTATTTATATTATTTCACTGAAGTAAAAGTTGGGCGTGCTGGTTTTTGCTAATTGTAAACTGAGGGGCGTTAAAATACGGCACATAAGGAAATGGACACAGATTGCATGGTGGTTTACATATGTTTTTCCTGAATGAGAATAGTTCAGTTGCTAGTAGCACATCGTCTGAGTACTTCTTTTCATTGTGTGCCGTATTTTTGCACTCCTCAGTCTATAATAATTTAGGTACTTTATATATGATGAAATGGAAAGGAAAATAAAATTTTGTAGCACCACAAGATCTTTACAAGAAACACTTCAGGAGCTCAACAGCTGTTGAGAACTGTCATATAGCAGCTTGAAAACTCTATCAAATCTACGGGTCTGCAGCCTTTCGACGGCCGTCCACTCCATGGCTTTTTAAAAGGGCCTGTATGACACAGGAGTAAGTCGGGCTGCCCGGCCAGTATCACCCGGACCCAAGAGGCTAACTTCGCAGAATTTTCACACGTGCACGTGTGATTAAATTCAGGTGTCCGTACGTTACAGTTTTATATTTTGTGGAGTAAGTAAATAACTTTCTCGCAAGGGGCAAAACTTATAAAAACCAAAGCATCGTTCTAGTGAACGAAATGGTATTAAAATTTTGCTGAAGGCTTTTCTCATTTTAAAAATATTTTTCTGGCCAATGTCTCGCAGGGAGCAGCAGTATGTTTTCATACTGTTAGTGCAATGGCATATTCATCTAAAATTCAGTAATGCAACCAAAAGAACAATACTGGCGATGTTTACAACTGCACCAATTGGTGCTCAACCATGGGCAACGCACTTGCAGCTGCGAATTCTTTGGGAGGCCTCATCACTCAATTCGCAGTTGTGCAAAAACACAGGAGCTTCAGTTTCTAACTTCCAGAAGCGCTCTTTTATTTCAGGTATTGAAAACAAAGAAATCCAGCAGAAAATGACTAGCTTTTTAAATTTGAGTTGCGGAAGTAAAGTTAATTGACCGTAGTTCGTGCGATGAATGGTTCTACTCTATGCAATCTATTATGTGCAGCACTATACTTTGAGGTAGCACTCAGCTTTTTTATTGAATTTGTAACCGAGGGTTCCTTTCATGTGGCTCAAACATGGGAGCTCACTTCTAACGGGAATGCTGTTTTAAGCTTGGAGTAAGGCTGCTTAGTGTATTAAAAAAATCGGGCATATCTTCTTCACAGGAATTGGGCAAGTCCCATTATAGATTACAACAGAGGTGAGGGAAAGCAAGGACATTGGAAGGAGGCAGTGGAACAAGGAAGAGTGATAAGGAGCAGTGGGAAAGATGGTTGGATCCTGGGATGACGAGTGCACGTTAAAAAACACCATGTCATCTAAATTTCAGTGGCCCTCATCCATGGAGTCTCTCATCTTGTCGTTTTGGAACATAAAACCACAAATGTTAGTGTTACTAGCTTTTACTGTTCATGAAACTATGGCAACAGTTGTGTATAGAGCCACTGCTAGTTGGTTAGGAGTATGCGAAAAAGTGTGCTTTGAAAATTACGGTATTGGGAAGGTACAGTGGTGCTCAATATGAGCGGCAATGTGGTGGCCATGGTTGAAGGGGCCAGAAGCCTACCCTGTAACACTGGCAAACATGAAATCGGATATACGAGCAGCCGTAACACTGTAGACATCTGCTTGTTTTCCATTTTTTTGTAGTGTTGACCCAGCTTTTACTGTGGGAGACACGTTCAACTCATTTCGGGGGCAGCAATACATTCTATATTCCAGTTGTGAACATGATACCAATGAGAGTCCATTGTATATTATCAATAAATTGTAAGTGTACTAACAGGCGAGGACAAAACAAAATTAACGCAGGACACACTGGCGCTGTGTCAAGCATCTGTGTGTCGTGCGAGTTTTTTTGGTCAGCTGTGCGTTTAAAATTTAATGATCATGTCCTTCCAACACGCTGGAAACATTACACTTGTGAACCCATTATTGCAGCTTGCTAACCTTACTGTGAGCAATTCTGGGCATTATGTTTTTAAATAACCGATTTTAATCTGTTCTATGGATTTGTGCAGGGACTTTAAGCAGGAGATGCTGGTGCTGGGCGCGATGATGTGCTTGATTCCTATTGGCGCAATGAAATACCACTAAGGTTGTTCAATTTGGACGCTGCGTCGGAGCCTCTAAGTTGTAAGTAGAGCACCAAGTCAAGATAGTTGGTTAATATTTAAAGGTCTTTTAACAGTGCTAGTGCTAGTAGACACAAAAAAGAGACGAGGGAAGACGGCACGTGCAGATTCTCATGCGTACCTTCTTTTTTTCCTTGTTTAGAAGCACAGTTAATGGGCCTTCAAGTTATAAGTAGAATTCTGGAAAATTGTTTGTGCCTCTTAATTCAAGTCTTCTGTCAATGAACTTAATAGCTTTTACTGGCCACTTGTCGCGGGGGAAGATGGGTGGCGGTGCTTGGCTGCTAAATCAAAGGTTGCGGGTTCCTTCTAGGCTGTGTGCTGAAGGCTTGTGCCCTGCGAGATGTTAGTGTTAGTTACAGAATACCAGGTGGTCTAAATGGCTGAGGCCGTACCGTGCAGAGTCACTTATGTCTATGTTTTGGAATGTAAAACAGCAGATATTAGCTTTTACTGTCCATGAGACTTCGGTGCAAGTTTCCTACAGAGCCACTGCTGGCTGCTAGATGCTTCTCAGTGTGCGAAAGAAAAGCATCTCTAGTGGCCAATTATTGTGAAGGCCTTGCTCTTCTCCAAGTGAACAGAGATTGCAATATTTTTGGAACTTGTAATTTGGGCTATATTCCTTAACGCAATCAGCTGAAGCAAAATTAAGTTAATCTTCAATTGTGATGCATCTGGCTTTTGTGAAACTGTTTGCTACAAACAGTCTGTGCCAGACAAAGTAGCCACTTCCCAGAGATAATCACTCCACTGTGCCTTCGCGAACAAGGATTATGGCAGTGATTTATTATGGAATTTTGTAACGAATTTCGTAACATGTGCTTCTTCGGTGCAACTTCATCAGATATTACGGGTCAGGAACAGACTGCGGGAGGCTCGCATATCTTTTAAAAGCAATCACAAGACCTTGTGGTTGTCACGAAATCACTTATAGGGGATGCTACAGCTGTGCCAATTGTGGTAATTTTATGTACTTCCCTATTTATGCACTAAAGCTGAACCAGAACCGTGATATTTGTTGAAATTTTACCACGCTGTGCCAAAATGCCCAACCAGCCTGGAAATGTTCTTTCTTAAGGGTGCTAATTTTAGCAAGAAATGGAGGCTACCTTTAGGCAGCTGTAGTCGGGGCGTCATCCTATCCAATCCTGTGATTGCTGGGTAGAGCCAACGCATTGCAGCCTCACTACCACTGCCTACCACGCCTACCACTGCTTGCAAACATGGTGTAGATCTATACCTATGATTCTGAAGTGAAATGGTAATAGCAAGGGAAGCAGTCAACCTGGGATTTTGCTCACAGATGTTCCAACGAACCGTAATGTTTTTAAAATAAGTTAAAAACATATCTTCTTGGAGCACTGCTTACATTTCTTCTTCCAGATTGTCATATACTGATTTACTTGGTAACTCTCTCTGTTTATGAGAAATTTTGCTCCCAGAAAGGCACCTGGAATGTTTTACATTTTAAAACTACATAGAGTGTTAGAACAGTATTTGCATATTTAAATTCAGCTCACAAGTATTCATGTTCAATTAGCTTTAATAAATTAAAAGTTTTTAAAATACCAGGACAGCGGGATCGAATCCTGGTTGCGGCGGCTGCATTTTCGATGGAGGCGGAAAAGTTGTAGGTCTGTGTGCTCAGATTTGTGTGCACGTTAAGGAACTCCAGGTGGCCGAAATTTCCGGAGCCCTCCTCTTTTGGTCAGACGTTGGAGGCATTTGTCTTTGGAAAGATTGAATAGTAAAAATTCCAGTGTAATCGAATCGCAAACACTATTAGAAGAATATTCTAAATTTCGAAGATTCACACACCAGTAGTAAAAAAGAATCTGAACAGAAGATTTTTAATCTCAAAGAGTGCGAAGTTTTGTGCACCCCTGTTTGTTATGGACATCATAAAATGAAGTGAGAGTATGTGTTAAAAATGGGAAGTTTAAAACTGAATCTTCACTTCCTACTCCACTTCCCCCTTCCCACCCCTTTGCTTCTTTTAAAATGTTTACCCTAAAAAGATTTTTTGGGTAAACCCTGGTCTAATCTTTCACTGAGAATTTTTCCAATCTAAATGGTAACAGTTGAACCACTTTATAATTATTTTTAAAGCATTTGTAAGAAATGGATGCACAATGGAAATTGACTTCCGGACTTCAGGGGCCTACAGTGCACACCGAGCATGATCTGTCTTACATTGTACTCAGTGTTGACTAGTAGTGTGCGACAGTGTTCATCTGAATGTTCTTTTCATACTTCACTTAATCCGCTATCTGTGTTGTGGGCTACTAATCTAGCGGTTGGTGAAACTTAAAACTTTGACATTGCGTAAACCTACCCGGGTGTGTAACCACTTCATAGCATCTGAATACAGAGCTATTTTACCAATGTTTTACAGGTGGAGTCTCATCAGCTAGAGCATTCCAGTGCACCCTACTTCAGCTCATTGCTGCAAAAAGTGTGGGGATCTTGCTGTTTGATCAATGCCAGGATTCTCGGTTGTGTACCCTGAAATTCACCCCCAAAGATGCTTACATGTGCCTGCATTTGGGCTTTTCAGTTGGTAAGTATGAGATACTTTTGTTTGTCTGCACACTTGGCATTTGAAAATTATCGGCATACTGGAGAGTAGTATATTTACTCCTGTAATGACCCCATCCTTTTTTTGCAGAAAAGTTGATGCCAATTTGGGGGGGAGGGGGTGGGGTGCATTACGCAGGAGAAAAAAAAAAGTCACGGGAGTTACAACAGTGGAATATTTAGCGTCACAGCTTTGCCTGTTCTACCCGTGAAATGTGCGACAAATTTTTTTTATAACCCGAAGCTCATTTTGTTTCCTCCCGTAATGAAAGCACACGGATGGAAGCATTGTCCAACCGCTTGCTTCCAATGCTCCAGTGCATGCTGTTTGTAACCAGCCATGCAGCTAGCAGACCGGCTGAACGCGCCTTGCGCAGCAGGTGTCTCAACCAGGTTCACAACGACAAACTCAACAACAAAAACGCGGCGTAAGATGGTGGCGCATAAATGTTGCGGTAGACGTTGCAGGTGCACGACGTGCCTTCGGCGCAGTGCGTGCGCTTGCACTTTGCGTGGCCTCCGAGATGACGGGCACGCCGCATGTTTTTATTCTGCACACTTGCCTTTTCGGAGGTTTTCGGAGGTCACACGCTTTGTTTTTTGCTTTGTTTTTGTGCCCTTGTGTTTGCATTGCGCTATCAGCAAAGAGGTTTTTCCTGCATTTGACAGAAGGCGCTTTGCCACAAAAGGCGCGACTTCGATATTTTTTAGACGTCGTCTGTGCTCGCACAGCTCGCAACTGTTTGGCATAGTTGCGAAACTATGTTTTAAATTTGACTGCATTATATCGTGATATAATGGCTTGATTTAACGTTGTTTCGATGGTCGATGCCACTGGCTATCTTACTGAAATAAAATGAACTGATACATTGAAAAAGTTTTTTTTTCATGGACCAAGGGAGGGGGTCGGCTTATTATGTGAGTGGGTTCATCGCACGAATAAATACGGTAGTTGTGCCATCTGGCAGAGAAGACGCTCAACATCATCACTATTTAAAGCACTCGGGGAGCCGCATTGCTACTTTGGTGGTGTGGGTCGCAGCTACATATTGTCACGTACCAAGAGCCGTAGAGAAGGGACAGGAACAGCGGGGCAGAAAGACACGAGCGTGTATCTTCGAAACGAGGCGCTAACCACACTTCTTCTTCGTTCTCCTTGCCCTTTTCGGCTCGCTAGGGCTTGCCGGCTCACAACTCTAGGTGGCATTATTCCCCCTCCCATTAGAGCATCGACCCGATGCTCATACACAAGGGGACAGCAGGGTCGGTAAGGGGAAAAAAAAAGAGAAACGGTAGCTATAGTGCACAGGGCATATGCAGGTGCAAAAAAAAATTGTCTGAGGTTGGTCATAAGAGAAAAAAAAAAACCATTAACAGAGTTCACAGTTCGTTCGAGACCCTACGGGCAATGTAAAAAAAACGAAAATGTTTGCTGGCCGGGCATAATAAGACGAGTATCACCGCGTAATATAAGGTTTTAGGCGGACGACATGCACAATCTCTGTTCGTGGTGAGTGGCGCTGAGTCGTTGCCGAGCCTCCGTCTGGAATAACTTCATAGTTGACCTCGTTCAACCGCCGTAATACTTTGTAGGGTCCGAAGTACTTGCTCAGGAGTTTTTCGCTCAGACCTCGCCGTCTAACAGGAGTCCAAACCCACACTTGGTCGCCAGGTTGGTAGAAGACTTGTCGGTGGTGGATATTGTACCTTCGGGCGTCTTCACATTGCTGCGATCTTATGTGCACGCGAGCTAATTGACGTGCATTCCTCTGCACGCTGAATGTAATCGTCGACATCGGGAGTTAGTAGCTCGTGCTGGTCGATGTCACAAGGAATCATAGCGTCTAGCATGGTTTGCACGTCTCTACCGTAAACGAGGCGGAAGGGTGCGAACCTTGTCGTTTCCTGGGTTGCGGTGTTGTACGCAAACGTTACGTATGGCAGGATTTCGTCCCACGTTTTATGCTGCACATCCACGTACATAGAAATCATGTCCGCCAGCGTTTTGTTCAGCCTTTCTGTTAAGCCGTTACTCTGGGGGTGGTATGCGGTTGTCTTGCGGTGGTTCGTGTAACTGAGCTTGAAGATGTCGTCCAACAGTTTTGCCGTAAACGCTGTCCCTCGGTCAGTGATGATGAATGACGGGGCACCGTGACGAAGCACAATGTGGTGCATGAAAAATTGGGCGACTTCAGATGCTGTACCACGTGGCAATGGCTTCGTTTCAGCATAACGCGTCAAGTAATCAGTTGCGACGATGATCCACTTGTTTCCGGAGTGAGACATAGGAAACGGTCCAAGAAGGTCCATCCCAACTTGGTCAAACGGCGTACGCAGTGGATCGATGGGTTGTAAGAGGCCTGCAGGCTTCACAGGTGGTGACTTGCGACGCTGACATTCGCGGCATCCTTTCACGTAGCGTTTGACACAAGCTGCGAGTTTTGGCCAGAAATATAGCTTTCGAACCCGGTCGAGTGTCCGTGAGTATCCCAGGTGGCCGGATGTCGGCTCATCGTGGCAGGCTAATAGGATGTCATCACGAAGGTCATGAGGGACGACTAGAAGATAAGATCTGCTGCCAACACCAGTGTTTTTCTTGTATAGTATGTCGTGTCGTAAGCAAAATGACGGCAACGTACGGGAAAGGGGATGAGGAACAGACGCGGTGCTGCCTTCTAAATAATCGATGATGGGTCTTAACTCGGGGTCCGCTCGTTGCTTACTGAGGAGGTCCGCCCCACTGAGAGTCCCCAGGAAGGTGCTGTCGTCTTCTACAGCTGTATGGTCGGACTCCAGAGGTGCTCGTGATAGCGTGTCGGCGTCTTCATGCTTTCTACCCGACTTGTATACAATGGTGATATCGAACTCCTGAAGTCGCAGACTCCATCGTGCTAATCGCCCAGAAGGGTCTCGGAGGTTAGCCAACCAACATAAAGCGTGGTGATCACTCACAACTTTGAATGGGCGCCCATATAGATAAGGCCTGAACTTTGTAATCGCCCATATTACCGCGAGACATTCCTTCTCTGACGTTGAATAGTTGGTTTCGGCACGTGATAGAGTGCGGCTCGCGTAGGCAATCACACGTTCAATCCCATCTTGTGTTTGCAGCAGGATAGCTCCGAGACCAATGTTGCTTGCGTCAGTGCGCACCTCTGTGTCAGCGTCCTCATCGAAATGACCGAGTAAAGGAGGGGAACACAATCGATGTTGCAGTTCCGCAAAGGCAGTCGCTTGTTCGTCAGTCCACTGAAATGGGGTGTCGTCACGCGTAAGTCGGATGAGAGGCTCCGCTACCTTAGAGAAGTTTTCAATAAAACGGCGATAGTAGGCGCAGAGCCCCAGAAATCGCCGAAGACTTTTTTTGTCTGTCGGAGCTGGAAAAGAGGCCACAGCGGCAGTCTTCTCGGGATCGGGCCGAACGCCTGCAGCGCTCACAACGTGACCGAGGAACTTCAGTTCATTGTAGCCGAAATGGCACTTCTCTGGCTTGAGGGTAAGGTCAGCGGATCGTATGGCTTCAAAAACACTCCGAAGGCGATGAAGGTGCTCGTCAAACGTTTTTGAAAAGACAACGACATCATCTAGATAGACGAGGCAACTTTTCCACTTGAGGTCAGCGAGAACGGTATCCATCATTCGTTGGAATGTGGCCGGAGCGGAACAGAGGCCGAATGGGAGCACTCGGAACTCATACAGGCCGTCAGGAGTTACAAAAGCCGTTTTTTTTGCGGTCACGTTCATCGGCTTCAATTTGCCAATAACCACTTTTGAGGTCGATTGAGGAAAAGTACTTTGCTCGCCTCAGCCTGTCAAGAGAATCGTCCACTCGAGGCAACGGGTACACGTCTTTCTTTGTGACGTTATTCAGCTTCCTGTAATCGACACAAAAGCGAAGTGTACCATCCTTCTTCTTTACAAGGACCACTGGAGATGACCAAGGGCTACTTGATGGCTGTATTACACCGTCTTGAAGCATTTCCTTCACTTGCTTTTGAATCGCGCGTCGTTCGGTTGGTGAAACGCGGTAAGGCTGTTGCCGTATAGGGTGCGCGTCGCCGTAGGTGATAATACGGTGTTTGGTAATCGATGTTTGGCGGATTCTCGATGAACGTGCAAAACAGGCGTGGAATTCTATCAACAGGTCGTTAAGCCTTCGTTTGTTTTCGTCAGAAAGCGCTGGATTTATGTCGACGCCCCGGAGAGGTGCTTCGGTATCATCGGTTGCCTCGGAAGCAAAACACTCAGTCACATTAGTTACTGGGTAGGCATAGGCGATGACAGTACCAGGGAAAAGGTGTCGGCGCTCGTAGCTGAAGTTCGTAACAAGTACCTCGCAATGGCCATCCTGAAGGTCTACTAGGCTTCGTGCTACGCAGACACTTTGGGAAAAGAGCAGGGATCGATTGCTCTCCGCCACCATTTCACCGTGTGCTGATTTGTTACCAGCCACTTGAACCATAACACTTGAGCGCGGTGGTATCGTCACAGCATCGTCAATTACCCGCAGACATACTCGATCGTGGTCGGGAATATGCTCTGGTGTGGCGCTTTTTGTTGAGAACGTGACGAGGCGTTGTCGAATGTCGATGATAGCACCGTGCTCCCTCAGGAAGTCCATGCCAATGATCAGGTCTCGAGAACACTGACGGAGAACGCTCAAGCTGATAACAAAGGTTGAACCACGAATCTGTATTCGTGCTGTGCAAACGCCGAGTGGCATGACGATGTGCCCGCCAGCAGTACGAATTGGCTTGAGGTTCCAAGGCATCGTCACTTTCTTTAGAAGAGCAGCCTGTTTTTCACTTATTATAGAAAAATCCGCACCCATGTCAACTAAAGCAGTGACTTTGCGACCGTCGAGCAGCACTGGAATATCTAATGAAACCTTTTCGGAACCAGCTGGTGTCGTCGTCGTCGGGGAATCTTCAGTTTGCGGAAGCGTCGGTAGGAGGCCTTGAGCTTGTCCAGTATGAGCGGCCTCGCCCCCGAAGGTCGCTGTGGTTAGTTTTCCTGGCGCGGACTGGGGGACCGACCCTGCGCCACGCTCGAATAGGTGCGGCGATTAGGAGAAAATCGCCGCGGCGACGGGGAGCGTGACTGGTGAAAGGATGACGAAGTTCCGTGCTGTTGAGCCACATACTCTTCAATATCAGGGGGCCGCTGACCGAATCTGGGTGGTGGTGAGTTCGTCGAAAATCTGCGTAGTCCAAGTTGCCGGTAAGAACAGTGTCGGTAAAGATGCCCAGCTTCGCCGCAGAGGAAGCAGAGAGGACGTCGATCAGGCGCACGCCAGACGTCTGATTTTCGCGGGATCGGGCGAGGTGCGCTGTAATATGGCGCCGCTTGGACCGTCTGCAGCATGGCTGGGGCCACGGTGGGATGCGGGATTGCGGGTGTTACAGGTTGCTGCAAAGCTTGAGCATACGACATGCGGGGGAAGTCACCGGATGGTTGATAATCCCGCATGCAAGATGGTTCTCTTAAAGCATGCTGGACTTCATCTCGGACAACGCTGGAGAACGAAGAGGTAGGGGGCTGCGAGGGCACTGACAGCTTCTGGAGTTCTTCGCGGATGACTGAACGTATGAGCTCTCGGAAAAAATCCATTTGGCCACCGAAAGCTCCAAAGTAGTCCGTAGTTGAAGCATTGACGTGCCGCTCGTATGACGGGGCCCGGTGCCTAAGGGTGCTTTCGATGGTGACAGCTTCCGTCAGAAATTCTGACACAGTCTTGGGTGGACTGCGTACAAGCCCACCGAAAAGTTGCTCTTTCACCCCGCGCATGAGGTACCGTACCTTCTTTTCTTCTGGCATGCCGGGGTCAGCTCGGTGGAAGAGGCGCGTCATTTCCTCGACATACATCGCAACCCCTTCATTTGGTAGTTGTATGCGGGACTGCAGATCACGCTCAGCTCTCTCCCGACGGTCTGGGCTTGCATATGTCGCAAGAAGTCGGCGTTTGAAATCTTCCCATGATGTAAGAATACCTGCCCGGTTCTCGTACCAGACACGTGCGCCGTCCAAAAGACTGAAATAGACGTGCCGCAGTTTGTCTGCGTCGTCCCACTGGTTGTGCACGGCAACGAACTCGTAATGGACAAGCCAATCTTCCACATCCTCAAGTGCAGTGCCATGAAAAGGATTTGGCGTTCGCGGAGTGAGTAAGGTGCAATGGAGCGGCGTTGTGCCGTTCGTACCGGTTGGGTTGGTGTCGGCATGGCTGGTCGGAGCTGCCATGTTGTTTGCGAGCAGTCCAAACTCAGGGGATTGCCCTCGGATCCTTCTGCTGGCGCGGTGCACAGGAGTGACCACTGGTACGACGCTTGTGTTCCTGGTATGTGGAGGGGTACGGTGCATAGATCACCCAGCACCTCCACCAGTTTGTCACGTACCAAGAGCCGTAGAGAAGGGACAGGAACAGCGGGGCAGAAAGACACGAGCGTGTATCTTCGAAACGAGGCGCTAACCACACTTCTTCTTCGTTCTCCTTGCCCTTTTCGGCTCGCTAGGGCTTGCCGGCTCACAACTCTAGGTGGCAATATTTAAATTGGTATTAATAATATATATCCTGTAAACTTGCCTAGCTCTGCACGATGACTCATTTTCGATGGGAGCTGTGCGCTTCTCTCATCCACTTTTAAAATTGGGGCTCGAGAGACTTTGAGCTTTCACTTGTTGTTAGACCACGCAATTGGTAGTGAAAGTGAGATAATGGGCTCTCGTAGATCGTGGCGGGCAGCCGGTGTACGCGATGGCTGGTATATGGGACACACGTTTTGATTTTCCGGTCTTGTATCGAGTGAACAAAACAGGCCTTCCTGACCCGATGAGCTCGTTAAAGCATGACAATGAAAAACCGCACGGCTTCTCTTCAAACATCGCGCACAGCAACAGATGACGAGCCTTCAACAAACCGCGCTGCAGCACGCTAACTGCTGTAGGTACCCAGCGAGATACCTGGGCATGGCGGGAGATGGCGACATCGGCAGAAGTGACATCACATGAACACTATGTATACGTTCAAGCACATGTATGTGTTTGGTCTTGCTAAATCAAGTATCACATAGAAAATTGAAGGACATTTCATTCTTTGGGAAGTACAATGTTATTTTGGGTCTTAATAGTAATTTTTCTGTAAGTTGTTCTTTAATCAAAAGGATGTGATATTTACTTCACTATCAGATTAGCACATTTGTCCCCGCTTAGTAGTCGGTGCAACATACAAGCTTTTGGTCTTTGTTGGTGCGTGTGCGCAATAATAAATAGCATTAAGTTACATTTCTCGGCTCCTCTATATTATAAATAACTTAATTTCTTGGGATAGGCACAATGATAAAGTAATATGGTTCTTGTATTGAACGAAATTTCTCAAAATTTCGTGGAGCCTTGTAAAAGATAAGTCCACTTGTCAAAACGTCGTCTCCAGTACCCATCCCCCGTTTACAAAATTTTCATGGCTCCCCAATGTGTAAATTTTATTAATAAATACTAATAAAACTCTATCTAGCAAAGTCATCTTACGAGGTTTCTAACCTAACGAAGAATTTTTATTCACCAGCAAATATCTGTAGAATGTAACTCTTCAGACCGACTTAAAGTTTTTTAAAAACGGCTATGTAAAAAAGCAGTGATGTTTTTTTATAATTTTGCTGCAACAGATTTGAGTATGTGCTCTGACACTATCACATTGAAGCATTTATGTGCCCTCGCTTTACTTTTATGGAGCTGCAGGCCATAAGCCTATGCAGAAGAACAATGAATGCAGCCTTTGGCAGTGCTCTTACGTTCCATATGGTGGCAGAGGTTACGGTGGTTGCTTTTGTTATTTCATAGCTTATGTGACAGAAGGCACTGGTCACTCCTAGCCTTTTTCTAGCTTGGAATGCTCGGACAATTACTGCATTCATTCCCCTTGTCATTGCATATCGGTAACTTGTCATAGCCACATGTCCCTCTGGTCTGCATCACCCAGACATGGTGTCCCTCTTCTATGTCAAATCTGCCCCTACATATTTTTAAGACACAAAGGTCAGGCTGGAAGTACTCTTTGTTATTCTAATCGGTACATGTTCTTGTAGAAGCCACAAAGATATGGCTGCTTTTAATGACAAAGTAATGAGAAAAGGGGCCTAGGGGAGCTCAAAGTTTCGACAGTTTATTCATCATATCCTGTATCAAAAATTATAGGCACACATGTGTGGAGTAAGCTAGGCTCACATTGAGAGCATACTAACTAATCACAATCTGTGAACTTGTTCTCTACCTACCAGAAAGACAAAGTATCACTGATACCTAATGAACCTCGTGATTTTATACAGAATGCATCCATGCATTCTCGAGTAGTTATGTCCCTGCTTCTGCCAATAATCCAAACCTTATCCAGGTATGGCTCACACTTATCAGAATTGCAATGCATCAGCAAATGTGCCCCATCTTTATCATTTAACGAAAGCTCATGTTTCTGTGCATGTTCATTCACGCAAATTCTTGCCCAGCCAACGTTCATCTTTTGCCGTAGGATAGTGGAAATTCATAAACAACCACGTTGACACATTTTGTGTATGATTGGTGTGCCTCTTACCGTACCCACCTTTGTTGCTTCCATCAGATAGTGTACATGAATAAACTGAGATGATTTTCGTGGTGCAGAAAAAAGAATTGGCATTCCATCTCTGTTTGCGACCATTTTTAGGTCGTGTGCAGCTCGGTGCATACACGGTACAACCTCGGGTCTTGCTGTTCTGAACTCTTGCTCTACCCCAGTATCGTGGTGTTCTGTCTTGATAGTCTGGTGGAGCTACTCAGCTACAGCGTTAAGGGGCATGTGAAGGAAACCAACAACAGACAACCTGTCCAGTCGGTTTAGAAAAGTCTTCTGCATAACGTGTGAGCACGACCCTGCACATGCATACTCTGGGCGTTGTTCAGCTGTGGCCCTTTTCACAGTTTTGGAATGCGTAAACTCGTATGTAAGCAATTTTTCAGCACACCTAGACAAAGCCAACAGCCGTGACGACTCTGCAAGGTAATGCGCTAAGCCAAAAACTGCAAAAAGCCACAAGCCTAGCCTTCAACTCATGTGTAAACACCAATCCTTTTTTCAGTCTGTGAAAGCCTGCTAGAACATTGTTAACAATGCGCTAATATGTGACGGTGGTTAGTTGCTTTAAAATAATAAAAAAATTATCGTCATACTTAAGAACTTCCAAAACCTCCCACTAATTAAAATGTTAGTGGAACGTAATAAAATCGGTTATGGTCAAATGTTAGAAATTGCAAAACACAGGAGCAACATATGAGCTACCTTTAACATAAAACTTGAGAAGGGCCATAAAAGCTTATACTGCCATGCCCGCGGCATTCTTGAAGGCAACCACACCACTCTCGTCTGTGTAACTTATGTAGAAAAACAATTCGCCGTGCAGGACTGAATAAAATGTCTTTAACGTCTACCAAGAACAAATACCCATCGAAGGACTCTTTGAAGAAAGTGAATGATACATGGGAAATTCCCAGCTTAAAATGGGTCTCTCATGACAACCGAGTCTAGCCACTTCATTAAAAACTGACTAATCATGTTCTGCCAGATACCTCAATCACTCATAATTGTCCTGAATGAACACCCGGCTTATGTGTCTTGGCCGTAAAAAACACAGAAAGGGTGTTCCTTTTGCTAGCTGCAGTATGCAATAGAGTCTGATAGTCATGCAAGTTCTTAATCAGAGCCACTGCCTTGCTTTTTAGAACTCTTGTTTTGATGACTTTTAACTTGACAAAGTTCATGTAGACTGCTTGTCTTGCCTTGAGGTTACACAAATTTACATCCATTACTGCGGAGCCACTACTTTTATCCACTTGAAATGGGCACAAATTGCTGCACTTGAAGAATGACAACACCCACCAACGTATCTTCCTGAAAAAAAAAGGGGGTTTTCCCCTGTTATTGCTAGAGCTTAGACATTGTCTTGTAAGCAATAGTCCATAACTGCGACTTCGACTTTTGCCGCAACTCAGTCGGCGCAATGCCAGTAATTAGAGAGCCAGCAACAGAGGTTCATGGCTAAATTTTGGGCCTTTGTCGCATACATAGCGTACACTTTCTGCAATGTGAACATTTCCCAGCCCAGTGAGGCTTTGCCAGGTCGTGCGAGCAGGCTTCTTCAGTATGAAACAGCGGGCATGCCTCATCTTCAGGTTCCAGTTTGCCTCAGTGATGTGGGCTGCTGAACACTTGGCATCGCGAAACTTCTTCAGTGCCAGCCACTCCAGGTCCAAACTGAAGCAGAGTGAACGAAGCAGGTAAAGAAAGCACACCTGCTGCCACAAATCATGATTTCACATACTTTCGTAACATGATCAAATGAAGGTGTGACTTTCCCAAAAAGAGCACTCACTTCTTGTAGAACATGGCCTTTCAGAGAAGTCATGCCTTCATTTGGTTGTGTTAGCAAATATGTAAAATTTTTAAATCCAAATTGTGTTGGCAGACGCACTTATTTATTTACCTCCTTTGTGCAATGTGCTTTAGTTAGGAACTGGAGTGGTTGGTGCTAAAGAAGTTTTGCAATTCCAATTGTATCATACTTGACCAGGCACAATAACAAGTGCCTAGTCAGGCATGTGTTATCAGTCGAAACTCGTCATCTCTCAGAATTCACGTGCTGAAAGCGCCCTGAGGAACCATGCATCTACGGTTAAACAGGCACACCTTTCAACATGGTCACACTTGTGCAAAGCAGCCCTGCATGTGTATTAGTTCATGCTTGCTACTGGGAACACCACGTCGGAGCCCACAACTTCTGCAAGGTACCACGGATTAAGCCTGGCTGCAGATGCACTATACAGAGCTGGAGACATGGCTGTAGATGGTTCTGCTAAATGTTCCAGACATGTTTCAACGTTGGTAGAAACATGTCGAAAAGCAGTTCGTAGTACAACTACAACACGTAAGCAGTAGCACTGCGATGAGAGTTGAATAACTTGTTGGTATTGAAACCAACCTGCGATGTGCAACAGCTCGATAACACATGCTCTTTTTGTATATCAGCCTTTTTTAATGTCCAATGCTATACAAAGGCTTCTCGCAGTTACCTATAATTTTTCCAACCCTGTGCAAGCTTAATCGATCTTATGCGTGCAAATCCCATCTAGCCTTCTGCCTTTCTCAGCTATTTTTCCCATCTTTTCGTAGCCAAACAATCTCTCTAACTGGTCGCCTCTCTCTCCCTCACATTGCTTGACCTGCCCAGTTTCACCTTTTCTTCTTCTTAATGTCAGCTAGAATGTCATCTAGCCCTGTTTGTTCTCTATCAAGCTCGTCTTTATTAATATCTCTATGTTATGCTAACCATTTTCTGTTTCTATTTTGCATAGTTCTTGGTCTGTTCTGGACTTTTTTTCTTTCTTTTTTTTTAGTATCATTCAAGTTTCTGCACCATATGTTGGTACTCGCAGCATACAATAGTTGACCACTTTCTGCTTTAGGGACAGTTGTAAATTGCCGTTTATGATATGGGAATGTCTGCCATTAAAGCTTTAGCCCATCCATGTTGTTTGGTGAATTTGCTTTTCACGAGTAGTGTGTCCTGTGAATATCTGACTTAAATACATATATTTTATAAGGATTCTAGTGTGCCGTTGCAAACTCTCGCTCTCTTGTTTGGCCTCCTAAAATTAGATTCTTGTCTTTTACTTATTTATCTGTAGCCCTACTTGAACACTTTCTCGGTTTGGACCCTCAGTTCATTGTAGTGCAATGGCACCACTGCTGAAAAGCAAAATGTCATTTGCAAAGCGTAAGTACCGAGATATCTTTTGTAAATGTTTATTCGTGTTTCTCATCAACATGGTGGCTCAAATAGTTCTGCTAAGCATGCTGTAAATATTGCTCAGATTTCATCTCCTTGCCAGATCCACTTCACGAATAAAATTTTTCTGCTCTGCGACAGCTTCTCCCCTATAAAGGGACTTTACTAGTTGCTCCTCAAGACCTTAATAAAGTTCATTGTCTGTCTGTCTGCTGCGGACTCTCTGTAAATGTTGGCTAGGGTATTCATGCATGCATTATGCACTAGCTACTCTAAGGTTGCTGGTATCTCTACCGAGTCGAATGCCTTTCATTAGTCTCTGCAAGCTAAGTAAATGAATGTATTGCGTTTGGCAGATTTTTCAGTTTGACAGCACATGACTATGATCCACAGTGGGACATCTGTTGATCTTTGTATAATTCTTCAAATCTCTCATCTTTTTCTGTATTTCTTTGGTATGGCATTTTTACAGTTAGGTTGTACATTTGATTCGCCAGTACGTGAGGCATTGTGCAGAAACTGTCACAAACTTTTAAACACGAGATCTCGATCTTTGATTCGGGTCAACAATTTTGCTGCATGATTTTTCGTTGGTCATGTTTTGTAGGGCTCTATTCTATTCTCTCAGGGTAGGGTATCCAAGCAGATTCGTTCCTGGTTAGGCCTCTGATTTTTTGTTTTTTTCTGACTTTGTTTATATTGAGACTGCTGATTATGTTACTTTATCTGTTGGAGTGTGCATTCGTTGTCATGCTCTGTTGTTGTTGTCATGCTCTGTCCTTTCTTTGAATTCTTCACCTAATTCTTTGGTGCTATAAATCCCCATGTCGGCAAGTTTATTTTTTGTTAAGTCAGCCCTTTTAGATGAGTTAATTCAACTTTAGATCTTGAGTGGGTAGCTTTTGTAGATTGTTGTTTCTTTTTTCTTTTTTTTGTGATTTGGGAGAGTTCGCTTACTTCTTGCCCTAGTGCTTTAATCTAACTGTAGTTGTGTTTTAGGAATCAATGTAGCTATGGTTTTGTTCATTTCCTCTAAGTCATAATTTTTTTCTTGTTCTAAGGCCTCGCATACGAGTGTTCTGGGGCAGTGCTGAGAATGCGTGTGACTGTGGCTCTGCTCCATTTTCAGAGGAGCCTTGCAATTTCTCTGCAAGTTAAAATAATAATATTAGTAATAACAATAAAAATGGCATTTTTCGGTGCCTTGAAGTTCTGCATTCAATTTTCGCAGGCTTACTGATCATGATGACTATGGTATTCAAGCATGTGAAGAGATTGTTTTCGTCAAACATTTCAAATGACAGATTAAAAACGAAAACGTATTAAGCACAAATCGCCGGTCATCGCTGCTTTGTGTGAGGTGGTAGCTGCGTTGAATTTTGCTTGCAACAACTTAGGCTTACGTTGGCTCGTTGGCATTGCGTCTGTTTCTTGTGAGGAAAAGTGTCATGGTGGCTTCTGGTTTTGTCGTTGGACCAGGGCAAAGTTCAAGCTATGTGTTTATTTGCGGCAAGCACTCTTCTTCGCGATAAATCTACTCTTGCGTGACGACAGTGGTAAACACAAATGTTCACAGCTCAATAGTGCACCTCGTGTCAAGGATGGGTAAGCTGTCAACCTCTAACCTCCGGGTGAAGGAGCTTTTGCACCATTAATTTCGTGGCAGTGATGGTAATACCGCTCTGTGTTAATGTATCACAATTTGAAAACGTTCTCGCTGCGCAAGTTGCTCGGTTCGTACAGCAGCCTGATGAGATTATTGTAAAGGCTAATACAGTTGACAATAAAAGTAAGACTTTCATTGTTTATCGTACTTCCGCCGTACGTGTTGCGTATTTCTCTTGTTGCGATACATGTAATCATGATATACATTTATTGTGTGTAATTTAAACACGTTGCTGGTTTTCGGATCACGATTCGCTCTTCTGCTGTGCCCGATCTGCAGCGGGAGTGTTTCAACCAGGTAAAATCGGCTGCGCTGACACTGAGTGACGGACGAGTCAGCTGCTCAGTGCTGCATAACAAATTAGGGTGATACGTCACATTTGGCCCACTTTTCGAATTGTTATGCTATTTGAATTATTGAACCACTGAAAAAAATTTCAGATTAGCAACGGCGGGGGGGGGGGGGGGGAGGGGGGATGTTTTTTATCTTCGCCCAGGAATCAACTCTTCATTGGTTAGCCAGCACTCATGCCTCCTGCACTTGACATGCTGGTAATAAAATAAAAAGACGCAATTACTAAATATTCTAATTTCGGTGCTACAGTGTAAGAACATCATTCTTTTTGTTTCTTTCATCAGTCTTAGTATAGTACGTACTAGTCTGTAGACGCAAGATGGCAGGAAATAAACAAAAGATGCCAGGAAATAAATGAAGAAGAGCAATCGTTGTTTCACTAACTCAGTCAAATGATTGCTCTTAAGAAATCGAGACAATGGGTGCATTGAAAATCTACCAAAATACAGATAAAAATGAGCTATTATTAACACGAATTATACAAGGCAGTACCAGTTTTATTATTTTTTAAAAATCAAAATTGTCATGTTATGAAACCAAAAAACACCGAAGTTGTGAGGAAGACAAGCTTAAAGAAATGAAACATTTGTGAACACGGGTTGTCGCTAGTGCCATCGTCTCAACATGCAGACTTCTTCAAGGCTGCAACTGCCGACCTATCTGAATTGTGTAGGGCAGATTTATCAAGAAGAAGAGAACGTGAGATACACTGGTGCTAACAATCGACAAATGACCACAAAACATTTCACATATGTTGTACCAACAAGGCCAAAATTCATCCCTTGCCTACCTCAGTGTGTTTTGTGTATTCTTCAGATCTTCTCCTCCAACTTGAACAAAGCAGGGGAGGCCAGATGCAAAAACGGGGAGATGAAAATGGGTTGTGCCAGGGTAACCCCCGTAATGGGTTGCGCCAGGGTAAAAGGGGCAATCAATCAAAAGCTCATGAAACAAAGAAATGAGGGCCAGGAGGGAGCAAGTGTTTCGCATGGATGGGTAGAAAAGAAGACATTTTGCTGAATTATCTTTGCCTGGAGGAAGTACCACCTGACAATGGGGATAATTAGCCTTAAAAATTCCTTGACGAATGGCTTATTTTTTATAGGTGTTTTCGTTGTGTATGTCCCATGTCAAATTGATTCAAGTGCCCCCTTTTGAAACATTTATACTTGTTGGCCTGGCATGTATTAAACTTGTGAATAAGGTGCGATAATTTTTCTTTTTCCAAAAGGTGGTTGCTGTATTTAAGGTTTAAGATTGTTGAAGATATGTCTTGGCACTATAAATTGCTGCACCATTGCTTCCAGTCATTTGTCATGCTTGCTTGATGCCTATTTAATGAAACGTTAGCAGGTTGTCCTGTTTGTTCAGTATGGTTGAGAGCTGGACTAGTTGGTGAAATATCATTTTAACATGTGACGTAGTAGTGCAACTTCGACGGGGACACAGAGGACAAGAAAAGCGAGTGTCGTGTTTTCTTGTACTTTGTGTCCCTGTAGAAGTTGTGCTACTACATTATGTTAAAATGTTGTCCTGTTTGTGACAATATGTATATTTAATCATGTGGATAATGTTTAAATCAGTGCAGGTAAAACTAGATTTTATACTATGCATAAATCACTTTTAGTGCTTTTAATTCTAGCATAATCTTGAAGGTGTTTGCAGGTCTTAAATCTTAGATGACTACTAGGTATTATGTGTACAAAAAAAAAATGCGGGTTTACTTTTGCATGCACTAACGTGTCGGGGAACATTTTCCGAAGCGGCTCGTTGCTAGTTATTGTTGGGTAATACTTGCGAAAGATATTATTTATGTTTGGAAATGCATTTCGCTATTTGATTGCAAAGGCTAGCGGCTGGTTAGGCTGTGCTATGGGACATGTTCAGCTAGTGATGATTTCCTCATTTGAAATCTTCATTTTGGATTTTGTTCAGAGTGTTGTGCAGGTTATATCGCCAAATGTCTCCTTTGGCTTGCTTAATTGGTGAGCATAGTGATTGTTGTCTCTACAGACGCTTCTTAAATGCTTTGCCTGTCTATGAATATTTCTTCTTTGCCGTGTCACAGATGATGGCTTGTGTAGTCTATGTATTATAGTTGGCTATTCGTTTGCATTATGTAGAGCGTAACCTTTGATTTCTCTGTAAAAGAAAGACAGCCCCATTAAGATGCCCATCATAAGAATTCACCACTGAAGATTAAATTGGGCCAAACATGTTAGCAGCAAGAACAACATTGTAAACCAAACCAAGATCTTTTTTTTTTTCTTTTTGTCCGGTTCGACAGGGGGTGGAGTCCGCTTCTCCTGCACATTCTTCCTCCTCAAAATTTCACTTGGCTCTGCCCTGTTCATTTTTCTTTTCTGATTGGCATTGCCTGCTATATGTTTATGGTGTGGGCAAAGGATTTGTATTTTTTTCATACCTCACATTAAACAATGTTTCAATAGACACTTTCATATCTAAGAAGTTAAATTTTCTGAAAGGGTGGTGCATGGTAAATTTACTACTAGAGTGAAACTTCTTACAATTGACAAATAATGCAATTGTCATGAATGCATCTCAGAAAGGAGGCTAGCAGCAGAGATACTGAACCTATTCTTCAAAATGATTTTATTTTCAATAATATCAGTGTTAACTCAAGACAGCTTATCCACTGAAAGATCAAAAAACAACATTTAAACCAAGAAAAATGCATGTTTTAGTCTCTGTTTATGATAGAGTTGTAAAGAACAAGTGGAATAAATGTCGTGTTTTGCCACAATTGAATCCATGTGGTTGAAACTGTGGAAGGAAACTCTGGAGGGATTTATAGGGCTCTGCTGCTGTAGTCTTGAGCAGTTTGGTTCCCTTCACTGCAGCAATGCGACATGGGTGAAATCACATTGTACGAATTCCGTACTCCCAACACCAGTTTGCTGTGCAGCTTTGCTCTTGATTCACAAGCTTCTTCTGTGTATCTTACAAAAGCATTACTACGATACTGAACAGAAACAGTGACCTTGCTTAGATCGACAAACTGAACTCCGAGTACTCTAATGCCAATGCCATATGTTTCACTATCCCAAGTTCATTATTAGTGGAAAAAATTAAGGTTGAAGTTTCACTATTGAAAGTTGTGCCGAAATGTCCATGCGTGACGTCAAAAGCTTTTAAATGTATTATTCACAATTTTGCGATTGGCTCGGTGATATTTTCTGAAACTTCATGTGCTAGGTCTATGACGCCCACAGATGACAGTGTCCTTCATTTTTATCGATTATAAGCTATGTAGAACCCAGTAAATGCCATCAAAATCAAGGATGTCATGGTGTTTGGTGAGACATTTTCTTTGCGCGGTTTCGCACATGCCAAGCGTCGTGCTGTGGTAAGAGTGGTGATGTGAAATCATACTTCAGTAGTATGCGAAAAATTATTTCGCTCTTTAGTGTCCTTTCAATACCCCAAAAAAATACAGTAGCTGACCAGCTCATTCACTTGGCGCAAAGAGAAATGAAAGTCAGTGTAGTTGTATTGTTAGGTGTATCACATCTCAATGCGTATAATCCTAGGAGGATGGAGGATAGGAAGAGTGACACAGAGGACAATTTGTTGCAAAAGACACACATTACATGTACATTTAAACGAGCCCGTGCACTGCTTTTCTCAAACAAGCAAAAAAAAAAATATGCAGTCTCACAAGTCTACAGCACTATGGTATCTTGTGAGGCAACGTTCATACGCCCGAACAGAGCACTATGAAAATGTCTTTAAACAATTTAACTGTTGTGCGCTCCGTTAAAAAAGATTTGTAGTCAAGATAACTGGGTCATTAGCCGCTCATTGCAACACAAGGAAGGACATGTCCAGTTTTTGTGGCGGTACTCTTTTTTTATTATTTACTAACTGAATTGGAACAACCAAAACAACCGCTAAACAAAGCACATCGCCTTTTGAAGGCATCTATTGGCAAACAAAAGAATGAATTATGGCTGCTGGATAGGTGCTGATAAAAACGGAAGCAGGCACGCTTTCTTCAGCTGTAGGTTGATGGTACTGTAGCCAGTCGCCGCTGAGCGCAGTCCATGTGTTCACGTTTTCCCTTTCATAAAGGACAACAGTGTATAGCCATGCTGACCATGACTGGTAACATGGGAAATGTGTCCTCATAAGCTCAAAGGCTACACATGGCTGAAGATGGCCCTCATTTACACAACTTGTTTGATGGACATGGGAGTTTCACCGTGGGGAACTAAAACTTGAAACAGTGCAAACGTATTTGGTAGGCTGTGTTTCTTCTCTTTGCATAGGGGTACAAGCTTCGAGGTTCTTAGTACTTTAATGTGAGACATGACACTGGCCCAAGCACTACCTCCAACTTCATACTACTGTAAAATCCTGAGAAATTGCCCCCTCGATTGTGAAAGATGATCTGGAAGGGGGCCCTTGCTTGGTCTCGGACGCTAATTCAATATAGAAGTGCATTTAAGAAAAATGCACACCTGTGTTTTTAATGAAATGCTGTATTGAATACACACGCATTTACTGTTTTACGGACCCGAGGAGAATCCTTGTGTGAAATTTCAGGTGTTATGGCAAGGCGGTAAAGATGTTTTACAAATGTTCAGACAATTTGTGACAACTCAGAATGCAGCCCCAAGGCATCACATTGTAATAGTGTTAAAAAAAATGTTGCGCATATATAAGGACGCTCAGAACTTTGGCCAAAGAACTGCTGCTGTACAATTCCGTAGTGGAGAACAGGTTGAAAAATAATTGCGGGAGGGGAGGGGGCACTTGCTCTGTATTTTACAGTGCCGACTCGCGATTGAAGTTGGAATGGAGGCACTAGCATGTGCTTTTTTCATAGCATTGCCAGGGCTGCACAAGAGACCCATTGAATGTGACTACCCGTACAACCAAGGAATGCTTGCCACCAATTCAGCTGCTCTATCTGCGAGTGTTCTCTTCACACTATTTTAACTGTGCTATACTTTGCAGTAAAAATTCACACCTATTTCCATATTGTGTTTCAACCAATTTTTCTTAAATATCTGCAGTTCAAACAAAGTCGACAGGTATTACAGTTTCTTATGCGAGTTTATGCTTTGAATTGCAGCCCAAGTCATGCAATGAAGTTCTTGCATGCACAGCTTACTCACCGCCACCTTTATTTAAGAGTGGAAAGATCGGCTGCTGCTTGAATTGTACAGGAAAATAAAGGAGGAGGTGGGCTAATTTGCCATGTCTGTTACAGGTAGGTGTACTCGCTGCCAAGGACCTCAAAGGAGGATAAGTGACAGTGGTAGAAATGAATCTGCACTCCAGCCAAGTGCACAACGAGCTAAGTCAGGAACATTATTGAAACAAACCATAAGATAAGCATTTTAAAAACTGCTAATAAAGCATTGTCTTGGCTTCATCATCCAACATGTGGTCGTTTTCATAATTTCTCTATTTTTCGTGCATCAAAAACCTCAAGCTGAGCATTCTGTTTTTATTGCTAGCACATATGTTTGCAAGTGCTTATTTTGCTGTAATCTTGGATAGGATATTTAGTAAACGTGCTCAGTGGCATTAATGTTTATCTGCTCCCTCGTTTGGTTTTAAGATACACTTTTTTCTAGATTTGCACTTGTCTCTAATTGCAGAGAATTCATGTTGATCCTTGAGGTGTGTAGTAAATAACAAGCAACTTCTTCAGGCAAGGTTACCTTATCATTTTCGGTGATATGTGGGGTTTAACATCCCAAAACCATCATATGATTATGACAGATGCCTAACTTTACATTTTCTTGTCAGTAACTTTTATTAAACATTTCGATTTGTCCTGAAACATTATTTCTTTGACAGTATAGCTGCAAGACTGCTGCACAATTATATAGAATTAGTTTGCCTAATGAAGATGAAGAAATTTTGTTGATTTGCAAAAGGTGTGTGTATGGGCCAACTTTAACACATAACCAACTGTTTCAAACATCCTCCCATGCAGTAAATGTTCCCTGGTGAACTTGTCTTCTGGTTTGAACAAATGTAAAAAAAAAAAGGTAATGGTAATAGGGAAGGCCTTGAAAAATCACACTGCTAAATAATGCCATAAATTCTGTGATGAACCACACATTCACATGAAAAAAAAAAAAAAAACTGGGAGCAGAATTTTGCAAGCACTGTACATCTATGCTGGTTTAGAGAATTAATAAAATTAAGTTAGATGGTTTCATGTTGCCAAAACTAAAATATGGTTATGAGATGCACTGTTTCAAGTTAAAGCTTAATTATTTTGACCTCATAATCTCCCTGAGTGCATGGAACTAGGGCACTAGTACATATTACAACTATTATAACGAGACTCCTGAGGTTCGAAATCAATCCTGTGATCTTGTGCAGAACAGCACGCAGTGGCGGATCCAGAAGGGAGGCGCTAGAGGCAATCGCCCCCCATCCCAAAGCCTGGCAGTATCCTCTCCCCCTCTTTTTAGTGCTTTTTTCCACCTGTTATCACCAATTACGACAAATAACTGGGATTTATTTAAGCACACAATAATAGTATTTATGCTATGATAGAGTTCCTAAGCTAGTAAAAAACAAAAAGTAATTACCATGCCCCTCTCCTCGGTGTTACATTAAGCAACCCCCCTCCTCCTAAAATGATTGGCTGGATACTCCCCTGAGTGTACGGTACCATTTCACTTTACCTTAGGGTCAGATTAGAGATACAGACTTTCTTTTAATGCACTATTTCATATTTAAATAAAGACAGCCGCATTTACACTGATTATTTTTAAAGCTACATGTGTAGACCAAAAAAGCATGTGTATGCGACCGATGGTATAGCGTCCTGTACAAACAAACAGTATAGCTCATATGCTCTACAGCAGAATGCTGAATAACTTCACTGCCTTGAACAATAGCTTAAAAAGAAACCTCTTCGTGGTGAATGGGAGATGTGACATATTAATCTCTTTTTTGGCATTTAGCATCAAATACTATGCTAAGTCAGAGTGAAATATGACAAAGGCAGGCAATAATAATTTGACACTTCCGGTTTGTTCAAATGTCTATAATGAAATGCAGAGGCATAAAGAAGAGGATAAATATGGTGCTACTACATATACATGCAAGAAAGTGGAACCTCAATACTAATTGCTTAAATTCAATTAGTTATATGACTATGGAGATCACCAGCAATGTTTTTACTGACTGATGTTACCCTCTTCATGAGACAATAAAACACCACATTTGAATTAAACAAGTTTTCTGTTTACTAAGTTGAGGCATTTGTTATTAGATCATTTGTGATGTGTTTGACAATCTGTGCAAATGCATAGCAATTGAAACAGCACTTGCTAAATCAGAGAAAAAATACTCTATTCATTACAGTGAAATTCGATATGTTATGACACCATCCTGACGCGCTAAAGAAAATCCGAATAATTTGTGACAATCTCGACTTCAGAAGTATTTGAATTTCAAGACATTTAATGTTGAGGTATTTGAGGTATTAGCAGTAGTGATCTTCCGCCGATACCTTCCGCCGAACTACTTCTGTTTAAGTGCCTGACGAAACAGTACGAAGAGAAAATGCTCCAGTCCGGACTTACTGTGAGTTTCGTGTAGCCACCTTGAGCTTTGTGTTTTTCTGAGCGCTTATGATTCTTTGTATGTATTGCAGGATGAAGTCAACCTTCGGCATTGGACGAGGATAGATATCGACGTTTTCCTCTGTGAGTTTCGCATCTGCCATTCACGCACTACATTTGTGAGGTTTCCCCAATTTGTCTGCACCTTGCGTACTAGCTCGGAAATTTGTGCGTCTGTCTTAGTTTTGACGAAGCCACGAGCGTCGCTTGCAGTGTAGGAGTGCAGGGCAATTTTCATACAAGCTATTTGGGGGTCAGAATATCTGACGCAAGGTTGGCTTGTACACTAGTTGGTATTGCATTGTAAGGTTGCATTCTACAGCGCGAAGACGATTGTACGGAAAGGTAATGTAGAAAAAAATACATCATGCAAGTGTTCACTCAGAAAACCAAAAAGCCCCTTCTTATATTGTCGGTCTATATTTAATATCCTCAGTGGGAAGAGCAGTCGAATGAGAGCTCGACGCTGCATCCGTCGTCGAACGCGGCGTCGCCCGGTCGAACGGCGGAGCACTTCGATGTGTCCCGAGACGCAGTTATTTAACCGACGGAACGCCTGCGCTGAAACTCAACACCACACTAGACGGTCAGTATTTTCCTAGCCCTTCACTAAGGCTTTTCCCATAATCATCGTGGTTTTGATATCTCGAACGGCAGTCATTACTAATACGAGGTGGCAGAACGAACGACGGCGGGCAGGTACTGGCCTTTTGTTCCTCCCTTTGTCTGCGCTGTAGGAAATATTGCTGCCATGAAAGACAGACGAAATGAATAGCAGTCGAGGGGTGTACAGTTATACGTTAAGCTTATGTGCAGGTGCGCGTTCAGAAATTTTCGCGGTGTCGAATCACGGCCGTATCTCAATAGAGGTGAAATGCTAGAGAACCGTGTTCGTCGACAAAAACGGGGAGGGCTCGCAACGGAAAGTAGAGCCAGAACAGTAATAAAGTTGCAAAAGAAATCTGTTTCAATGGACTGCAGGAATCGCTTAAAAGAAATCCAAAGCTTATTCGGAAGCATATAAATGGGTGCGGATCCAGTGATATGGGTATTCTAAAAATCTTGGGCAATAACCAAGTTGTCATGGATGATGAAGCTAGGACAAGGCATCTCACTGAGTTTTTTCCACTCAATTACCCAGATAGAGATCAGACAGTTTAATGATCCCTATTAGCAATGTGTCACTTATGGCACTGGTGGAAATGAGCGTACGTAGTATCAAAAATTTTTTGGAGCGATTAGATGGAACTAAAGCACTTGTTTTGGACTGGATCTCGCCTTGGATGCTAAGCACTGTGCTGCACCAGTCTGCCTTAGTTTTTTGTTAACGTTTGCACATTCACTCAGTGCCAGTAACCTGCCACGCAATCGGAACAACGAACATGTTCCAATTTATAAGGACAGTTCAAGAAAATATGTCAAGAATTATAGGGCTGTTTCCCTGACATGTATTTTAGGTAAGTTATCGGAGCACTATTTACACAGCTATTGTGAATCGACTCGCCGAGAGTAATCTCCTCATTAAATAATAGCATAGTTTCCATAAGGGTTTATCTTGCACTGCACAACTGGTGGAATTTTATCATGATTTAGGGTGTGAAGTTGTTTCTGAAGGCCAGATAGATAATTTGTTTAGGTTTTCGGAAAGCCTTTAACACGGTTGGCCACTCACTTTTTATTTGCAAACTTTAGCAGTTAAACATGATGTCATCAAATGGATTGAGAATTTTGGGTCTGAGCGCAGTCAGTGTGTTAATAGTAAAAAATCGAGTTATGTGAATGGCACCTCTGGAGTTTCACAGGTCTCTGCATATGACCTATGTTACTTTTGTCTCTATTACTGATATAAATTTAGGTACTACATCACCTTTGCGACTATTTGCAGATGATTAAGTGGTGTACCAAAAATATCTTGTGATCAGGATGCCACGAAACTTCAGAGTGACTTGAGTGAAATATGTGACTGGTGCAAACAACTGAACATGCTAAAATGGTTTAAATGCTAAAAGGTTCATTATTATTTGATTCACTAAAAAGTAAAAACCATTTATTATTAGTCATCCCATTTATAAGGAATTGGTTACCACAGTGGATGTATGCAAGTATTTAGGCATCGTGTTTTGTGCTGATTGTTCATGTAGCGCGCACTGTCAGTGAGAGAATGGGTCAAGCTGGGAAAGCATTGAACTTTGTTCAATTAAACCAGAGATGTTACGAGATTAAACTAAAACGGACTGCATTTTCTTCATGTGTAAGATCGATAATAGAGTATGCCTGCCCATAATGGGCTTCCATTGGAAGCATATTTCACATGTTTGATAAAAAGCATTTAAAGCAAAGAGGCCAGGTCAGTCCTGGGCAGGTACTGTGGAAAAGATAAGGTTACAGTGTTGAGATGAGAAATTAATTGGGCATTGTTGTTTTCGTGTTGACAGAAGCTAAGGCTGAAATTGATTTTTTAGATGTTTTACTACAAGGTTGGCATTACCGAGGAAACTTACTTTGCGATACCTTTTGATCTTCCTGAAAGGAACGATCACAAACTTAAATCGGTGAATATCGGCCTAGGACATGCATGTTTGTTCAATTCTTTTTTTGAAAGTGTGTAGCAAAATGGAACAAGCTGCATTAAAAACAAGTATATTGTGCAAATGAAAAAAAAATTTTGTATCTATGTTGTAACCCCCCCTCCACCTCTGCTGTAACACTTAAGGGCAATGCTAGGTCATTCTTTAATAAAGAATAAAGAAAATGCATCGGCAAGTTGTTTCAGCTGCTATAATCAATAGCCTGAAAGTTCTGTTTCAGTTGTGCACAGCTCTACCAAATTGGTATAGACGTAGGTTCGCTATATTTATAGACTGATGCACCGCCACGCAGAATTGAGGAGCGTCCTCTCGAGTAGCGTCAGTAGACACAATATGAGCACTACGCAGTTGCCTCCGTGTTCTGCTGTGCTAGCTTATGTGTTAAAGCATCAGCAAGGAACCAACATGACTTTGAATATTTGCTGAAGCAGTCATCAACATAGGCCCCTTGACACGAAAAGTCTGGTTCGTTCTAGTTAGATGCAAAGTTTTCGGGAAAACATGGGCAATTAAGAGCACTGTTTTGGTGTTGTATACATATTAGTGCTCCTAATTTTATTTTCTGGTGAGAGCGGCGCGGGCTGTTCCTCCGCAAACCCTATCTGTTGCCATGCAAAACAGACGGGTAGAGCCTCCTCCGGCCGCTATCTTGAATCGTGCAGCATGCCACCTATAGTCCGTGGTCATTGCAGTTATTGGGAGGAATGCAATGAGACTTATACAAAGACGAGGGACACGTAATGCACAGAAGAGCGCTGTTTTATGTCTCTCCTGCTTTCGGCTAAGTTGCATTGCTTTCGTTATAGTAGTACCAACTCACCAAAGTCAAGATATCAAGGTAGAGTTTGAATGCTTGTTATCCTCTTAAAAGAGCCCTCCAACATTATTCAACACCTCATTTTTTACTCGGGGGTTAGTCAAATGACGGGGAGCAAAAACCTTTCATATAGCACAAACAGATAAGGCCACTTTTAAAAGCATACCTGTTTTATGCTTGGAGTAATTGCACATAGTGTGCGCATAAACTCGGCTCTGTATGCTTCACAGAGATTGGGCAAGCCCCATTACCGAGTACAGCAGTGGCAATGGAAAGCAAAAGGATCAGAGGGATAGAGCGGAGCAAAGAAGAGTGGTGGAGAGCAGTGGGGAAGGAGGGTGGAGCCTGGCCTGATGAGGCATCAACTAGAGAAGAAAGAGGGAGGCAGGCAATAAGTGAAAGCTCTGCTCGGAGAAAGGGAAAAGACGAGAATTAAACTAAATGCAAGAAAGTTTTCAGCTGGAGTTTTGACTCGGGTACCTATGTGCCAAGGCAGGCATCCTAGCCACTTGGCTGTCCGGGCACGGTAGCAGAAGCATTTATGTGAATCGTACAATTTTGGTGCCATGGGCAAGGAAATGAATGACAGAAAAAAATAGAGGGATAGAACAAAAGAGGGAGAAAGACAGCAAGAGAAGGGAGTATAGATAAAGAGAATGCGGACCCTGGTTAAGGGGTCAGGTGGCCAGGCTGGCTGATTGGGGCTGCCAGCCAGTTCGCGGCCAAAAGTAAGACAAAGCGGCATCCTACAAGCAGGTTGCAAGCAAATAGTGGGACAGTGGGAACCCAGTCGAAAGTTGGAACAAGTCCCGTCTGTATCTGGAAGACTGAACACTTATGTCGTAGCTTCAATAGAAGTGTCACATGGGCGTTTGTAAGGCTGTTGAACAGCCCCGCCGCGGTGGTCTAGTGGCTAAGGTACTTGGCTGCTAACCCGCAGGTCGCGGGATCAAATCCCGGCTGCGGCGGCTGCGTTTCCGATGGAGGCGGTAACGTTGTAGGCCCGTGTGCTCAGATTTGGGCGCACATTAAAGAACCCCAGGTGGTCAAAATTTCCGGAGCCCTCCACTACAGCGTCTCTCATAATCATATGGTTGTTTTGGTACGTTAAACCCCACATATCAATCAAGGCTGTTGAACAGACAGTCTATTGACTCAACTGTCTTGTGCGAGTTGCCACACGGGCGATTCCAAAAGCCCTTGAGTCGATCAGTCTATCCAGTCAACGTAGCACCTCATACCTCCATTGTAACTTCTTTGGCTATATGGTGAGAGAAGTGGAAGCATCGCGAACGTATCAGTGTTGGCTAGCAGTGACCACAGTGGCCATAGTTCTGTTGCTCAATTATTCAAAAACCAAACATGCATTCATAATTACATATAAACAATTTAATAAAATGTTGAAACAAAATAACAAATTTATGTGTGCTTTTAAGTGTATTTATATTATTTCACTGGGCGTGCTGGTTTTGGCTAATTGTAAACTGAGGGGGGCCGGCACCCAAGGAAATGGACGCACCCAAGGATTGCATGGTGGTTTACTTATGTCTTTCTCTGAATGAAATTGAAAATTGAAAAGGGGACGGCACCCAAGGATTGCATGGTGGTTTACTTATGTCTTTCTGAATGAAATTGAAAATCTTTCCTGAATGAAATTAAAGATTGCGGGTTCCTTCTAGGCTGTAGCGATCACAATTTGATAGATGTGAAGTGCTGAAGGCTTGTGCCCTGCGAGATGTTAGTTACAGAACATGGTCTAAATGGCTGAGGTCGTACTGTGCAGAGTCACTCATATCTAGGTTTTGGAACGTAAAACCGCAGATATTAATTTCTACTTTGACTGTCCATGAAACTTCGGTACAAGTTTCCTACAGAGCCACTGCTGGCTGCTAGATGCTTTGCAGTGTGCGAAAGAGAAGCATCGAGTGGCCAATTATTGTGAAGGCCTCTGTCTTCTCCAAGTAAACAGAGATTGCAATATGTTTGGAACTTGTAATTTGGGCTATATTTCTTATTGTAATATGCTGGAGCAAAATGAAGTGCATCTTCAATTATGATGCATCTGGTTTTTGTGAAACTGTTTGCTGCAAACAGTCTACGCAAGACAAAACAGCCACTTCGCAGAGATAATCACTCCTCTGTGCCTTCGCGAATCTGGATTATGGCAGTGATTTATTATGAATTTTCGTAACCAATTTCATAACATGTGCTTCTTCGGTGCAACTTCATCAGAGATTACGGGTCAGGAACAGAATGCGGGAGGCTCGCATATCTTTTAAAAGCAATCATGTGACCTTGCGGTTGTCAGGAAATCACTTACAGGGGATTGAATAGCTGGGGCAATTGTGGTAATTTTATGCACTTCCTTATTTATGCTTTAAAGCTGAGCCAAAACTGTGATATTTGTTGAAATTTCACCATGCTGCGCCAAACGCCCAACCAGCCTGGAAATGTTTTTTCTTAAGGGTGCTAATTTTAGCAAGAAATGGAGGCTACCTTTGGGCAGCTGTAGTTAGGGTGTCATCCTATCCAATCCTGTGATGGCTAGGCAGAGCCAATGCGTTGCTACAAGGGTCCTAAATATTGACGCGCGTATGTGCTTGTGGTGAGGACAACGAAGCAGCGCGAGTGTCCTTGGCCGAGGGCAAAAGACGAAGAAGTCGTTGCAGTCTGTTTCCTGCGATCGATAAATCGTATTTCTTTGAGGCGCTTTGTGTGCTCGTCAATCTCGCGTCGTCACGGTGGAGGTGCGGGGTACGTCTTCATGCTTGGCACCCCTTCGCGGACCCGACATTCAAGCCCGGAATCACTACCACCCGTCGACACACCAGTCCACCGTTCCAGCCGCCGTCTGCGAGGCCTAGCTCCCGAGCTCAATCCCTTTCCAGAAACTGCCAGCAATCGCTTGCCTCTTTCAACCACCATGGCCACTGCAGCTACATCGCACATGACGCTTCAGAATCCCATGATTCCTGACTGCTTTCATGGTGAGACCTATGAAGATGCACAAGACTGGCTGGACCAGTTCGAACGCTGCGCGAAGTACAACCAGTGGACCACCCCAGAAGACAAGCTCGCGAATGTGTACTTCTACCTGAAAGACAACGCCCAGACGTGGTACAACAGGGAAAGAAGCATGGCTACGTGGGATGACTTCCGCAACCAGCTGATTGACACCTTTAGTAGTCTTGACAGAAAGGAGAATGCGCAACGTCTCTTGGAAGCTTGAATCCAAAAACCTAACGAGAGCGTCGCTATGTTCGCCGAGGACATGACCCGTCTTTTCGGCAGGGCGGATCCAGAGATGCCGGAAGACAGGAAGCTGCGGTATCTAATGCAAGGCGTGAAGGAGCAACTGTTTGCTGGGCTTGTGAGAAATCCGCCAACAACAGTAGCGGAGTTCACGAAAGAAGCCACAGCTATTGAACGGGCCCTACAGCAACGGTACCGCCAGCAGAACCCGGTCAACGTTCGAGCGAGTAGCCCTGTTACGACTGCGGCGAGCCTCTGCGACAACGACAGGCCTCTGCGGGAAGTCATCCGGGAGATTTTGAGGGAGGAGCTTCGGCAGCTTGGTTTAATTCCAGCAACTGAACCGACGCCGGCATTGTCTTTCGTCGCTGATGTTGTCCGGGATGAGGTTCGTCAGGCTCTCTCTTCACCCGGCTATAATGGTGTGTGACTGACATTTTACTTATGCTGATGCCGTCCGATGCCCCGTCGTCCCTCCTTCAGCGCAGCAGACCCCAATGACTGGGCCACCACCAACCCTGCAAACACAGCCACTGTCTGCACTGACCACTTTCGCAACCTCACCGATTCCTCCGACAAGACGAATGCCGTATAACCAACATGCCCCACAACGTAGCCCCACAACGTGGCCCAATAGTGAGTCTCCACTTACCTACCAGCGTCGGAAAACCGATTTGTGGCGTACCGCTGACCGTCGACCGGTATGCTTTCATTGTGGCGAAGCTAGGCACGTCTACAGAGTTTGCCGTTATCGCGACGCTCAGTACAAGAGATTTCCTCGCTACCCTGATTACATTGCGTACGACGATCAACGCATGTACAACTACGCCCCTGTGAACACACCGCCGCAGAATCCAGTAATGCCCAGATCACGTTCTCCATCTCCTTCGCGGCCCAGTTCACCTAATCATCGCAGTTTTGCCGACGTCACCAGGGGCAGGTTCCCTAGCCCGCGACGGGGAAACTAGACGCAGCGACCTCGGGGGGTGGGGTTGCCAATATTCGAAATTCCGAACAGCCCCCATTGCAGACAAGTGACAGCTCGAAGCCATCAAAACCGAAGAAGACGACAGCAACGACTAATTCGACGAATGAGACAACTGCCGACGTAACCGGCGTTATCAGCGCTGACCTCGTCGTTCACATTGACGGCCACCAAGTGACGGCACTTGTGGACACTGGCTTCCACTTCTCTATAATAAGCCTACAGCTAGCCGAAAGGCTAAGGAAGGTGAAAATGCCATTGCAGGGACCCAATATAAGAACTGCAGGAGGTCAGTTGATGACACCGGTTGGAAAGTGTACGGCCCGACTCTTCATTGCTGGTTCTACCTTTGTCGCCACCCTCGTCATTCTCCACGAGCGCTGTAAACAGCTCATATTGGGAATGGATTTCTTGCGCAAATACGGGGCTGTGATTGACATCCGTGACAGAAGCGTAACGTTCACTGTAAGCTCGGAGACTGCTACAGATAAAGAACACCAGCCACCTCGCTTCCGTATTGCCGATGACGACGTCATACTGCCGCCACGAAGTTGTTCTCTCGTATCCGTGCGCTGTGACAAATTACAAAATGCTACTGGCATCGCTGAACACATCAAGGAGCTCGCATTCACTAGCGGCATTTCTGTTGCCAGGGCTGTCATCACTGTTACTGACAGATGCGCTGAACTGCTAGTGACAAATTTCAGCAGAGAACGCCGACACATAGTTAAAGGCACGGCTATTGCCTATTTTGACGAACTCTTGCAAACAGAAGATTGTCATTTAGTGGAGGAAGCAGCAGCGTCTACTATCACTACACCGACACCTGTAGACGTTGGTCCAATGTTATCTCCCATTGAGCGAGACCGCCTTCTCACGCTGATCAACAAGTTCCACGGCTGCTTCTCATCCACATCAAGAGTTGGTCAAACGGCACTGACGAAACATCCGCATCATCACGGATTCCGATGCCAGACCCATCCGGCAAAATCCTTATCGAGTCGCCCCAAAGGAGCGTGAGGCAATTCAGAAACAGGTGAAAACGATGCTAGAAGATGGTGTTATTCGGCCGTCTAACAGTCCTTGGGCATCACCTGTAGTACTCGTGAAAAAGAAGGACGGTAGCTTGCGTTTCTGCCTCGACTATTGTAAGCTTAATCAGATCACAAAGAAGGACGTCTACCCTCTGCCGCGTATTGATGATTCATTGGATAGACTACGAAACGCACGCTACTTTTCGTCTATGGACTTAAAAAGCGGCTACTGGCAAATTGAAGTGGATGAGAGAGATCATGAGAAGACCGCCTTTGTTACGCCCGACGGACTTTATGAATTTCAGGTTCTTCCTTTCGGTTTGTGTTCGGCGCCAGCAACATTCCAGCGTCTCATGGACACAGTTCTGTCGGGACTTAAGTGGCAAACCTGCTTGGTGTACCTCGATGACGTGATTGTCTTTTCAGCGACTTTCGAGGAGCACTTACGAAGGCTAGAAGCAGTTTTTGAAGCAATACGCTTGGCCGGTCTTACTCTCAAACCAGAAAAGTGCGACTTCGGCTTCCACGAACTTCGATTCCTCGGTCACGTCGTGAGCAGCCAAGGGATCCGACTTGACCCGGATAAAATTGCCGCCGTGGCTAACTTCCCGACGCCATCAGACAAAAAATCAGTGCGACGTTTTTTAGGACTCTGTGCCTATTACCGGCGGTTTATTGCTAACTTTTCGCGCATCGCATGGCCATTGACACAGCTTACTCGGGAAGATACCCCCTTCAGATGGGGCGAAGACCAACAGCAGGCATTTCACGAGCTTTGTCAGCGAATGCAAACACCCCCCGTGCTGGCCCACTTCGATGAAGACGCGCCGACAATACTTCATACAGGCGCTAGTAATGTGGGTCTTGGAGCAGTGCTCGTACAGTCGAAGGACAACAACGAAAACGTGATCGCCTACGCCAGCAGGACGCTGTCCCGAGCTGAAGCTAATTACACTACGACGGAAAAAGAATGTCTTGCAATGGTATGGGCAGTCCTGAAGTTTCGTCCTTATTTGTACGGCCGCCCATTCATCGTTATCAGCGATCACCACTCCCTCTGTTGGTTAGTCAACTTGAAAGATCCGTCTGGCCACCTTGCACGATGGAGTCTTCGGCTCCAAGAATTCGACTTCACTGTTGCCTACAAGTCGGGAAAACGACACACCGATGCCGACTGTCTTTCTCGGTCTCCTGTTGCGACGGCATCCCCGGAGGACAACGACGATGACGACACGGCCTTTCTCGGAATTGTGGACACTGCCACCTTTTCTCAACAGCAGCGTGGCAATGCTGAGCTGCTACCACTTATAGATTACCTACAAGGGCGAGTGAATAGCGTTCCGAAGTTATTTGCGAGAGGGCTGCCGTCGTACTGCTTGCGAAATGACGTTCTTTATAAGAGGAACTTTTCACCCACCGGCAGCAGCTACTTGCTCGTCGTTCCTTCTTCGCTTCGCCGTGAGGTACTGCAAGCCTGTCACGACGAACCTACCGCTGGTCACTTGGGTTACGCAAGAACATTGGCGAGGATAAGGCAGAACTATTACTGGCCAAGACTTGCCGAAGTTGTCAAAACTTACGTGCAGGCATGTCTAGGTTGCCAGCGCCGCAAGCCACTATCCATCAAACCAGCTGGCCTGCTGCAGCCTGTTCGAGTGCCGGCGACACCGTTTGCACAAATTGGCATGGATTTTCTGGGCCCCTTCCCAAAGTCTGCCACTGGAAACAAGTGGATAATCGTCGCCACGGATTACCTGATCCGATACGCGGAGACAGGCGCTCTGCCACGGGCAACGGCAGCCGAAGCGGCGCAATTTTTCATTGAAGCCATCGTCTTAAGACACGGTGCTCCCGCAATAGTCATCACCGACAGAGGTACTGCGTTCATGGCCGAGCTTTTGGACACCATTTTTCGACTAAGTGGTACAGCTCACAGGAAGACAACGGCGTATCATCCCCACACCAACGGGCTCACCGAACGCCTCAACAAGACCCTGGCTGACATGATAAGCATGCACGTAGATGTAGAGCACAAGAACTGGGACATCATTTTGCCCTACGTCACCTTCGCGTACAACACGGCTCGTCAAGAGACCACTCGGAAGACACCCTTTAGTCTCCTTTACGGACGCGAGGTAACAACAACGTTAGATGCAATGCTTCCTAATGAAAATGATGGCAATGAGACAGACGCCGAAGAGTTTACCCAGCTAGCAGAAGAGGCCAGACAACTTGCCAGGTTGCGAATCACCAAACAGCAAGACGACACTGCCAAGTATTACAACCTCCGGCACAGACCCGTCATATACAACGTGAACGACAAAGTATGGGTCTGGACGCCTGTTCGTCAGCGTGGGCTTTCCGAAAAGCTGTTGCGAAGATACTTCGGACCCTACAAGGTTCTGCGACGCATTAGTGACGTCAACTACGAGGTTGTTCTGGACGGAGTGCAGTGTTCAAAGCGGCGCAGACATTCACCAGAAATTGTCCACGTGCTTCGGATGAAGCCTTACTTTCAGTGACTAACTGTGCAGTTTTGGTTTCGCCTTGCTTCTCAAACGTTTAACATCGGGACGATGTTTTTTTAAAGGGGGAATAATGACGCGCGTATGTGCCAGTGGTGAGGACAACGAAGCAGCGCGAGTGTCCTTGGCCGAAGGCAAAAGACGAAGAAGTCGTTGCAGTCTGTTTCCTGCGATCGATAAATCGTATTTCTTTGAGGCGCTTTGTGTGCTCGTTAATCTCGCGTCGTCACAATATATTTACAGCGCCTACCACTGCTTGCAAACATGGAGTAGGTCTATACGTATTATTCTGAAGTGAAATGGTAATAGCAAGTAAAGCAGTCAACCTTGGATTTTGCTCACAGATGTTCCAACGAACCGTAATGTTTTTAAAATAGGTTAAAAACATATATTCTTGGAGCACTGCTTACATTTCTTATTCCAGATTGTCATATACTGATTTACTTGGTAACTCTCTCTGTTTATGAGAAATTTTGCTCCCAGAAAGGCACGTGGAATGTTTTACATTTTAAAGCTACATAGAGTGTTAGAACAGTACTTGCATATTTGAATTCAGCTCACAAGTATTCATGTTCAGTTAACTTTATTAAATAAAAAGTTTTTAAAATACCAGGTCATGGGATTGAATCCCGACTGCGGCGGCTGCATTTCCGATGGAGGCGGAAATGCTGTAGGTCCGAGTGCTAAGGTTTGGGCGCACGTTAAGGAACCCCAGGTGGTCGAAACTTCCGGAGCCCTCCACTACGGCGTCTCTCATAATCATATGGTGGTTTTGGGATGTTAAACCCCACATATCAATCAATCAATTTTTAAAATAAATTATAAGGCAGTTTTCCCTTTAGCTCGACATATGAATGATTGCCGTGCAGGTATTTCTGCTTTTTATACATTCTTCAGTGCTTTGATGCAAGAGAATTGCTCTTCTGGCTAACCCCACTAACGTGGTGCTTTTTAATGAAAAAAAATCTGTCTCACCTGAAAGACTATTAAGATCTATGTCAACCACTTGAATACAAAGGCACGGTATGCATCATTGAGCAATATAACACACCCAATGTACCATGAATGCGGCATTACCGACGTTTGATATTTAGGATAATGTGGCCATTTCTCGCAGACTTTTTAGGATGGTGCAAGCTCATTCATTACGGGCTCATGAAGAAATGTTTCAGAGTTTGTTGGTTCATAATACTAACCTGCATAGTGCCAATTCAGTATAGCACATACATGCATCGTAAGACCTGTGCTGTATGTCCTCTTCTAAGTTCTGTACGTAAATTGAACTGTGCAGTTTAACATTAAAATCGCACACATTCAGAGCTGCTAGTGGAGGCAGTGTCAAGGAGGTGTTGTCTCATTCAGTCTTTGAAATAGCCGCAGATTACTTGCAAGGAAAAATGCTCTCGTCAGCACAACTTTCATAAACGGTGCTTGCTCACCTAACTATTCAAGGCCACGCTGAGTAGATAAGGGAATGGCTACTCTCCCTCCTCTCTACCCTACTTGTCGGGTGCAACAGAATACTACAATCGATCCCGGATATATCGAACCCGAAGGGGTTCGCGAAATAGTTCGATATATCGAAAATTCAAAATACATTATATGCATACTTAAAGCCCAACTTAAAACATTTAAAGCCATGGAAATCGTACAAGTGTTAAGATAATATTCGCTCACAGTATAATGAAGAACGAGGTGTGAAATGCAAGTTACCGTACTTTGTTTTGCATGAAAATGGTCTGTAAATTTGTCTTGCTTTTTGCGTGCCGTTCCAGTTATTCTCAATATCGTTGAAGCTTTTCAAATAAGCGAATTTAGCTCCTTCGGCCACAGCAGCGTTGATTGATGCATAGTGCCGATACACTCTTTGTAGCAGGGCATAAGGTTGGTTAGTAAGGACAGCTAAGGCATTGGCATATTCATAACACTAGGGTATACTTCCCTGGAACTGGCAACGGCAGCCATAATCTCAGCATTGAAGCAGTCATAAACAGCCACGTCGTCATCTGCACTGATGACGTCGTTCACTGTCTGATATGGTGCCAGGAAACGCTGATGAGTCGCAGAATTTACTGAGGCACCATTCGTCGTTGCGGCAGTCATGACGCACCAGAAGTTGTCGCCAGACCCGCAAGCAAAGTTAACGACGGTGCCTTACTTGAAGGTGCCTTACTGACTGACTCCAAGCGCCAGTTATCATTTTTATCCCCACGTAAAGATCAACGTTCTGTTCAACTCCTGAAAGAGGATTTATCAAGAATAAGAAGAGAAGTAACGTCCACAAGGCACTAAAGACAATGCCGAGTTCTCGCTGCCGACATGTAGACAGTGCAAACTGTACAGTTCCTGTATGTGTAGCATTATTCCATTGTTATGCAGTGCTGGTGACCAATCTGAATGTGTATTTCCCAACCAGGCTCCTTTCCATAGTGGGTGGGGATGGAAATACTGTGCACTGCTCTGGTTCAGTGCCTTCTGCTTTCGATCTTACTGTTGCAATTTACCCCTTTGAAACCCACATCTGAGGAAGCAATAATCAGTAATGGGATGCATGCAATGCTAGTGAGCTGTGCCTGATGCCTTCTTTTGGTTGTGTGAAAAGTAGAGCTATGGAAACAGTGCATTTTGCTTGAAAAGGGAATTCAAATATTAAAGTTTGAGTGCAAACTTAATTGAACATTTTTGATATTTGTCGAAATTTCTTAGAATGTTTTTTGACTAGTTCAAAGTGAAATTGCATAAAAGAATGTGTTGGCATTCTTTGCAATATTCTTATGAGATAGCAACATGAAAGTATTCGTTTTTCATAGGTTTATGAAGTGTGTGCCTGGTGTTATTTTCCTGTTGTCTTATCAAGAATGAGGCAATGCAGAAGCAGAATCGTAATGGTGCATGATTTTGTGCAACGAAACTGATGCAGACAACACTTTACACATGGAAGATAAACATTCCCTACTCTTTCAACTTCTTCGAAACTCCAACTGATGTGGAAACAAAGAGTTCGAAGTGCCAAATCAGCCTCGTACACATCAACATACAAGATTTGAAATTTTAGAGGCTAAAATTCTTTGGCGTCTAATTTTTTGTACTTCCTGCTCGAATTAGGTCCAAAACAGCATTAATTGACCTCCCACCTCTGCCCCATCTGTCAAATTTGTCTTAGAATGGCCTTTCTATATATTTATTTTTTAGTCAATAAATTTAAAACCATAGCAGAGCCTCAGAGGCAGTATGGCGCAAGACAGGGGTGTGTTGAAGTAAAGCATTTGAAAATATCAAGGGGCCACATTTAGTTTGACGTTGACTGTCTTCGACCATAGCGGAGCCTGAAAGATGTCGTTGCTGTCATACGAGAAGGTATTGAGCTGAAGCACAATAAAAATGTGAAGGGGTTACTTTTGGTCAGACGTTGAAAGCATTTGTCTTTGGAATGTTTGAATAGTAAAAATTCCAGTGTAATCTAATAGCAAACACTATTAGAAAAATATTCTAAATTTCGAAGATTCACACACCAGTACTAAAAAGGAATCTGAATAGATTTTTAATTTCAAAGAGTGCAAACTTCACTGCACACCTGTTTGTTATGGGCATCATAAAATGACAGGAGAGTATGTGTTGAAATTGGGAAGTTTAAAACTGAATCTTCACTTCCTACCCCACTCTCTCCCACCCCTTTGCTTCTTTTAAAATGTTTACCCTAAAAAAGATTTCTGGGGAGAACCCTGTCTAAACTTTCACTAAGAATTTTTACAAACTAAATGGTAACAGTTGAACCACTTTATAGTTATTTTTAAAGCATTAGTAAGAAATGGATGCACAATGGAAATTGACTTCTGGACTTCAGGGGCCTACAGTGCACACCGAGCATGATCTGTCTTACAATGTGCTCAGTGTTGACTAGTAGTGTGCGACAGTGTTCATCTGAATGTTCTTTTCATACTTCACTTAGTTCACTATCTGTGTTGTGGGCTACTAATCTAGCGGTTGGTGAAACTTAAAACTGTGGCAGTGTGTAAACCTACCAGGGTTTGTAACCACTTCATAGCGTCTGAATACAGAGCTATTTTACCAATGTTTTACAAGTAAAGTCTCATTAGCTAGAGCGTTCTAGTGCACCCTACTTCAGCTCATTGCTGCAAAGAGTGTGGGGATCTTGCTGTTTGATCAATGCCAGGATTCTCACTTGTGTAGCCCTAAATTCACCCCCAAAGATGCTTACATGGGCCCATATTTGGGCTTTTCAGTATTTAAGCATGAGATACTTTTAGTTTGTCAGCACACTTGGCATTTGTAGATTATCGGCATCCTGGAGAGTAATATATTTACTCCTGTAATGAACCCACCTTTTTTTCAGAAAAGTTGATGCCAATTTGGGGGGAGGGGGTGGGGTGCATTACACGGGAGAAAAAAAGCCACAGGAGTTACAACAGCGAAAATTTAGCGTCACGGCTTTGCCTGTTTTGCCCGTGAAATGTGCCACAAATTTTTTTTATGACCCGAAGCTCATTTTGTTTCCTGCCGTAACGAAAGCACAAGGATAGAATTTTTATGGAGCTGCTCGCTTTCAATGCTCCAGCCCATGGTTTTTGTAACCAGCTGTGCAGCTAGGTGACCGGCTGAACGCGCCTTGCGCAGCAAGTGTCTCAACCAGGTTCACAACGACAAACCCAACAACAGAAACGCGGCGTAAGATGGCGGCGCATAAATGTTGCGGTAGACGTTGCAGGTGCACGATGTGCCTTTGGCGCTGTGCATGCCCTTGCACTTTGCATGGCCTCCGAGATGATGGGCGCGCCGCATGTTTTTATGCTGCACACCTGCCATTGCGGAGGTCACACGCTTTGTTTTTGTGTCCTTGTGCTTGCATGGCGCTATCAGCAAAGAGGTTTTTCCTGCATTTGACAGAAGGCGCTTTGCCACAAAATGCGCGACTGATATTTTGATTGACGTCGTCTGCGCTCACACAGCTCGCAACTCTTTGGCATGGTTGCGAAACTATGTTTCAAATTTTACTGCGTTATATCGTGATATAATGACTTGATTTAAAGTTGATTCGATGGTCGATGCCACTGGCTATCTTACTGAAATAAAATGAACTGATACATTGAAAAAATTTTTTTTTTCAAGGACCAAGGGAGTGGGTTGGTTTATTATGTGAGTGGGTTCATTGCGTGAGTAAATACGGTAGTTGTGCCATCTGGCAGAGAAGTTCTTCGCTGTCTCCTTACCTGGCGTCTGCTATCTACTTCAGCAGTGGGACACCATTTTGCCCGAAGCTATGTAGAAGCATGGTTCATGCAGGTCCTTGAAACCCTTGATACCTTTAACTAGAAATGTTCGTTTTCAAGGCCTTGAAAGTGCTTTAATTTTCAGAAATTCATGAGAATCCTTGAAATAGCTTTTATTTTTAACTTTTTCCTTACCACGCCACTAGGCATCGTTCACCGATGAACGACGATTTCACGCCTCTATTTTTCAACAAACACCGTGCGTATGGACTTGCAGCGCCATCTAGGCGATTGTACACACACTAGAATTTCTGTTTCTGTACGGTTAGCATTTTTACCGCGTGGCGGAGATTTTTAAAGGGGGCGCCGATTCAAAGGTTGAAACGCACGTGATCCGCGTGATGGTGTCAACATCTGAAACCACGCGCGCTCGGAAAAAAGCGATTTCGCTCGATGCCGACGCCTCGACGAGTGATCTTTTGGATTTCTCGAGCAGTGAGGAATCGGACAACGATGTGGTGACATCGGATTTCAGCTCCAATGAAGAAATTTTATCAGATCAGCCGGGAACGTCGGCTGTTAGTCGCGAGTAAGTTTGGTTTTCACCTTCTGTTTATTTTATCGTGTTCTGGAGCTGGCCGACTTGCTCTGTATGTGTCCCACATATTATTATTATTTCTAGCGTATCTACTTCATTTGGGCGCGATGTGCTGCCTCCAGCACAAAGACACGTGGACTTTCGACCCCAGAGGGATCCGGGCATCGACCTCGGCATGACGCTCCGCACTAGTGCACAATTTATAGCTCGAGAAGTTCTTGAGCTATAACTTTCATTTTTTCAATCTCACTCCAATATGCTGTTTTAAATATTTTGCATCTCTCATAACTTTTCCATAATTTTTTACTCGGAAGATATAAGTATATAATTACGACGTTTGTTGTGAACAAACCTAATGATTTGTGTTTGTCAATTTTTGTTACCTATTTAGATCTGCCAGTTCTTTCGTCAGATGTACCTTTCAAACTCTACATTTAGTACTTGCATTTTGGTTTGTAATATTTTGCTGAAAAATTTTTTTCTTGAAAAAAAAAATCTCGCGTAGGACCAACTCAGAACTTCACTATTTCGCTATGCATCAGGCAATTTTTTTGTAACTCAAAAATACCTTCGTCAATTTCAACAGTTCTTCTAATTAATGTTGCCCTGTTATTATTAAACATTTTGTATATTTCAGAATTTCTCAGAAAAATATTGTGTCGGAGATATCGCTTCGTTTTTTAAAAAAAATTCTTGAAAATTTTAATTATTTTGTATACGAATTTTTGTGCCAAATAAAATTTTTTTATTGTTTCATAATAAAAAGCATTCAAAAGTACGTTCATTCATCTTTATTTTGATGTATTGCATGGCACTGTAAACCTAGTAGCAACGGCACAGAAAATTCCTAGCTGCAACATACAAAAATAGGCCAATTTTCCCGTGGTAAGGAAAGAGTTAATAAACATTGTCGCGCATTTTACAGCACATTTATTTGCGATTCCATATAGAGTTGAACCCCTTTATAAGAAGCATGCTCCGGGTAGCAATTCTTGTCTTTTATATGAGATGTTTCTTATAAACAGGGTATCTCGTATACATTTTCTTATCAACACGTATTTTATTGTAGGCACCCTGGTGTCTCTTATACCCATTTGTGTCTTACATTAATATCTCTAATAAAGGCGTTCGACTCTATGTAGCAGGTGGCACAAGTAATGTATTCATCACGAAACAAGCCATTTTCAGCAACTCAGAAATGGCAGGAGCAGGAAGATAAGCAACAGAAAAAAATGCTTTACATTGAGAAGAAGGTTGAAACCTTAACAAAAAAATATAAAAAATCCACAGCTTTACTGCAAATGCGCAGAAATGAACGCGATAGTAACAAAGTGGAATGTAACGTGCAGATGCAAGCAAATCAAAACGTGCTGCCCCGCCGCGGTGGTCTAGTGGCTAAGGTACTCGGCTGCTGACTCGCAGGTCGGGGGTTGGAATCCTGGCTGTGGCGGCTGCATTTCCGGTGGAGGCGGAAATGTTTTAGGCTCGTGTGCTCAGATTTGGGTGCACATTAAAAACCCCACAAATCAATTGATCAGATCAAAATGTGCCCCACGTTTCTCACACACAATTGACACGCATAACGTTCTCACAGGTACAGATAAACTCGAATCAGCGTCTCATTTGTTACTTTGCTGTGTATGAAAAGCGTGCCCTTTTCGCAAACGGAGACTTTGCAGTGATTTCAGTGACATTTGTGAGCCCGATAACTGTAACAGAACTGTTTCGAGGGCAGCCTGAGGCCAGCCAATAGGTACGATCCTGCCCACTGCGAGATAAGGGTGCGCAAGGGAGTGTCCACCCCCCTCCTCTCTACGGGGCTAAGTACGTGTGGGAGATGAAACCGAGCCCTGCCACGACGTTGCGACTCGCGCTCTATGCGCCATCTTGCTCGTTATGCTGAAAACACAATAGTTCCCCCCGAGATGTCCATCAACGATGGTAAGTAGTAGATATAAATAGCGTGCCGTTTGAACGTTGAAGCAGGTGCTTCTCATTGGCTCAGTGGTTATTGCCTTGCATTCGTAATGCAGAGGTCCCACGTACGACTTCGCGCGCCGGAGTATTTTTCTCGATTATTCTTTTTTTTGTGTTTATATATATATAGATTCGTATATATATGCGGTGAGTGATGGCAACTCTGATGGCGAAATCCAGCGAAAAGTGTCTATATACTCGAAGCTGCTCTTAAGAAAATGACAGCTACAATAGACTAGTATGCAGAAAAGGCAGAGGCAGCTAGCGACTTCACATGCATCACTAAGCCAAACACCCTTACGAAGACTGCCAAGGCCAAGCAGCTGGAAACAGAGGACATACATATGAAAATTCAGGAGTAGTGATTTCTAGAATAAGGAAATTCAGGAATACTGAATGTGATTATCCATGGAACTTCAAGGAACAATGATCGAAAGTTCTCTAAAAAGCAAATATAGTTGCAGCCATGTTTTGCATGTTTACTGCAGTGATGTCCTTTCCTGCCGGCTCATAATAATTTCAAGCCTTTATCCTTCCCTGAAGTATGGTAATTGGGTTCCTGACAAACAATATTTTCCTTCAAAATTCAGACATAGCCTTGAAAACTCTTGGAAACCCTTGCATTTTTGTCATGTAACCAAGCATGAATTCTGAAAGGTAATGCAGATACCTTGAGTGTGTAGCAATCACCAGCGACAGCTGCTCGTTCGATTTGTTTAGGAAATCCTGTGGTGTGAATGGTTGTGTGTTTTTTTGTCGATGCCTTGGCACAAAGTTCATTGCTTAAGTTATGAAGTGAATGACTTAGTGATCATCATCATCAACGTCATAAGCCTGACTACACTCACTGCAGGACAAAGGCTTCTCCCATATTCCGCCAGTCAACTTGGTCCTGTGCTTGCTACTACCACTTTACACGCGCGAACTACTGAACTACTTAATCTCATCTGCCCACCTAACTTTCTGTCTCCTCTTCACCTGCTTGCCTTCTCTTAGAATGTAGTCTGTATTCCTTAATGACCAGTGTTTATCTTGTCTTCGCACTACATGCTCTGACCATTACCATTTCTTCTTGTTGTGATTTTGACTGTGATGTCCCTAAGATCCGTTTGTTTGCTGATACATTCTGCACTTTTTTTTGTGGGTTAGGGTGACACACGTCATTTTCCTTTCCATAGCTCGCTGTGTCGTCTTCAACTTAAGTTGAACCGTCTTTTTAATCCTCCATATTTCTGCTCCGTAAGTAAGTACCTGGAAGAAACAATCGAACCAATGTATAAGGGGCAGTGACATGAGAGACAAAGGAATAAAACAGACACCAGTGTGCGTACAGTGAAATACGGGCTGACAGGAAAATGAATGCGAGGTACCTTGCTTATAAAAAGCACCTCCTATAAAAGACAAGAATTGCTGCTCAGAGCATGCCTCTTACAAAGGAGTTCTGCTGTACAGCTGTCATATACCTTGCTCTTGAGGGATAGTGGGAATACACCATTCATGATTTCAGAATGCTTGCAAAATGGGCTCCGCCCCATGCTTATTCTTCTAGTTACTTGAATCTTGTGGTTCAGCTCAGCGGTTTCTACTTGCCCTCAGTGTACGTACTCTTTCACAGCTTCAAGTGCACTGCTACCTATCTCGAAGTGCTTTTCATTTCTGAGGTTGTTGTACACATTTTCTGCAGATCAATTTTGAGACCTACTTTTCTGCTCTTTTTGTTTAATTCAGTAATCATAAATTGCAATTCGTCCCCTGAATTACTCAGCAATGCAATTTCATAGGCAAAGTGCAGGTTACTAATATACTCTCCAATAACTCGTATTCCTAGCTCTTCCCATTCTAGGCCTCTTCTGTAAGCATGCCGTTAATATTATTGGGGAGATCGTATCCCCCTGTCTTGCACACTTCTCTATTTCGTACTCTGTTGCCTCCTTTATTGGTCATTATGGTGGCAGTTTATCCGTTGTAGATATCTTCCAGGATTTTTTTGGTGTGTTTTGTCGACACCTTGATTATGAAGTGTTACCGTATTTACTCGCATAATCCTCGCACCTTTTTTGTTTTTGCTTGAAAACCGATGAAAAGTTGCGGGGCGCGAGAATTACGCGGGGAAAACTTTCTACGAAATCTTACAGAGCGAAAAAGAAAACGAAGTCGCCGCAAATCGGGATTCTCACACCAGCAACTAACAGCATGCTTTAAGTACTAATTAAAACATACCTCAACAATAAAAGCAGATATTCAACACAAGACAAGATTTATTGGAAACACAAAAAGTGAAAGCAAATAGTCGAGAATCAAGACACGCAAAGTTTGTGGACGTTGTGGGCGTAGCGGTAGCGTTCGTCGCTCAAAAGAAGCCCTCAAAAGGTAAGCGTGAGATGTCAGTATTGGGCTGATGGCTATTTAACAGAATCGTCCGCAGTTTCCTTCTCAAGAAATAAAGTTTAAAAGCTGCCGTCACCAGAAGCGAACACAAAACTCATAGACTCCGAAGGGCCTATCGGGGGCCCTGTTGCCGTTGTTAAGTGCATGATCTGTCACTTGCAAGTTGAAAGCAGCCATACAGTTTCAGTATCGCCTCATAATGTGACAAGATTACCAACACAACATACAAATCACGTCGCTACGCGCGTGATTTGTAAGCTTAGCTTGAATTAGATTAAATCTCTTCAATAGTACGCTTGATGCTTGAGAGATGCTGCCAGATGGCGTGTGCTATCATCACCAGTGGCTGGAAAGAGCAGACGACATTATTGCAGCAGTTTTCGGGGGTGCGATAATGACTCGAGAAAAAAAAGAAATCGTATTTTTGTTTGCCGATGTAGGGGGTGTGAGAAATACGCAAGTAAATACGGTATTGCTGATATCTCTACTGAATCAAATGCCTTCTTGTAATTTGGGAAGGCTATGTATAGTGGTTTGGTGTATTCTGAGCATTTTTCTATCACCTGATTTATAGTATAATGTGGTCGGTCGTCGAGTAGCCTGTACGGAATCCTGTTTGATGCTTTAGTTTATATAATTCTCATGTTGTCCTAATTCTGTCAGCAATTACCTTTGTAAATAGCTTGTACAAGGATGGAGAGCAAGCTGATCAGGCTTTACTTCATTCAAGTTCTTGTCGTTTTCTTTCCTATGGTTTAAGATGGTGATAGCCTTCTTCGAAGATTCTCTACCCTTCCCATCAGGAGACACTTTGTAAACAGGGTGGCCATTCGTATACCCGGTGGCCAGACAATCTGATGTTACCTGATCTTCACCAGCAGCTTTGCCTCTTTGCATCCTCTCCAAGGCTTTCCTGACTTTATTGGTGGGATGTCATGTGAGGTACTGCTGTTTCTTATATTATGGTCGTGCCTGTCCTGGCTACTGTATAGATTTCTGTAAAAGTCCTTCCCTACTTTAACTACCCTATTTATATTGGTAATTACTTTGCCCTCCTTGTTCTCTAATGCATACGAACATCTAGTTTTTGCTTGTCCCAAGTTTGCTTTTCACCGCTTGGATGCTTACTCTGTGTTTTAGAGCATGTTCAATTCTCTCCATGTTATACCTTCTTACATCACATACCTTATGCTCATTAATCAACTTGGAAAGCTCTGCCAGTTCTATTTTGTCTGTTGCGTTTGAGGGTTTCTTTTTACATTTCTTAATGAGTTTCTTCGCCTCCTGGGTCAGCTTGCCAGTGTCCTGTCTAACTACTGTACCTCCGACCACCACTGCACATTCTGTAATGATACTCGTCAGATTATCATTCATAGCATCAACGCTAAGGTGTGTTTTCTAGAAAAGAGCTGAATATCTGATCAGAAGTGAGACTTTCAATTACTGTAGTTTCCTTCTCATGTGCTAGCTCATGGATCGGCTTCTTGCATATCAATTTGTTGTTCCTTCTTCAAGTGTAGGTGAATTCAAGTCCTTACCATTATATGGTCATTGCACCGTGCCTTTCCAAGCATTTCCACATCTGGCATGATGTCTGGGTGTGCACTCAGTATAAAGACTATTTCGTTCTTGCTTTCGCCATTAGAGCTCCTCCATGTCAACTTACAGTGCACTCGTTTTCGGTTGAAAGTATTCAAGATCCGTAAGTTAGTGTGTTGTGCGAATTCTGCTAATAAAGCCCTTGTAACATTTCTAGTACCGATGCGACAATCCCCTACTACCTGGTCGCCAGCATGCTTCTTCCCTACCATGACATTGAAGTCAACCATTAGTATAGTATACTGTGTTTTTACCTTACTTATTGCTCATTGCACGTCCTCGTAGAAGCTTGCAACCGAGACGTAATCATGGCAGGATGTAGGGACTACATCTTGGAGATGCTATAGCCTAAATGCTCACATAATTTCAGAAACCATTTCAAGGTCCTCTAAAATTGTGTATAGTATCTTGTTCATTTTTTTTGTGGAGTGATCAGAATATTGTTCATAATGGCTACTTGTTTGTTTTTGTCACATTTACCAAATGAGCCTTTGAGCTCCTACTGTTTTTGAATTGCTCACTCATTTTGTGTTCTTGTGGCACGGCCACTTTGCTCTATAGAACCATATGTGGGGTGATGGTGAATTTAAAGTCTTACGGTGTCTCACTGGGTTTCATAACATGTCGCGTGTGCTTCATGTAAAACAAATGGTGGCAGGGTGCAGTTATATCCGTATTAGTTATATTGAGGGTAGTGTGTATTTGGATTGTTGCCTTTATATACAGCATTAGTGAGGTGATTTTTCAGCCTTGTGTGCTGTTTGGGTCTGCAACTTTCACTTGACAATGAAACAATGTGCTTTGGTAACAAAATTTAGTGTTTTTTTCCACTGGCAGGCAGTATTGAAGGCAGTAAATCGTAGGAAACACTGCTATTGTGTTTTTTTTGTATTGGTTATAACAGTTTACAGTTAGTCTGTGTTCACTGGCAGCCACTTTCTTACACATGTGCAACCAGCCAGCATCTATCAAGTTGGCAGTATGGACAAAATAACTCAGTGTTGCTCTAGCTATTTTACCCCGCACTACTCAATATGCGTACAATCTTTTAGTTCTTCGCTGCCAGAAAAATGGTTGACTACCGATCCACAGTCCAGTTAGTAGTAAATTGTGTTTTGTACGGCTGTGCTTTTATTCTTATGTACTGGTTTCTTCTTTGCCTCTAAAAAAGACAAGTGCTTGTTCATCATCATAAGCCTGCTCCCTGTCCAGTTCTGAATGAACGCCCTTGGTAGTAATCTCCAGTTTATCCTGTCTTGTTTGAGCTGGTTACATCTCATTCCTGTGAACCTATTCATTTCATCATACCGTCCAGTTGGAGCCATGAAGGGGCAAACTCTGAAGCAAAGCAAAATGTAGTGGCATAGAAGAAAAACGAGAAGTGAGGTTTGTTGACTTCAGACTATGGTGTAGGTTGCTCTTGTCATTCACTACAGTCGAAACTCGCAATAAATAAACCCCGCGAGTAGGAAATCCCCGCGGCAACGAAATATTTCCGGATCCCCGGCGAACGTTCATAGTAGCCCATGTATTACGTATCTCGTGGCAACTTAATGTTTTTAGACGGCGATCCTGCATTAACAAATTTTCTAGCATGGCGCTGGCCTTGTTTTACCCTCCCGCCATAGGTTAACTGTCGAAAATATGCTTGTATGTGTATATAGAGTGGCTCTATCCCTGACCAATGCCTTGGGGGAACTTTGAGCCGTCAACCTCGACATCCCAGAAGAACTTACTGTTGATGCATTCGTTCGCGCTGATGATGACGTAGTCGTGTATGAGGAAGTGACCGGCGAGGCCATTATCGAAAGCGTGCGCGAAGCTGACGACACCGAGGACCAAGAAGAGACTCACACGGTGAAACGCAACCCGCAGGTTGTTTTGAATGCGCTGGACACGCTTTGCTCCTTCTTCGGCGGCGCACATGATGACGACGTAGCAATGGACCACTTCTTCCAGTGCGAAGGGAGAGCTTTGAAGTTGTTGCAAACCAAGGGTCGTCAAAGTAAGTTTACCGGCTTCTGGCAATAAATTTTCGTTCTGCTGGCCGTATCACCGTTTTTATGTCTCACACTCGCGGCTGCGAAATTCTCGCGAAAATGAAATTTTTCGGTTTCCCCGGCGATGTTGTTATTGCGGGTTTCGACTGTATATCAAACCCCACATGAAAACTAATTGATTTCGCCATGTCGATTCTTGAAAGCATATCTTAATTATTTTAATTAGCACCCTGCCACTCATTTGCCAAACACAGCCCTGAGAAAACAAAAAGCGTCCAAGAGAGCTTTTCCATCAACTAGGGGTGCCTCTCAAACACATTGCTGCTGAACTGTTGCTAGCCCTCTGGAGTGGCACTGCTGATCGTCAAGAGCCTCTGTCCCAATGAGAAGCAGCACTCCTAATGGCAAACAGTTCTGTGAAAGTTCGGGGAAATAAAAAACTTTTTTTTTTTGCTTCAAAAAATGCATGTGCCCAGAATGTAAATGTAAAAGAGAAGTCATTTCACAGCGTGATACTAGTTTAGGTTTGAATGTCAAGTTTGCACAACTTCAGGTTTCAAACTGAGGTGAAATGAGTCTATACATAATTTTTTAAACACAATAAAAGTTCAGCAATTCCTTAAGAGATGCAAAGTGGGAAGCAGTGGTACAGTATTTACTCCACAACAAGGTGCGAGGTCTGTTTCATTCCCGGCTGTGATTTTTAGCACCTAGCCCACTGCGAGGCCAATACTTTAGTCTCTGCAGCATCCTACATCGAAAGGTGCAGCTGCTGCTATTAGTGGCAGCGTCACTGGCTCTAGTATTTTGCATCTGCTGCCACCAAGCCAGACCATTATGACTGCCTCATCATAGGTTTCTCACTGTAGGCTGTTGTCTCGTTGCGGCTGGCGGCATTTTTATGCATGTTGCACTTGAAAGTTCCAATGCTGGCATTGAAAACTGAATGCTGGGGAAAATGTTTTTGCACCGACACCTTTTAATTGCTTTCTTGTTCTTGCTGTACAGTGATTTGGTATTGGGCAGTTTTGTCTGGCTTGCTGCATGTGCCACACCAGCTGTGCATTCATTAAATTGCTTAGTTTATTGCACTGCTAAAAAATGATGCTATCCAGCCTTTTTAAGCTAAAAAGTGCTAACTTGGTAAAGATAACCAGACTTTTAATTTTTTGCATCATTCCGCTGGCCTTTTATGGTGTGCACCAATTCGTGATAGCCTTTATCAGTATCATATTTGGACTTGTATAGAAATTAAGTCATCTCAGTTCAGTGTCGGATTAGGAGTAGTGGGTGTTTTAATTGATATTGTTTTAAATTTCCAAACACAGCTGCTCAAGACGCAAGTAATGCTGCAGAACAGCGAGGAGCATTTCGTCCATCAAGTGTCCCCATCCCGCAGTCGGAGAATTGCAGACTCTTGGAAGGTATGGGTGCATGAGCACGTGCCTGTCTTTTGTGAAGGTTGTGCACCTTGCATGGTATGAGCATTTTTGTTGCATTGGTTTGCTGTGCCATTGTTGCTTCTGTTACATTACATTATCTGTTTTCCTCTACGTTGCAAACCTCCAGAATGTATTAGAGATGAAGTGCTCAGGCTCTGCTTTGTGTAGCCGCTCGTGAGGCGGTTGGTCAGTGGGTGGTACGCTGTCATGTAGTGGTGGCTTGTTTGGCTGTGTTTCAAGATCACCCGAGTTAACTCTGCAGTAAAGGCCGTGCCACTGTTTGTGGTGAGGACCTCTGAAGCTCCATGATGCAGGACAATGTCTTCAACGAAGAACTATGCTATCTCGGCGGCACTGCCTCTAGATGTTCCCTAGTTTTGGCATAACGGGTGATATAGTTGGTGGTGACAATGATCCAGTTATTCCCCAAAGTCAACGTAGTAAACGGTCCCAGTAGGTCCATACTGTTTGGTTGGAACGATCGGTGTGGTGGCTCGATCGGGATAAGGAAGCCTGCTGATCTTGTCGGCGGTGTCTTTCGTCGTTGACAGTCTCTGCATATTCTGAAGTAATAAGTGACGTACACGGAAAGTCTTGACCAGTAGTGCTTTTCCCGTATTTTTGCTAGCGATTGGTAAGCATCGAGTTGTCCAGCTTGTAGGGCCTGAAGAACTCCTGGTCTCACCGCCGAGGGAACCATGAGAAGGGGCAAAAAGTTTTTCAGAACTCTGTATCACAGGAATAACGACTCCACTTTTTTTCTCAGAAGACCTTTGGAACAGTGATGCTATTGCCCTTGAGGTATTCCACTAGGCTCCCAAGTTCCGGGTCAGCTCTTGGTCGCTCGCCGAATTCGTCGGCACTTATGGGTCCCAATGATTCCTAAGAAGCAGTTGTGCGGGAAAGCAAAGCGGTGTGTTGGTGCATAACTGAGCTGTATTGCCTGCACCAGTGACTGAAATGAAGGCTAATGTGGCTTGTTCTTCTGGGATGCACTGATGTCTTCTCCATCCGTGCTCCCGACCAGCACAGTATTGGTGAGATGGACGAACAGCAAAAGCTATGGACACCCCTCAAGGCACCGACACACGGACACTCTCCAGAGTCGATGTCAAACTGCAGTGAGGCAACAGATACACCAGTTGCGTCAATTTGATACAGTTCCCCGTTTGGTTCTGGGGTGCGCCAAAACCATGAAATTTAATATAATCGCGCCACACTGCGCCAATATGCCCGACCAGCCTCCGAATTTTCTTGGTTGAGCTTGCGAGAAATTGACGCCATGTACGTTGCTCATCTGCAGTTTGAGTCAATTAATTGAAGTGCACAGACTATAACCTTAAACCACGGTAACGTAACCATGCTAATTTTAATTCCATTAGGTATGGGCACTCGCGATGCACGATCGACCAGAATAAGTAAAACCGTGCGCCCATCGGTCAGCTTACTGCAACGAATACCTATCGGCGGGACGACGCAATTTCAAGAAAATAATGCATTACCGCAGCCTCGGACGTTGCTCGGGATATACAAACTTTCTAGGGAGAAAAAATGGCTATGGCATGTTAGCAACTAGAGCAGGAAGCGCATACTGCGTTTTTCGTGCACGAACAGAGTCGACGTCCAGAACGTTGCCAGTGACCATGTTGATCGTCGTAGCAGCGGCACGTAAAAAACAATTTTCCATCTTGGGAGTTGCATTGTTTGCGTCGTCCCTGCGATAGATAGCTGTTGCCAGACTAGCGGGCGTGCATCGCTGTTTTATTATCTGGTAGAACGTTCCTTTTGAACAAGCCGAGATGTTATGTCCTAAACCTAACCGCCCATTGTAAAAAAAAAAAAAGGGAGGGGGATAGCGGTCTTACAAACTTATTGACCTTGAAGAAGGCTGCTTAAACCACCTTTGCCGCAATACACTGATGCTCTTTGGAAAAGCGTATTATAATTTGGAAGGGGCCTTATTTAGCACTACTCACGGGGCAGCGAATTTCGTTGAACTACTCATGCGTGTATACTACCGCATCATGGCGAGCACTAGTATGATTGCTGACGTCTGAAAGAGTTACTGACAATTATTTGGACCAGTGTACGACACTTTCGACACCCTAAAAAGAAAAGAACTACACAAGTTTTTTTTTTGCACCCCTACTCCTCAGTTTCACAAATCCCATTAATTTCAAGGTCGCCAGCTTGGCGAATTCACATTTTATTTCACGGTTTGTCAAAGGATTTGACAGACGCGACAAGTGCTAATGTAGACTTTATCATTGTTCGCTCAGTGTGGTAGATTGAAATACTTGGTTCATTGAAACAGCAGTGCTTGTGTTAACACTGCATGATTTAGGTAATGTTCAATGGCTTGAACCAACTTTTTTTCAAAAGTGTATGCCTTCTTTGCTCCAAAATTGGTCTTTTGTGATAAAAAATAGATAGTTTATTTCTGTTACCTGGTCTAAATTTGCATTTTAGTGCTCCAAAGTAAGATTCTGCTGCTCGGAAACTTTCTCCTAATTCTATTTCGGCTGTTGAACCGCTGAAACTGCCTCCCTTTCGGACTGCGGATCCTGCACTTTGGTTCATTCAAATAGAGTCACTTTTTTCGGCACGTCGCATCACGGCAGATTTCACGAAATAGCATTACCTGATGAGCAGCCTACCGCCATCATCGACCATTGAACTTCGAGATCTGCTGCTTTTACCACCAGGAGACAACGTCTACGGGACGTTAAAGGCAACACTCACTCGCAGGGTCACGCACCCGAAAATTAGTGGCTCCAGCAGCTTCTCCAAGAAGAAACCTTGGTGACAGAACACAGTCAGGTGCTGCGTCATATGCAGCAGTTATTGAGCAACAAAGCGGATGGTCTTGACAGTCTAGTGCTCCGAGAAACGTTTTTACAAAAACTTCTCATAAAGATCAGAATGGTCCTCAGTGCCTCAAACGAGAGCAGCCTTCCCAAAGTGGTTGTGTTCGCCAATAAGCTCATTGCGGTGTCTCCCTCATCTAAAGTGGGCTAAAGTGAACAGTCCCTATGTGAGCAACTTCACGAGATGAATAGCGAAATCTCATGTCTCGTGGACTCCGTTGCTACCTTCAACACAAGGCACGGTGTAAGAACAGTTTAGGTGAGAGAAGGGCGCATAGGGGCGGCTTCGTGGGGAGAGGCGCATGCTGTTCTGGTTAGGAAACCTCCAGAGAGGGCGCGCTAAACTAGCCACCCACCTCCGCCGCTTGCTAATGCTGTCCCGCCGCATTCTTGCTGTCCCTTCACTCTACGCTGGACATGTTGTTGCTTGGTTTTATGAGCGTGCTCGCGTAACTTGGCACTTCGACATCCCTCGTTGTTCAGTGTGCTAATGTGCTTCGCGATGGGGAAGTGCTTTGTACCCTACTGCAACACAGTGTATAGATCGTGCAAAGGAAAGTTTTCGCTTTTTACGCCCTCGCAAGATCAATCCAGGCTTGAAGCAAAGAGGCGAGCGATCTCTCGCAAGGACCGCGTCCTTGAATTGACAGACCGTGTGTGCGAAAAACATGTTGCCCCGCATTTCGTTTTTAAATCGTGGTCTGCAGAAATTAATGGCCACGTTCTGATGTCTGGCAGCAGAAGAGCAGGACTTTCAAAGGACGCCAGTCCATCTATTTTCGAAGGAGCACCTAGTTACTTGTTTAAGAAGATCAGGAGTTTTCAAAAACAGTCGAGGCGGCACACTTGCCGTGCAGCTTCCTCTGCAAGCATAGGCAAGACCAGCAGCGGGACCAGCAGCAGTTTTCAAGCCGAGCAGCAAGCAGCAACAGACACAAATTTAGATGCTAAAGTAAACGGAAACAGTGATGTTGTCGCGGCAAGTGACCCTGGAATTTCACCTTTCGATGAAATACTCTGTGCTGCATCAACTTTGTGTGCCTTCCGTCGCCATCGTCGGGTGTTCATCGCATTGACTTGGAAGGGTATCGTAACCTCGTGTTCTACGATGCCTCTCTGTGTTGCACAAGTGATGGGTCATGTGTGTTTTTCTACAGAAAAACTGTGCATGTTAAATGTGACATGACTGTGCAAGTGCATAAATTTGGCAACCCGGTTGATTGTCGCACAATGGGTGTAAATAATTTTCTTGCAACGGCATGGCAAATTGAACATATCTTGAAAACTGTTGACTGTGTAGATGTCTGTGGTGGAGGACCCAGTTTGAAAGACTTTCCTTCTGTGGCCCCCGAGTCTGCTTTCATTGACTGCTGAAGCAAAACTGTGTAGACTGCCAAAGCAAATGGAGGTATAAACGGTGCCAAGTGTTGTTACCGAAGGGAAGTTTATGTTGAGCATGCAGCAGTCTCTTTGATGCTCTCATAATTCATGTAAAGTGGCAGGCTGCTCAAGCAGAAAAATGGCAAACCCTGAAGCGCATCAGGCTGTCTGTGTCGCCTACCAAGAAACGTAAAGTTGACGCCTAGCGTCAAGCAAGGTCCATTTTAAAGAAGGCACAAGCATGGCTACTGAAGAGCAACCAGGTAATTACTAAAGAACTGGAAAAAAGTAAAGTTGAAATAATGAAACTGCAAGAAGAGGATATCAAAAAGAAACTCCAAGATTTTGATATTACACCGATGCAACTGCTTCTTGTGCAAGAATATATATCTGCAGCTAAGTACACTACGAAGAATAGCAGGCGCTATACAGATGACTGGCTACTCTTATGCCTTTTGCTTAACATCAGGAGCCCCCCTACTTACGCATTTTCACGAAGCAATAACATATTGCCGATGCCGTGCACAACCACCATTAGAAGATATATAAACATAGTGGGGCACAAATGTGGTTTTGATGAGAACTGTTTTAAAGCTCTCAAGATTAAATTGGCAAAGAAGATACCCTTTCAATGCAGAGGGATGCTTATTCTAGATGAGATACAGGTCAGGAAAGAGATGACTGTAAACTTGAAGATATGTTGTTCTTGACTATGGAGACCAAGGTGGACAAAGCAATGAGCTGGCTGACCATGGTCTAGTGTTTGCTTTTTCTCCTTTTGCTAACAGCTATTTACAACCAGTGGCAGTATTTGCATACAAAGGTGCCACTAAGGGTACACTCCTTGCACAGCTGTTGCTTCAGTGCATTGTGCATTTAGAGTAGGCAGGAGTTTATGTTGATGGTGTAGTCTGTGACGGTGCATCTACCAATAGGGCCATGTGGAAGCAGCTTGGAGTAAGTGGTGCGCTAGGGCATGTTGTAAATGCTTTCGAGCATCTCCTAGATCCATCCAGAAAAGTGTATGCTGTGGCAGATACCTTTCTCTTGTTCAAGTGTATTAGAAGTCGTCTTTATGAAAAGAAAATATTGAAAGTAAATGGGAAAATTGTGAAGTGGTCATGCTATGATGCACTTTTTGTTGCTGACACGAGAAATGCAACAGAGCTTAGGGTGTGTCCGAAGTTGACTTACTTGCTTGGTAATCCATCACATATGCTCAAAATGCGAGTGAAGTTGGCCACACAAATTTTTAGCAACTTAGTTGCTGAGGGCTTTTCTTTCTATGCACGGAGAGGCACACCACAGCTTGAGAATTGGAATCAACTGTGGAGTTTACGCTTCTAGTGAATGATCTTTTTAATGCCCTCAATCGTCGCTTTGCTGCAAAAGGCCTCACCCTTGAATGAAAAGACTTCTATGTTCTAGAGTCAGCATATAGGTGGCTTGATAGCTGGGAGCAGGAAGTAGTGAGGGCTGACATTCACAAAGATCTTTTTTTAACGCAGTCTACCGCTGAAGGCCTGCGTGTTACACTTAAGTCTGTTCAGGAACTGTCTGCATTTCTTCTGAAAGATTGCAAGTTCAAGTACAGTCGCGCCCGCTTATAACGAACTTGAGTGTGACGCGGCATCTGTTCACTCTATCCTGAAGTTCGTAGTAAATGAAACACAGCTTTTTAAAAAATTTGCGCATGAAAACACAAACTTTTTATGCCCCCAAAAGTCCGTGATGCACGTGTTTCGAATAGTAGAAGCGATAAGGGCGGTCTCGATCTCATTTAAAACGGTAGGGCGCTCGTTCGCCGAGGCCCGTGGCACAAGCTGCATGAGGCACTGACTCCGAAATGTCGTCGTTCTTGCAATCCGATTCCTCCAAATCGCTCTCGCCACGTGCTTCATTCACAATGCCCTAATCCGTGCACGGTTCCGCAGTGTTGGCATCATCATCAACCGTAATTAAACCATCGCAACAGATGTCCCACCTGCTCTCCCAGGCCAGAGTCGACGACACGCTGCCACAAATCGCCGCCGCAGTGGTCCTGTTCGGAAGCTTCAGTCTCGGCATCGGGCCTGACGTGGACGAAGTCGGCCTCGCGAATACAGTTTTGCGCACATGTAGCCGTCACCGCCGCCCACGAAATATTCACCATCTCCACAGCTGCATACCGGGACGCCCAAAGCGGCAAGTTGGCTGCCAGGTGGTCAACAGCTATGAGCAAGTGCTCCGTAACGCGGCACCTAACGCGCGGATTACGCTCAAGCCAAGTAGTCACACTTTAGACGTTTTGTTGAGCGGCAGAAAAGAGCGTGCTAGTCCTCCCATCGGCCATCGTAACCACACACGCACACCAAGAGCGAGCAAGACGCGCACACGTGACACATATTCCAGAACGCGTGGAACAGTTCTGGGCCCGTTTCCAGTCGGAAAACGAAACTAATTCAAGCCAGCGTAACGGGCGTCGCAGAGCGGAGGAGATGGGCAAAGGGGTTGTGATCAAGAAAGGAGAGCAGACTTGCGAGAGAAGGGCAAGGAGTTGCGATAAAGAGAGGGGAGGATGCGGCGGGAGGACGACCTCGAAACCCAAAACACACGGGAAGGAGGCAGGTTGGGTAGCTTGCTTGAAGGGTCCGCGAAACTCGCACGTAGAAAAACTTGGAAAGAGTGCATGGCCGCCTGGATCGGTATCGGTGCGCGCGGCAGTGTTCGAAGAATCGGCGGCTGTGGTCAAAAATCGTTTTGTTGCACCGGCGAGTTTGTGTGGCCTCACGAACTTTGATATTTTGCGATTAATTTTGCGCAAATTAACAGCCGTTGTCGTGCTTCCGCACGCGCGCGGAAGGCATGCTGAGTCGAGTGCAAAGTGAGCGACAACAAGTCCTAAACACGAAACAAAACACAAATGATCAAAGTCGGTGGGGTAGCGTACGCACGTGCACTAGATGCAGCCTATCGAATACAGACGGTGGCCGACGATGTTGGCAAATGGTCTGGTCACTCGAGGCCGGCAACGCCAACGACAGTACCAGCGATCAAAAACGGGGTAGATGGCCGACCAGTCTTCGAAAGACCGGTGGCAGTGCTAAAACACGGGCCTTGTTTGGCGATGCGGGGGGCTCAGAGTAGCGGGGGGGGGGGGGGAGGACAACGGACGGAGGGGTGCGTAACAAAAGCGGCCGGGGAGATCGGCCACTAGAGGGGCGCTGAGGCAGGGTCGGCATTTAACAATAAGAATGTATGGGCACCTTGCCGATGCCTGATCAATGGTCGGAATTGGTTTACCGGGAAGTCCGCAGACCGCAGACTCCGTTCGCTGTAACCGATCAGTGGCGCTCGGAGACGTTCGTTGTAAGTGCGATTTTGTGCCATTGAACCAATGTATATTTTCACGGTCATGCGGATATTGTTTGTTTTAAGTGAAAGTTTGTTTTAAGTGGGGCCATTATATGTGGGCTCGACTGTATGTCCTCTCAGCCAAATTGAACCCGGATCTCTTGGAATGGTATTATAAGACAAACAGGTGGCCAAAATGAGCACCGAACATTTCCAACATTTTTGCAGCTCTACTGCATGCTTTCCTTGTATTCTTTGCTCAAGCCACCAAAGTTTGGTAACTGTGTAGTTTCTGAGAAAAACCAATTTGCTTTTCTCACCCTGAATGATTTTAGCGAGGTGTTCCAGTCCGCACCTTTTCAGTGCACTGATAAAATCCATGACCTCAAGGAGAAACTAGATGGCCTCATCGGTGAGCAAACGTGGGAGTGCGATGAAGTGTTTCAGCATGATTATTCTGATGCCGCCGTAGTGGACTGCATTGTATATTATGTCACTGGATTTGTGTCACGAAAGCTTGCCACTAAAACTTCCTGTACAATTTTAAGGAGGCCCTGGTTAGGCAGAAAGATATTTTAATGCTACGAGAGGCCGACTTAGTAAATTGCAAAACCAGAGGGGGGGGGGGCTCACATATCCGAATGTGCATTTATTTCTTCTGTTCAAAAAGGCTGAGGAGCACTTCGCAAAACATGCTGGTGAGAGAGTTGTATATGATCACACGACAGATGCAGTGCCAGAAAATTTCAACTTCACGTTTCCATGTGTTGCTCACAAAGAAGAAGTTCTTATCAAGCTATTGCACTATTATGTGTGCCTACGCATGCGGCAATACTGCAGGCAGCTAAGGAATAAGCATGTAAAAAAAACCAAGACTTGAGCAAATTGTCGAAACTAGTATAATTGATTCAAGAGAAGAAAAATATGTATGTGTAATATCTGTACAATAGTGCATTGTGTTTACAGTGATCCTAGTGTGCAGTGATTACCCTTTGTTTTGCGTTTGTATGTAAAGTGTTCCATTTATTAATGTACTGCTGCTCCAATCCAAATAAATGAAATTTAGGATTGTCACCCACACAAATGTGTGTGTCCATGTCTTGAAGTATAGGAAGTCATAACGAATACTAAGATGTATATACATGAGAAGTCACACAGAGCAAATGTGTTGAATGGGATATCACAACTCATTAGCCGCTTTTTTGCACCATGTAGCTACCGTTCTATGTGGATTGCTTTCATCTCCTAAATTTCTTGCGCACTTACCACCAACGTTAATGCTATCACATAATAAGGCCCTCATAAGCAGTGGTAAAGAAACTCGGCATGTACTCTTGGCCGCCTACGACTGTGACAAAGGTGTAAATATTGCGCAGATTTCCTGACGTAATAGGCGGTTTCAGGGAAACTTCCCGTCACTTCCGCAAATATCGGCCAGTCAACTGGGACATTGCCACAGACGCGTTTCTTCGCCTTTGCTACATAAACCTGAATGCTGCATGCTTAATGAATTCAATCTTGCGTTTTAATAAGGCAGGAAGGTCAAAGTGCATATCTGGTTTATAAAAGCTGCTTTATGAAAGCTACATTCGGTGTCGTAGCTAAGCCAAACTAGCTTCTTACTTACTGAGCTGGAACTAGGCCGAGCTCTATCGACTCTGCTGCGTCAGCGGGGAATCAGTTGCTAGCGCCATCTGCTGATGGGTTTGAGAAGCAGAGCTTTGTCGCGAAGCGAAGAGTGGTGGCGTTCTCTCACTTAAACGATTCTTACACCGTGACACAGGGTCACAGTCAACTAGTCCAAGCTCTTTGTAGTCATTCATGAAACGTAGAAAACTGTGTTGGTACTGTACCTTCCTTAGTTCAGCAACACTGCGTGCGATTGCGTGCCACCCTGCGAGCTCTCAGGAAACACTATCGGCAGGCGCTGAGGGCGACCAGTGTTGCTAGCATGGAAGAACGTCGTTCATCAATCTTCATCCTAACTGACCTAAACAGTGGCTTCCAGTTCTTCGAAATTAAGGTCCCTAGATGAAACAAGGTAGCGTCACTCATTGTTCTCGAGCCGTCCTCCTCACTCTCTCGATTACTCTTCTTTTTTTCTGCCATCCAAGGTCTGTGATAGGTGAATTCGTTGCACGTGACGGTATTAGTGGATGGTGGTAATATTTATTATAAAGCAAAAGGTTAAAAACGAGTGCGCATGTGCATATGGTACCAGTTGGATTCTTGCCGTGACGAAAGACGAGATCGTATCCTAAGGTCCCTAGACTAGGGACCTTATCGTATCCAAGACATTAGCTGTAGAAGAGGAGCGTTCCATTTGGCGCGAAGTCGCTCGGCCAAGCATGCTTCGCAGTGGATCTTGAGTACGTTAAGTACTTGCCAATTTTCGAACAATGCCGGGTTGTTGTGCTGTAGGCTGCAGCAACAAAACAGAAGATGGTTTCTCGCTCTACAACATACCTCTTGGCATCCGGAATAGTGCACGCCGTGAAGTGTGGCTACAAAACATTTCACGCGAGGACTTCCGTGCAACGCCGTCGACGCGGCTTTGCGAGGTGAGTTGATTTATCGGCTTTTGTTGAAACGCTACACAATTCGCGTCTAACGCGCGTCTAGTACGTGACCTTCGTTACAAATATTTGTGCGTATGCATGTACGGTTTAATACAGCTTAAATGACTGCACTTTCAGGAGCATTTCACGCCAGACCAGTTTGAGCCACTTGCTCTTGAACGCGGCGTAAAGAAGCTCAGACGCGACGCTGTGCTAACGCTTTTTAAGCCTTCCCGGCAGCGTAGTCACACGAAAAGACCTCTGCTTTCAGGTATGTCATTGCGCTGTTTGTATTACTCGTGCTGCATTATCTGAATAATCGCACTGCTCGATATCTTGTAGGAGCATTACACGTTTAGTTTTTAGGTAGACAACAAACATAGCATCTTGAACATAGCTACTGAAAGAGATTGTCAGGCTGTACGCAACCGATATTTGGTTCCTGCGGTAAGCACGGGATGACTACACTGAAAGGCGCAGTGGAGTAAAAATGCATCACAGCTGATCTCGCTTTCACGCGATGCTGCAAGATTGCTAGTTTGCAGTGCCAGCATACCATCCCAACCACCCCCCCTACCCCCATTTTATTTGTGAGTGGTAACGCCGGCACAGGAACGTTTTATTTTCACGTTTGAATTAAAGAACATTCTGCATTCGCAAGAAATCGATAGACTGTGAAAAAAATCAACATGTACGGAGAGAGAGAAAATTCAGTTTTAACGTTATTTATGTCATCAATACGTTACAAGGAATCACTTGCAAGAGCTAATCACTTTGTTCGAAATAACCTGGTGTATTTCTTACGGACTCGCATGCATTAATGAGGGAAAAGTCGCATGCTTTTTGCGTTACGCATAATTTTACAATGTAACTTTCCGGGGCTGCAGCAAAGGGACTCATTAAAGATGTACGCAATATGAAGCACACCGCATGATCAGTTACGTTAATGTTGTCATGTGTAAGTGACGACAGGGGTTAGCGACCGCATCGAAGCTTTGTGAGCCGCTGAGACCACTGCGGTGCTTGGGGCACCTGGCCCTCCGTGTTGGTTGTTTTGTGCATTGCCCGTTGGGGCCATCGAGTAATTGAGTGCTTCGGACGTCCCCTAATCGAAAACTGATTGTCTTAAGCTGAAGCCACCATTGCTGAAATGACGCATTACGGATTCGGAGTTTCGAAATGACAGCGGCTTGGCAGCAAACAGCATTTAAGGGTTGTGCGCTCCTTGCTACTGCAAACAGTTGAAAATGCAGTCATTTCTCCTCTGTGTCTCTCTTTTTGTTGGTCCGTTTATAGCGCTTCATTTCACCAAGTTGGAAATGCATTTTGGTGCACAAATAAAACACATGTACGCATTGTTGCATGCAATCCACGTGGTAGCAGTTGGAGGCCATGCAACAAAATCCAATGCATTTTGTTTTCCTTTTGTGCATTTTTAAATTTTGCAGCAATATTACGTGCACTGTTGCATGAACTTCAACTGCCCTGCCTTAATTTGCACAGCTGAACATGGTCTCTGGTTTGTGCAATCGATGCGCCCTTTTCGATATTTGTAGCGACAAATGTTACGTGCACACAGTAAAAAGGAATGTGTCCATTGATTGTGATTACGTGTACATGAAAGCATACGCGTAAGACTCGAAGCAATGTTGTGTCTCACATATTCATCAGGCATCCCATCAGTGTGGCATACACGCTAGTTTTGTGTTCAGATGCCGGAGTTGAGGAACTGTGTGACAATAAACATTGAAACACTAATACAATGAGTGCAGTGAATTTGCTAGGTTGGCGTATAAGGAGACTTCAAAGTTTGTTAACAAAGCGTCGACTTCTTTGGAGCGGTTTAAGTGAAAGCAGCTGCTAGAATGGTTTAATAAAACGGCATTTCAATCAATTGTACTACCCTTGTCTCGTTTGATTTTATAGTGTCTGCTCATTTATGAACGACATTTTCAGGAAATGGCATGAGCATTGACAGCAGCTCAATAGGACATGACCATTGCTACTTTCACGGATCTCATGAGAGTGATACTCAAGGTACGATTGCGGTGACATTCATGGTGTGGACGTGGAAGTAATGCTTGTAACCGAGATGGGTGGCTTCTATCTTGTAGAAATGTCCCCAGAGGATACGCCCCACCTTTCAATTGAAGCAGAAGTGGTTGGCCAAGGTACTCTGGACATTGTGCAACAGAGTTCTCTGCGTGCAGTATACCAAGTAAGCAGGTGTATGTTTATTGCATCATGCACGTAACTATTTTTTTTTCTTTTAGTGGAGAAAACAATTTTGAAGTTTAGTCCCACTATTGCACAATTTTACTATGGGGCTATAGAAACCAACTCAATTTGCTGCATAAAAAAAGAGTTGTGTACTCGCACTACATGGTTTTAAGTTTTTTTATTAGCACTTTATTTTGTATATTCGTAAATGCATCATCCTAGTGGAAGTATCTCCTCATGACCATGAAATTGGCTTGCGTAGTTCCACAACGAAAAAGAAAAAACACTGCAGTGATTGTGCGCATGCACAGCTGGGCCACTTGGAGTTCGTTGCTACACACATAATGGTTGTAAACAAAGAATACTGAAAAAGGTAGACCTGCTTAAACTGTATCGGCTGCTAGTACTTTATTGTAATTTCACTGTACAGCTAAGCTGACGCACCGTTGTCTTTTGATGCAGACCTAAGTTATGCAACTTACTCGCATTTATGATACCATGTGATGCACTTGCAGTTCTATTTAAGGAAGCGCATTCACACTGCATGTGCTTAGGTGAAGCGTCAGGTATTTTGAAGCTTCCAATTACTTGAAACTCGTAACGCTGCAGTTTATGCGCAGGGAATTGGTTTACGTTTTGTTGCGAAAATAAAATTTATTCATTCCCGTGATTGTTTTTAGCTATCACTGTCCATATGAAGCTACAGATGTATACACGCTTCACGAATTCCATGACGGCGTGGAACTGAATGGAAGAGCTTTTTTAAAAAAAATGGCTCGAAGCTTGCACTAATCTACGCAATGTCGATGCACAGCTAAGCTGATCGGCGCCATGCTTATTTATTGCTGTATAAAGACACAGCATTTGCTCTAAGGGTGCTTGAATTTCGCTGCAGCGATGTTGAACTTTTGCTTGAACTTGGCTTGGTGGACCCCAGTATATAACTCTTTCGTGTTAAAAAAGCAATAATATGTATTGTTAAGCTGCGAACTCGCTCCAGGGGTCTGAAACATGCTGACTGCAGCCTGCAGAGGACTGTCTTCATCCCGTATTTCTTTTTTTTCTTTTCATTTTCTTAATAAGTGTAATCATGAGCTCCACAGACATGGCCGGCCTCAAGCATTCTTTTCGTGACGCAGTCCATTAGGCCATCACACGTTGAAACATGGTCGTGGAACGAAAACTCGTCATTCAAGAATTGGCGTCGATTTCAGTCATTACGAAGATAGGTATCGTTATTTCTCGAACCCTGACTCTAAATACCCTTCGTAAATTAGACACATATGTGATATGGGGAAACCGCTCTTTCAAAAGGCAACTATAGCTGTCATATTGTTCAAACGCACCCACCGATCCCCTCGCCCACTAGTTCACACTGCGCCTGCCCTTGCAGTACTCAATGTAGTGTCTTCAGCTCCCTGACTGAGGTTAGTTTGAGACCCCTGCTTTACACAAACGCCTTTCCTTAATATGTAGACTAAACTTGGTATTGCAACGAGATGCAATACTCTCGCCATAAATTATTTTCGTAAACAACACTTCGATGATACTCTCCAAAATTCGGAAGGATTCCACGCAATAAAAAAAAGAGATTTCCTCCAAGAGAATCTAGCAGCAGACTGTTTTCAGTTCAACAGATCTGTACTATTTTTTAAATACATTTGAGATGGTAGCTGAAATGACTTGGACGTTTCACGTAGAATAACCCAGATGTCATTGTTTTTTATTTAAGTATACATTCTTTACTTGCAGGTACAGCCTCACATGCAGCTCTGTTGGCCAGAATAAACGCTCTGGAACGACAGCTGACTATTGCGAAGGCTAAGGCGAGGGTGAAAGAGCGGGAGCACAAGAAACTTATGCTTCACCTGTCTTCGTACATAAATGAAGACCAGTTCACCAGCTTGCATCGTTCACCAAGAGGCACAGTGTGGTCCAAGGAAACATTGACCAAAGCACTGAAGATTCGCCTATCCTGCGGCTCGAGGGGCTATGATATGGTCAAGGAGCTCGGCCAGCCATTGCCTTCACAGCGTACACTTCAACGTCACATCGAGCACTGCAAGTTTCGTCCAGGGCTGCTGATGGACATTATGGACTCTCTTGCTGTTAAGGTAATCGTAACGAATTTGTCCATTTTGCAGCACTATGGAAGTTCCGATATTTAAATTCTTGTTTGTATTTTCTGTACTTATGCTGGCATGCCTCATAATACAATCACGGTGTTCCCGAAAAATGGTTAGCACTTCATGGTTGCCTGAATGAAAGTTAGATAGCATAGAGCTCTCATTTTAGCTGCAACCCATCTAATAACAACCTAGGCCTTGCAGGACACTACAATACAATCTAAGCCATCAAACATCCATTTGATAGTTGCCTGATCATGACAGGATGCTAGAGAGTTTTGTGATAGGAAGCTTATAGTTTATAGTGTAAGGTAGCGCGAGATATTGGCCAGATAGGACCTTAGCCAGATAAAGTGTGTTGTTATATAAAATAACGAAAGTGTTCATTGCACGTTCTGGTTGTGACAAGCGTACCGAATCGGTGCGCTGCGCCGAAACCACGAATCATCACTGATTGACTGAACGTGCATATTCCTGACGACGCTTTTGCGCATTGCAAGCTCTCAGTGGTATCTTTCGACGGCTCATGTGTTTGTGTCATGATAAGCAGTTATTTCATTACATTGGTCGCCCTCATTCAAATGGATGCTTCATTGGGCAGTGCTTCTATGGAGGTGACCTTAACGTTAACGGAATGATTACCTTTGACTGTGTGGCTGTTTACGTTATGGCACCTTATTGCAGCCTACTTGTGCGATGTAATGTACTTAAACACTAACACTTCTTTTATTTCCTGCCTAACCTTTCATGTTAGTTATTTTATCTTCCAATCGTGCGCAGGTCAACTGCATGACAGAGTACGAGCGACATGCGTGCCTCATGATGGATGAGATGCAGATCACCCCAGGCCTCATATATGATCCTTCGGCTGACGCAGTACTGGGCAGACCTACGATTCCCTTGGCAGATGGCAGCCTCCCTGCAGACACCTTGGCTACCCATGGCCTCGTATTTATGCTGGGTGGTGTTACTACCAGGTGGAAGCAGGTCATTGGGTACCATTTGACTGGAAATTGTTTTCATGCACTCTCTGTCAAGCAAGAACTCTTGAAAATGGTAAGAGCATGTGAAGACATTGGCCTTAAAATAGATGCTGTTGTTTCAGATATGGGTGGTGGCAATCAGGCTCTATGGAGGTTATTTCTTGTCAGAGTCAGCAGGCACAGTCGGCCAAATTGCAGTGCTACACACCCCTGCGATTCGAATCGGAAGCTATGGTTTATAGCAGATGCCCCTCACCTGTTGAAAAATCTGCGTAATCACCTCACCAGGGGCCAAACTTTGTATCTTCCTGATGACATTGTTGTAAAAGCTGGTCTCTCCACAAATGCGGTTCTCATTGAACCAATAAAAAAACTCATTGAAATTGACAGTAAAGGAGACTTCAAATTGGCTCCGCACCTAAAACAAACTTGTGTTGACCCTGGTCATTACGAAAAAATGAAGGTTGGCCCTGCTTACAGTCTTTTCAATGTGGATACTGGGGCTGCACTGCGCATCCTTGTTGAGAAGGGCATGCTAGAAAAAGTCTGCGCTTGCCACTGCTTGGTTCATTGAAACTGTGGCCAAGTGGTTCCGCATCATGACATCACGAACAACCAAACTTGCCTTGAGTAAAGTTATTGAGACAGAGAGGCAGGCAAGTATTGACTTTCTCAAGAATTTTGTTGTACTTTTTGAAGGGCTCTCTATCGGCACCGTCAAAAATGCCCCATGGAAGCCTGTGCAGACAGGGGCTATTCTCAGTAGGCTCTCTGTACTTGAGCTGCAGGAGTATTTCCTATCATTTTGCAAATTCCGCTTTCTGTTCCTTAGCATATTTTGTCAAGATGCGCTGGAAAATTTCTTCTCTACTCTTAGAGCTAAGCATCCGATTCCCAAGTTATATGAATTTAAGTGCGCGTTGCGTTCCGCAACGCTAGCACAGTTTCTACACGCTAGAGCTGATGGCAGCTACACTAAGGACGGTGGCTTTTTACTTTCTGGTTTGAGCCTCAGACAATGAAGACAGCACCACACAAACAGATTTAATTCCTGCTGACCTTCATGACATGAATATGTTGGAGCACGAGTCATTTTTGTACTTCGCAGGGTATGTTGTTCACAGTGCTAAGAAGTTAGTAAAAGACTGTGATGCTTGTGTAAGTGCCATGACAGGGAACAAAGACGTTCCGCGACTCACACAGCTGAAATCGTACAAAGAAAAGTTAGCGTTGTGTGTAGCTTCTGAAGCAGTTGTAGAAGTTCTAAAGGTAGCGGAGTCTCACTTTCAAAAAAATAAAGAGCTGCATATCCATAATCATGTTCCTGTATCAGCCGCCAAAATTGCTGTTAAAAGTGCGATATCGTGTAATACCTTGTTTCCACACTGTCATAATGTTTTGGAGGCTATTCTTTCCGTGTTCTTCTCCGCAAGGATGCACATACAAGTAAGGAAAGAGACATTGGCTCTAAGCGTGCAAATCGACAATAAATGTGGAAGTAAAAGTGTAGGAATGAGAGCTGCAGTGGCCAACCTTCCTTAAAAAATAGCAGTGTAGAAAGCGCCCTTGCAGCCAATGTGGCGTGCGTGCCAGGAGAGCTCCTTGGAGAACGCATTTTTATTCTATCTAGCTGCCTGCGTACCTTCAATAGCCTTGTCAAAATCTTCCCATCTTGCACGTCGTGCGTGCTTGAGAAACTGAAGTACCAAGAGCCATACTGTCCGAGTTCCTTAATGCTGCCATTGTCAACTTGTTGACAACATCCTGACTAGATTTACATTCCTTAAAAAATTTTGTGCTGCCTAGGTTCACAGCACTATCCCACGTGTACCATGTCATTCAAGTAAGCGCAAGTACAAGGTCCAAAGCACAACCTGTTTTGGTATGTGATTGCTGTATTTTTCATCGTTTTAGAACATGCTTCCGGCACGGGACAACTCTTAAGGCATCCTTCTGTAGTTTACAATGTAACATGACAGCAAGTCACGTAGATGAGCGCGATAGAAATAACCTGTACCTTTCCATCTTCTACCATGGATGCAGTCATGTACAATGCGAAAATTTTTCGTGCAATGTTTTCATGTACTCATTGCATCCTCTTCAAAACACACATATACACACAATGCCCAATTTACCTTCCTATAAGCTCGCACGACAAATGAACGAGAGGCACCTTAGGAACATCTCTTTACACAAGGTAATGTTTCATTTCATTTGCACCATGAAGGCATTACCATCACTTGTGCAAATCGTAAGTGCAAAGTGTCCATTGAATACTTGTTCAAACAGTCTAGTTACTCCTCCAAGCAATGATGAACATGCCTGTCTCTTATCTGTTATGTAACGTACGACCAAGGTTTTGCGGTAATGTGTGGTTATATAAACTGTGCTGCTACGTTTATGCCACAGGGCACTTGTATAGCTAGTGGAAACGGTAGCTAACTGTTACAATGCAACTTCCCGTCACTTTGGAAATATCAGTTTTTTTCCAAACGTTACTTCACCATACTGTCCTCTAGGCATACGCACAACACGCAACAACATATCTGCAGTTTACATACACCGTTGAAGTGTTCCTGCCATGCAGACATTCGTGTATAAGTTTGTGGAAATTGTTACTCCAGTGTTTTACTAGACATCTCAAATCACACAGGTCATTTTTGCAAGCATTATTGAGTGCGCCTTTCACTAGTACGTCATGTGACATCACAAACTGTATTGTAACAGGTCTGTGGATATAGTGTGCATTGTTTAACTTTCATGATCCCATGCTGACATTTGTATGGAAGTCTGCGGAAATGGTTAGTGCAATGCTCTACTGTGTCATCACCTGTATATTTGAAAACACATATTATTGATCCGAAAGTTACTCAGTGAATCTTGCTGTTATACACCTCATGTATATGACAACAAGCAGCAGTGGAAATCGGTTTGCATGTTCACCTTTGTTCATGCCATTAAGGCATTCGTGTCTGTACAAATTGTCAGTACAGTGTGTTGCTAGGCCATTCATTGTATATTTCAAAGCACGCATGTTCATGTTGAAAAAAATGTAACGGTGAGTCTTCCTCTGGTACCTGTTGTTCAGGCAATGGTCAAGCAATGTTCTGCATTGAATGTCACATGCTGCAATTTTCTTCATAGTTTTATTGTTTACTGACAAATGAAATGTCTTGGTGTGGTTTGCGTGCCTTTGCAACAGCCCAGGACATGCTTGTTTATTCATAGGTGCCTGCTATGAAAATGTTGCCGGAGATTGTAACGAAGTAACAAGAATAAATATTTGTAGTCAACATTGTGCCTCATTGTTCCTTTAACATTCCAGTGTCCTGATTTACATAGGATGTTGAAATAGTGCCGTTGTACGTAGCTCAGTGCATCTATTGATGCATCAGCGCCCTATTTTTGTCCTTTGCAGAATGAACGCCCCTTCCAGCTTTCTTGTGTTGACGCTGCTTGCGTCCCCTCAATTGAGCGTGCACTTCCACGTTTAATAGTTTCATAACCGCTCATTCTATATTTGTGTATGTGTATCACTTATCATCCTACCAGTTACATGTGTCGCCTAAGGTTCCTATTTAAGCAACTTTGTTTTATCTGGGTGCCTTAGCCGTACCCATCTGCAGTTTTTTTTTTTTCACAATTTCCATCAGAATAGCAGCATTCGACACTTCGTCTGTCATCTCTAGCTGTCTGTTAACGTTACAGTAACATTTTTTACTTTATTGTTCTTCGGGGGTTGCTCAACTACTTGTCAAGCTTTTGGTTTGCTTTGAAATTAGCCCCACATGTTATCACAGCTACATTGTACTTTGAATATCATGGGAAACAGCTGAACACTGCACAGCTGCTTAAAGTATTAACCAAAAAAGTGGACATATACCTTTGTGGAAAAAGGTTTAGCTATGGGGCTGTCTCTAAGATTATATTCACTAAATGGTAATAAGTGCTCAAGAAATTACACTGAAATTCTAAATATTATTGTTCCACTGTGGGCAGGGCAGCAAGTTCTAAGGTCCCTAGTTAAAAACAAGGAACCTTGGCAAGATCCTTCCATCGCTTTCTAAGGGGTGGCATAGGGTGTGGGTGCATGCTGGAGGTGAGGTGAGGGCGAAGTGCTGGTCGGTGCTTCTGACTGAAATTACAGCCCGTACTGGCTCAGGGTGCACTCTGTAAAGTATTCGGGTGTGCGGGAATGTAGCCACTCCAGCCACTCTGTCGAACGAGTTAACAATGACGGTTACAAACGGCACAATCCCGTGCACAACAGAGAAGCGCTAGTGGTGCGCCAGCATTTGGTTAACATGCGGGAAGACCAGTGCTACAGCGAGTTTGCTGGAAAAGCCGCGCTCACTATCACGCTTTTCTAATGCCCATCGTTCAGTATTCCAGCACATTTCTGCTACTTGCCGCTGATGGTGGGGCGACGACATCGTCGCAAAGTTCATCACTTCGGGACAGTGAATGCGGCGATGAGTCACAAAGGGTACAACGTGCGTGTCTGTTGTCACTCACAAACGTCTCTGTACGCGCACGCAGTAGTGCCGGGACACCCCACTCGTAAAACCCTAACTTGTCGTTAAGTTGCGTGCACCGGCAATGCGGTGCCGCAGTCTCTTTATAGTCACCCAGATAATATAACATGCGCCACGATTACCTGGCATCCTGATTGCGAAAGTGGACGTATTTTTCAGAAAAAGCTGTAATCGCAGTGCTGCTAGTCAAGCGTTCGTTCCAAACTGGCCGCGGTTTTTCCCTGTGTGCTCACAAGCAGCTATGATCACTCGTCACAACGTCCCAACAAAGTGCTGCCCTGTGGTGAGTCAGGGACACAGGATCCAGCAAAAAGAACGTTAACTGTGCCGCATCACATGCACGAGCAAAACACATTCGGAGAACTGGACGAACTACGACGTACGATGCGAGACGCCATGGCTAATGGTGTGAAATATAGAACTTGCACAACGTTGCCAGTTGGGTAACACACATCACGCTTCTTCTTAAGTTGTACCGCTTATTTTCAACTAAGTAACCTTTATCCTAGGTCTCATTTACTTCTCATTTGGTATAATTGTTTCTATCCGCCGTAGTAACTGAACACAAATGTTCGCTTTTTTATGCACGCTTTGACCCTTCTTGGGGGCGCTTCAGGCAAATAAGCGAGGAGGAAAAGGGAGGGTGTCGCTACCTTTGTTTCATCTAGGGACCTTACGGGGAATCAGTTGCTAGCGCCATCTGCTGATGGGTTTGAGAAGCAGAGCTTTGTCGCGAAGCGAAGAGCGGTGGCGTTCTCTCACCTAAACGATTCTTACACCGTGACACAGGGTCACAGTCAACTGGTCCAAGCTCTATGTAGTCATTCATGAAACTGTAGAAAACTGTATTGGTACTGTACCTTCCTTAGTTCAGCAACACTGCGTGCGATTGCGTGCCACCCTGCTGAGCTCTCAGGAAACACTGTCGGCAGGTGCTGAGGGGGACCAGTGTTGCTAGCATTGAAGAACGTCGCTCATCAATCTTCATCCTAACTGACCTAAACAGTGGCTTCCGGTTCTTCGTCGACACAGTGTCCGAAGTGAGTGTGTGGCCAGCATCGCCCACAGATCGCATGTGCCCGAACACATCATTTCTCCGAGTTGTCAACAACACGACCATTGCCACGTATGGCAGCCACTCCCTAGTCGTCAGTTTGGGCCTGCAGAGAACACATCTGTGGATATTCATAGTAGCCAACGTGAAGTTCACCATTCTTGGGGTGGATTTTCTGCATAAATTAGGGCGGTTAATCGACATGTGCAACCGGAGGCTGCAGGACCAAGTGTCACAAAACAATGTAAAAGTCCAGCCTTCAAGACGTACTCCACTTAGCCCTATGCTAATCAAGCCAGCGGCCCCTCTTCGTTTCATCTCCATACTGAAGGAATTTCCTGAGCTGACACACCAGCCTCAAGTGTTATCCCCAGTAAAGCACAACGTATTCCACCACATCACCATAACTGGGCCACTGCCTGACGCTCGATCTCGTTGATTGTCACCTGAAAAATATCAGTGGCATGGCAGGAAATTGACCACATGTTGGAGCTGGGCATTCTCCAGCCTTCAGTATATCTACGACGTACTGGCAGGCCTCTATGGGGCCACGATTTTTCAAAAATTGATCTCGTGCGGGTATACCATCAGATACCTTTGTAACCAAAAGACATTACCAAGACTGCTCTCACAACATTTTCTGGCCCACATATTGAACTGGGGGGGGGGGGGGGGAGAGAGGAGGAGGGTATGGCCACACCCATCTAAAGTGCAGGTCATACAAGACTTTCCACTAACAGCCACGAAGCGTCAACTACATGAATTTCTCGAATCGCTAAACTTCTACTGCCAGTTTGTGCCTAAATGTGCCCCTGTCATACCACCGTTTCACGGATTGCTGAAAAAAATGCTACGATCTTCAAATGACCTGCCCTGGTGCGAAAAAGCCAGTAAAAGTAGGCAAGTCTTGGAAAATGCGGCTCTCCTGACGTATTCATGGCCAGGAATTTCCCAGTGTATAATAGTGGATGCTTAAGGCATAGCTGTCGGTGCCTTGTTGTGACAGTAGAGCCATGGTACAGTAAAATCTTTGGTAGAATGAACACCATTAACGAATTTTTTCGATTAACGAATTTTAGAAAAAATCTCGTGCCAACTGCTAGTAGTTTCAATGTAAATATATTTCACCACTACGTGCTTCAGAATACCGAACGTTTTTCAGAATAATGAGTGGTAATTTATTTCCACCTTATGTTAACAACGCCGCAGTACTACCAACTCATGTTTTGAAATCCGTCGCGACCACCAGAGCGGTACCCAAGCAGACGACACAGCGAACGAACGCCTTGCTTCACGGAAGACGGTCAACGGTGTGGAGGGGAAAAAAAAATTAAAGAAGGACTTTCTTTCTTTTTATTGAAATGCTGACGCTGCAGGTTTACAAGCATGGAGGTGAGGGGTGAGGGCAAGGTCGGCGAGGCAGAGTAGGAGTTGTGGAGCAGGAAGCATGGGCACGGAAAACCTGAGACACTGGGGGAGCAGAAAGCGAAACGCGAAAAATTTTCTTTTTTAGCACTTTTTTTTCAGAAAAAAAATGTCACTTTTTCGTGTGCTCCAGGAGGCCAAATGGGTATAGATGTTCTCTGAGGAGGCCTTGTCAGTAGTGTTCATCTTTTCGGTGATTACATGTCGTGTCCGCAAAGCAAGTCGGCGTTTGCCCTGCGGCGTTTGCCCTGCGGCGTTTGCCCTGCGGCGTCTGCCCTGCGTTGAATTTTGTCATTTTGCTGTATTCTTGGATGAATTTTGTCAGCTTTGCTTTCCCATGACTCAGCTCTGTGATACCTTTGGTAACGCAAAGTCTGATGACAAAGGAATAGGTGCTTGTTTCTATCGATGACGTTTTTAAAGTATGTGCGAGTTCGGTGCCAACAAAAATGTTACCACTTGACCAAGATGGAATGGGGATGTCGTCTTCCAGCACATTCAATGCGTGATTCCTTGGCGTTAGGGGAGTTGGCCATGTGTTTTCTGAGCAGTTTTTTTTACTCGTCGTGAGGTCTTCTTTCCGCTCTTAAGTTTTGATGTCTAGGCCCCTTTCGGTTTGCGACAGGTGCTTTTGATTTTGTAGCGGGGTTGTTGTCGGCGGCGGCAGAGGATCTTCGGTAGTTCGTCGTACAGCAATTGCACCTTCATCAATTGCTGTCCCTAGTTTTTCGAATATGGGCTCAGGCAACAGCGCCAAGTAGGACCAGTGTGCTGGCGGCATTATGTTGACATGTTGCAGCCTGGTGACGGTCAACGGTAAGGTCGTCGAAGTGTCCCCTGTGCTCCTGCAAGGTAGGCGGTGATAACTTGAGGTCGTTGCCCCCCGGTGTGGACACATCGTATTCACGTCGAATTTACGTAGCCGCATTTGCCAATACTGCCAGCGGTGGGAGGTGTGGCCAGCTTCGCTGCAGTGGTAGCATAGTAGGCAGTGGTCGGGAGGGTGCCAAACATCGGTCTTCCTTGACGTGTAGCGCAAGCCCTGGAGTAATCTCGAGTGTTGACGTCTTGCGCGAAATCTTAACAAAACGATCTACAACAATCGGAAAGCTTATCGAACAATAAGGCGCCAATTGCGCATAGAAATCCCGACAGGCTTTGTAAAAACCGAATGAAATAAAAGTAAAAATAAGAATTGTAAATGGCAGTATTAAACATCCTACATAAGGATTTTACTGCTTTCAGCATATGCCAGATGTCGAAAGGTGGCCAGCAAATCTATGTCAAAGGTTTATGCTTAACTGCTTTAGAATTGCCAAAATAGGTTTATCTCTCAAACTCAGCTTGGCCGCCCAAACTGTGATTGAGCACCATACTTCTTGAGAAATTAAACAATGACATATTAAGTGTTGTATCGAACAGTTCAAACCATACCATGCGGATTGTTAAAAGAATTTGTCTCGCATTTGCATATAAGCTAAGCATCACTTTTAAGAATAATATTGAAAAACGTGAGGGAAATCACTAACTTTATGTACTTTAAGCCATTAAGGGGGCAGACTGGTCTTGGGGGCCAAAAAGTGACAAAAACATTAATTTTTTAATATTGACATATTTGGTTTCTGCAAGTATTTTTCTATCCGTCTGCAAATTTTCACACGCCAGAAAGTGGTAATTTTTTCGTAATGTTATTCGAACTGTCCAAATTCTCGGTGCTGTTAAGATGCAGAGCATGCAAGAAAATGAGGAACCAACTTCGAGGCTTCTTTATAGCTTGACAGCACCTGTGTTAGAAGCTCTGCTACGAATTTATGAGCACCTTTATGAGGATTGCAAAACATGTGCACCACGATTGTTGCTTTTTGAAAAAGCTGTGTTTTCAGTTTTTTCCATTTTTCTCGAAAAAGTAAATTAACAGCTGTTCAATTTTGAGGCCTTAATATCTCTTTAGCTAGGGCAGGTGCAACAATAATTCTTTTTGCAATAAACCTACCTGTATGTGTGTAGAATGCTATTGGAGCAGAATTCAGAGCACAAGCCTTTTTAATTATTTACTAATCAAAGCTGTAACAATTCCAACTGTATTTCAAAATGGATAGTTCATTTTGCTTTAAAATAATTAAGAAAGGCCTAAAAACTAAAAGGTCTTGCATACTTTCAATCTATAGTCATTAGTCTATATTGGTATATCTTAAATAGTATCACTTTTATTTAAGCACTTTTTTCTTGTGGTGGCCTTAAACAATATGGGGTGAACTGAAGTTATCTCAGGAACAAGATGAGTTACAGGAAAACTAAATAAATATTTGAGATCACAAAAAATACTGCATAATTTCGTAAAGTTTGATCAAGATCACTGAAGAAATAAACAAAAAAAATTCTAAGACCAGTCTTCCCCTTTAAACATTTTCTTGCAATCTTCTGTCAAAAAGAAAACTGCATTGGGCTTTTGTTTTTGCATGATTTTGGTTAAACTAAGTGCTCCAGGGAGCATTTTCTTCATGAGGTATGCTACGAATTTAAATGTTTATCTAGCTATTCATTAGAGCCCCATAATTATCCTGGTGTTTGAATGTAAATGCAGCTTGTTTCTCTCTTGTACCCCAGAATGGGATTAGCTGCTCCAGGTTGCAGCTCCCAGATGCGAAATCGGCTGCCCCAAAATGACAGTTTTGATCCTCCAGAAATTGCCTATTCAGAAGGCCTTGTTGTCATCACTGCTTCAAGTGAACCAATATTAAAAGGGTACAGGCACGTTTTATTATTAATATTATTATTATTTTGAAGGCAACATTACTCTGCCATACAGATTTCCTGTATACGGCGGGGCTCTAAGGAAATGTGAAGCTCGGGAAATGCAGACGAGATGTTTTATTATGATATGAAAAGTCAATTTTTTCGTAGTGCACTTACTTACATTAACAATACAGGCTACAGCACTAATTCTGGGGACTTCACTTAGCAGTCTGGCTAGTTTTTTCAATATCAAACTTCCAAAATTGTCGCTTGTGAATTGTGAAAGCACTCCAAATGGCTGCTTGTGTGTCACCAGTAGAGCCATAGTGCAGAGCCACCATTAATATTATTATTAATATTATCATTGGTATTTGGTTTGTATGCATAAAAAACACAAAGGCTAAGAAGAAATACTGAGAGAACAGACCGTGGAAGCGCGTAATGCTATGTCCTAGTGTCAGGCTACAGTAGGAACTGAAACTAGAGTGTGATGCAACTTCAGAAGTTTGCAGCACATACTTCTCAAAAGTGTATGGCCTGCACCAACGCTTTGGCACTCCAGACGGGCGTCGTAAGCTGGACGGCTGGTGACCCTGCTTTTCGAGAACAACGCTGCATGCAACAGTGTGACTATGTCTTTAGTTGAACGGCTGCCGCACCTTGGTCGTCGAGGCATTGCCTTTCTGGAATTCTCAAGTTGTATCTGACTGTACATTTTAAAATCCTGTTGTAATTTCTCTTAGTGCAATCGTGCTTTTCAGTAAATTTTCTAGGATTTGAAGGCTTGGCATCTTTACGTAAAAAACAACTGAAAAATTTTGGGTCAGTACCCCTTTAAAAGACAGGAGGGACAAGATTCTGTTGGCCCTGATTTCTTTGTAGAAAGCAATAAGGTTGTGCTGCACTCTTTTCTCTTCAGCCATTTCCATAGATATGCTTGTGAAAGACAAAAGTAATAGTTGTAAATTTTTCAATTTTTTTAGAATGAAGTACTGCTACTGTTAGATCATTGGATTATTAGGCATTTGCTGCATGTGCCTCCTTATATTATGAAACATGAAGGTATGTCTATGTTTGTTTATACAAATTTTGTCTGTAGTTTTTATGATGACAGTGTCGAATTCAGCAAATGATTAACAACCAGGACAATTGCAGCCTTTCAACAGTGGTACCGGGCCCCGCTGACCTCGAACTATGCCTAGCCCACCACCATCGACTTTACATCAGGCGGACACAGCACGGTCTTCTGAGCAGCCACCACTGTCAAAGCTTCCTCAAGAGCCTTCACATTTTCATCTAAGAAGCTTATCCCAAGAGGTGCATCAGCTGCAGGTGATTCGGAAGCCCAATATCTTAGTTTGGCTATAATGGTCCATACACTAACATGAAAATGTGTTGGGCACGATGCTGGTGTTAAAATGCGTGCCTCCAAAGCTGCTGCACTGCATCATTTTTGTGGTGCGAAACGAATGGGTCCGTGCACCATTTATTGTGGCTTGCCGCTTTTTGGGCCTTTACGCACGTAAGTGAATCTGTGCAGCGCAAAAAAAGATGCTTTGAGCGACTACTGTGAAAAATGTAAAAAATTTTCACTTAGTTTGATTGGGCAGATCTTCCATAACTAGAATTTATTCATTTTTGTTCCACTTCTAAATATTTTTGCTATGATGAAACAGCAAAATGCAGTATGTTTAGCTCTTTTGCTACTGTACTTATTCAAATAGTTCAATTTGAACGTTGCATTTTCAAATTTAGATTCTCGCGCGCTCATGGAATTTGCGGGCACCTATCATCTATTTATGAAAGCGGGAAATGCGCAACGAGATCCGTGATGTCTTGGTTGTTTTTTGATTCGGCGAAGTCTTTCTATTGCCTCAAAAAGTTTCAGGTAGCTGCTTGGGCACGCTGATCATGGCATGTTTTCCTGTGCAGAAGGTCTTGAAAGCTCAGGTGTTTCTCAGGAATTGAGCGTATAATCAGCAGAATTTGAGGATGCAGTTCGCAGCAGTAGGTCTGGAGAAGAGTTTGCATATCTTATTTCAGCCCCGATGAGGAGGATGAGTCTAGTGAAGACGCAAAATTCAGCGAATGAGTGCTGGCTGTATGTTTGGTGCACATTTTATTGCCTAATTCGTAGTGATGGGCGGCGGAGTGTGTACTCACAGCAATTTTACTTATTTTGAGGGTCTCAACATTCTAAGGGCATGATTCCTGGCCGGCATCCGTCAAACGTGTGCAGTGTCTTTTGAGACGAAATCTGGGGGTCGAAGCTGGAGGCACGCCCGAGAGTAACTTGCGGTGTTTCTTCCGGGCCGTCGATTTCATCCAGCTGTTTTTCACTACACAGCTGACCAGCATGATCTGCGACTGCACCAACAAATATGTGTGGATGCATATTTTAGAGAGGCAGACATGTACAGAAAGCGGCGGTTCGTGGAGGAACTTCCCTCTCGATGAAATGATGAAATGCATTGCATACCTCATTTACAAGGAAATTCTGGTTACCTCGCCTTAATCTCTACTCGAATACCTCAGAATCATTTTCATGCCTGATTTCTTTGAATATTATGCATAGAAGCAGTTTTTCCTCGTTCCTTGTCTTTTTGTGTCACAGACTCAAGCAGACCGACCCCATTTGCAATGGAAATCTGCACAGGATAATCCATCTACTGCAACACCCCCACTAACTTTCATTTTTATGGAAAGAACAGTTTTTGGCAATAATTCTTGAAACTTGTACAGCCTTTCACAACATAAGACGCAAATTGTATATCTTGAATTATTTTTAAACTCATCATTTCTAAGTTGTTCTTTTTTTTAAAGTGTCAACTGTATAATAATTACAGAAATTTTTCATTTTAAACATTTTTTACTTCATGTTTGTCATAAATATTGAAAGACGCTAGAAGACTTCGCCAGGCAGGACCAGCAGGAGCGTTTATTCTGCGATGATTGCCTTCGCTCCGAACAAGAACGAACAAGCCCAATCGCGATGATGGTTATGTACAAGTGAGAATGACAAAGTACGATAAATGTGCTTATGCAGATTCCCTCCACCCTCTTCAAAGCAGCCAGCCTGGCCGCAGCCGAAAAATCAGCTGAACGAGTAATGAGAAGCTTCATGCGTGACTCGTGCACAATTTCCGTGCTTCAACGAAGGCAGTTAGGGACGAACTGAATCGAGGTCACGAGATGGTTCATTGGGAAAGTTTTTCGTAGAACAGTGTATGGGCCCACGTACTGGTGAAGAAATTTTTCGCAGAGCTCCGGCGCTCGAGTCGGGGTCCACACTAAGACCTTATCTCCGGAACGAAAGGTTGTGTCGCGTCCTTTGCTATCGCAGTGACGTTTTAGTTCTTCTTGATTGTCTTCCGTGTTGCACCGAGCAATTTCACGGCATGGCGCAACTCGAGTTGCGAACTCTTCTGGTAGGGAAGTACGGGATGGAGCTGGTGTAAAGAAGAATGCCAGGTCGAAGACTGAGGATGCAGATCGTCCATACACAAGGAAAAAAGGGCTGTAGCCAATAGATCTTTGTGTTGCGGTATTATATTCGAAAGTTACAAACGGCAAAATATTGTCCCAGTTTTTTGATCTGGACGAAGGTACATGAAGATCATGTCGGAGAGCGTTCGGCGAAAGCGCTCAGTAAGGCCGTTCGTCTATGGGTGGTACGTAGAAGTGGTTTTATGCGTCGTTCTACTGGCCCTTAGAACTTCTTCGAAGACTGGCGAAATGAAGGCTTTGGCCCGGTCGCTCAGAAAAACATGAGGAGCTCCATGGCGCAAGACGATGGAGTGCAAAAAAAGTCTGCGACTTGTGTAGTCATACCGGACCCAAGAGACGCAGTCTCAACGTATCTTGTCAAATGATAACTGCAGTGAAGATCCAACGGTGACCATTATGTCAAAGGCAAGGGAATATACAAGTAAATTCCGACAAATTGAAAAGGTGTTGTTGGACAGGGAAGAAACTGCAGGAAACCGACGGGCGAAGACGTGGATCGCTTACGATGCTGACAAGACGCTTATGAGCCGACGTATTGGGCTATCAACGTGTACAAGCTAGGCCAGAAACAGCGGGTTCTGATGTAGTCATAGGTCTTGCGAAAACCCAAATGACCAGCAGCATTGTCATCGTGAAATGTTTTTAAAATGCGAAGACGAAGGCAGCGGAGAAGAACTGGCACCCACTTGTTACCCGTGGCATGATATAGCGTTCGAGCACCTCGTCGTCGAGACAAAATTCTCAAAGCTGGCGTGTAAAGCTGCTTTTGGGTGGTTTAGTGATGCTGCGATCGTAGTCAATGAAAGTTTAACAGTAGCAGTCGGCTTGCTGAAGTGAACGGTAGCCGGATTGCGAAGAAGGTGGAATTCGGTCCAGTGTGGTGATCGACAGGTGCCCTGAGGCAGGCGAGATGTCGGAGTTCCCAGGATGGGATGCGCGTATTGTCAAGAGAGAATGAAAGTGGGCATCAAGACAGCGCGTCAGCATCGTGATGACATTTGCCAGACTTACATGTGACGGTAAAGTCACACTCTTGCAAGTGCACCACCTAGCGCCCTAGATGTCTCGATATATTCTTCATTGAGGACAGCTAACACAACACAGTGCGTGATGGTCTATGACGATAGTGAAGTGCCGACTGTAGAGGTATGGGCGGAATTTCTGTATTGACCAGACAATAGCCAGGCACTCTTGCTCCGTGATAGTGTAGTTCCCCTCAGCTGTTGACAGAGTCCGACTGACGTATGCCATAACCTGCTCTTTAGAGCTGGCATCACGCTGCAATAGTACAGCCGCGATACCTGGAGCGTTTGCGTCAGTGTGTATGATAGTTGGCGCCTCTCATTAGAATGGCGAAGCACTGGTCCGGAAGTCAGGCTTTCTTTAAGGACTTCACATGCGAACTCGCAGTCGTCGGGCCAAGCGATAGGAGTACCAGTGACTAATAGTTTATTTAGGGACGCCGCTATTGTGGCGAAGTTGCATATAAAGCGGTGAAAGTAGGGTGCCAGGCCAAGAAAATGCTGATGTTGACATGGGGATGCTGGAGGAGACGGAGACCGGTACTACGTGAACAGGTAGGAGTCTGCACCTGTGGAGATAGGTTTGCACTAGGCTTACCTACTAATCGCAACTGTGTAGGCATGTGACGTCCTCCACTGTCGCTGCGTGCGACGACGCTGTGGCCGGGTTCGTCGTTTTCTCCGACACGGTTCAGAAACCACGCACGAGGCAGGTTAACAACAACAACAGGTTTATTAACCCAAAATGCAGAACAATGCGACACTCATGGGCTTGCAGGCTGTATAGGGAACTCTGCAAGACCGAGCAAGTACGCTTGAGCAGTACGTGAACCCCTTGTTAAGGCCTGAGAGCACCTGCCGCGACGAGCGAATCGTCGGTTGCAACATAGCTCGACAGAGCGGAGGATGTCACGCGTAGCCCAAAGGGAAATGGCGCTGCGTTGTGACGCAGGCCCGCGCAGCGTGTCAGTGTAGTGTGCCCGAACATGCCAGCGCGGGACGGAGCCAATGCTTGACTCGCCCAGGCCAAGAAGCCCCCTGGCAGCCATCTTGGCGAATGCCGGTGCTTATGCGCGCCCGGGCTACGCGGTCGGCGCGCGAGCAGCAGCTGGGGAAGGAGCTGCCAGGTAGGAGGGCGCTCTCGATCCCCACGCACCATAACAATCGGTTCTCAGCATAGCCTCGTTGTTTGTCCTGCTGGCGGGCGATGGCAGTAACGAGATATGTGGCCTTGGATACTGCAGTAAAAACAAACTGGACAGGACGAACACCACTAAAGATAAGAAGGTGGAGCATTGATTGATTTGTGGGGTTTAACATCTCAAAACCACGATATGATTATGAGAGACGTCGTAGTGAAGGGCTCCGGAAATTTCGACCACCTAGAGTTCTTCAACGTGCATCCAAATCTGAGCCCACGGGCCGACATTACCACCTCCATCCGATCCCGCAGGTCGTGGGATCGAATCCTGCCGCAGCCAGGATTCGATCCCACGACCTGCGGGTCAGCAGCTGAGTACCTTAGCCAGTAGACATCCGCGGCGGGGAAAGGGTGGAGCAGGTACTCCACCTCGCACAGAAGCCAAATGGCCACAAGTAATATCAGCAGGCCCAGATATGACCGCAGAATGCAGAATTGCAGCCATGTTTGCGTATGTGGGACTCAGTGGCTGATCAACCAATGCTGTCGGCATCGTCATGGAGAGCATATCAATGTATGTAGGCAGCGGGCATGATGGGGAGCGACCGGCGCTGTCTATGTTGTCATGGCCGCCACCTCCTGCTTCATGAAATTCTGCAGGTTCAAAATGCAGGTGGAGTTGTGACTGCAGTTGACCACTGCTGTTCCAGGCCTTCAAGTTCTTCACGGATGATCTTGCGGATTAGCGCTTTCAAATCAGATGGAGGCATAAGGCGAGGATTGCTGTCTTATTGAAGGTGGAGCGACTGCAATTGATCAAGGCGTTGGAATGTTGAAATGATGTTTTCAGCCATAGTGGGATTGTTAACAGCCAAGGCGTTGAATGCAATCGTGCCGATTCCTTTAAGGATGTGGCGAACGCGCTTGGCTTCCGTCATATCGCTGTTCACACGTTGACAGAGGGCCAAAACATCCTCAATATACGAAGTGTATGTCTCGTGAGCTTCTGTTTTGCGGTTTCGGAATGAATTGACCAGCATCTGAGTATTTGTCGCAGCTTCGTGACAAAAGTCAACCAGTCAATGAAGTCAGTTTCAATACTACTTTTTGGCTACGCTGGTCTGATAGAATGGGAGATGACTCAATGTCTACACTTCGGTCCACCGATTGGCTGAACTCACACGGTTGTAAAGGTTGAGCCAGTGCTTGACGTCGTCACCACGGACACCAGCGAACATGGGTGGTTTGCGCTGAGGGCTGGTGACGATGGACGAAGGGGAGGGCGGCCGCAGGCATTGGTGCGAAAGGGTTAGGGCTAGGTGTTGGTTCCGTCGTTGGCATAGCTGTGGGGTTGGGCGGGCGCAATCGGGGACCGGATTGTAGCTCCAGGTGGGACACGAACATAGGAGGGAGTCAGGATCTTCACCCAGCTCCTCCACTACTTTGAAAGGTGCAGGAAGACTTTACCTGGCAGGACCAGCAGGAGCGTTTATTCGGTGATGATTGCTTCGGCTCCATATAGTAACGAATGAGCTCAATCGCGATGATGATGGTTATGTACAAGTGAGAACGATGAAGTACGATAATTGTGCTTGCAATATATATGCTACATTTATGTTATTGGACAATCGATTCTTTTAGTTACAGTTTGGTACGAAACAATGTAAATAAGGCATTATTATCTAGCCACAAAAATTGTTTTTTACACCTTGAAAAAAATGACCCCTTTTTCCACGGTAGTGAAAGAATTGAGGAACCCCTGATTGAAAAAGTTTTGTTTACGACTTTTTGCTGTAATTTATAGCTTTGCAAGTAGTAATCTTAAAATGAATAGTATATGCTCTAACACATCTTATAAATAATGCTAGCATCATATATTATCAAGGATAATGCATCGGTTTTATATGCCCTCATGAATGCCATAACAAACTAGCCTGGGAAGGGCCTGAGGCTGTGTACTCAAGCTTCAGTTACGTTGAGCAGGCCATTTTCAAATTGAAGGGACCCACGGGTGGTGAAGAATGAGCCGATATGGGTGCTTTAAGCTTGTTCACTTTGGGAAAAAAAAAACAAAACAAAGGAAAGCATTCCTGGCATAAATAGCCTATACTACCTTGAGAGCAACCCGACAACGAAGCTAAAGGGGTGACGCACAATCGTCCTCACCTGGTGCCAGTTGCGGTATTGTGTGCTGCGCGCCTTGCAAGTATTCTCTGACGCCGACATTACTCGCCTTACTTGAAGAATGTCACCCATGTCCTCTGTTCATGTAAAACCAGAGATGGCGATTGGTGCTGACATCTCAGATGACGGTGATTCTACTCCTGAGGCGATAGTGCCAAAATGCACCAAATTGAATTTACTGCACCACCCTGATAAAATCAACCTAAGTTGTGCCAAACTGCGCCAGAGTCTCATGTTTAGGAGCGTCTATTGCTGGCCATCGCAATGCTGGCACGTCAAATTATAAAAAATAATTGTGCTGAATAAAGGGTGTATGTGCGTGCGTCCCAAGTAAGCCATGACACAGTGCTCTTTGCTGACCGAGCTTCTGTTGCGCAAGTCGGCACGATGGCAGAACGTATCCTCTGTTGAGGCTCGTGAGGCGCAGGCCGTTAGGTAGCGATAAATTGTTTAGGCGATTTAATGGGTGAATTCACCTATTGCAGAAACGTTGCTTATAGTTTGTAAAGGATGTAACATGGCACGTAATGAAAGCAATATTCAGTAACAGCTAGACACATGCTGCTAAAACATCGCCTCTGTTTCTGGAGTTTATGGAATGAATTGTGAGCAAACTGTAGCAAAAGATGTATGAAACAGTACGCAGTTTTCTGTGCGTCACATTTTTGGAAGAGCATGTGAATGGTGGGATGGTTTTCTTGTACAGTCAAACCCCTTTAGAATGAAACTCGCGAGGCGTGGAAAATATTCTGCTGAAGTGAGAATTTCGTTGTAGTGAAATTGAAAAAAATATTGCTGATCTGAGCTAGCTAAATGAAGGAATGTTTGTTTCTAAAATTAAAAAAAAGTGTTTGCTGCTTCCTATTCTTTCCCAGCAGCGTCATGATGCGATTCAGTCATGCATAGCGAGGCCATGGGGAAAAACGCTGAAATAACGCCTACAACCGCATTCGTAAACGTACCAAACAGTTGCACTGACACGTTAACTCCAGAAGCCATCTGCCGTCAGTGTATCTGACAACGCCGAAATGAAGGCAAGGTATCGTGGAGCGGGGACTTTTGCCTTATTTTATGCCATTCTGATCATCCAAATCTCGCTGCTGGCTGATTTGGTTGGTAATGTAGATGAACAGCCCCTCTGATTAGGTACCACGCTGGCCAAACGTGAACAAAATGATAAGCATTGGAATCGGAAAAGACATCGCCCCACGGTTGCACGCAGCAGCTGCGTGAAGGAAACCATGAACTGAGTGACTGAGCTTCAGCTTCGGATCGTCTGTGGCTTGAAAACAAGCCAGTGGCAAAAGCAGGGCCATCCATCATGAGCAGGGCAGTCTCATTGCCATCGCTATTGAGCAATGGCAGCGCCCTTGCTTGCTCAACAGCAGGGGTTTCTGGTGGTGCCAACGCGTGTTTTTAGACTTCGTCGACATATTTCCAGGCTCTCAAAATGCATCAATGTGTTAAAGGAGCACTGACTTCAAATTTCAAGATCGAGATGGGCCCATCATTCGATCGCTTGGTATGCGTAAGTCTGGTTGGCCATATTTGAATGGAAAGTTCTTTGAATGCGATATCAAACAGCGTAGAAAAGCAAAGGAGAAAAAAGGAAAATTACATTGCCATGTGACATCGACACTAGTGCTTCGTGTTCGGTGTGATACATTCCACAAATAGCATCCTGAGTGCCGATGCCGCTGTAGTAGTAATGACGTGTACGATCCGAGTGTTCTTATCGTGGCGCCGAAGCGCAAAAATGCACTTGCTTATCGCGTCTGATCTTTGTCACACAGGTTTGAATGATTGCCTGATTATCAAAATAAAAACCACCTTTAAAAAAAGTGCGAAAGAAAAGAGCAAGATTAAACGTGTGCCCTTCGGTTAGCATGTCGGGGATTGTTGTTAGTTGCAGGTGAGTTGCAGTCGTCTAGTTCGAAGCACAGATAAAGCGCAATGAGGGTATCTTTTCATATCACGTATGTGTTGCGCATCAACACGACCATAAGCTATGGAAAGTGGAACAGTGTATAGTCAGATATCGTCGCTAACAAGTGACACGCAGGTATCGTTGAATTTTAGTTCCTCTGTAGACTTTGCGTCCACGTAAAAGTGATTATACCACGTTAATAGAGAGGCTGCATAAGTGGGGCCATCTGGAGGTGCAAAAAAGAACCTGGCAGGCAGGAAACGTATTCTATTTCTTCGCTGATGCTCGTTCGAGATAGCTATATTGCATTGACCACTTCTGCGTATACCTGAATGCTTTGCATGCCAAAACACACCCATATTGCTAACTGAGACATACGAACGAACTTGGCTTAAGCGTGCATCCTCGGGCACCTCTGCTGTGCTGCTTGGAACGGCGTCCATTTCGGAATCACTGGTCTGGAAAAGGTCGATCGAATCAAAAATAATTCGCGACGTCGTGAATCGCAGAGATTTCAAGCTCCGGACTATCGTATTGAATCAGAGTCGACACTTGGTACGGTGACGACAGCAATGCAGGTGACAAGGCATGACTGAATGTGTCTGCCTTACAAAGGAAATGTTCACGGAGCAGCTGAGCCGGACGCCACTTTTTTCTGTAGAGAAGTAATCAGCTGTTGCGTGATATGGTGGTGACCGCGAGGTAGCACTACTGCTGGTGCTCCCAGCGCTAAAAATGGCGGTATTGCCGGTTGTTTTGAATAGTGCTAGATAGCGGTGATATAAATCAATGAAAGTGATAGTTATTTATCCCTCAGTGACGTTTTAGGTCGTGAATTGCAGCTACGGGGTCTATAGCTAGACGCAAAAATTTTGATGCCAGTGCTCCTTTAAAGATTGGGTTTCTGTATAGTAATAAATATCTGAGCCTGGAATTGCATTGCGAAATTTCGTTGAAGCGGGACGGCAAAAGAAAAAGTGTTCATTGTGGCGACAATATTTATGCATTCACTCTAATGGACTACTGACGGAGAACTGTTAATTTTTCGTTGTAGCGGAAATTTAGTTCAAGCGGCGTTCATTGTAGCGAGTTTTAACTGTATGTATTTTATCCATGGTTCTTCATCCAGAAGAGCTTTTTCGTAATTTTCTTGCACCAGCACATTAGAGTTCCTGCCCTTATGAGCCCCAGTTTTAACATATTGATTGCTTTATTTTCAAAATGGTGTCTCTTTAATAAATGTATGCCTTGTGGTATGAGCAGCTGCAATTCTGTTTTAAAATGTGCAGCTGTCATCAGTGATCCTTTCACTGGCAGCCCTTGCATCGGTAGGCCCACTGAGAAGTGGTTCTGCTATGTTACATGCCCACCTCTTGCTTTCTAGGATTTGAAAATTTAGGCAGAGCAATAAATGTGTTAGCAACAAAAACATATTGCTATAAGAAGTTAGGCTAGCAGCTAACTTTTTCACATCTCATCTCGCTTAGCTCAAGAAAACGCTGGTTGAAGGGGCTGCTACAGTGACCGAAGTGGTTTTGTGTTATCAGTTCTTTAAACCTGAAGTAAGCCTTGAGAGTGCAGTAAGTTTAGGACACGCATCATGATGCTTGTTGTCGAGATAGCATTTGCTCCCCCCTCCTCCTCGCCTTTTAATTCCCTGCCATCCTTTTGTAGTCCTTACGAAAGATGGACGAGGTGTTTTCTGTGTCTGCTTGATTTGCAATCAACGACAGGCCTTGCGTGCAGAGTGATGTGATCACATGCGCCCTCCGCAGGATGGAGACAGTCGGCTCGTTTCATTTCTGGTTTAGTCGCATTTGTGCACCTTACTCGCAGTAGTACTGTAGCTCTCTGAGCAAGTTGGTTCATAGTAATAGGTAGATGAAAGCAGTGAAAAACTACACCAAGACAGTAAAAAAGAAAAGAACAGAAAAAAGCATTTGCAGTGATTCCACTCCTGGTATAATTGTGCCAAAGTGTGCCAAATCAGATTTACAGTGCCACCCTGATAATATCTAGAGAAATTACACCAAAACTGCGCTAAAGTCTGATATGGAAGCGTCTATCACCGCCAATAGCCACGCCGTTGCGTTAAAACATGCCCACTTTGTTCTCTGGACCACCAAAGTCACAATCATGTACATTGAATTCTTCCGCTGAATAAGCAGCGGTCGCATGTTCCTGCTAAGCAATCCACAATGCTATGTTTGTGCCGACGCAACTTCTGTTGTGCAAGTCTTCTTAACGGCGAAATCCACTCTTCGCAGGGGCTTGTCACGTCGCGTCCAGTCAAATCGGTAGCGTGAAACCGTGGCAGCTATTGATCGGCTGATGTCGTCCATTCTAGGAACGCTGCTGATAGCTCATTTGAAGAGTTGCATGGCACGCAACTACAGTATAATTTTGTTGATACAATTACGGTTTATGTGAATTTGGCAATGATAGGAATTTTAAGGTTTTTTAGATGCACTATATTATACAAAATATGCCGTGATTTAGTGTTACAATAAAATCTCGTTAATTTGACCCCCGTTTATTTGGAATTCTAAAAAATTTGGCCACGGCATCTGGTCCCGTGCAAAATGTACATGGTTCTATGACTGAAAACTCATTAATTCGGACAAATTGGGCCGCGTTTTGATCAATTTGAACGCCCGATCGTGGTCGAGTCACGACAGAGAAGGAGCAGCGGATTCTGCCGGCCAAATTGACGGCGTACCTAAGCAACTTTGGCAATCGTATCATGGCCTCTGAGAATCAAAATTTTGTCCATGGGTAGTACATCTCGTAGGCACAAAAAAAAAAAAAAAACTCATGGTGGTTGAAAGAACCAAAATGGGAGGCAGTGCATCGCTAGTGTCATCAGCAACGGGCAACCTACGGATTTGCCTTTCCTTTCGTTATGCGCGACGAACACGTTTGCGTGACAGTTGAGTTGGATTGCTCACCTCTAGAGTGGTTTAACTTATATATATCTGTACGTTAGATAGATAGATATGTAGGGTTTAATGGCCCAAAACCACCATATGATTATGAGAGACGCCGTAGTGGAGGGCTCCCGAAATTTCGACCACCTGGGGTTCTTCAATGTGCACCCAAATCTGAGCACACGGGCCTACAACATTTCCGCCTCCATCGGAAATGCAGCCGCCGCAGCCGGGATTCGAACCCGCGACCTGCGGGTCAGCAGCTGAGTACCTTAGCCACTAGACCACCGCGGCGGGGCATATATCTGTATGTGATCAGTGTCATCTGCAGTCTTACTGTTTGCTGTTTTATTTTAAAGTTTACCGGTTTTTATTTTGTTTTTATCACCATGCCGTTTTTTTTACGTGTCTGTTTGTGTATTCTATTGCATGCGTGACCACTGCGCAAGTAACACCGGGATGGCTTCCCCTCAGTCTCCTGCGACCCCAACTGCCCCAACTCCCTCAGCGAAGAGGGCAAAGTACGAAGCAAAGGATTTGGCTGTGAAGTTGAAAATATTGAAGGCGTTGCAAGCGGGAGCATCTCGAAAAGAAGTGATGCAAAAGTTCAACTTGAAGAAAAGCACGCTGAGCATTTACGTGAAGAACGAAGAGCAGATTATGCAAGCCTATGACGGGAAATTGTTTGGCGACCAAAGAAAGAGGCTTTGAACGGCAGCGCATCTGAAGCTAGAAGAAGCGCTGCTGCACTGGATTGCCGTTTCGCGCGATGCGGGTTTTTCCTTGATCGGCCCACTTATCTGCGCACAAGCAGAGCAGTTTGCAGTGACCATGAACATTGACTCCTTCAGTGCGTCGAAAGGCTGGTACGACTGCTTCAAGAAGTGACACGGGGTGGTGTTCCCAAACGTGTGTGGTGAAAGAGGTCTAGTTGACGAAAGTGTTGTGCTGGAGTGGCGGTCTGGACTATCCGCGTGCCTTTCTACGTATGGGCCATGCAACATTTTCAAGGCTGATGAGACAGTACTGTTCTATAAGGCTCTGCCTGACAAGACAATCTTGTTTAAGGGGGACCCGTGCTTTGGTGGAAAGCGAAGTAAAGAGCGGGTGACAGTTCTTCTGGCTGCTAACATGACCGGCACAGAGCGGCTACCACTGCTGGTGATTGGGAACGCTGCGAAGCCAAGATGTTTTAAGAATATTAGGCAGCTGCCTGTCGACTACCGGTTCAACAGAAAGGCTTGGATGTCAGCCGAACTCTTTCAAGCCTGGCTGCGTCAGCTCGATCGCCGCTTTCGGCCAAGGCTCGGAAGATGTTCTTCGTGCTAGACAACTGTAGTGCGCACACGAAGGTTTCTTGGCTTTAGAATATTGAACTGCTATTCCTGCCTCCGAACACAACGGCTTCCCTGCAGCCGATGGACCAGGGGATAGTACAGTTCGTGAATTGCTGCAATCGACGGCAGGTACTCGAGCGGATGTTGCTCTGCATGGAGTCAAGCAAGCAGTACGAAGTAAGCCTGCTAAGCGCAATCCACATCCTGACATACAGTTGAACAAGACACTGCCTGCAGTAGTCGCAAACTGCTTTAGGTGTAGCGGCTTCGTGCACGACGCTGTTGATTCGGTGGTGGTGGCCTTTGAGGAAACCGGTGAAAGAGCAAGGTAGCTGCTATGTGAGCATCATGCCAGCTGATGTGCTCCTGGGCAATTACTTCACAATTGACAGACAGTGATCGACACCGATCTTGTCGCCGAAGTCTAGGACGGCGAAGGGGAATCTGCTGACGAGGACGTGACGCTGACGAGCCGTCCACGCCACATTATGACAGAAGATGCGCATGTGTTGGCCGTTTTTGAGGACATATGCATGCTTTTCTTGCACAGTGTGCACGGACTAAGCCACCTGCAGGAACTTCGCAAAATTGTGACTTTGCACACATTGCGTTCTGAAGCAATCTGCGATCACAGACTTCTTTAGGAAATTAAAGTCGGATAGTGTAGGAGACATTTTTCAAGTATTTTGTTCGTACTTGCGATAATTTGTACTCCCAGTTAATTCCGACATTCTCTCCAGTCCCGTGAAGTCCAAAATAATCGGGTTTTACTGTATACGAACGGTTTTCCCAGCTACCGCGGATGATACAAACACACCATTGACCGCTGGACGCGAGCAGCAGAAAGTGGCTTGTCTCTGGGAAGAAGGCCTGTTCACACATAGTCTCGAAGGCAGAGGATGCGGCAAAACTCACCGTAATCTTCCTTGCTTCACTGCCGGAAAAGTGGTCGAAAAACTATGCCTTGAGGCCTTAGCGAAAAAACGGCCCGAGACCAACTTTGCCACCGTGTGATAGTGGATCGCCTTTCTGATACGTCTTTGGCTAGACCAGCGGCACTAGCACTCAAACCACGTGATGTAAACAACCTGCCACGAATTCAAGATGGTGGTAAAGGCGTTGGCTGTGGCTCGCATCGACACAATCGCAAACTATCCGCGCAGAGCAACAAAGCTCACGGCTTTGAAACGGACGCGTTTCACCAGAAGTAGAAGAACGTGCAGCAAAAGCTCCGTGGCTTCGACACCACACGAACTTTATGCAGTCAAGAACTAGCGATTCATCCATCCACCCCTTGTCCTGGCAGGGGACGATGATATTTTTTGGGAGATTCTCCTCCATTGGCAGTGTCCTTCGTTTGCACACCACGTAAGGTGGTAGCTTGCCGCTATCTGCAGTGCAGGACAACATTATTCACCCAGATTTTTTCGTTCTCAGTTGATCGCACTATAACTTGCCCGGAGCCTTTCTGAAGCACCATCAGCGCCGAGGGCACATAAGGATAGACAGGCGTTTGATCCCAGTTTCCAATCTGGCCCAACTGAAAGCGGACAGCCCTTCACAATGCAATTGCATACTTTTGAAGCTTTAGAAGGTCCTTTTCGTAGCTTTTTTGTAGCTTCTGCAAGATCGACGTGCAGTGAAATAGGGAGAACCCAGCGCGGCGCATGAAGAGAGACACCCAATGCTTGCTCGCTTTTAAATCCTTCGGCTGAATGCCTTTGTCTCAGGCGATCTCTCTTCCCTTCACTTGTAGCAGCTTGAAGGAAATAGGAGGAAAAAAACGGCAGGGAGGTTAACCGGCCTATAGCAGCTCGATATTAACACCGGGATGTGCAGCTCGCTGCTCCCTCACAAAGTCTATGAGTTCTCCCCTGCTGGAAACTCTTCATTTTTTAATTCCCGAAAACTTTTCCGCTGGCCGCTGCAAGCAAAGAAGGCATTCTTCTGCTTCCGCCAACCGTGAATACTCCGCTCAGCGACTCCGAACTGCCGCTTCACGGCACAGTTGCCATTGGTTTCGTCAGCAGCGATAACTTTCCTTTAAAAAGCAGCCGAGTGCAGCCTGCGCGATGCTGACAAGGCGCAAAATCACAGGAGCAAAGTTTGGCTGTCGTTTGTGGGAATTGAGGCTAGCCCGCTGCCTTTGCACGGGCTTTGCCGCCTTTTCTGCCGTTCTCATGTCCCGACATGTCTGCCCTCTTTTGCTGGCTGCCGTGGTGGGTGAGCGGAGTGTCGTTTAACTCCCTCACCCGGTAGCGGATGTTGACTGTGGTGCCGTGCGTGGAGGCTCCCCAGAGGTTTTCGCGCGCTGCGTCAGGAGCGGACAGATACTCTCCGGGACAGCAAACGATGAGCCACGCAATCTTTTCCGTCCGTCAACTCCCGTCGCTCGGGGCTCGTCCGACTACGCTGACGGCGCCTCGCGCCCGAGGCGAGAACGCTCACCTTTTGTTGCCCCGCTGCGTACGCACGGCCGAGGGGGGGTACGGTGTCCTAGTGCGTGGCCTAGCTACGCCGACCCATCTCCCTTCGAAGCCAATGCGAGCGCCTTTGCCCTCGCTCGAGCAACCGGGCCTTGGTCCCGGTGTCTCCGTGGATCACCTTTACCGCGGAGACGTGCTCGTAGCACCCTGTGTAGTACTTTGTGCCCGTGGCGTGGATAAGCCTATTTGCTTTCCCGCCACGCCTTTTGCAACGGGCTGTACTGCATTTGGTGTTGCCACAATAAAGTGTTTTGACTTTGAGCTGTATCGTGTTCTCGCCACGGCGACGATTAACGCGTGCCCTGCGGCTCGCTAAGACCGGACCCACGCTGGTGGCCGTACTCCTTCGGGATACGTGTACACCACAGGTTATAGGTGCGAAGTTGAAGCAAAGGCCACTAACGACTGTTGTACGTGTAGGTCTGTAAGACTAACGCCTGCTACCGCCGCTAACACTACCTAGAACCTAGCGTAGAAGCGTGCAAACACTTTATGATGATGATAGCACCGCGCTATGCCGAAACCAAAACTGAATTTCCGCCCACAATTCTTGTGACTCGCATATAGTACAGGGCCAAAGTATTGTCCTTTGAAACTAGAGAAAAAAAAAAGAAAAGAAACCTGGGCTATAAGCGAGCTTTCACAACAGTTGTTACCGGTTGCTTCGGTATGACCTTGCTAGTTAAAGCTCACAACTCCGTATGCCATAGCAACTAAGCTTCTTTATTAGAATTTCGTGATTCACTAAGTCGAATGCTTTGGTATAATCGATAAACTCCCCTATTGTTATTAGCTTCTTTTTGAACTGTGTTAGAATATACTCTTTGTTTAAGCAATGCCAGCTTTGTGGATTCATTTTTACGAAAACCAAGTCAGCATTCATTAAGTAGTTTTGTCTTTTGCAGTGAAATTTATGATTCTCTTATGTATTAGCTTCTCCAAGACTTGAAAAAATTGGCAGAATAGAAGTAGGTCTGCGATTTCCTAATTCATTATGATTGCCTTTCATATAAAACATCACTAGTTTTGCAATTTGCATTTTACTGGGAAATACCGAAGTAACCATACAACGATTGTATATATGAACAAGAACAGACACTATGATATCTGCAATAAATTTCACTGGTCGTATCTGGACACCGTCTATTCCACTGCTACTGCTATTATTCAACCTTTTAATTATAGTTAAGGGGGCAGAGTGGTCTTAGACTTTTTTTTTATTTCTTCAGTGATATTGATCAAAGTGCATAGGGTTATGCAGCTTTTTCTGCTGATTTCAAATATTTAATTAGTTTTCCTATAACTCACCTTGTTCCTGAGATAACCTAAGCTTATCCCCTATTGTTTAAGGCTGCCATAAAAAAAAATGCTAAATAAAGGGATATTTAAGATATGCCAATGCAAACTAATCACTATAGAGTGAAACTATGCTAGAGTTTTTTTTGTTTTTTAGGCCTTCATTGGTTATTTTACAGCAAAATGAACTATTCATATTCAAAAGCAGTTGGAATTGTATTACGATTTTTATCAGTAAATAATTAAAAAGGCTTCTGCTTTAAATTATGCATTCTACACACATACAGGTTTCTATTGCAAAAGGAATGATTGTTGTGCCTGTCCTAGCTGCAGAGATATTGAAGCCTCAATATTGAATAGTCGTAAATTTACTTTTTTGAGAAAAATGGAAGAAACTGAAAACACACAGCTTCTTAAAAAAACAACAAGCCTGGTGCTATGTTTTGCAATCCTCACGAAGGTGCTCATAAATTCGTAGCGGAGCTTCTAACACAGGTGCCGGCCAAATTTAAAGAAGCCTCAAAGTCGGTTCCCCATTTTTTTGCAGGTTCTGCATGTTAACAGCACCAAGAATCTGGACAGTTTAATGACATCTGAAAAAATTACTGCTTCCTGGTGTGTGAAAATTTGCAGAGAGATGGAAAAGTACTTGCAGAAATCAAATATGTTAATTTTAAAAAATGAATATTTTTGTCACTTTTTGGTCCAAAAGATTAGTATGCCCCCTTGATACCTCATGTGACGTCACAGGGTACAAGAACAAGGAATTCTCAGATTCTTGTTTTAAATTGCTGGTACATCAGGTGATATTCTGTCAATGGCTACATTTGTGAAAAAATGATTGAATGCGTTAAATTCTTGAGCACCAGAAAGCGCCTTACCACCCACTTTGAAATTTATTGTATGGCAATGTGCTCGGCCTGAATTCAGGAAGGCATTCAACCTATTCCAAAAGAGCTGACGTCTTTTCATTGGTGTTTTTAAAACAGATCTGTATGCTCTTATCTCGCTAATCGAATGCTGTTAGTGTATTTCTTTAGTATTGTTTAAACACATCCAAATCCTCTGAACGACAAGAAGCGATAAAATTCCAATACTCTTTTTTTAAATCTTTTTGCATAACTCTGGCGTTATCTATGGTTTGCCTGTTTTCCTGCTTTTCTTATGCACTTTTATAGAAAACTGCATTTCATACATTTGCTTGAATGCTTCAGTGAAAGAATCATATGCTTGCTCTACGTTACTGGATCTGTGAATTACATCCCAGTTATTTCTACTTAGTGTTTCACGAAAAGAGTTGATAGCTGATTCTGTAAATGAGTGACGAAAATGCTCGTAGATGCACGCATGTGCCATTTTCCTGAGCAGAAAAATATGAGCAAATGATCACTGATATCACATATCAAAACACCTAACTTCGTATGTGATTTTTAGTGGTTTGTAATGAATAGATCTAATACAGGCTGGGAACCTATTGTTATATGTGTTGGTTAATTATTGACATTGATGAAACCATACGAGTGGATAATGCTTCCAAAGTTTATAGAAGGTTTATTGCTGTTGCCCAAATCAATATTAAATTTCCCGGCAGATGTTAGTTCGTACTTGGCGTCAAAAATGTCTGCTAGAAATTGGTCGTAAAAGTCCAGAAATTTCGAGGAATTGCCATTTGGTGGCCCGTAGTAGACACTAAATTATGTATGACCACTTAGTACATTAAGTATTTCGTAGTCAGGCGTGCAAGCATTTTGTATGCCGATCTGTTAGTATCAAAACTCTGCCTCCCTGAACTTCTTTTGTGTTAAGATAATGTGCTTCATATGCCCCGCCGCGGTGGTCTAGTGGCTAAGGTACTCGGCTGCTGACCCGCAGGGCGCGGGTTCGAATCCCGGCTGCGGCGGCTGCATTTCCGATGGAGGCGGAAATGTTGTAGGCCCGTGTGCTCAGATTTGGGTGCACGTTAAAGAACCCCAGGTGGTCGAAATTTCCGGAGCCCTCCACTACGGCGTCTCTCATAATCATATAGTGGTTTTGGGACGTTAAACCCCACAAATCAATCAATGTGCTTCATATGCTACCATTTTAAAGACGTCATGTTCGCAAGTACTCCACGTTTCTGTGAGCATGATGCGAGAATACTGGAATGAAAATTCACCAAAGAATTCTTCAAGGCAGATCATTTTATTTTTTACCGATGTAGTGTTTAAATGATTATATGTTAGTGCGCTGGGGCCTAGATTAGACACCACCCTGCCGAGCTCGTTTGACAAGTAACACTTGTCCATAGCCATCATTTAGTGCATTCTTAGTGGAATATAACATGACATGCAGTTTAGGTTAGTTGCAAACTGATAAGGTCATCTCAGAAGATTTTGCATGCACAGCACGTGCTTCACATTTTTGGAGAAACACTCTTGGGGGGGTCTTTGCTGTCGCCGCCATGTTCAGTTACTAGTCCAAATTGATACCATGCTCCCGCGCATCGTAACTTCCAAGAGCACGTAAAAGCGCGCGAGGTCTACTGAATCGGAGGTAAAAAGAGTTGGTCTATCCCTATCGCCTGGAAAGTGCATAAGATAACATAACGCTCGAGTAGCAATAAAACTATATGGACGAGTATCAGGGCTGTTTCAACGCGAAAAGACTGTGTGAAAAGAGCACTTCTCCCTGGAGCGGTTGTGCTTGCTCACACCAGTGTTTTGTATGAGTTCCGCGATATCGGATACAAAAGAGTTGGCTGGCAGCCTTACTTTTTATAACATTACAATTTTTCGCTATCGCGTTCATTGCATAGCATTCAATTCGTTGTCATGTCTCCAGAACTAATCGCGAAAGCTACCAGCCTGTGAACTCGAGGCGCAAAACGAAAGTGCGTGACGAGCCGACCTCCGAAATCTGTCTTAAGCGTGGTCTCCGAGAGTTTACATCAGCACCTAATCTGACATCCCCGCGGTTATGAGAACACGGTTATACAAATGGAGAGAAAGATCACAGTTTTGCTACAAAGCCGCAGTAATGAATGCGATAACAACTTGGAATGTAATGCTGAGAACGGCAAGCAGATCGAAACGTGCAGCGCGCTACTCATGTACAGGACGAGAATGAACTAACGACGTTTACCGCTCGACACCTAACAAGCTGTTTAAACAAAAATAAGGCACGAAACGTAATCACAGGTACAGGTATGAGTGCGAACAAGTGCTCCAGTTCTTACTTCGTTGCATTTAAAAAGCGCACTCTTTTTGAAACGGGGCCTGCCCAGCAAGCAAAGAAATCCTTTTGCGCCCGGCAACTAAATGCAATCATTCCGGTCAAAGTCGAAGGAGCGCGATTTTCCCCTCCGAAGGATAAGCGGGCTCGTGCACACGCATCTTAACCTCCCCCCCCCCCCACACTAATGGGCCAAAGTATGCGAGAGAGATAAGCGCGTTGCCGCAACGTGACGAGCTGCAGGACGCTGAGTGCGAGCGACTTTTAACGCGATAGAGTGAAAGAGCTCGTGTCGCAGAAAACCCTCCGCCGGCATCGGCCCCGTTGGTTGTGAGCGAAAAATCGTCTGTGCATGTGGGACACGAAAGCCCCGCCGCGGTGGTCTAGTGGCTAAGGTACTCGGCTGCTGACCCGCAGGGCGCGGGTTCGAATCCCGGCTGCGGCGGCTGCATTTCCGATGGAGGCGGAAATGTTGTAGGCCCGTGTGCTCAGATTTGGGTGCACGTTAAAGAACCCCAGGTGGTCTAAATTTCCGGAGCCCTCCACTACGGCGTCTCTCATAATCATATAGTGGTTTTGGGACGTTAAACCCCACATATCAATCAATGTGGGACACGAAAATCAAGTTACCAAGATAGCCATGGGAGACAGATACTTGTCCACGTGTGCGTGCGCGATCACACTGAAAAAGTTGCGCATTTGGAGAAGAAAAAAGTGCTCAAGGTCGTGAGGTGCGATAGTTTCTTTGCCCTGCCACCCTTCCCTGATTAGCTTCCAGCGCTTTTGTCGGGACAAGAGAAGAGATTATGCAATCGCAGCATGCGACAAACCTTTGTAACTCTATTCCCACTGGGCGGATTCTTAAAATTTTCACGGCGTTGAATTCGTGAGGCAATAATCACTTCTAGGGAATTTATTCTATGGTTACTTGAAAAAGTGTTTCAGGGTCCCTTTAATGCATTTTGTTCGACAGGTGTCACGAAGAAAACGAGCCCATTCCGCGATAACAGCGATAACAGCGATAACTGTGTTTGTGTTTGTGTGCGTGCATGTCTATGCAACAAAACATATGAATAAGCATGCACTTAGTGGTTGAAGGGTGGGCTATTGACCGGATTTCGCTGTCGCGTTCAACTCTTAAAGGCAAAGCTTAAGTGTCCCCAGTTTGTTTTTTCTTTCTTGATTTTTTCTATATGTATATATATATTGTGGGCATTTAAAGCACGCTTCTTCATCACCTGTACAAAACCATCATCACCTAGTGTTCTTCATCTTCATCGTTAGTGGGGATGACCCTTGAGTCGGTTCTGTGCCTCAGAGGTAACTGTTCTGGCCTCATCTTCCAGGCATGTAAAGGACTGCGCCACAAGTGGTGGAGGTTGCTCCTCGATTCCCCGTGCCTGCTCACCCGCTTTATACCTCCTGGAGCTTCGCTCAGGTTGCCGTTTGGGCTACGTGTCCACCAGCATGCCACAGGACGAACCCTCAGGCTCTTGTCCCTTTATCCTTCCGGCTACGACGGCCGCAGCTACTCACTCTTGGATCGTCAGTGGACCGCCTCGCGTGCCCCCGCTATTTGCTGGACTCCGAAATGAGGACGTGACCGACTGGCTACACCAATATGACATAGTGAGCGCAGTGAACTGTTGGGACGATCCACTTAAGCTCTGCCACGTCTCTTTCTATCTTACTGGCGTGGCGAAGACTTGGTTTTTTAACCACCAGATTGAATTTCCCAACTGGAACGTCTTCAAAGAACATCTGCGACAAGTCTTCGCTACTCCGGCAATTCGAGCCAGTCTGGTGAACAGAACACTTGATGGTCGCAAACAACAAGTAGGCGAGTCTTATACCTCGTAAATCAAGGATATTCTCTCTCTCTGTCAAGGCGTCAACAACTCCATGTCCGAGACAGACAAAGTGCGCCATCTGCTCAAAGGCATTGGGCCTGTCGCCTTCAATGCTTTGGTCGTAAAGGACCCAAGTACCGTTGCTGACATGTAGCTATGTGCCAGCGCCTGTACGAACACAAATCCGCATGGCTGCAGCTGGGCAACTCTCCTGCAGCCATTCCTGACAATTCTACTGGTGACCCCTCGTTACAAGCAGTGATCCACAGCATGATACGAGAGGAACTGCAGTCGCTCAGGTTTACAGCGCGTAAGTTTCCTTCTGACACCCCCAGTACAAATTTACAGGACGTCGTCAAGGAGAAGTTGGGGGCTATGACTGGTAATGCATACACAGACCCTCACGTCTCTAAAGCCCCACTGACTTACGCGCAAGTCGCCGCAGTTACTCCAGCCTTCGTCCCACGGATACCACCGACGACGCCATCCCATCTGGTGTCCCTGGCGCCCAGCACACAAAACCTGCCTTATTATGCTGCACCGGCGCCAGCACACCTGGATTCTATAGTCCCCAACCCAAACAACCAACGGCACTATCAATCATGGCGCCCGACGAGACCAACTTGCTACTTTTGCAGATATCGGGGACACATCGCACGTGTCTGTCGCAAGCGTCAGCGAGACGAGCGTCGTGGTTTTGACACTTACGAACGAGATGACTATGCCACAGCAAGCACTTTCCAGCACCGTCCTTGCGCTACGCTTCGCGGTCGCTCTTCCTTGCCATCAATAACTTCTGAAATGGCTCCTCGCTAGCGTGGTGCCAGGCATCGCTCGCCATCCCCTCTCCATCGCTCTACATCGCCACTTCGACCAGCCTCACAGTTCGCCGACCGTCACCCGGAAAACTAAATTACGCAGCTTCGGGGGGAAAAGTTGCATTCAGAAAAGTAAAAAATATTCCTCCAGAACATCATAATATGATATCTGTTTCGGTGGAAGGCATAGAAGTGGAAGCATTAATAGACACTGGTGCTAGTTTCTCGCTCATTCAGAGATTTGTGTGCGGGTCTCCGCAAAGTTACTACTCCTTACGATGGACATACATTGCTCGCTGCTCAAGGGGACGCCATCCGACCTTTAGCCATGTGCACTGTTCGTGTCTACATTGATGGACTTGATGATGATGGACATTGATGGGACATGATGGACATTGATGGCGCCGAAAATGAAGGGCAAAAGACACATATACAGACACCACGAAAATCTATTTGGTAAAGCGCTCCTCATAGGCAACACATCCTCAGATGTGCGACGCTAACTAAAAGCGTGGCACTGCCAACGGGCTAGAGTAGTTTTCTTGTTTGTTTATTTTGGTTTTGGAGTTGGAAGGGGGGGGGTGGAGTGGCACGCCCGCGCATGCACCCGCGTTGGCAAGAACGGCGGTAGTGCCGGCTTGCGGCGTGCAGGCCCACCTGCCCACACCCACGCGATGAGCGTAGTAAGTTAGAACGAGCGCTCGCTCGCTGTCACTTGGTGCGCCATGTGTGCCGCCGCCACTTCGTGCTTTGTCGACGGCGGGGCAGTCATGGAAGAGGCATATTCGTGCCAAAAGGCAGAGCGAAATTTATAGATTGTCTGTGGGAAAATAGCGTTTTATCAAGGTTGTCTCTCACTGTTAATTTTATTACATAGAGGTTAAAAATACATCTGCTTCTATGGAAAAATGGCGGGAAATACAAAAACTTCATTTTAACGAAAAATTTGGGATATGGAGGTTCGTTATAAGCAGGTTTCACTGTGGTAGTTGTTTGTACAATCACTCCAAAATCGAGAAGAGAGCGCGACGGTGACGGCCTGCGCCTCATAGTGATTGCCCCAAAGACAGTAGTCACCAGCAACAATGAAAAAGTAGGCGAAGCGGCCTTGAGAACAATGCTCAGAAGAAACAAAACGATTTACCCCGAGGCCGGGAAATCCATCATGCACGGCCCTCCAGGAAACACAAGCAAAGATGCATTGTCCTTAAACATGCTGATTTGTTTTTCGTTGAGAACAGTTCGGGCGTGTTGCTGACTGGACCATTCTCAGCCTTGTGAGGCAGTCAAAGGTAGGAAGAACACCCACCCCAGCAGCCACATGAAGTCCCGGAGGTGGCTAGGCAGAAATGTTGGCATCAGCGCGCTCCAAGACACGTGACTAGAGCGGGTACGGCGTGCTGAAGAGACTAACGGAAGCAACAAAGCGGTTGTTGTGTCAACGATAGGATTGTCTAACACATCTACCCCAGGGCAAGTCGAAAAAAACGCGACAGCTGTTGCTTAAAACGAAGAAAGTGTTACTGATTGTGGGCCCCGATTGAGGTGCACATTAGGCATGAAAAACCGAAGGTCAGTGCCTAGAAAATATGCGAGAGTTTGCGCGGGGGATTCTCCTCCTTGTACGAGGCGCAACAGGATGCGCAGGCCAGTAGCCGGCAGCGTATTGACAGAGAAAGGAAAGCAAAGCCTCCCTGGGAACGCTGCTGTACTAACGCCGCACGAGAAACCAACTCAGTGCCACCGGACCAAAAGAAGGAACACAAGGCAGACTGCAATGACTTCATAATGCATAAAGGCGGCTGGTTCGCATGAGAAAGGTAGCAAATGCGACCGCAAAACACAGTCTGCACAAGGTACCTTCGCTCAAGAAGTGGGAAGCAAAAATTCCGTGTGTTCTCAATTTTTTTGTGTGACTTCGTTGAGGATGTTTGACCAAACGATGTTACAAATGCCGTAGCAGTTGTATAGAATTCCTAAAACGCAAAGAGACACAGACGGCTGAATAAGAGATGAGGAGCTAAGTCTGGAGTTTGGACAGCCGATGAACAAATATCGTGATTTAGGTAAGTTTAGCGCGGCACCTGAAATATCGCCACACTGAAAGAAAAAATGCAGGCTCTGTGAAAGATCATCTTCATCTTTAAGGTACAGGGTTATGTCGTCAGCAATAGCTCTGACATTCACAGCAGTGCTACCTGGAAGCGCAAGACCCGGACATGCAAATCCGCTTCTAGAGCATACAAAAATGGCTCAAGGCTGAAGACAAATAGAACAGGAGACAATGGGCATCCCTGACGGACCCCTCGTGTAATAGAGAAGGCTGCACTCTCCCAACCATCTAGAACTAGTTTGCTTTTTATACCAGAGTACTTATGTCTGATTATTTCCACAAAAGAGCCAGGAAAACAAAAGGCTATGAGCACTTTAAAGTTATCGTCACTTTAAAGAGTCGGTCAGCACTTTAAAGAGTCGGTCAAATGCTTTCTCTTGAGCCAAAGACACAAGGAGCCCACGTGCAGATCGCGATAGAGTAAAGGCTATGATATCCTCGGTGGTAAAGGACAAACTGTGTATTTCTATTTCTCGTCCAGGCATATAGATGAAGCATAGTGATGACCTACTACGGTGTTCAACAGAGCCCTCAAACGTGAAGGATCACCGTCGCAAATATCTTATGGTTGACATTAAGAAGCTTGATAGGTCTCTAATCTTCAGGACTAACAGAGGAAGCGTCAGCTTCTGGGATTAGTACACTCAAAAACTTGATGCAAAAACACCTTCTTCAAAACATCACCGGATAACCACAGTTAAGACAGTACCAAGCTCATTCCAAAATGACTAGTAAAATTCAACTCAAAAACCATTTTGCTCAGGGGCTGTCCCCCATCTCATACATTGTAGTACTGCCTTCACCTCTTCCGGTGATGTTGGGACGTGCAGAGAATCAGCAGCTTGTTGAGGAATGCAAGCCAAACCTCTTAAGCATAGGCAGTTTTATATCACATGATCTAAGGGTACTATGCGGTAGAAAACATGCACAAGAAAAAGACAAGAACAAGCGCATACCGCATAGTACTCCTAGATTATGTATCACCAACTGGCCCCATCGTTCACTTTGATTATATCACAGTTTGTCCGTATGACCCCAGCCAGGACCTTGGACATCGCTTCGTGTATTTAGCACACAGTAAAGTCTCCAATTGAAATTACGTGACAATGGTCTAGAAAAAAGCATCCAAATTTCGAAAAAAATTATTAGCGTGTTCAGCTTGTGCAGGCGCATACACGCAGAGTATCCTCATTTGAGAAGAAAAGTAGGTACAATACAAAGCCAGAATTCTGCCGACGTCGTCATAAGAACATGGTGACCTTGCAATAATGCCCGATTAAATATAATAACGCCTGTTTAGAAAACGTTTATTTACACTATGTACAGGGAACAAAGATTTCACAACACATAAAAATTCAGTAATGAAGGCACGTACACTTAGGCACATCTATGTAGCAAGACAAACATCACTACGTTTCAATGAAGACACCATTGCCCTAATATACACGTCAATGTTGGCATACATGTACACAAGAACTCATTGGGATATCGTGACACGATGAATGGTATAACGACTCCCCCGCGGTGGTCTATTGGCTATGGTACTTGACTGCTGACCCACAGGTCGCGGGATCGAATCCCGGCTGCGACGGCTGCGTTTCTGGTGGAGGTGGAAATGTAGGCCTGTATGCTCAGATTTGGGTACATGTTAAAGGATTCCAGGTGGTCGAAATGTCTGGAGCTCTCCAGTGCGGCGTCTCTCATAATCAATCATATGGTGGTTTTCGGACGTTAAATCCCGCGTATCAATTAATGGTATAACGATACAATGGATGTAATAAAACACAAGTGGTTACAAACAAAATCAGGAATAACTACTCAACGGGAGCTACTTAGTACCACGGCAGTCGGAAAATGAGTTGTACCCTTTTATGTTCAACGGTGGCGAAAGGGCACGGCCAATGCCACAGAAACTCGTGCTCCCTGAGAAGAAAAGAAGCTCCTCAGGGAGAAACGCGAGGATCTCTAGTCTCATTCTGCCCAGTACCAGCCACAAAACACGCCGGTGGTAATTCGCAGCTATAGCCTCGCATTGGTTTCGCCAAATGCTAAACAGCCCTGCAACTATTAAAAGAGCCGAAAAGCGCCCGCGCAGAAATCGGCCGTTGGACACGAATGTGCGCACGCCCTGTCTCCAAAAACCAGCATGGACCGCATGCAAAAAACGCAGGGAGACCACAAATTCAAACGTCGTATCTCGATTAGTCTCAATCATGACGCAGTTGGGGCAAGTGGAAGTGTGAACTACCTGCCATTGCTGCAACTGATCTCGAGGGGGGAGCAAGCCTCATACCAGCCGCCAGACAAAGTCCCGGCGATGCCCTGGCAACGCTGCTGCAGTTAATGGTTTCCAAGGGGGGTTATTTAATATAGATTGACCATGCTGGGGCATCAAAGGCCGTAGAATGGCGGTCATTGTGTCCACCACTTTAGATTCAGCCACCTATATTTCTGGGCACATAGCCTCCAAACATCAGGAAAAAGCAAGAAGGGCTCTATACAAAGATGGTAATTCAGTTTATTGGGGACCTCGGTTAATTTGGCTAGCCGGCAGGAAGACACGTGGAGATGGACCCAAATGGTAGCGAGCCAGTGTCTGAGTGGGGGTGCCAGCATTGCTTAGTATTCGCAATAAAGTGCGGAGGCACACGATAGAAGCCATGACTGACACGTCGGGGAATGTAAAGCCGCCTTGATCTTGTAGTTGAGCTAACGCCGGAAAAGATAAGAATCGAAGTGCGATACGTAAAAAGCTAGCGCGCTCGGCCCGTGAAAGCGATTCAACCGACAAGACTATGTGCTACGCCGCCAAGTCCAGGCATACTGTGGTCTATGCACTAGCTTGGACGCATCTATCAAAGAGAAATGTTTGACTAGACGACGCAGCTTTCACGCATTTCAGAGTGTCCCCATCCTGGACCTTGCACGTCAGCACGCATGTCTAATACACAATTAAAATCTCCAGTGAGTATGACATGACAACCCCCTAGAAATTACACGTCATGGTTACGGAAAAAATAATTAGACATCGCTGCTTGAGCTGGCCCATAAATACACAAAATGTGCAATTTGAAGTATGATAGGATGCAATCAAAAGCCAATACCAGTCTGATTTCATCATAGAAAACATGATGATTATGCAGAAGATCATGGCTAAAAGTAACAATTCCAACTCCACTGAAGCAAGATGTCGCGAAAGAAAAGTAACAGTCTAAATTTGTTTAGAAAAATTTATTCTCACGAAAAGTGAACATCACATACATTCCAACACAACATCACGACGGAACACAACATCCACAGACACGCCAAAAATTGTTACATAAAGGCATGTTTCCATATGTACTGTACATGGTAAACGAAGAACAAAAATGAATTGTAGAGATCTATATGTTAAATATTTACATAGTATTTACAAGGTATTTGTGCGAGTACTAAACAAACATTAACCTACCAAAACCAGGCAGGTATGAAAACAAGCGTTACACGTTTCTCGCAGATGAACACAAGAGGGCTGGACCAGTGTTGAAGGAATTCCTCCTCACCCAGAAAGAAGAGTTCCTGCAACAAAACAGACAGTAGTTATTCGTACAGTCACTCCAAAATTGGGATGAGAGCGCGACAGCAACGACCTGCTGCAACCGCGTCACAGCGATTGCGCCAAAGACAGTAGGCACCGGCAACAATGAGAAGAGAGGCAGAGCGGCCTCGAGAACAACGCTCAGAAAAAACGAAGAGATTTACTCTGAGGCCGCGAAATCTAGCATGCACGAGCAACGACACATTGTCTTTAAACATGCTGATTTGTTTCCCATAGGGAGCAGTTTGGGCATTGTGCTGACTAGACCGTTCTCCACCTTTCGACGCGGTCAAGGGTAGGAAGAACACCCCACCCTAGCCATCACATGTCGAGGAGGTGGCCAGGCAGAAATGATGCCGTCAGCGCGCTTCAGGACACGTCACTAGAGCGGGTGCGGCGTGCCGGAGGAACTAACAGGAGCAACAAAGCAGCTGTTGTGTCAACAATAGGATATTCCAACACATCTACTCGGGGCAAGTAGACTGGATATGACGAAAACACGCGAGAGCTGTTGCATAAAACAAAAGGAAGTGTTACTGATTGTGGGCCCCGATTAAGGTGCACATTAGGCATAAAGTACCGAAGGTAAGTGCCTAGAAAATAATATGCCAGAGTTCGCGCGGCGGATTTCTCTCCTTGCGAGGTGCAATAGGAAGCGCAGGGCCAGTAGCCGGCAGCGTATTGACACCGCAGGGAAAGCAAAACCTCCCTGGGAACGATGCGGTCCTATTGTCACACGAGAAGTGAGTTCGTGAATTTATAATGTGATCGATAGCACAAGTGTTTTCACATTTGTCCTCCTATTTCACTTTGAGTACAGTCGAGCCCACATATAACAGCCCCACTTAAAACGAACTTTTGCTTGAAACCAGCAATATCCGCATGACGGTGAAAATATGCATTGGTCCAATGCCACAAAAGTGCACTTACAACGAACGTTACCGAGCTCCGCTGATGGGTTACAGCGAACGGAGTCGGCGCTCTGCCGACTTCCCGGGAAACCACTTTCGACCACGGATCGGGGGGGGGGAGTGGGGGAAGTGATGTTAAATGAAAAGAAAAGTGAGCCCTGTAACTGTCTTTCAGGAGGAGGACACCTCAACAGTAGCTCACGAGGGGGGGGGGGTAAAGAGGGGATTAAAAGGATAGAACTAAAAGGTAAGGAGATAGAGAAGGAGAGGGCGAGGCGGAGGGACAGCGATCGACGCAAGTAAGGAGCACATAGGAAAGATGGCGACAGTCGCAGGCATTTGGGGATGGGGCACCACTCAACAAGAGCTCTTGTAGGCGTCGCGAGAAGGTGTAGGACGAGCCCAGTCGGTCAGAGCTATGCTGTCGTCAGAGGTCGGCGTCAGGAGATGGCGCATGGCCAGCCCAGTCGGCCAGAGCTGAGCTGTCGTCGGAGATCGTAAGGGCACAACTGGTCGGCACGAAATCCAGCACGTGAATCACCCTACAGATCAGGCATCGGCGTGGTGCCCATACATTCTTATTGTTAAACGCCAACCCTGCCACCGTGTTCCTTTAGTAGCCGCTCTCCCCGACCGCTTTTTGTTACGCACCCCTTCTTCCTTCGTCACCCCACTATTTTGAGCAACCTGCATCGCCAGACAAGGCCCGTGTTTTCACACTACCATTGATCTTTCGAAGACCGATTGGCCATCAACCTTGTTTTTGATCGCTGGTACTGTCGTTGGCGTCGCCAGCTTGGAGTGACCAGACTATTTGACTACATTGTCGGCCACCGACTGTATCCGATAGTCTGCGTCTAGTGCATGCGCAAACGTTACCCCACGAGCTCTGATAATTTGCGACTTGTTTCTGTGTTTAAGACTTGTTGCTCACTTCGCACTTGGCTCAGCATGCCCTCCGCACGCATGCGGAAGGGCGAAAATGGTTGTCAACTTGCGCAGAATGAATCACGAAATATCAAAGTGGGTGAGGCCACGCAAACCTGCCGGCGCCAGTTTCAAGTTCCAAAACTGTTTTAAGTTTTTCTACATGCGAGTTGCGCGTTTCGCAGACATTGTAAACAAGTTACTTAACCTGCCTTTTTCTCGTGTGTTTTGGTTTTCAAGGCCGCCCCGCATCTTCCACTCTCTGTCGCAACTTCTTGCCCTTCTTCTCTCGCAAGTCTGCTCTCTTCTTTTGATCACAAGCCCTTCGCTCGTCTCCACCGCTCCACGACACCAGCCACGCTGGCTCGCACTAGTTTCATTTTCCGACCAGAAATGGGTCCAGAGCTGCTCCACGCGTTCTGGTATGCGTGTCGCGTGTGTTCGTTTTCCTCGCTCTTGGTATGCGTGTTTGGTCAGGATGGCAGACGGGAGGGCTTGCATGCTTTTTTCTGCCGCTCAACAAAAGGTCGAAAGTGTGATTGCTTGGCTTGAGTGTAATCCGCGTGTTAGGTGCCGCGTTGCGGAGCGCTTGCTCATAGCTGTTGACCACCTGGCAGCCAATTTGCAACTTTCGGAGTCCCGGTATTCAGCTGTGGAGATGGTGAATATTTGGGGAGCGGCTTCACAGCAATATGCGCGTGAAATTGTTTTCGCGAGGCCGACTTCGTCGACGACGGGCCCATTGCCGAGCCTGAAGCTTCCAAACAGGATCACTCCGGCAGCGATTTGTGGGGTGTTTTCGTGAGGCCGACTTCATCGACGACGGGCCCAATTCCGAGCCTGAAGCTTCCAAACAGGATCACTCCGGCAGCGATTTGTGACAGCACGTCGTCGACTCCGACCAGGGAGAACGGGTGGGACATCTGTTGCGATGGTTTAATTACAACCGATGATGATGATGTCGATACAGTAGAACTGTGCATAGATTAGGGCATTGTGAATGAAGGACGTGGCGAGAGGGATTTGGAGGAATCGGATTGTGAGAACGACGCAATTTTGGAGCCAGTGCCTCATGCTGCTTATGCCACAGGCCTCGGTGAACGAGCACCCTGCCATTTTAAATGAACTCGAGACTGCCCTTATCGCTTCTGCTCTTTGAAACCCGTGCATCACGGACTTTTGAGGCAAAAAAAAGTGTGTGATTTCACTCGCAACTTTTTTCAGAGCTGTGTTTCATTTACTATGAACTTGGGGATACAGCAAACGGATGCTGCGTCAGGCTCAGACTTGTTATAAGACGGTTCGACTGTATATAGATAACGAATGGTTTACACCGGCAGGTAAGAAGAATAAGAAAAGTAATAGCAGCTCCATGTACTCTATGTAGGCCTGTATACGCAATGTTTTACCATAATGTCGCTACCAGCATTGCATCTGTACGCCGGTGATTTGGTATTGCAAAATGTTCTTTTAGGGACAAGTGCAAAGTGCACGCCGGTATTCGTGACTTCGTACGAATGCTTCTTATTAAAGCTCGTATGATTATATGGCAATCAGCTAGCTGGTCGGCAAGCTCTTAGACTCGCATTAATTACAAAAATGACTAGCAAGAACCGCTGTCAGCAATGTCTCTACAGAGCGGTCCTTTTAAGCAGCTAAATCAAAGCCTATGTTCTTCAGAAAAAAACTAATTTAGTTTAGGGCGAAACTTTTTAAACACACAGGAACATTTCGTTAAAATTGAATTGGCCACATTTCAGAAATTTTCAAGTCGTCGTTTTTTGTATTGCGTTCGCTATATTGTCACAAGCAAAACAAGACCTACAGCGAGCAGTTCACCTGAACCAGAGCAACGAAAATGTTCTCTTCTTCTTTTTTTTTTTTCGCCCAGAACGAGTATGAGCCACAGCGGCTCGTTCATTAATAGTGGCATTACCTCCTCTCCCAAGAAGCATAATCTCGATGTTGTACATGAAGGCAAAAAAAAACAGAAAATGAGACGAAAATTATTATGCAAGCGAAATGAATGGCGTAAGGCGGAATAACATAGTCGGTTCTGGAGTCAAAAGTGAAATGAAAAATAAGAAAAATAGGAAAGAATATAAGGAAAAGACGAAACAAAAAGAGATGCGAAGTTACCAATAAACTCAGCCACTCCATTGGTGAATCACAGCGCGAAAAGTATGGTTTGAGCCGTGAATGACTTCAGTTTGCGGGGGGGCAACGGGAACGTCTCGAAGTGCCTTCTGAAAGAACCTCGTAAGTAACATCGCTAAGACGTCGTACAACTTTGTAAGGGCCGAAGTAGCGGCGAAAAAGTTTTTCTGAAAGGCCACGCTGTCGACTAGGGGTCCACACACAGACTTCATCACCAGGCTTGAAAATAACTTCACGGTGACGAAGATTCTAGCGGGGCACGTCTGCAGTTTGGAGGTATTGAATACTGTTAGGTTTGGCCTGGAGATTCGTCTCTCAATCCCTTCGGCGCCCAGTCTGCCAGACGCTGTCGAAGATTTGAGCAGCAGCGTGACTGATGGCCGTCGACTCGTCGAGCGACAGGAGGGCTGGCGTGGCCGGCGCCGGAGCTGACAGAGGAGCGGCGCTCCTTTTGATCCCCAATCACCAAGCCAACTGGCCGACTGCCTATGCCCGCCAGGCATTGTCCCTGCTGGCCGGAGGAGGAGGCGTCGTGTCGCCAAGACGCCGTTAGCCGTTCGAGAGAGGCCAACAAAGATGGCGTCTTCCTGAAAGAGACCGCGACGGACACTGCACGCAGATCGCCCCGCTAGTTGGGCGAGCTGTGCAGTGGACCCTTTGAAGTATGCGGCCAGGATCGTGAGAACTCTCGACTAACGGCACACCCACGACGAGGAAGAGCCCTGCTGGCGCCACCACAGTGCAGTGTTCACGTGGACCGTGCATGCTCGCCCCCCTCACCTGTGTGTGCGTGATTGGTGTTCGACTCGGAGAGGAGGAGCCCGACAGGGCATAAAACGACACGGCAGAGTGCTGGACGTCGCTCTGAACCTTGCTCTGAACTATGTAACGTTCAACCACCACGCTCGTGGTTTGTGAAACCACTATCCCTTTTTTTCTGTAAATATGTGTAAATAATGTCATAAACCCCTGTTATTTTTCTCGTATCCTCTTGTCGGCGTTCAGTTCCTCCATTGGGATGCCATCATCAGCGAACTTCCTCCTTTCGACTGCGACCCTTACAACTGGTGGCAGCGGTGGGACAACACCACCTAAATGAGTTCAGGCCTCTTCACTCCGGCGCGCCTTCGTGTGACGTCATTCAACTTTGCCCGAGCCTCTCACGCCAACACCACCTAGCTGACGCCGTACCAGCAGCGTTTCGGCGTGTCCGGGCATGTTGACAGGCAAGGAGGAGGGCGACCTCTCTCGAGAGAGCGAGCACCGTGGTAGCCCGTAGCTTTGCCGCAGAGCCGCAAGTTGTCCGAGTCTCCGACAGGTGGCGGCAGCCGTGACAATTATTTCACTCTGTCGTTGAACGAGACCACGCGGTCACGCCGTGCGCGCTGTTTCGTGTTGCAGTTACCGCTTCCGCCGAATTCATTTTGTTGACGAATGTATCCTGAGACATGGGGCGGTGTTGTGTACCCAACTGTCGAGGGAACTATGACAATGGTCCGAAAGTCCGCTTGTTTTCTTTTCCGAGAGACGCTAAGCGAAGAGCGGAATGGCAGCGGGCTGTGCGATGGAGTGACGTCGACGTGAGGCTGTTGAAGGACCCCAAGGTAAGCTGCATCGAGCGTACCCCTTCAGAATTAACGAGATTTCTCGTAATTATCCCAGGAGATTCTAATTGGTGTTTTTTTTTGTTCCGGTCACGCGCAGGTTTGCGAGCGTCACTTCAAGTCGGAACACCTGCGCACAACGTCAACGTATACGGACTGCGATGGACAAACCATTGAAGCTCCTATGAAGTTGACACGGCTGACTCCAGACGCCTTCCCAGCCATTTTTCCAGACTGCCCTTCGTATATCTCGGATTCGCGCACGTCGCGAGAAGAGCCTGAACTGAAAAGGAAGTGGACTGAAAATGAGCTACTCCAGAAAGCCATACACGAGTCCCAAGCAGCATTTGAAAAGAAGAAAAACAGTCCAAAGTTTGTAATCTGGGTGAACTGATTTCTCGGGTTAACGAGCGTCCAAATAAGAAGTTTTGGTGTACAACAGCCTGCGAGACGTGCCTCATCGTCGCCCACATCGAACCGGCGTTGCAAGCTCCGGAGATGCTTGTATCTGTGGTGGTTACAGAGGATCTGTCCATTTCCGTGTATTTTAAGTGCACTCCGTTGGTGTCGGATGATGTGTGCATTCCTGACGAAGTCCGTGATGTCCGTGTGCTGGACAACCTTCTAGACAGCGTGGAGCGATATTGTGAAAAGAAGGCCAGTCAACAGGAGGACAAGGTGGGAGGAGTGCTTAGGCTTGTTTTATCCTTACTGGATGACATTTGTGATGATGAGCAGCATGATGATGAGAGGGCTGACGCACTAATCTTCCTGAAGGAGCAGTGCAAGCTGCTGACAAAGAAGAGTAATGGCGTGCGGTATTCTGCAGAGCTTTTAGTTTTTAGCAGTATATTGCACACAATTTCTCCACATGCTTGCAAGTTTTTTCGCCACAGCAACAAGCTTGTCTTGCCGCATGACACTACCATCAAGCGAGTTTGTGCTGCACATGATGTGAGCCCATCGAAAGAGCAGTGCGAAGAAGGTTTTCTGAGGTACATTAAGCGCAGAGCAACCATTCTGAAGCCTCATGAAAAAAATGTGACTGTCATGCTTGATGAAATACACCTGCAACAGTTTTTTGAATATAAAGGTGGCTGCCTAACAGGGTTTGCTGCGCATTGTGCGGAACCAGCAAAGACAGCGCACGTGTTCATGGTACAGTCTTTGCTTTCATCTTATAAAGATGTTGCTCATATCCTTCCGGTTACTCGTATCACAGCAACGGAGCTGCATGATGTTCTAAAGACACTAATCATGAGGCTTGAAAGTGCTGGTCTGCATGTTGTTGCGGTCGTAACAGACAACAATGCCATAAACAGGAAAATGATGTCTCTGTTTAGCGAGCAAAATGAGCCAGGGATTGTTTTTCCTCATCCTGCCAACCCGCAGCAGCCATTGTTTCATGTTGTGGACACTGTTCACTTGCTCAAGTGTATACGCAACAATTGGCTCAATCAGAAGGATGATGACAAGTCGTTTTTGTATCCTTCTTTTGAAAGCTGTGGAAGTGGTGAGGACCAAAAAGCTTCGTTTACTTTTTGAGGAAGCTGTACCAGAGTGAACAAAGCAAGCTTGCAAAGGTTGCCTATGGTCTGAGCTATAAAGCACTTTATCCAAGCCACCTAGAGCGTCAAAATGTGAAATTGGTGTTGAAAGTTTTTAACAGCTTTGTGTCATCAGCTTTGTCACTTGAAGTGCAGAAATTGCATTTGGCTGCACTGCAGGAAACAGCCACCTTTATTGATTTGATTGTCAGGTGGTAGAGCATTGTAAATGTTAAGACTCCAGAAAAGGGGCACAGACTACGTGATGTTTATCAGCAGCCTGTGAAGGATATGTCTTGTTTGCAAGTTCAGTACCTTGATCAGTTCATTACCTGGCTTGACAGGTGGAGCCGGAGGGGAACCACGGCTGGAGGTTTGACAAAGGAGACCCACTTTGCTCTCCGGCTAAGCACGTATTCATTGATTGAGCTGTCACGGTATTGCCTTGATGAGCTGGGCTTTAGGTACGTCCTTTTGGGGAAGTTTCAAACAGATTGCCTTGAGGCTAGGTTCAGGAAGTACCGCCAAATGTGTGGATCTCACTACAATGTGTCAATCACAGAAGTATTCGAAGCGGAGACAAAGATTCGCTTGCAGGACACTTTAAAGCTGGAAGACATGCCGCTGTCATTGGCACCTAAGGAACAGGAGCTTGATGCCGAGATGCTAATAGCAAAGTATGCCATCAAACTCACCCAAAGTGACCTGAAGGCATCACAAACTGACGTGCCTGCGTTGGCATACATTGCAGGTTATTGTGTGCATGCTGCAATTAAACGTCAGCCATGTGAGGATTGTCAGTCACAGCTCATGATCACTGACCGAGAACTGCAGCAAAGTGAGCACGTACTCATTGACAGCATGAGCAGAGGCGGCTTGAAGTTTCCGCAGCCTTTTGTTGTTAATGTTGTTCTTGGCACTAAGATAGTATTAGAGCACCTTGTCAGTAAGGAACAGGAGCAGCGGTTTCATGCAGAAGCCAACCAAAGGATGGTCCTCTTGAGCATCATGCAGTTCCTACTAAGCGACGGCGAGGAGTTGGAAATGTGTGCAAGTGGCCACCATCCAGATACCGTACTCAAGAACATTCTAAAACCAGCTGTCAACACACTTCTAAAAAACTATGTCGCTTGCAGGAATGACAGTGTCGTGAAAGAAAAAGCCTGTACAAAGCAAAGAAAGTTGCTAACGCTACAGTAAACTTTGCTAGTGGCCCCTTCGCTAAAATATGAAGCAAGCTTTACTAATGGCTAGTTTTTTTTAAGCTGGCCGGTTCGTATTTTCTTTTTGTCCCACAATGTGAATATGGCTTTGAATATGACTGTTCCAAATGCTAAATGTTTGTTCCTTGTGATACACTTTATACATTGTAATAAATACTCCAGTAGCTAGTTTCTTTCGTTCTAAGAGCAGTTGTGTTTTTCTGTTTGCCCCATAATGTGATTATGGCTGTGAATATGACTGTACCAGATGCTAAAAGTTTTTCACTGTGATAAATTTTGAAACATTATAACGAATAATCTAGCGCCTTGTTTTTTTTTTTGCTTAATCTTGTCAGTTTCGATTTTTGTGTTGCACAATGTAGTCATAGATGTCAATATGACTGCTAAAAGCTGGAAGTTCGTATGTTCCTTGTGATACATGGTACTTACATTGTAATAAATATTTTGCCAGGTGCCCGGGACTTGTGTACGTTTCTTTTAAGTGCAATCTGAAGCAGTTACGTCCGCCAAGATGGAGCGGAACAGCACTATTTCATCTTGTTGTGAAATAACGTTCGTTCAGAAATTTTATATTCTATGCCTATATCGCGGCAATGCAGAAATTAATGTTTTACTCATCTGTAGTGGCCGCCGCGCGAGAAGCGTTCGCGCCGCAGCGGCTCGCGCGCGCGCGTCGACGGGCCAGGTGCGTGACGTCACGGCGGCAGTGAAGAGGCCTGCCTGAACTTATCTAGGTGGTGTTGGGTGGGATGCCATCAGCGACAGACCTCCTTCCGACCTTTACAACTGGTGGCAGCGGTGGGATGCCATCAGCAGCGACCCTTCTTCCTTCGTCGACCTTAACAACTACTTGGCAGCGGTGAGATGGACTTCGCGACATGGTGCTGTGCTGTGGTGAGTGCTTGGTCTTTGCTTTGACTTTCCAGGCTTCAATTGTGTGAGTTTATTAGAAGCTGGATTGTGTGTGAATTAGGGAGATTACCGTTTTTGAGTTTTGAGTTGTAGGGATCCCCTAATTATGTGTGATATGCAGGACCAAAGTACAACGGCAATCATGTCGTGGAAGGCAATGCTAAGAGATGAACTTTTGGCTGTGAGTAAGCATCTAGGCATTGAAATAGAGGAAGGAATGGGTAGGACAGCGATTTGGATGCTGATCGCGCAAAAAGCCAGTAAGGACGAGATTAAAAACGCAGAAGGTATTTTTGAAAAACAGGAAATGGAGGAACAGAAGCGAGAGGAATGCGAAAGAGAGGCACGGGAAAGGGATAGAAAAGAGCGTGATCGAGCACGCGCCTTGGTGCTCGAACAACTGGAACGTAAAAACGAGGCAATGAGGCGGAAGATTCAGCCATCCGCAAGTGTAGCGCACGAGAAGTGCGAGGTGCAGCCCAGAGCTTTAGAGAAGGCTGGCACGTGTGAACACAGCAGCAGATTCAAAGGCGAATCGAGTTTGAGTGCTGCGAATGATGCTGCGCTGATTAGAGAGGCCGACGAAGGCCAGAGCAAGTGCGACGAGGTGCTGTGCCAGTCAACTGTTTGCGAAACAGCTAGGATAGCTGTAGAAAAGCTGGTACAGACCTCAACTGTGTTTGTCGCAACGGTGGATCTTGCAAATGTGGAAGTAATCGAGAACACTGGAGAAAGCTCAGAAGCAGCGAAAGTAGGTAGCGGGGATATCAGTGCAGTCGCAGACAACTCTCAGCAATGCAAGCTAGAGTGTTTGAGGGAAGGCAGCTGCACTGTTCCTAAGAGCGTCAAGCTGTCCGCCAGTCTAGAGTGTGAAATAGGTGATTTTTTGAAAATCATTTAGACTGCGCGACTGAGACAGCTGACGAAAGCTGTGAGAGGGTTCACGAGTTGCTATCGGAAAGCTCAGAAACAAGCCGCAAGAAGCGGCGCAGACGCAGGCGACGTCGGAGAGTTACAAGCGAGACAAAATGCACTACGGGTTTAAGGAAAGGCTCGACACATTTGAGCGTAGTGAACAGAACTAGGGGTTCTGCATCGGCGTCAAACTCTGTTTGCATGCGTCCTAGACACCGAAAGAAAAATACAAAGAAAGCGGATTCGCAGATAGAATCTCGGGTAAAGCGGCAGTCTTCAAATTTTGTCCCCAGCAAGTCATATGGGTTGCTTTTGAGCTGTAGCACTGCCGATGACTCAAAACGCGACCAATTTGAGAACAATGAGGGAAAGGTCGGTCGCAAACGCCGCCATAAAAGGAAGCGTACGCGCGCGGCTAAGCAAATGCAAGAAAAGGGTAACAATGGGCCGGGCGAACAGGACAAGGGTAGGCCATCTACCAGTTTGGCAAGGTCTTTGTGTCGTGCAGTAAGGCACAAGCGGCGAAATGATGGTAGTCTACAGTGTGAATCTTCGCGGCGGTATGCGTAGGAGAGATTTAGAGCTTTTCGGGGAAAAGAGTGTCGACGTGGCCCTAGAAGAAAGACCACAATAGCTAAACACCGCTCGGCTAGACCAAAGAGGACACCGTCGCTCTTTCCATTTCATTGCTCGGGTTCCCTCCGCCAGATTGACAAAAGCCCGCAGAAATCGCGAATGATGCGTGACTGCGCTGTTCAGCTTGTAGCACTTACGCGACATTGCCTCGCGCGCCCTCGACATCCGCCAAGTCCTCGACCGCCACGTGTACGACTGAAGAGGGTGCGACGGCTCTAGGCTGGAGAGTTGGACACAGGAGTTTTTTTTTAGAAACATAATTGTTTATATTTGGCTTTAAAGTGGTGTTCCTGTGTCATCTCCACAGCTGGTTTGCTTGGATATTTTTTCTTCTTCCCTCTAGATTTTGTTTGTGTGTAAGCTTTGTCAAAATTTTGAGTTACGTTCATAAGCGGTATGCGGAAGCAATTACCCGCCTCGGTCAACCGACTGCGTGAAAGGAGTTTTTAAGATAAGAGCACGCATGTCGCAAATGAAGTTTTAATACGCCCGCAAAATTTACAGGAGTGGTGGCTATAGGTTAGAGGGAAATGGCCTACGGTTAGGTGTGCGATTGGTGTGCTACCGTTTTTTGAATGAGAGTATGATGTCGTGCTAGGGTGCACAAGCATAGTCCTGTGCGTTCTTTAAAAACATGGGCTGGCTTGAGGCTACATTCAGTTAATGAGCGTGTTGGTACACGAGTTGCATTTCCCTTTGTGATTTTAGTATGTGCTCAGGGATCAGGTGAATTCTTTAGCTGAGCATTATGTTATATACCGAACGTTGAGATTAGGGATGCGTTTTAAGGATTTACACAGTTCGGTTATTAAGAGAATGAAGAGTGCACCCAGTTACATTGTGTGTAGGGTCTGGCAGCATTCGTGTGAAAACCATGTAGTTGCATATGATTAAGTTAGTATTGAGTTATCAGATTAGTTACAACATTGTAGGGCAGATGGCAGGAGAACGTGAGTTTTTCAAGAGTGTAATTATGGTTATTTGGGGCCAAGTTATATTTGCCTTTGTGTGCTTTGCTCACACGGCAATTTGTTCCATCTTTAGTAAGCGTCTCCACATCCATGATTGTTGTAACTTTGGCGGCACCAAATTGTCTCAAAATTTTGGCTTACAGGTTTTCCTTTTTTGTGTTGAGAAGCCTGGAGGGTTTTAAGCGGGTCCAATGTGCTTGGCTGCAGCATGGTATTGTGTTGTGTGGTTCGCCTTGCTGTTGTCAATCATTGTGAGCTGGTTTGGGAGTTGGTTTCGAGTTCGCAGCTGGAGAGAAAAGCCAGGCCATCGTCCTCGTCACCAACCATTCTCTTCGTGCCCAGCGGTTGGGAGCGCTGGCCAGCCGAGATTTTCCAGGCGGCGGAGGAGCTGTTAGGTTTGGCCTGGAGATTCGTCTCTCAATCCCTTCGGCGCCCAGTCTGCCAGACGCTGTCGAAGATTTGAGCAGCAGCGTGACTGATGGTCGTCGACTCGTCGAGCGACAGGAGGGCTGGCGTGGCCGGCGCCGGAGCTGACAGAGGAGCGGCGCTCCTTTTGATCCCCAATCACCAAGCCGACCGGCTGACTGCCTATGCCCGCCAGGCATTGTCCCTGCTGGCCGGAGGAGGAGACGTCGTGTCGCCAAGACGCCGTTAGCCGTTCGAGAGAGGCCAACAAATACGGGGTCTTCCTGAAAGAGACCGCGACGGACACCGCACGCAGATCGCCCCGCTAATTGGGCGAGCTGTGCAGTGGACCCTTTGAAGTATGCGGCCAGGATCGTGGGAACTCTCGACTAACGGCACACCCACGACGAGGAAGAGCCCTGCTGGCGCCACCACAGTGCAGTGTTCACGTGGACCGTGCATGCTCGCCCCCCTCACCTGTGTGTGCGTGATTGATGTTCGACTCGGAGAGGAGGAGCCCGACAGGGCATAAAACGACGCGGCAGAGTGCTGGACGTCGCTCTGAACCTTGCTCTGAACTATGTAACGTTCAACCACCACGCTCGTGGTTTGTGAAACCACTATCCCTTCTTTTCTGTAAATATTTGTAAATAATGTCATAAACCCCTGTTATGTTTCTCGTATCCTCTTGTCGGCGTTCAGTTCCTCCATTGGGATGCCATCATCAGCGAACTTCCTCCTTTCGACTGCGACCCTTACAACTGGTGGCAGCGGTGGGATGCCATCAGCGACAGACCTCTTTCCGACCTTTACAATACGGCGACGAGCAAGTTGACGTGCCTGTTCTGCGCCTTGCGCGAATTTGGCGGCATCCGTGTGGTATATTCCTAAGTTTCCAGGCAGGAGCATGGCATCAAGCATCGTCGTGACCTCGGGACCGTGGACTAAGCGAAAAAGTGTGAAACATGTACTTTCTTGAACAGCAGTGTTATACGCAAAAGTTACGTAAGGATGGTGTCCTAGTTCTTGTGATCGATGTCCACATACATTGACAGCATGTCTGCAATTGTCTTATTAAGTCGTTCAGTCAGCCCGTTTGCTTGCGGGTGGTAAGCTGTTGTTTTACGATGTTTCATGCCACCTAATCGCAAGACTTCCTGCAGCATCTCTGCGTTGAAAGCTGTCCCACGATATTTACGAAAACGGCTGGCGCAACGTGACGTAGGACGATGCTGTTAACGGGAAAATGGGCGACGTCTGCTGCGGTAGCTTTTGGAAGTGCCTTTGTTTCACAGTAGCGTGCTAAGTAGTCAGTAGCGACCACAATCCACCGGTTTGCAGGCGAAGCCGTGGGAAATGACCCCAGCAAGTCCATGCCAATTTGATGAAAGGGCGCCTTTGGTGGGCCCATTAGTTGCAGTAGTCCCGGTGGTCGTAAAGGTGGAATTTTACATCGCTGACAGTCGCGACATGTGCGAACTTAGTGCTTCAAAGTCTTTGCGAGATGTGGCTAGTAGTAGGAGTGTTGAATTCGTTGCAGCGTGCGCGTATAGCCGAGGTGTTCGGGCGACGGCTCATCATTACACGCACGTAAAATGTCACCACGAAGCGTAGTTGGCGCAACAAGCAAGTACATAGCTTGTGTAGGATGGAAGTTTTTTTATAAAGCACTGCATAGTGGAAACAAAAGGAGGATAGCGAGCGTGCAAAGCTTTGAGGGGGGTGGGAATTGTACCCTTTCAGGTAGTCAATGAGCGGGATAAGCTCCGAGTCATGACGCTGTTGCTCAGCCAAGCTGGTTGCTGGTACGGCAGAAAGAAAAGTGTCGTCCTCTCCAAGGTCAGGGTTGGCATTTTCGAGTGGTGCTTGTGAAAGACAGTTGGCGCCGGTGTGTTTCTGCCCAGATTTGTGCACAATGGTGACATCGAAATCTTGTAGCCGAAGGCTTCATCGTGCTAGACGACCTGAGGAATCTTTGAGATGCCCGAGTCAACAAAGGGAATGGTGGTCGCTAACTACCCTGAATGGGCGGCTATACAAGTATGGGCAGAACTTTGTTATGACAACAGCGAGGCATTCCTTTTCGGTTGCAGAATAGTTTTTCTCTGTTGGGGATAACGTTCTGATCACGCGCTCTACGCCATTATGCCACTAAACTAATACCGCTCCTAGTCCAACGTTGCTGGCGTCAGTGTGTAATTCCGTGTCGGTGCTTTCCTCAGAATCACCCAGTACAGGCGGAGCCTTGAGAAAGTTTCGGAGGGCGTCGGAACTAATGGCACTTATTGGGATCCCAAACAAACAAGACACCGTCTTTTGTAAGCTTGTTGAGGGGTCCAGCAATCTTCGCAAAGTTTTTGACTAAGCGCCTGTAATACGCACAGAGCCCCAGAAATCAGCGGAGGTCACGCTTATTTGTGGGCACGGGAAAGGTTGCAACGGCGCGGGTTTTCTCCGGACATTGGCTGGTCCCGGCATGGCTCACAACGTGACCAAGGAACTTCAGTTCTACGTATCCGAAATGACCTTTCTCGGGTTTGAGAGAAAGCCCCGCTGTTCTGATTGCCTGAAGAACTGCCTGAAGGAGTTGGACGTGTTGTTCAAACGTGTTTGCAAAGACCACGACGTCATCAAGGTAAACAAGACATGATTGTCATTTGAGGCTCGTGAAAACCGTATCTATCATTCTGTGGAAAGTAGCTGGCGCCTAGCATAGACCGAAAGGCAACACTTTAAACTCGTACAGGCCATCGGGAGTAATAAAAGGCGTCTTTCCGTGGTCATGCTCATCGACTGCGATTTGCCAGTAGCCGCTACGCAAATTCATGGAGGAAAAATATTTGGAATTACGTATACGGTCCCTCGAATTATCTATCTGGGGTAGAGGGCAAACATCCTTTTTGGTGACTGTGTTCAGTTTACGGTAATCAACGCAAAAGCGCAACCTACCGTCCTTCTTCTTTACTAGCACAACTGGCGAAGCCCAGGGACTGGTCGTTGGCTGGATGACGTCGTCCTGAAGCATCTGCTGGACTTGGTCATGTATAGCGTCTTGCTCTTTTTGCGACACCCTAGAAGCATGTGGTTGGATGGGTCTCTTGGTGGGTTCCGTGATGATACGATGCTGAGCAAGTGGTGTCTGTTTAAGCTTTGACGTAGTGGCAAAGCAGTCTTGAAATGAGCCTAGTATACTCAAAAGGCTTTCTCGTTGAGCCGAAGGTAGTCTCTCGTTTACGTCGAGAGTGCTCGCGAAGGCCTCGTCAGGGTGATCATTAGATGAAAATGAAGTTAACGTGGATGAACCTTCGGCATCGGCAAGTTCTTCAAAATATGCAATGGCAGTGTGTCTCATTAGGTGGCGATATTCGACGCTGAAGTTCGTGACCAGCAGGTGAACATGCCTGTTGCTAGGCTGAATGATTCTTCGGGCAACACAGATTTGTTGTGAAATGAGGAGAGAAAAATTGGCCTCTGCAATTACCACGCCAGACACGTCCTGTCCCAATTCTACTTTGACAAAGAGGCTGCTTCGAGGTGGGAGATTTAGAGAATCATCGGTAACACGGAGTGCTCTTTTCTGGAATTGCGTACTGTCAGTTGCAGCGCAAAAAGGATCTTCGAACCACACAAGAACGACGGAGGTCGATCACGGTGCCGTATTCACGAAGGAAGTCTATTTCTAGAATGATTGGCCGAAAGCACATGTGCAATACGAGAAAAGAGCCTGCAAATGTTGACGTATGCATTCGAATGCGTGTCATACACATACCAGTAGGCATCACCAGATTGCCACCTGCCGTGCGCAACTGGGGTCCTTGCCACGGTGTGGTAACCTTCCTCAGTTCAGATTCCAGTGCGGCCCTCATTACAGAATAGTCAGTGCCGGTGTCGACGAGGGCGTTGACAGCATGATTGTCGACGAACACGGCGATTTCGGCAAAAATGATCTTTCTACTGTCGGAGAACACTACTAAACCGGAATGGTCCTCGTGGGTTCGTTGCGAGGAAGGAGGGTTTTTTACAATTTGCCGGACCGCGCCTTCACCCCCAGAAGTCGCCGTTCCTAGTTTCCCCTGCGGGGACTTGGTGACGGGCTCCTGAAAGGAGCGGAAGAAGATGAGGGCAGACTGGGTGACGTAGACCAGCGAGGCATTGGTGATCTCGACTGATGATGCTGAATAATTAGAGTTTGCTGGCCCGTGAGGTAGACTTCGATTTCGCGGGGGCGCTCACCGTAGCATTGGCATCGAACATCAGGGTGGAAACCGCGAACTAGTTGTCGGTATTGACAGTTCCGGTTCACGTGACCCTATTCGCCGCAGTGATAGCAGAGTGGACGGTTATCCGAGGTGCACCACGTGCTTGCCTTGCTGCCACTTTGTCTTGAGGCAGACGGCAGATAGGAGGGTGTGCTCGGAAACCTTGAGCCTAAAGGCGGGCGCGAAGTAGTGTCCTGGAATGGTGGCATAGCCTGGTACCTTGACCGATTACATCCGCAAGGGCTGACACAGGTGGACGGAATCCCACTGCCTAAAGCTGTCGCAATTTGTCCTGAACGATACTTCGTATGAAGTCTGTAAGGGCCTGTTTGTCGCTGTCAGAGACGATAGAGCATGCTGTGGCCAAGATCTGGCGTTCGTATTGTAACGACCGCTGCTGCAAAGTACATTCCATCGTAGTTGCCTCACTGATGAACTCGGCGACTGTTCATGGTGGATTGCGCACGAGCCCAGTGGAAAGCTGTTCTTTTGCTCCGCGCGTCAAATGCCGCACCTTCTTTTCCTCTGGCATGGCAGGTTCCGTGCACCTGAACAGCCGAAGCATGTCCTCGACAAACATGAATACTCGTTCGTTCGGCCACTGGTTTCTGCAGGATATGGCTTGTTCAGCCCCGTCCTTCCTCTTCGTGTTGCGATAGGTGTCACGTAGCTGTCAGCTAAACTCTTGCCAGGTTGCAAAGGAGCCCTTGTGATTCTCGTACCACATCTTCGCAGAATCTTCCAAGTAAACTTGGCGCAGCTTGCGAACATCATCCTATTCGTTGATACAGGCAACCCGATCAAAGTGGTTGAGCCAGTCTTCAACATCTTAGAAGATGTCTCCATGGAACAGCTTTGGTTTCTGTAGCGCAATGAAAAACATGCGCGAGAAGAGAACCATGGGCATTGCTGGTTTGGACAGCCTGGCTTGTCATCAGAGTTGCCATCTTTCCGGGTGTCGATGCCAAGGGACCCAATTCAGGGGGTAAATCACGCAGGCGGCAGCTGCTTCTTCCTTTGGGAGATGTAGCTGTCTCCAAGATGGCCGACACAGGAGAAGTACACGTAACCAGCACCTCCACGAGTAATGTCACGAGCAAAACAAGACCTACAGCCAGGAGTTCACCTGAACCAGAGCAACCCAATCGTTCTCTTCTACTTCTCAGCCCAAAACGATTATGGGCCACAGCGGCTCGTTCGTCAATGGTGGAAATATTGTTGAGGTCTATAACAACAATTTTGCAAATGTATCGAAGTAACATAACATACAATTTGCAAGCATCATATCGGATACAATTTTCGCGGCAGTACCTTGCATCTGTATCGCCAATACTTTTGCCGGGGTATCTTGTATCGTATCGCGATACAACTTCAAAGTACTTTTGCTCAGCTCTGACTCGAGGACACGAGGGTTTGGGAGGTAATGAGACCACAGACGACATAGCCCGAGCGTTTACCTCTTGAGAATCTCGTTCCCCAACACTTGAGGACTATATACCGCAACTCTTGACTCTACCCGGACCCTGCCAAGCATATTAGTAGAGCAGATGAGTGGATTCTCCGCAAGTTGTACTTGCTCTTCCCCATGAAACGGGGTTTATTGGCACAAGTAGTACTTGCACAGCAGGTCTATTGATGGGGAAAGCGGGCGGCAGCAACGGACTCGGGAATCGCAGCACTCGGGGCAAACGCTCGCGCTAGGCTCCTCTTGCTAAAGGCGTGACCCACTGCGGCCCATAATCTTCTTTCTTTCTTCAATGCCCCGGCGACGGAAGACAAGCCATCCTGGCAAGTCAAGGTGACGAAAGTAGGAATGGGTCGTGATAGGGCTTGAGACGACTCACGTGGACGGTCTCACGACCAAGGCATCGCCTGTCTGTAGATAGCGTGACCGGCGCGATCACATATGTTACATGAGATCGGCGTTTGACCACGCGATAAGGACCGTGAAACTTGGGGCCAAACTTAGAGGACAGACCTGGGGAGTGGAAGGGCAGTCGGAGCCAGATGAGCGAGCCCACGGCAAAAGTCTCGACTTGCTGGTTGTGGTCGTGGCGGTCTTTTTCGAGTGCTTGCTTATCCGGGGTGAATGATCGGGCCAACTGACGACACTCTTCAGCGTGGGGCACAATTTCAGAGAAAGGATTGAACTCTGAGACGTCGGGACGATACGGCAAAATGGTGTCAAGGGTGGAGCATGACTCCTGCCCACATAAAAGAAAGCCGAGAAGCATGTGATTGACTGCGTCGCGGTGTTGTACGCATAAGTCACAAATGGAAGAATAACATCCCAGTTCGATTGGTCGAAATTGACATACATGGCGAGCATGTCTCCTAGCGTTCGGTTGAAGCGCTCAGTGAGACCGTTGGTCTACGGGTGGTAGGCTGTAGAGGTGCGGTGCACCGTGCGGCATGCCCGAACGAGTTGTTGAACAACTTCGGATAAAACGACACGCCCTCGACCACTCAGCAGTTCACGTGGTGCCCCATGACGCAGTACGAAGCGTTGCAAGAAGAAATTGGCAACGTCACGTGCACCAGCCGTAGGTAGTGGAGCTGTTTCAGCAAACCTCGTCAGATGGTCGACCGCGACAATGATTTATCGATTTCCAGTAACAGTGTACGGAAGGGGACCTTACAAATCGATTCCAACGCGGTCGAAAGGGCATGCCGGACACGGTTGAGGCTGTAATAATCCGGGTGAATGGGCCGCTGTCTTTCGTCGTTGGCATAATGAACAGGACCGAATGTATTTTTGTACAGAGGTGTACATACCACGCCAGTAGTAACGCCGGCGGATCCGTTGATATGTTTTTAATGTACCAGCGTGAGCATGTTGTGGGTCGGCATGAAAATACGCACAGATATCAGATCGCATGTGGCGTGGTATAACCAAGAGCCATTTACGGCCATCTGCATGGTAGTTTTAGCGGTATAGTTGTGCATCCCGTATCTCGAAATGTGTGGCTTGGCGGCGAAGAGTGCGTGGGTACGCAGACGATGAGGAGTCGGAAAGAATGTTGAGGAGAGATTTTATCCATGGGTCTTTCCGCTGTTCAAACGACATGCTTGAGATGGAAATGGGAGCGATGGGAAAGTTGGCGTCCGAATGCAGGCCTGTGCTGGATCTCACTGGTGATCGTGAGAGGGCGTCCGCATCAGAGTGTTTTCGTCCTGAGCGGTAGACGACAGGAATGTCGAATTCTTGTAGGCGAAGAGCCCAACATCCAAGGCGACCGGAAGGATCTTTTAACGACGCCAACCAACAAAGTGCATGGTGGTCTGTCACAACGTCGAAACTCTGTCCGTACTAGTAAGGACGAAACTTGCTCAATGCCCAAACTATTGCGAGGCATTCTTTTTCAGTTACGGAGTAGTTCATTTCTGCTCTTGTGAGTGCGCGGCTTGCATATGCGGCGACGTACTCTGAAATACCGGGCTTTTGGTGCGCGAGTACGGCTCCCAGACTAATGCCACTGGCGTCTGTGTGCACTTCAGAGGGGGCACTTGGATCGTGATGGCGTAGAATGGGTGGCGACCTAAGTAGGCGGCGCAGTGTAAGGAAGGCTTTGTCACATACCGGGGTCCAGTTAAAAAGATTAGGTGGACCATTCAGTAGTTGCGTAAGTGGGGCTATTATCGATGCAAAGTTGTGGACAAAACGGCGGAAATACGAGCACAAGCTGATGAAGCTCCTAAGTTCTTTGAGTGAAGTCGGCTTCGGAAAGTTGGCTACGGCTCGAAGTTTGTCCGGTTCGGGGCAAATTCCATCCTTTGACACAACGTGACCAAGTATAGTAAGTTGGCGAGCCCCGAAGTGGCACTCTTTAGATTAAGCTGGAGGTTTGCCTTAGTAAGGCACTGAAGAATTGTGTGCAGACGGTTGACGTGGGTAGGGAAATTAGGAGAAAATACGATAACATTATCAAGGTAGCATAAGCATATCTGCCATTTAAGGCCGAGTAAAACGCTGTCCATCATTAGTTCAAACGTTGCAGGTGCATTGCACTGACGGAATGGCATAACCGTGAATTCGTATAGGCCATCCGGCGTAACGAACGCTGTTTTGGGACGGTCACACTCTGCCATCGGAACCTGCCAGTAACCTGAACGTAAGTCCAGCGAAGAAAAGAATTCGGCACCTTGTAGGCAATCGATAGCGTCGTCGATGCGGGGAAGAGGGTACACATCTTTCCGTGTAATTTTGTTCAGTCGCCGGTAGTCGACACAAAATCTAATTGAACCGTCTTTTTTCTTCACTAGCCTCTCTACACCCACAACAATTTGTTTCTCGGGCTCTATTCTAATTCAGACAGAAAGCACCTGCACTGTGGAGAGATATCAGATGCCTTACACGTAGTGTGGGCATGCGCCCAAAACACGTCTCTTCCACTTTACCCACCCTCCACGCGAGAGGCATTGGAGGCTGCTCTCCGCGACTACTCTGGGGCGAAGCGTCCTTGCGTCCGTCCATCCTTGTGTTCGTCCATCCGTCCATATGTGCATCCATGCATCCGTGCATCCATCTAGTGAACACTCCAAGTACCACCATCTCGCATCTTTTCATCATATTATGAAGTCTTGGTAGGCTTGTTTGTGACAGTGTTTAATTGAGGAAAGACCTCGCAAAACGAACGGGCAGAGCCAGTACACAGACGATGATGATGGCACAGAGGGACCATGATGGCACAGAGGGGCTAGTGGATGATGGTGATTATGATCATGCAGCGATGAGAACGATGTAAGTAACAAACGCCCACACTACTTCCCCCCCACTTGGAAGCAGACATCTTGGCCGCCGTAAATCAAAGTGACGGGGAACGTCGCGTTAAAGGTTTCATGCGAGAAACGTGGACACTCTCGGCGCTGCGGTAACGGCGGTCTGTTGGGGGGGACAAGTTGTGTCACACTATAATTGACCGGCGAAGTCTGTTCTTAAGCTTATGGCCCGATGAAGCGTGGTTGGAATTTGTCATAGAGACCAGGAGTGTGGATTGGTGTCAAAAGCAGCACCTCGTCACCAGGTTGGAAAGACACAACGCGATGGGATGCGTTATAGATAATTTTCCGCTCGTGCTGTCTCGCTTCAGTATTGATGCGAGCCTGATGGCGAGACTGGGCCAGGTGGGAAATGTATTCTTCGCTAGAAGACTGACATGAATTGCCATGGCTGTTAAAGAAAGAGACGTCGAGAAAGGTAGTAGGAGAGCATCCGTACAGGAGGTAAAACGGTGAGTATCAAGTTTGCTGAAAGGTGGTGTTGTAGGCGTAGGTCAGGAATGGTAAAAGAGTATCCCAGTTTTTTTGGTTGGGTTGGACGTAAACGGCTATCGTGTCAGCAAGGGTTCGATGAAATCTTTTTGTGAGACCATTTGTCTGAGGGTGGTAGCTCGAAGCTGTCTTGTGAGTAGTTCCAGAAGTGCGCAGTACTTCATTTACCATTTGTGACAGGAACACTTTGCCGCGGTCACTAAGCAGTACACGAGGAGCCCAATGACGCAGGATTATGGCGTGAAGAATAAAGTCTGCAACTTCTACAGCTGAGCCTGTAATAACAGAGGACGTCTCAGCGTATCGTCTCAGGTGGTCCACAGCAGTCACTATCCATCGTTTGCCAGCAGATGTTACGGGGAGAGGCCCGTAAAGGTCGACACCTACAACCTCGAACAGCATTGAAGGGCACGGAAGTGGCTGTAGAGGTCCCGCAGGTGCAGACGGCGGGAGTTTACGACGCTGGCATGGGTAGCAGGAACCGCTGATGTCCGCGTATGTAAATAGGAGGGGCAGCTTGCGTCGGTGTGTGGTCGATGACATCAGCGCCGGCAGGCTCGGTCTAGGACATGCTGCCTGACAGTGGGCGCAATCGGCGACCTGAACGAAGCTCCAGGGGGTAGAGCGGGCTGCGGGAGTTTAGAGGACTGAAAATCCATCTCCACCACGTATGAAGTCTTGGTAGTCTTGGTTGTGACAGCGTTTAATTGAGGAAAGACCTCGCAAAACGAACGGGCAGAGCCAGTACACAGACGATGACGATGATGATGGCATAGAGAGGCCGTGAGGAAGAGGCTTGCGGATGATGATTATGATCATGCAGCGATGAGAACGATTTAAGTAACAAACGCCCACAATATATTCATCATATAGAAGTACTGCCATCCAGTGGACATTCCAAGCACCAAACGAGACGTATCTACCTACTACTACAACGATGACTGCTAGTACTACTACATACATTGCCACGGTTTACCCACGGTTTAAGGTGCTTCGTCCAAAAAAATCCCCGACACTGATGGTACTGCCTATGCGAGTTGTGACCGCATCTGTTCATATGCATGGCCGTGTTAGGTGTTTTGAACTTGCAATACTTTCAAGTATGACTTCCTCCGTGGTTGTTAATGCAAATAATTCAAGCCTATTCTGAAATAGAAGTTTACCCTTTCCGAAATATTACTTCTTGCAGAGTATCGATGTCACAATCTCGGACTAAGTTTGCCAGTGTGTGTAAACTTTATATGTGTAAAACCAGATTCACAAATGTGTATTTGCATGGTTAAATTCGGCTACACTATATTCATTTAGGTGGTTCCATAGAAAAGGAAACATTTATTGAGTATTTTGGTGCAAGGAAAACGCTCCTCTTTCAAATGCTTACGTAGAGGCGTTTGAGCTTCGGAGGAAAACAGTGTCGCTACAGTATCAGGGCGTTATATGGCTGGCGGGCGCTCGTCATGACAAGCCCTCTATGGCAAGCCAGCCAACGATGAAGGCTTTAGCCTTCGACGTTGTCTTCCCTGAGAAGACAAGTCCTGAAGACGTTGGTGACGCGACGTCTTCATAGCAGGAATATAAGAAGTATACTGCATTCAGCACTTTGGAGGTCGGATCTACCAAGTTACAGTCAACAGTGAGGCCGCACTGGCCCAAACCGTGGACGCGTCACACCTTATCATTAGAGGTGAGCGCGTCGCCATGATACTCCTGGGACCCCGAGTGACCCAAGTTACCGACCTGTTCCTGCAGTGCCACGTCTTCAGCGAAGTCCTTGCACAAGCACTGTCCTACAACGGGAAGGTGCTGCACATCAGCAGAAGACTGATGAAGTCGCGCCCGACCGTGACCATGCACTGGGCCGCAATACATTCGTATGAAAATTAAGACCTGGTCACTCGTGCCAAACTACCTCAAAGTCGTAGGCCACCATGTCACCAGTGACTACAAAGGAATACAACAGGTGTGCCGCCGATATGGCGACTGTGGGCACTTCCGTATGAACTGCACAGCCCCCCTTTTTGTGAAAGCTGTGGCATTCATGGTCACGACGGGAAGGGCTGTTCGCTGCCGTGCCGCCGCTCCGGTGACCCAATTGCCACTATCGCATGCCCCATCCGACAGTCATACTCTTAGGTGGCATCCAAGGACTTTCTGCCTCTACTCCCGGAAATGCTGTCCAAGAACAAAAGTGAAGGTTCATCAATGCTAGCCCTGGTCAATGGCAAAAAAAAAAAAATCAAGGGGCGGAAATCGCAACGCTGCATCAGACGCCTCCTGTGCCCTCGACCAGCCTGAACTCGGCAGTGACTGCAAGTTCTGTGGATTCGTCCAGTGCCCCACGTCCAGTGATCATGACCGCAGAGCAGGCTTAGCCTTCGCCGGACAAGGCGTGCTCCTCCTAAGTAATTCGTCACAGAAGGAGATTCTACATCGGCCGCTCATCCTATAGCTACAGAATGAAGCGGAAGTCAACATGTCGTCAAGGAGACTCCATCCCAAGGCGATGAGGTCTCCATCTATGAGGAGTCAAGCAGCACCGCGAGTGAGACGCCCCTACAAATCGATGAAAACACCACCCCTTGCGACCTCAGCTAGGACAGTTTAGACGCCTTTGTTTCGTGCTCGCTCAAGAGCTCTGGCACCAAACGCCACAGAATAGCCAGCAGTGCTTCGGAAGTTCCCTGCAGAGACGGATATCGCCTGCGGAGGTCACCGTGGCTCCGCAAGCCCCTTTCCTCCGGTGGGTCACCTGGTCGTAAAAAATGACAGCCACTCGCGAGGCAGCCACTCTCGTGTCTGCTAGAGGTACCTCTGTTTTTCAGTGTTTTCATATTGAATTTTACTTCTCGCCATGGCTCTAATTTTGAAAGTTCTAACCTTTACCGTTCAGGGTTTCTGCAAACCTCAAAAACAGACTGAAGTATTGGCATTCGCGCATTCAATGTCCTGTGACTTACTGTTCGTGCAAAAAACCAACTTTTAAAGCTCTTTGATGTACTCTCTTTCAAACGCGCGTTTGGTGTTGTTTCGTTTCATATGCCAGCACGCGTTTGACTGGCGTCGGAGTCATTATATATAACCATAGTCTCTTTGTGTGACCACCATGTTTCTTTCTATGCTTTCGGATGCACTTTGGCATTCAACTGCACCTTCTTTTTCTTGAGTATAAGATTTGTCGGTGTGTACGCCCCAGCAGCGTCTGTGAATTTCAGCACATTTTTTCTCTCTCTTGATGCCTTTCTTTTAAATTCACAACATGTGGTACTCTTTGGGCACTTTATATGCGTCTTAGACTCGAACACAGATGTTTGAGGTCTGGAGCGCAGGCGACCAAGTGGAAACTTTCCTTGATTTTGGCATTATCTCCAGTGCCAGGTTAAACTTTTCTATAAACCAGTATTTTTTTAGTGGCTACCCCAATGGTCGTATCAGCATCACGTCGCACTTACAGTGGTCTCCTAACATTGCAATACTGGAAGTTACTTTCACTGCATTTGGTGTACAGGACAGCATCTGGTCACCCATTGTACAAACTCTTCAAAGTGATATAAAAGCAGCCAGGCTCTTCGACTGCCCCCTCTTGGAACGCCGATACTTTATCAGAGGGTGTACCTGTTAAATTTTGGTACTTTTGCCATTCTGTTATACCACCGCTCCACATCTCCAGGAAAGTGCAAAGCTCCATCAGTTCATTTTTTGGGGTTTGGTTACAAAGATTTGTTATCTCCTCCGGCGTTACCTCAACCGCGAGATCAAGGCAGTTTTGAATTCCCCGTTGTTTTCAATACGGCTTCTACCTTGTGCCTCCGCACTTTATTGCGAATACTAAGCAATGACGGCACGTCCGCTCAGACACTGGCTCGCTACCATCCTTGTCCATCACTACATGTCTTCCTGCTGGCTAGTCAAATTAACCAAGGTCCCCAATCAACTGAATTACCTACTTTGTATCGAGCCCTTCTTGCATTTCGCCGACGTTTGGAGGCTACGTGCCCAGAAGTAGAGATGGCTGAATCTAAAGTAGTGGACACAATGGCCACTATTCAACGGCCCTTAGCGCCCCATCATCGTCAATCTATCGTTAACCGTCCCTGGAAACAATAACTGCAGAAGTGTTGCCAGGGCATCGCCGGGACTTTGTCTGGTGGCTGGGCTGAGGCTTGGTCCCCCCTCGAGATCGGTTTGCAGCGATGGCAGGTGGTTCACACTTTCACTTGCCCCTACTGCATAATGGTTGAGACCAATCGACACGCGACGATTGAATGTGTGGTCTTCCACCTTTTTTTGGCATGCGGTCCACGCTAGTTTTCGGGAACAGGGTGTGTGAACATTCGTTTCCAATGGCCGATTTCCGTGCGGGCACTTCTCGGCTCTTTTAATAGTTATTTATTTATTTATTTATTCAGAATACCCCTAAGGGCCCTCTCACAGGAGGGTATTACATAGGGGGGGCTATAACACATACAGGTACATGAAATGATTAATAGAAACAGAAAACACGCAAACTAAACACCATACAGCTACTAAATACATTAGAATAAATATAAGGTCAATATTCTTACTGCATAAACTTAAATAATCAGAAGAAATAATATGAGTCAAACAATAATAAAACTAAAAAAATATTTTAAAATTGAACTACTCAAAGAAGGAAATATAGTCACAAGAGTACAATAAAACGCAATCTAGCTTACTACAAACACACGCGCCATTAAGCATAAAGGAATGGCAACATCACCAAAAACACGTGTGAATAACTGAATTAGGCAAACACAGCAATAAATAACACGAACCATGAACATACGCAGTTTCTACAAAAAACACGGTTTGCAGAAAAAAAGAAAAAAGAGGGGGGGATGCCGCAAAAGATTCACGCGCTTGCACTCATGTTTAGTAGGTTCTGAAATTCAGTGATATCGGTGACGGTTGCAATGTTTGAAGGTAAGTCATTCCACTCGATTATTGTGCGCGGTATGAAGGATCTAGCGTAATGAAAAGTGCGACAAGGGAAGCGTTCGATTTTAAAGGGATGATCGCGGTGCGGAAAGATGGCAGGGGGTGGCCTAAAGAAATCCTCGTGAAGTGATGTGTGATGGTAGAGCTTATGAAGTAGTGATAAGCGAGCAATTTTACGGCGACGTGATAAGAGTTCCAGTTCGGCACGAAGTTTCAATGAAGTGAAGCTGGTGTGACGTGAATAATCAGAAAAAATAAAACGTACAACACGGTTCTGCAGGGCTTCGATGTTTTCAATAATGTAGTCTTGATTGGGATCCCAAATGGCTGAGGCATATTCTATTTTAGGACGAATTAGGGTGATATAAGCCAGTTTACGCAGGTGCGGGGGGGTGTGTTTCAAATTACGTTTAAGGAACCCGAGTGAGCGATTTGCTGAAGCAAGGGTGACGTTAATGTGGTGATGCCATGACAGGTCAGACTGAATGTTAACCCCAAGGTATTTATAAGAAATCGTAAGCTCCACTGAAGTATTATTTAGTAAGTAAGACGTTGGAATACGGGAAGCTTTTTTAGTAAAACACATTAGCTTAGTCTTTGAAGGATTTAGTGTCATTTGCCATGCTGTGCACCACGAAGTTAAAAAGACAAGATCAGATTGTAGAGTTTGTCGATCAGTTTCAGATGAAATGGTACGGTAAATGATACAATCGTCAGCGAAAAGCCTAACTATAGAATTGACTGAGGAGGGTAAGTCGTTAATATAAATAAGGAAAAGCAAGAGACCAATCACACTTCCTTGGGAAACTCCAGATGATACTTCAACAAAAGGAGAGTTAAAGTTATTGACAGACGTGAATTGTTTTCTACTGGAAAGCAAGGCTTGTAGCCAGGCGAGAACAAGTGGGTGAATATTAAGCTCCCTAAGTTTTAGTAAGAGCCGATGGTGAGGGACACGATCAAATGCTTTTGAAAAATCAAGGAATATAGCGTCAGTTTGAATGCCGGCGTCCCATGATGAGTGCAAGTCATGGGTAAATCCCGCGAGTTGAGTTTCGCATGAATAGCCCTTGCGAAAACCATGCTGGTATTTAAAGATGATATTGTGTTCCTCTAAATAGGAGATTACCTGGGAGTGTATAATGTGTTCCAAAAGTTTACATATGGTACTAGTTAAAGATATGGGTCTGTAATTAAGCGGGGATGAGCGATCACCAGATTTAAATAGCGTCACTACTTTTGCTATTCGCCAGTCGTGAGGAATGGTGCCTGATGATAACGATAGAGAAAAGATTGCTGGCAAAAAGCGATAGATACCTGAGGAAATATTTTTCAGTATTTTGTTATTGAAGCCATTATGATCGGATGCAGACGAAGTTTTCAAATTTTCGAGTAAAGATTTGATACCAGCTTCGTCAATTATTATTTCCGACATATTAATACCGGCAACTACATCTATGTTAGGGCATAAAGTAGTATCCTCAAGAGTAAAGACTGATAAGAATGTATCATTTAATAACTGAGTGCATTCGGATTCCGGAACAGGGCTTCCATCAGTATTAACGAGATTTACATCAGGTTGGTTACTAGGATTTATCGTGTGCCAAAAGCGCCTAGGGTTATTTTTTAGCATTGATGACAAATCATGGCTGAAGAAACGACGACGAGTAGTTTTTAAAAGGCGTTGGTATAACTTGTCACATGTTTCATAAGGACACCATGAATCTGATAATCTGTTTTTGTCCGCTACTCTGAACAGTCGCTTTTTTTTATTATTAAGTCGACGCAGTTGATTATTGAACCACGGAGCGACGTTGCTTGTTTTTATGGTAATGACTGGTATATATTGATCAATTAAGTTTGAAAGAGCATTTTTGCGGGGCATAGTTGCGGGGCTGTTCAGCCTTTGGCAAAACCAATGCGAGACCGTAGCTGCAAATTGTCACCGGCATGCTTTGTGGCCGATACTAGGCTGAATGAGATGAGAGATCCTCGCGTTTTTCTCTGAGGAACCTTTTTTTCTTGGGGAGCACGAGTTTCTGTGGCATTGGTCGTGCCCTTTCATCAACGTTGAATACGAAAGGTTACAACTCATTTTTCGACCGACATGGTGCTAAGTAGCTCTTGTTGAGTGGTTATTCATGATTTAGTTTGTAACGAACTGTGTTTAATTACAACTATTGTATCCTTATACCAATCATTGAATCATGATATCGTACTGAGTTCCTGTGTATATGTATGCCAGCAGTCTCGTGTATATTAGAGCAACGATGTCTTCATTGCAACGTAGTGATGTTTGTCTTGGTACATAGATGTGCCAAAGTGTATTTGCCCTTACTACTGCAATGTTATGAAACCTTTGTTTTCTGTATATAGTGTAAGTAAACTTTTTCTAAACAATGCGGTTCGATGTACAGCGTAAAAGCTGAATGTTTTTGTTTTGATGCTTCGTCGTGAGGTCACTCACGGCGTAATTTTTGTCGCCACGGCCTCATCAAGTTTTAGGCCGGGACGGCTTTGTGTTTTCCCATAGTCGACTACTTCATACTCTCATTCGTTAACAACTTTTTCGCAACACACATTACGATTCGCAAACATGTCTTGCGAACGAGAATGGCTAGCTGGCTTAGAGTAACATACTAGTTACAAAAGTAGCCACTCCGCCGCTCCGTCCCCAGATGAAAGTACTGCTGCGTTTTCGAATACTAAATCAAAGTGCAAAGCGACACATTAAGAAGGAATCGATACATCCTTTCAGATGACTTGTTCATGTCTCTTGACGTTCGCACAGCATACCTCTCGCTGAAGGCAGCCAAGGGCTTAAGGTAGTAGCCGCGGGAGTAGCCGTGTTCATCATGATGTCAACTTTGAATGTACTTTTCGACCACATTCAGCCGGTCAGAAGGCTCGAGCATCGTTTGCATCGCACTCCGGCAACCGAAACAAGACAACAAACATGCCGCCCGCATGCCACGAACGGTGGTGATGGTTAGTCAATAAAGGGCATGGCCTTCGAGATCTCCGAGGCCATAAGAAAGAGACACTTATTTTTGCAGGACCACAACGCACAAACGAACGGTGCTTTCATCGCCGAACCCAGAGAGAGAGGTGGGGGAGAGAAAACCTCGCCGACACAGAGAGAGAGAAAAGAAAACGGTGCTTACGTCATCGAGGCGAGACCCCGCCCTACACGAATTTGTTGTGAAAACACTCCAACCCCAATTGAATGCAAGGTCGCCCGTCTTTTCTCGCTGTGCGGTTCATGCTGGTTTTTGTGGACAGGGTGTGCGAATATCGTGGACAAGGTGTGCTGGGCAGAGATACCTGAAAAAGTAGTTCGGAATACAGATAACGAAATAAACTGCTTGGAAGCCTAAAATACAGATACTGAGATACATTTTTAATTGACGTAACGGGATATTTCGGAGATAGCTTTGCAAAAAGACGAAAACAGTATTCCAGAATACGGATACAGCAATGCAGGTACTGAAATACTTTTCTCTATGTCGGGGGATAGTCATATCTCGTGCAGACATTGTTTATGTGCATTGATGATTGATATCTGGGGTTTAACATCCCATAACTACCTAATAATTAAGAAAGACGCCGTAGCAAAGGGCTCCAGAAATTTTGACCACCTGGGGTTCTTTGACATGCCCCCAAATTTAAGCACTCGGGCCTACAGCAGTTGCGCCACCATCGAAAATGCAGCCGTCGCAGCTGGGATTCAATCCCATGTCCTGCGGGTCAGCTGCCGAGTGCCTTAGCCACTAGACCACCGCGGCAGAGTATAGATTGTATTAGAAAAACTGGCCATCCCATATGCGAACTCGCTTTTGACGGAGAGGGCACTCAAGTGTTATTACACAACTACAGTCAAATCTCAATAATTGGAACCCGCTTATTCGAACTGCCAGTTAATTCGAACTCGCGATGAGGTCCCATCAAAGGTATGTGTATTTCAAAGGGCAAAAACGCTGGGTAATTCGAATGTGCAAGCAATTGCGACAGTTAATTCGAACATACCGCACTCAGAAAATGCTAAATGTTCTCAGCACCATGCCCAATCCCGTGGTGGCACCTCCAATACCTTAACGCTGGGTGCGAAGGAAAGGAAAAAGAAAAAAAAAGCTGCGGTGGAATGTTTGCTCTCTCTTAAATGCCAATCTGCGATGCGCCTGTGCCACACTTCTTCCTTTTCTGCCCCTGCCACATAAAGACCCTTATCCCAAAGTCGCGCACAAAGAGAAAAAAAAAAGCTGTCGCGGGGTGCAGCTCTCTCTCACGCGCCAGTGCCACGCTTCCCCCTTTCCCTGTCCCTGCCACGTAGCCCTTCTTTCTCCAACGACGTGTGCAAAAAGAGCAAAAAAAAAAAGACGGTGTGGAGTGTTGGTTTCTCTCAAATGCCGATCTGCTTCTCTCCGCGTGGAGACGCCCCACCTTTCTTGTCACATGCTGGCCACGCTGTGGCTTTGGTGCAGAAGGTAGTAGTGGAGATGCAGTCGTTGTTGTCTTCTTTAGAGAGTGTCGGTGCTGGACATTGCTGCGTGCAACTTGTCTTGCCAGGAGAATGCTGAAGCCGAAGTAGACATAGTTTGCAAGCTGTCAGCGAAATTGATTGACTCGCTGCAAGGCAAACGTGTGCATACGTGCATCACCAATTACTTCAATCAATGACGGATGTCCTGTGATTCGGGAATAAATGTAAGTCTTCTAAAATTTCCTTTTGTGCGTTAGCTCAATGCACATGTGCCACTGCATGGGGAGCCCCCTGTTTACTTAGCTTTCAATAGTTTGAACTTCTTTAATTCGAACAAATTTTTGGGCCCCTTCGAGTTCGAATTATCAAGATTCGACTGTACTTATTTTAATTCATTAATTACTTACCTGCATTCCCCAGTAGTCATTATAGCAGGGGTGTAATAGTCAGAACAAAGTAATCATACTCACATAGCACAGTAAAACAAATCATTGTCTAAAATATTCTCTATGTCAGGCGATAAAGCATTTCATTCTCTTAAGGCTCCTGCAGAAGAAGAATGCCTGAAGACATCACCTCTGAAAGGAAATTCGCCGAATTTCAGCGCATGGTTGCATCTGGACGACGCTAGAGTGGGTAACTTGATATACCTTTACCGCTCAATTCTGGGTTTTGAATGATAAATAGCGTGAAAAAAAGAATCAGTCAGATGTTTTTTCGATTACCCTGTAAGTTTGCCACGATAACTGACGTTTGCTTTGAGTTATATGCTTAATGTTCTACTACATTTGTTGATTACAAAGTGCCTTATTTTGCACCTTTTCAAGCTGCTCCGAGAGAACAGCTGTGTGCGGATTCGAAGAGACCTAACCGTAACAACTAATGAGGCATACTTCCAACGTACGTAAAATTAAACTGCTCTTTCAATTTTTCCTGTAACTAGGTGAAGTTGAAAGATGCCAACATCATCTCAATCCATAAGGAAGAGGATGTTACGGGCCGATCAGCTTACTGCCGATTTTCTACAAGCCATTTACAAAAATAATCGGTAGTAAAACTAAAACATTAGAATTCCATCAACCGAAGGACCCAGCAGGACTTTGTACATGGTATACTCAACAATAGACCATATTCATACTATTAATCAGGCAATAGAGAAATGCGCAGAATGCAACCATCCCCTAACAAATAGCCTTCATATATTACGAGAAAGAATACGATTCGGGGGAGATATCGGCAGTCATTCTGGCACTGTGGAATCAGGGTGTCGACAAAGCCCATAAAAATCTACTGCAAGAGATTAGCAGCAGATCCACAGCCACCAAAGTCCTCCATATACAAAAAGAGACAGATTTCCAATGAGAAAAGGCATATGGCACGGCAACATGATCTCTACAATGGTATTCACCGTATGTTTGCAGTCTACAGGAGGTTTTCAGGGCCTTAGATTGGGAAGCGGTAAGAGTTATTAGAGAGTATCTTAGTAACTTGTGATTTACTGATGGCAATGCATTAACGAGTAACTCGGAGGACGAATTGCAGCTCATGGTTACTGAAATAGACACGGAAAGCTGAAGATAGGTCTGAAAATAATGTGCATATAACTAAAGTATTGTGCAACAGTCACGGCAGAAAACAGTGCTTTGAGGTAGGTGTTGAGCAGGTCTGGGTAGTATCACAGTACAAGAGTATCACGACAGTATTTCAGCGAATGCGGAAATGACGTAGGCCCGTGTGCTCAGATTTGGGTGCACGTTAAAGAACCCCAGATGGTCGAATTTCCGGAGCCCTCCACTACGGCGTCTCTCATAATCATATGGTGGTTTTGGGACGTTAAACCCCACACATCAATCAATCAATCAGTATTTCAGCGATAGTTTTGAGGATCTGAATTTCTAAATCGGTATACATTTGAGAATTGTATTTGTATCTCAGTGATGAAAAACATTTACGATGTATTGTTATTATATAGTATCGCGATACTCTACAGGGCACGGATAACTTGTTACATCTTTATTTTGTGAGAAATCAGTCTAGGTGAGATCTCAGTACTTTCAAGGGAAGAATACAGCAATTTTTCGTCGTTTTTTTTTTTGCCAAGACGAAGGCGCGCCGCTAGTCGGCGATATATATAGGTGGGGCCGTGATGGTTTTCCTTCACGTAGTACATAATGGCCCACGTGGTAAAGTGGGCGATGTCGCTGACGGCAGAATCGCGGAGGCAGTGTCGGCAACCTCTGAGATTCTCTGTCTTTGAAGGCCAGTGCAGCATGTTAAGGTTTTTGGGTGGGAAACCATTAGATATTTAAAATTAACCCCTGCAATTATTTAATAATTACATGTAAATTATTAGTAAGCACCCCCTCCCTTGTTATGTTTTAATAGCACTGATTGCACTCTAATAGTCAAAAATTAAACTGCAACGTTCAATGCTCTGTTGCTTTCTTATGTTTACCAATTATGTTTACAAATTAATGTCTTTGCGGAATATAAGACTCCGCAAAAAGAGCATATTCCTGTATCAATATTGCTTTATTTGTACTCTGGATTACTTTGTGGGACTTTTTTCAAAAATATACATCTGTTGTGTGTTATGCACGCCGCGTTGAAAGAATCCAGCCGGTCAAACAGCATGCCTTTATTGCATACCTACGTAACCGGACAGCCGCCTGGTTGCCAGTTGTCAACGCAAGGTCAAAATACAGAGTGGCTCACAGCGAGGCCGACACAATGGCTTGTAAGCGCTCGGGTGGTGAGGGAGACAGCTGATAGCACAGCGCGCGCAGAACAGTTCCAGGGGTTATCGCACTTACTCACTGATGCCGAATCCCTCCCCAGACTTAATCACACACTGCTTGCATATGCACGAACTCACCACCCGTAATGTTAGCTTGTGTTGACACTTGCACTGTTTCATCGCCACCTCTGGCGCATTTGATTCTGATGCTGGCTTTGCCTGTGTTCTCCCTGTCCATGCTGTGAAACACAGTTAAGGCTGAGCTGTGTTGTACAAAGTGGTTTTCGATGTCGCACCCACACGTAAACTCCACGCGGCGTCATGAAACTAAGTCTCTACGACACTGGTCCCGTGAGGCCTAGCACTGTTGCTTGCAGCCATTTTGGCCCCCTCACAAAAATTACGCACTAGTGCCTGAAGGAAACCAATTTGTTCTCGTCATCCAACGTTTTGGCTTTAAACGAACTTTTAAATCAAGATTGTTATCATGTCATTTTGGGTATACATTTCATTGCACGAGATGAGGAACTATTATGTTTAATTGGGCTTTACTGAAGGATCACCATGTTTTTTTTTTACGATGGCCCGAGAAAGATTGTGGATACCGCGCATATATAGGCCAGCACAAGCCTGGCAGCCTAAGAATAAATTCACCCACCTATCCATCTATCGGCTTACGACTGGGTGCTCTCGTGATCACACCTTGAATGTGGCGCCAACTGAAATTAGTATGGGAGGGTAAGATAGTTTGATGAATATGACGTGCTAGTCAACACTTTCATAATGTCACAATCCCATCGCACCTATTGTCAAATACTTCATGTTAAACAGTAGCACACACCCGTGGGTATGTGCCACAGGTGACTGGAACTTATATACCCAGGAACGGGGAGAACACACATGGGTACTCTTAACGCATTATCGTAAAAAAACGCTAACATTGGCAGCATTAAGCCAATGAACGCATACAATAACGTCGTCACAGGGGGAATCAAACCCCAGGATTCTGCGTTATAATCAAGTATTTCACTACAGAGCCACGCCAGGTCTGGGAAGTACATTTAAAATGGACCGTAATGTTTTTGAGACGTCAATTGTGGTTGCAGTGCTGGGAGGGGGGGAGGGGCTAATTTTATAAACACAACATATGTACTCCTATCAGTGATACCACTGGGGACTGCCGATGTGGAGCAATTTTTAGAGCAGTGAAATTTTAGTTTTGGAGCAGTAAAAGTTTAGTTTTGGAGCAGGTTATCTTACTATTAGGAGCACTTTGGCATAGGTATATATATACACAGTGAAGCACTTCGGAGAAGAAAGTATGTCAAACACTTTTATATGAATGGATGCTGACTTAGAACAAAGGATCTTTTTAGATTGAAAAAGGTTTCGAGAACTTTCTCGTCGTTCTTTTGAGAATCTCAGATTTATTAATTAGGGAGAAAATATTGGTAATACATTCATTTATAATATATTTCTGATTTTTGCACTGAAATATCTTCACAAGGATACCAAGAATTTCAATGTATACTTTTTTTTTACCTTAGCGACATTCGCTCAAAGTAATTTCCTCAGATTTAGTACATTAAGTAAAATTGACTCCTGACATAGCACTAGATTTCAGAGCTGTGTAGGACCTATTAAAAAAAAAACATCAAAATTCATAAAGTCACGGCAATTGAATAATGCAACTATGTGAAGCCACCTGAGTTTTCTTTTTGCGCGTTTTTGTGCTTACCGAGAAAGTTCTCGCAGCAAGCATAGTGATTTCATAATTATGAAAGCATAATTTACTAATGTTGAATTTCATTAATTCGAACACGCTTAATTCGAACTTTCGGTTATTTAATACTGACGCTGTGGTCCCGTCAAAGCTATGTGTATTGCAATGGGCAAAAATTCATTGTAATTCGAACGTGCAAGCAGTTGTGACAGTTAATTCGAACATACCGCCCTCCGAAAATGCTCTCATTACCACGCCCAATCCCACGGCGGCACCTCCGACGCCTCAACGCTGCACGCGAAGAAGGAAAAGAAGAAAAGGAAAGGCTGGGGCAGAATGTTTGCTTTTTCTCAAATGCATAACTGCCAACAGACCAACAGAGAATTCGTAAAACCCTGAGTGAGGGGGGGGGGGAGAGCAGTGGTTTCCGACTTTTTAAAAATGTATCTGTGATGATTTGCCTTTAGCAACAAGCATAATCTTGTTTTGCCACCATAAGTCAAATCGACATACTGAATCGGTTTCCCCCATTTATTGGCACCAAAGGAAAGAAAAAAACAGGAAAAAACATCTAAAAAAAAACAATGAAGAAGAAGGGTCCTAAACGCAAGCGCAAACATCAGCGTAGCAGTCTGCTTGGAGTGGCCCAACGGACGAGGGTAGGGTTTTCCACTAAGGTGAGAATCTAAAAGGAGCAGTGCAGATGCTGCCAGTCTAAATTTCGCGTCATCAAAGCAATTAGCAAAATATATTTTCGTCAAAACAACTCGCGTTTATCTTTCTGGGACACACGCCAGCAGATGTAGTGGCACAGCTGGCTGCCGCAAAAGCACGGGTGAAAGCTTTGGCTTTGCTCGCAACTAGATTCTTTGGACAGGAACGGCAAAACGCTTCTAGCCTTTTTTTTTTTACCTCTTTACCGCCTTTCATCCGACTGCTGCGTCAGCCACGTGCCCTCGAAGCTCATAGACTGCTATCGCATCACCGCAACCGCAGTTTTGTGCGCGGCGGTTTGCGTCAAATGGTAGTTTTGTTTTCAATCCACGTGCCATCAAAACTAAGTCGTGATATGCTATTTATGGTCGCAACAGCCACGGTTTTCTTCGCAGAGTTTGCGGAAAGCAGTGTTGCTTTGACTGGTAGAATGTTGGCCACGCGCACACTTTACGAGTTCTTTCAGTAACGTCGTCGCCATACATGATCGGGTTGAATGACCACGGTTTCGTCCACAGCAGTTGTGGCAACGACCAACCACATGCACTGTACAAGACAGTGCGTGTGCTGGTCGCACGCGTACTTTCGAAGCTTCGAGCATGCTGCTCCCAATCGGCCCTCATTGAACTGTTTCAGTACTGAAGTTCATATCACATGCCGTGATCAGAAAAAGTGTTTGGAACATTCGAGTTTTGGCCCAATGGACAGCTGAATTTGGTTGGGCATTTCACAAATTCGTATCTGTCGCTGTTTCGCATCAATAAGATGCTACTGTAAGTTTAGTCAATGCCGCTTAAATTTGTTTATAATGCGGTGGGCTCGCAAAAAGCCTGGAATGGACTGGCCTGCATTTTTGTCAATGAGGCCAGATCTTGCACACATCATTTTGTGAGATTTGCATGGCAACGCTACACATGGAAGAAACGGTTGGCAATCCGGGAGTCTCTCGGATAAGTGCGGGAGACTTTGCAAGTATGTGATGATAACTCCAATACATATAGTTCTCTCCTGGTGGCGGAATATAGCACAACGCCAGTTTTTATGGCATCCGCAACCAGCTACGGCAATGCGCCGTAGCCAATGGCAGAGGCCGTGCCGTTTTCTTCAGCATCATGTACGTTCTTCAGCATCATGTACGTAACGTCATCTGGTCCCGTAGCTGTTTTTGTACGACAGAACTCAAGGGCAAGCTTAAGTTCGTCTAGGCTAAACTTGCCATCAAGTTGAGGGCGTTCTGACATGAAACACGCTCGCACCTTTTGAGTGGCGAGTGCTGTGGAACTTTTAAATTGTGGGCATGTAGTTGTGATTCGTGGTCTAATTATTAACCGACAGAATTCGGCAGCAACATTTGTTGGTGGAGTGTTCAGTACAATGGCAAGAGCTCGAAAAGGGTGGCTCTGGGTAACAGGACCACTGAAGGCTCGGACCATCGCCCATATTCTAGGCACAGGAGTGAAAGGATTCAACGACGAGCAGTATTGTCGCCATCGCCTGCTACCTAATTTCTGTAAGCGACGGCGTGATTTTGCGGGAGTTTTTTGTGCCATCTTGTAGACCTCGAGTTTCCCGCTGCAATGGTAAGCCCAGTTGTGCTCGTCTTCTGATTGATCTAAAGTGTTCTTATTCTCTGTCAGCTGCAGCATACTCATTTGGCACTATGACCCTCTTGGTGCTAGGGTTGTAAGAGTCGCTCAGTATAGTTGTAAAAGTTTCCAAATTTGGTATTTTGCCTAATGCACCTCCTATGTGATGAAATTTTGCCGGTTAGTATATTTTGAGTAGCGTCGAGTCCTTGTGCTCCTGATAAGTCTGTGTCCTACCAGAATCAAGAAGTGATCACTGCCATGCGTTTCGATATCTGTTGACCATTCAGAACCCTCAAGAAGGTCACGTGAGCATAGTGTGGCATCTATATAACTGGAGTAAAAATATTCTCTTATAAACGTTGGAGAGGTATATATTAGCACTGTCAAATTGCATTTCTGAGCAGCTCATTCCATAACATTTGCACGAGCATTAGTATGTTCACTGCCCCAGATTACATAATAAGCGTTAGTCTCCACAAACCAGCACACATGAGTCCGTGATGCTAAAAACATGAACTACATGAACACATGAACTAGGCTGTCTAAAGATATTTTGCTTGAAGATTTTAGATAAAGGCTTATCCCAGTGACACTTCTATTTCTAAAGGATATTTTCCAGGCCACAAACTCAGGGTATACAGTCGACTCCTCTTAATTAAACAGAACTCGAAGGAGATCCATAAAACTGTTCCATTTATCAGAAGTTTTATTTAAGCAAAGTACACTTATTTAGTCAATCAAAACCTTTATTCAAATTGCACGAACCTCACCATACTCATGAGGATGAATAGCAAAAGAAAAAAGGAGTGAAAAATGGTTAGTTTGGCAAGCTTGAGCTGCTTTTTCACAAGGTACGCTCCCATGCCCAACAAACTAGCCAGAAATTTTGACAAGCCTTTGGCTCAAAATAGTTCTGCAAAAGTTCAACAGCCTTTTTAGCTGATCGATCTGCTGGCACCACGACATTTGCAATATTGTCTCCACATTCATCGTTGGAAGGTTAATCCTCACCTTGCACTTCAGCAACCTCTTGCTGTTCGGGAACCATTTCCTCGACAGTCTCCTCACGACAGGTACGAACATTTTCATCAATTGATTCATAGTCATGCAGCATGAAAGGGGCAGACGACACGACCTCACTGAATACTGCCTCAATGTCAGCATCAGCAGGGCTTTCTTCTTCATCTGGTACTGCTTCTTGCACTTGAAGGCCAGCATGATGAAAGCATCTGTATATTGTTGTTGCCTTCACTTGCTCCCAGGCACAGGCGAAAATGTGGATGGCTGCCAATAAATCTATGCTGTAGCATTTCCCGCTGTCTGCACAAAGCAGCAATCTATGAAACAATTGTTTACGGTAATGAACTTTAATGTTCTGAATTAACTCCTCATCCATCAGCTGGATCACTGCCGTTTCATGGGCCGGCAAGGACTCCAGAGTGATGGCTTGGAGTCAACCTGACCGTGGGGGCTGGGCAATTATTTACAGTGAAGACAACCTTCCTATCTTGTCTCGTAAATCTTGCGTATTCCTCCCGTAGCCAGTTTTTGAAAATGGCCATGGTCATCCACGCTCTTCCGTTCGCATGGCACGCAACGGGAAGATGTCAAACTCCTTTGAAACAACGTGGGTGCCATGATTTTTCTATTATCAACAGCTCTAATTTCTCATCTCCTGCCTTGTTGGCACCCAGCAGCACAGTGATGCGATCTTTACTGCGTTTTCCTCCACTACAGGCTTCACCTTTGAAGGGGAGAGTCTTTGATGGAAGTGCTTTATAAAAAACACTCATATCCTCCACGTTACGTCTCATGGCTCAAAGCTCATCAAAATTTCTTTAGACCGCCCCTTTTGCCAGTCGGTGCAAATGTCCTTGTTGACTGCAGCACTCTCACCTGAGATTGCTTTGAAGACTAGGCCATGGCGTGTTTTGAAGTGGCTGAGCCATCCGTCGCTTAGGAGGAAGTTCTCAGCACTCGTTTTCATGGCGATCTTTTGAGCTTTCTGCTCGAGAATTGGTTTGCTTATGGGCGAAATTTGAACTCTGTGCACGCTTGAACCACAGAAAAAGAACTTTTTCTAGTTGTTCATAAGGTGTCGTCCGGATCCATTTAGTTGCAATGGTCCCGTTTTTTACAGCGCCTTCAATCTTTTCTCTTGCCCTTGCAGATCCGCGACAGCGTCGATTTCGGAATAATGTATTTTTGCGCCACTTCCGTCTTGCGTAGGCCACTCCTGAAGAATTTTCAGCTTCCTTGCTATTCGGCTCAAATAACATCGTGATCCACCGCACTTAGCCGCACAATTTGGCCTAACACACAACTGGGGCTCTTCGATTTTCGGATTCCTGGGATTGGTTCTGGATACCCGCGGGCTCCCCAAAAGCTACCGCTGCATCCGGTTCTGATAGGAAATGACTTAGGCTGGCTATGCGCATGCCCGGTGACAGCCCGAAGGTCGCGAAATCGAACGCAGGACAGCCAGCGTAAACGTAAACAAATTCTACCGTCATGGCAGCAAGCAAAACAATGCGCCGTGTATATGTTGGTTTTTTCTGCATGGTTCGCTTGGAAATACGTAGCTAAGCTCACCAAAACACTGAAGTAATATCCTCGAGCGTACGCATTTGGGGTACGACTTCGTACGCTCGCACGGTCACTTACCGCGTCCGCGAACGAAATAGCCAGCTGGACGCACGCTGCCTCGAGAACGATGCAAGGTGAGCTGCCGTGACGCTGACGGCTTAACAAGCTCCTGTCTCTTTAGTACATGTGTCAGTCACTGCACAACACGACGCGGAGTCACACGAAAGTGACCGTGTCCCCAAAAGAGCTTGAAGATATATACCTGCTCAGCTATCGCGTATTATATGTCGCAAACACATGTTTCCCAACTCACGTTTTTGTCTCAAGTTTATGATATACGCAGGTATCGGTACCACAAGTGCGCGTTGCGTATAAAATAGACATTTCCATGACACGTTCTCGATCCATTTTTAGAACTTGCCATGGCCTGTTTTCCAGTCCTGAGTGGCACTTAACGAATGTCATGTATATCAGCTTTGATTCGACCTACTGGGTCATTGTACGTACTGTGCGGCATTATTACGAAGAGGTGAAAAAGGACAAAGCCAACAATGAAATGGGCCATGAAAGAATGCATACATTTCTGAATCCATTCTCCGCTTTTTTTTTTCTCGCGCCGTATCGTATACTATCATACCACATATGCTGGCTCATAGATGGAAATGGGCTCGCACGCCGTTTGCGACCAGCGAGCATCACGAACAGTCACGATCTAGGGCCTTCTATCACCATCGAAGATCAATCGTGTAGTCAGGACAGAGGTTCTAAGAGGTTCACGTACGCAAACATACGACGGAGCGAGCTAGTTTGATCACAATCGTCTTTGCTAAGTGCACAGAAAGCAGGCACAGGTTCATAAACGACTACTACGAAAAAAAAATAACTCCAAAGTTGTCTCCATGCGTGCGTACGAACCTGTACTACGTACGTAACTTTTAAGGCATGTGCACGACGCAGTCAATAGGCAACAGTTCATCGCGTTGTTCACAGGAGGAAGCTTCACGGGATACATAACAAATGCGATGAACAGTAGCTTCAAACACTCGCCGCCACTCGTAATCGCCTCATCTCGCAAGGCGGAACAGGCTTTAGAAGATAACGTCACGCGTAATGACAAGCGAAGGCGTAGTCCTCAGGCGCTTATATTACAATCCATCGAGTCCTCACAAAGATGGCACCGAGCGCGCATCGTACCTTTTCGGCGTCTTCTAGCCCGAAACCTGCCCAAAATCTTCAAGAAAGTTTCCACGACTAAATTGTCCTGGTAGCGTCTGGCGACCCTCGGGCTGCCCGCGGGTCGCCAGAACGTCCAACCCGAGAAAAACGAACGCCAACCGGAAGTGCGCTGTGGGGGAAATGGAGCAGCCCGAGAAAAACGAGCGCGCTCTGGCTGGCTCTGGCAGGCCGCGGGTAGCCAGAAGTAAAAAATCGAAGAGCCACCACGGAGGAAGAAAGGTAAGGAGAGGCCATGACGTCACTCGTGAAGCCGCGATGAAGCCGGAAGTCGGCCATATTGATTGGGCACATTCTCCTCTCTTGTTTACATATCAATGCGAAGCAGAAGACGCGACTCCCTCTCTGTCTCAAAAAGCACGTGCCTTGCGCACCGCGTGCGCCGGTGCTATCCGAAACGAATGGAGCGTATTTCAACACGCTGTCTTGCCGCGATACAGTTGACGAAATCTCTGCGTATGGCTGTTGTACTCTTGCACTGCCGGCATTTACGATAAACACGGCAAATTGCATGTTAAGCTTTTTTTTTATTTGATGTGTTCTTTGTGAAAATAATGATGATATTTAGGACATTGCCGCGCAACCAACCAGGCACCGAAATTTGACAGCTTCTTTCAGATCACTTTTTCCCCTTTTGCGCTTCTCTTTAGGCTTTATGAAATTTTTGGTTAGGCTGTGGGCTAGACACAACGATAAAAAAAAAGAAAAAAATGTCTTCCCTGCTATAAATCCGGAGGTCCGTAATTATGCCAGTAAAGTTGGTGTTGGTGGAGCTTGTGTGCGTGGCAGCCCGTTGAGTTTGCGCCGGCCTCTTTGTTTTCAGCCCTCTTTTGTCCGACGCGCACTGGTTCCTACGGATGTCTCAAAAGCCATAATTTTATTACGACGAAAGCAGCGAAGACCACTTAAAAGTGCGTGGGAACAGGTCTCCAGTGTGATTCACGCGCACTAGTAGCTACGGAAAACGGAGACCAGGATCGCGTTAGGGCGAAATATGGGAAAGTTAGCCAAAGGAATGCGTGAGAAAAGGTCAACATCAATTGGTCAACATCGCTCGAACTGCTTTGTCAGCTTCTGAATGCACAAGCATGCGCACTAGTGAGGTGCACCTAGTTACCTTGTGCAGGTGCGTGTAGACATTTTAATGAGTTTTGCTATAATACAGACAATATTGCGGAGAGCGAGACAATATTGCCAAGAGGGAACATCTTAAGCGAAGCAGAACAGGAACATTAATGTGCAAAAGCATGCGGTAACTGTACAAGAACATGAAAAGCAAGATTAGATTACAGTCTTAATAAGGGCCTGTGGACCGCAAATGCCTCGTTCGTTGTCATAAGAAGCAACACCGGATAACTGTCACTAACCTGCAAAGCATTCATAGAACGAATTCTTGAGCACAGTCCTTATCTTCTATGATGGCTTTTCACTATAATTTTGACGGACGCTGCAAATTCGGAGTATGTATACGCGCACTCGTTACATGGTTTCTAGGTCAGACACCTGGTTACAACCACCACCGGAAGAAAATCGCGTAGCTAACAATGCGGCACAAAGAATAGATGCTGTCGAACACCTGCAGTACGCCATGGTTAGGTGCGAGGCTTATGGAAACGCGCACACCGCCGCTGGACCGCCTAATCGGTGCCGTACCGCACTACCTACATCAACAATAACAAAACACCGCCATTTTGCCAAGTGAATATGGCCGCGCGTGACGTAATTTCCGCCACATTTTTTACGCCCTGTGCCGGCTGGGCAACCCCTTTCCTTACCTTTCTTTCCTCCGTAAGAGCCACTGGCTCGCCGACTCAGCTCCCACAGTCGCCACAAGCGAGAATGGCTACTGGATTGGTTTGTCTCGAGTTGCTGTCATGGTTGTGAGACTACCTTTGGCCTGAGCAAGTCTATTCTGTGTTTAGAGTTTGTGCCGTTTAACCGAAGTTAACCGCTAAGCACTGTTTCGATTAACCGATGAATTTTACTGCACAACACATATAAATCCAGCCATATAAGCCCATTTAGTTCCGTTAATGAGGCATTTTCGTTTAAGCGAGTTTCGTTTATTAGGAGTCCAGGGTAGCTGATTCTTTTGACTGTATTAATTAGGATGGCAGGTCTTTTCTAACACAAAGCATCGCTCTGCTCTTTTCAGCTCTGTGCGACGACTTGTATATCACGTAGTTTGACAGGCAAAACTCATCTGGTGCACCTGCTTCCTGTATTCATAATACAGGGAAGCTATGTTCAGCAAGGAGTCTACAAAAATAAGCTAACTTATTACGAAGACTGTTAGCATTTCCTTGATATATAAAGACATTGTTAAAGCGAGTCTTCATAGTAAGCCTGCCGTAAAGCTGACTGAGTTTGTGGGGAGAATCTAGCGGCTCCATTGAGAGTAATGCTTTTACCTCCGGTAGGTTGTTTGCCTGTGGAAGAGCACTGAGAATTGCACGGAGAGCTGTGAATACCATCGGAAGGATCATATCAGCCAAAGGTACGGACGCGTAATCACTAACCGACACTGAAGGTCTATCCGTGTTCGGAGCCAAAGGTCGAGGAGGAGTATCAGATGACTGCTAAGATGGTTTCTGCATCAGCAGTGGAGGCTGAGGTTGCTGCTGAGATGATTTTTGATGAGGTGTCTGCCGTGGTGTCTGCGAGAGACGAGCCCGATTCTGACTATCTAAGGGCGGATCTTGTCGTTTGCTGACTGGAGGTTGTCGGCTCGGTTTCTTTGGAGCTGCAGAATAACTAATTTTATCCGCTTGTTCAGCTGTTTGTGGGAAATTGGAGCCACATGTCTTACAGTGTCAGGGTTAGGTGGGGGCGCATTATGTGGAGGCAACCTTCCATGTATCCACTTGTGCCGGCATAATCTTGAGGCAGCTCTGTCGTGAGGGCATCCAGAGTAAGAAGCAGTACGATTTCGTCCACAGCGCACTTTGGCTGCAGCACTGACTTCTACTCCGAGTGGTGATGGTTCTTTGAGTATATATTGCAACGACGTGGACTGTGGCAGTTGTTCACTAAATGACCAAATCTCTGGCAGTGGTAGCACCTAAGGGCAGCACACAGGTATTTTTCAACAGGGTGATTTGTGAAGCCCAAATGCACTCTTTCCGACATTGGCCTGTCTTCTCTGAAGGTCAGAATAACAGCTCTCAGAGTGAGATTCTATTGCATCATCTTCTTGTCGTTTGAAGCGTGTCTGACGGCGGGCAGATTGTAGTATCGTGCGATGGAAGTGCCGCACGGAGAACACAGGGCACGGTACTTAATCGCCGACCGACAAGACGTATGCAGCAGCCCGTAGCAAAGCAGGAACTCCCTTTTTATACACAAGCATGCTACTATATACATATGTACAATGCCCCTGGGGTCAGAGAACCGGTTCCCAGACCGGAACCGAAACCCAGACACCACTTCATCTCCTCCTTGAAATAAATATGATCTGGGGTCCTCCACGCAACCAATGCACAATAATAGAATGCACAGAATACATAGAAGGGTAAGAAATTAAACAAGATAACACATGAAGAATTACACAGTAAACACATGAAAATACAAAGGTAATGCACACTTGAGAAGGAATGCACACACTGCACGTAGCACAACGAATGATGAACAACCGTAATACAACCGCAAGGTACAATGCCAAGTAACCACCACATCATCCCCTCCCCTGAGAGAGGAAGTCTCCATAGTCACTTTGTTGTTTAAGTCTACGGCGTCGACGCCTGTAGTGATGCCATTTTCATGACAGGCACTGTCGCCACCCAAAGCAGTCCGGTGGTAAGTAAGAATCGGCCCATGTGCTTTCCTTCCAGTGTACTTCTGGCACAGTAGGGGCCGGAATAAGCATGCCACGAAGCTCCGATAAGGCATGGCTCGGCACAATTGATGCAGGCGCTTTGAAGAGAACCGAAACGGGCACAGCCGGCACAGATGTGACCGGCGGAAGCACCTCCACCGTATACAAAACAGTGACCGCCTCCGGAATCCCGGCTGACACGCTCGGTGGATGCATCTCCGGAGGACCGAGAACTGAAACAGCATCCCGGAGACCACCACTAGCCGAAGGAAGCACAGCCGGGACGGAAGCAGCATCATGCGAAACAGGAGCAGCAGGCACCACCGACGTATAGAGAGCTGAGACGCAAGCAGGCAACGAATAGTTGGCAGCAGTAGACTCGACCGGAACTGCCATCCTCACTGTAGAGGTACTCCTGGTCGAAGCAGGTAGAGCCTGAGTATGCCCAACCGCAGGAAACACGACAGGCACAGGCACTTTAGGAGCATGGCCAGCTGAGACTCCGACACATGCAGTACAAGCGAACAGGCTCTCAGTCTGGGCTGGAATCAACGTAGTTGGTGAAGTCAAAGTATGGTTTGGTATAATTTGCAAGATTTCCGCAGAACTCGGAGGGGCCGGTGGCATATCAGGGTTAAAAGCATAAGGTTGTAGCAGTATGGTTCGAGGAGGATGATTGCCACGGCATTGATGCTCGCGTCGCGTAATCGTGTCGACCTGCAGAGCTGCCAGCTGCTGCAATGCACGGTCGACGCGCTCCTCTTCCCTGGCATGTTCCAACACTGCCTGGACTGTGAAAGCGTCCCCCCCTCTGAACGAATGACCTAGGCAGGTCGGGGTCACGCAAGCCATGCAAAATCTGGTCCTGTACTATTTTCTCCGCTGCGGTGCCGAAATTGCAGTTGTTGGCCAACTGCTGCAGCGCTAGAATGAATTGGACGGGAGTCTTTTCCTGTTCTTGAACTCTCCGCCGTAATTGGGCCTGTACGCAGAAAGCATCTTCAGGCAACGCGAAGTATGCGTTCAGAACGGCTAAGGCCTAAGGCTAAGAACAGAAAATAGCTCACATTTCAGCAGGATAAACGCGGAGCAATGCAGGTATGGTCTCGGTGTGTGACAAGCAGGTAATCTTCAGGAAATACCGCATCGGTGGAGTACCTTGCATGAGTGCTGAGTCGACAAGCACGAGGAAAAAAAGCTGGATGCCCTACTTGATGCCTGATGCACGTGGATTGAAGATCCTCGTCGCCAAAATGTAGTATCATGCAGCGGATGCGCCGCACAGAGAACACAGGGCATAGTGCTGAAGCGCCGGCCAACAAGACGTACATAGCAGCCGGTAGACAAACAGGAACTCTCTTTATGTACACATGTATGCTACTGGATGGATGGATGGATTGATATGGCTGTACCCTTTAGATCAGGCGGTGGCTAACGTCACCAAGCAGTAATTAATTAATGAACCAAAAACTAGATTTTTTTTTCTTTTAAATAGTGAGGTTGAGGACTTGTACTTTGCAGTGAAGGGTTTAATTTTCACTCGTGCCTTGACTTTAGCCACCAATCAGTTAACCTCCTTCTAGTTAATTCTACCTGCTTAAACTCCATTTTGCCCACCCTGTCCCTAAACCCCAGTGCTTTGGAAAACTCTGTGCCATCATCCTGAACTATAATGTTGAGTCCTTTGCAGAACATTATCAAGTGTTCGGTGATTTTCTCTTCCTCTCCACACGCACTGAATACCGTGTCTACCCCTTCGTATTTGGCCCGATATGTCTTGGTTCGCAATACTCCCGTCCCGGCCTCAAACAATAGAGAACTACCCCGAGTATTATCATAGATTCTTTCCTTGGCAATTTCCTGCTTAAAAGTTCGATAGATTTCTATTACGGACTTCTTAATCATGCAAATTCTCCATTATATCGGTGGAGAATCCACATTTTTTTAACCGATAATTCTTTTTGGTTTGGCTCCCTGCTGTTTTCTAAGTATTTACCAGTCAATTTTGTGGTTCGCTTCCTCCATTTTGTATCGACATTCCTCATGTACAAGTAGCTGAATACTTTCTTAGCCCAACACTCCTCCCCCATTTCTCCTAATCACTTCTCAAATTATATCTTGCTGCTAGCTTCCCTGCCCTCAAATGATGTCCATCTCATATCACCTTATACTCCCTGATTTGGTGTATTCTCGTGAGCTCCTAAGGCAAGCCTACCTATAATAATTAGTTGCTTAATTTCTAGTCTTGCTTGAACTTTTGATCTCATGCATGCACAAGGCCGCATTGCCGAATGTCAGACCTTCGTCAGAACCAACGTCAGAACCATGACCCCTTTCCATATTCCTATCACAACCTCATACCTATTGTAATTCCACAGTGCCCTGTTTTTCATTACCGCTGCATTCCTGTTACCTTTAGTCGTCACATATATTGCGTGTTCCCTTGGGTACTCGGCCCCATCGCTTATCCATACACCCTGATATTTGTATCTATCTGTTATATCTAGCGTGACCTCCTGTATTCTAAGCTCGCTATCTTTATTATCGTTAAAAATCATGACTGCTGATTTTTCCTAACTGAATCTGAAATCTAACCTATCTTCTCATTACCGCAGATGTCCATCAATATCTGCAAATCATTTTGTTGTCGGCCATTAACACTATATCATCTGCATACATCAATGCTAGTAATGCCTGTTCAATGAGTTTTCCTTGTTTGATGAAAGAGAGGTTGAAGCCCAGTCCACTTCCCTCTAATTTGGCCTCTAATCCTTGTAGGTACATCATGAATTACAAGGATGACAGAGGATCTTGCCTAAGCCCCCGTTTTACTTCTGTAGGCTTGGATACCTGTTTTTTCCACTTTATAACTGCCTTGTTACCTTCATAGATATCCTTTAAAAGATTAGTGACTCAGTCTTCTACACCTAGTGTGTCCAGTATTTCCCACAAGTCCTCTCTAACCACGCTATCGTATGTTCCCTTGTGCATATGTACTAGGATGGATGGATATGGCTGTACCCTTTAGATCAGGCGGTGGCTAGCGCCACCAAGCTGTAATAGTTAATGAACTAAAGACTATATATTTTTTTTCCTTAAATAGTGAGGTTGAGGATTCGTACTTTGCAGTGAATGGTTTAATTCTCACTCGTGCCTTGACCTTAGCCACTAATCAGATAACCTCCTTCTAGTTAATTCTACCCACTTAAAGTCTATTTTGCCCTCCCTGTCCCTAAACCCCGGTGCTTTGAAAAACTCTGCGCTATATACATACGTACAACGCCCCCTGGGGGCCAGAGAACCGGTTCCCTAAACCGGAACCGAAACCCAGGCACTACACAGATGCCACACCAAAATCTTTCAGGAAATCAACCAGTGCCTCCTCGATGTATTGAAGTGAAATATGGCGTATCTTGCCAACATTTCTCGTATAAGACGCTGGAATATAAGGCTTGACTCCCAATGCAGCCATTTCACTTATTGATAGATGCTTTGCCCACGAAACAGAACTAACGCTGACAGAAAAGCTCCCATCTCCGTTCACCTGGAACAACTGAACGTTTTCTTTGGCTGAGACAATTTCTGACGCAGCGCGGTTTGTATTCACGTGCCAGAAGTTGTTGCTTTTCTCTGATGGTTGAAAGACCACTGAAATTCTATCCGGTCATTTCTTCTTGTATGTCACGAGGGTGAACGGTGTGTCATCACAGTCAATTTCCTCATCGCCTAAGTCATAGGTGCATGTCCTATCGTCGTTGACGCGAGCTTTCTTGGCCTCGCTTTCGCCTGTGTCAGTAATTGTCTCTCAAGGTACGCTGGCCTGAGCTGCAGCGTTTAGTACTAGCGTCGCCGGTTTGATAACGTGGTTCGCATGTTGTGACATTCCCAAATGCTAGGCCAGTTCTGTGGCACTCACGTGCCTTAGAAAGCGCTGCCGGTCGTAGGGCTCGTGACGTCGCTCTTTGCTGCCTATTTGATAGATGCTGCCTACTGCTGTAGATGATAGAGACGCCCTGGAGAGTGCAGAGCAACCCCACAATAATGTGCAGAATTCAATCCATATGTATCCTTCAGAGTGCCTGGTCCCTCTAGCCAGCAGTAGAAAGTCTCAAACAAGCACTGTTCCCTCAAAAACAGAAAAAGAATGGCTCACCAAAAAAGCAGCGGTCGCTCAGTGGAACTTCTTCTTCACCTGCCTTCATGAGAGCGTCTCCTGCCTTTACTAAAGCTGGTATTCACTCTGCGATTCCACACAGCTGGTGCGATGCAGTATGTTGTTGTCGACCTTGTTCTTGTGTCACAGCCATCGGTGAGAAGGACATCCCATTCCAGCTTCTTCCACAATCATGCAAGTGCACTTGTTCATGTAGGAGGATATTGTGGCGGTCTGAGCAAACGCACAGATGCAGCATACCCTCCTTTTTTCTTCCTAACACTGATGGTATGTTCTCACAGTCTATCGTTCCAAAATGTGTGAGTTTAAGGTTTAGAGAGGTTCTGTACACAACACACATCATAAATACGACAAATCAATTATGGGGGTTAATGTCATGAAGGGCTTCTTAATTCTTTGTTGGAATGCTTCTTCTTGATTAATCTTCTTGATTAACCACAAAGATTCTGTGCGGTGGGAAAGAATGACACGAGCCGCCTGCTTTCAGTTGTGTGCGAACCGACTCAGCAACTGAGATCAGTAATCCACTGTGATGTGACTTTCATGTGAGTGACCTTTGCTTGAAAACTGGTGTTTACTCTGATGCCGCGGGACTAGTTCAACGCGTTCCAGAAGCAACGCCTAACAATAGATCTTTTGACAAGTTTACTGTGCCCAGATGAGGGCATTTTTTTCGCACATAGTTCGCAGATTCAGCAAAAAACGAGTGTTCATGTTTCTTGACCAGATGAATGTTCCAACCATTTCTGAGAACAGGAGGCAGACTCGAGCCACCACTCTGTCACTCCAATAATGCGCAATGCATGCCCTTCTTCTGAATATAAACAAAACTTAGAACATTGAGTGCTGATACGTACTTACATGGATTAAAAATATTGCAGCAAATCGAGGAAGTTTCACATGCTTAAAGGGGTCCTGCAACACTTTTTGAGCATGGTCAGAAAACTCTGCTGATCGGTAGTAGAAGCTCCCGTGAACACGCGTGCCAAATGTTATAGCGCAGCACGCGGCCTGGAAATCACAATAAATGATCGAATTCTAGTAAATGTTGCTTTTTCATCCCTCAGCAAATGACGAAAAATGCCCAGAAATCACTCGTAGAATGCCCATCTATTAGCGATTGGCTGAATTTAACATAACGTGCTGGGTGGTTACAGAGATCGCCGGGAAGGCCGTCACTTGTCCATGCGTGGGTGTGCAATCACACTGAAAAAGCGGCATATTCAAGGAAAAAAAAAGTGCTCAAGGTCACGAGGTGTGTGTGACGTATTTTGTTAGCGCTGCCCATCCCTCCCTGCTTAGCTTCCAGCTCTTTCATCTGGACAAGAGAAGAGAGATAAGGATTGCAGCATGTGACAAATCTTTGTAACTCCACTCGTACTGGACACATTCTTAAAATTCTTGCGGGGTAGAGTTTCTGAGGCAATTAGGTCGTCCAGTGAATTAATTTCATGATTACTCAAAAATATGTTTTAGGATCCCTTTAACACTGCTCAGTTCTGAAAAATCACTTGCCCAACGTGCAGAGTACACGACATGCAACACAGCAACACACTGACCACGTGCGGTAGGTGGCTGTTTGGTAGCAGACCAACCATAGCATTGCGTGCCTCTCGTGACGTCATGCATGCCACGGCAAGATGGCGATCGTTGGCGGAGTTTATGGCTGGCGATTTCTACGGCCTATTTACACTGAAATAGTCCTTTGAAGTCCAGTTTTCGTGCCTGTCTAGGCATATTTGGTCCTCTACCTCGGCTTTTCGTTGAAAACAGCAAATTGTTGGGTGACCGTGTCATGGCCCCTTTAAGCATGTATCCACACGATGAATTTTTCCGTGGTAATCTCTTCTGCGAACGATACTTCCGCCACCCATCCGGCTGCCAAGGGCATCCAGACGACGGACGAAGCAAGTAGACGTACGTGCCGGAGAAACACTGTCTGAAACAAAATCTGCCCGCTTCGAACTTTAAGCTCTTCGTCGCGCATGGTGTGGGCTGTTAGTCTTAAATTGACGACTGTGTTGGCTTTAGCATTGTGTTGGCAAGCTTTGCCGACAACGTATTTATCACAATTCCGTGCTGGTTCTGAGCCCCGTACTCGTTTTTGATAGCTGTAGGCTTAGCGAGTGCCTCTATTGGCAGACCATAAGCTCGATGATCTGTGGTAGCTCAAGTTGTACCAAATCTCAGAGGTCAGTATAATGGGTGAATGCTTGCTTGTTTTATTTTTCTCTAGATGGCACGAGCATTCTGACAGTCGAAAACACATTTATCACTAGCAAGAATATTGTAGGTTTTTATATTTCCATCTTCGTCACAGAGTTTGCTTCCAAGATGGAGTTCGAAAGCAACTGATAATTAGCTGCAGTGTCTGTTGCCTTATCAGAATTGAATGATGAAACACTCTTCCTTCCTGCAAGAAGGTCTTGTTGGCAAATGGACTACGAGCACCTGGGTATGCAACACCAGATGTACCGTGAGCTTTTGGTTAATGACTCTGAAGAGTACAGGAGGCTGCTGCTAGTGGCAAGAGAACAGTTTGTTAAGCTGCTGTCAATCGTGGGATCTCGTGTAAAACAACAGGACACCATGATGCGGCGAGCCAAATCAGCGGAAACAAGGCTGCAGGTCACGCTATGGTACCTTGCATCAGGCAAGCGTTGCATGTCTGTGCATTTCTACTTGAAATGTAGCTCCTTATGTGTTGCATCTGAGACTGTTCAGTTCAACCTATGCATGAGCTTGGAAGACCCTCCTTGTAAAGTCAACATTAGGTTGTGTGTTGGAAAACGCCTGCAAAGTTTTGGAACATTGTCGGCTAAATCTACGAAACCAAACAAGAGAAAAACAAAGGCCGCGTTTGTTGCTAGATTTGTTATGGCCACCCTGGACTAAATCGTCAGTGTTATTCTGTGCGAATGCTAATGCAAAAAAAGGTTTGGCATTTTCCGTCCGCGAAGTCTGCGGAGCGGAAGAGACGGCACAAATATGTGATGTAGGCCCACATAATGCGCTGTCCGTTGGGGAAGACGAATTTGGTCCATCGTATGGATACACCCTAAGAAACTCCTTATGATGAGGAGCCATGAAGGGCTCCTCATGTATCGTAAGGAAATGGTTTAAAGTAAGGGGCGTTTCAAAATACAGACTTTAAACCAGCGATCAAAAACTGAGGGGAGACTAGTCAGCCAACCAGTCTTCGAATGATCAGTGGCAATGTGAAAACACGGGCTTCCTCTGGCGATGCAGGGTGTTCAGAGTAGCGGGGAATGAACAATGGGGAGATGCATAACAAAAACAGTCGTGGAAAGCTAGAATAAGAGAGTTGTCGAAGCAGAGTCTGCTTTGAACACTAAGAATCTATGGTCACCTCACCAATGTCCTATTTGTGGTCAAAAGTAGTGTCCTGGGAAATTTTCGGAGCACTGACTCCGTTCGCTGTAGTCATACCGTGGCAATCTGATATTTGTGCAAGTGCAGTTTTGTGCCATTGAAATAACATATTAACACGGTCATGCGCATATTGTTTGTTTTAACCGTGAGTTCACTTTAAAAGGGGGCCATTATATGTGGGCTCGATTGTATCTGTATTTTAGGATTCTAACCCATGTATTTTTGTGTCTGTGTTCTGGAATGTATTTCAGAGTATTACTGCTCAGCCCTGATGTAAGGCAAATGTAATATATGCCTCACCTTCAATCTGTCTTCTCTTAAACCTTAGGCCAGTTTTTTAAATAATATTTCTTTCTTTGAACAAATATTGCTTTGTAAATTTTTATATGCATACAGTGTTCTGTAAACTTCTAGAGCTTAGTTTCATCTGCATGTTGCTTCTAAAAAATTGTCAAGGTGGCTTTTGCATCTGTGAGGTCTTTTGCATTACTAAGCTGCCAGAAATTGAAACAGTTCTTTTTTTAATGTTTGTACTTTTTCGGCACTCTTTGCAGTTGCCCGCTATTGGCACAAGAGCCGACTCTGACCATATTGGTTGCTACATGCAGGAACTGGCAGGCAAGAAAAAGGCCAGGCTCGCTGCCCTACCTTCAAGCTCACCAGGAACCTTTGATCAAACATTTTCAGCTTTGCTTCCCAACTCAGCTCATGGGCGGAGTCTTTTTATAGTCCGTGAAGTCTCGTGAAGGGACCACTGAATCAGGAACTGAGATAACAGACGGCGAGGATGAGGACGACATCCGCCGGCATGGTAAGGGTTGGATATTCGCCTCGTTAGAAATTCTCCTTGGTAGAAAAGTGCCTTCTTGTTTTTTACCAGTATTGTCTGTATGAGACAACAATACTACATAACATTTCATACATAAAATAAAATCCATCACATGAAACGGCGTGTCCTTCCTAGACTGGAAAGATGCCATTTTATTCTCTTCGATATCTTTGTCACTCAGTTGAGAAGTTAGGCATAAGTCGAAGCAGAGTACTACAGCCTATTTTTCGTTGAATGTCTTCTCAGTTAAAGGGACACTAAAGGCAAATAACAATTCATGTCAGAGTTAAATCTCAATGTATGACATCTACGACAACAATATTGTCAGCAGCTATGCTCTATTTACCAAGAAATTAATGTAAACAAACGAGAACACATGTGCCAAGAGTAGGACAATTGCAAAATTATCCCGATGACATCAGTGTTGCCATCTATAATCGATTACTAGTAATGAAACTAGCTGCACTAAATAAAGAACCTTCTGGGCATCATCAGACGAAACAAAATTCTGCTTGTTAATTTCTGTTTGATTAATGACAAAAGAACTGCTGACATTACTAAGGGCAATGGTGGGAATGGTTCAAATTTTGCATTTTCGCCTCATTAAACTGGGCAGGTTGTGTGCCATCTAGCGGGGCCCAGTCGAACCAAGCATGTTGTCCATCTCAGAGGCCATGACAGGAAATTATTCAAAGGCCGTTATTGCTGTTGCAGCTCCTGCTACTCTCATTTCGCTGCTACTAGTGTCAGTGGCCGTGCACTAAGGCTGGGCAATGTTGTGCACGGTGATTGAAATGTGCTAACGTGTATGCTTACCACTAAAACGTGATTTTGTTTCAATATAAGCACTTTCTTGGCACAAAAGTAGCACTACAGTTAAGCTTGGATATAACGAAATTGATAAAGTCTCTGAAAAATTTGTTAAAAAGAGAATTTCGTTATATGCAGGTTCAGTACAAAAATTCGGAAAGTGAACGTGCAAATTAAGCAAGCGGAGTACTGAAGGAGATTTAACTCAAAACACCTATTTTACAGTAAAAAATCTGTGTTATTATTGCGATAGCAATAACATATACACACTCAGCGCATTTTTTTTGTCGTTGCCATGTTCCGTAAGAAGTCCAAATTGATAAGATGCCCCCGCGCATGGCAACTTTCACGAGCGGGTAAAAGCGCGCGAGCGCTGCTGAAGCAGAGATCAAATCGGTCCGCCCATTCCTATCACCCGGAAAGTGCATAAGATAACATCTCCCACTTGTTAGAATGGCCGTCGAATGCTTAAACAGAAAGTAAACCACCTGTCTTGAACAAGCATAAAACAACGTGGGAATGAGGGGAGGTGGGGGGAGAGGATGGCTGGAGTAGCAATAAATAACTTGTATTTTAAGGACGGTTGCGATGGCTAGTGCACTTGATATCTCGGCGAGTATCAGTGCAGTTTCAGCACGATGGGACTGTGTGAAAATAGCACTTCTCTTCGGAAATGCCGTATTTGCTCACATATACATTTTGTAGGAGTTCTGCGATATCCGATCCAAAATAGTTGGCTGTGGCCTTACTACATAAACCATTACGATTTTTTCTATCGCATTCATTGAATTCCACTCAACGCGCTGTCGTGTTGCCAGAACTGATCAGTTAATCGCGAAAACTACCAGCCTGCGAACTCGCGGCACGGAGCGAGACGGCACTGCAGGTGGCCAGTCGACCTCCGAAGAGCTATCGTCACCATGGTCTCGAAGAGTTTCCATGAACGCCTCATATGACATCCCCTCTGTGAGGAGGACACGGTTGTCTGAAATTGAGAAAAGTCACAGTTCCATCGCAAGGGCAAAACAATTAATGACTGCAATAGCAACAACTTTGAATGTAACGCTAAGAATGGCAAGCAGATATGTGCAACGCGCTGCTCACGCACAAATGACGCACGAAAACAACTCACAGGACAAGAGTAAACTATATTGCCTATAGTGCCCGCCACAAAGCTATTTCTTTCTTTTCGCTAAAGTGCAAAAAATATTCTGGCACTCTCACAGGACAGTCTGATAGCACAGGGTTGCGACTGCAAAGAGTGTTTCGAAACTATACAGTAAGGTCCGGCATATGTAGCGACTGATATACAGATAGAACAGACTTAATCAGCTGTGTACGATACTAGTTTACGGAGATGTGTGTACTTGGAGAAAATAGACATTTTTTTTAAACTCTGTTCAGTTGCAGGCAACCAATCATCTGCTGGCCAGCTGTGTGCAGCACTTTGCCTACTCAATACATGCCGTGACTAGCGAGCCACTTGCTATACACCTCAGAGTGCCCATATGCGGCGAGTAGCCTGTTGGGCTTATGCAGTGATGACAAGCTTTTTGCAAGTGGTTCAGAGATTCTGTAATGGTCCTGGCAGAGGATAGAGGCACGCTGATGCTGTTGCCTAATGAACCGTACAGTATGGTTATATCTGGGGTGCGTTTGCTGTTTCGTACGCATGTGATAGCATTAATAGGGCGCCAGCGCTGGAGTTTTGACAGTGGGAGCAGCACCGCTCTGGTGGTCAAAGTGCGCACTTCTCAGCTGGTCCTGCAGACAAGAGTAGCGACTGGTAGAGTGTTGCGAACGTGCATCGCCGAAACAAAACCAAAGGGCTCTGGCAGTACTGCTTTTTATTCAAGTATCATAATAGTATATAAAAAAGAGGGGGGATATATCCGTCTATTTTTTGCCTTATAATTTATATCAATAAGAGTGGAGGGGGCGGGGTGTTGAATTTAAGTGGTCAGGCAAGCAGAGTGTGTTCTGCTTTTGCTCTCCTGTCTGGTGCCATCGAATGTTTTTAAACGCGAATTCCCCATGTGCTAGATTTATGTGGTAGACAAGTTGACCACCTATGAAAATCAGGGCCAAACAGCAGCTTCTAGGTGGCGCTTTCTCAGAAACAGAAGGAGCATATTATGCAGTATGCGGCGTATGTAAATTTTTTTTATCTAACAGCCAGGACAAAGTTTTTACTGATGCAACCGCGTAACGTTGAAGGATACCATTGGCAGGTAAACTAGATTATTTTTGTGAACCATTTCGTGGCAGGAAAGCTGCCTTGCATACGAGACGTTTTGGGGCGCACGTTTGCCTAAGCTAAAAAACTACACTCAGACCTCGTTATAATGAAGTTGAAGGAGGAGTCAAAGTTACTTTGCTATAACCATTAGTTTGTTATAGTTAATAATAGCTTGTACGAACAATGAGCCAGCAATAGAGAATGTACTCACCACCGAATATCACAGCAGCTCACCGTGCTGAGAAAAACAGCCGTCAGAAGGCAAAAAATTAGCAAAATAATAAAGAACAATGCACTTTATTTCTGCCGAATTAAGCACACCAGCTGCCAGATTACTTAGAAGACAAATGGTCCTTAATAGAATTTTGCTGACTTTTCCTCGTGTGGATGACTGCTTTTTCAGCTGGAGCAGCTATTTAGAGTCCGTCTTTGTCATCATTGTAAGCACCAGAGAAGCAGCCCAGCAGGTCTGTTGCATCAAGCGCTTGCGCGGGCATTGGTACGTCGAGTTCGCCAACATCCAGCTTCGGAGTGATACACATTTGTCACAGTTGTCATGCATCCCGTCACCGTGGGCACAATTTTCTCGGGATCGACGTATGTGCAGAAAGTGACGCTGTCAGGCACAACACCAGCATTAAGGAAAGCGTCTCTCGACTTCAGGGCCTGGTTGCCAGCAGCACCCATTGGTGACATCGCCGAAATATTCCGCCCCTTTTTTTTCTTGACGCCAAACTTAACGGCTTTCAGCATTGCCGAATTCTGCTCGATGGTTATGTTTTGCACTTATATTTGCCGCTGGTGTTGTCTATCTCGTGTCTAGCAACAGAAACTGATTGAGGTGATTTTGCTCTTCTATAGCGAATGACAAGGAACAAAGCCCCAATCTTCACAGTCCTGGCGCGGAGCCTGCCGAAGGAGAGAAGGGGGTCAGATGCGCGGGCTGCTCAATGAGTTCTACAGGTGAGGGGAGGCCGGCTGACGCTCGCACTCGTGGAAGTTCTGCGCAAAGAGTCCTTTAGTTTCTGAGGAAAGGAGAGGCAAGGAGACTTGCATCGACGCGCGTGTTGCAGGCAGCACTGGAGGAGTGCAAAGCACGAGTTTTGAAAACCGCAGCCGTGATGAGAGGTTAAGTGTCGCGTTCTATAAGTTATTCAATTGATGTTTACCAAAATGATCAGTAAATGCTTGTTGTGTGCGAAGAACAGTTCGTTTATTCATTGGGAGGAAATTTTTGCTTTGTTAAAGTGAGGATTTAAATACGTGGGCATCAATGAGGAGTTCATGGGAAATTACAATTGCTTTGTTATATACATTAGTTCATTATATCCTGCTTCGTTATAACGAGGTTCTACTGTAGCTGATATAAAAATAAGCAGGCAACTGTTACTCAATACTCAGAAAGGCCTCTGTTTAACTTAGTTTGAACTCGAGAAACTTCCTCCACTCATAAAAAACGTTTAGGGTATGGAAAAATCGATGTTCATGTCTCACACGTTTTAGGAGCTGAAAAATAAGATCAGTGCCCGCGAAAGTGAAATGAAGATAGTGAAAAATAAAGTTGCTGAATGGGAAAGAGAGTAATAATCACTCGCTGCAAGCTCTGCTTCAAAAGGATGAAGCTGACCTCCACTACAAAAGTCGTCAACTAAACCGAAAACTTCAGGGAGTATCTGCTGAGCAGGGCAAAAATCTTGTGTCAGTTCTAAACCAGGTCGCAGACAAGCTTGGTGTCTCACACCTTTCTGAACAACCCTATTGCAAAACCCAGCGCCACTGGGTACCAGCGTCCTGTGTCATGGCAGTATTGTGCCCAGTAGAGCGTTGGATACTGGAACGCTGGAGCAGCAGGTTACTGGGAGGTTCTGGGTACCCAGTGCAAAACGGCTTTACAGCGTTAGGGGGCACCTATGTGCCATGAATGAACATATCAACAAAATAAGTGATATTAAGCACATTGGAAGATCAAAAATGAAAAGTAACTATGGAACAAAAAAGCAAAAAATCCCCCCAAAATCTCAAATTAACTGTAGGAGCATCCACAAATATTCTTGGCTGTTACTGCAATTTTTTTTATTTGATAGTTGTACATTTTTCAATCTTGCTACTCATTAACACGTACAGAGGTTTAATACATATGTATGTACACGATTGAATAATGAGTAGAGTTCTCGCGTAAGCGACCCTACAGCATGCTGTGTACAGATTTACTGGTATACTGATACATACAACTCAGCAGTAAGATTTCCCCCTTCTCTACATAAAAAGGAGGATGCTTCACAACATGACCATGATGGTGTGGGCCTATGCCTTACCGACACAGTTCTTCTTCACACTGGAAAATAATTTTTTGTTTTAAATTGAGATGCCACATTTTTTAGCTGTCTCATTTATGCCTATTTGGACCAAGCAAAATGAAATGTAAAGTAACCAGTGAACAGAAATCATTGTACAGCACGGTCCACTGTTAGAGAGAACACGTGAACGAGCATACGGCAGCCCACATTCTCTACGCTGAATAAATTTGGTGGTTTTTCAGCAGTCGTGTTTGGCTCTTCAGATGCAATTGAATTTTTTGGCCCCCGTCACTTCCAAGATGTCGTCAATATAGCGAGCCGTTTTTCCAAAACTTTCCTTGTTTTTTTTTCCTTGTATTCTGCACGATATATGGCAGAGATTCCTTCTTCTAGGAAATGCTTCACACTCATATGGTCAGTAGGTTGCAAGGTTCCGTCAGCTTTTGGAGTTGCTCATCACCACTTATCCAAGTGCTCTGGTTCACACGGAGCCTTGAAACGCGACACGCACTCCGTACAAATCCTATACCTCGACTTGCAATTTGGGACAAAACACCACTTGCCCATTTTTAGTGAAGCCAGCGACAAGGCCATTAACGCGTATTCTGAGTCAAATGCAGTGCCGAGGTTTACGTGCACTGAATCACAAATCGCGAATCAGCTGAACAAATGCACCGACTGAGCTCACAGACACAGGGCGACGCGTTTCTAAATCACAAAAAATCATGTGCTCAAAGTTTTCAGGCAGTTGTTTTTTGGCACATGTATTTCAGAGTGAGTGCCGTACAAATACCTAGCGCCATATCAACTCACGCGACGTCAACTACTCGTAGCTCAAGATCATCGGCGAACACAATCTTCCCACACCTCCTCCCCTAACGGAGCGGCGAGTGTCAACACCTACCGTATTTACACGATTGTAAGACGACCCTTTTTTTCAAATTTGACAATCCAATGTTGGGGGGTCGTCTTAGAATCGAAATCGAACCATGTACCTTAGAATCGAAATCGAACCATGTATTGTCATCTCGAATAGTTTCCCGCTCAACCCAAAGCGCATAGTTTTCCGCGTGCTTATACAAAAGCTTTTCTTTTTTTAGCATCTACTACGCGCATTACGAGTGCCTTTATGACGAGCGCACGGCTCTTGAGGGAGCACCGGTAATCGATGGAAGAGCCGCCGTAGGGGGGTATTGGTAGTTGACGGAAGAGCTCCTCTTTGTGATACAATTTTCTAAGCGGGCGCGTCGCCGCGTGCTCCTGTCGCTTGTGTCCACGACCGGCTCTCTCGAGTCACTTCTGTCTGACATGAGTGCCGTAGGCTCGAAGAACACTCGGCGCTCGAACACTCGGCACTCGGCGCTCGTCAGGAAGCTGCGAACTTACGCCAAGCGGGCGTGTGAGGAGAGCCTCCCTGGCTACTGTGTGCGGGTGGGTCCTCTCCGCATGGGCGGCCGTCCCACGCGATGCCGTGGTGCGGTCGTTCGCGAAGTGCACACTTGACGACGACGTGCTGTGGGACTGCAGCAGCAATGACGGTAGCAGCACCAGCGAGGACGACTCCAGCGACGATGAATAATCCTCCGCAACCACGTGAATAAATTTTCCTTGTGTAAAATGCGCGCGTTCTTTTTTTTTTTTTTGAGATGCGATTTCGGGGGGGTCGTCTTACATTCGAGTCGTCTTACAATCGTGTAAATACGGTAACTTGTTCTTATACCGTGAATGCGATCATCACGGGCTTGCGGGCTGGCAGGAAAACTCTGCAAGCCCGATCGTAGAACTCTCGATAATAAATCGACTTGCTATTGCTGCTCCGCGACTCTCGTAAAGCGCTCGCACAGCGCAGATCAAAAATTCGTGTCCACAGAAATGAAGATACCCAGGTTTTATTGCATAAGAAAAAAACAATGAAATGAAAGTCACACTGCTGCTGACCGAAACACTAATCGAGCTAAGCCTAAAAGCATTGCCCAGAGCCAGCACGCATGCAGTGATGCCTCTTCAAACGCATGTCAATTGCTTGATTGATTGGTTGGTATGTGGGGTTTAACATCCCAAAAGCACTATATGAATATGAGAGACACGGTACTGGAGCTTTCGGGAAATTTCGACCACCCGGGGTTTTTTTTAACGTGCACCCAAATCTGAGCACACAGGCCTACATCATTTCCACCTTTATCGGTAAAGCACACATTGAGAGTTTAGATTACAAAACGGAGCAGTGCAAACCACCATTCATGAAAACTGTGCCACGTGATCGCCGATGGGTCATGAGCCATGAATAAAGTGCCGAGGCGCCTGATCCTATTGTTTAAAATGGTTTGAACGTGTGTTCTGTCACCACGGCTTCACAAATAAGCAAGTGTTTCTCTTTACTTGCAGACACCGATGTGCGTATTTTGCGTGCGACCTCTTTTTTAAACGCAAAATGCAATGAGAACTCACTTGTCCAAATAAGTTAGAGGCTAATCCGCCTAAACGAGGAATTCGCTGCACGCATTCCGTCACTCATGGAACCCATTTTGAGAACCCATGTGCACGAACAAGAGCATACAAAAGACGTGTCGCTTGCAGGCAAACAACTCGACGTTTGCAGTTACTCGCTCACGGCAAACGCACACGCGTAGGTGATCGCATGCAGCAGCATTCACATGAAAACGGCAATGAACGAAGGAACACACTGCGCACAACAAAGAATGTTAATGTCAAGCCCGCTACCCGCCACGCTCGCCACTCGTCTCTGGTTTTCGCAGGGCGACAGTGGCACCAGAAAACACAGCCTAGCTAGTAGAAACAGCACGCTCGATGCATGGCAGCACATTTTTGAGGGGTCATGTATATTTACAACAGTTTAGAGGAGATTATGGCGGCATCATGGGAGCCTTCGTCATCAGAAAAGTGTAAAGAAAAAAAGAAAAAAACATGATTGCGCACGTCTTATTACTCAACTCGGCCTTTTGTCCTACTAAAGCCGACATTGACATCAAAATTCTAGTTTCCGAAGCTGTTCTGAACAGTTCAGCACAATTTTCATGATATTTATGCTTTTGGAGCAGCTTGGCGTAAGAAAACGAAAATGTACTGAAAATGCGCAATATTTGCAACTCGCTCTCGCCCCTTCAATTCAACATCACCTAATTAATGCAGACTCAACATGAGCACAGTTGTTTCAATAAACCTAGTATTTCGATCTGCCACACTCAGAAAACAATGATAAAGTCCACATTAGCACTTGCTGCGTCTGTCAAATCCTTTGACAGAAACCGTGAATTAAAATATGAATTTGTCCCACTGGCGACCTAGAAATTTAAGGGATTAGTGACACTGAGGTGTAGGGGTGGCGAAAAACAAAAGCAAGCTTGTGCACAGTTTTTTTTATAGCGAAAGTTGTTATGAGACCACAACTTTGGTCACACGCCATCGTAGTTGTCCGCCGCCATCGCCGGTGTCAAAAACTGCCGCTGTCGCCAGTGTCCAAAACCACATCGCACGAATTAAAAAAAATTATAGCATAAGTTACACAGGGGGGCTAGAACCCGGGTCCACTGGAAGCCAGCCTAGTATTCTATCACTGAGCCATTCCGGTACTTGGGAATTTTGGCAAACCTGCCTTAGGCAGGCTTCATGTTGGGGAAGCAAACGCGTTAAGTTTTAAAACAGAGGAAGAGCAACCAGTCGTCACACAGTACAAATAGCATAAGGAGTGGATCGTCCAATGCTCCAACCAATTACAAAAGTTTGTTCTTGTTCCCTTATCGACACATATCGACTTCAGCCATTATTCCTCATCATCATCATCAGCCACTGCATGAACCATAGGTAGAAAATGCCTTGCAAGAGTTTAGCGAATAGCAAACTTGTCAGAAGAATGACGAAAAATAGCATAGCCATTGCCGGCATACTACCAGAAAAATTGCATTAATAACGCCAAAGTGGGTATCAAGCAAGTAAGCTTGCAGCAGTTACCCAATGAGTGTTTGAAAAAAAGCTCTGAAAGGCCGCTCTTCTAGCTTTCGCTGTGTATGTGCTGTGTCTTAAGCGCAGGCCTGGCGTTTTATATAGGGTGTAAGAAGTGTCACACACTGCTCCGAATGATTGCCAATAACTCTTCCAGACAACAGCGATCATACTAGCGCTCACATTTAGGTGGTAGTATACACAGACGAGTAATTGAACAAAATTCATTGTACCGTGAGTAGTGCTAACAGTTCTTTTCAAATCATGTTTTTCTGCAGGGCACCGCTGTATTGCTGCGAAGGTGGTTTAAGCAGCGTGGTGCAGAGGTAAGAACAAGGTCAATAAATTTTCGAACACCACTATGCCTTCCCCCCACTCCTTTCTTTTTACGATGGGGTTTAGGTTTAGGGCACAACATTTTGGCTCGCTTGCAAGGCTTGTTTTACCAGATAAAGTAACAGCAGTGCATGCCCGTTGGTCTGGCGACTGCACAGAAAATCTATCGCCTGGACGACTCAACTAACGTAACTCCAAAACAGAAAAAGGTTTCACGTGCCATCGCTGTGGCAACCAACGTGGTCGCCGCCTACGCCGGCGTTCACAGCATGTAAGACTGTTCGCACGAAGAAAATGTGCTATGCACTCCAAGCTCTAGTTGCTAACATGCCATAGCCACTTTTGCTGACCAGGAAGTTCATATTTCCCAAGAAGCCTTTGTGGCTACGATAACGCATTTTTGTCTTGAAGTTGCGTCGTCCTGACCATAGGTATCCGTCGCGGTGAGCAGACCAATGGGCGCACAGCTTTTTTCACTTTATCTGGTCAATCGTATTTCGCGAGTTTCCTGACCTACTGGGATTAATGTTAGAGTGGTTAGGTTACCATGGTTTAAGATTAGTATGTGTGCTTGGATTAATTGATGACAAGCTTGTGGGAATTGAGGCTAGCCCGCTGCCTTTGGGTGGGTGTGGTGAGTAAGGGGTGTACTCAATGGGCCCAGGTCATCGGACGCACTCAAGACAACCTGGTAACACGAAGACGTTTCTTATATTGGACGAGGACAAGAACACACACGAAGAAATCTCGCAAAGACCATCAGGACGATACGAGGTTAAAGAGGGTCTACTGGGAAGTTCCTGTCCAGACGAGACGCAAGTCTACATCTTAACACTCAACGCACTTCACTCCCGCGCCACCAAGTTTTCAAGACGACACTCACGCGCACCGTCGTTGCAGTCAACGTAGCATTGGGCAACGTGGCGTTGAGTCCGTCACGGTAGCGTCTACGGTGGAAACTTGCCTTCTCTTGTAACTCGCTTGCTCGAGCTTACGTCGATGTCCCGCACCCTGACCTCTTGCTGGCGTCCAGGTCACGCTCGACCAGGGCGAGCGCCCAAGACACGGGGTCGAAAACCCCGAGAAACATCGAACCAAGCTGCATACTTTCGCTGCACAAGTTTTCGTTCTTCTCCTCGTCCAGTGAATTTCTCGCTCCGATTTTGCCCCTATAGCGCGCTCGTCATAATCATCACATTATTCTCTCCTTTTTAAGGGGACCCTGAAACGGTTTTGGCGATTTTTTACCAACACATTGGGCCGGTAGGCCAAGTCCCAAGGGTAATTTAGAGACTGATGTGAGCTCTCTGCGTAAACTGTGTAATTTATTACAAAGCTTTAAAGTTGCGAATCGCCCGAGATCGCTGCGACTCGGCTAAACGCATTTTCGACTGCCCACACACCAAGCGACGCGATCTGCCCTATTGACGTCATCGTTTTCAGCTGATCTGCTTGACTGCGGAACACGCAGCACAGGTATTTCTTTTCTAATAAACAGGGAACAATTGTTTGTAATTTGTAAAACACTTTATAATGTATTTTGATTAAAAATTTTTTAGAAAGAAAAAGAAGATGGTCGCAGTTTACAACTAAGCTTTTGAACTTCCGGCACACGGCGAACGTTGTCTGCTTGGATCCCACACGCTCCATATTGACGTGAGCTGCGGAACGAGCGTGCATCAAGCGGTTGTTGCAACACCACAGAACACCTATACACTGTGACACCATGAATCACCCTTGCCTCGTTGTGGGCTGCAAGTCCGTTGATTAGGGACAAGGGAAGATACGACACCATGCGCCTGGGAAAAAACAGCAGGCGCACCGAGGGGCTGCAGCGGATCGGATTGCCCGTATCAGATCGGCGGAGGGATTTACGCGTATGCGGTCGCCACATTAAGCTGGAAGACTACGAACGCGATTCCGTGCTTGTGCGGCGATGTAAAGAGGCATATCTCAGATCCGACGCACTGCCATCTTTGTTCTTTCCTGTTGAAAAGGTAAGTTCACGGTCGGTCCGGATCGTGCAACACGCGCTGAAAACGCGGTTCGCACGTGTGTGTTCAGAAAATACTGTAACTTCGTTAATTATAACTATAACGACTGTGTTTTTTCAATGCAACGTGGTCCACTTTGTAATATTTATATACACGCTGAAAGACTTTCTCCGGTTCACGATTTCCAAAACTGGTTATAAATTGACAGGCTGCCTTATTGCACAAGTGTACACGTCGTAGGGCCAGCTGTAAAATGCATGTTCAAATGTAGGCGTGCATATTATGCATGATAAGCTCAAAGAAAGCCTCGCAATAGTGCAACACGTGTTCGACGGCGTTGATAGGCTACGGCCCGATTGCTCGTGTTGTATTCATGTGGAATAGCAAGAGCACGGCGCGCTAGAAAATCGTCTCACAGTGCTGGCGTCTAAAGTGTGTTCAAGCTTATGCTTCAACTGTAGCGCATATGCTTTATTTGTTCATTTATTTGCCGGTGTGAATGCACATTTATGTATGTGTAAAGGCCGGCAGCCTTGCAAGAGAAAGCGTGTTGATTGATGGGGGGTTTAATTCATCGACTGTGCTTGGGGAAATTCATGCGAAAAGCTTATGGCTACTTACGGGGCCGATTATAAGCATGCAGCTTTACGTTGTAGCATATTATGCAGGAAAACAAAGAAGCCGAGAAATATTTGTACCACAGTGTCTTTTAATTAATAAATAATTGTATAACTGCAATACTCCATTTGTTTACGCCATAATGCATGATCGCCAAATCACAGCAGCGCAATGAAGTGTGGGCTTCACATCTAACAAGTACTTGGCAGCTCATCAAGAAAAGAACTGCTAATTAGTAGAACTGCATGCAGAGTTAATGTGCTTATTCCATTCGAGACTTGGAAAAAAAAAACGAAAAAGCCAAAGTAGTTTTTATACTAATACAATAAACTCTTCAGCTTCTTTGAGTGTTATACAAGATTTCTTGGCAGCATGATTTTAGTACACACACAAAAAACAATTCATGCTATGTATATGGAATTATTGCACATAAAATGTGTGAATGAAAATGCAAACACAACGCTTATAACCATTGTCATTCATTGTGCCTGTGGTAAAAGAAATTGCTGCTTTTTTCAGCATCACACACTCCCCTAGAAAAGTGTCAGAGAGTGTGGCACAGTCTTGGTACCTTCTGCTAGCCAGGTTAGTCCTGCTCTGTTTGTGGACATTGGCACTGCACAAAAGTTAGAGTGGAATGTATATGTGTTGCATAGCATTGCTGCATATTATGAAAAATAACTCGGTAACACCTTTGTTATGCTGCCACACACTGTGCAACTAGCTGATGCCGGATAAGGCAGCTGGAATTCCACAGCTCTCAGCTCCCAGATGAGAAAATATTTTGTGTTCTTTGAAACATAACTTGGCACCAGGGAAGTTATCGTAAAAACCAGAAGCATTTTGATATTCCTGAGCGTGTTGATTTTGTTTAAAACAAACACAAGCTATTTTACATAAAGTCATTTAATACCACATGGCCACAAAGACAGTGTGATGTATAAAATATAGTTTATCAAAAGTGCAGGTGTAACATAATATGTTTATTATCACCACCTCATATCCAGGCAACCACGCAAAAAACTGCACAAGGCAACCTCGAGTACAGTGGCAACTCGGAAGACAATGGAATGCCGGTCCGTCGGTAAGTTGACCTAAAGGTTGAAAAATGCACGTATGAGGCATAAAATGTACAGTAGCTGTTCAGTTACAGGATTCACACCTAAGCTCCTAAACAAAGAAAACTAGCAGGAAATAATGCATGATGATGAATGATCGGGCATGACACCACTCGAAAAAGTTTTGTTTATTTGAGTGTTTCATAACCATCTCAGCTACGCAGGTGAACATGACCCTGAAGGTGCTTGTTTCGGCCAATACACAGACAGCAGCTGCCTTCACCACAGAATCCGCAGTGCAGACACAGTGTGGTGTTTCATCACATGAGCAGCAGTAGCAGCTTCAGCCGATGTTGCTTTAGTACCACAGCTCCCAGAGGTTTCAGGCCTCTCTGTGACTCAACACCCGAATGGATGAATCTTCCCCCGCTAAAGAAAGCCAGCTGCTGAAACATCTGTCCAAATGGGCGGATCTTTCCCTACTGAGGAAGAAAAGCCAGCTGCTCAAGTTGACGTCACATACGTGCCTTCATTCAGCGAGAGTTTCTGCAGGTAATAAAAGCATTCAGTGAGCTTTAACATGTGATGGGCATGTACTCACAAACTAGTTCGCATACTGAAACCACCACGTGAGACAGGTATTCTCTGGGGTTTTGTGTGCCCTTTCATGTTTGCAAAAAAGGAAATTAAGCCCCTTTGTTCCCTGAAACATTTCACCTCAGAGTAGTTGTGAAAATTTATTAGAAAGCAGAAAGGTCAGCCTGAGCTAGTTCTCTGTAGAGTAGTTCATGACAATTTACATATTTTTGCCAGAACACAAATGGTCCATTCTGCAGTGCATGCTCATTTTTTTCACCTGTGCGTTTTAAAACTATACGAATGTGACGAGGCAGTTCCATTCCTGTGAAAAGCCTACCGAGACACTTTCATGCATTACTAGGCAACCTGCAGATTTTATAATGATGCACATATGAGCTTGTACAATTAAATGCAGGCCTGTTGCCAGAAAATTTTCAGTAGTGGCCCACCTGCTGACGGCCTTTAAAAACCCGTATTTTCATTATTCGTAATGGCTAGAACACACCCCTCCATCCAAATTTCGAGGAAGGTAGGACAGGCCCATAGGGCACCCTTAATTCTGGCCATGGGCCTCAATGAGCACCTTTATAAAAGACATGCCCTTGGGAGCAATTGTAGAATCATGCGAACTTTCTTATCAACCTTATTTCAAAGTAGGCACACTGGTTTCTCTTATGCCACTTTGTCTCTTATATGAGTGTATCTTATATAGGAGTTAAACTATTTAAGCATCATGTATAAAGCCTCCTTATTGACATTAGCTAGACAAGAGGATAAAGTAGGCACACTGGTTTCTCCTATGCCACTTTGTCTCTTGCATGAGTGTATCTTATATAGGAGTTAAGACTATATAAGCAGCATTTGAAAACGCTCTGAAAGACGGCGGAAGCGTCAAAGCAGTGAAGAGGAAACATGGGATAGGCAAAAATCGGATGTATGCACTAAGGGACAAAGAAGGCAAAATAACTACCAATATGGATAGGATAGTTAAAATAGCGGAGGAGTTTTACAGAGGTCTGTACAGTAGCCGGGACAACCACGACCTTAATACTCTAAGAACTAGCAGTAACCCAGATGACACCCCACCAGTAATGATAGAAGAAGTCAGAAAAGCTTTGGAGAGCATGCAAAGAGACAAAGCTGCTGGTGAGGATCAGGTAACATCAGATCTGCTGAAAGATGGAGGAGAGATTGTGTTAAAAAAACTAGCCACCCTGATTACGAGGTGTCTCCTGACGGGAAGAGTACCAGAGCCTTGGAAGATTGCTAACATCATCTTAATACATAAGAAAGGAGATGACAAGAACTTGAAGAACTACAGGCCGATCAGCTTGCTCTCTCTAGTATACAAGCTATTTACAAAGGTAATTGCTAACAGAGTAAAGAAAACATTAGAATTCAGTCAACCAAAGGAGCAAGCAGGATTTCGAACAGGCTACTCAACAATTGACCACATTCATACTATCAATCAGGTAATAGAGAAATGCTCAGAATATAACCAACCACTATACATAGCCTTCATAGATTACGAGAAATCGTTTGATTCAGTTGAAATATCAGCTGTCATGCAGACACTGCGGAATCAGGGCATCGATGAAGTATATATAAACATCCTCGAAGAAATCTACAGGGGATCAACTGCTTACCATAGTGCTTTATAAAGAAAGCAACAGAATACAACCACAACCACAAAGCAGAAATACCCTCTTTGTCAATCTTCAAGACGCGCTTTGCAGAAGTCTTTGGCCGACCCGCTGTTTGCAAGCTGTGCACCGAACAGCACTCGCGCTGCCGCGCACAGCGCTCTGGCAAGACCTTTACCTCGTATATTGAGGATGTTCTGGATCTCTGCCATCGTATCGATTCTGACATGTCTGACACTGACAAAATGCGGCATATCATAAAAGGTATCAAGGACGACGCCTTTCACATGCATGTTGCAAAGATCTCGCAAATTGTCACCCAGCTTATTCAGCACTGTCAGAGTTTCAACCAGCTGCGGAGAGAGCGCATTTCTACTCGACGTCCAAACCTCGACATGACCTCTACATATACGTTAACTATCGGCGCTTTTTTCTTTGAACAAACCATCTTAATGCAGCAAATCCAGCTGTTCGTCCGAGAAGTGGCGCGCGAATTCTCTTTTGCACCGTACGTGTCCCGACCAGTGTGCGCACACTGACCTCAATGCTCGGCAAGGCAATCAAAGAGCAAGTTTCTGACGCCCTGTCTCCCACATACCATTCTTCGCCTATCTCCGCCCCTCTCACTTACGCTGAGGCCGCCAGACGATCGCCGCCGTCGCTACCAACCGCCACGGATCTTGCTCGAAAGCCCCGTCCCCTCTATGCAGCAAGTCAACCTCTTCATCCCCAGCCACGTCCCGTTCGCCACCCCTCACCACCAACTAACCCTTGGCGCACTCTGGACGACAGGACAATTTGCTATTTCTGCCATCTTCCCGGTCATGTAGCACGCTACTGCTGTCATTGGGATTACAACCCAACTGCTGGTGAGGCGACTTACGACTCTTATTGTCCAGATCCACCACAGTCGTCTTCGTTCCTCCCCACATCGGATCAGTCGCCCCCACGTCGCCGCGGCTTCAACAGAGATCGGTCGGCCCTCACCACGGCGCCGCTCTATTTCTCCGATGCTTTCTCGATCGCCACCCTCCCAAACGGAAAACGGACCGTCCCAGTTCCCGAGGCAAGAGCTGCATACATACAGCAACCTTCAAGGCCTCTGTTTTTACCTACTAATGAAATAACTGTGCATATTGATGGTGTACATGCAAAAGCGCTCGTCGATACTGGTGCTGCTGTATCTGTGCTAAGTGGTGAACTGTGCCGCAAGTTGAAGAAGCTTACGCTGCCGCTTTCCGATGTCTCTCTCCGCACGGCGACTGAACATCACATCCAACCTTCTGCGGTGTGCACAGCTCGACTGGTCATCCAAAATATTTCGTATGTAGTCGAATTCGGTGTGTTTTCTCCATGTTCGCAGGATATAATCTTAGGCTGGGAATTCCTCTGCGCTCATCATGCCGTCGTTCACTGTGCGCACGCTGAACTAAAGTTGTTCAGTTGTCGACGATGTGTGAACTGCCCCTGTGTGAAGCGCCGGCGTCTAAAAGACCTTCTTTCAAGCCGCTATCTTCCCGAGTCACCGTGGCCAGAGACTCTCACATCCCTCCTCTATGCAGTGTTCTTGTGCCACTCTTCTGCGACGACTCACCCTCTGTCACTGCCCTCTTTGTCCCCTCCGATGCCTTCGGCTCTCGCAAAAACTTTTTTCTCCTGTTCGCATTCGTCACCGTAGAAAACTCACGTGGCTCTATTCATATAACGAACTCGCTTCCTTCCCCAGCCATATTATTCCGTGGCGAAGTCCTCAGTCACCTTGAAGAAATTGATTCTGTTTCATCCAGTCACCTACCTGATGACTTGCCACCCCCTCACTTCAACACCATTATCTATGATACCGCTCCCACTTCATCTCTGGAGGTTTTTTTCCCATCGATTGACCCTAAGCTTCCCGCTGCTCAGCGCACCCAACTCCTGGCGCTACTAGATCGCTTCAAGATGTCATTTGACCATAGCCAACCTTCTTTGGGTCGCACATCTGCCATCATTCACGAAATCAAAACCAGTAGCTATGCACCTTTGAGCCAGCGCCCTTATTGAGTTTCTCACGCTGAACGCCGTGCCATTGATGATCAGGTGAACGATATGCTTCGACGTGGTGTAATACAACCTTCAAACAGCCCTTGAGCCTCTCCGGTTGTACTGGTGAAAAAAAGGGATGGCAGCATCAGATTTTGCCTTGATTACAGGCGTCTGAATAAGATCATGAGAAAAGATGTTTATCTGCTGCCCGGAATCGATGGCGCCCGCGATTGCCTGCAAGGATCAGAGTTCTTTTTTTATTTAGACCTTTGATTCGGCTACTGGCAGGTCCCTAGAAATGAAGCCGACCGCTCTAAGACTGCGTTTGTCACACCTGAAGGATTGTACGAGTTTTAACGTCATGCCAATAGGCCTCTGTAATACGCCTGCCACCTCAGAGCGTCTCATGGGCAACATCCTTAGAGGCTTTAAATGGAACACATGCCTCTGCTATTTGGATGACATCGTCGTTTTCTCGAAGGACTTCGACTCCCACCTCAGCCACCTTACAAGCGTCCTGACTTGTCTTTCGGACGCTGGACTGCAGCTGAATTTGAAGAAATGCCACTTCACTGCCCGCCAGCTTACCATCTTAGAGCATGTTATTAGCAAGCATGGTGTCTGTTCTGATTCAGCGAAGCTTCACGCTGTCGCCGACTTTCCCAGGCTGGCTACACTAGAAGAACTCCGCAGCTTCATTGGCCTTTGCTCATATTTTCGCGGTATTGTGCGCGATTTCGCCACCATAATCGCATCCCTGACGCAGCTACTTGCCGACAACCAACACATCTCAGCGTGGTCCGCAGCATGCTACGAAGCATTCGCCTCTTTACGCCATCTTCTGACATGAACACCTATCCTACGCCATTTTGATTCAGGCGCTCCAACCGAAATCTATACGGTTGCTAGTGGAGTAGGCCTCGGCGCTATTCTTGGCTTCGATGGGTATTATCTGGCTTCAATGAGTGTGTTGTATCCTGCGCTAGTCGTACCCTAACTAAAGCGGAAAAGAACTATTCAGTCACCGAGAAAGAATGCCTCGTCATTGTTTGGGCAATCACAAAATACTGACCTTGCGTATATGGCCACCCATTTGGCGTCGTCACTGATCACCACGCATTGTGTGTTGTCCTCATTAAAAGACCCATCTGGTCGCCTAGCTCTCTGGGCACTACGTCTCCAAGATTATGACATTCGTATAATTTATCGGTCAGGCCGCAAGCATTCGGACGCCGACGCTCTTTTTCGCTCGCGACTTCCCCACGATTATGTTACAGCGTCTGTTTGCAGATGCGAATGTTCCTCATTTGAACATGCCGACATGTCCGCTGAGCAATGCCAGGATCCGTGGATAGCGACTCTCTTAGAGTACCTGTCTTGGACGTCTCCACGTACCGACAACCGTTTACTTCGACGAAATGCTCGCCATTTTGCCATCCCTGACGGTCTTCTGTACCGACGAAACTACCTATCTGATGGCCGCAAATGGTTGCTGGAAATCTCTTGCCACCTACGTTCCTACGTCTGTGTCTCCTTCGACGCGGATCCGCAATGAGCTCACGCAGGTGTAGTGAAGACGTATGCTCGCCTACGAATTCGATATTACTGGCGCGAAATGTATAGCTTTGTGAGCCAGTACATCCGTTCATGTTCCTTGGTCCAATGTCGCAAGAGCTCCTTTTGCACAACTGCAGGGCCACTCCAGCCACTGCCTTGTCCTTCTCGGCCTTTCAGCCACCTCGGAATAGACTTGTACGGTCCCCTATCATACACACCAAATAGAATTCGCTGGGTCATCGTAGCCGTAGATCATCCTACGCGCTACGCCGAAACTTCGGCTCTTCCCGAGGCCACTGCGCGTGAAGTCAGCTTGTTCATTCTGCACTACCTCGTCCTTCAGCATGGCGCACCCCGCGAGCTTCTCAGTGACCGTGGGCTTTCCTTCCTGTCGGAAGCTGTAGAAGCCCTCCTACGCAAATGCAACATCATGCACCGAACAACCACCACATATCACCCCCAAACCAATGGGATGACTGCGCGATTTAGTCGCACGCTGGGTGACATGCTCTCTAGGTATGTTTCCGATGACCATACGAACTGGGACCGCATACTGCCATTCGTTACTTACGCTTACAACAGCGCAATTCAATCGACAACTGGATTTTCGCCGTTCTTCCTTCTTTATGGTCGGGAACCTTCATTATTCTTGGACACTATCCTTCTGTATCGCCCAGACCCTTCTGAATCGACAACTTCAGCTGAAGCCGCCACATATGCCAAAGAATGTCGGCAGCTCGCACGTTCGCTCACTACGCACGATCAGGCTCGCCAGAAGCACTCTTATGACCGATGCTCATCTCCTTTGTCATACGCGCCTGGAACAATCGTCTGGCTCCGCGTGCCATTGTCTGCCCCAGGCCTTTGCTCAAAGTTCATACCCAAGTATGATGGTCCGTACCGGATCCTGCACCAGACATCACCAGTCATCTACATGGTTGAACCTATTCAGCCACCTACAAATCAACGGCGACGCGGGCGCGAGACTGCACACGTCGACCATCTAAAACTTCACTACGATCCACCAGTCCTGCCTGTGCCATAGGTCGCCAGGATGGCTCCTTTCGCACCGGGGAGTCAATGTAGTGACAAATATGGGCTCTGCTAAAGAAAGGATGAAGAAGACATTTGTTGTGGCGGAGGCTCGTGCTGCTGCTGAAACTCCTGGCTGCTCTCTCGCTGCTGTTAGGCTCAATAAACGGTTGCTTCACCCCGGGTTGGCGTCTAACAGTATTCTTACAGTTTATTTTTTAACGAGTGAACACTTTTGTCTCCTTCTGTCTGTTTTCATATTGTGTATTACTTCACTAATTTATTGCTAGTTCTTTTTCTTGTAAAGCAAGTTTTTTGTAGTTCATTCGTCGATATTTGTATCAACAACACTTTTGTATAATATGTGTTCAGTGACAGTAAAAAAATGCGTACAATATTTCCAATAACTGTGTCTGTAAATACTACGTGTGTCTGTATTGTACGACTATGTTTCTGAATTCAGTAGCCATGGTTTTTGTTTCACAATACACTTTTTGAAATATTCAGGTTGTATGGACAACAGTGGAAACTACTACTTGCACGGCATGTCTTATTCAACATGACAGAGATACGCATTAAGTGACATGTACCCCCTCCCCACTTTATATTTAAATGTTTTTCAAAATAGCCCAAAACATTTTGAACGTTACATTACCCATCAATCTGGGAAGGACAATTGCGCTATCTACTTTTTAATGTGGCAAGACGCACGCTATGCGCATCTCATTGTCCTTCTTAAATGCAGAGTTGAATCTGGGGAACGCCTAGGCTCCAACTGTTTTATTCTTCTACATGAGTTTCATGAGCACTGTGCACGTTAACAGCGTGCTTGCTGGCAGTGCGTCACGTGATATAAAGAGAAATAAAATGGCAAAGGACCCTTGAGTGAACTCGCGGCGTAGCGACAAACAGCACACTGCCACAAAACAACTAATAATAAACAAGTTCGTCTCGTCTTAGTTTACGTGCGGAGCACAGAAGACCACAGTGTAAATTCCACATGTGATACATTCAACTTACCTTAAAACAGCTGACATCCGGAGTAGTTCATGTGGCGCGTCTTTTTCGCTGGCCGACAGCCCACACGAACACGTAATAAATAAAAAATCGGAGCACACCAGCTGCGTCAGAACACAACTAATTTCAGCGACACTGTCGGTGAAAAGCCCACACGTTACGGTGCAATTTTTACGGCGTATGGATTCAACAAGCTTCACCAGTGTATTGCATAACTAGCGTTATGCTAGTGCCTATGTGTGCCGCCATCTTGCATAAAAAGAAACAAAAACAAAGAAACAATACCAGAAGTACGTTTAGATCATGTGATTGCTTTCAACCAATCGTGGCACAGCAATTTCCACATACATCTCCTGAGATATGATACGAAAACAAGTACCCGGGACTGCCTGAACGATTTATTTCGGGCAGCTGGAAGATATCGCCGCTAGAGTGTACTAGAAGTGTTGAGTGGTGTAACCGCGCCTCGCCGCCTGATTCCTTCCGCGTTGCCCGTAGCATTGGCGCTGCAGTGGAATAGTACTGAAAGAGCCGCACGCCTCGTGCAGGAACTGCTATGTGCTTTGGCTCCTTCCTCGCAATTTCTTGATGCAGATTTCTTTGTACTTGCTCATCATTCATGTCTAACACATGATGCCATAGCCCATGAAGTATGACACGCCACGCTTCTGAATTTGAGCTCCAAAAAGCCCTTGTTAGAGATCGAAAATAATTTTAAAAAGGTGTGTCTTATACTGATTTCTTCTGTGTTTACTCCTTCTTCATTGGTTATGTGTCTAGTATATTCAGAACAACTGAGCTAATTTATTGAAAGGTAGCTGTGCTCAGAAAGTGGTGAGATTTAAAAAAAAATGCCATTTCAAGCGCACGAAGTACCAAGAGGCTGTGAGTAGAGAGTTCTTTGTCGGTTAGGTGTCTACAATATTCAGATTAACTGAGTCAATTCATTGGAAGGTAACTGTGCTCAGAAAGTGGTGAGATTAAAAAAAATACTGTTTCAAACGCACGCAGTACCAAGAGACCGTAAGTAGACAGGGAAGAGGAAGAGAATCTGAACCCCCTACACCACGAAATGTTTTTGTAATTTAACTTCTCAGAGTATACTAAAATATTTACACACATTCATAGCAACCACCAATCGCCAAAATTAGTCATTCTGCTGCACCCTCTCCCTCAAAAAAAAAAAATCTGTGTGCTGGCCTTGCGCCGAACATTTTTTGAGTTTGCGAAGCTAAATTTAGCATCTCTGTACAAATGTGCACTGTAAAATTCATATTTTCGACAGTATCATGTCTTAAAACTAGTTCAGGTCTAACAAAGTCGGACGAGAAATGCACCGCCTAAAAATAGTAGCTGTACTAAGGGGACATTGATTGCATGGACATTGTTAATGGGGGGGTGTTGTGTGACTTAAATGCATGTTGATACAATTGATTGATATGTGGGGTCTATCTTCCCAGAACCATCATTTGATTATGAGAGATGCTGTAGTGGAGGGCTCCGACAATTTCGACCACCTGCGGTTCTTTAACGTGCACCCAAATCTCAGCACACAGGCCTACAACATCTCCGCCTGCAACGGAAATGCAGCTGATGCAGCCGAGATTCGATCCCGCGACCTCCCGGTCAGCAGCCGAGTATCTTACCCACTAAACCACCGCAGCGGGGCCTTAAATGCGTGTACTTGTGAATGTGTGTGTGTGTGTGTGTGTGTGTGTGTGCGTGTGTGCACGCGTGCTTACAGCATATATATACAAGTTGAATTTTCCAAAACAAGGTGCACCATTGCCTGCCTACACATTTGCCACTTAATAATAGAACTAAATTTATAATACAAAACAGTGTGATTAATTTGCTGGCTTCCAGCCCCGCCGTGGTGGTCTAGTGGCTAAGGTACTCGGCTGCTGACCCGCAGGGCGCGGGTTCGAATCCCGGCTGCGGCAGCTGCATTTCCGATGGAGGCGGAAATGTTGTAGGCCCGTGTGCTCAGATTTGGGTGCACGTTGAAGAACCCCAGGTGGTCTAAATTTCCGGAGCCCTCCACTACGGCGTCTCTCATAATCATATAGTGGTTTTGGGACGTTAAACCCTACATATCAATCAATTTGCTGGCTTCCAATGGTGTTACACCATTAGAGTATTTGAAAAGCAGCGCTATTTAGGCTGTCAATACAAAATGAGAACTTGTTACAATGAATTTATGCAGAATAACAGATGGGCTATATATACAATTGACAGTTTTTAATAAGTTTGTGTGTTGTATTTAATATGTTTAATATGTAATAAACATTTCAGAAAGCAATAATTATTGCCTTCCATAAAACTGGCATCATAAAATTGAGTCGTCACCGATATATTTGCTGTAACAACCTTACTTATACTCCGGTTTCTCGTAAAACAATGGAGTGCATATAGGCTCATATGAGAAACGCTGTGCTCCTGGATATCGTAGAGACTGCCAACAAAATGAGCATATGGTTTAGTTGCAGTTTTGATATTTCTCTAGTAGCCGGTAGGCGGATCAGTGCAAATTCCGATTGACATTTTTTTTGTGGGTCGACAGGCTCTTGAAACAGTGAATGTATCGACGCAATTTCGACATACGTGCATATTCACTCGTGCATCATGGCGCGTCGCAGGTGCATCTACTGATACAGGCTCAGAAAGGCATTAAATGCACTAAAAACGGGAAATTACATTGTTTCGCAGGCTACGGCGCACGCACTCGCAATGCAGACACTCCTTAAAATTTAAGTACCATTGGAGAACAGCGCCGCGGCTAGTGTCACCCGCCATAGAATCAGCCGAGATGTGGCGCGTCTGCCTCATTCATTCCACTGCCCTCTTCTAGTATCGCCGCTGTATGGCCATCTTAAGTGAGACAGAAAATTTTTGATGCATTCTACCCTACCAGCAAAATTTGCTTGTGCCAAGCATGGTAAATCATCTGTGGCCAAGCTGTCTATGCTTGGAAAGTTAATAGGAGGCCAAGGGAAGTTTAGTGCTTGGGAAGTGTGACAAGTCTACCATTGGTTAAGCAAAGGAAGGCCGTGCTTGAAAAATCATTGGAAACACCTCTATTTATTGTTGGCACTGTGTTAGAATAGCATGCAATAGCCAAATGTAAAGAATGACAAGATGAAGAAAAGAAGAAGAGAAAGAAGTCTTGAATTGGTAACTTAAAATGCTGGATAAGGGAGAAGAAGAGAAAAAAGTTGAGGGCGGGGGGAGTAAGGAACGTGAAAGCCGGGACGTGGCGTTCGAGCAGCGCAAGGAAGTGCTGGTGTCCCTGGACCGTAATGGTTCTCACCCGAGCACCTGACTCGGCGAGCAGCGCATAGAGCAACCGCTGATCCTGGGCTGCAGTTTCGCCCGAGCACTGACCTCGGCGAGCAGCCCCGGAACCACCGCCGATTCTGGTCTGCAGTGTATCCCGCCCGAGCACCTGCCTTGGCGAGAAACCACTGGAGCTACCGCTGTAGTGGTTCTTCAACATCGTCGCCATCGTTGAGCATCGATATGGTGTGTCATCATGCCTGAGAGGGACTCCCAGCGGACCGGAGGCCACGCCACAACTGTAAGCGTGAGAACTAGAGAACGCAAACGGAATCAGACGGTGAAACGCGCGTCATTAAGACATCTCCTTTTCTTTGTTTTTCAACGTGTGCGTGTTTTTGTTGTTGTTTCGTTTTGTGATTTTTATGGTAATGAAGTGGGAGTTTTCGTTTGGTACCATCAGCCTCTATGGTTCATTTCGCAACGCCCGACGAGTGAACCAGGCCTCAGCATATACGCGTGACAATGGCGAACCTGCCAGGATCCCTGTAACTTTGTCACATGCCTAGGTCTGTCAGGAGCTGTGAAATCGATCTGGAAGGCTTGATGGCAGCCGGTAGTGCTGCGGGATTATCGGCTGAGGCTATAACGACGCTCTAGCATGAGGAACAGAAAAGATTACGTGAAGAGCTTGCAGAGGCACGAGAGGCCGCGAAAGAAGATGAAGAGCGAGCGAAAGCCACTTAAGAGCGAGCGAAAGCCGCTGAAGGGAGAGCGAAAGCCACAGACGAGCGAACTTATAAAAACTTAATGCTGGAAAAGGAGCTCATTGAAAAAAAATTGCAGTTGCGCGCAAACACTAGTGTGGAAGTACCAGATAGGTCAGAGATGGTACCTCAGCCACCAAAAGTGAGCCCGCGTAAGTTAATCGCACCTTTTGACGAAAGGCGAGATACCTCGGCGCTTATACACATCGGTTCGAGGGAATAGCGATAGAACAAGGCTGGCAGAGGAGTGATTGGGCGACTGAATTGAGCATGTGCCTTGTGGGAGAGGCATTGGCTGTTTTTAGCCGGATGCCAGCAGCGGATGCGCTAGATTACGACAAGGTCAAAAGGGCTCTGCTCTAACGTTTCAGATTAACTGCCGAGGATTTCCTAAAGAAATTCCGGAGCTCGAAACCACAGGAAAATAGACAGGCCAGCAGTTCGCTGCTCGAATCTCCAATTACTTTGACCGGTGGTTGGAGATGGCTAACATAGAGAGATCATTCGAGGATCTAAGATATGGCATGATTGTGGAAGAATTCCTGCCATCGTATCACAAAGGAGTGGCAATATTCCTGAAGGAGCAGAACTTGAAGACTGTGGTTGAGCTGTCCGAACATGCTGACCGTTATTTGGAAGCTCAAGGTCAAAGGAATATAGGGAAAGCCCAAGATGAGAAAGGGTTGGAGAAGAAAGAGCAAACTCGGAGTGCAATCAAATGCTACCTCTGTGACAAGATTGGGCATAGAGCAGCAAATTGTGCCGCGGGTCGCACTCCCAGTTCATCGTCGAAATGCGATCGGTGCGGAAAGCGTGGGCACACAACAGAAACCTGTCGCGATCGGTCAGGAAATAAAACGGCTTGCATGGTTGCAGATGAAAGCTCTCCTGATGCTGACAGGAAAAAGCAACGTGACCAGGAGGACAAGGATAAGACAAGTGCTGTTACGACTTCTGTCAAGGCGGGAGAATTCGAAGATGCTTTGCCAGTGGTCGTGGGGATGTGGCACGAACGTAAAGTGTCGGTCCTTCGAGACACGAGCTCCAACATTGTACTTGTAAGAGAATCCATGGTGCCAGAAACGGATATCATGGGTACAGAAAAGCCGGTTCGGTTGACTGATGGAACAGTACGGCAGATGCCAGTTGCTAGGGTACTGATTTTGTCGCCGTATTACTGTGGTTGGATTGAAGCCCGATGTGTCAGAGACCCTCTTTATGACGTAATTCTCGGTAATATGCCAGGGGTTAGAGGAGTTGATGATCCGGATTCCCTCTGGAGATTGCCTACTACATTGCGCGCTGAGGGTACGGAGTTCTAACCTCATAAGGCTATGGATAAACGTGACGAGAGATGTGTTGATCAGCATACCAGGGAAGATTCTGTCTATGTCGTGGAGAAAGCTACGAGGAACAAGAGTGAAAAGGAAAAAGAGGGCATCAAGGAGAACAACTCAGTAGCAGCCATGGACATAACTGCAGCAGAAATGGGGAGAATGCAGGAAGCGGACAGTACGCTGCGACGCTGTTTTGAGATTCAGGGCAAATGGATCTATTATAAGAGGAGTCGAGTCGTGCATAAGTTTGAGAAGCTTTCAGGGCTGCTCTACAGAATAGTCAAGACCCATGAGGGAGGGGAAAAAAGACAGCGGTGCCAGTGAGTTTACGAAGGGCTGTTCCAGACTTGGCACATGACACTATTAAGGCTGGCCATCAGGGAGTAAGAAAGACAATTAGCAGAGTCGCTGAAGAGTTTTTTTGGCCGTGCATGCAAAGCAACGTTAAAAGGTTTGTGCGATCTTGTGACACATGTCAGAGAACCACAGCAAAAGGTTTGGTCTTGAAGGTACCTTTGAGAACTATGCCTATTATTGAGCAACCTTTTCAAAGAGCCGCAGTGGACATCGTAGGACCTATAAAACCAGTATCTCACAGAGGAAATAAGTACATACTTACCATGGTGGATGTGGCTACTCGGTACCCGGATGCGGTTCCAATGAAAAACACAGATACGTTAACAATAGCGGAGGCCTTGTTGGAAATGTTTATGAGGTATGGGATTCCGAGAAAGATACTAACGGATAGAGGAACCTATTTCACCTCGGAATTGATCAGGGAGATTTGTAGACTGCTGTCTATGCGACACCTCTTGATGACATCATATCACCCCATGTGCAACGGCTTGGTTGAAAGGTTCAATGGCACACTCAAGAATATGTTGCGCAAGGTGTGCCAGGAGAAACCCAAGGAATAGGATCAATACCTACCGGCACTCTTGTTTGCATATAGGGAAGTGCCGCAGGCAAGCACCGGCTTTTCGCTGTTCGAGTTGATTTATGGAAAAGCGATTAGAGGACCACTAATGGTTCTGAGGGAAGTCTGGTCGAACACCGAATTGAAAGAAGAGCAAAAGTCCTTGTATGTGTATTTATTAGAACTTCGGGAAAAGCTTGAAGAAACTTGTCGCATCGCACGGGAGAGCCTCGCCGAGGCCCAGGCATCATACAAGAAGTATTATGATAGAATAAGGCGAAAAAGGGTCGTGCAGGTTGGGGACGAAGCATTGGTACTCCTACCAAGTGACAACAACAAGCTCACAATGAGTTGGAAGGGACCTTTTGAGGTGAAGAAGAAGGTGAATAATGTCGACCATGAGCTTGAAATTGGAGAAAGGTGAAAGGTACTACATGTCAACATGCTGAAAAGATACGAGGACAGGCAACCCAACAAAGCAGAGGGCGTGGCAGGCATGGTTGTTACGGAGACGGAGTTGGAAGATCCATACGAAGAAGAAATACCCACATACAGCATAACCAAAACAATGGGTCGAGAGAAGGTGGTTATAAACTCCGATCTCAATGAGGTGCAGAGGAAAGAAGTGGAAAATGTGTTACAAGAGTTCGACGAAATCTTCTCAGACCTCCCACGCAAAACGACGTTGCTCAAGTGCAATATGTGATTAACCATGGAGAGGCCAGTTTATGTGAAACAGTATCCTCTGCCACTAGCTGTACAGAAAGACATAGATATGGAAATCAAACAGATGTTGGACCTGGGGATTATTAAGCGTTCCACATCTGCATACAACTCATTTCTTGAGGTGATAAAGAAGTCTGACGGGTCTAACAAAGTCTGTGTGGATTTTCGGCATCTAAACAAGGTACTGGTTGATGACGCAGAGCCCATACCACGAGTTGACGCAGTATTTTCGAAGGTCGCAGGAAGAAAGTATTTTTGAAAGCTGGATCTAACTAAAAATTACTGGCAGATACCCTTGGATGAAGCATCTAAGGCGAAAACGGCCTTCTCATGTGCACGAGGGTTATTTCGATTCAGATTCATGCCCTTCGGACTGAAAACTGCATCGCAGACTTTCAATAAACTCAGGCAAATAGTGCTACATGGACTCCAAAATGTGGAGCATTATATAGACGATATCCTAGTGGCGACAAATTCTTGGCCGGAACATGTGAAGACATTACAGGAAGTGTTTCGTAGGCTCCAAGGGGCGGTGATCACAGTGAAACCGACAAAATGCTAAATTGGGTTTCAAGCAATTACCTTCCTTGGACACACCCTGGTAATGGGACACATCGCAGCTCATCCTGACACAATTGAGAAGATACAGTCGGCGCCAAGGCCATTGAACAAGAAGCAGTTGAGATCCTTATTGGGCCTTACAGACTACTATAGAGATTTTATCCCTCATTACGCGGATATAGTGAGTCCCTTTACCGATCTCACCAAAAAGAATGCGCCTAACAGATTGCCTTGGTCGGAATGTCAAGAGCAGGCATTCGAGCAACTCAAGAGGTGTATGGCTGAACCCCCGGTCCTTATGGCACCAGATCTCAGTAGGACATTTGTTTTGCGAACGAATGCATCAGAAAGGGGTGTAAGAGCGGTTCTTGGCATGGGAGCCAAGCATTTTGGCCAATGCGATATCTGGCTTATTTATTTTAGTTTTTGTCTTGGCTACACTTTGATGCCCTGGCTACTTTTTCCTAGATTTTTCATGGCCCCTCCCATGAGAAGTAACGAGACAAATATTTTTAGTGCTTCAGGTTTTTTTTACATGTAATATATAGAAGGCGATATGCTATTTTTCCATTTCGCGAACTCTTGTATTCTGAAGTGTTGCTTGGGCTTCTCTTGAAGTCATCTATCGTAGTGGCATGCCTTCTCGCATAGGTGCACCTTCTTGATCTGAAGCAAACACGAGCCATCCTTTTGTTACATCCGAAACATCCGCATCAGTTTTGATGAATAGGGTATGTCTCATCTGGAAAACGGAAGAAAAAAATTGCCCGCAGCTTCCCTCGGGGGAACACTGAGGTGGATGCGGAGCATATAATTGGTTAACGGGGTGTTAAAGTGCGACTTACTTGGGTCGATGGCTAAATTGGTTAACGTGGTTGTGAAATGGGGTGTTAAATTGCGACTTACTTGGGTCGATGGCTAAATTGGTTAACGTGGTTGTAGGAGGGGGTGTTAAATGAGTGAACACGTACACACGTATGCGAAAGGGCGGCGCTGGTCGAAGGGACGTCGATCATTGTGTTTGTGGATTCGTTGGCATTCATTTCACGGCGACTTCGGACGTCGACGCGCCGTACAAACCAACGGACGAGCGGCAACTGAGCGAGCGAGCGCCGACCTTGAGTATATATACAGCGCGACGGCGCATGCGCTGTCAGCTGTCGAATGTTCTCGAAGGAGAAGCACGCGCGGCACAGATGGTGGGCGACGGCGCGACGGCGCATGCGCGCGCGTCAGCTTGTCGAATGTTCGAGAAGCGGTGCGGACGGCGCGGACGGCGCACTATAAGGCGCGAGTATAAGATGCTTCCGCATCTAAAAAACCATCATGAGGTCCTCTCCTTTAATAAGCCATCATTTAGGCAAGCGCTTTCACCAATTTTCAACAGAACACACGATAGGAACATTTGTTGGGAAACTATTGGTTATGCATTTTTATGAGGATGACAGCACCTGCACAGACAAGAAGAAAATACTTGTTGGACTGCATGCTGCATTTTTATTACTAAAGTAGTGTGCAGTAATGAGAGATCTGCATAAATACAAAAAATAAAGAAACAATTAAAAAAATAATTTTATCCTCGCACACTGTAGAACATATTGTTACATTTAGAAATGTGTTTATTACGCTGTAGCGTACTGGTAGACTTGAAGGGGTCATGCACCAGAGGCCTACCTCGCTAGCCGCTCTTCTCTAATCTGCCTGTTCCCCGGTACCTAGAGGCTCATACCCAAATCACATATTCATAACATTTCCCTCCGTGCAGACGAAGCCCACCCGGCGAGTTAAAGAGTCTCTCTGGGAATATAGCGCTTCAAACGTGCTATATGGACAAGTTCAGTCTTTGCAGATTGTCGGCCATTCGAATGAAGACGTGCTTCGCAGTAAGTTACATCGCTTATGCAGTCTAAAACAACATAAGGTCCCGCATAGTGTGCCAGCAATTTTTCACACAACCCACGTTTCCTATTTGGCGTCCACAGGAACACGTGGTCTCCGCGATTATACGTCACGTGTCGACGTTGACGGCCAAAACGTGTCTTCAAGCTGATCTTGCGAAGCGAGGGTGCGCAGGTAAGCAAGACGTCAGGCTTCTTCTGCATAGCAGACGATCTCGAATATACCAGAATCATGGTGGTCCAAAAATGGGAAGACGATATCTAGGGTATGACGAGGTGGCCGAGCATACAGAAGAAAAAACAGACTGTAGCTGGTAATCTCAAGCTGTGCAGTGTTAAACAAGTAAGTGATGAAAGGTAGCATGCCGTCCCAGTTCTTGTGATCTGCTGCAACATACATAGAAAGCCAGGCCGTTTGTTTGGGGATGATATGGCGTAGAGTGCCGAAAGCTTGAAGCGCATAGACGAAGCATCTCTTCCACCACGTCTGCAGTGAATTGTCGCCCACGATCACTGAAAACAATTTTAGGAGAAACAATCCATGTCGTAGAACCACAAAAGCAGCATGAATAAACACACGTCAGCTGCAGTTGCCGATGGTATAGCAGCTGTCTCGCAGTACCGTGTTAAGTGATTGGTGCATACGACTATCCAGCAATTGCCATTAGAAGACCTCAGAAAGGGACCTAGAAGGTCCATCCCAACTTGCTCGAATGGAGTTCTAGGGAGTGGAATAGGATGTAGTCGCCCTGGAAGAGCACTGGTAGGGCGCTTGTGGCACTGGCACACGTTGCAACTAGAGACGTACTGTTCCGTAGTCTGGTGCATTTTCGGCCAGTAAAATCTTTCTTGAAGCCGGCAAAGAGTTTTCGCTGTGCCTAGATGGCCGGACTGTTGGGTCATCATGCATAGTCCTGCAAGACGGAAACGCGAAGGCTCTTTGGAATCACAAGAAGATATCGTAAGCCGGTCGTAGCATAGTTTTTTTTTACACAAGCTCGTCACGCATGCAGAAGCGAGTCGCCGATGGTCTTAACTCGGTAGGAAGGAGCTCCTGTATGGTGCGGTCTCCTTGCTGCTCAATCCTAAAGGCGTTCATATTAGGAAATGGCAGGTTCAATGGCGCGGTGTAGGTGCCGAAGTTACCCGCGTCACAGTCGGTCGTTGAAAGCGGTAGTTGCGAAAGACAATCTGCATCAGCGCGACGATGACTGCTTTTATAGAAAACCGTAATGTCGTATTCCTGCAGACCGAGTGCGCAGTGCGCTAGTTGACCAGATGGGTCACGCAGATAGTGCGCAGTGCGCTAGTTGACCAGATGGGTCACGCAGATTGACCAACCAGCAGAGCGAATGATGATCTGTCATGATGGTAAAGGGGCGTCCGTACAGGTAGGACTGGAAGCGCAGCACTGCAAAGAATACTGCGAGGCATTCTTGCTCCGTGACGGTGTAGTTATGCTCGGACTTGCTTAGCGAGCGACTTGCATATGCAACATGTTCTTTGGTATCCAAGCGTTCAACCAACATGGCGCCTACACCGACACCACTAGCGTCTGTGTGAAGTTCTGTGGGAGCCAGAGGATCGAAGTGTCGAAGAATCGGATGGGATGTCAAAAAGAACTTCAACTCAGAAAAAGAGAACGTACATTCCGGAGTCCAGTCAAATGCCGCGCCTTTCTGAAGCAGGCACGTGAGTGGGTACGTGATATTGACGAATCTAGGAATCAATCGACGGAAGTATGAGCAGAGGTCCAAGAGCTGCGTAGTTTTTTTGCTGAGTGAGGTTGCTTGAACGCCTCCACTGCAGCCGTTTTCGCAGGATCTGGCCATATGCCTTCTTTGTTCACCAAGTGTCCAAGGACGAGTGTTTGGCGCTCTCCTAAAACGACATTTTTTTAGTTGCGCACCAAGCGTGCTTTACTTAGGCAGTGCAGCACGAGGTCGAGGCATGTGTTGTGCTCACAGAAAGTGCGCCCAAAAAATCACAACATCGTCCTGATAACACATGCATACTTCCCACTTCAAACCACGCAGAATGTTGTCCATGAAGCGCTCAAAAGTTGAAGGCACATTGCATAGTCCGAATTGCATCACAATGAATTAAAAAAGTCCATCTGGTGTAACAAATGCCGTTTTCTCTTTATCTTCCTCGTTAATTGGCAATCTGCCAATATCCTGACCTCAAATCAACAGACGAAAAGCAGGAGGCTGATGAAAGACAATCTATAGCATCATCAACACGTGGTAGTGGGTACGCGTCCTTCTTTGTGATGGCGTTGAGATGGTGGTAGTCAATGCAAAATCGCCATGTTTCATCTTTCTTCTTGACCGATATTATGGGAGTGGCCCACGGACTGCATGATTCCTGAATCACATTCTGCTTTAGCATCTCGCCAACCTGTTAATTTATCACTGCGCGTTTCTAAGGTGATACCCGGTATGGCTTTTGCCGGAGAGGTCTATGGTATGCCGTATCTATAAGGTGCTTTAAACAAGAATCAGGGAAAGACAATGGAGCCTGTAGCTGTGCGAAATCGAAAAGACCAGCATGTTTGCATAGCATACTCGCCAGGTAATTATGCTCGTTGGTGCTAAGAGACTTGTCAATCATTGTCATTATGGAGGTGTCCCCTGGCGTGCAAATGATTGGAATCGTGCTTATCTGGAGAATCGCTGCTCTCTGCAAGGATGGCAAGGGAGAACACCTGATGTTGACATGATCTTAACAAGTTGTAGACCCTCTGGCAGTACCGAAGGTTCATTGGAGCGGTTAATCACCCACAATCCAGTATGCCCTTGCACAGCCGACAACTGTACAATATGGTATTAGAACTCTTTTCTTTATGCAGCTTAGGTGAATGGGCTCTACGGTGGCATCAAATGTCATCTCGGTTGCAGGGGAACCGACGACAGGAACACACTTGGCAGACAAGAGTGGTACAGTTGTATCCATGGACACGACACGCAAAGGGTGCTTTCCATACAGGGTGGGCTTTTCATAAACGCTACTGAAACATTTTGAATCTACTGTATTCTCTCCTGTGCGGCAATCGACAGTGGCACCACAAAGATTCAGGAAATCGAGTCCTAGAATTACTGTCATGCATTGAGTGAAAGAGAACAGCGAAATCGGCAATAAAATTCTGGCCACCCAAACTAACAGTCACTGTGCAAACACCAACGGGTTGTATGACATCTCCGCTCACTCCATGAAGTGTATCAGCACGGTTCCCAACGAAACATTACCTTTTGTCCAAGAAGGAGTTTGAATGCTAGACTCATCACTGATATGGTTGCACCTGTGTCCACTAAGGCCATTTTTGAGACACCGTCGATTAGCACACGAACCTTATTTCTAAACATGCAAATAAAGGAGGCATTTCTTTGGAAATCGAAGACTGTCCATTGACTTCACCTCCAACAGTTGCGCCAACTAGTCGCGCCGAATAGAATAGAAATTCTATTAGGAGGTGGCGAAGGGTAGCTGGCGCCTAGGAGACGGCGATCGATTGGAGCGAGGGGCTGGCGAGGGTGTCAGACTGCAGTCAGAGGCCGGAGAATGGTTTCGCAGCAGCTTTGGTATCTCGTGGGATGCGCTTCAAGGGAACATTGGTGCTCGTGCAAAGCCAGACAAGTGGGATCTCGCTAAGCGGTCGTATCTTGGCGGCTGCCAGTAGTTGCAGTACCTGGCAATGTGGCCTTCTACGCCACAGTTGTAGCAGACGGGTAGGGGTCATTCGCCGAACCACTGCTGAGAGCGCTCTGCTGTGTAAGGTCGCCTCTGAAGGGAGTGGAGCAGCTTGCTGAATAGGAACTGCCCGCCTCTGTGGAGCGGGGCCCGTACGAAGGCGTCGGTCATACCGCTGGTCAGGTGTGAATGAGTCTCGACGTGGCCAGGAAGTTCCAGCTTCGCTAAAGTCCGTCGACTGTACCGATGGTGGCAGAGGAGCAAACGGCGCCGGGTAGTAGGATGAACAGGTAGGCGGATGATGGATAGTGTCGTCGACCAGTCTGTCTTGTCGATGTAGCTCTTTTCACAATATTGCCCTTATAGTAGCGGCAAGGTCGGCAGGCGGGCTTCAGCGACGCTGTCGACAGTTGTTAGATTTGCCAGCCTATCAAATTTCGGGGCAATACGACGGGTCTTCAGCTTCTCGAAAGTACGGCAGTGACGTTGGACGGGGGAGACGGAAGTGAGGTCTTCCCTGCCTATCAAGAAATTGTAGAGGTCCTCTGCTATACCCTTTTAGATGGTGTCCGACCTAGTCCTCTTCAGACATGTATGTGCCTATGATCTTGCAGAGCATGAGAACCTCCTCTATGTAGGTTGTACCCATGTCTGGGCTCTTTAAGCCAACATGCGCTCCGCGCTTTTTGTTTTCCACTCAGAGTCGCCGAAGCATTTCTTGAGTTCTTCGGCGAAACGATCCCACGTTGTTAAGGAATCTTCGTGGTTTTCGTACCACATCAAGGAGGTTTTCGTGAGAAATCAACAGCGCGACATTTCCCAGTTGTCGGTGGGATACCAGCTGTTGTACCGTGTCACCCTTTTGTAATGCGTCAGCCACGCATCCACGTCTTGTCCTGCTCTTCCCGCGAACGAGCGGGGTTCCATATAGCGATACCGAGGTGCAGCCGGCACTGACCTTTGCGTGGTTGAGAAGCCGTGACCTTCGCTCTCGGCCATGACAGTTGTTGTCGGTAGACCAGCGAGACGACGGCTTCGGCGAATTTCAAACGGCTGTGGCTCCGTGGTTCGTCAACGTGCTGTAGCCTGTACCTCCATCACTCTGTTACATTTATAAATTTGTTTATTATGCTGTGGCGTACAGTTAGACTTGAAGGGGTCGTGCACCGGAGGCCTATATCGCTAGCCAAACTCCTCTTCTCTAGTCTGCCTGTTCCCCGCTACCCAGAGGCTCATACCCAAATCACATATGCTTAACAATATATTGTCTCAATTGAAAAAAATGTACTTTTTTACTGATTGCATTATGGACACAGCATCGGCCGAGAAGCACTGTTTAGTGTCCCTGTTTTTTTTTGTATTTATGTACTTTTATATTTATAAACATTACTGAAGTAATCAATGCACCTTTATTTAGGAAGGTTATTTTTGTCGTGTACCTTCTGCTGTCAATGCTTTATTTTATTTCAATGCTGATTATTGAGCAGTCCTGCCGCTTTGTCGTGCAGCTGACTGATTAAATTATGAAATTGGTTATGTGCTCTGGCTTTAGCGCCCACAAATCAGCAAGGTGATAGAACAGGAAATAAGATTATACAACGTTTAAGTGGTGAATATAGTGGCAGTGAAACTGTTTCGATGCTCAGTTTTGCTCCGGCTGGCAGAAGTTTGCTTTTTTTCAGGAGGGCAGCATATATAAACTGAAAAAAAAAAAATTGTATTAGTAGGTCAAGTTTTCAAAGCAAACATCAGTGATGCAGTATGTGCAATATTCTGGTCCTGGTGAAACATTTTCTAAAGAACAGCAACCAGAATAATACAGAATCGAGAAGTGTACATAACAAAAAGCCATAAGAATATTGCCAATAAAATGCTAAGCAAAACTAATTTATTTTTCTGTTGATGCTCACCAAGCATAGGCACCATCACATTTGCAGGCTTTGAAATGGAAAATTGTTTTCAGTGGCCCAGCAGTACTTCTTAGTACAATATGATGGAGCTTTCTGTGCACAGCATATTCAGTACTGCTGACATTTTCTAAAAAAAAAGCAATGCATAAATGAGAAAGTTAATAAATGTAACAGATGCTTGGAAGCTTTGAAAAGGTCTCTACTATATGCAGTGATTGTGGTGCCAACAGAAGGATAATTTTGCTTTAACAAAACAGCATAAATTCCTCAAAAAATTCATTGCACATTCTACGAACTACTTGTAGGACTGGCAAAAGTATGCCTTTGTTGTATAAAATTGTGATTGAAAATAACAAAACCCAGTAAGTATTTAGGCCCAATTATTTCTTGTAAACAGCACTTTTTGGCATAAAGTTCATAAATATTCTATTCGATAACTGGAAGAATCATCTGTATTTTTTGTAATTTATATATAGTCTGATGAGTGGCACTCACTCCATGCAAGAAAACAGAACAGATATACATAACTATCAATCATTTAGCTGATGATAGATCATTTACAATAGATTACACAATGAAAATTCTGTATTACATTCTGAACAGCATTGCTCGCCATATGTGGCGTACTTATTGACTAACTACAACTTTCAAATTGTGGCAACATTTGAAAAGACAACTTTCTCAATATCGATAAATAAAATTCCAAAGTCACTGAAGCTAAAATTGCATAATATTTTTTTCAATAGTAGAATTGCACTAAAGTAGACCTAACTATACCGAGGAACCTTTTTGTGTCAAAGCATTACGTAAATGAACAAATAATACAAGCACCGACGAATTCGGATGGTAGATGACCCATGACATTCTCAAATTCGGCACCAGCCTTCATATCTATTTTACGTTTTAAGCATGACCGCACGTGCAAGTTAATTATTTCAAATTAATTAATAAAGCACTGGCGTCAACCCTAAATCGCATGGTGCATTAGCGAGATGCACTCGTCGCCAGCGACAGGCAGTCCCACCAGAAGGGATCATGAAATGGCCGCGCACCACGCATCAACATACACAACCGGCAGCTGGGCGCCTGTCCTTCGGACCAGGTCCTTTCAGTTAATTTCAAGTTTTCCCCCCAAAACTAGTGAATCACTAATTTAAAAAATACGCCAAATTGAATCGGTGCTCGGACACCGTACCGAAGAACATTTCGAATATGTCGGTTTTTACTTGTAACAAGAGACTGTAACTAGGCCATGTGCAATCTCTCAGAGACGAGCTAGGACTACAGCTAGGACTGCGCAGCACCCGCTTCTTAACACATGTGCTTTTTTCGCCCTCTTAAACCTGACTGCCAATTCGCATATGGCACTGTGAGAACAAGCACAAATACAAGTACTGCTGATATTTACTCGCCTCCTATTTTAATTTGAATAAACAGCTCATAGCTGCACGGCTGTGACGGCCATGACATTATTCCAACGTGCGAACGAGATGAAGACGGCACGCAGTCATACACGTAACACGCGGTGAAATGTGGAAGCGAGCATAAATGGTGCATGCATGTATACTGACCTAAAGCTAAAAAAATTGCAATATTTTTGGCAACTTTAGTACTATTACCTATGTTCTTTATAGCTGTTCCAGTTTATGGGCTTCTGAAAATTGCCTGTCTGGATGCTTTGGTGAACTATTTTTCTTAAGAGCAGTAGGGCTGTGCATGGGCCAAATGGTGCGCGCGCGGTAAAAAGTGTGCAGCTTAAACGCCACACTGTGCACTTGCTGGTACACTTCTGTCTTTTGGATGAAAAGAAAAAAAGGAGGTATTCCGTAGTGAAGCCAGTGCGAACTGAATTAATGACTGGAACAAATGAGCATCCGTGACCATTCTGTAGCTGTCACGACAAAGTGACCGAAGAAAATTACACATCCACTCTAACCGCTTTACTTTTTTACCAAAACAAATAGCTGAGCCTGTAAAAAAAGCAATACATAAATTAGAAAGTTGATAAATGTAACACATGTTTGGAGGCTTTGAAAAAGTCTCTACTATATGCAGTGGTCGCGGTGCCAACAGAAAAATAATCTCGCCATAACAAGGGAGCATCGATTCATCAAAATATTCATTGCACATTCTATGAAGTACTTGCAGAACTGGCAAAAGTATGCCTTCATTGTAGAAAATTGTGAATAAAATTCACAAAACCTAGTTAGTGATTAAGTTCAAATATTTCTTGTAAACAGCATTTTTTGTGTAAATTTCATGATGTTGCTGCTGGACAACTGGAAGAATAGTGTGTTTTTGTGTAATTTATAAATAGTCTGCCAAGTGGTACTCACTAGAAGCAAGAAAATAGAACAGGTATACATAACTAATAATACATTTAGCTGATGATAGATCATTTCCAATAGACTATACAATGAATATTATAAGGAATGCGTACCTGCTCGCATGCCACGAATTTCTGTCACACAAAAGTGAGTAAGCTTCCTGAACAGGCTAATTCTGTGAGCATTGGCCAGCAGCCACGGTATGTGTCAGCAAGGCCCTTGGCCTCTATAATAAATATCACAGGTATTTTCCCAAACTTTGGTTTCGTTCTACTTATTGAGAAAGGCAAACAACTAAAAGAAACGCACACTTTAAAAAAAGTGTTTGAGCCTTTCTTTTGCATTATTTGCACACCCAGTTCTCGTTGTCAGAATTCTGAGCCACGTCGAGCACGAGCGTAGTCATGAAGGGCGGGTAAACACGCATCATACTTGCCAAGAGAAACGACGTAGAACGATCATTTGGGTCTACAATGTGTGCACGATTAAGTAGTTGACTTACAGTAAGTTGCATCGCTACAAAAATAGGTACAATTAACTAACTCCAGTTGAAGTTGAAATTAAACAGTGTTGTGGCCTGTGTCACAACCATGGATGAAGCAGATGGCAAAGCACACACAGACAGCATCACGCACGCGTGAGGCTCGAGGCCCTTGGAGTGACTCGGGACTTGGATCACATGCATGCGACATAGCTGCTTTTAAGCCGAAGTGTCTGCAGGCTGCCGGCAAGTGGTCAGGGAGTTGGCAGTCAGTCTATGAAGCTTGCTGTTTTTGAATGCATCGATGCCGACATTGCCAACGTTGCCGGTGCTGCGCAAGTATGTTGCTTCTGCCACACACCAACCTTTTAGTGCTACGGAGTTACATAGCCATTCAGCATCAAAGAGTGGGCGAGTTCACAGCAGCGCTGGCAGAATGCTCAACCATTTTCTGCTTTTCACGCAGTGTTTGGCCTGCCTCACCAATCCTGTCACCGACTCGTTCGAATTTTTTCGCCTGGGAAGAAATGCCATGAACTACCGTTCTTCGACCGAGTTTCACCACGTGCGCAACTCTGGTCCTGGTGGCGTGGACGCTCCTATCAGCCTCGCTAGAGATAGTCCTGGCCTGTTCGTTGCCTCGTCAGCTAATGTTCTACGTGCCATCATCTATGATGACGACATTCTGGTTCCTTCAATCATTGACCAGCCTGGCTTGGTGACATTGTCGGCAAGGCATAAAAGGAACATCGTCGACGCCTGCCTTCTTTAATGGACGAGTTCACAGCAGCGCTGGCAGAAAGCTGAACCGTTTTCTTCTGCTTTTTACGCAGGTATGTTACTTTAAGAATGCCAAGTGCATTCATTCAGATAATCGCTTCCTGCTGCTGTTGTCTCACCCACACAGTTTGACATGTACCTCTGATATTTTGTCATTATGCTTTGACCTTATTGTCTGCGTTAGCAGGATTTTCTTGTGCGGTGATGTAGAATTGATCCCGGGGCCTCCTAAGTTAAACAAGGCTAACACTCGTTTACGTGGTTCGTCCTTTGCTGATGAGACAGGTGATTTTGATGCAGCGGATTCTGACTTGTCTTCAGTGACTCAAATGCTTACCGAAATATATAAGGGTCAGCAACATATATCGCAAGATATAGCTGATATAAAGAAGTATCATGAAGTTGTCAATTCTAGGTATGATGCTTTGGAGACTCACGTCTCTTCATTGAAATCTGTTCCCGTCACGCCTTCTACAGCTGCCGGTAACAAAGTGAACAGCGATATTCAGCAGCTACAAATCAAAATCAAGCAACTCGCTATGCGGAACGATGATCTAGAAAACCGATCTCGTCGCAATAATTTGCTGCTGCATGGCCTCGCTGAGACACCAGATAAATCCTCTGACCTTCTGTCTAATCTTTCTGAATTGTTCAAAGGAAATCTGGAAATTGATTGCCCTATTATCGAAAGGTGTCACAGGATTAGACGTAGGCAAGCCGATCGTCCGCGTCTCATTATCATAAAGCTGCTCGACTATCGCAAAAAAACATCTGTCCTTAGAAACGGCTACAACCTTAAAGGGTCTAACTTTCGCGCTTCTGAAGACTATTCATTGCGCGTACGTACAATCAGAAAGAGGCTATGGAAAGCATCACAACCCTTTCAAGATAAGAGCTCGATTGTACGTTTAAGTTTTGATCATGTGTTTATAGATCAAGTTAGGTACAACTGGAACGATGACACGAACACCCTCATTAGGATTCATTCCCGCACAGCAAAAGCTTCTTCTAATGTCACCACGAAGGCTCCTTGACGCCTCAGGAATGATCCTAACGAGCCCCTGCGCATCTTACCGTACTTACTCGATATTACTGCGCCCTCGATTGTAACGCGCACTCGGTTTTCGCGGCGAAAAAATAAGTAAGGCATCGATTGCAACGCGCACTCATTTTTCTCATTGGCCAGCACGATCACAACACTTGGGAAAATGACTCCTTTCGGGAGCGTCTTTCGTTTAAATATGAAGTACGGGGGAAGCTTGTGCCTTTCTGACGTGCAACGGAGCATTGCTGTCACTCTTGTTTTACCGTGGCCCGATGTCAGCATGCAAACTTTCTTCGTCCCCTTCTTCTCGACGGTTGTGGTGCCAGGCATGTCGAAGTAAAGAGGCGTCTGATCGGCATGCCCGATTCGCCCAAGCAGGTAGCCGTTGTTGTGCCGCAAGTTTAGGACGAACCTCTGAAAACTGTGAAGCTTTTCTTCGTACTCCTCCGGCAAGTTTTGGCGCATGCCTGTTTGCTTTTGGAGGGAAAAGCCTTTCCTCTTCATAAAGTTAGTTAGCCAGCACCTGCTCGCTTTAAACTGGCTCCGTGTTAGCCCTTTTTCTAAAGCTAACTGCAAAGCCCGCAATTGGAGCAGTTCTGTCGTCACGGGCCGCTGTGCCGCTCGCTGCTCAAGCACATACTCGGCGAGCAGCTCTTCAATTTACAGAAACCGACCCTGCTGTGGTCCGCTGAAGCCTTTGCATGAATCTTTTACAATCTTCTGCTTTTGTTTCCGCCAGTCCCACACGCACGTTTCGGGAACTCCGAACGACCGCCATGCGGCCCGATTTCCATCTGTTTCGGCATATGCTATGACTTTTCTTTTAAAAGCGGCATCGTGGTGCACTCGTCGAGTTTCTGGAGTCGGCCCTTCCATGCCGTTGATGCTAATGAACTACAAGATGACGAACTCCTCAGCACTCGTACGAAGTGCCGCACATGGGAAACACATAGGCAGAAATGGCCGATGCGCCATGCCGAAGCACGTAGGGGGCGGCCATTTTAGAAATGCCGATGGCAATAGAATGACTGTATTCATTTTTTTTCGCACTTTATTTTAACGCGCATGCGATTTATGAACTCGCTTAACCTGGAAAAAAGGTGCGCGTTAGATTCGAGTAATTACGGTAAATGTTAATGCCAGAAGCCTAGTCAACAAGTTTCCAAATTTTCTTTCACTTATCACGGCCCATTCACCACATATAGCTGGCGTAACAGAAACTTGGTTAAATGAACATATATACGATAGCGAAGTAACACCCCCAGGTTCTACAATCATCAGAACTGACAGACGTCATGGCAGGGGAGGGGGTGTTGCACTATTTTTACGGTCTGATTTTAAGTTTTCAGTTATCCCCAGTCCACCTGATACCGAATCTGTTTGGTGCAAGGTCTTTTTTTGGAAGCATTTCCATAGTTTTTGGCGTAATCTACCGTTCGCCATCAACGCACATAGATCAGCTGCTCGCTTTAACAACTTTTATGCACGAGCGTTTCTTATCTACTTCATCTTTATCTGCCTGGGTGATTTCAACTCTCCAGGTATTTTGTGGCCATCTCTATCGCTCACAAGCTATGATGTAGAAATCAGCAAAGTTCTGTTAGACTTCTCGCGCTATTTTTGTTTAAAACAGATTGTTGAAACTAACACACGAGGGGATGCTGTTTTAAATTTAGTTTTTGTTCGTTCTTTCCTCTTAGACCATGGTTATGAATGCGAAGCTTGCTGATGGTATTTCAGACCACAAGGCTGTTCTAGTATCAATTTCTGTTCCTGTACATACCAACCATTTTGTCAATTCTACATTTCCCGATTTTTTACGAGCCGATGATGCATCTGTTTTTGATCTTTTGTGAGATTCTTTTGATGATTTCGAACGCCTCAGCGAATGTAATGATGTGAATTCCCTGGTGGCTTCTTTTGGAAAGACTGTGGCAACTTGTATTGAGAACTTCGTCCCAATAAAATCGAAAAAGAAAAACCCCCAGCTTCTCTGGATATCACGTGATATACTTCACCTGTCACATCGGGTTGCCAGACTGACATTTAAAAAGAAATGGTGACCCCCTTAAAATACAGGAATTTAACCTCGCCAAACAAGAACTTTGGATCAAAATTAATTCGTCGAAGGATTTATATTTCGAAGTTACGTTGCAAGATTTAATGAAAAGCAACCCTAAAAAATTGTGGGCTTCTATTTTACCCACCTCAGCTGCCACAAATACAGTTGTTATAAATAACGTCCCCTGCAGTGACCCCTCAACCATTTCTAATGCATTCAACGAATACTTCCAATCGGTATTCACAACTGACAACTTGGACATCCCTAGCTTTCACCATGGTTCAAATAACTCAATCAGTGACATTTCAGTATCTCTTGACGGTGTTATGAACCTAATTTTGTACCTGGGAAATAAGAAATTTCTTGGTCCTGACGGCATTCTTAATATTTTTCTTAGATATTGTGAGTGGACCAGCAGCTACTTGACCATGATTTTTCAAAAGTCCTTAAGCAGTTCAAGTGTTCCTTTAGCTTAGAAATTAGCGAAAATTCTTTCTATGCATAAATCTGGCAGCAAGCAGTCACCATTAAACTATCGTCTAATTTCATTAACGTCTCAATCAAGTAAACTTTTAGAACACATAATCTTTAAGCTTATCAAGGGGTTTCTTGAAAATAATAACATCCTAAGTAATGTCCAGCATGGTTTTCGCCAAGGCTTTAGTACAACAACCCAGCTTGTAGAATTTTCCCATGACATTTTGAACGCTCTAGACTCTGGTTACCAAATCGATGCAATTTTTATCGACTTTGCAAAAGCATTCGACACTGTTACACATTCTAAACTTCTGCACAAACTTCACGCTGTTCCTAACAATTATTCCTTAGTTGACTGGATTGCTAGCTTTTTAAACAACAGTTCTGAGTTTGTTTCCTTTTATTCCTCAAACTCGTCTGTTGTGAATGTTTCATTCGGTGTCCCCCAGGGTTCAGTCCTGGAACAACGTTCGTTCTTATTGTACATAAATTATTTGCCCAATAATGTGTCTGCGAAAATCTGCCTTTACGCTGATGACTGTGTCCTATATAATGTAATTAATACTACCAATGATGACCACAATTTACTTAAACATTGTTTTGTGCAATTTCGCAGATGGTTTGACACATGGGAAATGAACATAAACTTTACTAAAACAGTTGCTCTTTCTTTCTGTAAATGCAGCTCTGTTTCGTTCGATTACTCCTTCAATGGCTCCTCTGTCACGTGTGTCCGAATATAAGTACCTAGGGCCTCATCTTCACACCCAATATGTCTTGGTCTAAACATATCGAATACACTTGCAATAAAGCTTTAAAGAAACTGGGCTACCTAAATCGTACATTAAAAGATGCTGCACCCGAAACAAAGTTGCTAACATATAAATCGCTCATCCGTCTCATCCTCAAATATGCCTGACCCGTATGGAACTCTCATAAAAAATCGGACATCAGCACACTAGAATCCGTTCAGAAAAAAGCCATTCGTTTCATTTTCCGCCGTTACTACTGGAATTTCTCACCCTCCTCTCAAGTTGCTACGCTAGGTCTGCAAACCCTGGCCGAGCCACGCGAGCTCGAATGCCTAAAGTTGCTGCATATTCTTGTTAATACCCCACGCTACGCATTAACTAACGAATATCTGTCTCCTGATAGACTGAAACCCAAAAGTAATAGCCAGAAAAGTAACCTGACACCATTCCATCCACATACTAACCTATTTAAATTCAGCTTTTTTCCGCACACTATAGAAAAATGGAATGCATATCCTGGGTCAACTAGATCATTGCCTTTAGAAGATTTCTTGCATGAATGTATTGATTCGCGATTTGTTTAAGAGTTGTAATTTCTTGCATGAATGTGTTGATTCGGAATTTGTTTATTAAGAGTTCTATTTATGTTTGTTAAGAGTTGTATTCTTGTGTGTGCTGATGTATAGCAAACCCATTCCTGCAATAGCCCGATTCGGGCTACAGTAAGTAAAAATAAATAAATAAATGCTGTGTTGGCCAAATTAGAGAAATTCCTCATTTGGAAAGCTTCAATGGTATTGAAGATGACTGGAACTTGATGACGCGCAGAAAGCCAGAAACGTTTACAGACAATTTTAACTGAAATAAAAAGCAGTAACTTGAAAAGATGGTCACACCTTGTTCTCTATCATAATGTGAGCGAATCATTATTTAAGCGCTTGTTACAATTTGTAAAAAACTGTTTTGAGGCCGGAGATGCTCTTATTTATGCCTTATATGTGCATATATTGTATTTCGAACAGCTCATGATCTCCTTCTAGTTCAATATTATCGGAGTTGATTATACAGTAAATCTCAATGATACGAATTCGAAGGGAGCAAGTAAAATATTCGTATCATTCCAAATTCGTAATAACAGGGGTGGAAGCGGGCTTCAGTCTGTTGCAGCAGCTTCGGGAGCAGGAATAATGCGGTTTTGGAGCGCCATTCCAGCAGTGAAAACAGAGTTTTGGAGCAGATCTGTACCAACAAAAGGTGTGTATTGGAGCATCAAAATTTCGTTTTGGAGCAGATTTTCAGGGTCTCGCTTAACTTTTAGTGAGAACTTGTACTTTCTGGTAAACACAAAATATTTCAGTGGCTTTTACTAAGCATGCAATGCTCATCAAGTGACCAGACTTGCCCAAGTCATATATAATAAACCTTACAACATTGCAGGTGAAAGTGCAGCCAATCAAAGAAAAAACATAAGCGGTGTTTTGGGCAGCTACTTGATCTAAAACGAATAAAAAAGTTAATGCCACCAAGGTCTTCGCATTTCGAGCAATTTTTGTGTCAGCGAAATTTTTTTCTTTGGAACAGCAAAATTTTCCATTTTGGAGCAATCTGGAGCAGTTATCTTCAAATACTGGAGGAGAAACAATTTGCATTTACATTCAAGGACATGAAACACTATTCTTAGGCTCGCGTGAAGAGCTAGAAATATTTAAATTGATTGCAAATATCATGGAGCCAATAATCTTAGAAGCACGAGTCCCTGTTTCAGTTGATGATGCGAAAATAATGGTGCCACGCTGTTGAGCATTCTGGAAAAACTTGTTCAGCGATCAATTCTGTATCAAATAAACAAAATACTGGTTGAATAAAATTGTACTTCATGAAATAATTTTATGAATACACCAATGTGGTTACATGCAGGTATGATAGACAAACGCTGTGATGTACATTGCTAGAGACTCGTGCAGTCCCAAGTGCATTTCCCGTGAATGACATCAAGAAAAAAAAGGTTCTGTTTCTTCACACCTGGTTAAACGGCTGGGCGTAATATGACGTTATTCAACTAGTTTCAGAAAGCCAACTGCCTCCCCCACCAATCTCTGTGCTGAAACTACACAATTTAACAAACATTATTTTAATTTTGCCGCAATATTTTATGTGGCTAGGGCGTTCGGTCTACACTCCAAAAAACCCCTACCATGTTCTATAAAAAGCAGTGCAAAAAAAATCTGTGAGTACCTTATGCATACGCCTTAGAAAACTCGAAGGCAAGATTGATTTTGTTTTTGATGAAATTGCAAATATATGCACATTTTCAACTTGGTTTTGCCGTTCCCAGGGGTGTAGCCAATTTTTTTAATTTGGGAGAGAAAATGTTGCACCTTGATCTGAAGTGAGGGACAAAAGGTCATTTTGTGTTATATATGCCATGGCGAAAAAAAAAGATTGGAGGTGGGGAGGAAGAGTGCAAGTACCTGATGTGCCTTGCCCCCTCCTCCTTGCCTTGGTTATGCCAGTGGTCGTCATGCTTTGTTTTAAGTTTCAATGAATAACATCCCCGGCGCATCTTAATTTACACGCAGGTAAAAGCACTTGAGCCGCTGCGAACCCACCTGTCGAAAACAGAGATAAGAAGAGCCTGTCTATCTCATTTGCACTGAGAGTGGATGCGATAAGATCACCCCCAGTGCAGGAAGCAAGGTGGATACAACAGAAAAGGAAAAGAGGACACCGAGAAAAGAGCAGGAAAGAGATAAGCCACTGGCTCAAGTGCAGACTCAGGTGTGTCAGGTGATGTGCCATGTGAAAAAGGGGTCACACGTCAAGGTAACTAGTAGAGAGAAGTTTGACTGGAAGTAGTGGAATCAGAGTTGCGCCGAGCCGAAGTGTTATAGCGAACGAGAGTCCTTGTAGTGGTAACTCTTTAAGAAGAAAATGATTAAGCGCGTTACAGCACATTTCGTGATAAAGTGGCTGGCATTAGGGTTCGATAGTGAAACGAATGGGTTGTACGTCTTGTGCATTCTCTGCTCCATGAGAAAAGTTTTTAGGACAGGACCATCACGTGCACGACTCACGTGTAAAGTGGAGCCGTAAGCTCTTTGGGTAATTTGACCACCCGATTCATTGAAGGCAATTTTCTTCTGAGTAGTTTATGTTATGTTCTGTAACAGTTTTTTTACGTGATCGCCGCGACTAGAAATTATTTTATAACTACTTTTTTGTTTTTTAGTGTTTATGTAACTATGGCGTGTTACCGACGGGTGGTGATATTATGAAAGGCTTTAATGAAAAGTCAGTTCTTTATCGGTAATGGCGGTTTCAGAGTGTCCAAAACGCTGCCCTGAAAAGTAGAGGCTCAGGTAGCGTTTGATTGAGTTAGAGGCCTTCGCGTTGCTTTCTGAGTTCACGGCAACGAAACTCAGCAAAGCTTTTTGTTTGGCCACGGACATATCAGAGATGACAATTCAAGGTGGCCGCTTCCAAAGGATGGGTGAATGTAAACGATCAGTCGCAGTTTTATTAAGAAGCTTAGCCAGTAGCAGCAGGAAACATCTATGGTTAAATTAGGTGAATATGAAACAAAGATTGTTGGTATTCAAGGCACACTGAACAAGGCTGTTGATACTGTTTCGAGTCTTCGATGATCATAGGATTCAGTGATTGTGACTCGGTAGTAGTAATACGATGCTTTGGCTATCTCATATGGTTGCACTTCTTTTGTATTGTTTTTATGTAGCCCTTAAAGTAGCTGCTGTGATTTGATTGACAGTGCAATTTAGCATCTAGCGTTGAAGTGTTATACGTGATGTTCGGTATTTTGAAAAGACTAATAGTTCATGCATCGTGTGAAAAGGTCTAGTTTTTTTTATCGGCGCTTTTTCTGTTGACATTGTGATTGTTACAACACAAACTTGCCCCTAAGTGAAAGAACTGTTTTTAGGTGTATTAGATGTGTCTGTAGGAATAGTTTTGTAGATGAAAGAAGACAGTGTTTGTGAAATGAGTTCATTAATTTGTCTTTCATGCTTGGTGCGATCCATTAAGACTAAGATATGCATAACGCTGGGTTTGTTGCCCCCCTTTGAGTGTGTTATGCGGGGCCTAGATGGTGCATGGAGTTGGTCTCTGATGTTGGGACAGTGACTGTGTTGTGTGATGAATTTAAAAGGTAATATGTCAACGGACTATGCACGGTGGGTGTGCCGTTTCAAGCTAATGCGAACTTGCTGACGTTGAGAATTTCAGTTAGAGTGCATTTTAATTGTTGATTGCGAGATTGTTTTCTGTCGGAAGACCATTTGAGCAATATGAATATCTGTGGAACACAAAAGTTTGCAGAACACAAAAGTTCTAATGAGATTGAAGTTGAAGTCTGTTCACAAATGTCAGCGCAGCGAAAGTGAGTTTATTTTTGAGCAATTTTTTGAGCATTTCTTTTTTATGTGTCGCGTTACTGGACATCGAGTATCCAGTAACACTCTTAAAGGAGGGAAGAGTTAGTATAAGACAACCGTTAGCGGCATGTTGTTTGTAGTGCAGCTAATGCAGCTGCACTCTAAAAACTGAGAGAAGGCTGGGCACACTTTTTGGGAGAGCACTTTCTCTTTCCATATTTAACTCTCTTTTCCAGAAAAAAAATCAGCTCATGTTGAGGCAGAGCACAGTGATTCCCCCAAATGGGTTAGCACTCCACTTAAACAGAGTAACTTAACGCTGCCTGAAGCAGAGTAGCATGACGCCAACGAAGAGAGTTACACCTCACGAAAAAAATAGCAGAACTTGAGCCAAACTTAAGCTTTTTAATTGCTTTTGACGGATCTCCGCACCCGCGGATTGTAAGGATAGCTAAATACAAAGACTGCGACAAAAAGAAAAAACGTAACTAAATGTGAAAAATCTAGACACACTACAAATGGCTAGCTCGCCAAGCTAACCTCTCCACCACACTGAAACACAGTTAAAAGGTGTTTATTTCTTAATGTCATAAGTAATGTGGGTGACATGTCTGCAATTTCTTGTTTAAACACATAGATCTGAGTGTCTCCACGCTTCTCAATACCATCAAAACTGGCTCTGGTGTGCTTACTGTTTTTTTGGTGCTTCGTCAGACCAAAACGTCTATCCGACTGGTTTTCTGCAGTGGAAGAAGGAATATTAGCACAACCAATTTAGGAACATCATTTGTACTGACTTAGTCATTTCTGCATACGAAACTTTGCGTTCTGTAGTGTACACTCAACAATTTATTCCTTTTTCTACCGTTTGGACATATTTTCAGTCATTCTTGTTCACTTCTTAGAACTAAAGCCATAATACTTCTTTTTAGCCGTATTGTACCTTAGGAGTGTGGCAGCTTAGGCTAGTTGTATGACATGATGATAGTTATAGCGCGAGAACAGAACAATGACACAGAGACAAGAAGGGCACGAAGGACATGAGCGCTCCTGTCCTTCATGTTCTTCTTGTTCCTGTGTCGTCGTACTGTTTTCGCGCTATAACTATCGTCTATAGGCTTACAGCACCATTGCCCCTGTGTGATGGTCCTAGCGAAAAACATGAATAATTATTTAAGGAGAATGTCATAGGAGTTTGTGTTGACTTTCGATGGTGACCGATTGCATGAGATAGTGTTAGCTTATTTCACTACACAGATGCGAAGCTAAAAAGGTGGATTTTAAAAGCTACAACTGCCTCCCAGTGTGCTGAAATTCACTGGCGCGTACTGAAAACGTTTTTCTTCGGAAACGCACGCACATAAGCATTTTTGCATGCACACGTGCATACGGGTGTTGGCATTCGCATCCGGATACCCTCTTGATAATGCGCACGTGCATACGCTTTGTGGCATGTGCATACACATTTTGCCACTGGCATGCGCGTACGCATTTTGCCGCAGGCACGTGCATATGCTTTAAGGCATGTGAACGTGCATATGCTTTTAGCAGTGCTCACGTGCATATGATTTTAGAAATGCGCACTAACATACATTTTTTGGATGCACATACACATTTTGCACAAGTATATGCGCATGCGTGTGTCTGCCATGCACATGCACACATGCATGCGCATGAACGTATGGGCATGCACATATGGCAGTTGCAAAAGCGTGTCGCCGTTTACATTCCGCGGGCCCTGCGAATGGGGTGCTCTGAGAGAGCAGCACACACGCTCGCGGCGGCAGAAGCCAGTTGCAGAAACATATCGCCGTTTATGATTCGCGGGTCACACAGACCTGGTGCTTAGGCCGGTAGAAGGTAGTTGCAATAGTTTCTTGCCGTGAAGTACTTGTTTAGTTCTGTGTGACAAACGGACCTGGTGCTTGGAGAGACCAGCAGATGCTCACTGCATGTGAAGCCAGTTGGGGAAGCGTAATGCCATTCAGGTTCTGCGGGTCACACGAACGCAGTGCGCTCGCGGCGGGGGAAGCCAGTTGCAAAAAGCGTATTGCCGTTTACGTTACACGGGCCACGCCGACTGGGTGCTCAGAGAGAGCCGCATAAACTCGCGGCAAGTGAAGCCAGTTGCAGTTTACATTCCGCGTGCCACACGGACCCTGTGCTCAGACAGAGAGGCAGGCGCTTGCAGGGGGTGTAGCCAGTTGCAAGAATGTATCATCATTTACGGTCAGTGGGTAACATGCAACTGGGGCTAAGAGAGAGCAGCACGTGCTTGCCGCGGGTGAAGCTAGTTGCAAAAGCGTATCGCCGTTTACGTTCCGCGGTCCACACGGACCCGCTGCTCAGAGACAGGTGCACGAGCTCGCGGCGGGTGAAGAAAATTGCAGAAGTGTATTGTCGTTTAGATTCTGCGGGCCACGCGGAATCGGTGCTCAGAGAGAAGCACGCGCTCGCAGTGGGTGAAAGCAGTTGCAGAAGCGTATTGCCGTTTACGTTCTGCGGGTCACACGGCCATGCCGCTCAGAGGGAGCAGCAAATGGACCCGGTGCTCAGAGAGAGCAGCATGCGCTCGCGACGGTTGAAGTCAGTTCCAGAAGCGTTTTAAGAATTGGGTTCCATGGGCCACATGGTCCCTGTGCTCAGAGAGAGCAGCAAGCGCTCGTGGTGGGGGCAGCCAGTTACAAATGCGTATTGTCATTTACGTCCCGTGGGCGATGCATACGAGTGCTCAGAGAGAGCAGCATGCACTCGCTGTAGGGGAAGCCAGTTCCAGAAGCGTATCGCTGTTTACGTTCTGTGGGCCACACGGACCCAATGCTCAGACAGAGAGGCACAAGCTCGCAGGGGGTGTAGCCAGTTGCAAAAAACGTATCGCCATTTACGTTCAGTGGGTAACATGCAAGTGGTGCTAAGAGAGAGCAGCACGTGCTTGCCGCGGGTGAAGCTCGTAGCAAAAGTGTAATGCCGTTTACGTTCCGCGGTCCACACGGACCCGGCGCTCAGAGACAGCAGCACGAGCTCGCGGCGGGTGAAGCAAATTGCAGCAGTGTATTGTCGCTTACATTCTGCGGGCCTTGCGGAATTTGTGCTCAGAGAGAAGAGCGCGCGCTTGCAGTGTGAAGACAGTTGCAGAAGCGAATTGCAGTTTAAGTTTCGCTGACCACACGGAGCCCGCTGAAGCGTTTCGCCGTTTAAATTCTGCGGGCCACACGGCCCCGGTGCTCGAAGAGAGCAGCACACGCTCGCGGCGGGTGAAGCCAGTTTAGAAGCGTATGAACATTTACGTTCTGTCGGCCTCGCGGACCCGGTGCTCATAGAGATCAGCACGCTTTCGCAGTAGGTTAAGCCAGTTGTAGAGGCGTATCGCCGATTACGTTTCACAAAACACACGGACCCAGCAAACGCAAATCGCCGTTTACCTTCTGTGGGCCACATGGCCATGGTGCTCAGAGAGAGCAGCAAATGGACCCAATGCTCAGAGAGAGCAGCAAGCGCTCAAGGTGGGGGCAGCCAGTTACCGAAGTGTATTGTCATTTACATCCTGCGGGCCATGCATACCAGTGCTCAGAGTGAGCAGCATGCGCTCACAGTGAGTGAAGCCAGTCTCAGAATTGTATCTCCATTTATGTTCCGCGGGCCACACGGACCCGGTGCTCAGAGAGAGCAGCAGGCGCTTGCGGTGGGCGAAGCCAGTGTCAGAAGCGTATATCCAATTAGGTTCCATAGGCCACATGGACGCAGTGCTTAGACAGAGGGGCACGCGCTCGCAGGGGTGTAGCCAGTTGCAAGACCGTATCACCATTTACGTTTAGTGGGTAACATGCAACTGTGCACTCACGACGGTTGAAGCCAGTTCTAGAAGCGTTTTAAGAATTAGGTTCTATGGGCCACCGGGTCCCAGTGCTCAGAGAGAGCAGCAAGAGCTCGTGGTGGAGGCAGCCATTTACAGAAGCGTATTGTCATTTACGTCCCATGGGCCATGCATACCAGTGCTCACAGAGAGCAGCATGCGCTCGCTGTAGGGGAAGGCAGTGCCAGAAGCGTATCGCTGTTTATGTTCTGCGGGCCACACGGACCCAGTGCTAAGAGAGAGCAGTACGCGCTCACAGTGAGTGAAGCCAGTCTCAGAAGTGTATCGCTGTTTACGTTCCGCAGGCCACCCTGACCGGGTGCTCAGAGAGAGTAGAATGCGCTTGCGGTGGGCGAAGCTAGTGTGAGAATAATATTGCCAATTAGGTTCCGTGGGCCCCATAGACCCAGTGCTCAGACAGAGAGGCACTCACTCACGAAGGCTGTAGCCTGTTACAAGAACGTATCAACATTTACGTTCAGTGGGTAACATGCAACTGGTGCTAAGAGCAGCACATGCTTGCCACAGGTGAAGCTAGTTGCAAAAGTGTATCGCCGTTTACGTTCCGCGGTCCACACGGACGCGGTGCTCACAGACAGCAGGACAAGCTCGCGGCGGGTGAAGCGAATTGCAGAAGTGTATTGTTTACATTCTGCGGGCCACGCGGAATCAGTACTCAGAGAGAAGAGAACGTGCTCGCAGTGGGTAAAGGGAGTTGCAGAAGCATATTGCTGTTTACGTTACACGATCCACGCCGACTGGGTGCTGAGAGAGAGCAGCATGAACTCTCGGCAAGTGAAGCCAGTTGCAGAAGCGTACCGCCGTTTACATTCCGCGTGCCACACAGACCCAGTGCTCAGACAGTGAGGCACGCCCTCGCAGGTGGTGTAGCCAGTTGCAAGAATGTATCGCCATATACGTTCAGTGAGTAGCATGCAACTTTTTCTAAGAGAGAGGAGCACGTGCTTGCGGCGGATGAAGCTAGTTGCAAAAGCATATCGCCGTTTTCGTTTCGCGATCTACACTGATTCGGTGGTCAGAGACAGCAGCACGAGCTCGCGGCAAGTGAAGCAAATTGCTGAAGTCTATTGTCGTTTACATTGTGCGGGCCATGCGGAATCGGTGCTCAGAAATAATTGCACGTGCTAGCAATGGGGGAAGGCAGTTGCAGAAGCGTATTGCCGTTTACGTTACGCTGACCACACAGAGCCGGCAGAAGCCTTTCGCCGTTTACAATCTGCGGGCCACATGGCCCCGAAGCTCAGAGAGGGCAGCACACGCTCGTGACGGGTGAATGCAGTTTAAAAGCGTAATAACGTTTGTGTTCTGTCGGCCTCGCGGACCACCCGGCGCTGATAGAGATCAGCACGCTTTCGCAGTAGGTTAAGCCAATTGTAGAAGCGTACCGCCGATTACATATCACAAACCACACGGACCCAGCAGAAGCGTATCGCCGTTTACCTTCTGCCTGCCACACGGCCATGGTGTTCAGAGAGAGAAGCAAATGGACATGGTGCTCAGAGAGAGCAGATTGCGCTCGTGGTGGTTGAAGCCAGTTTCAGAAGCGTTTTAAGAATTAATTTTTATGCGCCACACGGTTCCAGTGCTCAGAGAAAGCAGCAAGCGCTCGTGGGAAGGCAGCCAGTTACAGAAGCGTATTGTCATTTACATGTTGTGGCCCATACATACCAGTACTCAGACAGAGCAGCATGCCCTCGCTGTAGGGGAAGCCAGTTCCAGAAGCGTATCACTGTTTATGTTCTGCGGGCCACACGGAGCCGGTGCTAAGAGAGAGCAGCACGCGCTCACAGTGAGTAAAGCCAAATTCTGAGGTGTATCGCCATTTATCTTCCGCGGGCCACACGGACCCGGTGCTCAGAGAGAGCAGCACGCGCTTGCGGTGGGCGTAGCCAGTGTCAGAAGCGTATAACCAGTTAGGTTCCTTCGGCCACACGGACCCAGTGCTTAGACAGAGAGGCACGCGCTCGCAGGGGTGTAGCCAGTTGCAAGACCGTATCACCGTTTACATTTAGTGGGTAACATGCAACTGTGCACTCACGACGGTAAGCCAGTTCTAGAAGCGTTTTAAGAATTAGGTTCCATGGACTACCGGGTCCCAGTGCTCAGAGAGAGCAGCAAGTGCTCGTGGTGGAGGCAGCCATTTACAGAAGCGTATTGTCATTTACGTCCCATGGGCCATGCATACCAGTGCTCACAGAGAGCAGCATGCGCTCGCTGTTGGGGAAGCCAGTTCCAGAAGCGTATCGCTGTTTAGGTTCTTCGGGCCACACAGACCTGGTGCTAAGAAAGCAGTGAGTGAAGCCAATCTCAGAAGTGTATTGCCATTTACGTTTCACAAGCCACGCAGACCCGGTGCCTTGAAAGAGCAGCACGCGATTGCGGTGGGCGAAGCCACTGTCAGAAGCATATTGCCAATTAGGTTCCTAGGGCGCCACGGAACCAGTGCTCAGACAGAGGCACGCGCTCGCGGGGGCCTTTAGCCTTGTCAAGAACATATCGCCACTTACGTTCAGTGGGTAACATGCAACTGGTGCTGAGAGCAGCACGCGCTTGCCGAGGGTGAAGCTGATTGCAAAACCGTATCGCCGTTTATGTTCCGCGGTCCACACGGACCCGGTGCTCAGAGACAGCTGCACGAGCTCGCGGCAGGTGAAGCAAATTGCAGAAGTGTATTGTCATTTACAATATGCGGGCCATGCGGAGTCAGTTCTCAGAGAGAAGAGCACGCACTCGCAGTGGTGAAGGCAGTTGCAGAAGCGTATCGCCGTGTACGTTTCGCGTACCACACGAACCCGTCAGACAGAGAGGCACGCGCTCGCAGTTGGTGTAGCCAGTTGCAAGAATGTATCGCCATTTACGTTCCGTGGGCAACACGCAACCGGTGCTAAGATTCAGCAGCACGCATTCGCGGCGGGTGAAGCCCGTTGCAGAAGCGTAATGCTGTTTAGGTTCAGTAGGCCACACAGACCCGGTGCTCAGAGACAGCAGCAAGTGATAGCAGCCGGGAAAGCCACTTTCAGAAGCATATTGCTGTTCAGGTTTCGCGGGCTACACTGACCTTGTGCTGAGAGAAAGTAGCATGAGCTCGCGGCAAGTGAAGCCAGTTGCAGAAGCGTATCGCCGTATACATTTCACGTGCCACACGGACCCAGTGCTCAGACAGGCACGCACTCGCAGGTGGTGTAGCCAGTTGCAAGAATGTATCGCCATTTACGTTCAGTGAGTAGCATGCAACTGGTGCTAAGAGAGAGGTGCACGCGCTTGCCGCGGGTGAAGCTAGGTTCAAAATCGTATCGCCGTTTACGTTCCGCGGTCCACACGGACCCGGTGCTCAGAGACAGCAGCACGAGCTCGCGGCGGGTAAAGCCAATTGCAGAAGTGTATTGTCGTTTACATTCTGCGGGCCATGCGGAATCAGTGCTTAGAGAGAAGAGCACGCGCTCGCAGTGCAGGAAGACAGTTGCAGAAGCATATTGCCGTTTAGGTTCCGCTGACAACACAGAGCCGGGAAAAGCGTTTCGCCGTTTACGTTCTGCGGGCCACATGGCCCCGGAGCTTGACATGAGCAGCACGTGCTCGCGGCGTGTGAAGCCAGTGTAGAGCGTAATAACATTTGTGTTTTGTTAGCTTCACGGACCCCGCGCTCATAGAAATCAGCACGCTTTTGCAGTAGGTTAAATCAGTTGTAGAAGCGTATCGCCGATTACGTTTCACAAACCACACGCACCCAGCAGAAGCGTATCGCCGTTTACCTTCTGCAGGTCACACAGCCATGGTGCTCAGAGAGAGCAGCAAATGGACACGATGCTCAGAGAGAGCAGAATGGGCTCGCGGCGGTTGAAGCCAGTTTCAGAAGCGTTTTAAGAATTAATTTCCATGGGCCACTCGATTCCAGTGCTCAGAGAGAGCAACAAGCGCTCGTGTTGGGGGCAGCCAGTTACAGAAGCGTATTGTCATTTATGTGCTGCGGGTCATGCATACTTGTGCTCAGGCAGAGCAACCTGCGCTCGCTGTAGGAGAAGCCAGTTCCAGAAGTGTATCGCCGTTTACGTTCTCCGGGCCACGCGGACCCGGTGCTGGAGCGAGCAGCATGCGCATGCGGTGGGTGAAGCCGGTCTCAGAAGCATATTGCCAATTAGGTTCCGTTGGCCCCACGGACTCAGTGCTCAGAAAGAGAGGCACGAGCTCGCAGGGTGTGTAGCCTGTTGCAAGAACGTATCGCCATGTAAGTTCAGTGGGTAACATGCAACTGGTGCTGAGAGGAGCACGCGCTTGCCGCGGGTGAAGCTAGGTTCAAAATCGTATCGCCGTTTACGTTCCGCGGTCCACACGGACCCGGTGCTCAGAGACAGCAGCACGAGCTCGCGGCGGGTGAAGCCAATTGCAGAAGTGTATTGTCGTTCACATTCTGCGGGCCATGAGGAATCAATGCTTAGAGAGAAGAGCACGCGCTCGCAGTGCAGGAAGACAGTTGCAGAAGCGTATTGCCGTTTAGGTTCCGCTGACAACACAGAGCCGGGAAAAGCGTTTCGCCGTTTACGTTTTGCGGGCCACACGGCCTTGGAGCTCGACAAGAGCAGCACGTGCTCGCAGCGTGTGAAGCCAGTGTAGAGCGTAATAACGTTTACGTTCTGTCGGCTTCGCGGAGCCTGCGTTCATAGAAATCAGCATGCTTTTGCTGTAGGTTAAATCAGTTGTAGAAGCGTATCGCCGATTACGTTTCACAAACCACACGCACCCAGCAGAAGCGTATCGCCATTTACCTTCTGTGGGCCACATGGCCAAGGTGCTCGGAGAGAGCAGCAAATGGACCCAGTGCTCAGAGAGAGCAGCAAGCGCTTGTAATGGGGGCAGCCAGTTACCGAAGCGTATCGCTGTTTATGTTGTGCAGGCCACATGGACCCGGTGCTAAGAGAGAGCAGCACGCGCTCGCAGTGAGTAAAGCCTGTCTCAGAAGTGTATCGCCATTTACGTTCCGCGGGCCACACGGAATCGGTGCTCAGAGAGATCAGCACGCACTTGCGGTGGGTCTAGCCAGTGTCAGGAGCGTATATCCAATTCGGTTCCTTGGGCCACATGGATCCAGTGCTCAGACAGAGAGGCACGCACTTGCAGGGGGTGTGGCCAGTTGCAAGAACGTATCGCCATTTACGTTCAGTGGTTAACATGTGACTGTGCACTCGCCTCAGTTGAAGGCAGTTCCAGAAGTGTTTTATGAATTCGGTTCCGTGGGCCACACGGTACTAGTTCTCAGAGAGAGCAGCAAGCGCTCGTAGTGGTGGCAGCCATTTACAGAAGCGTATTGTCATATACGTCCCAGGGGTCATGCATACCAGTGCTCAGAGAAAGCAGCATGCGCTCGCTGTTGGCGAAGCCATTTCCAGAAGCATATCGCTGTTTACGTTCTGCGGGCCACACGGACCTGGTGCTAAGAAAGAGTAGTGAGTGAAGCCAGTCTCAGAAGTGTATCGCCTTTTACCTTCCCCTGGCCACGCAGACCCGGTGCTCAGAGAGAGCAGCACGCGCTTGTGGTGGGTGAAGCCAGTGTCAGAAGCATATTGCTAATTAGCTTAAGCTTTCAAGTGACTAGAATGTTAGAAATGTTTAATTTAGAAATGTTAAGCTTTCAAGTGATTTAGAATCGCTAGAGACGCCAGTGATGCAATTACATTTGCTGTTGGAGATGCGAAGCTCCCGTTTGAGTGAACATGACCACGACAACTACGAAAAAAAGAAAAAAATGCATTAGTGTTTGTTGCTGTCCATTAGCAGACAGTGAACTAGTTGTAACTGAGTGTGCAGGGGCAGCCCGAACAATATGGTGCATTTAGTGACCAAGATAAAATGCCTTTATAGCAGTTTGCTCTTTCCCTGCAGATTAGACACACACAAAACAGTTTCTCTGAAAGCTGGGCGCTCATCATGATGGTACTCGCGCTGTTCGTTAACTCGAAGTACCCTGCGATGAGAACGGTGACAATGCAAGGAAGGACATGCGAGATAGATGTAAATTTTCGTTGTGGGTCAGAAAGAAGCCCCAAATAGACGATTTATTTTTGAAGTGCTGTGTATATAACCCACGATAACATTGGTGGGTGATAGCAAATTAAGGTGTCCCAAGTAATAGCAGGGGGACAGTGTAAGAACCGCTTAACCTAAAGCACGAGAAGCAGCCTGACCCATGCATCCAGTAACAAACCTAGTGTATAGTACACAAAGCAAACCAAATAAAACAAGTATATAATTATGAACGTACAGAAAGTTGCATTCACCTCTAACTCCATGTCGTAAACAGCGACGTCTTTCACTTGCGAAACGCACTTCGCTGTGACGAGGACGGCGTCGTCCGCTACAACTTCCTTCGCATCGGCTACATGGCTGAGCAGACACTGCCCTTTTACCAAATTGCTGCCATGAAAAAAATCCTCAATTGCAGCGATCCTATTAAGTGGGCAGAGAAGCGTATACATCATAACTGCACGCAATGCTAAACTCTCAAAAACACGTGCAGAACGCGTGCAGCGTGCGAGCAAAGCAATGTGTTTTCAAGGCAGGTTGAAGGGAACAGCGGAAGGGTCAACATTTGAGTAACCAGTTTTCTCCCCGCATTGAGTGTCAGCGCCAGGCTCTGCAGCGCCTCCCTCGGCATGGGTCTCCCCTATAGAGATCAGCACGCTCTCGCGGTAGATGCAGCCAGTCGCAGAAGTGTATCCGTCTACGTTTCGCAGACAACACGGACAAGGCAGAAGCTTATAGCCGTTTACGTTCTGTGAGCCACTGCCTAGTGCTCAGAGAGTGACGCAAATTGACCCGAAGTCCAGAAAGAGCAGCACGCGCTCGTGGTGGGTGAAGCCAGCTGCAGAAGCGTATTGCCAATGAGGTACCGTGGGCCACACGGACCCGGTGCTCAAAGAGAGCAGCAAACGCTCGCGGCAAGTGAAGCCAGTTACAGAAGCGTATTGTCGTTTCTGCCCGCAAGCCACGGAAATCCGGTGCTCACAGAGAGCAGCATGCGCTCGCAGCTGGTGAAGGCAGTTGCAGACGCATATCGCCGTTTACGTTCCGCTGGCCAAACAGACCCGGTGCTCAGAGAGAGCAGCATGCGCTCGCGGCGGTTGAATGAAGCTGCAGAAGCGTATCACCATTTACTTTTCGCAGACTACATGGACCCGGTAGAGGCGTATCAACATTTACGTTCTGCAGGCCACACGGCTTCGGTGCTCAGAGAAAGTATCAAACGTTCCCGGTGCTGGCAGCAGCATGCGCTCACGGCGGATGAAGCCAGTTGCTGGAGCGTATCAATGTATACATTTTATGGGCCACACGCACCCAGTGAGTGCTCAGAGAGAGCAGCACGCGCTGGCAGCAGTTGAAGGCAGTTGCAGAAGTGTATCGCCGTTTACGTTCCATGGGCCACACTGCTTTGGTGCTCAGAAAGAGAGCAGCAAGCGCTCGCGGCGGGGTAAGTTAGTTGCAGGGGCGCATTGCCATTTATGTTGCGCTGGCAACATGCAACCAGTGCTAAGAGAGAGTTGCCATCCAGTATTCTACTACTGAGTTACGCCAGTGCTTGGGACTTGCTTGTCAAGTTACTTTAGGCAGGCTTGATGTCGGGAAAGGAATGGCAGCATTATGAGTATCAAAGCGTTTTAGAACAGCAAAGGAACAATCAGGCGTCACACAATGTGAATAGTGCAACAAATGGGTCGTCCAATGCTCCAATCCAATACGAGAGCTTGCTCTTGATCATCTATTAATTTAATTGTGGTGCATACCCACTTCAGGCGTAGTTGTTCATCATCGTCAGCTGCTGCATGAACAATTTGCAAAAGATATTTGCAAGTGTTTAGTGGATACCACGCTTCTCCGAAAAATGCCAAAGGATAGCATAGTGAATGCCAGCCTCCTACCCATAAATTATGATTATAATTGTGTAGTGAGTATCCAGCAAGTGTGCTTGTAGCAATGACCCAAAAAGTGTTTAGAAAAGGCTCTGAAAGGCCACTCTTTCTGCTCTCACTGTGGCTGTGCCGTGCATTTCGCGCAGGCCTGGCGATTTTTTACTTGTCGCCGTGAGGTCTTCGGGCTGCCACGTTTTGACGTCTAGGCTCCTTTTGCTTTATTGTGACGAATGCTTTCAATATTTGGCAGTGTCGTTGTCTTCGGCGGCGGAGGATGTTTGATAGTGTGTCATCCAGAAACCGCACTTTCAACGGTTGCTGCTCTTAGTTTCTCGAATGACGGCTCGGGGAACGGCCGTGAGAATGGCTGGTATACTGGCATCGTTACAGTGAGATGTAGCGGCGGTGAACGATAAAGTTATCGAGGTGCCCGCTGCGTTTCTGTAAGGTAGACGGCGATATCTTGAGGTCTTTCACCCCGCTGTGTTTTTTGTGGTCAGTCTTTTTACAGCGAAAACTGTTATGCGATCACAACTTGGGTCACGCGCGGCGGCGTAGATGTCCGCCGTCGCTGATGTCCATAACTGCTATCGCTCAAAATTAGGAAGAAAAAAAAGCCTAAACTTTCTTGACAGCTATTATGTGGCCAGTTTTCATGCAGTGGTATAATAGTAGGCGGTGGTCGGGAGTGTGCTAAATGTCGGTTTTCCTCGGCGTGTAGTGCAAGCTCTGGAATCATCTCGAGCGTTTGCGTCTTGCACGAAATTTTGACAGAACGATCTACAATAATGGCAAACCTTCTCGATCCATAAAGCGCAGTTTTCGCTGAGTATTCCAGCAGGCTTTGTGGGCGAAAACCAAATGAAACAAAAGTAAAAAAAATAAATGCACGTGGCAGTACTGGACGCTTGGCTAGCACTTCAAGAGAATTTTACTGCTTTCAGCATGTGCCAGATGTTGAAAGGTGGCAAGCAATTCTACCTTGAAGGCTATGCTTTACTGCTTTAAAATCGCCAAAACAGGTTTATCTCTCAAACTCAGCATGACCACCCAAACTGTGATTAAGCATTGTACGTTTTGATAAATAAAACATTTATATATTGTGTATTCAGTTGTCCGAACCATACTATGCTGATTGTTAAAAATTTTTTTCTCGTATCTCTTCATTCGCATTGAGGGAAAGCAGCTATTTTAAAAATTGAATTCAGAAACACAAAATTTTTAATTCGTGAACTTTAAGTGTTTAAACATTTCGTTACAATATTCTTTGTCAAATATTAAACTGCTTGAGACCCTTGTTTTGGCATTATATTGATTAACTAAGTGCTCTATGGAGCATTTTTTTTCAAGAGATATTTACGAATTTAGATGTTTATCTAGCTATTCATTAGAGTCCCATATTTATCCTGGTGTTGCGATGTAATTGCAACTTGCTTCTCTCTTGTACCCCAGAATGAAATAAGCTTCTCCAGGGTGCTGCTCCCAGATGTGAAATTGACTGCTTCAAGATGACAGTTTTGATCCTCCAGAAATCGCCTTGTCAGAAGGCCTTGTTATCATCACTGCTTTAAGTAAACCAATATAAAGTGGAATAGACATGTTTTATTATTACATTATTATTATTTTAAAGGCGACATTACTCTGCCATGCAGATTTCCTGTATACGGTGTGGCTCTTAATAAGTGTGAAGCTTGGGAAATGCTGACGAGATATTTTATTTTTATATATAGTCTTTTTTTTCATTGTGCACCTATCGACATGGACACTACAGGCTACAGTTAGGCTACAGTACTAATTCTGGGGACTTCACGTAGCAGTCTGGCTAGTTGTTTCAATATCAAACTTTCAGAATGGTTGCTTGTACATTGTGAAAACACTCCAAATGGCTGCTTGTGTGTCACCAGTGGCACCACAGTGCAGAGTGGCCCTTATTATTATTAATATTATTCTTATTATTATTATTGGTATTTGGTCTATATATACAGAAAACATGAAGGCACAGAAGAAATAGGGAGGGAACAGGTCATGGCAATTTCAAGATATCTTGTGGAAGCACGTGATGCTATGTTCTAACGTCAGGCTACAGTAGGAACTGAAACTAAAGTGAGATACAACTTTAGAAGTCTGCAGCACATCCTTAACAAAGGTGTATGTACAAAGCCTGCACCAATGGTTTGGCAATCCAGACAGACGTCATGAGCTGGACAGCTGGTGACCCTGTCTTTGAAGAACAACGCGTCTTGCATCAGTGTGACCATGTCGTAAGTTGACAGTAGCAGCACTTCGGTCATCTGGGCGTTGCGTTTCTAGAATTCTTAAGTTGTATACGACTGTACACTTTAAAACTCTGTTGCAATTTTTCTTGGGGCACTCGAGCTTTGCAGTAAAGTTTCTAAGATTTGAAGGCTTGACCTTTACCTTTATGTAAAAATCAACTGAAAATTTTCGGGTCAGTACCCCTTTAAAAGACAGAAGAGACAAGATTCTGTTGGCCCCGATTTCTTCGTAGAAAGCAACAGGGTAGTGCTGCACTCCTTTATCTTCAGCCATTTGCATAGATATTCGTGTGTGCCTCGCCGCGGTGGTCTAGTGGCTAAGGTACTTGGCTGCTGACCCGCAGGTCGCGGGTTCGAATCCCGGCTGCGGCGGCTGCATTTCCGATGGAGGCGGAAATGGTGTAGACCCGTGTGCTCAGATTTGGGTGCACGTTAAAGAGCCCCAGGTGGTCGAAATTTCCGGAGCCCTCCACTACGGCGTCTCTCATAATCATATGGTGGTTTTGGGACGTTAAACCCCACATATCTATCTATCTATCTATCGAAACATCAAGTTGTGCATATGTTTGTTTACGCAAGTTTTGTCTATATTTTATATGATGACAGTGTCAAATTCAGAAAATGGTTAACAACCAGGACAATAGCAGCCTTTCAAAAGTGGTATCGAGCCCCGCTGTCCTCAAATCATGTCTAACCACCACCATTGTCTATACATCAGGCAGACACAGCACGGTCTTCTGAGCGGCCACCACTGTCAAAGCCTCCTCAAGAGCCTTGACATTTTCATCTAGGAAGCGTATCTTAAGAGCTGCACCAACTGTAGATGACTTGGAAGCCCAATATCTTAGTTTGGCTATAGGGGAGACCCGCTCAAGTTTGCCCGCCGATGCCAGCGCTTGCCTTTCTCCTGCCAGAAAAAACATACAATAGTAGCGTGTTGCGACCCTTCCACTCCCTTTGGCTTCCACGCATTTGTGAAGCGCGCGCTGCACGTGAAACGTCCCTCTTTCTGCATGTCACCCCAACAGAAAGGTGGGGACTATTGCTGCATTGTCAACTGTCGCAATAACAATGCAAACACAAAGGGGTTTCTACCGAAGGGGTTTCTATCGGTGAAATTCTACCGATTCCCAAACCGATGATACGAAACAAGCAGACGACAGGAGTGGATTAAAGCAGTGCACCAAAAAAAAGTAAGGAAACCTTTTTTAAATTAAAATTAGCACGCACACAATGCATTCATCATAACGGGTGTTAATTCCTGCGTCACCGTTCCTCTTATCTATCGAGTTACTGGGAGATGCGCGTCCCCATTTTAAAAGTATAAATTACCATAATACTTTCAACTTCCGTCTTTAGAGCAATGTTAAAAAATTTCGAAGAAAGGTGTTTATGCTGCTAGTATTATGGGATAATGTAGGGGACGTAGTAGTTGAAGCTGTGTACACATGCAGTATTGGTGATGTGTAGTTATATATTTTTATATCTACGCAGCGCCGACGGAAGTGTGCGGTTGCCAAAAGCTTGAACAATGATTTGTAGCAGACATTTTGTGGGAAACTACAAAAATGACTCAAGTCTGCACCCGTCTTTTGTGCCGACAGTGTTTATAGTGGCTTACAATAAACGGGCACCTTACGCAGAAACGGCGCCGAGGTATGAAAAGCAGTGAACCTCATAACTATCTGTGCATTTTAAAGCATTTTGTGAGGACTGTTGATTTCTGATTTTAAGCTCAGTGAGAATTCATTCCGTGTAAGTGCAATTATCAAGTAAGGCTAAAATAGACGGGTTTTAAACAAACATGACTTTTTCACACCACCACATTTTAGGGGTAAGATTGGAATGTGGTTAGTAACAAGCACATTGCTTTCTGGTAGTTTTCATACAAAGTAAAAATGATTCAAGCAAAAGACAATGCGAAATGTTTAATCAATAAGTTTTAATACGTAGCTATCTCCGTGAAGTTCTCAAATAAAATGTTTGTGTGCACACAGATGGACACAATTGCTAGTTTTTTTATTGGGGCATTTTGCCATCGTACATGTTTTCTTAGAGTTTGATTTCATATGCAGTACTTGTTTTATTTTGTGAATGTAAGGCGTTACTAACAGAATCACGGAAAACCATTAAACATACACACATTTTTAGACGTCTTCTACATTTTCTACTTGAAGATGATAGAAAAAAAAATTATTATCTGGTGCACTACAAATATGCTCAATGTTGATCATCGTACAATTTCTGAACAAAAAAAAAACTCCAACGTATGAACGTTGTTGTGGACGGCATGATCTAATCTCTGCCACAACCTTATTTTGCTTAGGTGGAAGCGTCATTCTGTGAGGGCAGCCAGATCAGAACAAAATTCCGTGGAGCAGGCTTTGCCGCAAGGTATTGCCCAAGATGACCCAGCAATACAAGATGAAGAGAACTCTGTTTTCCTCGATGTCTATGACACGCTTTCATAGTGATTTAGAATCGCTAGAGACGCCAGGTGTGATGAGTGAAGAAAACGACAACGACGGAAGTGCGGGGCAAGGCGCGTGTAATGTGCGCGTGAGTGTCAGCGAATCAGCTGATAACCTGTGGTGGCCCATAGAGGTGGCGTGCCACGATTGGGCCACGGGCGACCATCACGTGGCAGTGGGCTTTGTGGCTGGGGACGAGCCGAAGCAGCGGCAGACAGGAGACAGCAGGCCGAAGCGTCGGACGCAGGCAATCCAGGTTCTGGCCAGGGAACGCGGCCGTCCACGCTTCTGCCGTCCAACTACCAGCTGGGGCGGCGTTGCTGGCACGAGTACTGCATCTCGGGGCGCGGCCTGGCCTGCTGTTCTCTTCCTTGCCGAGGGCATCGCGGATCTCGGCGAGGTGTCTCCACGGTCAGCTGTTCGACACAGTGATGAACGTTGCCTGGCTAACGGTCATGGTTGCGTCGAGCATCGCGTCTCGGCGCACGCTCTTCGCTGGACAAGCTGGCCATGCCCCGCATGGAGCATGGCGTCTCCGATGCGTGTTGACTGCTCTGTGGCCACACCCATGCCATCAAGCGCCGGTGTCACCAGAGCGTCGCACATCGGCAAGGGACGAGCGAGACGTGCTGCCGGGCGAGACGTGGCAGTGTGCTCAGAGGACCACGGAGCCGTGCAAGGTCCAGGGTGGCCGAGGATCCAGGTGCCAGGGGAGTTCTGGCTGAATCGAGGATCGCTGAGCAGTGCCGAGCCGTACCGAGCGACGCGCCAGACTCGGACGTGGGCCGCGAGCTCATGAGCTGTGCACCCGAGGGTACCTGGCAATGCCCTGGCCAAGGCGAAGAACGCCGGTGACTGAGCTGCCGCACTGCAGCTGTGGCGAGCAGCATTTCAGCATGGCACAGACAGTGCTGTGCTGAAAGTGAGTGAAAGTTAAAGCATTGAAAGTGAGAGACGGGAGACAGCGGGCCGAAGCGTCGGACGCAGGCGATCCAAGTTCCGGCCAGGAAACGCGGCTTTACACGCTACTGCCATCCAACTACCAGCTGGGGTGCCGTTGCCGGCACGAGTACTGCATCTCGGGGCGCGGCCTGGCCTGCTGTTCTCTTCCTTGCCGAGGGCATCGCGGATCTCGGCGAGGCGTCTTCGTGGTCAGACGTTCGGCACAGCAACGTACGTGGCCTGGCTAATGGTCACGGTTGCGCCGAGCATTGCGTCTCAACGCAAGCTGTTCGCTGGACAGGCTGGCCCATTACAGGCATGGAGCATCGCGTCTCCGATGCAAGTTGACTGCTCCGTAGTCGTACCCACGCCCCCACTCCGCCAAGCGTCACCGTCACCATAGCGTCGCACATCGAGGTGCAACCCGCTTCTGATCGACTGTCAGCACCTGCTGCCCTGCACCTCGGCGTTCGTCGGGCCCCCTATCTCATCGTGAGGTTTTGGAACTTTCCCCCTTGAACTCGTGTTCTGTAGTTTTCTCATTCGATCAAACAGTTTTGTTACTTATTCGGCTTCACGGTTTTTCTGGTTCTGTGTTCTATGTTTTTCTTTCGTGCTCTGTCATAAACGTCGTGTGTGTTGTTACCGCGTTTTGTCGAAGTCCGTTTCTTCTCGCTCGATGCGCAAAACAAGCGTTGACGAGCCTTAGCCCCGATAAGGAATAATATTTTCATTACACCAGGGATGCAATTACATTTGCCGCTGGAGATGCGAAGCTCCCGTTTGAGGGGACACGACCACCACAACTACGAAAAAAAAGAAAAAAAATGCATTCGCCGTTGTTGCTTTGCATTGGTAGACACATTGAACTAGTTGTAACTAAGTGTGCAGGGGCAGCCCTAATGCTGTAAATTTACTGAATTAAATGAAAGCATTCCTTATTAAGATATTGTTTTGACACGCGTGACGTACTCACAACCTCCATAACTGATGCAAAGAAGAAAAAAAATGCGGTAGTTTCGCTCCACGGAGTGCTTCGCTCCGTCAGCTGTCATGTTTCTTTTGACATCCCGCACTGTTACAGTGGCAACTGCCTGTTGGTCGACCTGCGTTCATCCCGCAGCAATGTTTTTTCCCTTGAGACCACGTTTTTTTTGTGTGTGTGTGCTTTGTGATTGTCTGTTGAAGTGCCATTTCGCCATCGGGCAGATTGCGAGCTTTACTGCCGCGTTCAAGATGAAGGCGCTTGACTACACGCTAGAGCACTGCAACCGCGCTGCCGGCAGACATTTTGGCGTCGACGAAATCCGAATCCGATATTAGAAAAAACAGCGCGACATGCTCATGGCTACTTACAGCACGCGATGGGCTTTCCGCGGACCCAAAGCGGGCAAGTTCCCTGACATTGAACAGGCAGTCCTCGAATACGTGAAGGACATGTGCAAGGACAGTTATGCAGTGTTATTAGACATGATACGGACGCAGGCGTGCATAGTTTCCCAGAGGCTAAGCATAGCCACAAAGGACTTCCACCCCAGTTCCGACTGAAGGACATGCTTCATGCGGCGGAATGGACTGTCGCTGGCATTTCCAACGCGCTCGACGGAATGGAAGATGACTCTCTGTGGGACGGTGGAGACACTGCCGGTTCCGACAGGGAATCGTGCGGCGACCACACTGACGCCAGTGATGCTGCGGAGACCGAATGAACGTTGGGGGGGTCACAGAGGTAAAAAATACAGTCAACTGCTGATTTTCTAAAGGCCCAGCTAAGTGACCCGTTTCCTCGCGAAATGTGCGACGGTCTCAGAGAGATAGAGCGCCGTGACGCTGCTTGTCTTGCAGCGGGCGCCGATAACGACTGTCTCGACGAGACGGAGTGCCGTAACGCTGCTTGGCCTGTTTGCAAAACTGAGCCGCGTTGTGACCTGGCCCGGCATGAAGCGAGACATTTTTCGCTATTGCCGTTCTTGCCGCGTCTGTCAAACGGTGAAATCAAGGGGTGGCAAACCGCCCGGTCTGATGAAACCGATTGTCAGTGAGCGTCCGTGGCAAGTGGCCACCTTCGATCTAATGGGACCATTTCCCAGAAGTAAGCAGGGGTTCATTCACCTGATGATAGTCGCTGATCACTTTTCAAAATGGGTAGAACTTTTCCCACTTTGGAAGGTGACAGCGCGAGCGGTGCTTGAGAAGCTGCAGGAAGTGTTTTGCCGGTTCGGCTTCCCGGAAAGGCTCATCACTGACAATGCTTCGTATTTCACCACTCGGGTGTTTAGTGTCACGTGCCGTTCCCTCGAAATTGATCACTGCACCACTTCACCCTACCATCCCCAGTCCAATTTGACGGAGCGCGTCAATCGTACGTTCAAACCGATGTTGACGGCCTTTGCCGAAAGTCAAAGGGACTGGGCAGACCATTTGAGTGAGCTCGCGTTCGCTATTCGAACAACCGATAGTCGCTCAACTGGTTTCTTGCCCGCCTTCTTAAATTTTGGAAGGGAGTTGGCGAATCCGGTGACCAGCGTCACTCAATGCCTGCTCGAGGACGAGGAGGCGCCGGCAGACTGCTCTGCTTACGCGTCGGCACTTCGGGACAGGCTTTGCCGAGCTTTCTGCAAAGCAAGGCAAAGTTTGGCATCGACCAGGGCTCAGCAGAAGGCCCAATATGACCGCAAGCATCGCGACCTAGTTTTTGAGGTGGGCGATCTTGTCCTGAAGCGCAATCACGCTCTTAGCGATGCAAGTAAGGGGTTCTCAACCTCGCTCGCTCCTAAGTGTCTTGGTCCATACCGTGTGGAGAAAGCTTGCACTCCACTCGCGTACTTGTTGAAAGATCATCATACGGGAAAACTCAGCCGTGCCCAAATCGCAGGCTTGAAAACCTTTGTATCACGTTCTGACGAGCTCGCGCCAGAGCCCTGCGGCACTTCGCGCAAGCAACGGGGCACACCCGAAGCGGCGGACCGCATTCGGACCCCGCACCGGTACAATCTGAAGAAGCGGTCACCTTTGTGATTTCGCCCCGGATGGCGGACTTCTCCGCAACCGAAGGCCCTCAGTTTACTGTCTAGCCTCAGTATGGGTTAGCTTCTTTACGGCCTTTTCTCGTAAAGAAGTTGACCCCGCCGTGCCTGCTGCCAGTGTTTCTTTTTTTTAAGTGTTCATGTGTATTTTATGTTTCTTTTGTCTAATATTAAGTGTTATCTGTGTTTTGTGTTTTTTTTTGCCAGATCTTGAGTGTCATTTTGCTCTGTTTTTACTTTTTTTCCCGTGTTCGTTTCGTCTACCGCGAAGAAAGCTGTGTGTGACCTTCAATGTCGGTGCTTACCGGGAGAGAGAGACGAAGGACGCTTTGAGCCTATGCTCGCGCAGCTGTCGGTGGTGTGTGTGCGTGCTTCTGTGCGTGTGTAAGTGCGTGACGCTTCAGTGCAAGCCCGCGAAGAGTGCGTCATGGCTTCCCCCCATCGACGCGGACACTGGAGGTGCTGGGGGGGCATTGACCCAGTGACGTCAGACCGTCTGGCTATGCTCTGCTCTCTGCTGTCGTCGAAGAAGCCTTGCTGCCTTTCCCACCATGGCTCCTGCGCGAGGCCAGCTGAAAGCAGCTATATGCTGCCGGCCAACGCCAGGGCGCCTCGCAGCCAATTTTGGTTCGGCCTCCCTGACCACTGGAGAGGCCCAACTTCCCGCAACGTCCAGCTCCGTCATCGAGCCGGAAATGCGGGGCCTCCTAACAACCGAAGCGGCTTTCGTCGGACTCGCGGCTTATCAAGAGCAGCAACAAGCCATCAGTGAGCCCCCTCCCGTACCTCTGACCTCGCACTCGGGCATCGCACCTAACGAACATTGTCACGCCCTTCCGCCCTACGCGCAGTGGACGCTATCCCGCTTCAGCACCACGAACATTAGTGCCACTGCTCTCTTCCGCAGTTATTTTTATAGTGTCATGTGTTTATTTTGTTATTTATGTTTTTGTTTCTTCTTTGTAATCATTTTTTTTAGCAGCAGTAGCAGGGCTGGACTGAGATTAGCTGTCGCTCATAGCAGTGTCATTTTAACTGCATGGGTGACGTCCGGCTGCCTTTCGCAGACCGGTAAAGGGCAAATTTAGGAGAGGGGGATGTGGGAATTGAGGCTAGCCCCCTACCTTTGCGCGGGCTTTGCCGCCTTTTCTGCCGTTCTCATGTCCCAACTTGTCTGCCCTTCTTTGCTGTCTGCCGTGATGGGTGAGCGGAGTGACGTTTAACTCCCTCACCCGGTAGCGGATGTTGACTGTGGCGCCGCGCGCGGGGACTTCGAGAGGTTTTCGCGCGCTGCGTCGGGAGCGGTCAGATACTCTCCGGGACAGCAAACGGTGAGCCATGCAATCTTTTCCGTCCGTCGACTCCCGTCGCTCGGGGGCTCGTCGGACTTCACTGACGGCGCCTCGCGCCCGAAGCGAACGCTCACCTTTTGTTGCCCCGCTGCATACGCACGGCCGAGGGGTGGTACGGTGTCCTAGTGCGTGGCCTAGCTACGCCGACCCGTCTCCCTCCGAAGCCAACGCGAGCGCCTTTGCCCTCGCTCGAGCGACCGGGCCTTTGTTCCAGTGTCTCCGTGGATCACCTTTACCGCGGAGACGTGCTCGTGGCATCCTGTGTAGTACTTTGTGCCCGTGGCGTGCATAAGCCTACTTGCTTTCCCGCCGCGCCCTTTTTGCAACGGGCTGTACTGTGTTTGGTGTTGCCACAATAAAGTGTTACGACTTTGACCAGTATCGTGTTCTCGCCACGGCGACGGTTAACGCGTGCCCTGCGGCTCGATAAGACCGGACCCACGCTGGTGGTCGTACTCCTTCGTGATACGTGTACACCACAAGTTACACAGAGCAAAAGTGTTGAATGGAATATCACAACTTATTAGCGGCTTTTTTTTTCCACGATGTAGCTAGCGTTCTATGTGGATTACTTTCATACCCTAAATTCCTTGCGCACTTACCATCAACGTTAATGTTATCGCATAATAAGGCGCTCGCGAGCGGCGGAAAAGAAACTGCATGTACGCTTTACTGCCTACGACTGTGACGAAGGTGTAAATATTGCGCAGGTTTCCTGACGTAATAGGTGGTTTCAAAGAAACTTCCCATCACTCCCGCAAATATTGGCCAGACAACTGGGACATTGCCACTGACGCGCTTCTTCGCCTTTATTACATAAACCTGAATGCTGCGTGCCTAATGAATTCTATCATACGTTTTTATAAGGCAGAAAGGTCAAAGAACATATTTTGTTGAAAGATCTGCTTTATAAAAGCTACATAGCTTTTACAAAGCTATGTAGCTTTTATAGCTAGGCCAAAGTGGCTTCTTACTTACCTAGCTTGAGCTATGGTGGCTCTGAGCTCTATCGGCTCTGCTGCGCAGGCGGGGAATTAGTTGCTAGCGCCATCTGCTGACAGGTTTGAGAAGCAGAGCTTTGGCGCGAAGCGAAGGGCGGTGGCGTTCTCTCACCTAAACGATTCTTACACCATGGCACAGGGTCAAGGTCAACTGGTCCAAGTTCTTTGCAGTCATTCATGAAACGTAAAAAACTGTGTTGGCAATGTACCTTCCTTAGTTTGGCAACACTGCGTGCAAATCCGTGCCTCCCTGGGAGCTCTCAGAAAACATCATCGGCAGGCGCTGAGGGTGACCAGTGTTTTTGGCATGGAAGAACGTCGCTCATCAGTCTTCATCCTAACTGACCTAAACAGTGGCTTCTGGTTTCTCGTCGACACAGTGTCCAAAGTGAGTGTTCTGCCAGCATCGCCCGCACATCGCAAGTGCCCGAACACATCATCTCTCCGAGCAGTCAACAACACGACCATTGTCACGTATGGCAGCCACTCCCTAATCGTCAGTTTGGGCCTGCAGAGAACACATCTGTGAATATTCATAGTAGCCAACGTGAAGTTCACCATTCTTGGGGTGGATTTTCTGCATCAATTAGGGCGGTTAATCGACATGTGCAAGTGGAGGCTGCAGGACCAACTGTCACAAAACAATGTAAAAGTCCAGCCTTCAAGACGTACTCCACTCAGCCCTATGCTAATCAAGCCAGCGGCCCCTCTTCGTTTCACCTCCATACTGAAGGAATTTCCTGAGCTGACACACCAGCCTCAAGTGGGATCCCCAGTAAAGCACAATGTATTCCTCCACATCACCATTACTGGGCCACTCCTTCACACTTGATCACGTTGATTGTCGCCTGAAAAATAGCAGTGGCACGGCAGGAAATTGACCACATGTTGGAGCTCGGCATTCTCCAACTTTCTGCCAGTCCTTGGGCATCTCCTCTACACATGGTTTCTAAGTGGCCATCGGGTGACTGGCACCCTTCTGGGGACTGTAGAGCTCTTCGCAGTGTCGCAACGCCCTACAGGTACCCGTGCCACATATCCACGACATACTGGCAGGTCTCTATGGGACCACAATTTTTCAAAAATTGATCCCTGCGGGCATACCACCAGATACCTTTGTAACCAAAAGACGTTACCAAGACTGCTCTCACAACATATTCTGGGCAACATTTTGAACTGGTGGGGGGGGCAAGGGGGAGGGGTATGGCCACACTCATCTAAAGTGCAGGTCATACAAGACTTTCCACGCATCAGCTACGTGAATTCCTGGGGGTTGAGCCGACGCTGGGTGCTTGGACCTTTAAGGCCCCCCGGCAGAGGCAACACACCCCTTTGGCCCCGGCTTCACGTAGACGGCACCCCCAGATTGACCCGCCTGGGGGGAATCGGCAGTCGCCTTTTCCTGTCTCCCCCTCACATCTTCGTCTTTTCTCTTACTTCAAATCTTTTCTGTTTTCTACTCTTTTCCGTTGACTTCCGTGTTTCCTGGCGGCAAGGGTTAACCCTGTGTGGCTATCCTACCTTGGATACATCATATTCGGTTATAGTGGTGGTGTACAGCTGGCGTCTCCAGGTCCTGTGCTTACAGACCCTGCAGCGTCCCCTTGTAGGACTCCATGGTGGGTGGCTGGCGCCGCTGCTGAAAATAAACCTTTTCTTATGGCTAGTTCCTTCCCCCCACTCCCTGATCGCCCTCAGAAAAGAGGGCGCACCAATGAAGTATTCCAGTTTTTTGGTCACCAGAGAGTATCCTTTCCCCGATTCCACGTTATCCACGCTGACACACCCGGCAAACCAGTGCGAACAATTTCACCTTTTCTTGTTTCGAAGTCTTTGACAAAAATCTTTGGTCCAGGATATAAAGCATCGAGAATGGCAAGTGGTGACCTCCTGTTGGAGCTTCGCAACCAGAAACAGTATGAAAAATTGTCTAATCTAGTGAAATTTGGAGATACCAAATTAATAGTAACCCCACACCGAACCATGAACACCACCCGTGGCGTTGTTTCAGATGATGACCTGTTAGGGCTTACGGAGGCTTAACTCCTGGAGGGCTTCAGCGAAGAAAATGTCATCAACCTGAAGCGAATTAGGATAAGGCGTGATGGAGAAGAAGTCCACATTAAGCACCTAATACTTACCTTCAATTCAAGTGTACTGCCTGACTCCGTTGAGGCTGGGTATATCAAGCTTCGAGTGAGGCTATATATACCAAACCCTCTCCGATGTTTCAAATGCCAGCGGTTCGTCCACAGTTCACAGAACTGCCGAGGCCGCCTAACTTGCGCCAAATGCAGTGCTGAAGAACACACATCTGAAGCCTGTGAAAACTCTCTTCACTGTGCGAACTATAATGGGGAGCATGCCGCATACTCACGGTCATGCCGATGCTGGAAAAAAGAAAACGAAATTATTTATTTTATTTATTTATTTACAGATACTGCAATCACCATTTGGTGATTTTAGCAGGGTGGTACATGAAGTTAGTCATGAACAAATGGCAAGTACAATGACATATAATATATACAGGTTATACAATGTGCATAGGGCAAATACAAACTTCAACTGGCAATAGCATACAATAAAAAAATAGAAGACTACAATTATAAAGCATGTACAGTGGTATGTAATACGATTCAACAATTCAACTGGTTAGTGCACTTTCTAATTCCAAGGAAAACAATGCCAATGAGGGTGCTGAAACAATTGCATTAGTTAGTTTGTTCCACTCGACTATGGTGCGAGGAAAAAATGAATACTTAAAGCAATTATTGTGTGTTGGAAAGGGGGTTATGGTGAGGTCATGTCTCTGCCTGGTAGAGTAGCCAGAAGAAAAAGAAAAAATATCGGCTATGTCTACTTGATATTGGCCATTAATTAGTTGGTACAGAAACTTAAGCCTTGAGTTACGGTATCTTAATGATAAAGGTGAAAGTTGAGCTCTGCTTAATAGGTCAGTAACAGAAGTCCTCGAAAAATTATTGTAGACAAAACGAACTGCTCTTTTTTGCACTTTTTCTAATTTGTTAATGTTAGTCTTAGTAAAAGGATCCCATATAATAGCGGCGTAATCTAATATTGGTAAAACAATTGATTTGTACGCTAAAAGACGGACAGAAGGAGTGGATAGTTTGAGAGCACGACATAGAAAAAACAGTTTGTAAGTTGCATTCGCCGTTACATGTGTAATGTGTTTATTCCAGCAGAGATCATTCGATATGTAAAGCCCCAAGTACTTATAATTAGTGACTTCAGTCAAAAAGGTGTTGTTAGCATTGTATCTGAAATGCAAAGGTTTTTTCATGTGTGTAATTCGCATAAAAACAGTTTTATCAAAGTTAATGACCATCTGCCATTCCTCGCACCAGGAGACTACTTTTTGAAATGCCTGATTTAACAGAAGTTGGTCGGATGTGCTATGAACCTCAGAGTACAAAACACAGTCATCTGCGTAAAGTTTCACTTTAACAGGAATTTGTTCTACAATATCATTAATGAACAAAAGAAACAGTAGAGGCCCTAGAACTGAGCCCTGGGGAACGCCAGAACCAACCATTACTTATTTTGAGTTGCAATCGTGAAAAGAAACAAATTGTTGTCGTTTAGTTAGGTAGAAAGAGAGCCAGCCCATTAACTTTTTGTTTTTAAGTATTTTCTCTAATTTAAAAAGTAATTTTTTGTGGGAAACCTTATCGAAGGCTTTGGCGAAGTCCATAAAAATTGCATCTAATTGTTTGCCGTGGTTAATACTTTTCGCAAAGTCATGTACGGTTTCAACTAGCTGAGTGCAGGTTGAAAAACCTTTTCTAAATCCGTGCTGATGTCTAGTTAAGAAATTGTGTTTGTTGAGAAACTCTACGATATGATTGTGTATTATATGTTCTAATATTTTGCAACATGTTGAAGTTAATGAAATTGGTCTATAGTTACCGACCTGGTTTTTGTTTCCCTTTTTGTGTAATGGTTTAATTCGGGCAGTTACCCAATCATGCGGTAGTTCACCATCGAGGAATGATTTACAGAACAGTACGTACAAATACTTTGATGTCCATTCTGCATACCTTTTAAAAAAGTCATTGGGTATGCAATCAGGGCCAGGTGATTTTTTCACAATTAAATTAAATTGTCACAATTAAAGTAAAACAAAACATTTCCTTTAAGGAGGCACGAAGGCAGGTGTCCTACCTACCAGAAGCCAGCTTTGCCGAAGTGGCACGTCAGGGGGCAGAGCCACGACGGTCTCCGGCGACTGTCTGGCACACGCGTAGTGAGCCGGCGGTGACGCCATCCGCCCCCTCGGTGGTTGCAGCCAGTGCTGCTCCACCATCGAAGAAGGACCCACCAACCTCCGGGCTGGGGGCCGCGAAGGCTTTGTCTTTAGAGGCGAGGCCCTCAAAACAACTGCAGCGCTCGCAAGAGCGCTTGTCCAGTGCCTCGCTAGAGGCAATGGACACAACTCCGAGCGTGAGGCGGCAGCAAGTGCCTAAGGATCAACGCGACTCCGTCGACCGCTCCGAAAAAGAAAAATCTCGTGTCACGGCCCTGAAAGGGTCCGTGAGCTCATTTTCCATCCTTGAGCACACAGCACAAAACACATTTAAAATGGACACGCAGATTTTACAGTGGAATGTGAGAGGACTTCTCCATAACCTCGATGATATTAGAGAACTCCTTAATAAACATACATTAAATGTGCTGTGTGTTCAGGAAACACATCTCAAGTCCACACAAACAAACTTTCTAAAGCAATATGTCATTTACCACAAAGACCGTGACGACGCTGCCACCTCGTCGGGCGGTGTCGCTATAATAGTTGGTAAAGGTGTTGCCTGTAAGCAATTAAACCTCCGAACTTCTCTTGAGGCAGTTGCTGTCCGAGCAGTGCTGTTCGGGAAGCTACTAACAATTACTTCTATTTACATTCCTCCATGCTATCAACTTTCGAAGGCAGAATTTCAAAGCTTCATTGATGAACTTCCTCCGCCATATATAGTCGTTGGTGATCTAAATGCACATAATCCCCTATGGGGCGACTCCCGTTTGGATGCACGAGGACACCTAATAGAACACTTTCTGTTTTCGTCAGGTGCATGTTTACTTGACAAAAAAGAATCAACATATTATAGCACTACGCACAACACATACTCTTCTATAGACCTGAGTGTTGTCTCGAGTACACCAATTCCTTATCTGGAGTGGTCTGTTCTCAAGAACCCCTTTGGGAGTGACCACTTCCCGATAATGTTGAAGCTAACTAAAGAAGATACATGCTTGCTTGACTTTCCTCGTTGGAACAACAAGTCAGCCAACTGGGAAATGTTCCGAGAAAACACATTTTTAGATGGAGAGGACATTACTGATTTGAATATAGAGGATGCTGTGGCATACCTAACAGATTTTATTATTGACGCTGCAGCGAAATGTATTAAGCAAACTAATGCAATGACTAATAAGCATCGCATCCCATGGTGGAATGACGATTGTCGGAAAGCACGAAATAGTCAAAATAAAGCTTGGAGATTACTCCGAAATTACACAACGGCTGAAAACCTCGTCAATTTCAAACAGGTGAAGTCACAAGCTAGAAGAACGCGTCGTCTTGCAAAGAAAGAAAGTTGGAATAGGTACATCTCTGGTATCAATTCTTACACCGACGAAACAAAGGTTTGGAATAGGGTAAACAAGTTAATGGGTCGGGAGTCGCACCCCCTACCCTTGGTAAATAGCCGAGGTGAGAGCCTAGAGGAGCAGGCGGACTGCCTAGGCGAACACTTTGAATACGTCTCAAGTGCATCAAACTATACAGAAACGTTCTTAAAATTCAAAGAACGCGAAGAGCGACAGCCCCTTAAATGTAAACGTCCATCCAGTGAGACTTACAACTGCCCATTTACATTAGCTGAACTTAAGGCATCTCTTGCGTGCTGCAACAACTCAGCGGCAGGTGTCGATCGTATAACATACGAAATGGTCAAGTATCTTCACCCCGAAGCACTAAAAACACTCCTAACTCTCTTCAATATCATGTGGGCAGCTGGGTATATTCCATTGTCATGGAAAGAAGCTATAGTCATCCCAGTACTTAAACAAGGCAAAGATCCATCCTTGGCCGCCAGCTACAGGCCAATAGCGCTAACAAGTTGTCTATGCAAACTATATGAGAAAATGATAAACCGGCGCTTAATCCACTTTTTAGAAAGTAACAGTATACTAGACCCCCTTCAGTGTGGTTTCAGAGAGGGGAGGTCGACAACAGACCACCTTGTTCGCATAGAGACATACATCAGAGATGCATTTATTCATAGGCAGTTTGTACTTTTGGTATTCCTAGACTTAGAGAAGGCGTACGACACCACATGGCGATTCGGGATTCTCCGCGATCTTGTCGCCATGGGCATCCGTGAGAACATGCTAAACACAACTAAAAGTTTTCTGTCTAACCGAACCTTTCGCGTAAAAGTGGGAAATGCTCTCTGTAGAACTTTTACCCAAGAGACTGGTGTTCCACAAGGGGGCGTGCTTAGTTGCACACTCTTTCTTGTAAAAATGAACTCCCTGCAGTCAGTCATTCCAAGCGCGATGTTTTATTCCGTATGTGTTGATGATGTGCAGATGAGTTTCAAATCATGCAATATCTCTATCTGCGAACGACAGGTGCAGCTTGGAATGAATTAATTCTCTAAATGGGCGGATGAAAATGGTTTTAAAATAAACACGAAGAAAAGTACTTGCATACTTTTCTCCAACAAACGAGGGGTAATGCCACTACCAAATGTTGCGATCAAAGGAGACCAACTCTCTGTGAGCAGCGAGCATAAATTCCTGGGAACCAATTTAGATTCTAAGCTGACGTTTATTCCCCATATTGAATGTGTCAAAATGAAATGTTTGAAAGCGATGAACGTCCTAAAACTCCTGTCACGTACAACATGGGATAGTGATCGAAAGTGCCTCTTGAAGTTATACAAAAGCCTTGTCGGGTTGCGCCTTGATTATGCCTCTAATTTATCATTCCGCAACGCCAAGTGCATTAAAAATCTTAGACTCCGTTCACCATCTGCGTATCCAACTTGCAACCGGTGCTTTCAGGACAAGCCCGATCCAGAGCCTCTATGTAGAGTCGAATCAGTGGTCACTTCACCTGCAGCGATCCTATAGCAGTTTCACATATTTTATAAAGGTACGCGCAAACATCAAGCATCCATCTTATTCAACTATAAACGATATGACCGCTGCCACCCTCTTCCATAATCGACCCACAGTGAGAAAGCCGTTCTCTTTGCGTGTAAGAAACTTAAGTGAGGAAATGGGTGTTCCGATGCTAGAACTTTGTCCTACGCCCACAGCGATACTTTTACCGCCGTGGCAGTGGCAGCTTATACACTGTGACACCTCATTTGTCGAGATCACTAAACACGCACCAGAAGCACATATTAAAATGCATTTCCGAGAACTCCAGTACAAATACTCATGCGTAGAGTTTTATACCGACGCCTCTAAGTCGCATGCAGGGGTGACTTATGCAGCCGTCGGACCATCCTTCTCGGAATCCGGTGTGCTGCACCCGGAAACAAGTATATTTACGACTGAGGGTTATGCACTATTGTCGGCTGTGAAGCATATACGGAAATCAAACATACAAAAATCAATTATATTTACAGATTCGTTAAGCGTCGTAAATGCATTAAGATCCCTTTTCAGATTCAGAAATCCGATAATAATTGAGCTATATTCCGTTCTGTGTACAGCGTATATGTCCAACCAGCATATTACTGTTTGCTGGGTTCCTGGCCATAGAAGCATCGAGGGCAATGTGTTAGCTGACCAAATGGCCACGTCAAATATATTGCGCGCTATTAACCCCACCGCTACTGTCCCTGCAACAGATCTAAAACCCTTCCTACGTAAGAAACTGCGAAACCACTGGCAGCACTTGTGGGACACAGAAATAAATTATAAGCTTCATTTGATTAAGCCGCAGTTGGGTTACTGGCCCTCTGCTACGAGAACACGGCGAACTGATGTCCTATTCTGTCACCTCAGAATACGACACACTTATGGTACCCATAGCTTTCTGCTGACTGGTGATGAACCTCCTACTTGTGGTAGATGTAGTGACAGGCTAACCGTCCTCCACGTCCTCCTGGAGTGTGTGGAAGCTGAAAGGAGGAGAAAGAAATATTTTGCTTTAGCATACCGCTATAATCTTCCTTTACATCCGATTATGTTTCTCAGTGAAGAGCCACTTTTTGATGCAAAATCAGTTTTAAGCTTTTTAAAGGACGTAGTATTGAATGTTTTTAGCCCAAGATTGAATGTTTTTAGCCCAACAAGTTTATAGCGCATCCTCTGTTCAGAGGATGCCGCTGTGATAGCAGCTTTCAATGAGCCCAGGCCTCCATGCTCTTGTTTTAAGGGCTCTGTCGAGGCACTGCTGCTCCATGCCAAGTTTTTATTTCACATACTTATCACTTTTAAACCATTTTATGTCTCCATAGTTCACATTATTTGTCATTGCCATAATTTTACTATATGTATATTTTTACGTACCAACAGCAACTGTTTTTTAGGCCCATTTACAGCCACGTCACATTTGTTTTATCTACACTGCACATCCCACAGTTCATTATCATCGCTCTGGCACTCTTTGGCCATGTCTGGCCCTTGCGGCAATAAACTCCACTAATCAATCATCAAGCTACGTGAATTTCTTGACTTGCTCAACTTCTACTACGGTTTCGTGCCTAAATGTGCCCCTGTCATACCACCGCTTGACAAACTGCTGAAAAAAATGCTACTATCTTCAAATGACCTGCCATGGTGTGAAGAAGCCAGTAAAAGTAGGCAAGTCTTGGAAAATGCAGCTCTCCTGGCATATTCACAGCCAGGAATTTCCCAGTGTTTAATAGTGAATGCCTAAGACATAGCTGTCGGTGCTGTGTTATGACGGTAGAGCCATGGTACAGTAAAATCTTTGGTAGAACAAACACCACTAACAAACTTTTCCAATTAACAAACTTTTAAAAAATCCCGTGCCAACTGCTAGTAGAATCAATGTAAAATTTTTTCACTACTATGTGCTTCAGAATACCAACTTTTCAGAATAATGAGCACTAATTTATTTCTACCACATAATAACGCCTCAGTACTACCAACTCATGTTTTGAAATCCGTCGCGGCCACGGGAGCGGTACCCAAGCAGACGACACAGCGAACAAATGCCTTGCTTTTCAGAAGATGCACGACGGTGTGGAGGGGAAGAAAAAAAATGAAAGAAGGACTTTCTTTCTTTTTATTGAAACACCGACGCTGCAGGTTTACAACCATGGAGACGAGGGGTGAGGGCAACACGGAAGGCAAGGTCGGCGAGGCAGAGTAGTTGTGGAGCAGGAAGCATGGGCACAGAAAACCTCAGACACGGGGGTAGCAGAAAGCGAAACGCAAAAAATGTTCTTTTTTAGCTCTTTTTTTTTTCAGAAAAGGCGATGACAGGCACGACGCTTCGGGTTTTTCTTATTTTTGTCACTTCTACATGTGCTCCAGGAGGCCAAGTGGGTATAAATGTTCCCTGAGGGGGCCTTGTCGGTTGTGTTCATCTTTTCAGTGATTACTTGTCGCGTCGACAAAGCAAGTCGGCGTTGGCGCTGCGGTGCTACTACAAATGAGTTCACCTCTGCTTGCGACGATAAGCCATTTTGCTCAGTGATAAGTATTTTTTATTAATTTTTTGGCTTTCACTCTAATGATTTTTCAAAATGACAAAAAAATTGCCACGGTCCCCTGAAGTTCGTTATAGCTAGATTTTACTGCACTTTGAAACCAACTAGATTCTTCTCGAAGAAGCTCACGCCTACTGAGTGCCGTTAAAGCACATTTGGGCGCAAACAGCAAGCAGTGAATTTGAGCAGTTCGAATCCTCACTTTCATTGGTGTTGTTTGAAGCACTACACGTTTTATTGGTGCTTTTTGCATTCGAACTATTGCCTACCACCCGATCAGCAATGGCATGGTGGACTGATTGCACCGTCAGCTCCAGTCTGCGCTCGTTGCAGCAGAGGCGACAGCTGGGTGGCGGCACTGCCACTTATTCTCCGGGGAATCCGGACAGCTGTAAAGGCAGACATCGGTTTCAGCTCAGCCGAACTGGTCTATGGAATGACACTGCACCTTCCTGGAGAATTTTTCATGGGCAGTTTGCAGAACGATTGTACAGCTACCGCAGCATGTACACTCAGGCTCCGAGACATAATGACAAAACTTTGAACTATGCCGCCATGGTGGGCAGCGTCATGCACGGTGCACATACCATCAGAACTTGCTTCGTGCACACACGTGTACGTGCCCCTTGACACAGTTCATTGGCCACTACTACCACTTTACGATGGACCTTTAAGAGTGCTATGTTGAGGTGAAAAGCAGTTCACTATCGGCCTGCGTGGTCGTCAGGAAATCGTCTCACTAGATCGTTTGAAAGCAGCACATGTTGAAGTTGCAGAAACTGTTTCACATGTGCTGGCATCTGTGACTACACCCTCCGAAGCAGTGCACATTTAAACATGCCAAGTCACTAAGACACACAGTGAAGGGTTCTCCAAGGCGCCCCATTGTATGGATTTGTGAACGATGTTAATCGTCCTATGAATGTTTGTTAACTTGCAAACACAGGAAGTGATGTGTCAGCCTTACGGTCTCACAGTAGCAGCCATACGCCGTTTGCCATCTTTGCGATGAAATGTCGCGTTACGTGCAAGAAAGGGAAGTGGTTTGAGGGTGCGCCACTTAAAGCCGGCCAGTACTGTATCAAATGACGCATTGGAAGGTAGATGCAGCCGAGCAAAGACCGAAAGACATGACCTTGAACTCGAACAGGCTAGCGGTCTGGTTTTATAAAGGCAGTCTTTTCTCATTCTGTCTTCAGCCTCGATTTGCCAGTAGCCTGTCTTGCGGTCCATCGAATAAAAGTACTTAGCGTGTTGGAATGAGTCCAAGGCATCTATCCGAGGAAGGGGATACATGCCCTTTTTTGTGGCTTTGTTTAGGCGATGATAGCCGACGCAGAAATGTAAAGCTGCATCCGTCTTCTCCACAAACACCGCAGGAGAGGCGTAGGAGCTCTTTTGGCTGGATTATGTTGTCGCGTGGAGCTTCAACGATTTGTTTCTTTACGGCTTCACGTTTTTGCTTGTGAACATTATAAGGGCTCTGGTGGATTGGTGGGGCACTTTCTTCAGGTGTAATCTGATGTTTCGTGAATGGGTTTCGTCGAATTCTTGATGACGACAAGAAGCAGTCCTTGAATCGCATGCGTAGAGTTTGGAGCTGGTCTTGCTTATACTTTGAAAGACTCGGGTTGACGTCGAAATTGGGTTCGGATTGTCGATTTGTCAAGGCACATTCGGAAGTATTGGGGAGGGTGAAAGAATCGCTGGCATCATCGAAGTTTTGTTTGTGTCGTACCAATTTTTAGGTGCCTGTGTTTTTGACTGAATTTTGTTACCTTTGCTTTCCTATGACTCAGCTCGGTGATACCTTTCGCAATGCAAATCTGACGACTAAGGAAGAGGTGCTTGTTCCTCTCGATGATGCCTTTAAAGTATGTTGGTGTTTCGGTGCCAACGGAAACGTTGATGCTTGACCAAGATGGAATGAGGATGTGGTTTTTAGCGCATTCAATGCGTGATTATTTGGCATTAGAGGGGCTAGCCATGTGTTTTCTGAGGTAAGTTTTTTTTACTCATCGTGAGCTCTTCTTTGGGTTGTGAAGTTTTGAGGTTTAGGCCGCTTTGGTTTTGCAACAGGTGCTTTCGATTTCGTAGCGGCGTTGTTCTCCGCGGTGGCGGAGGATCTTTGGTAGTTCATCGTACAGTAATCATACCTTCATTGGTTGCTCCCCCTAGTTTTTCAAATGTGGGCTCGGGCATTGGCGCCGAGTAGGGCCAGTGTACTGGCGGCATTACGTTGACATATAGCAGCCTGCTGATAGTGAACGGTAAGGTCGTCGAAGTGTCCCCTGTGCTCCTGCGAGGTAGGCGGTGATAGCTTGAGGTCGTTCGCCCCACTGTGGACACAGTGCGTTCATGTCAAATTTACGTAACCTCATTTTCCAATACTTGCAGCAGCGGTAGGGGTGGCCAGCTTCCCTGCAGTGGTAGCATAGCGGGCAGTGGTCGGGAGGGTGTCAAACGTCTGTCTTCTTTGACGTGTAGCGCAAGTCCTGGAATAATCTCGAGTGTTTGCGTCTTCCGCGAAATCTTAACAGAACGATCTACAATAATCGGAAACCTTCTCGAACAATAAAGTGCCAATTGCGCTGAGCAATCCTGACAGGCTTTGTTTGTGAGAACCGAATGAAATAAAAGTAAAATTAAGAAATATAAGTGGCAGTATAAACGTCCTGCAGGAGGATTTTACTGCTTTCAGCATATGCCAGATGTCGAAAGGTGGCCAGCAAATCTATGTCAAAGGCTTATGCTTAACTGCTTTAGAATCGCCAAAATAGGTTTATCTCTCAAACTCAGTTTGGTCGCCCAAACTGTGATTGAGCACCATACTTCTTGATAAATAAAACAATGATATATTAAGTGTTGTATTCAACAGTTCAAACCATACCATGCAGATTGCTTAAAAATTCTGTCTCGCATCTCTGCATTTTCATAGAGGCTAAGCATCACTTTCAAGAATAAAATTGAAAAACGAGAGGGAAATCACTAATTTTATGTACTTTAAGTCTTTAAACATTTCCTTGCAGTGTTCTTCGTTTCCTTGCACATTTCCTTGCAATGTTCATTTCCTTGCAATGTTCATTTTCTTGCAATGTTCATTTCCTTGCAATGTTCTTTCCTTGCAATGTTCTGAAATTAAACTGCATGGGGCCCTTGTTTTTTCATTATATTGGGTAAACTAAGTGCTCCAGGGAGCACCTTTTTTCCATGAGATATGCAACGAATTGAGATGTTTATCTCGCTATTCATGAGAGCCCCATAATTATCCTGGCAGCTGAATGTTAATGTGAATTGCTTCTCCAACGGTTTGGCATTCCAGACAAACGTCATGAGCTGGACGGCGGGTGACCCTGTCTTAGGAGAACAACGCTGCTTGTATCAGTGTGACTATGTCTTCAGTTGATAGCAGCAGCACTTCAGTCGTCTGGGCGTTGCATTTCTGGAATTCTCAAGTGGTATAAGACTGTACATTTTAAAACTCTTGTATTTTTTCATTGGGCACTCGTGCTTTGCAGTATAGTTTCTAAGATTGGAAGGCTTGACCTTTCACTTTACGTAAAAATCAACTGAAAATTTTTGGGTCAGTACCCCTTTAAAAGACAGAAGAGACAAGATTCTGTTGGCCCTGATTTCTTTGTAGAAAGCAATAAAGTAGTGCGGCACTCCTTTGTCTTCAGCCATTTGCATAGATATGCTTGTGAAAGACAAAAATAATAGCGGTAGATTTCTTCAATTTTTTGACAATGAATTACTGCGACTGCTAGATCATTGGAATATTAGGCATTTGCTGCTTGTGCTTTCTTATAATATGTAACATGAAGTTATGTGTATGTGTGTTCATACAAGTTTTGTCTGTAGTTTTTATGATGACTGTCAAATTCAGCAAATGGTTAAAAACCAGGACAATTGCAGCCTTTCAACAAAAGTACCGGGCCCTGCTGTCTTGGAACCATGTCTGGCCCACCACCATTGTGTTTACATCAGGCGGACACAGCACGGTCTTCTGAGCAGCCACCACTGTCAAAGCCCCCTCAGGAGCCTTCAAAATTTCATCTAGGAAGCTTATCTGCAGGTGATTTGGAAGCCCAATATCTTTGTTTGGCTATAATGATGCATGCACTAAAATTAAAATGTGTTGGCCACGATGCTGGTGGCAAAATGCATGCTGCTGCGAAAGGAATGGGTCCATGCGCCATTTATTGTGGCTTGCCGCTTTCTAGCATTTTGAACTTTACGGACAGAAGCGAAGCTGTATAGCACAAAAAATGGTGTCTTGAGCGATTACTGCAAAAAATGTAAAAAATTTAACCTAATTTAACCTAATTTGATTGGGCCGATGTTGTATAACTAGAATTCATTCATTTTTGTTCCACTTTGAAATATTTTTGCCGTGACGAAACAGCAAAATTCTGTGTGTTTAACTCTTTTGCTGCTGCACCTATTCAAATCGTTCGATTTGAACGATGCATTTTCAAATTTAGATTCTCGCGCGCTCGCGGAATTCGCGGGCATCTAAGGCCATCTATTTAAGAAAGCGGGAGACTCCCAATGAGATCCGTGATGTTTTGGCTTTTTTTTGCTTCAGGGAAGTCTTTCCATCGCCTCAAGAAGTTTCAGGTAGCTGCGTTGGCGCCCTGATCGTGGTGCATTTTCCCGTGTAGATGGTCTTAAAAGCTCCCGCGTTTCTCACGAATCGAGCACATCAGCAGCAGATTTTAAGGATGCAGTCAGCGGCTGTGGGTCCAGAGAAGATGTTGAGATATCTTATTTCAGCCCTGATGAGAAAGGTGAGTCTAGTGAAGCTACAAAATTCAGCGAGTGAGTGCTGGCTGTATGTGTGGTGCACATTTTGTTGTCTAATTAGTAGCTATGGGCGGCGGAGTGTGTACTGACTGCAATTTTACTTATTTTGAGGGTTTTAAAATTCTATGGGCATGAGTCCTGGCCAGCATCTGTCGAATGTGTGCAGTGTCTTTCGAGCCGAAACCTAGGAGTCGAAATTGGAGGTGCACTCGAGAGTAACTCACGGTGTTTCTTCCGGGCCATTTATTTCATCCAGCTGTTTTTCACTGCACAGCTGACCAGCATAATCTGCGACTGCACCAACAAATATGTGTGGAGTGATCAATGACTACCATCAGATGAATGAACCCCTGCTTTCTTCTGGGAATGGTCCCATTAGATCACAGGTGGCCGTTTGCCACGGACCCTCACTGGCAATCGGTTCCATCCGATCGGGTGCTTCGCCACCCCTTGATTTCACCGTTTGACAGACGCACCAAGAACGGAAATAGCGAAAAATGTCTCGCTTCATGCCGGGCCAGGTTACAACGTGGCTCAGTTTTGCAAAAACTTTCGAGCCACTCAGGTGACCGGCTATGGGTTTGCCGTGAGAAGATCGCAACAGTGTGGCCCTCAGATTTTTGGGCATAACCACCTTAAACGGGTTGATGGACTCGTCGTCAGTGGCTATATACTTTAGCAGGAGCCCGTCATGGTCCAGCAAATAGGAATCCGCCAAGGACTCAGCGACACACGCTGGTTCGAGCCCCCTATTTGCGCCCGCTGCAGGGCAAGCAGCGTCACGGCGCTCTGTCTCCCCAAGACAGTCGCTATCGGCGCCCGTAGCAGGACAATCAGTGTCACGGTGCTCTATCTCTCTGAGACCGTCGCACATTTCACGACACAACGGATCACTTTGCTGGGCCTTCAGAAGCTCTTTTCTGCTGAAAGCGATTCCCATTCTCCCAAAATGGGAGAGTCTGGTATCGTTCCCACTCAGGACCGCAGCAACAACCGCTTGAGTCTGCGTCACGGGTTCGCTCTCGGCCTCGTGGCCTTCGGAAAGCTCCCCCGCTCGGACGCTTCGCGGTGCGCTGCTTACTTGGTAGCAGCCAAAGTTTGTCCGCACGGGGACTCACCCTTCTCGCCGAATGGTGGTGAAACCGCTGTTTCGCCCCAACGCTTGCATGTGTGAAGGCACCGCTGGCGGCTGTCGCACCGAGATCAAGGTCCTCGGCAGACAAGGGGCATGAGATAGCGCGTCAGCTGCCATGTTGATGCTCCCTTTTCGATACTGCACTGAAAAGTCATAGTGCTGTATCAGGAGAGCCCTGCGCGCCAGCCTACCGGCAGGCTCATGGAGCCGCATCAGGCAGCTGAGCGCACTCCGCAGTGCAAACACAATGGCGAGGCACTCCTTTTTGGTCACGGAATAATTTTTCACCGCAGAGACCAAGGAGCGGCTAGAAAAGACCATCGGCTGCAACACGCCGTCATATTTCTGTAGTAGAACATCTACTAAACCTAGATCATTCGCATCAGTTTGTACAACGAACGGTCTGGTCAGGTCGAAGAGCTTGAGCTGCGCTGTCTCCGCTATGGCGTTAGATACTCGGCGAAACTCCTCCTGCTGCTCAAGTCCCCATTGCCACTCAGCAGACTTACCCAAAAGCTTGCTCAAGGGCACCTGCAGTCGGGCACTGGACAAAATGAAGGAACGGTAAAAGTTGATCATTCCAAAAAAGCGGCAAAGGCCACGTACGTCATTGGGCACAGAAAAATCGAGGATTGCTCGAAGTTTTTCCTGATTCGGCTCAATGAAGACTTCACCTAGCATAAACCTGAGTAACTTAATACGGGTCTGCGCTAATTCAACCTTAGCAGGATTTAATGTCATCCCAGCAATCTTCACCCTCTTGAGTACATTGGCATCATGGGCCAAGTGCTCTTCGAAGGTTCGTGAATAAATCACGATGTCGTTGAGATAGCACATGCAGTATGACCACTTTGCTTCCTCGAAGACGTGGTCCATGATTCTTTGAAACGTCGCAGGAGCATTGCAACAAAGACCAAAGGGCACACGAGTAAACTCAAAGAAGCCTCTGTGGGACATGAACGCAATTTACACTGGTCACGGTTACCCATCCGAACCTGTAGGTAAGTTTTAGAGGCGTCAAGCGTGGTAAAGTACCGTGCATCACCCAGGTTACCTACGATGGAGTTTATCGTGGGGAGCGAATAGGCATCCTTACGAGTCACTACATTGAGACGGCGATAGGCTACCCAAAGGCGATTACGGCCATCTTTCTTAGGCACCAACACAATTGGAGACGCCCAGGAGCTAGACGAGCGGCAAATAATGCCAGCCGCAAGCATGTCGTTTAGATAATCTGCCTTTTGGCAAAACTGACGGGCCTGGGGTTACACTTCAAAGGAAGCGCATCACCAGTTTCAATTATATGGCTCACTAAATTGGTGCAGCCTGGTTGATCGGTGAAGAGCTCGTCGTACTGACCTAACAGTGTCGACAGACGAGCCTTCTGAGCATCATCCAACTGAGTCGCGCAGGTGACCAATGGAGGTAGTGCCTCTTCGTGTCGTGTCGGTCGATCCACAGAGGGGTTTCGAGCTGACGAGCGCGGAACGCCAGGGTAGGACATTGAAGTCGGCGCACGACAAGGTTCATGCTGCGCGTCTCGTTCCAGAAGGGGACTGTGAGAGAGCAAATGCGTTAAGCAAGGGCTTGGCCCCGAACTCTGCGCAGGGCACGTTTCCGACGTTTCTGCGGCAAAGGCAACGGTAAGTGCCGGCGGGCTGATGAGCGGCTTCAGTTGGCAAAATGGGCCATCACGATAGCCGTCATTCGCAGTGTCTACAATGATACAGGTTTAAGGAGAAAGTCCCGACCGAGAATCACTAGAACATTGAGCCCTGGAAGATGAACAAGACAGCAGCGTCTCAATCGATCTCCCCATCTGACAGTCAACCTTGCAGCGCCTGCCGAATGGGCCACGCCTTTCGCAAGGGTGAATGTCGTTTGGCTGTCCCGAAAGCGCACTGTGTGCTTCTACAAGTAGGACAACACCTGTTTGCCGAACAACGAGGCGCTAGCGCCCATGTCCAGCAATGCCGAAAATTCACGGCCGGTAATAGTGACCGAAATGAACGGTGCGTGCGTATCAGCAAGAAAAGTGCTTGCCCTGCACACAGAGGGAAGAAGCAAAGGTTCGGTCTCTCGTGCATGCACAAATGACCGGCAAACCGGTTTCCGTGCCTCGCAGGAGGCCTGGATCCTGCGCATTCCCTTGCTATGTGCCCTTGTTCACCGCAGCGGTAACAGCGCACTCAATCACAGTCTGTTTTCCCAGACGGAGCAGCCTCTAGCTGTCGTGATCGGCTCGCTACGTTATCGCAGGATACGTGTCTACGAGCCTCACCTCCCACATTACTTTGGGTCAGAAAGCGTCCTTGTGTGGAGGTTTCAGGTGGAGCAGCGTAGGCTGCCCGCCTTTCATGCGTAAAGGGATCAAGAGTGCGATCGCTCAACTCCCACGCACAGCCGGTTGCAGCTGCAAAGGCGGTGCCAAGAGGCTGTTGCCATTGGAGAAGGGTCATGGCCCCTCTAAAAGCGCATCGCGGCTCAAGGGCATCGCTGGCTGGCGGCGGCGGGCGATAGGCATGCGCGGCGAGAAGGTCGCCTTTAATGAGCTTCGCCTCGGCGGCCAACTCCTCCAAGTCACGGAAGCGGCCGCGCGCAGGTATGCCGAAAAAGTCGGATGTGCCTGCCGTATCACCCGTTCGACATGCTCTTCGTTGGAGGCTTGGGGCTCAGCGATAGAAATAAGTTCATCCATCGCACGTACATACTCGCTTAAAAACCTCTTCAAGAGCTTGTGTACAGAGCTCGAGCTTTCGCTGCTTCATACTTTCGTAGTGAGCGGGTAGGAATTTGCACAAAAAACCCGCGTGAAACTCCTCGAGGGTTGCTGCATAATAACTGGTAAGCCAATACCATCTCACTGCCGTTTCAGTCAGTGCAGCTGTAACAACACGTTCGAGCACCACCTGATCATCCAAACCCATTGCTCTCTGATAACGTGACAGAGAGTCGAGGTAATCTCGGGTGGTGAGGCTTGTTGTGCTCAAATTTCGGTGCATGTTAAAGAACCTCAGCTGGTGAAAATTTTCGGAGCCCTCCACTATGACGTCTCTCATAATCATATGGTGGTTTTGGGACGTTAAACCTCATATATTATCGTGTCAATCTCGGGCGGCGAGCAGATCACCGTATCCGCTGTAGGTTGGCACAGGCGACATAAAAGCGGGGTGACCACTTTTCGGACTAGCCGAAAGCATTTGCACAGCTCCTGAGAGTGCTCGGATCATCTGCACAGCGTTTTGCAGAAACGTCTGCGTCGTCGCGCCGGCTTCACAGGAAGCCATTGGTGCGTCAGAGGCGCGGTCGAGCAAAGGTGAGCAGTCTCCCAGCTCGATCAGTGGGGCGGTTTCAAACAGACCACCGCCCTGCGCGCCACTCCCAGAGGAAAAGCGGCTCCTTGCGAGATTTGCCTGCTGTCGAACATAGTGCGCACTTGGTGCAGCTACCGTTGACAATTCAGGCGTCTACTCAGTATGCGTTCGAAGTGTCTGTGCACGGCTGAAGGCAGGAAAAAGTTGGCAAGGGCCAAAGCCTGTGCCCCGTCAATTCCTCAGGGAACCGACTGCGAGTGCTGTGCCGACGAACTGCCATGCATGCCGAAGGGTGCATTAGCAGTCGGAGGTGCTTGTGCGTACTGTTCGGGTAGGGCAAGAGGCCCATTCCGAAATGACGCACCATCTCCTGAGGGAGCAGATAGACGTCTTGTGTGTTCCCTGCCGTAGGGGTGTGCAACATGGACGGGTGCCGAAGGGTTCCCTTCAATGAAGGGTTCCCGCGAAACCCTGAGCGCACAATCGAAACGAAAAGAGAGAAAAACGAAGATGGTTCGGCGAGCGTGCGCGGGCGGCTTCAATGGTTTTCGGGGCTTTGGACCTCGTGTCCTGGGCACTCGCCCCGGTTGTTTCGAAGCCCAATCAAAAGCGAGTGACAATGACAAACTCTAAAATAGAGCCAAAAGATGATCATGATACGAGCAAGAGGGGCCGGAACCCCCAGAATAATAGTGGAGCTAGGAATGCTGTGAGCCCAACGCATGGTACTCCATACCTTGCGGAGGCAAGTGAACTTTAAGACAACCGAAAAATGTGGCGTGCTTTGGACTACATAGCTTGGCACCTGACCCTGATGTTTGGATTAATAACTGCTCCATGGATTAATAACTGCTCCATCTTTATAAACATAGAGAAGGCACCGTGGTACACAGAAGCACATAAGAAGAAAGAACTCTGGTTCTGCGCTAGTACATGAATGAAAAGGAGGAAGAATGTACAAACCTGGTTGACTGATTCGGAACTGAACTGCGACACGACAATGGACTTCAAACTGAATGCATAACAGCTACAAAGGTACCAAGCTGGAGGCATCCCTATATCCAACACTTCGGCACCGTGAAATTTCATGCTACATGAACTACTTCATTTGGGCCAGTTGAAAAGGGTGCAACTTTTTTAAAGAGGAGGGAAGAATGTGATAATTATGACGAGCGTGCCATAGAGGCATAATCGGAGCGGGAAATTCACTGGAAGAGGAGAAGAGCGAAAACATGGTTGTAGGGGCTTTCAACCCCGTGTCCTGGGCGCTCGCCCAAGTCGAGCGTGACCTGGACGCCAGCAAGAGGTCAGGGTGCGGGACATCGACATACCGTATTTACTCGATTCTACCGCACCCTCGATTGTAACGTGCACCTGGTTTCCACGATGAAAAAAAAAAAAGTAAGACATCGATTGCAATGCGCACCCATTTTTCTCGTTGGCCCGCACGATCACACCACTCGGGAAAACGACTCCTTTCGCGAGCGTCTTCTGTTTAAATATGAGGTACGTGGAAGCTTGGGCCTATCTGACGTGCAACAGAGCATTGCCGTCACTCTAGTTGTACCGTGGCCCGATGTCAGCACACGAACTTGCTTCGCCCCCTTCTTCTCGACGGTTGTGGTGCTAGGCATGTCAAAGTAAAGAGGCGTCTGATCGGCATTCCTGATTTGCCCAAGCAGGTAGCCGTTGTTGTGCCGCAAGTTTAGGACGAACCTCTGAAAACTGTGAAGCTTTTCTTCGTACTCCTCCGGCAACTTTTGGCATATGCCTATTCGCCTTCGGAGGGAAAAGCCCTTCCTCTTCATAAAGTTAGTTAGCCAGCACCTGCTCGCTTTAAACTGGCTCCGCATTAGCCCTTTTTCTAAGGCTAACTACATAGCCTGCACTTTGAGCAGTTCTGTCGTCACGGGCTGCTCACTGCTCAATCATATACTCGCCGAGCAGCTCTTCAATTTGCAGAAACCGACTCTGCTGTGGTCCACTGAAGCCTTTGCGTGAATGTTTGATGTCGACAATATTCTGCTTTTGTTTCCACCAGTCCCGCATGCACGTTTCGGGAACTTCGAACGATCTTGATGCGGCCCAATTTTTGTCCGTTTCGGCACACGCGATGACATACATTTCTTTTAAAAGCGGCATCGTCGTGCACTCGTCGAGTTTTTGGAGTCGGCCCTTCCATGCCATCGATGCTAATGACCTTGTTCTTACTTGTGCACCACGCTGCTTAAACCGCCTTCATTGCAATACAGCGGTGCCCTGCGGAAAAACATGATTTGAAAAGGGCTGTTAGCACTACTCACCGTACAATAAATTTTGTTCAATTACTCGTGTATGTATACTACCGCCTAAATGTGAACGCTAGTATGATCGCTGTTGTCTGGAAGAGTTATTGGCAATCATTCGGAGCAGTGTATGACACTTCCGACACCCTATATAAAACGCCAGGCCTGCGCTTAAGCATAGCACATTCACAGCGAAAGCTAGAAGAGTGGCCTTTCAGAGCTTTTTTCAAACACTCATTGGGTAAGTGCTGCAAGATTACTTGCTTGATACCCACTTTGGCGTTATCATTTCAATTTTTTTGGTAGTATGCCGGCAATCGCTATGCTATTTTTCTTCATTCTTCTGACAAGTGTGCCATTCGCTAAACTCTTGCAAGGAATTTTTTACCAATGGTTCATGCAGTGGCTGACGACGATGAGGAATAATGGCTGAAGTCGGTATGCGTCAATAAGGGAACAAGAACAAACTTTTTTAATTGGTTGGAGCATTGGACGATCCACTCCTTATGCTATTCGCTTTGTGTGACAACTGGTTGCTCTTCCTCTGTTTTAAAACTTAACGCGTTTGCTTCCCCAACATGAAGCCTGCCTAAGGCAGGTTTGCCAACATCCCAACATCCAACATCCGAAGCCTTAGTAATAAAAAAGAGAGTCTCAGTGCTCTAATCAACGATTCGGAAGCAGATGTTGTTATATTAAGTGAAACTTGATTGTCAAACGAAATAAAAAACAACGAGCTGTTTTATTGCAACAAAAAGTTTGTTGTGTACCGACGTGACCGTGACGAGAGGATTGGTGGTGGTGTTTTGATTGCTGTAAATGAAACCTTCGAGAGTTTCCTAATTTCAACTGTGAGTAGCTTGGAAATAATTTGGTGCTGTTTAACAATCAACTTCAAGAAAATAATTTTTGGTGCCTGTTATCGTCCTCCAAGTTGTGCCAGTGGTTTTTCTGAGGCGTTTCATGACTCGGTGAATGAAATCACTGTCAAGTTTCCTGCTGTGCCCGTCTTTCTTGCTGGTGATTTCAATTTTCCACATATTCAGTGGCCAGAACCTTACCTGTCCTCCATTTCATCATCCGCGGAAGCTATCGCTTTTATTCATGCATGCCTGGACTTTAATCTGTCTCAGTTGGTAACTCGGCCAACACGTGTAACGCCCACCACAGCGTCATTACTTGACCTGATACTAACATCAGTTCCTGATATCGCTTCTTCTGTAACACACACCCCTGGCTTAAGCGATCATGACATACTTCACTTTACCATTAGCCTTCCTGCACCAAACCCACGTAGACAGTTGAAACAGATAAGAGACTACAGCAAAGCAGACTTTGAAGCTATAAACTCCAGTCTCTGCTCTTTTCTCGATGAATTTCTTTTAGATTATTCTCACAAACCCGTTGAAATACTATGGCAGTCATTCAAAGTAAAGGTTGCTGAACTAACAGCCCAACATGTCCCTCTAAGAACTATATACAGCAATTCTAATGCACCTTGGTATTCTAGGCACCTTAAAAGGTTGTCGAATAAAAAATCACGGCTGTTTCGTGCCGCGAAACGATTACAAAGCGCCGAACGCTGGTCTGTCTATAAAACGGCAGCTAAGTCCTACAATGGCGCTCTCAATAGTGCCAAACACCATTTCTTTCACTTCACACTACCAGCACTGTTGCAAGCTAATCCAAAACAGTTTTGGAACACATTTAAGCCGAAAGAGGACTCAACTATTTGCCTTGTTGATGAACTTGGTAATCCAGTCCCAAAAGATCACTGTGCTTCGTTACTGAATGAAACGTTCGCTTCTTCTTTCTCCGACTTCATCATTAACAATCGTCCATGCATACAGAATCTTGACTGTCTTCCTATGGATCCCATTACCTTTAATACAACCGGTATTGCGACACTAATTGATAAGCTAAAGCGATCATCGTCATGTGGAGTTGACTCAATTAACTCTAAATTTCTTCAGAATACTAAGGAATACAGTTCCATTATCTTAGGCTGCCTCTTTACTAAATCGCTCCAAGATAACTGTCTACCTAAAGACTGGAAAACCGCTAAGGTGATCCCACTCCATAAATCTGGTGAAAGACATAACCCCCGTAATTATCGTCCTATTTCTCTCACATCGGTCCCTTGCAAACTAATGGAGCATATAATTTACTCAAACCTCGTTAAACATTTGGAATCAAATAACTTCTTTCATAACTCTCAGCATGGTTTCCGCAAATTTTTTTCTTGCGAAACACAACTAATACTATTTACTAATGATCTCCACGCTGCACTTGACTCAGGTACGACTATTAATTGTATTTTCCTAGATTTCGCCAAAGCTTTTGACAAGGTTAACCATGAACTGCTCCTACTAAAATTACATTGCTTGAGCATAGACCCGTTATTACTTGACTGGATAAAAGAATTTCTTTCTAACCGCACACAGTTTGTTTGTACTAACGATATTAATTCCTCTGAAGTGCCCGTGCGTTCAGGCATACCTCAAGGTTCTGTTTTAGGCCCACTACTATTTTTAATTTATATTAATGACTTGCCTAATAACATATCCTCCCCTATTTGCCTCTTCGCTGACGATTGTGTCATTTACCGTAAAATTACTGATCATAACGACAACGAAACCTTACAATCAGACCTAAACAACATTTTACATTGGTGTAACCTTTGGAAAATGGAACTTAACATTTCTAAATGTAAAGCAATGAGAGTTTCACGTAACCACACATCTATCGATAACTATTCATACAGCCTGAACGCAACCCCTCTTGAATATGTCCGATCTTATAAGTATCTTGGTGTTCACATTACTAACTCGCTATCATGGTCCGACCACATTAATCACGTCACATCCAAGTCTAATCGCATGCTCGGTTACTTAAAACGAAACTTTCCTGTTGCGCCGACTTTTTTAAAGAAACAGCTGTACATCACCTACATCCGTCCTCTACTGGAGTACGCCGCATGTGTATGGGATCCCGGCCATATAACACTCGTTAACAAATTAGAGGCAATCCAAAACCGGTCGTCACGTTTCATTCTTTGCAGCTATAATCGAACATCTAGTGTAACTGCCATGAAGGTCAGGCTTAATCTCCCTCCACTTGTCATGCGCAGAAAAATCGCTCGCCTTTGCGCGTTCCAAAAAATATACTATCACAATCACGTTCTAAAATCGCGCTTATTGCAGCCTGCATCTTTCATATCATCCCGCATAGATCACCTCCACAAAGTGCATATCCCTCGAAGTAACACCGTCACCTTTTCCCAGTCTTTCCTTCCTAACACATGTCGCGACTGGAATCTTCTGTCAACATCAACCGCCAGTATTACTGAACCTGACGCGTTCCGTCAGGCCTTGACATCTTCCATGTAAAATGCATTACATGTCGCGCACGCGATAGTACCTCATTGTATTCGTAACTTGTATTTCACACCGCATTTTTTTGTCGTTTTCTTATTATTGAATCTTTTGCACCTTTTGTGCGTTGGCTGGCTTCTTACGTGTATGTTTTGCTTTTTGCCCGTTTCGCTTTTGCCTCTTTTTGTTTGTTGTGCTTTTGCCCGTTTCGCTTTTGCTCGTTTTCTTATTGAATCTTTTGTACTTTTTGTGCGTTGGCTGACTTATTAAGTGTATGTTTTGCTTTTTGCCCCTCCCCTCTACAATGCTGTAAGCCCTGAGGGTAAAATAAAGAAAGAAAGAAAGAAAATGTCCCAAGTACCGGAATGGCTCAGTGATAGAATACTAGGCTGGCACCCAGTGGACCCGGGTTCGAGCCCCCCCTGTGTCATTGGTGCTATAATTTTTTTAATTCGTGCGATGTGGTTTTGGACACCGGCGACAGCGTCAGTTTTTGACACCGGCGACGGCGGCGGACAACTACGATGGCGTGTGACCAAAGTTGTGGTCTCATAACAACTTTCGCTGTAAAAAAAAAACTGCACAAGTTTGTTTTTGTTTTTCGCCATCCCTACACTTCAGTGTCACTAATCCCTTAAATTTCTAGGTCGCCAGTGGGACAAATCCACATTTTAATTCACGGTTTTTGTCAAAGGATTTGACAGACACAGCAAGTGCTAATGTGGACTTTATCATTGTTTGCCCAGTGTGGCAGATCGAAACACTAGGTTTATTGAAACAACTGTGCTCATGTTAAGTCTACATTATTTAGGTGATGTTGAATTGAAGGGGCGCAACAAGTTGCGAATATTGCGCATTTTCAGTACATTTCCGTTTTCTTGCGCCAAGCTGCTCCAAAAGCATAAATATCGCGAAAATTGCGCCAAACTGTTTTAGAACAGCCACGAAAGCTAAAATTTTGATGCCAATCTCAGCTTCAGTGGGACAAAAGAGTTGAGTAATAAGACGTGCGCAATCATTCTTTTTTTTTACTTTGCACTTTTCTGGTTATGAAGGCTCCCATGGTGCCGCCATAATCTCCTAAACAGTTGTAAATATACGTGACCCCTCAAAAATGTGCTGCCGTGCATCGAGCGTGCTGCTTCTACTAGCTAGGCCGTGTTTTCTGGTGCCACTGTCGCCTTGCGAAAACCAGAGGCGAGTGGTGGGCGTGGCGGGTAGCGGGCTTGACTTTAACGTTCTTTGCTGTGCGAAGTGTGTTCCTTCGGTCGCGGTTTTCATGTGGATGCTGCTGCATGCGGTCACCTACGCGTGTGCGTTTGCCGTGAGCGAGTAACTGCAAACGTCGAGTTGTTTGCCTGCATGCGACACGTCTTTTGGATGCTCTTGTGCGTGCACATGGGTTCTCAAAATGGGTTCCATGAGTGACAGAATGCGTGCAGCAAATTCCTCGTTTAGGTGGATTAGCCTTTAACTTATTTGGACAAGTGAGTTCTCATTGCATTTTACGTTTAAAAAAGAGGTCGCACGCAAAATACGCACATCGGTGTCTGCAAGTAAAGAGAAACACTTGCTTATTTGTGAAGCCGTGGTGACAGAACACACGTTCAAACCATTTTAAACAATAAGATCAGGGGCCTCGGCAATTTATTCATGGCTCATGACCCATCGGTGATCACGTGGCACCGTTTTCATGAATGGTGATTTGCCACTGCTTCGTTTTGTGATCTAAACTCTCAATGTGCGCTTTACCGATAAAGACAGAGATGATGTAGGCCTGTGTGCTCAGATTTGGGTGCACGGTAAAGAACCCCAGGTGGTCGAAATTTCCGGAAACCTCCACGACGGCGTCTCTCATAATCATATGGTACTTTTGGGATGTTAAACCCCACATACTAATTAATCAATCAAGCAATCAACGTGCGTTTGAAGAGGCGTCGCTGCATGCGTGCTGCCTCTGGGCTATGCTTTTAGGCTTAGCTCGATTGGTGTTTCGGTCAGCAGCAGTGTGACTTCGTTTTCTTTGTTTTCTTCTTATGCAATAAAACCTGCGTATATTCGTTTGTGTGGACACAAATTTCTCATCTGCGCTGTGTGAGTGCTTTACGAGAGTCGCGGAGCGGCAATAGCTACTCAATTTATTATCGGGAATTCTACATTGACAATGATGAGCTACGATTAAAAAAATTAGTAGAACTGGTCAACATGTGCCGTATTTATAATGCATGGTTGCTCGCGTGGGAGAGGCGTGCCATACGAGAACGTCGGTGCGGCAAGGTTTCTTGGCTCCCGTGATGCAATCTCAAAGGGCCCGTAAACAGGCTCAGACTTTCTGTTTTTACACCCCCCCACACAAGCCCGGCAATTTGCAGATTAGACCGCAGCGATCAGGTTTTCTTAATAATATAGCGCTGCGCAGAGCCTCTGTTTTGAAAAACGATTCCCGTGCATCTTTCCTACGCCTGACCGACCCCCTTGCACCCGCAGTGACGTCAACTCTGTGATCGGCGACGTGAAATAGCACGCAGCTTGCCAATTTATCTAAATCAGGTGTGAAAAAACAGTAGTGAAATCAACGTCAGTTCCTGTTCCCACCCACAGCTACAAAACTGCCCCTTGTTTCTTGGCACTGCGGTGAAAGAAGCAGCCTTGCACTTAAAATTCTTGTGCAATCACAATTTTTAAATTTATTTTTGAGTGTGATGCGTTTTTCTTTTTAAATGTTTCTGGGGAATCTAGTTTTCAACAAACAATTTTTATTAAATATTATTTCACATGTTTGTTACGAGGGCCAGACAGGCCATGTAGTTTGTAAAACGGTAGTGCAGTTCATACCTGATGATAATCTGTTTAAAAGCTCCCTTCGAAATCTGTTTCAGTGTTATGTATATAATAAACCAATTAATATATGCTCTGGTGTCCCAACGTTGCCTAAATTTATTTTTCAAGCTCCTAGGACGACATATTAAATGCCGCTAACTGCTCCCAAGCAAGATTCTTTTGCTCCAAAATTGAAATTATGCTGCTCCGAAAAGTGCTCCCAGTGTATTCTCAGATGTTTCGCCCCTGTGAATAGCTTTAACATACTTTTTTTCAGTATGTAAGTCTTCTTTACTCCAAATTTGGTTTTTCATGATAAAAAAATAGTTGTTTTATTTACCGTAACCTACTCCAAATTTGCATTTTAGTGCTCGAAAAATTGCTCCAAATTCTATTTCGTCTGTTGCACCCATGTAACCACAGTAGATTTACGATGTGTGATTTTCGAAATCACTGCCATTTTTATGTTTTTCTTTGGAAGGAAGAGAAAAATGTGTTAATAACATAAAGCAGGCAATTCGGAATGTTCTTAGCACGCTTCATTTTTATAATGCACATTGTGTCAATAACAGCGTTAATTCTTGCCGTGAATGGGCTTGTTGCAGCAATTAATGCAGGGTTTTTGCATATCCCCCGCATATACCGATTTCGCATCAGTGAAGTATTGTTGTAACGATTCCATGTCGCAGTGTTTATATTTAGGCATGGAGGTAGGCGCCATTCTTAATAGATACAGCAATCCATGTACGCCGCTAAGTTGACAAAACGTAAATGAGCTCTCGATCGCTTTAGAAGCTCTCCTAGCGGAGGTGAGAAAAATCGCTGTCATTCGATATTACCACACCGGAAATGCAAGTATGGCAATGCTTATCCTTCTACTTACTTCAGGTAGAGCGTAGGTAACAATTGGAAATGTTCCGAAGCTCAAATGCAGAAAGTTCAAGCATCGCAACTCTGTTGCTTCAAGAGCCGTATTACCCAGTGCTCGTCCGAGCGAGCATTATGCCCTGGGGCTGGCCACATTGGTGTACATGTTACCGTTTCTTCTTGGTTCAAGTACGCACAACTCTAAAGTGTAAAAATGACTGTAAATGATAGTATAAACATCCGTCAACCTAAATCAACCATTTTTACTTGTGTGCACTAGTCGTTCAAGGAGCGATGACTATCGAAGCATCACGCTTTCAGCAACGCAGGCTGTCACTGAAACCTGCCGGCTGTACTATAACCGGTGCTTCTCTGACTTGTATACGTAAGAACACGTGATTCACAGTTGGGAATTGGGTACACTTTAGTAAACTAACAGGCTTTTTCAGCGGGGTGTATTAGTATATAATTGGGCGGTCTTTTAGTTGCATCATCATCAGCCTGACTACATCCACTGCAGGACAAAGGCCTCTCCCTTGTTGTGCCTGTCAATTTGGTCCTGTGCTTGCTGCTGCCACTTTACACCCCCAAACTTCTTAATCTCATCTGTCCACCTAACTTTCTGTCTTCGTTTCACTCACTTGCCTTCTCTGGGAATCCAGTCAGTTACCCTTAAAGGGGCCCTAAAAAACTTTTTTAAGTAACAGTGGAATAAATTTGCTGGAAGAGTTTATTGCCTCACAAACGCAACGCTGCATAAATTTCAAGAATCCATCCAGTGCGAATGACATTACAAATATTTGTCACTCGCTGCAATCGCATTCTCTCTTCACGAAAGCGCTGGAAGCTAAGCAGGGAGAGATGGGAGGGGCAAACAAAAAATGCTTTGCATGCCTCGTGACCTTGAGCACTTTTTTTTTTCGCATACACCACTTTTTCACTGCAAACTACCTCTCATGACTTGAGAGTGCTTGCCAAATGTGCTCCACCTCATTCTTATTCTTCTAGTTACTTCAATCTCGTTGTTCGGCTCCGCGGTTGTTACCTGTCTTTTCAACTTCAAGTGCACTATTACATATGTAGAAGATCTGTTTTTTTGTGAGCTTGTCGCATATTACTTTCGTTTTCTGCAGATTAATTTTAAGACCTACCTTTCTGCTCTCTTTGTTTTATTCAGTAATCATGAATTGCAATTCCTCCCTTGAGTTATTCAGCCATGCAATATCATCCGCAAAACGCAGGTTACTAAGGTTCTTTTCATTAACTCGTATTCCTAACCCTTTCCATTCTAGGCCTCTGAAAACCTCCTGTAAGCATGCGGTAAATAACATTTGGGAAATGGTATCCCCCTGTCTTACATCCTTCTTAATTGGTATTTTGGCGCTTTCTTTATGGAGCACTAGGATGGCAGTTCATCCTCGGTAAATTTCTTCCAGGCTGTTTCGTTGACAGCCTCTTTCCACAGTGTCTGCATGACTGCTGATATCTCTACTGAATCAAACACCTTTTTATAATCTATGAAGGCTATGTATAATAGTTGGCTGCATTTTGAGCATTTCTCTATTACCTGATTGATAGTGTGAATGTGGTCGTTTGTTGAGTAGCCTGTTTGAAATCCTGCTTGTTCCTTTGGTTGATTGAATTCCAATGTTGTCTTAATTCTGTTCGCAGTTAACTTAGTAAATAGTTATACAACAGAGAGCAAGCTGATTGGCCCCTAATCCTTCAGTCGTTTCCATCTCCTCTCTTATGTATTTGGGTGATGGAATGGAATGAAAAAACTTTCTTTTATGCAAGCTGATTGGCCCCTAATTCTTCAGTCCTTTCCATCTCCTCTCTTATGTATTTGGGTGATGTTAGCATTTTTTCAAGATTTTGGTGCCCTTCTCATCGAGAGACAATTCGTAAGCAGAGTGGCTAGTTTTTCTAACACAATCTGTCCTTAATTACAATACCTACTACCCTTTCATTAATGCTATCATATTTATTTATATTACCAGCTATATTTTTGTGCATAAGGAACCTCACGCCCAGTTACCTTCTGTCAGCACAAGCTACGATTGCAAAGGATATGCCCATTCTCTAGCACTGTATAGGTTTCATTTGTCCTCCTAACCTTACTGATTCCTATTACATCCCGTTTAACACCCTCTACCTCCTCAAATAGTACAGCTAGACTCACCTCACTAGATCAGGTTCTAGTGTTAAACGTTGCCAAGATTAGGTACCAATGGCAGCCTGTCCGGACCGAGAGATTTTTAGCACCCTCTGCTGCATTGCAGATCTGACCGCCGCCGTGGTCAGTTGCTTCGCGGCTGCTGGGGATTGAAGGCCGTGAGTTAATTGAAGCCCGTGAGTTAATTGACGTATACATGTGAGAGGTAGTGGCGAGATTCTACACCAGGGGGCGAATCCTTCTCCGGTGAAGGAGTGGGTTACCGCTGTTGGTCACTGATGAGGCGGCCGCGCCCAGGCCTCTTAATATCGTTCCATCACCACGCAAATTTTTTTTTTAGTCCTGTTAGAAACTGCGCAACACCGGGATTCAAACCACGGACTTCCTTCATGTGAGGCTGACACTTTAACCACTACGCCATCGCTGCGACAAAGCGCAGAAAAGCACAATGAGGGTGTCTTTTTATTGCACGAATGTTACATGCCAAGAGACCACACGCTATCAAAGTGGAGTAGTGCACAGACAGATATCATCACGAACAAGTAACATGCAGGTATCTTTCATAGCGAATTGGGTTTGTTTGTGACCCTCTTTGCATCCGCATAATACCGGGTTACTACCGCTGCAACCGTCGAGAGGCCGGATAGATACGGCCATCTAGAGGCGCAAAAAGTTTTGAACCTGGCTTTTTGGGAACGTATTTTATTTCTCTGCTGGTCACATTTCTTATACCAATATTTTATTGACTCCTTCGCGCATGGCTGAAGCATGCAATGCTCGGGCACCTCCTTATTGCTACTTGGAACAGCGTCCATTTCGGAATCGCTGTTCCACAAAGGGTCAATCGAAGCAAAAATGATTCATGACATTGTGAATCGCAGTGATTGCAACCTCCAGACTATCATATTCAACCCGAGTGAACACTTTGTACAGCGACGATGGTAATGCAGGTGACATGGCTTTACTGCATGTGTGCGCCTAGCAGACGAAATGTTTGCGGTGAAGCTGAGCCTTACGTCACTCTTTTTTATGGAGAAGTGGTCAGATGAGGCGTGACTTGAAGGTGACCGCGAGGTGGGGTCATTGGTAGCACTCTCAGTGCTAGAAATGGCAGGATAGCCGGCCGTTTTGAATCGTGCTAGATACCAGTGATCTAAATCAATTAAAGTGATAGTTATTGGTTTGTCGGTTGAATTTCAGGTCACAAATTTCTACTAGGGGTCAATAGCTACTCTCTGATGCAAAAATCTTTGCAAGAGTAAATTTGATGTCGGTGCTCCTTTAAGCCCCTACTAAGGCTACGGGTTGTAAGAAAGCTATACGCTTGAGCAGCTAAGCATATTTTTTTGTATAATTACTTTGCAGTTGGCACAGTTGAGACGATTGGGCTTGTTTGGCACATGTTACATCACCACATCAACGCATGATATGCTAAATCTTTTTCGCATTCTTGTTGTACACCTTGCGAGAATAGAGCGATCCCTCACCTTTGGTGCCTCATTCCCCAGTTGGCGCAAGTGCTGACCTGTGCGGCTTTAGCACCAGGAACATGGCCATTGTGGTTTTGCGACCAGGCCTTTTTGTCTGGTGCGAGCTGTGCGGCAGTTTTTCCTGCATGGAGACACGTGCGAACTTGCCCTGACAATGCTTCCTTCTTGTATCATACTGCACGCTCCATGATGCTTGACTGACCCTCATTGGCCGCCTGTGACAGCCCTCTTTCCCAGTAGCTTGCGTCTGCCGAGTGCTCAGCTGTCATCGGGCAGATTCTCACAGGCCTGCACGAGAAGCAAATGCACTGCTCTGGCAGACTGCCTTTCGTTTGCAGGCTCAGCTGCTGCCCACATGCTTGCACATCTGATTCTGATTCTTTATTTCAGCATTCATTTACAACAAATGCTAGGACAGGAGCAAAAAAGCCACTATCATAGCGGCTTGATGAAGGCCCCTGCCCCTACAGAATTTGGCAGGAGACAACACACGTACTCAAAAATTGAAATGCATCGGTATGCAGATTATCTTTCGAGAAAAAGAAATAGTCAAACTAATAAAACACTGAAATGTGTGTTGCAAATTGACAGCACAACAAAAAAATTTTTTTTCCTTACACAGAAGACACTTTTTTTTAGTGAACAGTTCACAACGTTTATAAACACAGTCATAGAAAATATGCATCATAGTGAAACCACACAGATTTTCAAGTACATAAGAGCATGTAGGAAGGCTTTCACACACACCACAAAAATAAAAGATATATCATACCTAAAAAACAAAAGAGGAAAAGCAAGCACATATGAGGCATAAAATTACTCACATAAAGCCCCACGGCTAAGAAATTACTGCTTTAACATACGACAAGAAGTAGTACCTAAATTAATGTTTTCCCCCTCAAGACCGTTAAGCAGTAATGATATATGGTACGGTAGCCGGTCTCTTCCATGATTGGTTCTCGAAAAGGGGACAGCCCAAGTTTCATGCTCTCTGATGTCATAATTGAGTTGATGTGGTTTGTTTAACTTACAAAGATGAATAAATGCACCATGGCCTCGTTTAACGCTTTCTTTATACTTTATGGCAAAGTTAAACTCGTAATAGTAATGAAACGGTAGAACGTTAAACTGAGCAAATAATGAACTTGTATGGTTGTCATAAGGAACACACGCAACATGCCGTAATGCTTTTTTTTGTAGCATAAATAATGTCCTTCAGTTCTTCTTTTATGTAGTTCCCCATACTAAATTACAATGATTAGCATGAGAGATAAATATTGTATTATACAACAGCCGTATTTTTGATGGAAGAACATCCCGAAGCCTACACAGTGTCCCGCATGCTTTCGCCATACGTATTGCAACGCGTTCGATGTGTTTGTCTCACAATAAGTGCTGATCAAAGATTACACTTAACGTTTTAACGTCAGCCGTGACTTCAATTCGTTCTGATCGATAGGATGTGTTTAGATTACGATTTACGTGTTTTTGGGTTGGTGCAAAAAGAACAGCTTTTGTTTTTTAGAATTAACCTGCAAAGAATTTGCTTTGCTCCACAAATACAGCATTTGAAGAACAACAGAGTTAGCTTGTTGGAATAAGTAATCAGTACTACGCGACTGGAAGAAAAAGCTGCAAAGAGGAAACTATGTTCTGCCTTAAGGTGACTTCTTGTTCGCCTGCTTCTGTGTTTTCCCCTTTGTGTGATAGTCGTAGCGCCACAAGCTAGTGCACTCGATCAGGCTTGCAGAGTTTTCGTGCCGGCCTGCAAGCCCGTGATGGTTGCACTCACGGTATAAGAATAAGTTAGGTGTTTGACACTCGCTGCTTCGCTCAAGGAGAAGGCGTGGGCAGATTGTGTTCACCGATGATCTTGAGCTACGAGTTGTTGACGTCACATGAGTTGAGATTGCGCTAGGTATTTGCGCGGCACTCATTCTGTAATACGTGTGCCAAAAAACATCTGCCTGAAAACTTTGTGCACATGGGATTTTGTGATTTAGAAACACATCACCCTGTGTCTGTGAGCTCTGCCGGTGCATTGGTTCAGCTGATTCGTGATTTGTGATTCAGTGCACGTAAACCTCGGCACCGCATATGACTCCGAGTACGCGTTATTGGCCTTGTCGCTGGCTTTGATTCAAAATGGGCCTGTGATGTTTTGTCCCAAATTGCATGTGGAGGTATCGGATTTGTACGGAGTGCGTGTCGCTTTTCAAGGCTCCGTGTGAACCAGAGCACTTGGATAAGTGGTGATGAGCAACTCCAAAAGCTGACGGAACCTTGCAACCTACTGACCATGTGAGCGTGAAGCATTTCCTAGAAGAAGGGATCTCTGCCACTTATCGTGCAGAATACAAGGGAAAAAAAACAACCAAGGAAAGCTTAACGAAAATGGCTCGCTCTTTTGACGACATCTTGAAAGTGACGGGGGCCAAAAGGTTCAAGTGCATCTGAAGTGCCTGACACGACTGCTGAAATAACACCAAATTTATTTAGCGTAGAGAATGCGGGCTGCCATTTGCTCGTTCGCGTGTTCTCCCTAACAGTGCACCGTGCTGTGCAATGATTTCTCTTCACTGGTTACATTACATTTGATTTTGCTTGGTCCAAATTGGCATAAATGAGGCAGCTCAAAAAAGAGGCATCTCAATTCAAAACAAGAAATTGCTTTTTCAGTGTGAAGAAGAACTGTGTCGGTAACGCATAGGCCCACACCATCATGCTCATGTTCTGAAGCATCCTTCTCTTTATGTGGAGGAGGCGGAAGTCTTAACACTTAGTTGTATGTGTAACTATAAATCTGTACACAGCATGCTGTAGCGTCGCTTGCGCGAGAACTCTACTCATTATTCGATTGTGTATGTGCATATGTATTAAACCTCTGTACGAGTAGCAAGATTGAGAAACGTACAACTATCAAATTAAAAAAATCTGCAGTAACAGCGGACAATATTTGTGAATTCTCCTACAGTTAATTTGAAAATTTTGGTTTTTTTTTCTTTTTTGTTTCTAAGTTACTTTTCATTTTTGATCTTCCAATGTGCCTAATACCACTTATTTTGTTGATAAGTTCATTTATGGCACATAGGTGCCCCTACCGCTGTAAAGCCATTTTGCACTGGGTACCCAGCACCTCCCAGTAACATGCTGCTCCAGCGTTCTAGTATCCAGTGCTTTACTGGGCCCAATAATGGCATGACACTGGGCGCTGGTACCCAGTGGCGCCGGTTTTGTAATAGGGTTGTTCAGAAAGGTTTGGGACACCAAGCTTGTCTGCGACCTGGTTTAGAACTGACACAAGGTTTTCGCCCTGCTCAGCAGGTACTCACTGAAGTTTTGAATTTAGTTGACGACTTTTGTACTGGCGGTCAGCTTCATCCTTTTGAAGCAGAGCTTGCAGCGAGTGATTATTACTCTCTTTCCGATTCAGCAACTTTATTTTTTAGTATCTTGATTTCACTTTCACGGGCACTGATCGTATTTTTCAGCTCCTAAAACGTGTGAGACATGAACATTGATTCGATTATTCTATACCCTCAAGGTTTTCCAGGAGTGTAGGAAGTTTCTTCAGTTTAGAGTTTTTTTAAACAAGAACTGCTGCTACATTCGCATAAGAGGAGCCCTCACCACTTTCGCTATATTTTCTGGTACTCTAGCAGCTTTGACAACGTCAAGTTTATTTGTACTTTCAGGGTTTTCTTTTGTAAGACTTTTCTAAAATTCTGGCACACTTGCCAAAATGAGAGCATTTGGTACACTCGGGACACTTGATAGTGCCACATTCATCTGGAAGGACGAGCGAACAAGAAAAATAGTTGTCAGGCATTGCTTTATTCAAAGTAGAAACAAATCACATCAAAATATAGTGGAAGGCAAAGCAGCAGTGACTGCAGCACCAAAAGTAACGTCCTTCAAAAAAAGTGTTTCGCAATAACTAACCTGTAACAGATGGGACAAGGTATGAGCAATGTTGTGACGGTGCTGCCGCTATCGCCTGTGGTCAACCGTGAGGATGCGCAGATTTTACCAACTGCATGCCAGGGAACCACCCCTGCACAGCTGCCCCTTGGACACGCTCGGCGTCGCGCAGCCGGCTTGGTTCCTGAGATGACAGACATCACTTGCAGCGTGTCGAGGTTTCGGCGGATCGCAGTCGTAGCACCCCAAGAGGAGTCGGTCACGCTGCTGGACAGTGCGAAAGAACAAGGCATTCACAGCATGTCGTCAACGTCAGCTGTAACATAAAATTGTGGTGGTTTGTGCTAGTTGGTATGACATGAGGATTGTTAGCGGGAGCTCAGAACGACGACAGACGGTCAAAAAGTGCTCGTCTTCTTCTTTCCTTTTTGTCGTTCTGAGCTCGCGCTATAACGATCGTTGGCTGTAACAGATGCGACAAAGTATGAGCGATGTTGTCACGGTGCTGCCTCCGCCGCCTGTAATAATTTTCGATCTATAACAAGGGCTTTAATTTTAATGAAGCTGGTATAGAATATTTTGACTTGTCATCCCGAAGAGGTTATGACAGTATGTGCTAGACCCGAGTGATGGGCAGGCACAAAGAAAGCACATCAAGAGAGAGCGGGAGCACATAACAGCTTTTGTTCACGGTGCTTTCAGTACTGATTGACTACAGCACCGCTGCTACGGTCGGTGCAGAAGACATCAGGGAGCGAGGCACGTTCACGCCACGCAGCAGTTCTAGTACACTCTATCGTCACTGCCGCTGCAGGTGCGCTCGTGGCGTGTATTCTGACATATCTTCCGAAACAACGTTTGTAAAGGTCTCAACCGTTATTTTCAGTGGTTTGCAGGCATAACTAGAACTCCGTACAGATTTTAATGCTCAGGAATGAATTCTCAAGCGGCGACGGTGGGCGTGGCTCGTATGTGAGGGCCAGAAGGAATGCAAACATTTATGGCGGGCACAGACGTGGTTTTTTGGCTGCTCTGGCGTTTTTGCTTAATTTCGCCCGTGTGAATTCTCCAGGACTGATTATTTTCGCGTCGACATTTTGGCGCATTTTTATGTTTGCCAAGTGGCGAAGGGAGTGAACTTTTTATAAGTTCTGCAGCTTTCGCTCCCTTTGATGCCAAGTGTGAACGCACCATGTAGCGTTAGCAGCATGGTGAGAAAACTGCGGCACTTGAGAGGGGTGAAAGCAGTAGAGTTCAAAAAAAACATTGTGGACTTCTTTTTTCCATCAAGATGTAGTATCCCAATAAGGTTCTTGTTTATCTTCATGATCAGTTCCATATTGTTTTCGGTTTATACGATTTTGGTATGATACAAATATTTCGTGTGCCCCCTCGAATTCGTATCATCGAGATTGTACTGTAAAGCAATTTTCACTAATGACTGCACGCGTGCCTACATGCTAGATTCATTTTTTTAAATGACGCATTGCTATTTCCAGCTGTTTGGTGTCGCTTAAGCTTGTTATTTGTTGTAGTAGTTTTGTTCTCCTTGTTTGTTACCACATTTGCAGAGTGACATGCTATGCATGTTTGCTAGATTACATGTGGTCCAGGGGTGCAACAGCTGCACTGATTGCGCCAATTTGATACAATTACGGATTTTTTCTTTCTTTCATTTATTATTTCTTCAGTTTACAGAATGTGGAGCAAGAACTAAAGGCCATGTGGCCTGACAGAGGCTCTTATTCCTTTGGGCATCCATCATGCATATAAGTGGTTTTGATGCCTGTAAACAATAAAGCATCAGCATGTATATAATTAAATGCAAACAGCAAATACAGCTTCACATCATACAAATACCTCCAGACAACAAAAACATTTACAAACAATTCATAAAACGATACAATAAAACATTTCATGAAAAGAAACTCGTCATCGGGATGCATAAAAGTCTGTCATTACCTGACAATGTTTAATAGCGGCGGTATTTAATATTGTAGGTCCTGGCGTCGGTAGTTCCGGTGAGGGGAGGCATTGTTGTTTGGTGGTGTAACTGATAACGCTGAGATGAAACTGGTATATTATTAGTATGGGGGGGGGAGTCTAATTTTTTTATGAGCAATAGTAATCTATAATAGTAAATTTGATTTGCTTTCATCAATAAATATTTATCAAAAAGATTGTGTGTGTGTAAGTCTTGCGGCTTGCCATAATAGTTTTTGAAACTTATCACCTTTTTTGCAGTTTTATATATTTGTCGAAATTTTTTGTAGTTTTTCTTCCTCAAACTAATGCATAATAACTAAGTTGTGTAGTAAAAAAGGCCGTAATACATTGATTTTCTTTAATGGTAGTGGTACAAGACTACGAATTTTATATTTAGAGCCTACTACTTTGCTAAGATCACTGCTGAGCTTATTTACATGATTGTCCCGAGAGAGCCCTCTGGTACGGTGTCTCTCATAATCATATGGTGGTTTTGGGATGTTAAACCCCCATATATCAATTGATTGTCCAAAGAGAGGTTTTCTTGAAACCATTCACCCAAAAAGTTTAGCGTTGCTACTCATTCTATCTGCTTTCCTTTGAATAAAACAGTAATATTAAGAGGTATTGGTTTATTTATCGGCTTGAATACTTGATATTTAGTTTTCGTTACATTTCATTGAAGTTTCTTTAGGTTCAGCTGGTCAGACAATAGATCTAAAAATAGTTCATTTCTTTTTTGATCTGCTTTAGGCATGTGCTTGAAAAGAAAAGATTAGTGTCATCTGCATACATGACTATGTTTGGTGTAGGTGATTGATGCACCGAGCTGCACCAAAACGGCCAAATTTGCTGAAATTCCACTACACTACGCCAAAACGTACAGCCAGCCTAAAGTTTTTTGAGGTGCGCTAATTTTGGCGAGAAATGCAGGCCACGTCAGCCACTTGCAGTTTGCACCATCCGTCAAAGCGCACAGACTCCAACCAGATAAAGTAACTATGCTGTGCTTCCATCGGTTCCTTGATCGCAGCGGATAGCTATCGGCGGGAGGACAGAACTTCAAGACAAAAATGCATTGCTGTAGCCACCAATTCTTTGTGGAAAATATAAAATTCGTAGCCTGAAAACCTGCCTATGGCTTGTTAAGAACTAGAGTTGAAAGCTTATGGCACATTTTGCTCGTGTGAACGAGCTCGGTGTTCTCCGAATGCCAGCATTGCCAGCGACGACGTTATTGTCTTAGCCGCTGAGCGTAGAACATTTTTTTGTCTTGAAGTTGCATCGCCCCAGCCACAGTCTTGGCAATAAATATGTGGTACCATCGCCAGGCCAACGGGCGTGCATCGTTATTACTTTACCTGGGCGAACACCCTTTGCAAGGGAGCCGAAGCGGCACCTAATCTTCCAGTGAAGAAAGAAAAATTGTGGGAAGTTCGGGGGAGGTTTAACTGTTACAAAATGTCTTGGCTTTGATTGTAACCCATGCAAAGAATGCTGCTTAAGGGGGTAGACTCATCTTATACATTTTTTCTTTATTTCTTCAGTGATCTTGATCAAAGCGCGCAGGATTGTGTGGACTTTATTCAGCTGATTTCAAGTATGTAATTACTTTTCCTGTAACTCATTTTGTTCCAGTGCGACTACTACAGCGTGACTACTTATGCAATTTCTTTGTTCAGACGTGATCTCGCTTTATTGTGTGTACCATGTTGACACCAAGTGTAGGGCACATGCCAAAAACAGGCTCTTGACAAACGCCAACACTTCCAGCCGGGCGCTGACTGAGCTACATAATTTTTTATTCCTATTGGAATCACTGGGACTGAAAGAGTTACAATTGATCTGATTCTCTTCTGGTACTTTGAAAACCCCTGTATTCTCCAAACTCTCATATAGTCTGATGTGTATTTTGGGGATAGCAAATGAGAGGAAAAGTTTTCACCCTAATATAACCTAAGCAAAACAGAAATTTCAAACATTAATTCACAGACCTATTCGTCATCTGATGCACTCTATTCCGAAACTCCCTAGTCAAAGATGTCCTCCCACAGCTTCTGATCTCCTGATGGTTATGCCATCAAGGGCTTATGAAGTGAAGCACTTCTTCAAAGCACGACTATAGCAGGGGTGAGACAGCTGCGCATATTGAGCAGTCTTGATACATTTCCGTTTTCTTCTGCCAAGCTGCTTCCAAAACATAAAAATTGCAAAAATTTTGCCAAACTGCTCCAAAACAGCCTCAAAAGCTAGAATTTTTTTGCCATCCTCAGCTTCAGTGGGGAAAAAGGCCGAGTAGGCTACATTGTTTTCTGAGCAGCGGCAGGAATACCAAGAAAATAACATGTTCCTTAGCGTGTTTTTTTTTACTTTGCACCTTTCAAGTGGTAAAGGCTTCCATGGTGCCGACATAACTCCTCTAAACTGTTGTAAATATATGTGACCCCACGAAAATGTGCTGCAGTGCATCGAGCGTGCTGCTTCTACTAGCTAGGCTGTGTGCTCTGGTACCACTGTCGCTTAACCTAAATTACTGATTTAGCCTCCCTAACCGACTGGCAAGCGTAGCCGGATATACTCTCAGGTTCTTTATTATGCGTTAGTGCGTTCTTCCGGTGGCTGTGGTTTTGATGTTGATCCTACTGTGTCCGGTCACCTACGCGTATGCCTTTGCCATGAGCGAGCAACTAAACGTGGAGTCATTCCCTGCATGCGACGAGTCTCCTTGATGCTCTTGCGCGTGCACATTGTTTCTTGAACTGGATTTCGTGAGCGACAAAATTATTCCAACCCACTCCCGGTTTAGGCCCATTAACTACTACTTTATTTAGACAAGCGAGTTCTCATTGTATTTTGCATTTAAAAAAGCCATCTCATGCGAAATTAGCACATTGGTGTCTGTTTGTAGCGAGAGACCCACTTGATTATTTGCGAGCTCTTGGCGACAGAATTCATGTTCAAACCATTTTAATTGGTATTGGTACAGTCGTTGCAAATGGACTCCTTTCTATCTTCCATGTATTTGTAATCCCCGTAACAATATTAATAGGCACCTCGGCGTTTTATTCCTGACTCGTGATGCATCGGTGATCACGTAGTACAGTTTTCATAAACGGTGGTTTGACCAGTGCTCCGTTTTATAATTGAAACTCGCAACAAGTGTTTTAAGAGACGTCACTGCGTGCCAGCTCTGGGCTGCATGAGCTTTTGAGCTTAGCTTTACGTTCGACCAGCATTTTTTTGGGTCGGTGGCCATTCCGCAGTATGACTAACGTACTTCATTTTCTTTCTTTAGTTCTTTTTCTTTTTTACAATAAAACCGGCCTCTATACGTTCGGGGGTTTCTTTGCGAGGAAACAAACTTTCTACCTGTGTTGTGAGGTGCGAGTGCTTTTTACGCGAGTCGCGCAGCGGTGCGGGCGGCAATCGCAAGTCGATGTATTATCGGGAGTTCTACATTGATGGTGATGACCTACGATAATAAAGAAAATAGAACAGACCAACGAGGGCAGTATTTATAATGTGTGGTTGCTCGCATTGAGAGGGGTTATGAGCACCATTCACTCATCACTTAGAGCCATGTGCAAATGCTTCACGATATAGTCGGTGCAGCAAGGTTTATTGGCTCCCGCAGTGCACTCTTGAAGGTGGTCCAGCTCGAGGTGGCGGTGAACGACGATGCAATGTGCTTTTGTTGTCTGTTAAAGGCTTGCAGTACGCTTGGGGAGGTGAAGTACACTTGGGAGGTGAACCGATACAAAAAAAAAGAAATTCAGTTAACTAAATCAATGCTTAAATAAATGGATGACAGAGAGCTTTTTTAATACTTCACAGTTCGATACAGTATTAAATGCTTTTGAGAAATCAATGAAGATCACATCAAATGGGTAACTTACAGTAGACTCCTCTTAAATGGAACACAAAGGGGCAAGAAAATGTGTTCCATTTATGAGAAGTTTCATTTAAGCAAAGCCCACAAAATGAAATATGACTTTATTTCAAAAACAACTGTGGCTGATTGAACAAAAACATTTTAAGTATAGAATACTACTATAGTTGATTAGAAAAAAAAAATGTTGGTATTATTGTTGACTTGGAAAAAAGGAGGTGATAACAATTTGCTTCGCCTTGTTCAAGCACTTTCTCAGACAGTAGGAGTGCATTGCTGAAAGGCTGGGCAGGAACTCTGTGCCACCATCGTGTCTAAAGTAGCGCTGCAGCAGGATTACAGCATCTCTTGCAGCACTGTGAGCCACTGAAATGAGCTCACGGATCACACACCATCTCACCATCTCATCACCACTTGAGCACAGTTTGTCATCTTGAACTTCAGCGATAGGTTCCTCAAGGCTGTCCTCAAGTTCACGACGAGACGTCGATTGCTGCTCGGCGTGCGCAGACATGTGCAAGCACTTTATTGGCTTGGCTAAGCTAGCTTTGGCATTTGCTTCATGGTTGCTAGACTGCCATGGCCACTTCGCCTTTCATAAATTTTGCCCATTTTAGTTTTCTTTAACCGATGCAAGCGAAAAAAAAAATGTTCTGATGAACCAAAAATTTTTATCCTTAAATATATAGGAGACCAACTAAATAAGCCTGGATATGAAAGTAGCTAACGTAGTTGCTTAGCCCTGCCATGGTGGCCTAGTGGCTAAGGTACTCAGCTGCTGACCCACAGGTCGCGGGATCGAATCCTGGCTGCGGCGGCTACATTTCCGATGGAGGCAGAAATTTTGTAGGCCCGTGTGCCCAGATTTTGGTGTACGTTAAAGAACTAAAGTTGTCAAAATTTCCGGAGCCCTCCACTACGGCGTCTCTAGTAATCATATGGTGGTTTTGGGACGTTAAACCCCACATATCAATCAATCAACGCAGTTGCTTGGGTGAGTTGGCACGACATGATTCACATAAAAAAAAATGGCAGCATATCCACGGAGTGAATGATGGGTAGTGGGGCGAAGCATCCGTCTGTTCATTCTTCTTGCTTTTGTTCTGCCATGCGTGCATCTGTGTGGCCGCCTGTGCGTCCATCCGCCCGTCCGTGTGTGCGTCTGTTCGTGTGTCCGCATGTTCATCTGTGCGTCCGTCCCTGCTTTCGTCCATGCATCCGCTTCTGGGTCCGTCCATCCGTCCGTGCAGCCATCCAGGCGTCCATCCATGCACCTGTTTGTGTGTCCGTTCGCCCACCTGTTCAACACTCCAAGTACCACCATCTCGCATCTTTTCATCATATATTCCTCATATAGAAGCACCGCCATCCAGCGGACATTCCAAGGACTGAATGAGAGGAGGCACACGCAGACTTTCTTACGGCTTGCGTTTCGTGTCTCTTTCCCACTTTTAACCACCTCGAGTTCATGGTATATACTAGTTCACTGTATTGCACCGCCATCCAGCGGACATTCCAAGGACTGAATGAGAGGAGGCACACGCAGACTTTTTTACGGCTTGCGCTTCGTGTCTCTTTCCCACTTTTAACCACCTCGAGTTCTTGGTATATACTAGTTCACTGTATTTATGGCCCTGCGGCCCAACGCTCGCTAAACCTTTCTAAAACCTATACTCGCCGACAGCTTTTCTTGACAGCACTGTGGAAGCTATAGAGCCAAACCGCCTGCATGCGCGTGTGCGAAGAAATAGTACCTATTTTATTTTCTGATTGTAATAGCTACTTGGCCCGAATAAATAAAACTTTCTTCATTATAAGGATAGAACAAGTATCGGACGCTGTTCATGGAAAAGAAGTTACCGTGCGCCCTAGTTTTTTTTCTTATTTCTTGGACGGCACCACATCTTCCGCATGCCGGCTGCGTCTGCTGCTTGCTCTTGCAGCAGCGAGCACAGCATCGGCCGTGGAAAAGCTGCTCATCGTTCGGACGCGCCGTCTTTTATACATCACGCATCGAACTTTCCAGCCTTATAACTGGTGGCCACGCAAGCTCTAAAATAAGCTTCACTGTTCGCGTCTTGCGCACAATCTTAACAACGATCTACAACAATTGTGAGGCTTCTCGAACACTGAAGCGCAGTCTGCGCCGATCATTGCTGACAGCCTTTGAGGGCGTAAACCGAATATAGCAAAACTGAAACAAGACAGGCCCGTGGCCGGATCGTGCCGCAACAGGCCTTCCATTTCGCCTGTACCAGGACTCAATACCGTAAACGCTACCATTCGATCACGTGTGGCGCGTACCTGTATATACTGGGCTGAACACGGAACCTAAACTTCACTGTTATAAAGGCATAATAATGCTGAGAAAACATTCTGAACAACGGAAAATTTTATATGTACCAGTATATAAACAGCACAGTAACTAGCTGCACGTATGCACTCTCATCAAAGTTTAACTCTGACATTCTCATTTTGCATGCATACATTTTGCTAAACACACTAGTGCAGCGAGCAAGCGAAAACCGAAACTGGAACCGAAATCGGCTGCAAGCTGCCGGACTACTTGCGTAGTAACACAAATGTGCGGAGGCCCCACCTCCGTAGCCTTCGCTCCAATGTCAAGAAAAGCTGTCGCCGAGTATAGGAGGTTACGCCCAGCGAGTATAACGTAGCAACCATTTCTTGTCTTCTGTGCGTTTTTGAACAATAAAAACTTCGCAGCGTGTGTGTCAACTAAAAGCCGAATTCTCTTGTCTCTCATTCCCCTTTAGCAGTCATTGGCATGTACATTGAGCACTATCTTTCATTGTTCAACAACGCACAGAAGAAATCTCTCACCGGCACCACCTTGGAGGTCAAAATGTAATACTGGTTACACACTATGACTACTACTACGGCTACGAGGGACGAGCGGGTGCCGCTATGAGGAGCTTCGCCCCTAAAAAACAGCGCCAATAACGAAGGACAAGAAAAGAAGGAAACAGCCAGTGCCACTGACTTACAACAAGATTTATTTGCTGGAACCGCGCAATATATACTTGAGCTGTATCTGACAAAAAGGAGAAAATAAAAATAAAAGAAAACACAATTCTCCTAACAACCGAGTAATCATTTCGCGTACCGAGTACGGGAAATTAATGAGGTGGAAGAAGTAAAAAGGCTAGGCAGTGAATGTGTCAGTAGGCCTTCGATTGCTCTATCATGAAAAGAAATAGATTTTCTTGAGAACGTTGGCACACGTGTTGTTCATGGCGCGTTATCATTTTGATTACTCGGTTGTTAGGTGAATTCTGTTTTTTTCGATTTGTATTTTCTATTTTAGTCAGATATAGTTCAAGTATATAATGCACGGTTCCAGCAAATAAATCTTGTGTGATGACGTTTATTGAACCGGAGAAGTCGCAACAATTTCGCAACCAAAAATGACCGTACGACAAGTCTGGCAAAAGTGGCCCAAATTCTCGTGCAATCAGAGCACGGGGTTTTTCGTTCTCTTTGGAAGGCGCATACGTGTTAGTGCGTATGCTCCACTACAATACCCCCAGGTTGAAGAGTAGCCATCCTGGCGACTCAGGGAGTAGGCACAATGAGAGGGTCGTAGTAGGGCTTGAGACGGTCGACGTATACGGTCTCGCGTCCTCGACGGCGCAAATCTGGCGATTGTGTTAGGGGCTCGATGATGTAATTCACCGATGAGGTTGCGTCAATGACACGGTATGGACCATGGTACCGGGCCAGAAGTTTAGAAGACAGGCCAGGAACGTGCGCGGGCACCCAAAGCCACACGAGGGAGCCAGTACGAAACTTAGGCGCTATGTGATGAGCGTCATCATGTCGGTTTTTTTGTAGACCTTGAGCCTCACTTGTCATAGACCGAGCCAACTGACGGCAGTCTTCAGCGTATCTGGCGACTTCCGAAAGCGGAGAGCACTCCGATGCATCAGGGTGGTTCGGGAGTATGGTGTTGAGTGGGTGGAATGGTTCGCGGCCGTACAACAGAAAGAACGGGGAAAAACCGGTAGTCGCTTGCGTCGCGGTGTTCTAAGCGAAGGTAACAAAAGGTAAGACAGTGTCCCAGTTAGTGTGGTCGGAGGAGGTGTACATCCTCAGCATGTCGCTAAGTGTGCGGTTGAACCGTTCAGTGAGACCATTCGTCTGTGGATGGTATGCGGTAGATTTCCGGTGGATGATTTTGCATTCAGCGAGAATAGCTTGGATGACCTCCGACAGGAACACTCGACCCCTATCACTGAGTGATTCCCGTGGAGCCCCATGGCGGAGAGTGAAGCTGCGCAGAATGAAGAGTGCAACTTTGTGGGCGGTCGCTGCCGGTAGAGCTGCAGTCTCAACGTAGTGTGTCAGATGATCTATGCCGACAATAATCCACCGGTTTCCAGAGCGACTATATGGGAGGGGGTCATAGAGATCGATACCCACGCGGTCGAATGGGCGAGCCGGGCATGGGAGTGGCTGTAACATGCCAGTAAGGTGCCGCGGAGTTGTCTTGTTCTGTTGGCAAGTGGTGCAAGACTGAACGTATTTCTGCACAAAGCGATACATTCCTCACCAGTAATATCGTTGGCGCAGCCTTTCGTAGGTTTTCAGGACACCTGCATGAGCACTTTGGGGGTCTGCATGGAAATTTATGCAGATGTCAGAGCGCATATGAGTTGGGACAGCAAGGAGCCACTTTCGACCACCAGGCATGTAGTTGCGGCGGTACTGAATGGTGTCTCACACAAAAAAGTGTGCTGCTTGTTGGCGTAGCGCTCTCGTGGAAGGGACAGCAGATGGATCAGTAAGGTAGTCGAGTAACAATGCAAGGTATGGATCTTTACGCTGCTCCGAAAGCATGTTAGTGGTGTCTATTGGTGACAAGGTGGTAAAAAGTGGTGGCAGAGAAGCCACATCTGTGGTTAATGGCGATCGCGAAAGTGCATCGGCATCCGCATGCTTGCGACCGGAACGATATACTACACGGATGTCGTATTCTTGCAATCGAAGTGCCCAACGGACCAGGCGTCCGGACGGGTCTTTCAATGTGGACAGTTAACATAGAGCGTGGTGGTTTGTGACCACGTCGAAAGGGCGACTGTAAAGGTACAGGCGAAACTTTGTCAAGGCCCAGATTCTGGCCAAACACTCCTTTTCTGTCACGGAGTAATTCAATTCAGCCTTCTTGAGAGCGCGACTTGCATAGGCGACTACGTATTCGGCTTGGGTGCCTTTCCTTTGTGCCAAAACTGCACCAAGACTGATGCCACTTGCATCGGTGTGAATTGCTGTGGCAGCAGCGGGGTCGTAGTGATGAAGAATAGGTGGTGAGGTCAGCAGGCGGCGCAGCTGGCGAAATGTGTCGTCACATGCAGGTGACCATGCAGATATACCTTTGCTGTTGGAAAGCAGACTCGTGAGAGGTGCGATGATGGAGGCGAAGTTGCGCACGAAGCGACGAAAGTAGGAGCAGAGACCGACGAAACTTCTTAGGGCTTTCAGTGATGTGGGCAACGGGAAGTCAGTGAGAGCTCGAAGCTTATCGGGATCCGGAAGAACACCGTTTCTTGTGATGGCATGTCCCCAGATGGTTAGTTTTCGTGCTGCGAAGTGGCACTTCTTGGAGTTAAGTTGTAGGCCTGCAGAAGTTAGACACGTCAGAATCTTGTGGAGGCGAACAAGATGTGTCGGGAAATCAGATAAAAAGACTACGATGTCGCCCAGGTAACACAAGCAAGTTTTCCACTTATGGGCACCTAAGATGGTACCGATCATGCGCTCAAATGTGGCAGGTGCATTACATAGCCCAAATGGCATCACTTTGAACTCATATAGGCCATCTGGTGTTAGAAAGGCTGTTTTAGGGCGATCACATTCAGCCATTGGCACCTGCCAATACCCAGAACGGAGATCCAGGGATGTAAAATACTCGGCGCCTTGTAAACAGTCAAGAGCATCGTCTATACGTGGTAGCGGGTAGACACCTTTCTTCGTAATCTTGTTAAGCGGCGATAGTCCACGCAAAATCGAACGGTGCCATCTTTTTTTTTTACCAGAACCACAGGTGATGACCAAGCACTTTGAGAAGGCTGTATGACTCCACGTTGAAGCATGTTGTCTACTTGCTCCGTAATGACGCGGCGCTCTTCGGCAGAAACGCGGTAAGGATGCTGTCGCAGAGGCGAATGTGAGCCCGTGTCAATAGTATGAGTGATAGTCGTGGTGCGGCCCAAAGCGGGTTCTTGAAAGTCAAAAGAAGAGCGAAATTTGTTAAGGAGAGCAACAAGTTGGCGGCGATGCGAGAGGGGAAGGTTTGCGTCAATAGCATTGTCGAAGGCTGACAAACTTGATGGCTCAGACGCATGAGTTATTGCGGCAATGTGACATGGCGTTTCGTCGGGAAGAATAATATCAGCGATATGGTCGATAGGTTGCACATATCCCAACGTTTCATACGAAGTGAACCAATGGGGTAATTTCAGTGGTTGGTAACCAGCATTACAGTTAAACCAGAAGCAATTGTAAGAACGGCAAATGGGAGAACGATGCCCTTGCATTCAGTAAAAACCGGAGATGGCGTAAACACCACCGTGGCATCAGGTTGCGCCACCCATGAAAGGCTTATAGAGACCGAAGCTTTCGGAGGCAAGGTGATGTCGTCGTCAGCGATGAGTTTTCAGAGCCGAGGAGACCGGTCGGGTGGTGGAAATTCATATGTTGGCACAAGGGACACTTCGGCACGGGAACAATCGATGATAGCTTCATGACGTGATAAGAAATCCCAACCGAGGATAAGGTCATGAGAGCAAGATGGCAGAACAAAAAACTTTACGACGTACAAAACGTCTTGGATGACGACGCGCGCCGTACACACAGCCAAGGGATAAATGCGTTGCGCGCTAGCCGTGGACAGCACTATGCCACAGAGAGATGTGGTCACTTTCTTCAGTTTCCGACAAAATTTGGCGTTCATCACAGAAACGGCGGCCCCGGTATCAATTAACGCTAATGTGGCGACTCCCTCAACATCGACATCAACAACATTTTGCGGCGAAAATGGAGGCCTTGGGAATTGTGCACAAGTTGCAGTTCTTGCCTCCGGAACAGCACTGATTAGTTTCCCTCCTCAGGAGGTGGTTGACGACGCATAGGCGATGGCGATCGGCGACGAGGGGATGGGAAACGAGCAGTCAATGGGCGGCGATCCGAGTCTGAGTGCTTCTCTTCATATTCAGACGCGGTGGCCTGCTGCTGCGCGTAGGTAGGAGTTCCGAAGTATGTGATTGAAGGTGTGGGGCGACGGCGGCAGAAGTGTGCAATGTGGCCAGCGATGCCACAGGCGAAGCAGATAGGACGATTGTCTTGGGTGCGTCACTCATTAGATCGACGGAAAAAGCGAGGTGAGGGCCTGTAAACTGGAGGCGAGGCTGGAAGAGGTGGAGTCGATAAGGCGACTGGATGCGGTGGGGGCTGCGCGACCACAGCTGCGTAGCTGAGAGGTGAAGGTGGTGCAGGTGGTGCGTAGCCGACAGCTGAAAGATTAGGTGCTACTGAAGGGCATGGGTAAGGGGCCTGCACTGCAGGGAGGACATTGCAAATTTCATTGCGTATGGCCTGCTGGAGTGTCGAAGGCAGGCTTGCGGTGGGCGCGTCACTATGCGGCAGCAGGGAGAGCTCTCGGGTGACTTCCTCCCTGATGAAGTCTTTGATCTGGTTGGACAGACTTTCTTGGCGAACGTTGGTATTTGTGAGTGCGACGGCCAAGATCGAATCTGGCGGTGGGACACTCTGTCGGGCAATGGAACGCTGACGGCGCAATTCATCAAAGCCCTGGCAGAGGCTTACGAGGATTGCCACCGTGGTCAAGCTTTTCGCTAGCAACATCTGTAATGCGCCATTCTCTATGCCCTTGAGAATCTGCCGAATTTTTTCTTCTTCGGGCATAGATGGATTCACACGCCTGCAGATGTTGAGCACGTCCTCTATGTAACTAGTAAACGTCTCTCCAGGCGGCTGGGCTCGGTGGCGCAGGCGCTGGTCAGCGCGAAGCTTGCGGACCTCTGGTCGGTCGAACGCTTCAGTCACGAGTGTCTTAAAGGAGGACCAGTTGGCGATGGCGGTTTCGCGGTTGGTAAACCAAAGCTTAGCTACGTCTGCCAAGTAAAAGATAACGTAGGTGAGCTTAGAGTCGTTGTCCCACTTGTTGCTGGCGCTTACGCGTTCGTACAAGGAGAGCCAGTCTTCGACATCTTGCTCACCACTGCCGCTGAAGATTGGTGCGTCCCGTTGGCGAGTAGCGCCGGGGCAGGTAGACGGGACAGCCGGTGGTGCTGGCTGGGCTGGGATGGGCTGGTTGGCGACTGCGTCAGTCATGTTTCGCGGTGATGTCTCGGGCAACTTGCGAGAGCGGAGCTCCAGGTCTGCTTGGGGATCTCAGCAGCCTCCACCAAATGTGATGATGTTTGTTGAATTGGAGAAGTCGCAACGATGTCGCAACGAAAAATGGCTGTACGACTAGTCTGGCTAAAGCGGCCCAGGTTCTCGTGCAATCAGAACACGGGATTTTTCGTTCTCTTTGGAAGGCGCATACGCGTTAGTGCGTATGCTTCACTACTGTTGTAAGTCAGTGCCGCTGTCTGTCTCCTTCTTTTCCTGTTTCTCGTTGTTGGCACTGTTTTTTATGTGAATCAAGCCTAGATAGTTTCGTTTATGCGACTTTTTCGTTTAACCGAGTTTTGTTTAATGGGAGTCCACTGTACATCGAGAGCTGTGATGATATCATGAGTGAATTCACTGAGTTTGGATAAAGGGCTGTGACCACATCAAAAACTATTCTGACCATTACATAAAATGTTATTTGACCTCAGAAATTCGATGATGTGTTTATATATTATGTGTTTGAAAATTTTTTATGAATGAGATGTAAGAGAAATCGGTCTATAATTGAGTGAGGACTGTTTGTTTCCACATTTGAATAGAGGGCGAATTTTAACGGACTTCCATTTTGAGAGAGATTCGAAGTTGATAGAGATTTTTTAAAAAATGGTGGTTAAATATCAACTAGTTGTAAGACATCTCCGGTCACTCCACGAAATGTATCGGCACGGTCTCAACGAAACATTACCTTTTGTCCAAGAAGAAGTTTGAATGCTAGACCCATCACTGATATGGTTGCACCTGTGTCCACTAAGGTCATTGTTGACACACCGTCGATTAGCACACGAACCTTATTTCTAAACATGCACATTAAAGGAGGCATTTCTGTGGAAATCGAAGACTGTCCATTGACTTCACCTCCAACGGTCGTGCCGACTAGTTTTCAGGAGGCGGCGAAGGGTAGCGGTGCCTAGGAGCCGGCGACCGATTGAAGCGAGGGGCTGGCGGGGGTGTCAGACTGCAGTCAGAGGCCGGAGAATGGTTTCGCAGCAGCTTTGGTATCTCGTGGGATGCGCTTCCAGGGAACATTGGTGCTCTTGCAAAGCCAGACAAGTGGGATCTCGGTGAGCGGTCGTACCTTGGCGGCTGCCGGTAGTTGCAGTACCTGGCAATATGGCCTTTGACGCCACAGTTGTAGCAGACGGGTAGGGGTCATTCGCCAAACCACTGCTGAGAGCGCTCTGCTGTGTAAGGTCGCCTACTCGAAGCGAGTGGAGCAGCTTGCTGAATAAGAACTGCCCGCCTTTGTGGAGCGGGGCCCGTACAAAGGCATCGGTCATACCGCTGGTCAGGTGTGAATGAGTTTGGACGTGGCCAGGAAGTTCCAGCTTCGCTAAAGTCCGTAGACCATACCGATGGTGGCAGAGGGGCAAACGGCGCCGGGTAGTAGGATGAACAAGTAGGCGGATGATGGATAGTGTCGTCGACCAGTGTGTCTTGTCGATGTAGCTCTTTTCACAATATTGCCCTGATAGAAGCGGCAAGGTCGGCAGGCGGGCTTAGGTCGACGCTGGCGACAGTTGTTACATTTGCCAGCCTACCGATTTTTGGGGCAATACGATGGGTCTTCAGCTTCTTGAAAGTACGGCAATGACGTCGGACGGCGAAGACGGAAGTGAGGTCTTCCCTGTCTATCAAGAAATTGTGGACGTCCACTGCTATACCCTTCAGAAGGTGTCTGACCATGTCCTCTTCAGACATGTATGGGTCTATGATCTTGCAGAGCATGAGAATCTCCTGTATGTAGGTTGTACCCATTTCTCCAGGAGTCTGGGCTCTTTGAGCCAATGCGCGCTCCGCGCTTTCTTTTCGGCTCAGAGTTGCCGAATCATTTTTTGAGTTCTTCGGCGAAACGTTCCCACGTTTTTAAGGAATCTTCGTGGTTTTCGTACCACATCAACGAGGTTCCTGTGAGAAATTAACAGCGCGAAATTACCCATTTGTCGGTGGGATCCAAGCCGTTGTACCGGGTCACCCTTTTGTAATGTGTCAGCCAGGCAACCATGTCTTCCCTGCTTTTCCCGCGAACGAGCGGGGTTCCATATAGCGATACCGAGGTGTAGCCGGCACTGACCTTTGCGTGGTTGAGAAGCCGTGACCTTCGCTCTCGGCCATGACGATTGTTGTCGGTAGACCAGCGAGACGACGGCTCCGGCGAAGTTCAAACAGCTGTGGCTCCGTGGTTCCTCAATGTGCTGTACCCCGTACCTCCACCACTTTGTTACATTTAGAAATTTGTTTATTATGCTGTGGCGTACTGTTAGACTTGAAGGGGTCGTGCACCGGAGGACTATATCACTAGCCGAACTCCTCTTCTCTAATCTGCCTGTTCCCCGCTACCCAGAGGCTCATACCAAAATCACATATGCTTAACAATATATTCTCTCTATTGAAAAAAAGGTACTTTTTTTACTGATTGCATTCTGGACACAGTATCGGCCCAGAAGCACTGTTTAGTGTCCCTGTTTCTTTTGTGTATGTGTGTACTTTTATATTTTTTAAACATTACTGAGGTAATCAATGCACCTTTATTTAGGAAGGTTATTTTTGTCGTGTACTTTCTGCTGTCAATGCTTTATTTCATTTCTATGATGATTATTGAGCAGTCCTGCCGCTTTGTCGTGCAGCTGACTGATTTAATTATGAAATTGGTTATGTGCTCTGGCTTTAGCTCCCACAAATCAACAAGCTGATAGAACAGGAAATAAGATTATACAACGTTTAAGTGGTGAATATAGTGGCAGTGAAACTGTTTCAATGCTCAATCTTGCTCCGGCTGGCAGAAGTTTGCTTTATTCAGGAGGGCAGCATATATAAACTGAAAAAAAAAAATTGTATCACTAGGTCAAGTTTTCAAGCAAACATCAGTGATGCAGTATGTGCAATATTCTGGTCCTGGTGAAACATTTTCTAAAGAACAGCAACCAGAATAATACAGAATCGAGAAGTGTACATACAAAAAGCCATAAGAATGTTGCCAATAAAAGGCAAAGCAAAACTAATTTATTTGTTTTCTGTTGATGCTCACCAAGCATAGGCAGCATCAAATTTGCAGGCTTTTAAATGAAAAATTGTTCTCAGCGGCCTAGCAGTACTTTTTAGTACAATATGATGAAGCTTTCTGTCCACAGCGTATTCAGTACTGCTGACATTTTCTAGGAACAAAATGCTGACCTGTAAAAAAAAGCAATACATAAATGAGAAAGTTAATAAATGTAACAGATGTTTGGAAGCTTTGAAAAAGTCTTTACTATATGCAGTAGTTGTGGTGCCAACAGAAGGATAATCTTGCTTTAACAAAACAGCATAAATTCATCAAAAAATTCATTGCACATTTTACGAACCACTTGTAGGACTGGCAAAAGTATGCCTTTGTTGTATAAAATTGTGATTAAAAATAACGAAACCCAGTAAGTATTTAGGCCCAATTATTTCTTGTAAAAAGCACTTTTTGGCATAAATTTCATAAAGATTCTATTGGATAACTGGAAGAATCATTTGTTTTTTTGTAATTTATATATAGTCTGATGTGTGGCACTCACTCCATGCAAGAAAATAGAACAGATATACATAACTAATAATACATTTAGCTGATGATAGATCATTTACAAGAGATTATACAATGAAAATTCTGAAGAAATGTGTTACATTCCGAACAGCATTGCTCGCCTATGTGGCGTACTTATTGACTAACCACAACTTTCAAACTGTGGCAAGATATGAAATGACAACTTTCTCAATATCGCTAAATGAAATCCCAAAGTCACTGAAGCTAAAATTCCATGATATTATTTTTTTCAAAAGTAGAATTTTACTAAAGTAGACCTAACTATACCGAGGAACCTTTTTGCGTCAAAGCCTTATGTAAATGAACAAATAATACAAGCGCCGACAAGTTTGGATGGTAGATTACCCATGACATTCTCGAATTTGGCACCAGCCTTCATATGTATTTTACCTTTTAAGTATGACAGCAGGCACAAGTTTATCATTTCAAATAATTATTAAAGAACTGGCGTCAACCCTAAATCGCATGGCGCATTAGCGAGATGCACTCGTCGCCAGCGACAGGAAGTCCCACCAGAAGCGATCATGAAATGTCCGCGTACCACGCGTCAACATACACAACCGGCAGCTGGGCACCTGTTCTTTGGACCGGGTCGTTTCAGTTAACTTCAAGTTTTCCCCAAAAAACAGTGAATCACTAATTAAAAAAAATGCCGAAATTTATTTATTTATTTATTTTCAAATACTGCAGCCCCGTTATGGGGCTATCGCAGGAGTGGGTACACAGCAAGAAATAATAAAAAGGTACAAAACAAAACAGCTGAATACACAAGTACATTGGCAGATCATAGAAATACAAAAATTTTACAAACAGAGTTATACAAACAATGAAAGGTTTACAGCACACCGTCTTTTAATGCCTTCAAAAATTCATCTTTCTGCAAAGACCGAATGTGACCTGGTATGAGGTTCCACATTTCAGTACATCGAGGAAAAAAGGTGTATTTGAAGAAATCAGTACGAGGATGAAACACAGATACATTAAGTGCGTGGCTGTTTCTGGTGGAGGATGGTTTGGCAGGTGTTATGTAGTTGTTGTGTGGGGAATATTGCGGTGAATTAAATAAAGAGTGAAAAAGTTTCAGAGACTCGATGTCTCGTCTTTTAGAAAGTGATGATAGACCAAGCTGCGCTAGATGGCATGATGGTGAAAAATTACGATTATAGCGTCTGTAAACGAATCGAATAGCTTTTTTCTGGATGGATTCAATGCATTTTATGTCAGTGATTTTATAAGGGTACCATACAGTGGCTCCATACTCAAGGATCGGTCGTACGAGGGTTTTGTATGTAAGCAGTTTTGTTTCCCTTGGGGCTAAACGTAGTGAGCGGTTAAGGTATCCAAGTTTCTTCAGAGCCTTGTTGCATGTTGTATCGATGTGACTAGACCAAGATAAGTTAGTAGTGAAAAGGAGACCAAGGTACTTATATTGTGAGACCTGCTGCACTACATAGTTATTAAAAGAATAATCAAACACAGACGGGGTTTTCTGTCTACTGAAGCTCATAGCAGCTGTCTTTTGAAAATTAATGCTCATCTGCCAGTTTTGGCACCTCCTGCAAAAGTTTAAGAACGATGTATGGAGTGTATGATGATCATCAGGTAAATTTATTACGTGATATAAAACGCAGTCGTTAGCGTAAAGACGAATTTTAGTGGAAACTGTGTCGGGTAGGTCATTTATATATAACAGAAAAAGTAATGGCCCTAGCACGGATCCCTGGGGCACTCCGGAAGATACACGTGCTTTAGATGAATGGAAGGTGTTAAATGATACGTATTGGCTGTGACTTGAAAGGAAACTTCTAATCCACTGAACAAGCGATTGGTTTTTAGTAAGAGATTGAGTTTATATAGAAGTTTTGAATGGATGACAGTATTGAAGGCTTTAGGAAAGTCTATGAATAATGCGTCCACCTGAAGACCTAAGTCAAGAGCTATAGATATGTCATGAGTGAATTCTGTCAGCTGAGTTATGGTACTAATTCCACGCCGGAAACCATGTTGTGCATTGGACAGAATATTGTTAGTTTCGAGAAAATTGATGATGTGTTTGAAGACAATATGTTCCAGTAGTTTGCATGAGTGAGAGGTTAATGATATAGGCCTGTAATTTAATACAGATTGCCTACTACCTGATTTGTGGAGTGGAAGGACTTGTGCAATTTTCCACGATGATGGAACAGTTGATGTTGATAATAATTTGTTGAAAATTACTGACAGGTATTGGCTTGTCCATAGAGAATAGTGATGAAGAAAAATATTATTAACATTGTCTGAGCTAGAGGACTTTTTTGAATCAACATTTAAAATCAAATTTAAAACACCTTCTGTAGACACAAAGACATCATCAATAGAAACAAGCGAGGCATGAAGTGGAGTGCAAGAAGAAATTTCGTGATTATCCTAAGCAAAGACAGATGTAAAGTATTCGTTAAATGCATTGGCAATGACCTGCGGCTGGCTAGTAGGAGTTTCATTAAGGACGAATGTACTAGTAGAGCATTCCTTTGGCGAGATTGAGCTCCAAAATTTTCGGAGATTATTCTTAACCATATTTGGCAAGGTAAACGAGAAAAAGAAGTCTTTAGCAGCATTTATTTTCATACGAAGTTCCTCCTTCACTGTATTGAATTCAGCTCTACGCAGGGCATTGCCATTACGACTTGCATATGCCTTAGTCTTGATAGTCGACGCTTTAAATGCAGTATTTCTCTCATTATTCATAGAAGTTCAGGATTTTTCGTTTTAGTTTTTAGTGGTACATGTGTTTCAATACATTCTATAACGAGGTTTTCAAAATAAGACGCTAAACTATTGACATCATCAGTATAGCTAAATTCTTTAAAAATGTCAAACTCGCTGCTTAAGGTGTCAATTATAGACACATCGTCAGCCAGGCTATAATCGCAAAAAGTTGCATATTCATAGCGGCGTTTCGGAACTGTGCAATTAAGAGAGATTAGTACACCTTTATGATCAGAAATACCATTAATGACCTGAGCTGTAAACCCCCTTGTATACAGTAAAGCACTGAGAAAAACGCAGTCCAGTGTAACATTGTCCCTTGAGGCATCAGTGACAACTTGTTTAAGACCTAAGTTTAGTGAAAAATTAATCACCTTTCTACAAATTGATGAATCGGTGCCCAAAGTGGAGAGCGATGGCCATGAGATGCCAGGCACATTAAAGTAAGTCTCCCATGCAAATTAGGTTACCTGAAGAAAAGCCTTTTTGTTGTATAAAACTACTGAGTACTGTGAACTGATCTAGTGATGAACCTGGGAAACGATAAAATACACCGGTGCTCGGGAAATAAATCGGTGCTCGGACACTGTACCGAAGAACATTTCGAATATGTCAGGTTTTTACTTGTAACAAGAATCATGTGTAACTAGGCCATGTGCAATCTATCCGAGACGAGCTAGGACTACAGCTAGGACTGCGCAGCACTTGCTTCTTAACACATGTGCTTTTTTCGCCCCGTAAACCTGACCGCCAATTCGCGTATGGCACTGTGAGAACAAGCGTAAATACAAGTACTACTGATATTTATTCACCTCCTATTTCAATTTGAATAAACAGCTCGTAGCTACACGGCTTTGACGGCCATGACATCCATCCAATGTGGGAACGAGATGAAGACGGTGTGCAGTAATACACGTAACACGAGGTGGAATGTGGAAGTGAGCATAAATGGTGCATGCATGTATATTGACTTAAAGCTAAAAAAATTGCAATATTTTTGGCGACTTTTGTACTATTACCTAAGTTCTTTATAGCTGTTCCAGTTTATGGGCTTCTGAAAATTGCCTGTCGGGATGGTTTGGTGAACTATTTTTCTTAAACGCAGTAGGGCTGTGCATGGGCCAAATGGTGCGCGCGTGGTAAAAAGTGTGCATCTTAAACGCCACACTGTGCACTTGCTGGTCACTTCAGTCTTTTGGATGAAAAGAAAAAAAAAGAGGTATTCCGTAGAGAAGCCAGCACGAACTGAATTAATGACTGGAACAAATGAGCATCTGTGACTATTCGGTAGCTGTCTTGACAAAGTGACCAAAGAAAATGACACATCCACTCTAACCGCTTTACTTTTTTACCAAAACAAATAGCTGACCTGTAAAAAAAGCAATACATAAATTAGAAAGTTGATAAATGTAACACATGTTTCGAAGCTTTGAAAAAGTCTCTACTTTATGCAGTGGTCGCGGTGCCAACAGAAAAATAATCTTGTCGTAACAAAGCAGCATCAATTCATCGAAATATTCATTGCACATTCTATGAAGTACTTGCAGGACTGGCAAAAGTATGCCTTCATTGTAGAAAATTGTGATTAAAATTCACAAAATCTAATAAGTATTTAAGCCCAATTATTTCTTGTAAACAGAATTTTTTGTGTAAATTTCATGATGTGCTGCTGGACATTTGGAAGAATAGTGTGTTTTTGTGTAATTTATAAATAGTCTGACAAGTGGTACTCACTACAAGCAAGAAAATAGAACAGAAATACATAACTAATATTACATTTAGCTAATGATAGATCATTTCCAATAGATTATACAATGAAAATTCTGAAGGAATGCATACGTGCTCTCATGCCATGAATTTCTGTCGAATAGTATATAATACACAAAAGTAAGTAAGCTTCCTGAACAGGCTAATTCTGTGAGCATAGGCCAGCAGCCACGGTATGCGCCAGGAAGGCCCTTGGCCTCTATATTAAATATCACAGGTATATTCCCAAACTTTGGTTTCGTTCTACTTATTGAGAAAGGCAAACAACTAAAAGAAATGCACACTTTCAAAAAAAGTATTTGAGGCTTTCTTTTGCATTATTTGCACACGCAGTTCTCGTTGTCAGCATTCTGAGCCACGTCGAGCACGAGCATAGTCATGAAGGGCGGGTAAACACGCATCATACTTGCCAAGAGAAACGACGTAGAACGACCATGCAGGTCTACAATGTGTGCACGATTAAGTTGACTTACAGTAAGTTGCATCGCTGCAAAAATAGGTACAATTTACTAACTCCAGTTAAACTTGCAATTGAACAGTGTTGTGGCCTGTGTCACAACCATGGATGAAGCAGACGGCATAGCAGATGCAGACAGCATCACGTGCGCATGAGGCTCGAGGCCCCTTGGAGTTCTCAGGACTTGGATCACATGCAAGCGACATAGCTACTTTTAAGCCAAAGTGCCTGCAGGCTGCCGGCAAGTAGTCCGGGACTTGGCAGTCAGTCTATGAAGCTCGCTGTTTTTGAATGCATCAATGCCGACATTGCCAACGTTGCCAGTGCCGCGCAAGTGTGTTGCTTCTGCCACACACCAATCTTTTAGTGCTCTATGGAGTTTACATAGCCATTCAGCATCAAAGAGTGGGCGAGTTCACAGCAGCGCTGGCAGAATGCTGAACCGTTTTGTGCTTTTTACGCAGTGTTTGGCCTGCCTCACCGATCCTGTCACCGACTGGTTCGATTTTTTTCGCCTGGGAAGCAATACCATGAACTACCGTTCTTCGACCGAGTTTCGCCACGTGCGCAGCTCTGGCCCTGGTGGCGTGGATGCCCCTATCAGCCTCGCTAGAGGTAGTTCTGGCCTGTTCGTTGCCTCATCAGCTGGTGTTCTACGTGCAATTATCTATGATGACGACATTCTGGTTTCATCAATCGCTGACCAGCCTGGCTCGGTGACATTGTCGGCAAGGCATAAAAGGACATCGTCGACGCCTGCCTTCTTCAGTGGGGGAGTTCACAGCAGCGCTGGCAGAATGCTGAAATGTTTTCTGCTTCTTACGCAGGTATGTTACTTTAGGAATTCCAAGTGCATTCGTTCAGATAATCCCTTCCTGCTGTGGTTGTCTCGCCCACACAGTTTGACATGTACCTCTGATATTTTGACATGTACCTCTGATCTTATTGTCTGCGTTAGCAGTATTTTCTTGTGCGGTGATATAGAATTGAACCTGGAGCCTCCTAAGTTAAACAAGGCTAACACTCGTTTACGTGGTTCGTCCTTTGCTGATGAGAGGGGTGATTTTGATGCAGCGGATGCTGACTTGTCTTCAGTGACTCAAAAGCTTACCGAAATAATTAAGGGTCAGCAACGTATATCGCAAGATATAGCTGATATGAAGAAGTATCATGAAGTTGTCAATTCTAGGTTTGATGCTTTGGAGACTCGTGTCTGCATTGGAATCTCTTCCCGTCACGCCTTCTACAGCTGCCGGTAACAAAGTGAACAGCGGTATTCAGCAGCTACAAATCAAAATCAAGCAACTCACTATGTGGAACGATGATCTAGAAAATCGATCTGGTCGCATTAATTTGCTGCTGCATGGCCTCGCTGAGACACCTGATGAATCCTCTGACCTTCTTCTGTTGAACCTTTCTGAATGGTTCAAAGGAAATTTGCAAATTGATTGCCCTAATATCGAAAAGTGTCACAGGATTGGACGTAGGCAAGCCGATCGTCCGCGTCCTATTATCATAAAGCTGCTCGACTATCGCGGAAAAACATCTTTCCTTAAAAACGGCTACAGCTTTAAAGGGTCTAACTTTCGTGCTTCTGAAGACTATGCATTGCGCGTATTTACAATCAGAAAGAGGTTATGGTAAGCATCACAACCCTTTCAAGATAAGGGCTTCATTGTACGTTTAAGTTTTGATCATGTGTTTATGGATCAAGTTAGGTACAACTGGAACGATGACACTAACACCCTCATTAGGATTCATTCTCGCACAGCAAAAGCTTCTACTAATGTCACCACTAAAGCTCCTTGATGCCTCAGGAATGATTCTAAGGAGCCCCTGCGCATCTTACCGTATTTACTCGATTCTACCGCACCCTCGATTGTAATGCGCACTCAGTTTTCACGACGAAAAAAAAGTAAGACATTGATTGCAACGTGCACCCATTTTTCTCGTTGGCCCGCACGATCACGCTACTCAGGAAAACGACTTTTTCGGGAGCATCTTCCATTTAAATATGAGGTATGGGGGAAGCTTGTGCTAATCTTACGTGCAACGGAGCATTGCCGTCACTCTTGTTTTACCGTGGCCCGATGTCAGCATGCGAACTTGCTTCGCCCCCTTCTCGACGGTTGTGGTGCCAGGCATGTCGACGTAAAGAGGCGTCTGATCGGCATTCCTGATTTGCCCAAGCAGGTAGCCGTTGTTGTGCCGCAAGTTTAGGACGAACCTCTGAAAACTGTGACACTTTTCTTCGTACTCCTCCGACAAGTTTTGGCGCATGCCCGTTCGCTTTCGGAGGGAAAAGCCTTTCCTCTTCATAATGTTAGTTAGCCAGCACCTGCTCGCTTTAAACTGGCTCCGCGTTAGCCCTTTTTCTAAAGCTAACTCCTTTGTACGTTTAAGTTTTTAAGTAAAGAGGCGTCTGATCGGCATTCCCGATTTGCCCAAGCAGGTAGTGCACACTGTCCACTTGCTGGTACACTTCATCTTTTGGATGAAAAGAATAAAAAAGAGGTATTTCGTAGAGAAGCCAGCGCCAACTGAATTATTGACTGGAACAAATGAGCATCCATGACTATTCAGTAACTGTTTCAGTATCGCTGGTAGCTGATTCAGTATCGCTGTTTATGTTCTGCGGGCCACATTCACCCGGTGCTAAGAGAGAGCAGCACGTGCTCACAGTGAGTGAAGCCAGTGTCAGAAGAGTTAACCAATTAGGTTCTGTGGGCCACACGGACCCAGTGCTTAGACAGAGAGGCACGCGCTCGCAGGGGGTGTAGCCAGTTGCAAGAACGTATGGCCATTTACGTTCAGGGTTGAACATGCAACTGAGCACTCGCGGCAGTTGAAGCCAGTTCCAGAAGCGTTTTAAAAATTAGGTTCCATGGGCCACATGGTCCCAGTGCTCAGAGAAAGCAGCAAGCGCTCGCTGTTGGGGAAGCCAGTTCCAGAAGCATATCGCCGTTTACGTTCCGCAGGCCATGCTGACCTGGTGCTCAGGGAGAGCAGCAGGCGCTTGCGGTGGGTAAAGACAGTGTCAGAAGCATATTGCCAATTAGGTTCCGGGGGGCCCCACAGACCCAGTGCTCAGACAGAGAGGCATGCGCTCGCAGGGGGTTTAGCCTGTTGCAAGAACCTATCGCCATTTACCTTCAGTGGGTAACATGCAACTGGTGCTGAGAGCAGCACGTGCTTGCCGCTGGTGATGCTAGTTGCAAAAGCGTATTGCCGTTTACGTTCCGCGGTCCACACGGACCCGGTGCTCAGAGACAGCAGCACGAGCTCGCAGCGGGTGAAGCAAATTGCAGAATTGTATTGTCGTTTACATTCTGCAGGCCACGCGGAGTCAGTGCTGAGAGAGAAGAGTTCGCGCTCGCAGTGGGTGAAGGCAGTTGGCAGAAGCGTATTGCCGTTTACGTTTCGCTGACTACACAGAGCCGGCAGAAGCGTTTCGCCATTTACGTTTTGCGGGCCACACGGCCCCGGTGCTCGGAAAAAGCAGTATGTACTCGCGGCGGGTGAAGTCAGTTTACAAGCGTATTAACGTTTACGTTTTGTCGGCCTCGCGGACCCAGGGCTCATAGAGATCAGCACGCTTTCGCAGTAGTTAAGCCAGTTGTAGAAACGTATCACTGATTACGTTTCACAAACCACACGGACCCAGCAAAAGCATATCGCCGTTTACCTTCTGCAGGCCACACGGCCATGGTGCTCAGAGAGAAAAGCAAATGGACCCGGCGCTCAGACAGAGCAGCTTGCGCTCGCGGCGGTTGAAGCCAGTTCCACAAGCGTTTTAAGAAACAAATTCCATGGGCCATACGGTCCCAGTGCTCAGAGAGAGCACCAGGCGCTTGTGGTGGGGGCAGCCAGTTACAGAAGCGTATTGTCATTTACGTCCCGCAGGCCATGCATATCAGTGCTCAGAGAGTGCATGTGCTCGCTGTAGGGGAAGCAAGTTCCAGAAGCGTATCGCTGTTTATGTTCTGCAGGCCACACAGACCCGGTGCTATTTGAGAGCAGCACGCGCTCACAGTGAGTGAAGCCAGTCTCAGAAGTGTATTGCCATTTACGTTCTGCGGGCCACACAGACCCTGTGCTCAGAGAGAGCAGCACGTGCTTGCGGTGGGCGAAGCCAGTGTCAGAAGGGTATATCCAATTAGGTTCCGTGCCCCACACGGACTCAGTGCTTAGAAAGGTACGCGCTCGCAGGGGGTGTGGCAAGTTGCAAGAACGTAACGCCATTTACGTTCAGTGAATAACATGCAACTGTGCACTCGCGACGGTTGAAGCCAGTTCCAGAGGTATTTTAAGAATTAGGTTTCATAGGCCACACAATCCCAGTGCTCAGAGAGAGCAGCAAGTGCTTGTGGTGGTGGCAGCCATTTACAGAAGGGTATTGTCTTTTAAGTCCCGTGGGCCATGCATACCAGTGCTCAGAGCGAGCAGCATGTGCTCGCTGTTGGGAAAGCCAGTTCCAGAAGCATCTCGCTGTTTACGTTCTGCGGGCCAAACGGACCTGGTGCTAAGAGCAGTGAGTGAAGCCAGTCTCAGAAGTGCATCGCCGTTTATGTTCTGCAGGCCACGCGGACCCGGTGCTCAGAGAGATGATTGATATGTGGGGTTTAACGTCCCAAAACCACTATATGATTATGAGAGACGCCGTAGTGGAGGGCTCCGGAAATTTAGACCACCTGGGGTTCTTTAACGTGCACCCAAATCTGAGCACACGGGCCTACAACATTTCCGCCTCCATCGGAAATGCAGCCGCCGCAGCCGGGATTCGAACCCGCGCCCTGCGGGTTAGTAGCCGAGTACCATAGCCACTAGACCACCGCGGCGGGGCCCGGTGCTCAGAGAGAGCAGCACGAGCTTGCAATGGACAAAGCCAGTGTCAGAAGCTTATTGCCAATTAGGTTCCGTGGGCGCCACGGACCCAGTGCTCAAACAGAGAGGCACATGCTCGCAGTGGGTGTAGCCTGTTGCAAGAACGTATCACCATGTACGTTCAGTTGGTTTACATGCAACTGGTGCCGAGAGCAGCACGTGCTTGCTGCGGGTGAAGCTAGTTACAAAAGCGTATCGCTATTTACGTTCCGCAGTCCACACTGACCCGGTGCTCAGAGACAGCAGCACGAGCTCACGGCGGGTGAAGCAAATTGCAGAAGTGTATTGCCGTTTACATTCTGCGGGCCATGCAGAATTGATGCTCAGAGAGAAGACCACGCGCTTGGGGGAAGGCAGTTGCAGAAGCGTATCGCCGTTTACCTTTCGCTGACCACACAGAGCCGGCAGAAGCGTTTCGCCATTTCCATTCAGCGGGCCACACGGCCCCTGTGCTCGGAGAGAGGAGCACGGGCTTGTGGCGTGTGAAGCCAGTTTATAAGCGTATTATCGTTTACGTTCTGTCGGCCTCGCAGACCCGGGGCTCGTAGAGATCAGCACGCTTTCGCAGTAGGTCAAGCCAGTTGTAAAAGCGTATCACCGATTACGTTTCAGAAACCACAGGACCCAGCAAAAGCGTATCGCCGTTTACATTCTGCGGGACACACGGCCATGGTGTTCAGAGAGAGCAGCAAATGGACCCGGTGCTCACAGAGAGCAGCATGCGCTCGCGGCGGCTGAAGCCAGTTCCACAAGCGTTTTAAGAATTAATTTCCATGGGCCATACGGTCCCAGTGCTCAGAGACAGCAGCAAGCGCTCGTGGTGGGGGCAGCCAGTTACAGAAGCGTATTGTCATTTACGTCCCTCAGGCCATGCATATCAGTGCTCAGAGAGAGCAGCATGCGCTCGCTGTTGGGGAAGCAAGTTCCAGAAGCGTATCGCTGTTTATGTTCTGCGGGCCACACGCACCTGGTGCTAAGAGAGCAGCACGCGCTCACAGCGAGTGAAGCCAGTCTCAGAAGTATATCGGCATTTACGTTCCACGGGCCACACGGACCCGATGCTTAGACAGAAAGGTACACGCTCGCATTGGGTGTAGGCAGTTGCAAGAAAGTATCGACAATTACGTTCAGTGGGTAACATGCAACTGTGCACTCGCGACGGTTGAAGCCAGTTCCAGAAGCGTTTCAAGAATTAGGTTGAATGGGCCACACGGTCCCACTGCTCAGAAAAAGCAGCAAGCGCTTGTGGTGGTGGCAGACATTCACGAAAGCGTATTGTCATTTACGTCCCATGGGCCATGCATATCAGTGCTCAGAGAGAGCAGCATGTGCTCGCTGTAGGGGAAGCAAGTTCCAGAAGCGAATTGCTGTTTATGTTCTGCGGGCCACACGCACCTGGTGCTAAGAGAGCAGCACGCGCTCACAGCGAGTGAAGCCAGTCTCAGAAGTGTATCGGCATTAACGTTCCGCGGGCCACACGGACCCGATGCTTAGACAGAAAGGCACACGCTCGCATTGGGTGTAGGCAGTTGCAAGAAAGTATAGACAATTACGTTCAGTGGGTAACATGCAACTGTGCACTCGCGACGGTTGAAGTCAGTTCCAGAAGCGTTTCAAGAATTAAGTTGAATGGGCCAGACGGTCCCACTGCTCAGAAAAAGCAGCAAGCGCTTGTGGTGGTGGCAGACATTCAAGAAAGCGTATTGTCATTTACGTCCCATGGGCCATGCATACCAGTGCTCAGAGAGAGCAGCATGCGCCCGCTGTTGGGGAAGCCAGTTCCAGAAGCGTGTCGCTGTTTACATTCTGCGAGCTTTACGGACCGGTGCTAAGAAAGAGCAGTGAGTGTCACTGAAGCCAGTCTCAGAAGTGTATCCCCGTTTACGTTCCACGGGCCACGCGGACCCGGTGCTCAGAGAGAGCAGCACGCGCTTGCAGTGGGCTAAGCCAGTGTCATAAGCATATTGCCAATTAGGTTCCGGCGGCGCCACAGACCCCGTGCTCAGACAGAGAGGCACGCGCTCACAGGGGGTGTAGCCTGTTTCAAGAACGTATCGCCATTTACATTCACTGGGTAACATGCAAGTTGCGCTGAGAGCAGCACGTGCTTGCTGCGGGTGAAGCTAGTTACAAAAGCGTATGGCCTTTATATTCCGCTGTCCACACGGACCCAGTGCTCAGAGACAGCATCTTGAGCTCGCAGCGAGTGAAGCAACTTGCAGAAGTGTATTGTCGTTTACGTTCTGCAGGCCACGCGGAATCAGTGCTGAGAGAGAAGAGTACGCGCTTGCAGTGGGTGAAGGCAGTTGCGGAAGCGTATTGCTGTTTACGTTACACGGGCCACGCCGACTGGGTGTTGAGAGAGAGAGGCATGAGATCGCGACAAGTGAAGCCAGTTGCAGAAACGTATCGCCGTTTACATTCTGCGTGCCACACGGACCCAGTGCTCAGGCAGAGGCACGCGCTCACAGGGGGTGTAGCCTATTGCAAGAACGTATCGCCGTGTACGTTCAGTTGATTTACATGCAACTGGTGCTGAGAGCAGCACGTGCTTGCCGCGGCTGAAGCTAGTTGCAAAAGGTATCGCTGTTTAGGTTCCGCTGTCGAAACGGACCCGGTGCTAAGAGACAGCAGCACGAGCTCGCGGCGGGTGAAGCAAATTGCAGAAGGTTATTGTCGTTTAGATTCTGCGGCCCGTACAGAATGGGTGCTCAGAGAGAAAAGCTCGCGCTCGCAGTGGGTGAAGGCAGTTGCAGAAGCGTATTGCCAGTTTCGTTTCGCTGACCACACAGAGCCGGCAGAAACGTTTCGCCATTTACGTTTTGCGGGCCACACAGCCCCGGTGCTTGGAGAGAGCAGTACGCACTCGCGGCTGGTGAAGCCAGTTTACAAGCATATTAACGTTTATGTTCTGTTGGCCTCGCGGACCCGGGGCTTATGGAGATCAGCATGCTTTCGCAGTAGTTAAGCCAGTTGTAAAAGCGTATCACTGATTACGTTTCACAAAGCACACGGACCCAGCACAAGCATATCGCCGTTTACCTTCTGCGGGCCACACGGCCATGTTGCTCAGAAAGAGCAGCAAATGAACCCGGTTCTCAGACAGAGCGGCACGCACTCGCGGCGGTTGAAGCCAGTTCCACAAGCGTTTTAAAAAATAATTTCCATAGGCCATACTGTCCCAGTGCTCAGAGAGAGCACCAAGCGCTGGTGGTGGGGGCAGCCAGTTACAGAAGCGTATTGTCATTTACGTCCCGCAGGCCATGCATATCAGTGCTCAGAGAGAGCAGCATGTGCTCGCTGTAGGGGAAGCAAGTTTCAGAAGTGTATCGCTGTTTATGTTCTGCGGGCCACACGAACCCGGTGCTATTTGAGAGCAGCACGCGCTTGCGGTAGATGAAGCCAGTTCCAGAAGCGTTTTAATAATTAGGTTCCATGGGCCACACGGTCCCAGAGCTCAGAGAGAGCAGCAAGCGCTCGTGATGGTGGCAGCCATTTATAGAAGCGTATTATCATTTGCATCTCTTGGGCCATGCATACCAGTGCTTAGAGAGAGCAGCATGTGCTCGCTGTTGGGAAAGCAAGTTCCAGAAGCATATCGCTGTTTACGTTCTGCGGGTTATACAGACGTGGTGCTAAGAAAGAGCTGTGAGTGAAGCCAGTCTCAGAAGTGCATTGCCGTTTACGTTCCGTGGGCCACGCAAACCCGGTGCTCAGAGAGAGCAGCACGCTCTCGGTGGGCGAAGCCAGTGTCAGAAGCGTATATCCAATTAGGTTCCGTGGGCCACACAGAGCCAGTGCTCAGACAGAGAGGCACAAGCTCGCAGTGGGTGTATCCTGTTACAAGAACGTATCGCCATTTACGTTCAGTTAATTTACATGCAACTGGTGCTGAGAGCAGCATGTGCTTGCTGCGGGTGAAGCTAGTTACAAAAGCGTATCGCCGTTTAATTTCCGCGGTCCACACGGACCCGATGCTCAGAGACAGCAGCACGAGCTCGCGGCGGGTGAAGCAAATTGCAGATGTGTATTGCCGTTTACATTCTGCGGGCCTCGCGGAATCAGTCCTGAGAGAGAAGAACACGTGTCATCAGTGGGTGAAGGCAGTTGCAGAAGCATATTGCCGGTTACGTTTCGCTGACCACACACGGCCGGCAGAAGCGTTTTGCCGTTTACAATCTGCGGGCCACATGGCCCCGATGCTCGGAGAGAGCAGCACGCACTCGCGGCGTGTGAAGCCAGTTTAGAAGCCTATTAACGTTTACGTCCTGTAGGACTCGCCGACCCGGCGCTCATAGATATCAGCACGCTTTCGCAGTAGGTTAAGCCAGTTGTTGAAGCGTATCACCGATTACGTTTCACAAACCACACGGGCCCAGCAAAAGCGTATCACCCTTTACCTTCTGCGGGCCACACGGGCATGGTGCTCAAAGAGAGCAGCATGCGCTCGCGGCGGTTGAAGCCAGTCCCACAAGCGTTTTAAATAATTTCCGTGGGCTATACGGTCCCAGTGCTCAGAGAGAGCAGAAAACAGTCGTGGTGGGGGCAGCCAGTTACAGAAGCGTATTGTCACTTACGTCCCGCGGGTTATGCATATCAGTGCTCAGAGAGAGAAGCATGCACTCGCTGTAGGGGAAGCAAGTTCCAGAAGCGTATCGCTGTTTATGTTCTGCGGGCCACACGCACCCGGTCCTAAGAGAGAGCAGCACGCGCTTGCGGTGGATGAAGCCAGTGTCAGAAGCTGATATCCAATCAGGTTCCGTGGGCCACACTGACCCAGGTCTTAGACAGAGGGGCACGCGCTCGCATGGAGTGTAGGCAGTTGCAAGAACGTATCGCCAATTACGTCCAGTGGTAACATGCAACTGTGTACTCGCGGCGGTTGAAGCCAGTTCCAGAAGCGTTTTAAGAATTAGGTTCCATGGGCCACACGGTCCCAGTGCTCAGAGAGAGCAGCAAGGCCCCGGTTCTCTGAGAGAGCAGCACGCACTCGCGGCGGGTGAAGCCAGTTTAGAAGCGTATTAACGTTTACGTTCTGTCGGCCTCGCGGACCCGGGGCTCATAAAGATCAGCACGCTTTCGCAATAGGTTATGCCAGTTGTAGAAGCGTATCATCGATTACGTTTCACAAACTACAGGACCCAGCAAAAGCGTATCGCTGTTTACGTTTTGCGGGCCACACGACCATGGTGCTCAGAAAGAGCAGCAAATAGACCTGGTGCTCAGAGAGAGCAGCATGCGCTCGCGGCGCTTGAAGCCAGTTCCACAAGCGTTTTAAGAATTAATTTCCATGGGCGCCACGGACCCAGTGCTCAAACAGAGAGGCACATGCTCGCAGTGGGTGTAGCCTGTTGCAAGAACGTATCGCCATGTACGTTCAGTTGGTTTACATGCAACTGGTGCCGAGAGCAGCACGTGCTTGCTGCGGGTGAAGCTAGTTACAAAAGCGTATCGCTGTTTACGTTCCGCAGTCCACACGGACCCGGTGCTCAGAGACAGCAGCACGAGCTCACGGCGGGTGAAGCAAATTGCAGAAGTGTATTGCCCTTTACATTTTGCGGGCCATGCAGAATTGATGCTCAGAGAGAAGAGCACGCGCTCGCAGTGGGTGAAGGCAGTTGCAGAAGCGTATCGCCGTTTACCTTTCGCTGACCACACAGAGGCGGCAGAAGCGTTTCGCCATTTCCATTCAGCGGGCCACACGGCCCCTGTGCTCGGAGAGAGGAGCACGGGCTTGTGGCGTGTGAAGCCAGTTTATAAGCGTATTATCGTTTACGTTCTGTCGGCCTCGCAGACCCGGGGCTCATAGAGATCAGCACGCTTTCGCAGTAGGTGAAGCCAGTTGTAGAAGCGTATCACCGATTACGTTTCAGAAACCACAGGACCCAGCAAAAGCGTATTGCCGTTTACATTCTGCGGGCCACACGGCCATGGTGTTCAGAGAGAGCAGCAAATGGACCCGGTGCTCACAGAGAGCAGCATGCGCTCGCGGCGGTTGAAGCCAGTTCCACAAGCGTTTTAAGAATTAATTTCCATGGGCCATACGGTCCCCGTGCTCAGAGAGAGCAGCAAGCCCTCGGGGTGGGGGCAGCCAGTTACAGAAGCGTATTGTCATTTACCTCCCGCGGGCCATGCATACCAGTGTTCAGAGAGCAGCATGTTCTCGCTGTAGGGGAAGCAAGTTCCAGAAGCGTATCGCTGTTTATGTTCTGCGGGCCACATGGACCCGGTGCTAAGAGAGAGCAGCACGCACTTGCTGTGGGCCAAGCCAGTGTCAGAAGTGTATATTCAATTAGGTTCCGTGGGCCACACGGACCCAGTGCTTAGACAGAGAGGCACGTGCTAGCAGGGGGTGTAGCCAGTTGCAAGATTGTATCGCCATTTACGTTCAGTGGGTAACATGCAACTGTGCACTTGCGGCGGTTGAAGCCAGTTCCAGAAGTGTTTTAAGAATTAGGTTCTATGGGCCACACGGTCCCAGAGCTCAGAGAGAGCAGCACGCGCTCTTTGTATTGAAAGCAAGTTCCAGAAGTGTATCGCTGTTTATGTTCTGCCGGCCACACGTACCCGGTGCTAAGACAGAGCAGCACACGCTCACAGTGAGTGAAGCCAGTCTCAGAAGTGTATCGCCATTTACCTTCCGCGGGCTATTCAGACCCGGTGCTCAGAGAGAGCGGCAAGCGCTCGTTGTGGTGGCAGCCATTAACAGAACCGTATTGTCGTTTACGTCCCATGGGCCATGCATACCAGTGCTGAGAGAGCAGCATGCGCTCGCTGTTGGGGAAGCCAGTTCCCAAAGCGTATCGCTGTTTACATTCTGTGAGCCACTTGGACCTGGTGCTAAGAAAAAGCAGTGAGTGAAGCCAGTGTCAGAAGTGCATTGCCGTTTACGTTCCGCGGGCGATGCGGTTGGGGTGCTCAGAGAGAGCAGCACGCGCTTGCCGTGGGTGAAGCCAGTGTCAGAAGCCTATATCCAATTAGGTTTCGTGGGCCACACGGACCCAGTGCTCAGACAGAGGCACGCGCTCGCAGGGGGTGTAGCCTGTTGCAAGAACGTATCGCCATTTACGTTCAGTTGGTTTACATGCAACTGGTGCTGAGAGCAGCACGTGCTTGCTGCGGGTGAAGCTAGTTACAAAAGCGTACCGTCGTTTACGTTCCGCGGTCCACACGGACCCGATGCTCAGAGACAGCAGCACGAGCTCGCGGCGGGTGAAGAAGCTGCAGAAGTGTATTGTCGTTCACATTCTGCGGGCCATGCAGAATTGGTGCTCAGAGAGAAGAGCACGTGTTCGCAGTGGGTGTAGGCAGTTGCAGAAGCATATTGCCCTTTACGTTTCGCCGACCACACAGAACCGGTAGAAGCGTTTCGCCATTTACGTTCTGCGGGCCACACGGCCTCGGTGCTCGGAGAGAGCAGCACCTACTTGCGGCGTGTGAAGCCAGTTTAGAAGCCTAATAACGTGTACGTTCTGTAGGACTCGCGGACCCGGCGCTCATAGACATCAGCATGCTTTCGCAGCAGTTAAGCCAGTTGTAGAAGCGTATCACCGATTACATTTCACAAACCACACGGACCCAGCAAAAGCGTACCACCCCTTACCTTCTGTGGGCCACACGGCCAGGGTGCTCAGAGAGCAGCAAATGGACCCGGTGCTCAGAGGGCATGCGCTCGCGGCGGTTGAAGCCAGTTCCACAAGCGTTTTAAGAAATAAATTTCATGGGCCATATGGTCCCAGTGCTCAGAGACAGCAGCAAGCGCTCGTGGTGGGGGCAGCCAGTTACAGAAGCGTATTGTCACTTTCGTTCCTCAGGCCATGCAAATCAGTGCTCAGAGAGAGCAGCATGTGCTCGCTGTTGGGGAAGCAAGTTCCAGAAGCGTATCGCTGTTTATGTTCTGCGGGCCACACGCACCCAGTGCTAAGACAGACCAGCACGTGCTTGCGGTGGATGAAGCCAGTGTCACAAGCTGATATCCAATCAGGTTCCGCGGGTCACACAGAACCAGGTCTTAGACAGAGAGGCACGCGCTCGCATGGGGTGTTGGCAGTTGCAAGAACGTATCGCCAATTACGTTCAGTGGTAACATGCAACTTTGCACTCGCTGCGGTTGAAGCCAGTTCCAGAAGGGTTTTGAGAATTAGGTTCCATGGGCCACACGGTACCAGTACTCAGAGAGAGCAGCAAGGCCCCGGTTCTCAGAGAGAGCAGCACGCGCTCGCGGTGGTTGAAGCCAGTTTAGAAGTGTAATAGCGTTTACATTCTGTCGGCTTCGCGGACCCGGGGCTCATAAAGATCAGAACGCTTTCGCAATAGGTTAAGCCAGTTGTAGAAGCGTATCACCAATTACGTTTCACAAACCACAGGACCCAGCAAAAGCGTATCGCCGTTCACCTTCTGCGGGCCACACGGCCATGGTGCTCAGAGAGAGCAGCATGCGCTCGCGGAATTTGAAGCCAGTTCCACAAGCATTTTAAGAATTAATTTCCATGGACCTTACGGTCCCCGTGCTCAGCGAGAGCAGCAAGCGCTTGTGGTGGGGGCAGCCAGTTACAGAAGCGTATGGTCATTTACGTCCCGCAGGCCATGCATATCAGTGCTCAGAGACAGCAGCATGCGCTCGCTGTAGGGGAAGAAAGTTCCAGAAGCGTATCGCTGTTTATGTTCTGCGGGCCACACGCACCTGGTGCTAAGAAAGCAGCACGCGCTCACAGTGAGTGAAGCCAGTCTCAGAAGTGTATCGGCATTTACGTTCCACGGGCCACACGGACCCGATGCTTAGACAGAAAGGTACACGCTCGCATTGGGTGTAGGCAGTTGCAAGAAAGTATCGACAATTACGTTCAGTGGGTAACATGCAACTGTGCACTCGCGACAGTTGAAGTCACTTCCAGAAGCGTTTCAAGAATTAGGTTGAATGGGCCACACGGTCCCACTGCTCAGAAAAAGCAGCAACCGCTTGTGGTGGTGGCAGACATTCACGAAAGCGTATTGTCATTTACGTCCCATGGGCCATGCATATCAGTGCTCAGAGAGAGCAGCATGTGCTCGCTGTAGGGGAAGCAAGTTCCAGAAGCGAATTGCTGTTTATGTTCTGTGGGCCACACGCACCTGGTGCTAAGAGAGCAGCACGCGCTCACAGCGAGTGAAGCCAGTCTCAGAAGTGTATCGGCATTTACGTTCCGCGGGCCACACGGACCCGATGCTTAGACAGAAAGGCACGCGCTCGCATTGGGTGTAGGCAGTTGCAAGAAAGTATCGACAATTACGTTCAGTGGGTAACATGCAACTGTGCACTCACGACGGTTGAAGCCAGTTCCAGAAGCGTTTCAAGAATTAGGTTGAATGGGCCACACGGTCCCACTGCTCAGAAAAAGCAGCAAGCGCTTGTGGTGGTGGCAGACATTCACGAAAGCGTATTGTCATTTACGTCCCATGGGCCATGCATATCAGTGCTCAGAAAGAGCAGCATGTGCTCGCTGTAGGGGAAGCAAGTTCCAGAAGCGAATTGCTGTTTATGTTCTGCGGGCCACACGCACCTGGTGCTAAGAGAGCAGCACGCGCTCACAGCGAGTGAAGCCAGTCTCAGAAGTGTATCGGCATTTTCGTTCCGCGGGCCACACGGACCTGATGCTTAGACAGAAAGGCACGCGCTCGCATTGGGTGTAGGCAGTTGCAATTAAGTATCGACAATTACGTTCAGTGGGTAACATGCAACTGTGCACTCGCGACGGTTGAAGTCAGTTCCAGAAGCGTTTCAAGAATTAAGTTGAATGGGCCACACGGTCCCACTGCTCAGAAAAAGCAGCAAGCACTTGTGGTGGTGGCAGACATTCACTAAAGCGTATTGTCATTTACGTCCCATGGGCCATGCATACCAGTGCTCAGAGAGGGCAGCATGCGCCCGCTGTTGGGGAAGGCAGTTCCAGAAGTGTGTCGCCTTTTGCATTCTGCGAGCCTTACGGACCGCTGCTAAGAAAGAGCAGTGAGTGTCACTGAAGCCAGTCTCAGAAGTGTATCCCCGTTTACTTTATACGGGCCACGCGGACCCGGTGCTCAGAGAGAGCAGCACGCGCTTGCAGTGGGCTAAGCCGGTGTCATAAGCATATTGCCAATTAGGTTCCGGCGGCGCCACAGACCCAGTGCTTAGACAGAGAGGAACGCGCTCACAGGGGGTGTAGCCTGTTGCAAGAACCTATCGCCATTTACGTTCACTGGGTAATATGCAAGTTGCGCTGAGAGCAGCACGTGCTTGCTGCGGATGAAGCTAGTCACAAAAGCGTATCGCCGTTTATATTCCACTGTCCACACGGACCCAGTGCTCAGAGACAGCATCTTGAGCTCGCAGCGAGTTAAGCAACTTGCAGAAGTGTATTGTCGTTTACGTTCTGCAGGCCACACGGAATCAGTGCTGAGAGAGAAGAGTATGCGCTCGCAGTGGGTGAAGGCAGTTGCAGAAGCGTATTGCTGTTTACGTTACACGGGTCACGCCGACTGGGTGTTGAGAGAGAGAGGCATGAGCTCGCGACAAGTGAAGCCAGTTGCAGAAACGTATCGCCGTTTACATTCTGCGTGCCACACGGACCCAGTGCTCAGACAGAGGCACGCGCTCACAGGGGGTGTAGCTTATTGCAAGAACGTATCGCCGTGTACGTTCAGTTGATTTACATGCAACTGGTGCTGAGAGCAGCACGTGCTTGCCGCGGCTGAAGCTAGTTGCAAAAGCGTATCGCTGTTTAGGTTCCACTGTCCACACGGACCCGGTGCTAAGAGACAGCAGCACGAGCTCGCGGCGGGTGAAGCAAATGGCAGAAGTGTATTGTTTAGATTCTGCAGTCCGTACAGAATGGGTGCTCAGAGAGAAAAGCTCGCGCTCGCAGTGGGTGAAGGCAGTTGCAGAAGCGTATTGCCAGTTACGTTTCGCTGACCACACAGAGCCGGCAGAAGCGTTTCGCCATTTACGTTTTGCGGGCCACACAGCCCCGGTGCTCGGAGAGAGCAGTACGCACTCGCGGTGGGTGAAGCCAGTTTACAAGCATATTAACGTTTACGTTATGTCGGCCTCGCGGACCCGGGCCTTATAGAGATCAGCATGCTTTCGCAGTAGTTAAGCCAGTTGTAAAAGCGTATCACTGATTACGTTTCACAAAGCACACGGACCCAGCACAAGCATATCGCCGTTTACATTCTGCGGGCCACACGGTCATGTTGCTCAGAAAGAGCAGCAAATGAACCCGGTTCTCAGACAGAGCAGCATGCACTCGCGGCAGTTGAAGCCAGTGCCACAAGCGTTTAAAAAATAATTTCCATGGGCCATACTGTCCCAGTGCTCAGAGAGAGCACCAAGCGCTGGTGGTGGGGGCAGTCAGTTACAGAAGCGTATTGTCATTTACGTCCCACAGGCCATGCATATCAGTGCTCAGAGAGAGCAGCATGTGCTCGCTGTAGGGGAAGCAAGTTTCAGAAGTGTATCGCTGTTTATGTTCTGCGGGCCACACGAACCCGGTGCTATTTGAGAGCAGCACGCGCTTGCGGTGCATGAAGCCAGTTCCAGGACCGTTTTAATAATTAGGTTCCATGGGCCACACGGTCCCAGAGCTCAGAGAGAGCAGCAAGCGCTCGTGATGGTGGCAGCCATTTATAGAAGCGTATTATCATTTGCATTTCTTGGGCCATACATACCAGTGCTCAGAGAGAGCAGCATGTGCTCGCTGTTGGTAAAGCAAGTTCCAGAAGCATATCGCTGTTTACGTTCTGCAGGTTATACGGACGTGGTGCTAAGAAAGAGCTGTGAGTGAAGCCAGTCTCAGAAGTGCATTGCCGTTTACGTTCCGCGGGCCACGCAAACCCGGTGCTCAGAGAGAGCAGCACGGTCTCGGTGGGCGAAGCCAGTGTCAGAAGCGTATATCCAATTAGGTTCCGTGGGCCACACAGACCCAGTGCACAGACAGAGAGGCACACGCTCGCAGGGGGTGTATCCTGTTACAAGAACGTATCGCCATTTACGTTAAGTTAATTTACATGCAACTGGTGCTGAGAGCAGCATGTGCTTGCTGCGGGTGAAGGTAGTTACAAAAGCGTATCGCCGTTTACGTTCCGCGGTCCACACGGACCCGATGCTCAGAGACAGCATCTTGAGCTCGCAGCGAGTGAAGCAACTTACAGAAGTGTATTGTCGTTTACGTTCTGCAGGCCACGCGGAATCAGTGCTGAGAGAGAAGAACACGTGTCTTCAGTGGGTGAAGGCAGTTGCAGAAGCATATTGCCGGTTACGTTTCGCTGACCACACACGGCCGGCAGAAGCGTTTTGCCGTTTACAATCTGCGGGCCACATGGCCCCGATGCTCGGAGAGAGCAGCACGCACTCGCGGCGTGTGAAGCCAGTTTAGAAGCCTATTAACGTTTACGTCCTGTAGGACTCGCCGACCCGGCGCTCATAGATATCAGCACGCTTTCGCAGTAGGTTAAGCCAGTTGTTGAAGCGTATCACCGATTACGTTTCACAAACCACACGGGCCCAGCAAAAGCGTATCGCCCTTTACCTTCTGCGGGCCACACGGGCATGGTGCTCAAAGAGAGCAGCATGCGCTCGCGGCGGTTGAAGCCAGTCCCACAAGCGTTTTAAATAATTTCCGTGGGCTATACGGTCCCAGTGCTCAGAGAGAGCAGAAAACAGTCGTGGTGGGGGCAGCCAGTTACAGAAGCGTATTGTCACTTACGTCCCGCGGGTTATGCATATCAGTGCTCAGAGAGAGAAGCATGCACTCGCTGTAGGGGAAGCAAGTTCCAGAAGCGTATCGCTGTTTATGTTCTGCGGGCCACACGCACCCGGTCCTAAGAGAGAGCAGCACGCGCTTGCGGTAAATGAAGCCAGTGTCAGATGCTGATATCCAATCAGGTTCCGTGGGCCACACTGACCCAGGTCTTAGACAGAGGGGCACGCGCTCGCATGGAGTGTAGGCAGTTGCAAGAACGTATCGCCAATTACGTCCAGTGGTAACATGCAACTGTGTACTCGCGGCGGTTGAAGCCAGTTCCAGAAGCGTTTTAAGAATTAGGTTCCATGGGCCACACGGTCCCAGTGCTCAGAGAGAGCAGCAAGGCCCCGGTTCTCGGAGAGAGCAGCACGCACTCGCGGCGGGTGAAGCCAGTTTAGAAGCGTATTAACGTTTACGTTCTGTCGGCCTCGCAGACCCGGGGCTCATAAAGATCAGCACGCTTTCGCAATAGGTTATGCCAGTTGTAGAAGCGTATCATCGATTACGTTTCACAAACTACAGGACCCAGCAAAAGCGTATCGCTGTTTACGTTTTGCGGGCCACACGACCATGGTGCTCAGAAAGAGCAGCAAATAGACCTGGTGCTCAGAGAGAGCAGCATGCGCTCGCGGCGCTTGAAGCCAGTTCCACAAGCGTTTTCAGAATTAATTTCCATGGGCCCTACGGTCCCAGTGCTCAGAGAGAGCAGCAAACACTCGTGGTGGGGGCAGCCAGTTACAGAAGCGTATTGTCACTTACGTCCCGCGGGCCATGCATATCAGTGCGCAGAGAGAGCAGCATGCGCTTGTTGTAGGGGAAGAAAACTCCAGAAGCGTATCGCTGTTTATGTTCTACGGGCCACACGGACCCGGTGCTAAGAGAGAGCAGCTCGTGCTCCCAGTGAGTGAATCCAGTCTCAGAAGTGTATTGCCATTTACGTTCTGCAGGCTTCACGGACCCGGTGCTCAGAGAGAGCAGCACGCGCTTCCGGTGGGCGAAGCCAATGTCAGAAGCATATATCCAATTAGGTTCCGTGGGCCTAACAGACCCAGTGCTTAGACAGAGAGGCATGCTCTCGCAGGGAGTGTAGCAAGTTGCAAGAACGTATCGTCATTTACGTTTAGTTGGTAACATGCAACTGTGAACTCGCGGCGGTTGAAGCCAGTTCCACAAGTGTTTTAAGAATTAATTTCCGTGGGCCATACGGTCCCAGTGCTCAGAGAGAGCAGCAAGCACTCGTGGTGGGGGCAGCCAGTAACAGAAGCGTATTGTCACTTACGTCCCGCAGGCCATGCATATCAGTGCTCAGAGAGAACAGCATGCGCTCGCTGTAGGGGAAGCAAGTTCCAGAAGCTTATCGCTGTTTACGTTCTGCGGGCCACACGGACCTGGTGCTAAGAAAGAGCAGTGAGTGAAGCCAGTCTCAGAAGTGTATCGCCGTTTACGTTCCGCGGGCAACGTGGACCCGGTGCTCAGAGAGAGCAGCACGCGCTTGCAATGGGCGAAGCCAGTGTCAGAAGCATATTGCCAATTAGGTTCCGTGGGCCCCACGGACCCAGTGCTCAGACAGAGGGGCACATGCTCGCATGGGGTGTAGGCAGTTGCAAGAACGTATCGCCAATTACATTCAGTGGGTAACAAGCAACTGTGCTTTCGCGGCAGTTGAAGCCAGTTCCAGAAGCGTTTTAAGAATTAGGTTCCATAGGCCACACGGTCGCAGTGCTCAGAGAGAGCAGCAACGTCCCGGTTGTCGGAGAGAGCAGCACGCGCTCGCGGCGGGTGAAGCCAGTTTAGAAGCGTATTAACGTTTACGTTCTGTCGGCCTCGCGGAAACGGGGCTCATAAAGATTGGCACGTTTTCGCAATAGGTTAAGCCAGTTGTAGAAGCGTATCACCGATTATTTTTCACAAATCACAGGACCCAGCAAAAGCGTATCGCCGTTTACCTTCTGCGGGCCACATGGCCATGGTTCTCAGAGAGAGCAGCATGCGCTCGTGGTGGTTGAAGCCAGTTCCACAAGCGTTTTAAGAATTAATTTCAATGGGCCTTATGGTCCCCGTGCTCAGAGAGAGCAGCAAGTGCTCGGGGTGGGGGCAGGCAGTTACAGAAGCGTATTGTCATTTACGTCCCGCGGGCCATGTATACCAGTGCTCAGAGAGAGCAGCATGCGCTCGCTGTAGGGGAAGCAAGTTCCAGAAGGATATCGCTGTTTATGTTCTGCGGGCCACACGTACCGGTGCTAACAGAGAGCAATACTTTCTTACGGTGGGCGAAGTCAGTGTAAGAAGTGTATATCCAATTAGGTTCTGTGGGCCACATGGACCCAGTGCTTAGACAGAGGCACGTGCTCATAGGGGGTGTAGCCAGTTGCAGGAACGTATCGCCATTTACGTTCAGTGGGTAACATGCAACTGTGCACTCGCGGCGGTTGAAGCCAGTTCCAGAAGCGTTTTAAGAATTATGTTCTATGGGCCACACGGTCCCAGAGCTCAGAGAGAGCAGCAAGCGCTCGTGGTGGTGGCAGCCATTTATAGAAGCGTATTGTCATTTGCATTCCTTTACGCCCCGCCACGGTGGTCTAGTGGCTAAGGTACTCGGCTGCTGACCCGCAGGGTGCGGGTTCGAATCCCGGCTGCGGCAATACATGTGTGAATGCTGTATTCAAAGCCGCAAAAACTCTCTAGAGCATATTTTAGCATAATAAAATATCTTGAATATAGGTCAGCCATCAATTTAAAGTTGATAGGTTAAATACTAGAGACTATTTGTGGAAACAAAATGTATTGTGTTAAGGAAGCATTTTTTTTTCTGCAAGCATTGTGCATTTGCAAAGGGTTTTTGCTGTCGTGATCATCCCCAGGAATCGTGTTTGGTTGTGGGAGGGTCATTGTGCATAAAATCAAATCACTGAGATTTTGAAGCACACGTGATCATTACCATTTACTATTGGCCTAGTTAAGCTATTGAACAATTATTGAACTCACGAAAAAAATTTCGCTGTAGCACTTGTATTTGGCATTCCTTTACCCTGGTCGCATCAGCCATGCAAATATACCAGCATAGAAAAAACATGTCATTAGATTACTGTGACTGCAGTAGCACAACTTTCAATTACTTGTGAATAAAAACATTGTGTCTTTGGCAACATGTTTGCTAATTGACAGGTTGTGTTAAATTTAGCCTGTTTTGTAGATGCCTTGTATTTCATGTTCTTTTTATACACACATACTTTTGCCTAAGTATAACAAGCAATAGCTAACAAGTAATGTGTAACTATGACAGCTGCAAAAGAACACTCTTTTCCCCTCTTGCTAACAGTTATTATAAATGTGGGTGTTTGAACATTACTGTGTGTTGGGTCATTAGTTAAGAATTTTCATGAGGTGGGTCCCGGGTTCTTCGAATTGTAGGAAGGATTATGAACTGAACATCCTAGGAGATCGCGAGAACGGAACCACTTCTATTTGGAGAGTACGTGCTTATGTCACACTTAACTTAATGCAAGTTGAATAGATTTTTGTTGTACCATGCAAGCCTATTCGCTGAAAAAAATTGATGTTTTTAGGAGAACCAGTAGGGCTGTAGGCGCTTTCCTGCTTTGCAATAGTAGTGATGCTTTTTTTCTTCTTTGCCTGGTGTGATGCATAGTTTCCTTAATTTACACTAAAGGGAACTCTGGCGCTAGTGCCTATGGGAGCTGCCACGCACGGTGCTTCAGCGAGCATGGGTATGATCATTAGTGCAGGGATTTGTCTAATCTTTGTACTTCTGGCTCTGTGTATGCAACTTCGAGCTGTTTTCTTACGGAACAAAAAATCTGCAAATGTGCAGCAGTTGCCCTTCACCGCGTTATTCTTTTAGGCTTACCATTTCAAATCGGCTCATGAATTTCAAAAGGGTTCGTTCTTCACTTCGAAGCACAACCGGTACACTGCAATAAACGAAGACACAAGTGCGGTTTGCCACACGCAGGTATGAAGACTAGGCAAATCCGTGTACTACCCATCATTTTTATGGTTGCTGAACGATCGCGGCACCAGAGTTCCCTCTAATTAATTTTAAGAAACTTCATGATGTGATGAGAGAGACAATTTTCTGAGCACTAGGCCACAGTTAATTTCAGTTGAATCATCATAACTTTTTTCATGCATACGGGAAAACATATAAACCAAAGCTAAGGTACACATTGATCTGCAGCTCTTTACCGCATCGTTACGATGTTGCTCAACAATTCAACACAGAAATTTGCGCTAGTTATTTGCAACTGAAACTTGTAATAGTATACATCTTTACAACACTTGAAAAAGGAAGAGACAAGGAAGCATAAGGGAAAGTGGAAACTGGACATGGGAATCTTTTGTTTGTTTGTTTTTTTTCGTGTCTCTGCCTTGCGAGATTGTCGCTTCATACTCGTTATGATGTACGAGTTCAGTAACTCGTTTCTTGGGAAGTCATTTTATAAGCGCAGCTTTTCGCCTAATTTATTACACATGAAGGTTGGTTTAATTGTGAAGTCACAGTAATTGCCATTTTAAAGTTTTCTCTTTTGCTTGCGATTCATGCACTGAAGCCCTGTTAAACCAATAGTTTCTGTTTGTGCACAGCCAAACAAAATAATGGCAAGTTAAGCGATTTTGAAATTTAGGTGTAGTTGAAGAAATATTTGATAGTTTATACTACTGTTGCTTGTCCTTTGTATGTTTTCGAGAAATATGGCACACAGATAATCCTTTAGAGGAGCGCAGTCCTTAATGCAAGACCAGCAGAAATGAAATGAACGAAACTAAACATATTAGCCAAGCATGGCTATTCCCACGCAGGAGTAAGTCCGGGAGCATAAATTTCATGCTCACTGCTACTCTGATCTTTTCAAATTTGGCAGAAATCTCTCATTTCTGTCAACTATGTCATTTACACGTAACAATTGGCACAGTTACTTGACCAATCTTTAAAAAAGTGAACTTGCATTTGTTCTTTTTTTAATATGCTGCCAAGAGCGTGCTTGCCTATGTGGCAACTCCCCCTCATTGTAGTTTTCTGTAGCTACCCTCACGTGGTGGTACACATTTGAGCTAATGCATTGTTTTTAAAAGAAAAGCTAGAAAACGAACTCTGCCTATATGAACAGCAGCCTACGAGCTTAATGTGAAATATTTTTTGTACTAAATATCGCTTCAAACACTTATTGAAAAAGGCATTAAAAATCTTTTCTTGAAATTTCTTCTTTTCTGTTTTTGCAGTGTGGATCAAATACCAGAACCCCTGCCTCTAACTGACGATGATGCCGCTGATATCCTAAGGTGAGCTGGTCAGTCTCATTCATATTCTTTAAATGTGTGCTTCGTTCTAATTTTTATTAACATTAGCTGTGTGCAATAGTGGTGAAATTACATATAGCACAATTGAAGACTGGTCGAGTTGGTTCACATTCATCATTTGAAAATGCGTGTAATGACTGTCACAGAAGGCAGTCTCTTGTTAGTCTTTTTGTGAATTTTCCAGCAACACATTGTGGTGAAGCAGTAGCTTTTCTAACTTTCATCTGCATGATCTGCTTCTCTTAGCACAATGTTAAAATTTGCTTGCCCCACTTTTTAAAATGCGTTTGTCACTTTCTCGAGTGACTTGCAAACCACCCATTGCCAGTGCTTGGTATACTTGAAATATTTATTGGTAGTTGTTGAATAGACTGGACACATCGGATACAAAAGGGATGGCGAGATCCAGTACAACATCGTTATAACAAAATTTGAGGGTTGCCACGATTTTCTTGGATAACCAATATTTTGTTATAGCTTCAGCAGGCATTTACTGGAAATGTTATGCTTTGTAATGGCCCAAAACAAATAGTGGGTGAAATAGCATCTCTCCCCAAGGTGGTACGCAGCATACCCCCGCAAGGTGGTATGCAACAAAATAACTGCGTTTCACAAGTAAAAAAGACAATTCGTGCATTGCACATATTTATTGCATTTCAAAATACACTGCTGGCATTTTAAACAGACTTCAGAACAGCAGTGCACGTGCAATGCCCTCTTCTTCAGAAACTGTGCACGCTGTCAGCTTTGTGAGCATTGCTGGAGCATGTGGGGTGGGAGTTTTGAACTGCTGAATACAGTATAGTCGCGTTGTGCATTTTTTCAAAGTTGCATTGTGCACTGTCGTTACATTGGTTCAAATTTTTATTTCCTAGCAAAATTTCTTACCTCGTTGAAACAAGGTATTGAATACATTGGTTTCTGTGCGAACTTTCAAGGGGAATAACAATTCGCTCATTATATCCATTATTTTGCTACAGCCCATGTTATTATAACGAGGTTTAACTGTAGTTCGGTGTATTGGAATTCATTGATTTTTCTTTCTAAGGCCATGGCAAGGAGGGTGCGGGTTGGAAGGTACTATAATCACAGTGGCAGTTACTCCAAACTGCACGATGAAGTTAAACCTGCTGGAGTGCATAATTTGCTCGAACGTGCTCCAAAGAGCCCCTTTAAGCTTTGGATCCGAAACATAGAAATTGTCAGCTTTTAAAACCTTTGCTGTTTGGTTCACTGAAAAGTTGCTGTGGGATGTCCATGTCAATAATGTATGCTTGGCTGTGTCATGCTTCATTGTTCTTTTACACTGTAATAATCGTGTCCTTTCTGTCAAAAATCAAACTGTTGCTTCAAATCAAATCTGTTTTTGTCACTGGTTGATTATAGCCAGCTTGTATGAGGCACTACTACGCTCGCAAGTTTAGAAAGGGTATATCTTCAGCAAAAGAAAACTTCATGCCTTATTTGCGACTTGCCTAGAGGTCATCCTCCTGCACAGCAATTCCAAACTGTTGCTGCGTATTCCAAAAGTCTTTAGTCTGTGTAAATTGTGCCTAGTTCTTCGACATAAATATGAAATAATGTATCAAGTCTTGACCAAACAGCTGAACTAGCCTTTTTCAGTTTATGGACCAAATGATCAGAATGACCCTTTCCTGTTTTAAAGGTTTGGGACAAAATGTCACATTGATCGATGTATGACATGGAGTGCTCTTGATGAAGTTATTTGAGGGCTTATTTTGTTTCATGCGTTGATGACTTGGCATACGTAATGAATGTTTATATTTTGTGTGCGTGTGCGTGCATGCATGTGTGTGTGTGTGTGTTTAGAAAATGTGTGTACTGCAACTGCAGGACTTGGACTAACAGGCTTTGAAACCTAGTCAAGCTCCTCTGAGCTTTTTGTTCTCATGCCTTCTACTCTGTGATGTGGTAAATAAAAGAAATGAAATTAAATATTTGTACAGTGCTAGCGGAACAGTGTCAGCAGTCAATGTTTCCTTGCTTTTGCAGTCTACATTTCATTACGGGAAAGCCATGGATAGATCCAGCAATTCTCCCTCACATGCTATTTTTCTGCTGTACCGCAGTTTGTCTAGTGGTGCAGTTTGTGAACAGAAACTGCAAGGCAGAATCCCAGCATGCTTTGCAAAATGTGTTGTGGACTGCAAGATTTGAAAATTTGTCTCCTTGTACGCTTGCTCGCAGACCATGGCACTCTGTCGCCATAGTCTGCCCGCGGCTACACAAACGGGCCTCCTCTTTCCTGCGTGGCACCACTCTTCAAGGTGGTTTTTCGCTTCCTTGGGGACACACGTCCTCAGTCATGGATGCCTTTTCTCTTCTTCTATCTTGTCCACATATTTAATACCCTCACCCCGCCCCTACAGGCGCTGAGCTGTGCTCCAATTCAGGGCTGCAGAAGTTGCGTCTGTTCTTTTCCTCAACCTCTCCCTCTTAACAGCATCACGTGCACAAGTGAAGCTGCACTACGTGACAGCTAAGGCATATCTACTGCACAGAAAACTTCGCAGAACTGGCACACATTACTAAATGCATTACGTGAAGTTCAGCAATTGTATGTATTACTTGCGGCCGTCACAAAAGGTTGTCTAACACATTTCACACACAAATGCCATCATTTACTCAGCATAAACGGGCTAAAGAAAAGAAAGAATGCCTTCAAACATCAATGGTAGTGGGCTATGCTTCCAGGCTTATGCAGGCCGACTGCGTGAATCTCCTTTTTGAAACACCATTGCAAGCCCATGCTCTGTTGCATCGAAAATTTGATTGACTCCGTATAACTTGTCTTTTCTTTTAAGGCCCCAAGACAATCCCCCACTGCCGTTTATTATCTATTTACCCTTCACGCGGATGTCCTCGCATACATTGCGGGCATAGCAGACGCACAGAATATTCATAGCATGCTAGTGAAAGCCTAAGTGACCACTTGCGATGCTGGCGACACATTGGTGCAGTGGAATGTTGCACCAGGTGGGCTGCACGTTTCTCGTATAACACATATGGAAGGAGTGGCGTAAGGATCAGCTTAGTGTGAAAGTGACCAAGACCTTTGCAGCTTTTTGAGTCTGTCGATGCTCTCTGCACTGTCTGATGTAATGTGTGATTTCTAATTTGCCTGCTTTCTCATTCTACTGTACCATAATAGCTTTGCGTATCAACTATCATTACTGCTTTGTGCAGCCACCTGCAAGCTGTCTTGCTGGAGAATGGCCCATCCCAGGAGGAGGACCTGCTGAAAGCAATGCAACCTGAGCAAGCTCGCCGGGTTTTGGCTGCGTACAACACTTTGACAGACTTCTTGGACGGGCACCCAGGTTTCAAACACAAGGTTGAGAACCTGCTTTCGTTCTACTATGTAGACCCTGACGACGATGATGTTGGCGATGATGATTGCTACTACACTTTCCCTGCGGCCGATCTTTGCGACTGACTCTCCAGACTGGCAGTCGGTGCCAAGGTGCAGTTAGAAGTTGCTTGACATCATGCTTGTAAAGTTGTCCGAATTCCAGTCTTATATTTCAAGGGGAGTTTCCTGTGCGTGCCACACCTGTACTTACACTGTAGAGTAAACCCTCGTTACACAGAAGTGGCTTTATTCGAATGATTGCTTTTATCAAAGTGTCACGCAGTCCTGGCCCCAATAGTTGTATTTAACACCCGGTTACTCTGAGCATGTCAATAGCTTGCTCTGCTTAAAGCAAAGTAACAAGTTGCGAATCTGCAGTCAGGGCCGCGGGCAAGCGACCGCCGCCGAGCCGAGCGGCCCTTCTTGAGCTGAGCGAGCGATGTTTGTGCTAGCGTCGCCAGGCTAAAGCACGCCAGTGCAGACTCGTGCAAATGGCATGAGTCCCAGTGGCGCGGATTTAACCCTCCCGTCTACGCCCTACCTGGGTATGGAGGCTCCCACCAACATGCTAGCTGGAAAGTGCCTCGATGACGCGGAGGCGGACAAGTGTATCGAGGCACTCTAGCTGGCTGCTTATCTCTGCGTCGCTGGTAGTGGCTAAGCGGTTGTTTCACGTGACCAGCACGCAGGCTTGGCGTGCTCCCTGACCCCTGGGTTATTTCCATCCGTGTTAAGAAGACGTACATGCGCGTGTTTAGCGCGAGGTCTGTGTGAACCTGTGATGTTGTGCGTGCGCATTGTGTTGGTGTAGTGATCTAGTGAAAATGGCACTGCCGATACCTGCACGGATGTGTCTAACATTGGAGCAGAAAGTACAACTGATACGGGACGTGGAAGGAGGAGGCCGGCAGAAGTCTGGAATCTCAAGACAATTCAGAATACCACCATCAACATTATCAACAGTTTTAAAGAATAAGAATGTCATACTGGAAGGCTTCGAGAAGAGTTTCTCAGCCTAACAGAAGCGAAATGTTATTCTATGTATCCTGAAGTAAAAAGAGTGCTTCTCGAATGGCTGAAGAACGCTAGAAGTACATTTAAATGGGCCTGCATTGACTACAAAAGCCGAAGCCCTAGCAGTCTAAATGGGCAAGCAAGATTTGAAGTCCAGCAACAGCTGGCTTGAACGTTTAATGAAACGGCACGAGTGCTTTCAAAGTCAGTTGTTGGGGAAAGTGAAGCCACGGACAGCGTCGTCGCGGACGGACGGCGCAAGCATCGACTGAGCGCCCTACTTCAGCAGTATGAAGATGGAAACATTTAGAACTTGAATGAGGCGGCATTCTTTTACAAACTGTTGCCGAAGTTCATGTACATTACACAATGCGGAACCTCATCAGGACGTAAACAAAGCTAAAGACGCGTTACAGTGATGTTCGGTGCTAATGCAACAGGCAGGACAAGCTCCCTTTGCCGATACGGGGGAAGGTGGCAAAGTCCTGGTCGACTAGCCGGCCAAAATAGTAGACTTGCTTCGAGGCCCTTAGAGGAAGATGACCCACTAGACCAACAGTCTCGCGAAATACCAACAGTGGCTCAAATGCAGGAAAGCCTCTGTCTGTGAGCTGGCGGCCAACAGAGAGAGCAGCAGAGCAGTGAGCTGGCGGCCAACAAATAATTTGCCTGAACAAACTAGAGGAGGAATTTATGGTGCAACCTTGCAGTTGTCGGTTTTCCTTGTTCCTATGTCTGCACACCCTTACAGTGTACTGTAATACTTCAAAGAATATGCTTGAGATTACGTTTAGGTGCACATTAAAGAACCCAGTGTGGTCAAAATTTCTAAAGTCCTCCAGTACGAATTTTATCGTTATCGTATTGTGGTTTTTGAATGTTCACCCTAACAAGTGTCATTGCTTCAGATTTCCATTATCAAAAAAAAAAGCTTGTTTACTGAAATTGCATAGCTTCTTGTTGGGTTTTCCTTAAGGGTACCTTGCCAGTCTCTTCAAAATGCATTCAGAAACTCTCTACTCAGTTTCATGTCCCTAGCGCAGAAGAGCAAATTCAACATAATCATCGAGCGCACGTTGCTGCGAAGTGAGATGTAGTGCCCATGCACGGTGCCCATTGTTTGTCCTTATGACCTTTACGAGCAATATCGCAGGATTTTTACTTTTCTGCATGATTTTCTGCGTGATTTTTACTTTTAGCTGTGATTTGTACGATGATTTTGCCACATTTTTCTGTATGAAACTATTTTTGTGGCTTTATAAAATTGAAGAAACAGTTTCCACTTGCTTGTGTTGTAACATGCAAAGGATGAAAAAAGTAACTCTTTTGCCTCATATGCATAAACTTTCTATTTATAAAGTACAAACAGAACCAATACTGTCCAAACTTTTATGTTTAGGCTGTGCAGTCACAGCCCTGCAGCAAACTAAGTCTTCGGTTCTGATTAGTCCGTGTTGGTAGAATAGGATAGGTGGACAAACTAGCGCTGTAATGGCATCACCGAACCGAATGGGTAAGCATTCTTTCTGGAGTTATTTTTCATATTATCAGACACTGTATCTTCTGAAAGTCCCCTCACGTTTTAAAGCACCTGCCGCACTGGTTTAGTGGTTGCTGTTCTCACTGGCTGACCCGTAGTTGTTTGGGATCAAGTACGGCTGCATGTTTATTAGAGAAAATGCTTGAGGCCCGTGTGCTTAAATTTAGATGCATGTAAAGAAACCCAGGTGGTTGAAATTTTCGGAGCCCTACACTATTGGCACTCTCGTAGCCGTGGTTGGGAGGTGTTAAACCCCATCACTTATCAAGTTTCTAAGTGAAGCTTTTATTGACTGACTTGTGTAGCTTATGACAGTGATGTCAAAAAAAATCCTGCTCAATCACGCAGCTAGTGTGCACCAAAATTTAATCAAATAAATTTTCTTTACAAGGCTGGGGTTCGAAACCTGGGTCCCCATGACCCAAAATAAGTACCTTGAATATTAGGCTACCACCCATGCTTGCTCATTGTGTATCCTAAAGCACAATAATGCATTTCCAACTATACGAAAATAATTTGGGAGCAGTAATTCGCTATGGTGCTTCATTGGAATGTCCAAGAGAGCCCCTAAACAGTCTCTTATATTTTTTCAGACATTTAGGGTAACTACTCTTATTGTGTGAAGATTATCGTCGCGATCTATGTCGCACGTGGCAATGCTATGAGCTGCGGGCACGCCACAGATTCCAGGAAACAACCCCCTCCCCACCTCTTCTGTAGGTCTTTCTGACCTCCGTTTGGCATCGAGAAGTTGAATCTGTGATGCGTAGCGCAAGTCATGCTGCGATTGGTCATGCTCAAACCTACGTATTTTGGTTAGTCTGCACACACCTGCCGGCACTCTTCGTTTGTTGTTAGTCGCGTTGCAGAAGAAACGGCGTCTAATTTTGCGCGGACGTGCTATGGCACTGCGTGTCGCCATACAGATTTATCATGTTGGCAATCCTTTCAATGTGTGTGTGCAAAAGCACGGGCCAGCAAGACAATAGCGGTTAGCGAACAAACTCGGAGTTGGCATAGTCGTGCCAGCTGAAATAGGACGGTGTTTCGAACAGCACGTCAGCGATGATGTATGCCTCTCGAGCCTGGGAGGGACAAGGAGGGCAAAGTGGCTTTGGGAGAGGTGACCAGTAGAGCGTAATGAAAGAAAAAGCCAAAAGAAGTGATTGCCGGGTTTGGATCATCAAACGTGCATTATGGCGCAGTTTCGAAAAATTCTCGTGGTGACATGTTCGCTGTAGACCCATGCATAACTTGCCCACCACATTTGACCGGTGGTTTGGGGGCCCTTTAACCCTTCTGTCACCTTGCGGGATTCCGCAAAACTCATTATCAATTAAAATATTTCATGTTGACGGTCTAAAGTGATCCTCTGGACAAAGTGTAAAGTCGATACCAGGAAGTCCAAATTTGAAGAGTCTATAGACTTCAAGAAAACAATTTCTAACCCATGTTTCTATGATCGTGTGATCGTATTTTTGTTGGCCCATTCTACACCATGAGACTCCATGCTGATTCAGCAAAAAAACAGCATTTAGGTGGAGGCCTTTACCGATAAGGAAAAGCAGTACATATCAAGTATGCCCATGCCTAGGCCTCTTACCTCCTTTTTCCCGATTAGGGAAGGGCTCCCGATTTTGCACATTTTCGTTCCACATGTTAGAAATATCAAAATATATTGTTTGCAGACTTTTCTTTAGTGGTGAGCAGTGACAGTGGCAAGTTGCCGTTCAAGAATTAAAAATGCCTACTATATATGCACCTACTCTATCCTTGTTCTTTAAAGAGGTTCCTTTACATGAGTAGGCTCTTCTGCTAGTAAATGATCAAGATATACATAAAGGGAAATTCGGAGCAATGACCGCCTCCACAATTGCAAATTCCAAGTTTACACTCTTTTCTATGAAAGCCCGCCCCTAACTTGGCACCCTGATCATACAATGCACCCATGCAAAGCACCTGAACCTGAAATTAGTCATTGAAATTAGCCCTGCATAAAGGTTGCTCACCGAACTGGGTGTATAAAGGTGCTCAATGAACCTGACAATTTACAGAGTCCTGCAAGCAAAGGTGTGACCCTTGATGTCTATGTACCAGGGTGGTACCATGAAGAAATAGGCAAATTTTAGCTTCCAAGACCAGTGTTTGTTTCTTGTAGCTGTTACGTTGGCCTATCTGACGTGCTTTCTTGCCATGCTTCCACATTGCCATTGTTTAATGCCATCATTGTAACCCACTGTGCCACTAACAAGAAGTCTTTTTAAAGTCCACATGCACTGTTTTTTTCTTGCAACAAAATTTTGCTACTGCCGTCTTGAAATTTTGGTTGTTCCGAAGAAATTATCCTCTCCACTTTGCCCGGTAATTTTTATTTGCTGAAGGGGCGGCTCAATTTTACGGTATTTGTCTACTGGACCTCTAGCTGCATAGTCGTGTCGCTGGTTTTCAGTTGGGAAACTTCAAATTGCTAGCAAACGTTGGCACATATTCTGACATTGTGCTTGGGGAAGCTTCATTATTAATGTGCTTAGTACTTACATTAAAAAGAAAAAAGTATGTATAGTTGCAGGAAACACCTGGCATGACTCGCACAAATGAATGGCAGGCGTGCACAGTTCAGGAGGTGGTGCTTGTATATTTTCTCTTAAATAGGTGCAACGAACAGTCTGGTATGGTTGTCAATAATAATCTTAATAAATGTCCCATCAGTTGAACACTTGTGCAACAGGAGCAGCAGTAAAAGCTTGATCATCTGCTTCACAGAATGCTGCTGGGTACCAGAGTGACTCCCCGGTGGATAGCGACAGTGGTGCCCAGAGTGTGTGTACCAGCTCGCCCTGCAGCACTTCGTACCTCTCTGCCATTGAAGGAGAGGATAAGGAGGAAGACGATGAGAAGGGAAAAAAACCCGGCTGCAAAGATGACAGTACCCAAACGCCCTTGCCGCCGCATGACCAGTCACTAGGCACACAGGCAGTACAGCCAACACAGAACGCAGAGTCCCAGACTGAAGGATCAGAGCTTGACGAGGTGCGTGGCTTGGGCTGGCAAGGGTATTGCACATATTGCGGGCTGGAATGGATGCAGGGTCTTTTAGAGAACTGAACATTGGAAGTGATGACTTCTACTAATCCATTTTTTTTTTCAAAATTACCTTTGGAAAAGCAGTCTTCACAGCATTACCGTATTTATTCGCGTAATCCTCGAACTTGCATAATTCTCGCACCCCCCACATCGCCCGAGAAAAATGCGATTTTTTTTCCCTCAAGTAATTATCGCACCCCCGTAAACTCCCGCAATAATGTCGTCTGCTCCTTCCAGCCACTGATGTTGATAGCGCGCTCTATCTGGCGCCATCTCTTAAGCATCAAGCATACTATTGCTCAGGAATTCATTCCAAACCAAGCCGAAGTGGCCAGTGCGCGTTGCCAAAGTTACCAGGCAGGATCTAGTAACGTTGCGTGTTGCGGCGTGTTTTGTATGTTGTGTCGGCAATCTCGTCGCGTTATGGGGCGATACTGAAGCCACATGGCTGCTTCAAATTGCAAGGGATAGATCATGCGCTAAACAACGGCAACAGGGCCGCCGGTAGGCCCTTCGGAGCCTGCGAGTTTTGTGTTCACTACTGGTGACGGCAGCTGAAAGCCACCAAGAGGCGTTGGGCCTGCTGCGTGCTTAAAACTGGGATTGATGGTAAACTTTATTTCTTCAGAAGGAAACTGTGAACGATTCTGTTAAATAGCCATCAGCCCAATACTGACGTCCTACGCTTACCTTTTGAGGGCTCCTGTCGAGCGCCGACCGCTATGCCCGCAACGCTCACAAGCCTCGCGTTTGGTATTCTAATTCTCGACTATTTGCTTCCACTTTTTGTGTCTCAAATAAATCTTGCCTTGTGTTGAACCTCTGCTTTTATCGTTGAGGTAAGCTCTAATTGGAACTTCCTAAAGGTTGCTGTAAGTTGCTGGCGTGAGAATCCCGATTTGCGGCCATTTCGTTCTCTTTTTCGCTCTCTGCGTTTTTGTCGAAAGTTTTCTGTGCGTAATTCTCGCACCCCCCAACTTTGCATCAGTTTTATGGCGAAAAAAGTGCGAGGATTATGTGAGTAAATACGGTGGTTTAGACTTCATTGGATGTTGGGAATTACGAGAGTGTAGGTTTGTCGACGTTCCTTGTAAGTTGTGGAACTGTATCTCATGTGCAGTTTTTGTAATTTGGCCTCGATTCGTTCTGCAATAGTTTATGGCTTCGGCAATGCCGGCAGTCGTTTCTGCAAAATATGTCTTAAAGGGGTTTCTTAAGCAGGCTGTAAAAGTAAGTTCCGTGGAAAAGATGTGAGTGAACAGACTTTTAGATTATTTAAAAACTAGACATTTTGTACGGGTGCTAGAGAACTAGTGTGTACATTTCTAGGATGGGAATGACATCCCTTTTTTTTCATAGAACCGTGTGAATTGGTGTAGTACGCAATGTGCAGCAGGTTCAGAAATGAGGTTATAGACACTTGCGCTATTTACAAACACAGGTCCTGGGTGCCTCCTGAGTTTTGTAACGTAGTAGCGATTGCAAGAAACAAAAGCTTCAGTGAATAACTGATTTTTACAGCTTTTTTTCCTGTGACTGGCCAAATATTTTAAATTTTATTCCTAGCTACACACATTATGAATTATTCATTGACTTTAGGTGCCTTCTTTTTACCTAAAAGGGGAGAGTTTTTCTTATCCAGTACAACTTGAAAATACAACCTTTCTGCTTCGGTTCGCTGAATGATAATAGAAGTGACTGGAAGTCGCTTGAAAAGCAGCAACAAGTGCTGCTGCCATTGCAGCCTTGAAACTGAGCAAAAAGATGAATAAACATTTATCTTGCCCTTGAGTCTCCTGTTATGGCAACGTTCTTGTCATGGTTAGAGCTGCATTTTCTTGATTTGCAGATTACTGAGGTGGAGCTACAGCTGAGAAGACGAGACATCGAAATTTTTGAACTGCAGGAGAGGCTGGCATGTATCCAGGAAGAGCATGTGTAAGTTTTTGGGGTCTTGGCCAGGGCTGAAACAAGGCGCAGCAGTTCAATTATGAGGTTCAGGTAGTGGGAAGCACCGGAAATATCAATCATCTGGGATTCTTTAACATGCATCTAAAGCTCGGTACCAGGGCGTCTAGTATTTGGCCTTCATTGAAATGCAACCGCTATATTTGCCATTGGCGAGTGGGTACAAATGCATAGTGAAAATAAAAAGCACGAAAATGATAAGGATGAAACAGAATAGCACTTTCTCCCCCTTCTTTTGCTCTTTCCTTGTTGTTTTTGTTTTTTACTACAACCTCCATTGTCTGAATGTAATCCACGGCCAAGCTCAGTAATCGCTGTAACACTGCAGTTGGACTTAGCAATGGAAGCACCTGAACGTGTCGTTGAATCTCAAATGATACGATTACGGTTGATGCGAATTTCGTGATATGAATTTGAAGGTTGCTTTGAATGGGCTATATTATATCGGGGGTGGATCCAGCCACTCATTTTAGCGGGGGCGGTCGCTTGAATTAACACCGGAAGCGAGAAGCCGACTCACCAGACCAGGACAGCTGGGGAAGCAGCACCACACAACCACCCCGTCAACCCACATCAAGGTCCAGATCCAAGTCCAGGCTGGGAGCCTGGGGACTACGTCGCTTGGGGTCAAGGTCCAAAGCAGACCCAGGACCAGGAGCGGGCGGAGATCCACCTCGAGGAGAAGGACGCTCGAAGCGACAACGAAGCAGCAAGGAGAACAGAAGACGCCAGACAAGGTGGGCTGGTCAGACGTAGTGGCCAATCGCGATTCGGTAAGGTCCGGCAATAATAGTAACGCTAGGGATAATTACAGAGACATAGAGAAACGCGTAGAGGAATACAGAACGGAAAACAAGCTACTCAGACAGGAGCTAAAAAAAGCAAAAAAGCAAAACAGTGAATCAGCTAAAAAAATTGATGAACTACAGCAAACACTTAATGAAATACTCATGAAAATGCAGATACAGACGTCGTCTCCGTCAACCGCCATCGCGGCCTTCTCCACACCAGCAACCAAAACCACAGGGGAGAGAGAGAATGAGGAGGTAGAAATGGTAGCAGTGGAAACACAGCAACCAGGCGCCAAGCGAAAAGTCCCGCTTACGAAGACAAAAAAGCAAAATAACTCAGAAAAAGAGTTCAAGAGGCCCCGTTCTAGAACGAAAAAAACAGACGTCCTCGAGGACATGATGAACAAACTGTCGGACAAAATGGAGAAAATGTTCGAGGTCGTGCGACTTAGCGACAGTGAGGAGGAGAGGAAGGCGCTGGCACAAAAATACGACAAGCGGCTCGAAGAGCTAGAGAAGAAAATTTCTTAGATATGGCAGGCCCCAAAATGAGAAAACTCGTCATCTGGCAGTGGAACTGCCGTGGCTTTTCTAATAAAAAAGCATCCATGGCGCAACTAATCAAAATCACCACACAAAAAAACCTGACGTGATCATTTTGCAGGAGACATTCGACCACGCCGAAATTGCCGGGTATGCCACCCACAAACAGCGCACAGAAGGAAAGGGGAGAGACATAGTCGTGACCACATTAGTGAAGAAGGGGCTAGTTGCTATCCCACACATTACGAAGCAAGTCACGAATATCAACCACATTCTTATAGAAGTCGTGCCACGCAGCAAAAAGGAGAGCAGCACTTTTGTCCTAAACATATACAGCAGCCCGTCTAAAAAGGGCCTAAAGCATAATTTCGAAGTACTAATTAACAAAACGATGAATATCGCAGGCGACAACTGACTTGTTATTGGAGGAGATTTTAACGTTCCACACACGCAGTGGGGATATGGGCGCTCGTCGAAGAAAGGAAAAAACCTTGCCGAGCTCATCGAAAAGGCCGAACTAATCATTCTGAATGAGCCAGCCTCGCGCACCAGAATCGGTGTAGGTCCGCACAGGGACACCACGCCGTACCTAACCCTCTGCAAGAACGCCTGGCGAATCACGTGGGAAAACAACTTTGAAGACCTGGGAAGTGATCACAGGATTCTCAGCATCGCCCTAGACAATCCTCCCACCAGTAATTGCAAACGGACGATCAGGCGCGTAGATTGGGACAAATCCCGCAAAAGCAGAAACGAGAAAGAACAGGGACCCATCGAAAACATAGAAGAATGGAACAGGGAACTTCTACGAGACGTAGAAAAAGCCACAACCGAAATGGAGTGGGATGACTGGTTGGCTCGACGAGAAGAGGAAGATGAAAGTGGCGGAACCCTCTCAATGCGGACAGCAGGCTTGCACACCTTGTCGAAGCCAAAAATCTATTCAGAAACGGCTGCATAGGTAAAAACACAATCGAAATTTAAGGAGAAAACTCGCCGAGCTAAACAAGCACATCGAAACACACTGTACCCAGCTATGCCATCAGGAATGGGACGAAGTGTGCGATGCCATGGACGGCAACATAAACACAGGCAAGACATGGAAAATCCTCAAGCACCTGCTGGACCCGTCGGCCACCAAAATGGCGGTGAAAGCGGAAATTACCAAGTTAAGACACAGGTATTAAGGGAACATCCATCAGATGGGTGATGAAATTGTCAAGCTCTACCTCGGCAGACCCCCGGCAGTCGAACACTAGGAATACTCGGGTTCTCCCAACGAAGATCTTGACATAAACTTTTCACAGCAAGAAATCAGGACAGTCCTGCAGACTATCAAGACCAAGTCAGCTCCAGGTCCCGACAAAGTGTCCAACAAGATGGTCCGCAACCTAGACGACCAGGGAACGAGCCGTTTGACAAACTTCATCAACGAGTGCTGGAGAAACGGGAAGATACCCGACGAATGGAAGAAATCTGACGTGTTCCTCATTCTTAAGCCGGGTAAACCCCTAGAAATTGAGAGCATGCGGCCTATCTCCCTGACTTCTTGCGTCGGTAAAGTAATGGAGCAGGCTTGCCTGAACAGGGTTAAGGCTACCTTGAGTCTAACAACGTATACCGCAGCAACATGATCGGCTTCAGAAGAGGGCTCTCCACACAAGATGCCATGATACAACTAAAGGAGCAAGTCATAGACCCCATTGGACGAGGCATGAGGGCAATAATCGGGCTAGATCTAAGGAAGGCCTTCGACATGGTCGAGCACGCAGCCATTCTAAAACAAATTGCTCAACTCGGCCTAGGCGAGCGCACATACAAGTACATCAGAAATTTTCTTATGGGAAGAACTGCCACGGTTAGACTGGACGAGGAGGAGAGCATCCAAGTGGACATGGGCAGCGCTGGCACACCGCAAGGGTCCGTCATGTCACCGATGCTGTTTAACCTCGTCATGATGGGATTATCAGAAAAATTAGAGGGAATGGAAGGCATCAATCACACAATTTATGCAGACGACATTACGATTTGGACAACACAAGACACCAGTGAAGGCGAGATGGAGAATAGACTTCAAGAGGCGGTGGATGCAGTCGAGAGTCATCTGGATGGCACCGGATTGGAATGCTCACCGGCCAAATCAGAACTGCACTATACCACCCCAAAAGACTAGGCATACATTGCAGAAACGTAGCAGAATTACACAAAAGAATCAGGATAACCACTAGAAATGGCACGGCGATACCTTTGGTTCAGAAGATCAGAGTCCTGGGTCTCTGGATCGAAGCCAGGGGAACCATTGGGGAAACTATAACGCGCCTGCAAAAGAAAGTCATGGCGGCCGTTAGGCTAATACAAAGAGTATCCAATAAACGAAGGGGCATTAAAGAAACGTTGTACGACTCGTCCAGGCCTTCGTGATCAGCCATGTCGCGTACGTAGCAGCGTTCGTCCACTGGAACAAAGCCGAGAAGGGCAAAGTCGACGCGCTTATTAGAAAAGTGTACAGAGCTGTTCTGGGTCTACCGCAATACACAAAGAACGAAAGGCTGCTACAACTCGGAGTACATAACACACTGGACGAGATCGCTGAAGCACAAAGGATAGCGCAACTCGAACGATTGTCTGGAACCATGGCGGGTAGAGAAATCATGGAAAAGATCTCCATTAATTACCACGGAATGAAAGGTCCCAAGGCGCAGATTCACCCGGACGTCCGGTCCGCGATAATTACGGAAAACATACAAAAAAATATGCACCCTGCACACAACGTTGAGAGACGAAAAAGCCGCACGAAAATGATCCTTAAAACCACGGCATGCAGGAGGGTGTGCTTTTTGTAGACGCCGCCCGGTATTCGCGAAATAAAGATATCAGTAATAGGGTTGTGCATGGCTCCTTTTTCGCAATGGCGGTCATAGACACAAAAGGGAAGACCTTGACCGCGGGCTTTGTAAGGACCAGATCGTCGGAGGCAGCGGAAGAAATGGCCATTGCACTGGCTGTAGTCAATGGTCAAAAACACGACAGATTAATAATCAGTTACTCCAAAATGGCCATTAAGAATTTCACAAAGGGATGGGTCTCCACCGAAGCAGCCAAAATCCTGAACCGCAGAGCAGAAGACTTCCGGAATGGCAAAATTGTACCCAAATACCTCAAGTGGACCCCGGCGCACATGGGGGAATTAAACATCGAAGACACAACCATCCCTCAAAACCTCAACGAGAAGGCCCACCGAACCGTGCGAGAACTAACCCACCATGACTCGGATAGCGACGGCCCGGCCTCCCGCACCCACCACAGAAGGGGGGATGACTCCGGTGGAGGCGATGGGGACGATGGAGGTGATGACAATAATGAATATACGATACAAGACGACAGAGACAGACTGGTCACGTATAATGACATATTGGCTCATTATAAGCGACAACGAGAAGAATATCCGCCACCACACAGACACCTAGACAGATCTCAAGAAACATACTGGCGAAGATTACAAACCAGAACCTTTTCAAATCCAGACACCTGAACAGAGTAAACTCCAGACAATACCCGCAAACAAGCTGTACCCTCTGTAAGCACGAACACACAGATATGGCACGTAGTCTATGGCAATGTACACACGTCACAGTAATATACCGAGAGGACAATATAAAACCGGACCTTGTCGAGGAGCGTTGGCTAAGTGCGCTGACTAGCTCAGATCTGCACGACCAACTGTGGGCAATCCAGCGGGCCCGGACAGCGTTGGAAAGGCTACGCCTCATGGCACAAAACGTCGGGGTGGCCTGAGCCCGGGCCAGTAACCCTGCAGGGTTTCCTTTTTTTTAAATAAAGTTTCCGTCCGTCCGTCCGTCCGTCCGGCTCATACAGGATGAGTGAAGTTTTGCTAACGCAATTGATACTCCATTTCTTTTGTGAAAGGCCTTCGAAATTGCTCTTGGTGTGAATCCACATGAACTGACATGTGCGCTTGAATGGGCACTGTCGTTATTATTTACCGTATGTTGCCTCGCTCAGTCATTGATGCAGCGCCCTGTCGTCTGGCTAACATGTCTCTTTCTGCACAATAGGGGTATTTTGTAAACCAGTTTATTGGCAGACTTCGTGAATGGCCACGCATGCTTCTTTTTACAGCCTTTCAGCTGCTGAGCATGATTTTCAGCGATGCACCGGAGCAACTTTGCTAGCTTGTTAGGGGCACAAAATCCATCAGTACTACATGCCGACTCGCCACCTTTTTAAGGTTGTGCATAACCTTTTGAATATATGGTACAAACAGCTGCTAGTGAGCACTCGTCCTGTCCATAAGTTTTCTTTGTTTGTGTGGTCGTGGTTTTGTTGCAAAATCGACTATTCAATTAAGGCATTCGTCTATTTACAGCACATGTTTAATGTCTGTAACACAATATTACATGCTATTTTCGTATTCATATTTGCATGTTCAAGAGAACAACAGCTGTGCCAATTGTGTCAATTGGATACAATTTTATAATTTTCCACAAAACCATTATATAATGCCCAACCAGCCTCAATAATTTTTTAGTATTGTTAATTTTATCAAGAAATATAAAATCCATTATTCACTGTAACTTTGTGCATAACATCCAATTGATTGATGTGCGCAGTTTAACATTCTAAAACCACCATTTGATTATGAGACGCCTTAGTGAAGAGCCCCGGAAATTTCGGCCACCTGGAGTTCTTGTGCACCCAAATCTAAGCGAATGGGCCTACAGCATTTTCGCCTGCATCAAAAATGCAGCTGAGTACCTTGGCGACTAAACCACCAAGGCGGGCTCATCATCATCCAATCTAATACAGATGCGCCAACCGTAATTTCAACTTTTAATTGACTATATTCTAACCTCAAAGCAAAAGAAAAGAGTAGAGCGGTTTAAAAGAAGGTTCCGCACCCCTTTCGATGACTTCCATGACACTTTTAAGTCGCTTTTGCCTCAGTACACTTTTGCTCTGCGGAAAAGTGCTTTATGCTTTGGAAAAGGCTACTAATACTCGCTGTCACAGGACACAAAATATTTTTCCCTCTATTACTCTCGCTTGCAGATGCCATTCAATAATGAGTACTAGTGTGAGTGCTGGCCATCTTTCAGAGTGATTCATAAGGTTTTTGTGGCCTGAAGCCACGATAAAGAAATCAGTTTCTTTTCGCCACCCCCTCGAGCTCCTTCTTTACGAATATTTCGAATTTCTGGGTCGCCTGTCAAACAGTTTGACAAGCTCAGCAAATGCTACTGTGAGTTTTATCCCCGTGTTTTAGAACGTCCCTTCACTAAATGCTTCACCTTGACTTCAGAAAACTTATTGCAGCACCGTCTCTAGGCAGAGCAAGTAGCCCAATATCAGGGATAATCTGCAGCTATTCTCGAGAAACGCAGCTTCATTTTTAGACAAGCGGCGGCGCGGTGTCAGCTAGATCAAGTGAAGGACGAGATTCGAGTCGAGAAGCGTTCGTGAATACGGGGGTTAGCAATTTTTGCACTGTGAGACAGTTCAAGAGACTGCTTTTATTGAAATAGCTGCGCTCTCGTGTATTATGAATCAACTAGCGGGATGTCAAATAATTTCTACATATATTTTTCTTTTTCTGTGATTCAGTCCAATTTGCTGTACTACTGTAAATTTGGAGCCCTGCCGCGGTGGTCTAGTGGCTAAGGTACTCGGCTGCTGACACCCAGGTCGCGGAATCGAATCGCAGCTGGGGTGGCTGTATTTCCGATGAAGAGGAAACGTTGTAGGCCCAAGTGCTCGGATTTGGGTGCAGGTTAAAAACCTCTAGGTGGTCGAAATTTTCGGCACCCTCTAATACAGCATTTCTCATAATCATATGGCAGTTTTGGGACGTTAAACCCCACATATCAATCGATGCTGTAAATTTGAAATTTCAGGCTCAAAAATGCTGCATTTGTTTTCCCTGAAACCTGCTCCAAATTTAAATTTTCTTCCTGGAAAAGCAAGAGATGATGCTCCAAAATACCGCTCCAGATCTTAGCTTGGCTGTTCCGCCTCTGCTAGCTGTAAGTAGTTACTCTTTCACCCTGCTTTTGTGTGTTCATTTTATGTTTTTTGATGTTGCATTGTTTCAGGGCGACATGTTATTATATGATGCGCTTAATATTTTACATCTTTACGTCAAGTTCTCTGCATGGTTAATATCTAGTGACACTGTTAAGCCATTGTATTTTGCCTATTGTTTTCACTTCTGTATTAATATTTCTCCAGTATTCTGAATGTCTGAACACACAAGGGTTATTGTGAAATGAAAATGCCATTTTAAGACTTTTGTCATTACATTTATCTGAATACTACTAGCCTTGCATATTATGCATAAGGCATGCTACAACACATGCAAACTGTGGCGTATCAATGTGGCAATTGCAGCGTGCTTTGCTATACTATTTCAGTATATTGGAAAAATAAGGCATTCTGCATTGTACTACTCTCCCTGCTTTTTGTATGCTTCCCTGCACTGTACTTTTGTGTGCATTGAAGTATGTTAAAATAAGTTTTTCATTTTTAAGTGCAAATAAAGTTTCTTCTGTTGTACTTTGATATGCATGCCTTGGTCGTTCGAGCTCCATGCCATACCATTGACACATGATTTCCGGTCTTCTTTTGTAGCAAATAGCATTCTGCTCTGCACCATTGAAAAAGGTTTTTGATTAAGCTACAATTTGTCTCTGAAGCCTCTATTTGCTCTGTGTCTAATAAAATAAAGCTTGATTTCATTTTGTACTCTGGGATGACTTTGGGAACGTTGTGTTATGGGGGACAGCTCATTTGGAGTGATGCCTTTGCATTCAGCTAGGATTACATGTTATATGTGAGAGCCTTATATGCCATGCTTCATATATGCACCATAAAAGCAGTGCTAGGGCCAGAATTACCACACTATGGCAGGACCCACTACAATAGGACATCTGTGCATGAAAGGTCTAGCTAAAAGCCAAGCTTTCACATGCTTCCACGGGGGCTTACTGGAAAGGGGTAACACCCGAATTGTGGTATTTTTCGCATGGGTGTTGGGCCGTAATTCTGCATGAACACCCCCACACCCTTTTTGCTGTTGAGTTAATTACACACCTTCAGTACGAAGACCTTCAGGCCGGGGGATTTATATGCTCGATCAAGGCTACTGCGCGACGCCAAGTATAAGCATACCTCCCACGACTCATACGGTCCTATACATCAGTTAGTGATAACTGATGCACAAGACGCTCAATTTCTTTAGCATTTAAATGAGACCGGCCACGACCTGGACCTTGGACGTCAGCGTGAGATTCTAAGTCACAGTTCAAGTCTCTGAAAACTTCCAAATGTTGATAATTTAAGATATAAGTGTGTCAGGATAGGCAGAGAGAACGTGTGGGGATCTCGCCCCTTTATTCTCCACAATCAAAGCAGAGTGGCGGCGGTCGCCTGCGTCTTGTCACCAGGCGCGACGATTCGATTCGTTTTCTTCTAGCGCGCGCCTCGAGCTCCAAGCACGAGCAGCGCTGTGACCAAGAAATGATGATTGATGAAGATGAAGGTACTACAAGTGTATGTTTTAGAAATAGTAATTAACAAGGCCGAGTACTTCGTGTATACTATGGGAGAGCTGAAAGCCGTCCCGTGAGTCTGGTTTAACATAATTTTATTTCCAGATATATCTTACATATATCTTGTAGCACGTAGACAGGATAACCACTGGTCATTAAGGGTAACTCAATGGATTCCTAAAGAAGGCAAGCGAGTTAGGGGGAGACAGAAGGTTAGGTGCGCAGATGAGATTAAGAAGTTTGTGGGTATAAATTGGCAGCAGCAAGCACAGGACCATGTTAACTGGTGGAACATGGGAGAGGCCTTTGTCTTGCAGTGGATGTAGTCAGGCTGATGATGATGATGATATCTTACATATATTATAGCTTATGTGCACACAGAAAGATGGACAATGATGATCATGCGTATGTACAGTGCAAGCTGCTATATAGAGCGAAAATAACTTATTTGCGTTTGTGGTGATGTGCAATGCCAAAATTTTACAAGAAGCACAGGCCGTTCATGAACATCGAGATGATTATCCTTATATAAACCATAAGGCTATATGAACAAACAAGGGGGTCATTCACAGTGTAAGGTGATGTTTTTGCATTCACCTGTGAAAACAGTTTGCTCTCGTGCTCAAGAACAATATTGTACAAAAAAGACATAATTCTAATGAAGAAAAGGAAAATACACACTGTAATGTCACAGTGGTACAAGCTCTAGCCCACTTCCTCAATAGGGGAGGAAAGGCATAGACACTCTGTTGTTTTTTACAATAATGAATCGCTTAGACCAGCGTCGGAGGAAAGCCTCTTCTCCCAGCATAACAGGTTCTTCATTGAGATGCATAAGCATTACGAGCCTGGTTTAAGAGAATTTTATTTCCAGGTATGTCTTACACAGCTTATGTGCACACAGAAAGATGGACAATGATGATCATGTGTATGTACAGCGCAAGCTGTTATATACGGCGAAAATAACTTATTTGTGTATGCAGTCATGTACACTGCAAAAATTGTACAAGGACAGAACATTCATCAACATCGAGATGAGTAAACTTATATAAACAGTAGGCTATATGCACAAACAAGGGAGTCATTCACAGTGCAAGGTGACGCTTTTGCATCCACCTGTGAGGACAATTTGCTCTCGTGCTAAAGAACAATATTGCACAAAAAAGACATGTTTCTAAAGAAAAAATGGAAAATACGCACTGAAATTTCACAGTGGTACAAGCTCTTGCCCACCTACTCAATAGGGGAGGAAAGGCGTGGGCACTCTGTTGTTTTTTACCATAATGAATCGCATAGACTAGCGTCCGAGGAAGGCCTTCTCTCCCAGCATGTCTAGTTCTTTATTGAGATGCGTAAGCATTACGTTTCTTAACCGATGTAGCAGAGAAAACATGGCTATCTGAGGGCGTCCCCTCAGGTGGGCCAGTCCCCTCCGCTTCTATAAAACGAAGGCTCCGATAGCCATCAAGAGTTTGATAAAGTTATCCCTGTGGCGGGACTTCCACTGCATACTTGTTTGGAACATTCTGGTAACCATGCACCAAAAGGTGCGTGCTACTATACATTCATGGAAGGCATGGTTCTGTGTTTCGACGCGACCGCATTGCGGGCATGTGGCGGAGGGGGCCACGCCCCACGTCGCAAGGCGGTCGGCTGTTGGTAAAGCCTTCCATTTCCTAAGCCAGTTTAGGTCACGGATCTTGGAGGGGAGAGACGTGTTTGTAAAAGTCCAACGTCTTTTCGCCTGGCATTTCCGGCATTGTTCTTCAGATAGGCTTTTAAATGCTATTAATTCACTCATGTCGGTGGGGGATATTTCCATAAGTTCTTGAACTAGAAAATCGTTTCACCATTGTTGCAAACATTTTATAACATGTGTGTAATACACCGGCAACTGTTCGGCAGCTGGTACCGTGTCGTTTACTAAACCGAATAATCTTCCAGAGGTACCTAGCAGATACACTACGAGTTGCCTGCCTCGATACGATGAGTTTTTTAAGAGTGCCCAGGTGTTTTTGAGAGCCAACATGCGGCACATTACATCAAGTTTTGGCATACTGAGCCCTCCCATCTTTACTGGTAGGCGGACCAAGGCTCTAGCAACAGCTTTACAAGCCTACTGTATACACTGGGGACTACCGTCACTTTGATTCAACCAAGTCACCTCGATGAGAAAACACCTATCCACAACACCGCACTAGTGGCCTGGGTTAGCTCTCTAGGAATTTACTGTTTATTCTTGTCAACACACTCGGTAAGCCTTGGTTTCTCGTTACATTACATTGGAATATAGCCTAAACGCATTTATTTCAACAAAATACCATATTTACCGCAACGCCAGACAACTAACTGTTCGATAATTTGACCAAAGAGTTTAGATCGTTAGCTGTCTCTTGTTAGTTGATCGTTAGTCGCGTGCTTTTGCATTCTTGCGGTGACGAGAAGCATTTTCCGTTGTGCCAAACTTTTTGTAAGAGACTTTTGGATGGTGCACTTTAAAATATATGTAATTATTTAAAAATTGTTTTAGAAAACAATATTAAGAATGGAAGTAGAGTGCCAGCATTGATACGAGCCAAGCATTTGTGTTCGTGCTACTTGTGCTCATATATTCTCTGCTACAATATATTGTGATGTATGCTGGGATGTATGCATGTTAACTTTTTCAAGCAAGTCTGCCAGCTCTTTCTCCGATGAGAATATTACTGGCAAATAATACGAGGACGAAACTTTTATTGAGATAGCAATTATATGGACACCCTCGGCTGGATCTTGCCACCAGCGTCGACGTCACTCACCGTATATGTATACGTATCAGTATATATGTAAACGCAAGAAAGAAAAGTAATCCATAAAAAGCCTTCGTCGCACGGAATCGAACGTGGGACCTATGCTTCGTAAACGCGAGGCGTTAACCACTGAGCCACAGAAGAGCACCTCCTTCAACATACAAGTAGCAAGCCATTTATATCTACCACTTACCGCTGTTGAGGGGCATCTCGGGAGGAACGATCATGTTTTCAGCATTACCAGCTATAGATGGCGCAATCAGCAGGTGTCGCCACATCGGGTGGCGGCGCGCTCTAATCTCCCACGCGTACTTTGGCCCGCTTAGAAGAAGACGCTCCCTCACGCACCCTTATCTCGTGCAGAGGATCGTACGTCTTCGCTAGCCTCGGGCTTTACCTGGAGCGATTCTGTTGTAGTTACCGGGTGCACAAAAGTCACAGCAATCATTGCAGTCTCAGTTTGCGAAAAGCGCGCGCTTTTTAGACACAGCGAAGTAATACCTGGGACGCTGGGACGCTTGTTCGCGAGAATATGTATACCTGTGAGTACGTTTCGTGCGTCATTTGTGCGCGATAAAAGCAATCTGCTTACGATTCTGTGCGTGACCTTCCAATTTGTTGTTATCGCGTTCATTGCTTCGCCTATGCGGCAAAGCTGTGACTTTTTTATTTATGCATTTTTGTGTCCATGAACGGCAACACAACCACCGCAATGTTTTCTTTTGTTTCTAAGAGCGAAGACACCCGCTGATAATATATTCACCGTCCGCAAATAAAAAAGGAAAAAAGAGCCTCTTCGCTGCTTGCCTATAGCGGGCACCAACGGAGACAGACTGCGCAATATTCACGCCTATAGCTTGGCGGGCCTGGTGCTATCCCAGTACGAGTGACAACGCGCTTCTATAGCTGGGCGTCGGCGGTGCCACCACAGCCTCTTCCGCACGTTAGTTTCCGACGCTGGAGTTTGGGCATTCACACAAGGTCAATGACAGGCTCAATAGTTCGCCTCAAAAGTGTTCAACAAAAGTGTATTATATTGTAAAACACTACAAACACATTAACATTCACAAATGACTATAGGCGCAACATACACAACACGAATAAACAAATGTCCGTGGTTAACCCCGAGATCACCTCAGTAAAATACAGAGGTACAGCCACGGTTCAGGTGCGGACTCACTTTTATGCAGGTGTACCGACGCATGTATACCATGACGGTGTGTTCTAGTGTTACTGTAAATGCAGTAACTCTAGTTTGTGCAACGCAGTGAAGAAGACGTTAACGACGAAGTGGACTTTTGCGTAGCGACAGCTCTCTCACGCTTCAGTGCACGTGCTGTGCCCCCCCCACCCCCCCTCCCCGATGGCCGAGTGAGTAAACCCGTTTGAAGAAAGAAGTGTACCATACGGTTTTCATTCTGAGCACGGGCTCTTCATGGCTCTTAAGTAACTACAAGGTATATCAGAAAATAAAATCCAGCGTTTTCCGACTCAGATAGTTTTCCTTACAGAGTAGTGGTGTTCCAATTTCAGATCCAAATTTTCAGTGCATTTAGGCTCTATATGTGAAATCAGCGTCACAAACGTGCACTTGTATGGCTATAAGACGAACACAATTTACAATGAAGCGATTGATATGGCAATATGAGCAAATGCAATTATACGAGTCATAAACTTGAAACACAAGCTTGCAAGCCGTCATCAAGCCCGATAACATAAGCCAATTCTGAAGTCAAGAGATCATTTAATTCTCTGATACTGCGTGCCGCCCGACGGATGGTGGCTGCAAAAGCATCAGTAAGAAGTGTTCAAGAGAAGCGGAGGCCGGTCATGTGACATGTGGGAACCACGTCTGAAGCGCGCACTAATCTGCCGTATCTATACGCAGCTGCACATGCCGTGTGTCGACCACGGCACCGGATATGGTGCTTTTTGTAACCACCGCGTGTCAATGATATGTCGGGTTTAACGTCCCAATAGATAGATAGATAGATAGATAGATAGATAGATAGATAGATAGATAGATAGATAGATAGATAGATAGATAGATAGATAGATAGATAGATAGATAGATAGATAGATAGATAGATAGATAGATAGATAGATAGATAGATAGATAGATAGATAGATAGATAGATAGATAGATAGATAGATAGATAGATAGATAGATAGATAGATAGATAGATAGATAGATAGATAGATAGATAGATAGATAGATAGTATAAGCATTCCTCCCACGATACATACGGTCATATACATCAGTTAGCGATAACTGATGCACAAGATGCTCAAGTTTTTTGGCATTTAATTGTGGCAATGCTATTCTCGTCGGCCGCTGAGATTCACCCCCGGGTCTGCTGACCGATGTGAATGGCTGTGCCGTCCACTGGCTGCGCGGTGTGCAGGAGTAGCTACTCTTATAGCGTCGACATATCCTGCTCGATTTAGATAAACGTGTCAGGACGAGACAAGCGCTGGGACGCTAGACCAGTGGTGCACTATGGGAGTCATTGCCGGCTGATTGTGTTATGCAACGTCTTATCAGAAGAATCATGTTATGCTTCACTGCACTAGCGTAGCCAATGACGTTCGTACTGCTAATCAGGTTCAAAGGTAGTGATAGCAGCGCACCGTGTCAACCTGCAAAAGTTTCAATTCTCATACAGCCTTTATTTAGGGGCGAAGCTCCTTAAGGCGTGGGTCGTGCGTCCCTGATGTATGTAAAAGGTAGCCACCTCTCGTTTAGTCCTTGGAATGTCTACTGGATGGAGGTACTTGTATATGACTATATAATGAAAAGACGCGAGATGGCGGTACTTGGAGTGTTAACTAGATGGACAGATGGACACGCAGACAGATGTACAGACGCACAGACGGACGCTTCGCCCCACTCATCATTCACTCCGTGGATATGCTGTAATTTTTGCATAAATATTCTGACAGTTTAGTGATCCTTTACTTAGTAAACTTATGCAACATTATCATGTGTATAATTATGGACTGTGGAACCAGACGTAAATATTACCTATTTTACTGCTAAACCTGTTATGAGATCACAACTCAGGTCACGCACGGCGCCATAGTTGTCCACCGCCACCGCCGGTGTCTGTAAACACTTCGCACAAAATTTAAAAAAAACTAATACCAAGGACACAGTATGGCTCGGCCCCGGGTTTGCTGCGTGCCAGCCTAGTATTCTACCACTGAGCCACGCCGTTTTTGTGTGTGTGTGTGTGTGCTTAGGACTTGTTCGCAAACTTGCCTTAGGCAGGCTTGATGTCGGGAAAGGAATCGCGGTAATATCAGTAATAAAGCGTTTTAGAACAGCAAAAGAACATCCAGGCATCACACAATACGAATAGCGTGATGAAGGGGTCGTCCGATGCTCCAACCCATTACAAAAGCTTGTTCTGAATCACCTACTAACTGTGGTGCATACCCACATCAGGCATATCTCCTTATCGTTGTCAGCCACTGCATGAACGATTGGCACAAAATTCCTTGCAATGCTTATCGGATACCCCGCTTCTCAGAAGAATGACGAAAAATAGCATTGCAAATGCCTGCCTACTACCCAGAAATTGTTATTGCTAATGTGGTAGAGGGTGCCCAGCAAGTAAGGTTGCAGCAGTTACTTAAAGAGTGTATAGAAGAGGCTCTGAAAGACCGCTCTTCCAGCTTTCGCAGTGACTGTGCTGCGCCTTCTGCGTAGGCGTGACGTTGTTTTTTTTACGAGGTTAATGAATATTTTTGCTACCAGAAGTAAATTATCAAGCGGATATGCTTTGAACAGTGTCCCTCGGTGCCCGTGCCAGTGGAGAAAAAGGATGAACGTTACGAGAGTGGTTCCCGAGTTATTTCAGTTTGCTCGCGCCGTAAATAATTGCGTTAAATTCTTCTTTGTTATCTGCGTATACTCATATATGCGGTGCCCCGCCGCGGTGGTCTAGTGGCTAAGGTACTCGGCTGCTGACCCGCAGGTCGTGGGTTCGAATCCCAGCTGCGGCGGCTGCATTTCCGATGGAGGCGGAAATGTTGTAGGCCCATGTGCACAGATTTGGGCGCACGTTAAAGAACCCTAGATGGTCGAAATTTCCGCAGCCCTCCACTACGGCGTCTCTCATAATCATATGGTGGTTTTGGGACGTTAAACCCCACATATCAATCAAATCATCTCATATATGCGGTACCCGAGATTGCACTAACCCATGAACGTATTCACGATTTATCACGCGTAATAGGCATCTTTTCTAGCAGTTCATGCGCGATAATTTACGAATGATAATGTAAGAATAGAATGAACAGGAGCCAATGTTTTTAATAAGTTTATCACGCACTCATCCCGAGCCACTGGGGAAACAGGCATACAAACGTCTATGCTAGAAGTCCACAAATCACATACTTTAACAGAAGCCGTTTCGAGAGACGCGAACAGGAACAGCCATTGTTTCTTTGTTTGTTTGTAGCTGGAATCCATGGCACATACCCACTCTGGGAGATATGCCAAGAAAAGATATAGTATCTTATGGACGGTAACTGCACTATTGCTAAAAAAAGATTTGCGAGAAAGAAGACATTATCAAGAAAATCTAGAGAGTGGGAAATTAAAAACAAGAAAATAATAACTAATATAATAACGACAACCTATTTTTTGGAGCCTGATTGATTGATTAATATGTAGGGTTTAACGTCCCAAAATCACCATATGATTATGAGAGACGCCGTAGTGGAGGGCTCCAAAAATTTAGACCACCTGGGGTTCTTTAACGTGCACCCAAATCTGAGCACACGGGCCTACAACATTTCCGCCTCCATCAGAAATGCATAATTTTTGGAGCCCTCCAGACAACTGGGTTGGTCAAAGTCGATTAATTTCGGATGTACATATGTCTTATACTTAATCACATTTTAGAAATTACGGCTCAACTCTTTTTTTGAGTATTTGTTAAAGAGAGCATTATTTTGAAATACGTTTAGGGGATTGAATGAAATTGCACACCGCATCAAATACATCTCTATGGCAATGTCCCAAAACAGAGGCACTGAAATTTAGAAGAGTTTCGTTGGTTAAACTTAAATTTAGCTTCGCAAACGGAATAGCTAGTATTCTTTTTCTAAATACTGCGTAGTTACGACATGATACAAAATAATGTGCAATAGTTTCCGATTCTCCGCAGAACGGACAAAAGGAAAAAGGCCATCTCGCACTTGGCATTGTGGCACGTACTAGCGTGCCACGCCGCCGTCAAATAACAGATAATAGAGCGCCAGAGAAACAAGAGTGGTGTACGTCGTCGTATTATATTACTTCATAAAAAAAAGGACGTCAGCCATTGCCCCACCATGAAAACAGCTTAACAGCGAAGCTCGAACGATGGTTATGTTTGCTTCGGTACAAAAAGCATCATCATCACCCCCATTTCATTTTATTTCGCTGAAAGAAAGCACAATTATCATCATCTCGAAGATCGGCACTTTCAGTTCACGCGACCTGCGCCCCCGACGACGGCGGCACGGCGAAGACAGAACTACTGCAAAAAAGCAAAAAAAAAACAAATAAAATGAAGAAAGCGCATGGATGGACTGACGGAAGCACTCCAAGTACCGACATCTCACATCTTTTCATCATATACAAGTACCGCTATCCAGCGTACATTCTAAAAAATTGCCCGCAGCTTCCCTAGGGGGAACACTGAGGAGGATGCGGAGCATATAATTGGTTAACGGGGTGTTAAAGTGCGACTTACTTGGGTCGATGGCTAAATTGGTTAACGTGGTTGAGAAATGGGGTGTTAAATTGCGACTTACTTGGGTCGATGGCTAAATTGGTTAACGTGGTTGTAGGAGCTAGGGGGTGTTAAATGAGTGAACACGTACACACGTATGCGAAAGGACGGCGCTGGTCGAAGGGACGTCGATCATTGTGTTTGTGGATTCGTTGGAATTCATTTCACCGCGACCTTGGACGTCGACGCGCCGTACAAACCAACCGACGAGCGGCAACTGAGCGAGCGAGCGCCGACCTTCAGTATATATACAGCGCGACGGCGCATGCGCTGTCAGCTGTTGAATGTTCTCGAAGGAGAAGCGCGCGCGCGACACAGATGGCGACGGCGTGACGGCGCATGCGCTGTCAGCTGTCGAATGTTCTCGAAGGAGAAGCGCGCGCGGCACAGATGGTGGGCGACGGCGCATGCGCGCGCGTCAGCTGTCGAATGTTCGAGAAGCGGCGCGGACGGCGCACTACAAGGCGCGAGTATAAGATGCTTCCGCATCTAAAACTAAATGAGAGGCGGCCACTAGCCACGACGTAAAAAGCTTTGCCCCTGAAAAAAAAAAGGCACACGCGCATGTTGTAGGTCGGTGATTCGTGGAAACACAAAAGTAAAAAACAATTCAACATGCTGAAACTTTTCGTGAAATCCTTAAGCGTGCGAGCATGATGCTGTACACTCTTAACGGCTGCACTTCGTAGAAAAGGGCACGCAAAGGAATCGATCCGTGGTGGAAGCCGTCGCAACTCATGGAAGGAAAAAAATAGCCCGCCGCGACAGCGGCCAACCATAGAGAAAGAACAAGACAAGAGCGGACACTCCGCGAAACCTGGCCTCAGGAAGTGCGTCACGACTACGTAACGAACTAGTGCTCTCATCAAACGTTAGAGGGCGCAAGCGCAAAAAAAACAGTTACAATCAATGCAACAGAATTGTTTTCACAAAATAATAATTATACGTCCAAAGTTGGTATGTTCTTTATACATAAAAACAATTTATTCAACACATCTCACGCGATTATTTTTCTTCAGCCGTACTGTCATAAACACCATCTACCCAGCGACAAGCCCATGCATGACTGACAGCGAGAAGCTTTCGTCGCTTTCGTCAACGTCGGCTACGTCGGCGTTTTCAAGCGTGAGATGACAGGTGAGGCACGTTTTCAAGCGAAGCTTGTTGAATGATATGTTGTTGGTCTTGTTGGGTCATTTTTTCAGAAAACGGTTACACCTGCCCGAATAAGACACCATGCAACAAACATAGAAAGATGCACACACACACGTTGCGCTTCGTGTGTGCGAGTTTGTTTCTTACGTGGCGTCTCATTCACGCAGTTGTAACCTTTTTCTGAAGCTTGTAAGGACTGGGAGGTTCGCTAAAAAGAAAGTTTGTGGCTCTGTGCGGCGGCTAGACGGGAACATTGTGCAACGTATGCAGTATAGCAAAGGCGGCACGGCGTCAAGCCGAGGCGACGCGTGCTGCGTCTGCCACGGACGCGAGCGTCTGTGCGCTGAGCATAGCTGGGCAGCTAGGTCATAGGCTCGGTGCAAAATATTGAGAAGCGTTCGCTGGGCCTCGCATGCTTCACGACGCGTTTCCCGAAGGCTCGGAACACGAATAATTCTTGGTGTGCCGGAGGCAAATCTGGACTAGCCAAGTGGCCATCATCTTTGTTTCTTCGCTAGCCTTGTGCCACTAGTGCAAGCTGCTCACAATTTTTTGACGTTTCCAATATAATTTTACCGCACAAATTTCAACTACGATTTTTCTTCCCAATGTACTGCTGATACTGCGTACTTACGAAGGCGTTCTAAAGTTTCCAGGCCACGATACCATTGCATTACAAGGGATAGTGGCCTGGAAACTTCTGAAGATCTTTGTACGTGGTCTTGACGTATATCTTTGCAAGTCAGAGTTTTATGGGTCAGAGATGTATCACTGGTTTTGTATTGTGCATCGATTAGCTAATCATTCAAAGGGGTTTGCTGGTACACTTATGACGTGCACATATATTTTTTGTAATTTGACAGCGAAGCATCCACTTACTAACATTTTCAGACCGCGCTGACGCCATGCCGTCCGGCGGTCCATCCTACGGCAGCTACTGCTGTGTATCGTGGTGCTTCAACAATGGCAGAACCCACAAGAAGCATGGGACGAGTTTCTTCCGCATACCACGGGACGGCAGGTGTGTTAAAGCTTTTGTATGGTTTGCATGTCTTTAGGCTTACTGTTCATACTTGCTCAGTGAGGGTAACAATAAAAAATCACTATTCAAGCGCTTCCCCTTTCAGCTGATAGTTCATTGCCAACGCAGGATGAAAGCATGGATGCAGTATGCTGGACGCGATGATCTCCTGAGTAAGCCGGCCAGCCTGTTGTACGCAACGTACAGGGTTTGTAGCGACCATTTTACTGCTCAAAGTTTTATGAACCCTGGGCGCACAAGGCTTACAAGAATGGCTGTTCCCAGTGTGCAACCAGCTGCACCATGTAAGTGATTGACTGAAACTCAAATATGTGCAATAGCAGCCACTTGTATTGAATCAGTGGCGACAGTTAACCGCGAAAATCTTTGTAGCCGATGGAGAAACCTCACTATAGAAGTAACACTTAGAAAGTCTTAAATTTTCTGAATTGTGGGCTATTACCTTCCTAACAGCAGCTTTACATTTCTGTCGTTTTTTGATGCTATTGACCTGCGCGACTGGTTTTGAAAGACTTTAAAGGGCTATTTCACGTTATCTTCAAGCCTGAGTGCACATGTACATATACCTTTCATCGGTGAAAGCTGGCACTGTTGACAATTCCAAAAATCACAAATTACTTGTTTCCTAGTTGGTGCCTTCTCTTTTCTTCCACGTTCGACCAATTTATGCGTTTGAAAGAGCTGTTTAAGTTTCCCCATGCTACAAGCTTTGTAACTTGTACCAACTGCACATATATGCACGTTCTCCGAGCGTCGCTTCAAATAGTGACTGTGACATGACTGCAGAAGCTGCACTGCAAGGTGCGGATGAGCTTCAGTTTGTGTTATTTTAAGCCTCTTACTGACACATTGTCGTAATTTCATTTCTTCAGGACCTGCGGTAGAGGCTTCAAAAAGCGGCTCCCACACATTGAGGTGCCCCGATGAACAGGGTGCGTTCAGTGTCGCGATTTCTTTTTTTTTTACCCAAATTGACTGTTGACCAAACCTCTGCAGGTGGCAGCTCCCTTGTAGCTGGTGAAAGAATTTCTGCTGACTTCGTCTTGCCGGAAAAAACCTTAACCAGTCGTTCAGCTGTCACAAAAGGAACTTGTGTGACCGGTAAGTTGTATGTTCACTTCAACACCAGAGTGGATTGATATTGAGACTTCGCAGGCCGCTCGCAAGATTGTTCCGACAGCACTGTCCGAGGCACTGAACAAGCTTCACAAGACCCTCCAGAAGATGTCTCCGCCAACAGCTTCACGTCTGAGTGCCCTAGAGAAAATGGTGACTATGCTTTTATTGCAGCTGTTTTTAATGTGCTATTTTATGTTTAGGACATTCTGAGGAAACTATCCTCAAAAGGACACTACGTGTGCACTTACAAAATGTAAGGGTGGGCTCTCAGTGATTTTCATTTTTTTTGTGCATTGTCAACATTGTGAATGGTTTGTTTTTAGGTAGTGAAATCGAAAACTTTGCACCACAGCAAGTTGTGCACCTTGGGTCTGAAAGAGCGAGGAAAGTGCTCGTATGGGATTAGTTGTTCTTCGCTTTTACATCCATTTTTTTGTTTATTGCAGTGCGTTCCTGTGTGCCAGCGACAATGTCTCCATCAATGAAGTACAAGCAAACCATTAAACATCTGCAAGCCAAAGTAGCAGCACAGCGGAAAACTATCAAAAGACTGCGGAGACAGCCTCACCGAACTAACCACTCATTCGTTGCATACATTGTTTGGTTACCCGCTATGAGGAGTAGGGACACTGTGTATTCGCTCGAAGTGATTTGCATAACCTTAAAAAGAATGTTGGGTATCCTGTCTGTATTTTTGTAGCAAATGCGGGCGAACTGTACACTTTACTGTGGGTCGCTTGGTCACTGTGTATGCTTTATCTATCCAGCTCAAGTAATATATCGATAACAAAACCGCTTGTTGAAATGTCTTCGAGCGGGTAAGGAACACAGTATGAAGTGGGCACAGTTCACGTTATCACGCTTTTTGTATTTTAGCTTCTCATCAACCTCCTCATCTCGCCCATCAAAATTTTCATAAGAATACCCAATCTTGTAGCGTTTGATGGGGCTGCGGACGCTGCCATTTTATTTATATATAGCTTGTGAGTGATAACGTACGATGTAGAGCCTTTGTGAAAAATAATGAGCCAAAGTGGTTTCCTTCTGCTATTTATTAGCCCTGTAATACCGCTCTCGTAACACCAATTAAGGTCCACAATTCTGGATAGGTGATGACTACAATCTATTTTAGCTCGCAAGCGTCACCGCAACACCCAGACGCAAATCACTTGGGATCTTAAGTTTTTGATAATAAGAAGAGCCACAAGACCTGCCAGTGTTGTAGCATAAAGTTTGTCTTTCACGTGGTGAGCAAGCTGCAAAGCCCTACCTTTCTGAGGACAAGCAGGCATCAAGTCTGCTTTTTTTTTCATTTTGGACTAGCTGTTCTTAAGCACAGCAGCACACTGCAGCTTTGCCTTTCTGCTATATTGTGTCGTGTGGTTTCTGTGCACTCTTTTTTTCTATGCATTATTTTAGTTAACCCCAGGCGTGATTCGCGACTTCATTGCTGTGTATATGTCACTTCTTCCTTCTTTTTCAGCATTGTGCGCTGTGTTTTTGCTATAGATGGTTACTTACCCACGGGCCCGGTGTGTCATACTTCACCAGCTTCTCGGCTTCTGCCAACTCTAGCGATGTGTGCGTTGTCTGTGTTCTCTCTGTATTTGTTACAATATTTGTTACAATTTATTTGTAAGGCGAGATGCATTTGTTGTCTACCTTTGTCATATTGTGCTTTTTATATTCTCAGACTCTACCTTGCCTTTGAATAAAACATTGCGGATAGATACTCTGTCTCTTTGACTGATATATACATTGATCACTTGTTCCAAAAGAACAAGTGAACAAAAGAACAAGAACAAGCGCGATGAATAAAATCGTAGTGAATTATCACTACCTGCATCTCTCTTTATTATAACTTAATCGAAATAAAAATATAAAAATAAAAATTCAAAATTTGCGCCAGTGAAACCGAAACAGGAAGCAAGCGCACGCCATTTGCTCTCACCAACCACCAGGTGTGCTAGGGTCGATTGGGCCGCTGGGGTCTACGGGAGTGTCCACTCTTCACCTTTTTTTATTTCTCTATGGCCAACCACGGCTCGATTTTCAGTGAGTCAGGAGGGCAGATAACCATCAATTTTTAAAAACGACGCTCTTTACAGTTCCACGACTTGGCCTAGTGAGCTGGTCACCCCTGAGTTTAACGTGTGGTTGTTGGCCTGGTTTTTGCATTCGCGACGGTGATCTTGTCGCCTTGTCGGGGTTTACCTGCAAGGTCCGTGTTGGCCCCTTCTCCGTGCTCGGCGACTCTACTCGCCGAGGCGGAGGGTGGCTTCCTTCCTCGGGAAGGGCTAAGCCGCCTTTTAGCCGTTCTGGGTCACCAGGGTACGTTGGGTTTGCGTGCGCTGCGTTAGCCCACCTTTCCAGGGTACGTCCGCTTTGTGTGTCATGATTGAATTACCGCACCGAAGGGTAGCCCCTATGTTGGTTCTCCCTGGCTTGTACGCCGGAAGGCAGGCCGCGTCTGTTTGGCGCCGAGTGGAGGCCCCCTTAATTGTCAGGGTATGGCGGTCTGCCCGAAACAAAAACTTCTCCCTCACTCGTCCTTGGGGAGGGGGGCGAGGACATGCTGGGACAGACGTATAGATGATGATGGGTAATGAAGGAGACGCGGCGCCCGCGTCTCCTTCCTATTTGACAACGGCATGCACAATAGGCGCGCTCCGCAGTGTTCGTGCGCGCCATGGCTGTCGAGCAGCGTCACCGCACAACTTCCGAACAAGTATGTAGTGCGTTTCAAGTTTTAATGCTGCTACTACAAAATCGCTGGGGTACGGATTATAGTAAATTGTTGAATATCACCACCCTGGTCAAACACGAATCCTGTAAACGATACTATTTATTATGCCCTTTAACAAATCTATGGATGAAGACGGGCTTGGTAGCGTTTGACAGAAAGCAGCGGCTACGACATTTCAGCGGCTGTGGTTTCGAGGGCCACCCATGTAAACGGAATTCTCTGACAGTGTACAGATGGCACAGCTGTTCACATCGGCAGACTCGGCGGTGAATCTCCGCGGCCGACGAAGATATTATTGCCTCAATCGAGTAGTGACTCCTACTCAAAGGTGAACCCTTTGTCTACGTACTTTTCCGTTATTCCTGATGGCGGTTGTAGACTTGGACAGGCTGTGCTCGACGCTATCCAGTGTCCAAGCGGACAAACTGTATTGCCTGGACGGTGACAATTCTCTTCCCATCCCGAAGATCACCGGAATGTCCATTCCGGAAGCCATCGCCGCAATCCGCACGAGCATCGCTGTCATGCCAGGCATAAGGAAGCGTCTGGAGTGTGTTTGCGCGATTTATACCTCTCTTATGACCAAGAGGGCCATCGGTCCCTGGATTCTCTATCATGCCCCCGACGCCAAGGACGCACTTTTGGACCGCTTCTTGCTGGCGATGAATGTGAAGTACGTCCTCACCGACTCGCTGGCTGTAACCGAAGAACGTATTCACACGTGCTCGTTGGTTCCGGAAAGCGACAGCTCGACTAGGGGCCACGATGTGTACTGCTTCACATTCTGGACTTCATTTCCGTGCGTTGCGCTCTTCAAACCACGAGAGGGGTATTCCAGTGAAGTACACAAAGTTCTCGGCAACACTCTCGGCGGTGATCCTAAGGACTTCGAGTGAGGCGAATACTTCGACCAGGAAGTGGCGCACCTTGTGGCCATGAGTTTGGCTCCGTCGTGCCGATCTTCGTAGGACGTCGGAGAACAATGATCCTTGCTTGGTTTCCCGCAGACGCCGACTTACTGCACGGTAAGGAAATAAAAAATGGCCGCGTATCTGTATCATGCACTGCAAATGTAATCGAAAAATGATAGTCTTCTGTCTGGAGGCGCTGTGTGAGATATGGACATGGGGCAGCAATGTCGGGAAACAGGAGCTTGATTGTATACAGAGCCTATAGAGCCTCTGGCAAATGGCAGCACCATGTCGTCCACAGGGTGCGTTTTCGTGCATAGCATCGCTTTTTCAGCGCACCGTAAGAAACACGTAATTCTTGTAAGGTGTAGAATCAAGTAGGTTCTTCAAAATTACGTGCCTCTGTATTCCTAAGTCAAAAAACGTTTCGCCTCATATGTGCGTAACATTTGTTTTTTTTTCATCGTCAATGTTCACTAATTAAGTATGAACGCTTCCACCAGATAAAGGTGGCTGGGTCATGAGAAACTGCTCAAACTGTGGCTTAATGAAGTTACAGACAGGCGCAGATCAAAATTTCTGCGTTCAAGTATCCCAAAAAAAGACTATCGTTTTTTTTTTAATTCGTACCGTCCCTTGAGCATTTATGACGGAAACGGCGTGAGCCATTCTCCTTTTCTTTTTGCTCCATTGCATTGATCTTTCCTGAAACCTTTCAACGCCATACGTAGTTTTCTATGCCTCCTGTTTAGCAGGAATTGGAAGTTGTCTGTCCTTAAAGTGGTCTTGTTGTGGGGTCACCTTTGCGCAACCGACGATGTCCTGTGATGAGGTCATCCCGTTACGTCTCAAGTTTTGTCCATCTGTGACGTGATCATCCTGCGATTATTTCCGCATCGCTCGTGTCGAACCCCCTGACAGTCAACTCTCGCATTTAATCAGGCATGTAATGCTTTCGCCTTAACAATAAATCACGGAGTAAATTATGATGAGTGTGGCAAAGATTCGAAGGGTTTCATAAGCAAACCGTGAATCATCCGCTGTACGCGTCTGTCCATCCGTCCGTCCATTCGTTCGTCCATCCATCTAGTGAACACTTTAAGTACCGCCATCTCGCATCTTTTCATATATTCATCATATACAAGCGCTGCCATCCAGTGGACATTCCAAGGACTGAAACGAGAGGTGGCTACTACATACAGGAAATGCACGACGTACGCCTAAAAGGCCAACTCCGGTGATTTTTCGAGGTCAGTGCATCTCAATTAAATTCACTGGATACGTTCGATCGTTTGCCCTTTTGCGCCATTCATGCCAAATTGCAGGCTTGAGAGTTTCGCAGATTCTTTTCAAATGAATTTCATAGCTTCCCTCGAAACGCTCACCTCGCATGTCAGAATTAATGGCAACATGGTGCTATGAATTGTGTGCGTTTTGCCGGCGCTTTATTGGTTGAGCGTGCAATTTTCTTTTCCGTGTTGGTGGGCGTGCGATAAGTGGCAAGTGGCGTTGCGTTGTGAGCAACACACGATTCTCTATATATTCACCATAACAGCGTGTTTTAGCCGATCGCCGCGAACAGCATGGAAGGGTAGTGCCATCTGGCGGGCAATATGCATAATCAGGCAGGTTCCGGGCAGTGTCCGGCAAATCATTACGTCACACGTAAAAACGCACTCAGTTGGGTTTCGGTATTGCGGTTTTTCGGTAATTAAAATTAGTTTCCAATTTGTTGAGCATTTTAGCGTGACAAGAGTGTTTCAGGAACATAAAAGCACCATTATCCCGACATGGTCGAAAAATCGCCTCAGTTGGCCTTTAAAGGGACCGACAACTGCCTAGAACACGGAGGAAGGAAAGGTAAGGAGAGGCCCTGACGCCACTCGTTGTGAAGCCGCGATGAAGCCGGAAGTCGGCCATATTGACTAGGCGAATTCTCCTCTCTTGTTTACATATGAATGCGAAGCAGAAGGCGCGACTCCCTCTCCGGCTCAGAAAGCATGTGGGCTGCGCAGCGCGTGTGTCGTGACGATCCGAAACTAATGGAACTGGGCTCATCACTCTGAGCCAGCGGGACACTTTCAGCGAAATCGCTTCGTCCGAGTAATAACATGGTGTAACAGCTCGCCGACAACGAAGCAACTACGAGACAACGCGCGCAAGATGCACTGACAATGGCGAGTGCTTTCACGTCATTAATTCAGCAACTGTACAGACAACACGATCGGTCGTGCGCCTTCTATGCATTCCGCCACGCGGCCGACGCAGCGTCCTGCCAATGTGTCCGTGTTCCGCGTGAAACTCACCGGCGTCAGCATTCTGCGACCGTGGTGACTTTGAGCACGGTGCTAGTGACAGTTCGACGTGGTTGCTGTTACGTTGAGATTACATGCAATGCTGGTGGAGAGTGTACCAAGCGGAACAGAAAAGGTGTTTTAATATGCAGATGCAAGTTGTTACTGTACACACACAACACGAAACTGCGTATGTGCACATGGTCCTCACGGCGTCTTGCTGGGCTCAACAGCGTCGTCCGTTGTCACAAGCAGGAGCACTGCTCAACCGTCACTGACCTGCAAGGCGTTCGTCGTCATTCAGCTTCGTCATGGTGCCCAACGCAATTTCGCTGAACACTAACTGCTTCATCTGCGTCATCCGCCGCACGACACATGGATATGCACTTGTTCTACGCACTGTTGAAACCCCGTGATGGACAAAGGGATTTGTAAACGTTTCTAAAAGAGTAGCGTAACAGCCAGGAGAACACTGCGTAACCAATAACGCGGCGCAGAGCACAGATATTATCCGCCACGGCTCAGCACGAGACCTGGGGAGGCACACATTCCGCCGCCAGCCGCCGCCACTCACTGCTAGACCAGCTCCACTGCGCAACACGTAACCATAGCAACGCCGCCATTGTGCCTAGTGAATATGGCCGCCATGATGTCAATTCCGCCACATTTTTTACTCCCTGCGCCGGCTGGGCATGCCCTCTCCTTACCTTTTTCCTTCCTCCGTGCTGAAAAATAAACTAGAATAGCGCCATTTGTGTCAATGTGCAGACTCCTCTCCTTTCGCGTGCATTGCAGATAGTAAACGACGCTAGTTGAGGGGCTGTATGGCTCCTGGTCGCAAAGATGAGCTTGTGCTCATGTTTCCGTTAAAGCGCATCTGGGCGCTGCGGTTCTAGGCAATGCACCGAAAGCGTGATTGAGAAAGAAACATAATATAAAAAGTAACGTTAAATACGACGATGTGACGTGTATATAAGCAAGTGGCATGCAGTGGCAAAAGACATCACCGCAAGCAGGCAATACTCAACGCGATAGCCCACCGTTTGCATGCAGACGCGCTCAGCGGTGTCGCTCTGGGTGGCAGTGCCACTGCTGTCCGTGTGATAAACTCGGCGGTGCTAAGAATCTGCATCATGACGCACTAGCCTTTGTGAAGGTATCGCAAACGCCATTTTGTTTGTCCACTTGCGCGGTGTTTGTTTGTGGCTAGGCGTGCGCGCTTGGTATTGTTGTGTAGCCGGAGTTCGACCGCGCGTGAGTGTGTGCATGGTAATCCTGCACGTTTCGGGATGCCGACCTGCTGTGCCAGCGGTTGCAAAAGCAGGTACAGCAGAGGAAAGAAGCTATTTTCGCTTCCGCGAGCGGCAAGAAGTGTGGCTCCAGCGTATCGGAAGGACTGACTTGGACCCTGTATCGTCGCGGCTTTGTGAGGTGAGTACCGGCGAGCTAAACTCTATCGTTTTGCTTGTATTCGTGTTTACAGTGTTGCGGTTCTGTCAAGCTCGAGCATCACACAAAGAGAGTAACCGCGTCGATGGTAAACGTGCATGCCCGTTGAAACGCGTGCAGCGTTTGGTTCCGTGTAAACGTTGCGTCTCTGGCTTGATCCTTGCCGACCGCGGCGGCTGCATTTTCGATTGAGGTGGAAATGTTGGGGCCTGTGTACTTAGCATTATATGCACTTTATTGAATACCAGGTGTTCGAAATTTCCGTAGCCCTCAAAAAGGGCGTCCCTCATAATCAAATTGTGGTTTTGGAACGTTAAACGCCAGATATTATTATTATTATTATTATTACTCGTTTGATCCAGAAATAATCGTCGACTATGTTACAAAGCAAATGTAATGGATACATTCAAGTGCTAAACTAAACTTTGTTTATTGGCCGACGTATAGTTAAATGACTCCCGCGTGTATGTGTAAAGGACTTTATGTATAAAGGCGTGGGCAGCGACCTGAATGTCGCATCAATTCGTTTGAGCATGTGCTCCAGCGTGCTCAGTATTCGGAAGCTCTGTGGTTGAAATAAGGACACGCAAGGCTAAATGGTGCGTATTACTACATACTGTACGCACCGTGTGCTAGTCTGGTGGGAAGAGAATGTGGCAAACAGTGTGTAGTTGTGTACGTGTTGACACTAAAGGTTATTTTAGTTTCTTTTAGAGCGTGCTGTTACATTGTGTAACAGTAGCCGCGAATATTTCCTTACCTAGGACCACTTCACTGCAGACCAATTCGAGCCGATACTGCTGCGCAAGTTTGGTACTAAAAAGTTGAAGAGAGACGCGGCGCCTACGATCTTCAGTCAAGAGCATTTGCAAACGTTAGGTAAGCCAATCGCGTTAAAAAACTGGAGAATGTTTAGTTCGTCTTCATTGTTTTCTGCATCACCCATAATTACTTCTCAGCCTTTCACTAACTTGAAACATGTCGTCTTGCATATAGGTGTTGTGCACTGTTTGTGTATAGCTAATGGCTTTTCTTTGGTATAATTAATGCATTTTTTTTATTCTCCAGAATGCAATGATTCAGCCCGCTCATCTTGTGGCCTTAGTCTACTACTAACAGCGCCCCGCCGCGGTGGTCTAGTGGCTAAGGTACTCGGCTGCTGACCCGCAGGGCGCGGGTTCGAATCCCGGCTGCGGTGGCTGCATTTCCGATGGAGGTGGAAATGTTGTAGGCCCGTGTGCTCAGATTTGGGTGCACGTTAAAGAACCCCAGGTGGTCTAAATTTCCGGAGCCCCCCACTACGGCGTCTCTCATAATCATATAGTGGTTTTGGGACGTTAAACCCCACATATCAATCATTACTACTAACAGCAGCTGCTCTTGTTGATGGTGAGTTGACGGTTAAGCACTACTCACGCCTTTTCCCTCTTCGTTATCATTAATACATGTTTGGATTATGCAGAAGCCAAAGAGACACACTGCCCATCAGCTACGAATGGAGTGGGCATTGGATCGCAGCAGTGATGCCGGCGGCTGACAACCCCCTTTGTCTCTTTGTTCAGTTGGCTGCAATCCTTGGAACGTGCCCTGCTGCCTGCGCGGATTGACTGCGACTGCCTCCCGAGATCGACGCATGTCCCTTGTTTGACTCGTCACCTTGCGTCGACCATGGTTGGCCGCCTTACACAACATTGAAACCCTACTACGCAGAAGAAGCCAGTGTGACATCGTCATCAAGGCAGACGGACCATATAACCGGCTGGCGGAACCCTTCGCCCTTCAGTGGGCATTGGATCGCAGCAGTGATGCCGGTGGCTGACAACCCCCTTTGTCTTTTTGTTCAGGTTGGTCCCGCCCCACCCCTTTTTTCTAAACGCTCAAACAACCTCTTTCTGCTGCTGTTCCCATGCCCAAGTGTTCTTGCCTGCACCGTTGTGGAGTGTGTCTTTGTTGCTAAAATGTTGTTGGTCAGCGGAGACGTCGAGCTCAACCCTGGTCCCCGAAACAAGACCCTAGCAAACAGAGCAGTGACGTTCTTCTGGCTATTCAAGATTTAACAAAACACCTTGACCAACAGCATGACACCCTCATTAAATCCATAGACGAAGTGAAAGAAAACCAAAAGTTACTAGAGTCTAAAGTGTTAGATTTGACCACTCGTCTAACTGATCTAGAAAAACGAGTCGATTCGTTTGAAGAATTTCTAGACGGCTCTCACGTGCAGGAAATGATAGCCACCGCCGTTCGAAGTGAACAGGCTTCGCTCCGAGCGCGTCTGGAGGAGTTCGAGGATAGGTCTCGTCGTGAGAACCTGATTTTCTACGGAATTGAAGATTCAGCGTCAGAAACTTGGGCCGATTCTGAAGAAAAGGTCCGCTTGATTCTTACCTCTACGTTAAACTTGCAGCTACCTGACGATGCTATCGTGCGTGCTCACAGGCTAGGAACGTTTTCGCGGCATAAAACTAGGCCTGTGATAGCACGTTTCGCTTCTTACAAAACTAAAGATAGTGTTTTGTCCCAGAAGTCTAAGTTTCGTGACACAAATACATCAATCTGTGAGGATTTCTGCAAGGCTACACGCGCCACCCGGAAAAAACTAATCGACTTCGCCAAGTCAACTGGTCACAAATTTTCTCTTAAATACAATAAAGTGGTCATTGGCAATAAAATATACACCTACTGCGCATCTTCAGATCGTGTGTGCGAAATAGTAACGGACTCGCGTGTCCCCTCAAATCCTCCTAATCGCGACGATCCTATCATCAGAGGCCCATCTTCTCCACTGTAGCTAGATGCTAACACAAGTTGTAATACCTCTAACCCTGACTGTTGTTTTTTGCTTTGTAATATCAGAAGTGTTATCAACAAGCGTGATGCCTTGTCTTCGTTAGTAAACACGTGCCTTTCCGATGTGATAGTTTTGACCGAAACCTGGCTGTCGTCAAAAGTTGAAAACCGTGAGATCCTGCAGTGCGACAAAAAATTTTCCTTTTTTAGGTGTGACCGTGGCTCGCGTTCTGGTGGCGGTGTCTTGATCGCTGTTTCAGAGGAATTCATGTCTTTTAAAATTCCCATTGTATGTTCCCTTGAATTGGTGTGCGTTCGAATCCGCATAAGTCACAAAGATGTCATTGTTTGTGCCTGCTATCGCCCTCCGAATGCGCCATCTGGTTTTTCCAATGATTTTCATGACTTCTTGAGTGACTTGCACGTGAGGTTTTCTGCCACACCATTTTTAATCCTAGGTGATTTTAACTTTCCTGATATTTCATGGAACAACTCCCATTTATCGCCTGGCTCTGGCTCCTCTGAAAGCGCCTGCTTCTTTAACACATGCGCGCAATTCAATTTAACGCAGCTGGTTATGTGCCCAACTCGCATTACACATTCAAGTGCTTCAACTTTAGACTTAGTTCTGACTTCTCACCCCGATCTCGTGCAATCGCTTTCTGTTTTGCCAGGCCTCAGTGATCACGAAGCAATCGTTTTCAACCTCCCCTGCGCATCGCCCCGTAAACAAAAAAGTAAAAAGCGATTCAGGGACTACAGTAGAGCTGATTATGGAACCATTAATACCGAACTTGAACATTTCACTTCCGTTTTTCTAGAAGACTTCAACCAAAGATCTGTCAACGATAACTGGATGCTGTTTAAAAATAAAGTTGCCGAACTCGTTAACAAGCACATACCACTACGCGAAATCGCATGTAACAGTCAATCACCGTGGTTCACGCCAACATTGAAACGCCTGTCCAATAAAAAGAAGCGCGTTTACCGCCAAGCCAAGCGTTCTAATTTATCTGAAAGATGGGAGGTTTACAAAAAGGTAGCCGATGAATACGGGCGTGCTTTATCCGCGGCAAAGGAGTCCTTTCTTCAGCAAACGCTACCGTTATTTCTGCAAAACAATCCCCACAAATTTTGGCAGGTCGTTAATGGGGGCGATAGGAAACAGATTGAACTTACCACTGACACGGACGAAGTAATTTCCAGTGAAAACGTTTGTATCACCCTTAACCATGCATTTTCTTCATTCTTTACGAACACTACTCCTGCCGTCCTTCCAGGTGTTCAAGCTCGCGATTTCATTGTGATGAATTCTGTACACGTTGACCGGGCCGGCATACGAAAGTTGATCTAAAATTTAAAAATTTCGTCGTCACCAGGCGTCGATGGCATTTCTTCTAAATTTTTGAAAAACACTGACGTTCATTCCTCAATTATTCTGTCGAGACTTTTTGATCAGTCATTAGAAGAAGGTGTTCTCCCAGAGGACTGGAAGGTGGGGAAGGTGGTTCCCTTGTTTAAATCAGGAAACGCTCATAGTCCCGGAAACTATCGCCCCATTTCACTAACCAGTGTACCATGCAAACTTCTCGAACATGTAATTTACACCCACGTCGTGAGTTATCTTGAAAGTAACGCCTTCTTTAGCATTCACCAACACGGGTTTAGGAAATATTATTCATGTGAGACACAGCTTCTGGCCTTCACTAACGATTTATTCTCTGCTGCTGATCGTTCATCTACTGTTGATTGTGTCTTCATAGATTTTTCAAAAGCCTTTGATACCGTCTGCCACAAGTTACTTCTTCTGAAAATAAACGCGCTAAATATTGATGCTAACGTCTTAAAGTGGATTGAATGTTTCTTATCTAACCGCACCCAGTTTGTAACTGCTAACGACCATTGTTCCCCGACTAGCCCCGTAACGTCCGGCGTTCCGCAAGGCTCAGTTCTTGGTCCCCTACTATTTCTTATCTACATCAACGACTTACCTAAAGATATCTCATCATCCATCAAACTATTTGCCGATGACTGTGTAATTTACTGTGAAATCCGGATTAACGCAGATAATCTTGCCCTTTAAACAGACCTGGATCACATTTCATCGGGGTGCGACGCATGGTTAATGAAGCTAAATGTTACTAAATGCAAGGCTATGCGAATTTCCCGTTGTATTTCTCATAATGTACCGTGCGACTACACACTTAACCACAGCAATCTCGATCTGGTTTCGTCCTACAAGTACCTAGGAGTATATATTTCTAACAATCTCTCTTGGAACACACATGTCGATTATATTACAAACAATGCGAATCGCACGTTAGGTTATCTGCGCAGAAACTTTTCTTTGGCTCCGACTAACCTTAAACTTCTGCTTTATCAAACATTAGTCCGACCCAAACTCGAGTACGCGTCATCAGTCTGGGATCCATATACCAATTACCTCGCTGACAGTATCGAGGCGGTTCAAAATCGCTCGGCACGTTTTGTCATGTCCAACTACCATCGCACGTCCAGTGTTACCTCGATGAAAGCCAATCTTCACTTACCCACTCTTTCACTGCGGCGTAAAATATCTCGTCTCTGCCTGTTCTATAAGATCTTTCGTTGTATTCCGTCTTTTAGCAACACTCTTTTCCAGCCCCCATCGTACGTTTCCTCACGCAACGATCATCAGTTTAAAGTGGGCGTTCCTAGCGCCCGCACGAATTTATATTTTGAATCATTCATCCCGAAAACTAAAAATGAGTGGAACCACCTTCCCGCCCCTATCGCTGCTATCACTGACCTCACTTTGTTTAAAAACGCCCTCTCTAACCATTTCGCGTAAATTCGCCACTTAAGTCACGCTGTGTTTTCTCTTGTTAGTTTTTTGTGTGCGCGTGTCATTCAAAGACGCAACCATGTTGAACATTGTTGTTACAACCACCCTGCCTCTTCTTCACATCACGCAGTTTTTCTTTTCTTTTATGGTTTTCAGATCGCCATTGTGCGCATATAATTTTGATTTGCTGTATTTCCTGATTTTCTGTACGATGTATACCCGCTCCTCTCTGTAATGCTTCGGCCTTGAGAGTAAATAAATGAAATGAAATGAAATGAAATGTGCTTCTGACACCAGCTGCTGTTGATGGTGAGTTCTTACTGCATTTATTACTTACCGTAATTACAAATGTGCTTTATGCCTTCATTGATGTTTTATAATTTGCAGGCTATGGAGCCAACAGTGATGCCACTCAAGCAGGGTTAGGTTCTTCACAAGGTAACGTAGCTAACACACATGCTGTATGTAGTCGAAGCATTGTAACGGCTTGTAACTTGTATCCATTGGTTTATATATTTTACAATCATGTCTGTAGGGCTGTGCTGCAGATCCACAACATTTTGCTCCACAGTAAGGTGTTCAGCACATTGCAAGCATTGAAAGCATTGTCGCTTGGGTTTTGGCATGCATTCTTATTACTGAAAAATTGTAATGCACCTGTGCGTATTGTAAATGCTTCAAGTAGTGTTGATGCTTGTTTGCCAAAATGCGATGTAGCAGAGATGATGGTCTTCTTCAATTTGTCTTTATCTTTTTTAGGTCACACTGCCACTGATTCAGCATTATTGAATTTTCCAGAAGGTAATGGCAGTGACATGTTGCTTTGAAATTTCACATAATTTATTGTTAATCTCATGTTGCAGATGCACCTTCAAGTTCCGAATGTGACGCACTGCCAGCTTGTTATCAAGCTGGCAGTGCTCGTTCAGCAAGTGAGTGCTACTTTTCATGATTTGTATAGGCATGTGTCTGCCAGATGGTTTTGTTGGTTCCAACTATCATATGTGCGCAGGTGTGGAAACCAACCATGAATCGAGCTGCCAGCCATTTCAAGCTTTGACGGTGCCTGTTGAGTGTGAGTGAAATTTCTGTTCAGTATCATATACATTTTTTTTTATTTTAGTCACTGGCCACCCCTCATTGCCTGTGCTGCAACTGTGCAAGTTTAAAGCTTTGGTGACTGTACCGGTCTTCAGTACTAGTAATAAGATTATCCGTCATTTACAGCTCAGCAGAACTTTTGTGCTGCCTGCGGAGGATTTCTGTCTGCTGAGGGCACAGCTGATGTCACCGGTAAGTGTTCAGTGCTACTGTTCTCACACACTATGCAATACACACTTGAGTGTGACACATCGCCGCCTACAGGAAATTACATGCACGCTCATAACAGATTGATATATTGGTGCATTTAATAGTGCGGATGCGCTCCAAGTACTGGTGCCCTGTTTTGTTTCTTTTGCTGGTATGCTCATTCTTGTAAAGCGAGAGTAGTCGCACACAACGTAAGTTTATTGGAGCAACATGTAAGCTGTGTTTTGTGTACAGTAATGCATAGCACACTGCTACACACTGCGCAACATCATCACATTATCACTTGTGACACGCAATCAGCTGCCGTCTTGTAGCAACTCTGTCAAAAAAAGCTACAACAGTGGAACCATGGCACTCTCCCCACTTTCTTTGAAATAGCCACCACCATTGATAGCCCTACGTCATAACCGAGAGTACGTGCCATATATTCATGTCTTTACTCATTACTAACTATTGGCATATCTAGGAGGTGGTACACCGGACACTTGCTGCTCCCAAAATGTCTTTCTGCCTTCACACGCAGAGTACAAAGTGAGACGTGACCACACTTGACTGCCCTGCCCCTATTTCGGATCAAGGACACGCCCCCACCAAAAAAATAGTTCAGCTGCATGCATTGCGGGTTCTGCGCAGCTCCATTTGTCCCTCTTCATTGGGCAACAGTGTCAGCTTATGCTGTTTGTTAAAACCACTGTTGTGTTCTCAAAAAGTTACGCTTACACTTTTCTGCTGAATAATATGGAGTGGCACTGATTTTTTTTATTTCTTTAAATCCTTATGGTTCTCCCTCACATGCTAGTCTGGGTTAAATAGTGGAATTTTCAAACTCTTGTCACTTCCTGCTCAATCTGTGCTTTGCAGGCTCCAGTTCAAGTAGTTGGGATGCTGATCAAGCAGTAGTAGCTGCCCTTCACAAAATAATAGCTACATTGGAAAAGTGCTTGAACAACATGAAGCGGAAAGTTGTTACACTGCAACAACAGAAAAGCAGAGCAAACCGTAGAAACCATGAACTCACGCGAAACATCAAGAAGTACCTGTCACCAGATCAACTGCAAGGCATGTGGACTTCCAGTATGCGAGGGAAGCAATGGTCTACTGAGACTATACAGAAAGGCCTCAAGCTCCGTTTGGCATGTGGATCCAGTAGCTACAATGCGGTGAGAGAGCTTGCTGTACCCTTCCGAGTGAAAGAACTTTACAGTCCTCACCAGGAATTCTACATGAGGTTCTGAAGTCCCTTGCTTTAAAGGTGAAAGGATGGTGTAGCTGAATATATTTGTTACATTTATTCTCGTGAGCATCTCTTTCAGCAGTACACCTTGAGCAAAAGGTGAAGCCTTTTCCAGAGCCTTCCACTATGGCATGTCTCATGATCGTATCATGGTTTTCGCACGTAAACCCTAATATTTATTAAGCTTTCATGTGTTGCTAGTGCCAGTGTTAGTGCCTGTCACTGCGCTCTTTGTCGTGCACGTTTTAGCGGCCATTCATAAAGTTTCCACAACATATTCTCATCTTTCCTTTACTTATGACTTCAGGTCCTCTAACTAGGCACAATTCCACATAAATTTCAATAGGTGATAATCTTCTTGCATGCAAACATCGAAATACAGATTTCACTGTGCACTGCCTATTTATTCTTGAAAAGCATTGTATTTTAAATGTCTTTATTAATGCCTTTGTTGCCTAATGCATGTTGCATATTTCAGATAACCACCATGCAGGAGCATGAGAGGTATGCAGTTCTGATGCTCGATGAAATTAAGTTCAGCTCAAGACTTGCGTCTGACCAAACAACTGGCACTGTTATTGGAAGGCCAACTTTACCTTTGGCCGACGGTTCTCTGCCACATGCTGCAGTGGCAACGCACGGACTTGTTTTCATGCTGGGTGGGGTTACACAACGATAAAAGCAGATAGTTGCTTATCATTTTACTGGAAACTCGTTCAGCAGTGCTGCAGTTCAAGAACAGTTGATTGAAATTATTCAGGAATGTGAAACAATCGGGCTTCGTATAGATGCAATCGTTAGCGACATGGGTGGTGGGAATATGGCGCTCTGGAGAGAATTTGGCATAGTTGTGGGAAAGCATTCTGTGTAAAGAGTTTCTTGTTGTCATCCTGTTGACCAAAATCGCAAGCTTTATTTTATGGCAGACACCGCACATTTGCTAAAGAACTTGAAGAACCACCTCACACGTGGTCAATCGATTTTCCTTCCCGAAAATGTGGTCGAAAAGCACAAGCTGCCTTCGAATGAGGTTAACCTTGTGCCGATTCAGAAGCTGGTAGAAATAGACTCTGAACTGCAATTAAACATAGCACCGCACTTGAAACTATCCTTCTTGGACCCAGGACACTATGAGAAAATGAAAGTGGGGCCTGCATTTTCATTGCTAAATCACGATACTGCAGCTGCACTACGTTTCCTGGTCCAAAAGGCAGATTTGCCCCAAGAAGCGTTGACAACAGCATGGTTCATAGAAATCATTTATAGGTGGTTCAAAGTACTGACATCACGTACAACGAAGCTTGGCATCAGCAAGTTAAATGATCAGAAATATGAGGACACAGTGATTTTTTTAAAGGATATTGTAACTCTTTTTACAGATCTGAAGATAGGCTATCCATCGAAACACGTGTGGAAGCCTGTGCAGACGGGCATAATTTTGGTGTGTAAAGTTGCATTGGAACTGCAGCATTATTATCTTAATGAGAAGGGCTTCTTTTTTGTTTTGCTCAGCCGATTTGCCCAAGATGCTCTTGAAAATTTATTCTCCACTCTGAGGGCGAAGAATGCAGTATCAAAAGCTCTTCAATTTCGTAGTGCTATTCGAGCTGCTACTTTGGCACAGTTGTTTCGGCCCAGTAGAAGTGGAGGCTCTGCTATCGACGATGCTCCTTCCCTAGTTGGCATCGAAAATTGCCACGCAAGAGCTCCTAACAGCAATGATACAGAAGCTGTTGAATATCCCAGTGATCTTCTCGACATAAGCATGATGGAGCATGAGTCTTTTATTTACCTTGCTGGGTTTGTGGTAAAGAGTGTTGCAAAGCACACAGGGATTTGTGAGCGGTGCAAAACTGCCACAGTGTCGAACGAAGCTAGTGTGCTCACAAAGTTAAAATTCTACACTGATGACAGCAAGCTCGTATCACCAGGGCCAGCAGTACTTCATTTGCTCGAAACAGCTGAGAATATGTTTAGAGGGAATAGCAACAAGCTTCTGTGCAATGAAGTTACGATTGGTCAACTTGTGGCCACCACTAATGACAGTGTGCAAGCTGTCAATTGTTTTCGACCTTGCCACAACATTCAGGAGAGGTTGCTGAAAGCATTTTTAAAAACCAGAATTAACATTCTTCTGCGGAAAGAGAATATGCGTTTGGCAGCTGATGAAGCTAAAGATGCAAAAACTGGTAGTCGTAGCATTGGAAAGCAGGCTGCTACAACCAATGTAAAATAGTGTGTATGCCTCATTTCTTTCGTGTTTTCCTTTCATTTTTCTATGATGCATATGTGGTATGGCCTCTTAACCTAGTCTGTAGGTACAGTACTCACGGATTGAAATGCAGGAATTATGGTCTCAGTAACGCACATACTTTTGAGGACACTACGTTAAGTTCGAGTCATATTGGCGTAATTTCGACTAGAACGTGTATATCAGAGCCAAAATTATTCTTAGAGACTATATTTATCACGACATGACGTGGTTATTTCGAGCAGGTGTGCATACCAGTTATCCCCAAAAAATTGATGTTGCGTTTGAATCCCCAAGTACCGTACATGAGGAACTGCAGTGTTTTGTCCTCTTGTGATTTCATTTCAACAGTAATTACTTATCTTTGATCTGTACAGTTCAGAGCAGATGTTTTCAGTTGCCGTCATAATGTCATTGAAGTTTCTAACACGTTTGCCCTGTTTGTTTCAGTGTGTACGTTTTGGTCCTTTATAAGCAGTTCCCTTTAAGTAGCTTGGGTGGTGTCTCAATCTCATTTACGTTGTAATTCTGTGTGACTAGAGTTCTTGATGAGAAGCTTTGTTAACTTAGCTAAGCCTATTTTTAATATTCTGTGTCAAGTGTCCCTGTTTTTCGTTATGTTTCTCGTCACTCAGGAAATTTCGCTTACTTTCTGCCTTGGTGGTTTACCGCCTTAAATTTCTGCTTCAGATGTCAGTGTAGTAATGGTTTTGTTCATTGTCTCTCTGTCTGTTTTCTCGGTTTTCCTCTCTTTGCTTTGCATTTCTTGCCAAACGTATTTCTAAGCTCGTGTATTTTTATTTTGACTTCTGCTAGGTTGGCCTGTGGCTGATTTTCCTCTTGTTGTCTTGAGGCTGAAGCTGTTATTGCCCTATGATTTTACAGCTTTGCACTTGTTGTTGAGGCCAATTATAAGCTCGTGTGTTTTTATGCCAACTACATCTGGGTTGGCCTATATTTTAGTGGCTAATTTCACTCTTCTCTTCAGATAGAGCTGTTGTTACCCTCACAAGTCTATGATTAGGTCTGTGGTTTTGCTGCGCCTACTACATCTGTTTTATTATGTCTTCTACGTGTAAGTCCTGTTTCATGTCTACATATCTGCATAATATGTTTTGCATATCCCCAGTAGGGGCTTTCCATGTCTACTTCCTATTCCTGTGCTTTCAAAAGTTCAATATGTGTACTTCATTTCATTCGCTAAATTCCACATGTGGAGTGTTAATCTTGATAAAGGTGTTTGGCACAAATTGCGTCCACTTGTCGCTAGTTGTAAGTGCACCACGAATGCCATCGCTTTTCTTTACTCTTGTCATTGTGATGTGCACGTATAGCAACAAGTCACCGTTAACACATATTTCATGTCATTTATTGTGTACACTGCATAATTATCATGTATGATTGAGGCAGTCCTGCATTTTCATGAAATGTTGAATAAATGTCATGTTTTGTGCCTTTCATTCAGTTTTTGCATAGAATCAACTGTACTTAAATTTTGGTGTTTATCAATAAAGTGACATTATGGAATGGGGTTTCCTAATGAATACCAGGCCCTTTTGTTCGCTCGACATATTGCATGCTATTATGATGGCATATGCATAAACATGTACGTCATGCCATGAACATCCCAAGTATACGTGTGTACTCAATGCTGCCTTCCCAGATGCAGTCATTCTTATGTATTCATGCCAGGAAAGACCGAGGTGTGATGGATGTTGAGTGGCCTAGAGCCGGTATGTAAGTGTAAAATATTATTCTAAGAGAGATGTATTCTGCTTAAACAATGGGGACAATCATATGCGCAAAGAAGGAACTTCATGTAACACTGGACAAAGACGGTATGGACCTCACCAGAACACAGAGGAGAAACATGCACATTATCGCACTACCCCAACCTCTGTCCTTGTGAAATGCGAGCTGTTCGTACCTTATAATAATAACCAAGTAGCTTGAGATCTGTTATTCTTTATGGAGCAAGCTATGCTTACTCTTTTTATTGATTGTATTTTAACACACCTATTAAAAGAATAAAGGCATGGACGAGAACATAGGTAGAAAATTTCATTGGACACATGCTGGACTAACAACTGCAAGTCTCCAATTGGAATATGTTTTACAGCAATCGCAAATGTTAGTGCGGTCGGGCTGCATGCACCCCTTGTATGCAGATTTTCAGGTACTGCTGAGGAGGTTAAACTCTCAAACACGTTGGCAGATAGAAGAGAAATGCAGGGAAAAAGGACAAGTTCAGTCTTCATATATGTTTTATTTGTTGGGTTGCGCATTCAGCTGCTAGAGAGAGATGCTAAAAAGCACTATGCATGCGCGAACGCTATCTTGTTTTGTATTCTTCAGATAGTATTTCGTTTGTTTACCGCCTGTCTTACGTAATACTTCTATGGGCTCTATTGCCTCCTCAGCTGCGCTTTCTTTTTTTCTAATATGAGCGAACTCACCCAGTTTTACACTAGTTTACATATCAATATACCTTCTATGCGGACTGTAACAAGCCACGTCTGTCAATATACGCGCACGATGTGCAGTAGTTGTTTAAATTACTGTACATAGAATAATGCGAGCAGCATATAACCTCACCGACCGAAGAAATAATCAGCATGACCATGTGACCTGATTTTGTCAGCACTTGCCAATAGTATCACATGGCCTAACTCGCCCACGCAGTCGCTTCATGCAATCGACGGTGAACTCGAACTGGTCGGCCCCGCGCCGACAACGTATATCTGAGTCTTTCCTTCGGCTGCGCACGGCGCTGTATTAAATATTGCTGCGGCGACCGTTTAAACCTTTCGGTACCGACGGTCCAAGAAGAGCGTGCCAAAGTCATAGTTGCTTTCGTAGTTTTTTCTACAGTAGAAAGGTTGGCTTCTTCGCACAAAACGCTTGCTTTGAAAACGTAGAACAATCCATTCCCTGTTTTGCGAGGGGTAGCTAGCTTTCTGTTCCTTCGAATCGACCAACGAACGAACGAGTAATGTCACCACACTAACGATACGAAGAACTGTTCAGCGACGAATGATATGCAAAGGAAGTGTACCGAATACGAAATACTGGCAACGCCGCACACACGCTGGAGCAGCGATGAAGAATCTCGGAACGATGGCCGCCGTAGACTTTGCTTCTGTGAAGCGAGCACGCGCTCCCCGAACAGACGCCACCGGCGTACCCTTTCAGCATACCCGAGGCACGTCCGCTCGATGAAAAACGCACGGCGCAGCAGTGCCCGAGCTGCCCAAGCGTCTGGCACATCCAGTGCGCCCGCGTGCTTTCGCATTCGTAGTTTCCTGGTGGACACTCTAGAGGCGCTGCTGTGGCTGCTGGGAGAGGAGGTAGAGGCGAAGGGGTGCGGTTGGCGCTACTTTAGTTTATTTTTCAGGGACTTTAGCGTTCGCCCCATAGTAGATGACATATTCGGCGGCGCGGGGCGCGTCCAGTGCGAACGACGCTGCGTTTCGGTGGCAGGGGAGTTTCGGTCGCTGTAGAAAGCGGATGTTTAAGTATGAACTAGGCATAACGGTCGTCAGCCGGCGTGCCTGACCGTTCGTTGCGGCTGTGTATTGTGAGGGGTGTTGGGCGGCGCGTCTTCCGAAACCGGCTTTTAGGAGTGAGGGTGCCTGGTGCGGAACAGTTTCCAGGCCGATTCCTTGTTAGGATCTTTTTGGTAAGCCGGTGTGCATCCACGTCAGCGGTTTTTGCGCGCTCGCTCGCATGTCAAAGCCGTCTCGTCTTGGTAGTCGGAGACAGTCGCCTACACTGCGGTTAGGTAGTGATGATAATGGTGGTGAGTTGTGATAACCGACATATGGAGGCGCGGTTGAGAGGAGTTGCTGCTTCGTGTGATGCTTCGCTCCCACTCTCGGGCGTGGCCCCCGGAGCTGCCCTGCGCTGGCAGTCGGTCCACCGCCACGGTGTCGAACATAAACTGCCGTCCCCTGGCGCCTGCGTCGGGCGCGGGCGGTGGTCCCGCATATTCCTGATCTTCGTGCCCGTCCTTCTGGACAATGGCACTGGGGAAAGACCATGCAGTGTACAGGTGTCATTCATTCATTAGCGTGGCAGAGAGCCAAACTTGAAATTTTCTTTCCTGTGAGCGTGGTTACAGCTTAGTTTGTCTTATGCTCTGCCAAATGAGCGATGTGATGTAAATTCGAGTGGGTTGTTTCTGCAAGGCGTAAATATGCTTAGCTCCGGTGAACTTGACGCGGGATTTCCACTAGCAATTTCCTGTAGTGATATGGTTCATCGCCCAGTGTGCATCTCGGTATGTTGGCGTAGATGCACAGCGAAATTATAATTTTGGAGCTAGTAGAATATTATGACAATCTCTCAGTCGTCTGGATCAGTGCTGACCTGTCAATACATGTGCGCAACTTTCTGCCTTGAAGCTCGTTGTCAGTGCCTGCTGACGTGCCTGTTTCTTTGTCTCTCAGCTAACCGGTGAAAATGCGCGAGTGCATATCTGTTCACGTTGGACAAGCGGGCGTCCAGATTGGCAATGCCTGCTGGGAGCTTTACTGCCTGGAGCATGGCATTCAGCCCGACAGCCAGATGCCCAGTGACAAGACGATCGGCGGAGGTGACGACTCCTTCAACACTTCCTTCAGCGTTACTGGAGCCGGCAAGCACGTGCCCCGCGCTGTATACGTCGACCTCGAACCCACGGTTGTCGACGAAGTCCGTACTGGCACCTACAGGTGTGCAGCGATTTCTTTTGATCGCACAGCTTCTGTGGGTCTGTCGCTGACTGTAGCCGCTTTGCAGGAAATGAATGTTGGTCAACAAACTTCAACCCATTTTTGTACATTGACACATTCGAATCTTTTGTTTAGAGTGGTAGAGCATGTGGATATGAACACTTGCACAGCCCATAGCTGCGACAAGCTTCTTTTTGTTTGAGTGATAGTGCAGTTTGGTGTCATTATAGAGCCTATCGGCATATTTTTATCAAAACAGCATTAAACTGGCCACTCTAGACAGCTGAGAATATGTGTACTTCTCAAAATGCATGACAATTACAAATGTCACCTCAAATATACACTACTCATAATGCGGGTAGTAAAGCACTTCAGAGTAAAGTTCTGGGGTCAGTGTAGGTTGAACGTCATTAAGAGGACACATAATAGCTTGTAACTGTAATTCCTGAATCTTTAATGTGGCTTGCGATAAGGAAAGTTTAATATGCCATTGGGAATAAAGGATGCCTTTGTGGCTGTTCACTGCAGTCGCCAAAGTACCAGCCCTATTTTGTGCAGCTGATGTGGATAATCACGTCGGGACATTCGCGACATGTATTAATCGTTGTTGACTGCTGCAGGCAACTGTTCCACCCCGAACAGCTGATCACTGGCAAGGAGGATCCAGCAAACAGCTATGCTCGCGGCCGCTACACGATCGGCAAGGAGATTGTGGATCTGGTGCTGGACCGGATCAGGAAGCTGGCAGACCAGTGCACGGGACTGCAGGGTTTCCTCATCTTTCACAGCCTTGGAGGAGGCACCGGCTCGGCCTTCACCTCGCTTCTCATGGAGCGCCTCTCGGTGGACTACGGCAAGAAGTCCAAGCTCAAGTTTGCCATCTATCCAGCCCCACAGGTACTTATTTTCTATAGCCTCCCATTCTGTGCTGTAGTTTGCGCGTAGAGTACCCAGACACTATGAACGTGTCGGCGGCCCGGCTTTCTGGCTCGGCTGCTGGCTAATCTTGTTGGCCCAGGAGCTGCTTCATGTCAGTTGTCCACGCCAGTGTTTCTGACAGCGTACCTGTCCCCAGTCAAGTGCGACTGGTGTGGGCTGCACTCCTGCATATTCCTGTTCTTCGTGTAGTCTCATCGGACGAGTACACCAGGGAGAGACCATGCAGGAGACATCACCTTCTCGCACCGCTTTGTAAATGCTCATCTATTGCATGCTGTGCCAATTGGCAGTTCTTGTTAAATTCACGTCTGTTGCCTCTCGGTTATTATTAGTTCACGCAAGGCGTAGCTGTTCTACTGTCACTTTGTTCTCATCCTGCTAATACTTCAGTAGAGCACTGGTCTAGTCAAGGAGTGCCCTTTACAATGGCAGCTATTGGCTCAATGTATTTGCCATGGTCAGTAGGGTTTCAATTGAAGTGGCTGGCAGTGGTGTGTGCTCGTCCTCACTCCACCTCTTCTCATCGCAGGTCTCAACAGCAGTCGTGGAACCCTACAACTCCATTCTCACCACTCACACCACTCTCGAGCATTCAGACTGTGCTTTCATGGTCGACAACGAGGCAATCTATGACATATGCAGGCGAAACCTCGAACATTGAAAGGCCCACCTACACGAATCTCAACAGGCTCATCGGCCAGATCGTTTCCTCTATCACCGCCTCTCTGCGGTTTGATGGTGTCCTGAACGTCGACCTGACAGAGTTCCAGACCAACTTGGTGCCCTATCCTCGCATCCACTTCCCCCTCGTCACCTATGCTCCTGTCATCTCTGCCGAGAAGGCCTACCATGAGCAGCTCACTGTCGCTCAAATCACAAACACCTGCTTTGAGCCCGCCAACCAGATGGTCAAGTGTAACCCCCGTCACGGAAAGTACATGGCCTGCTGTCTCTTGTACCGAGGGGATGTTGTGCCTAAGGATGTAAATGCAGCCATTGTGGTCATCAAGACCAAGCGCACGATCCAGTTTGTGGACTGGTGCCCCACTGGATTTAAGGTAAGTTGCTGCTACCTTGTGCGTCAAGCCTAGCGTAATTGAGAGAACCAGGAAGTTCTAAAGCGACTATATAATAATGAGAAACAACAATATTGCCACGTTACGTAGATGTTATTTGTGTATTTCGGAGTAGGACTTCACATAACAAATTGTAGTGCAAACTGAAAATAAAGAACAAAAAAGCCCCCCCATTCATTTTTTTCGCTGGCCTAGAATTTATTATAAAGATGCGAATCTCTTCAGGGAGCTCAGTATGAAACTTCATTTTTCGGTCTTTCGTTGCTGCACAACTTCATTTTGATCCCTTTCTCAAATGCTAGCGAGTTCAAAAGACTCGTAGAATTCATTGTGGTTTTGTGTGTGAGCAGTGGCTTTTCTTCAAACATAGCTTGTGTTTACAATGGGCTATTGTGGCCTTGTGCGTTCTTGGGTGTTCAATCACTACACCCGATTCGTATTGCAGGTTGGCATCAACTACCAGCCCCCGACTGTTGTACCTGGTGGCGATCTCGCCAAGGTTCAGCGTGCTGTGTGCATGCTGTCAAACACAACAGCCATTGCAGAGGCCTGGGCACGCCTCGACCACAACTTCGACCTCATGTATGCCAAGCGGGCATTTGTTCACTGGTATGTCGGCAAAGGCATGGAGGAAGGAGAGTTTGCCGAAGCCAGGGAGGACTTGGCTGCCCTCGAGAAGGACTACGAGGAGGTTGGCATCGACTCTGCAGAGGGTGCTGAAGATGTTGGTGGGGAGAAGTTTTGAGGAAAGGCGTCGTTGCCCGCCTGCTCGGGGCCATGGAATAAAAGCAGTGGTCATTGCCCGAGATCTGTTGATTCTTCATATTGAAGCACTTAGTATTTGTTCACGCCATTCAGTGGCTCCTGCCATGTCTAATGCAAGTTTTCAGTGGTCTTAACAACGAAAAGCATGTATGTGGGTTGGGGTCTTGCTCCGTGCTCTCTCTCGTTTTTTTGTAGCCGTGGATAGACCGGGCAACTGAATTTGTGGGGCTGCTTGTTTGTGACAGCGAACTTTTTTTTGCTTCTCTTGGCTTCAAGACGTAAAATGCCACTAAATCTTCGAAAAAAGGTAACACGGGTAGAGTGAACATTGAGGTGGCTACTAATAGATGGTGTATCTGATAAAGCACCACCTCCGAAGTCTGTACAGAGCGTGTGCAAAAGGGGCTCTACAGTATCGCTGTGCCTGTCTTGTAGACCCTTCCACTGTTTGCCAACACAGTCCCTTGATAAGACCCGGTTTCGTTCAACTATTTGCTTTAATAGCATTGGTGGACCACGAGGGCTTCAGAAATTAGCGCGCCGATTTTCCAGTTTCTCTATATTTCTCAAAATAAATTCAAATATTAGATCTATGTGAAAGTTCTAAAACATTCCCGTGTACTTTACACACGTTTATTTAATGTGAAAGACTTTGAAAGAGATTTTCCTTACGCTTGAAAACGTGCTTTTAGTTTCGACGGCAGGAGCTGGTATATGAGGTGACCGGAAGTTATTTTGGGTACAACGCTTGTTCTAGGAAGTCTCGCTGTTTCCAGGTCAAAACCTCTGAATCAGCGCTTACACATTTTTACGGAGTAAGTTTGCAAATATGGCACGCATTAAGCAGTTTCCTTTGCTTTATCTACAATAGATACATTTCCAAACATGGTGTACACGCGCACTACGTACAATGTAGTGGGAGGTTACCACCAGTAGCAGGGGGTAGAGAATTTCGTACATGTCGCAGCTAGGCTTGATTTGTAAAAGAACCCTTCAGCCTCGAGTACGTGAGCAAGAAAAAAAAGTTACCGAATCTGCAACGCATTAAATTGAGATAAAGAATGGGATATTGATCCCTTTGAACGAACTTAAAGCACGGAAACATTTTGACGAGCCAAATTGCAGCTGGTGGTGCAGGTGATTTTCAAAATTTAAAATATCAACTTCGTAAACCAGCCATGCCGTTTCTGGCATGTTTACTCTACCCGCCACGTGCTTAATTTATGTACCTTATAGACGCGAAGAATTGAAAAGATGTAACACGATACAATCAATATAACTGTTATTCACATATGCGAATTGTAAATAAATCAATCTCTATAAGCGGTCGTTATCTATAAGGCTAGGTGCAACGCACGGAGGAAGGAATGGGGCAACGAAAAACATGGTAAAACCGAGGTTTCGAGATAAGTACAGCCATTATTTTTCTCTATTTTTCTTTTTCATACCTACAAGTTCAACACTACGAAATTTGAATTGTCTCATGAATGGAGAGTATAAGATCGCACGTTTCGTGCTTGCCGACATACCTATAAATGTCTGCAGTGTATTTCATTGTGTACATACAATAAATGATCAGACAACAGCGACTTTTCCCCTGAAGTACCTATTCAATATGACTATATCGTTGCATTCGTTGACTCGTAAGCCCATCGCCAATGTCAATTACAAAGGGATTAAACGTTTGTTGAATGACGAGCACCATCGAAAGGCGTTGAAGACAGCAAAGGGTGTTACATTGCGTTCAAACCAAACCCGCAGTTCGTGACACACGTAATTATGGGGGTTGCCACCTTATCCAATGTACCCACACCTAAGGTCCATAGATGTAACCTGTTCTTGATGAAAGCAGAGAACACCTAATGAAACATCTTTCGTCCAGGCACTTTACCCGCTCCACCCCACAGGCACCACAGGTTTCTTTGTATGTTCTGTTCTCATTCATCGTCGGCGCCAATTCGACGCGGAAGAATGCGATGTGTGACGTAGAAGCACTGGTGTCACAACCAAGCGCGCTAGAAGAACGAGTGCACAACTTTTTCAAATACAATGAAATGTATATTATTCTAAACAAACGTATCCTTACTGCATAAATAATATTACAGTGTTTGAAATAAAAAATACAACCTAACGTTTTTGTGAGCTCTAATTATTGAAACATTACTGTGCTTGCGTGGCTGATTTGGGTGCCTATATAAAGCATCTCGCCGCACTACTTTTTGCAGACCCATCAATTTACGGGCGTACCACAGAACACCTACCAGTTTAGAGAACGGAAACTGTACCTTTGGGCTGTTGTATCAAAAGGCACAAAATAACATGCAAACACGTAGCGGCGGCGTACTGAACTGCAATACCGTGAGGCGAGACGGCGCTAGTAGTACTATCATCATCAATAAACAGACGCTTTTTTTTTGTTGCAGGGGGGGGGGGGGGGGGGGCTTGCGGCTGGTTCGCGCCGTCACCTGCTGTCACTACCGAGTGCGCTAAAAGAAAAAGTGCGCAGTTTGTCAAAGTAAAAAAAGCACATCCTGCTATAAACAAACCCATTCTTGCTTGCAACATTTTTATAAACATTGTTAAAAATAAAATAAAGTCTACTTAATGTTACCATGAGCTATAATTACTGAAAAAATACCGCGCTTGCGCGGCAGATTGGGACAACGTTTATAGACTAGGTAAGTTGCAAAACTCCCCGCGTCAGACTACTCGTCACACGGCGCCGGGACAGCTTCCGGTTTGGTGGCGCTGGCGGCGCAACAAGCTTCCGCTAGCAGACGAAAACGCGTAGTCGTCGTGGCAAGACGCCGTGGTGGCCGTTCTGCAAGAACTTTGCCAACAGTATATTATCGAGATTTGTAGTGCTGCCGCAGATACTTAATACTGCGTAATATTAGGCAGTGTAAGGCAAATACTGTATAATTTTGGTTTTCTGAACTGCCCACAATAAACAATGCTTGATATATATAGCATGGCATACGAGTTGTCGGTTAGTTGCTAGTTAGTGTGCGTTCACAATAGATTTTTAGACGCGAAAAACCTAATTACAATGTATGGCATCCTTTTTTGTGGCCGTGTTTTTCGGTCTTGAAAATAAATTACAACTATGTGGCGCAATCTCGTGGCTTTTGTCTGGTTATGTAGTCAGCTGTTTTTTTTTTCATGTCAGTCACATTCTTTAGCAACATGGACCGTCGAAGAGCTACGCGTGCGGCCATTTTCTTGAGTATGTCTTCCCTCTGCTTCTTATGGAGTTCCTCTAATGAAGCCTTTTAACACAGCTGCAGCCAAAGCTTCGAGCAGAGACCACATTTTGGGGTATCGGTGAGCACTTCATAGTCATTACTCACGAGTCTGCCTGTTGATGCATTGGGACAACATGAACACACTTGCAGCTTTACTTTGTGTTCCAGAAGTTCGACCATAGGGTGATGGCATCTGCATTGCCAGGCGACTTGGCTAAGCGATTGTGACGGCTGCTAATGGTGACTGTCTTGTCTTCTGCGACGAAAACGCATTTCTGCACAAATAGCGCTTTTTTTCTTTGAGCCCTAGAAACACCACAAGATATCTTGTCTCGCCATCCTCAACAACTTTCCGCCAGCATGCAAACAAACGTTTTCTATGTCTTTAAGCGAAATGACGCCACTAGTTGACGGCATGTCGGGACTTATTTCACTGTCTTCGAGCTCAGTGCTCGGAGATAGTCTATTTTTTTCGCCGATGATAGTCTGGAAAAGACCCCACTCCTATCGGGCAGCTTTCGCTTCTTCGTCGCGGGCCCCGCAACAAAATTAAGCGGGCAAGGTAAGCGGGCGAATTCTGGAATATTCGTGGAACGCATCCTTCGACGAGGTCCCACTTTCCTCTTGCGATTTATACCTTCTTACCATACGACGTTAGTAAAGGTCTTCAGGATGTCCTTCTCATGAAAGAGCATATCACACACACGTGAGGTGCTGGGCAGTTTCTTATCTGCACGAAGAATAGCGTGGTCCCATACCTCTCGCTGCTCAGGTACACGTAGGTTCAAAAGAAATGTTGTGGTGTTTCTCATTTCCAGTAGCTACTCTACAGCCAAGAACGCAACATCTGGGCATAATGAAAACACGCAACACATACAAAGCAGAACAGGGCGCGCTAAAGCATAAAACTGTTCACGCAGAAAGAAGCCTCCCCGGATAAAGAGGCACTGCAACATGCAGAGCCAACGGAGGTTACGGGAGTGACATGAGCGAGCATGCAGTGAGTGAATCCGGATGTGACAGCAGCGCCACATTTGTCGCTGGTAGCGGCGGCGCCGCGTAACATCGCTCAGTTTTGCAACTTACGTTGGATTGGGATACCTATATAAGGCATTTTGCCGCACTACCAGCACTACTTTCTCAGACCCATCAGATAACGGGCGTATTTTGTCCACGTCGCTGCTTTGGGCCGTAAACCCATCAAGTATGTATTTGTGACGCTATGATGACTGGGTGACGTGGCCTGGCTCATACCCCATGTTTATTCCGTTCTGACTTCTTCCTTCTCTACTTCTACTACAAGTCACTGCCTTCCTACGTCACAGGATTCCCCCTCCCCCCGAAAGAATGCGCAAGTTACAATCAACAAAACAACAAAAAGCATAAAGTGAAGAATGTCAAAATGCGCGGTAGTTCGATTTCAGGAGGGAGTTTTAACTTAAGTCGCACAAAAGCTTCACAGTATAGGGCAGCAGTCCGGTTAACGCAGGAGTTCTGGTGGGCGAGGCTGATGGTTGCGTCCTGGATAACACAAGAATGCTTTGGACGTGGAGATAGCGGAAATCGCAGCCGGCATTCTTGTGAAGAACAAACGATGTTCGAACACCTTGCAGAATGGACAGTTCAGATATCGTAGGCATCGAATTCTTCGTCGTGGCACAGGTCGTGCAGACAGCTTGCGTGCGCGTTGATCGAGGTTGATTGGGCGCTGCCTGTGTTTCTGCCGAGTACAAGGGGTGCTTTTGTGGCTTTTGGAAATTTTTCTATGGCGATGTCGCAGATGGTTTGACGGAAGGCACATTCTTGATCTTTGGTGGAGAATGTATACACGACGATGTGCCTTTTTGCAATGTTCTTCAAGCCCTAAGAGTGCACTCGATGAAGTTTTGTTTCGCCGTTGACAATGTTGAAGTATTCGTTGATGTTGTAATTTCTTCGTTTTGTCAACTTGCTTGTGGTGTGACATTGATCGTGTTGCGCCAGGATTCTTAGCGAGTCCTCCGCAGTCTTCTACGACGCCAATTAATGCAACTGTTTCCGGTGCAAGATAATGTGCTGGGTTTGATGCCCTTGATTCTTCTGTATTTAAAAACCGTTCATTGTTGGTCGTTGCCTGAAGCGTACTTATGTCATCAGAAGTCGCACCTGCGGTTTTGTTTTCATTATATGCAGTGAGGTTGTATACTGGATTCACGTCGCTTCGATCTTGTGATTGATCAACACTCGACGCCTCTCCAGAACACTTTTCTTCACAAGATGCTGATTGTGAATGCTTCTGTCTCCGTGTAACTGCTGAACTGAATACTTTGAACAAATGAGATTCCTGTGAACATTCGTTGTCTGGGTCGGTTTCGTGCGGATTTACTAACTCGTCATGCGTAAATGCTACGATCTTGTGAGGTACTTCATCAGGTTTATCAGTAAAGCTGATGACAGGAGATGGAACTGCTGAGCTGAATACTTTGAACGAATGATGTTTCTGTGAAGATTCGTTGTCTGGTTTGGTTTCATGTGGATTTACTAACTCGTCGTGCGTAAATGCCGTCACGCGTCCGAAGCCGTGTGGGCCATATGTGCGACACGAAGCATCAAGTGATTCGGGTTGTTCAGTAATACCTGAAGTATTATGGTGCCGTAAATACATTGGAAATGCCGATTTACTTGCCCGTAAAAAAAACCAACCGTAAGTTCGGTCTTTTGGCAAAATGGTCTACATTCCTATCGGCATACGGTGGCATTACCTTCTCTGCTGCGACGTGCAAGTCCCTAGTTGGTGTTGTAATACATGAAGTGTATTTGGACGAGTCATACGATGGTACAATGGTGGAATATTTTCTCTGAGGTCTCGTTTGGGAAATAGGCTTACTGCGGGAAGACTTTGCGTAACTCTAATGGGCGAGTTGAAAAGCTTTCCGCTGATGGAGTATGGACAGGTCTTCATCGTATTCCTTGAAACGGCTGATCATTTCTTCTTTGATCTTTTTCCAAGACTCATCGTTCTCGAAGATGTGGGTGAGGTAAAACTTGAATGCCTCACCTGAGATGTAGTCGGTGAAGTTTATGATCATCTCCCGTTCCGACCATGATGCAGCGGCGGCATGGAGCTCGAACAGGTTGAACCAGTCCTGTACGGGTCCGTCGTCCGCTGATCCGGTGTACTTAGAAATGTCAAGGTCGTCTGATGCTGCTGTCATGATGCTTGGTGGTCTTGGTGGTCCGCGTTCGGTCACTGCGTCTCGCTGAAGTCTTCGACGATGATGGCCGGGCGATGAAGTGGTTGCCAGGTCTTCATCCTGCCGACTCGTGTGACGCTATGATGACTGGGTGACATGGCCTGGCTCATACCCCATGTTTATTGCGTTCTGACTTCTTCCTTCTCTACTTCTACTACAAGTCACTGCCTTCCTACGTCACATATTTATTCAGCTATAAGTTGGTTTTAGAGGCGCTTTTATGTGCGATGAGTTTGTTGAAAGTTTCTATTCTTGCGCGTAATCCAGGAAATGTCGCGGTGTCGCGATAGCTTGGATTGCTTTGTCGGCTCTTGTAAGCCTAGCGCCGGCATGGTCCGAAATTTATTAATATTTTTATGAATCAATAAGTACCTTTGAATCTACTGAGAACAAGCTGCGGTGCAGAGTGAGTGGGTGTTCACTTACAGTAATCGGAGCGAATGTATACGAAGTCCTGTCGTAGCCGGTAAACGTCTCCTCATAGGCCTAATTTAGGTGCGATTGGTTGCTGAGTGGGTGTGGGGTAATTAATCTAGTTTGGAAGTTAAGCCAATGGTTAAACTGACTGCGTTACTGAGCTGAGCAGTTTGCTTGCGGAGGTAGTTCGCCTGTCCGATCAACATTCCCCCACCGTCCCCGCCCGGCTAGTTTAACGTCTTCAAAATTCATCACTGGCCGCGTTCACACTGAGCATTCCGGCCGCTGAAAGTGCTCCGAATCCGGTTCGGCGGTGGCGAGATCCACCGAAAGGGCCCTCTCCGCGACGATCACTCTCCTTTTCCGCGACGATCGCTCTCTGACCGATTTTTGCGGCGTCTGTCACCGAATCGGTCACCGCGGACCAATAGGAGCGCTAGTCAAGGAATTTTGACAAATGGCGGCCAAGCCCTACTCACTTGTTATGCCGCAGTGCACGTAATTGAATGTTGAAACTAACGGGAGTTTAACCTACTCTGTGCCTACTTCACCTCCGTATTTCGTGAAAGAGGTGACCGAGCTTGCCGTTCGCGTGACCGAGCTTGTTGCGGTCTTGCAGAGCAAAACTAACCCACCAACGCCGCTGGCGTCGGTGGTTTTTCTGCTCTTCGTGCATTACAAAACAGCCACTTGCCAGTAAAGTAAGCAGTACTGTCTTTTCTTGTTTCTTGCGTACGAGAATCGTCGAAGTATACACCATCGGATAGCGTAGTAGCGTTTGCGAGCCGCGACAACAACCGGGTGACAGCGCATCCATCCCGCGTTCGCCCCGTAGTAGATGGCATATTCGGCGGCGCGGGGCGCGTCCAGTGCGAACGACGCTGCGTTTCGGCGGCAGGGGAGTTTCGGTCGCTGTAGAAAGCGGATGTTTCAGTATGAACTAGGCATAACGGTCGTCAGCCGGCGTGCCTGACCGTTCGTTGCGGCTGTGTATTGTGAGGGGTGTTGGGCGGCGCGTCTTCCGAAACCGGCTTTTAGGAGTGAGGGTGCCTGGTGCGGAACAGTTTCCAGGCCGAGGCCTTGTTAGGATCTTTTTGGTAAGCCGGTGTGCATCCACGTCAGTGGTTTTTGCGCGCTCGCTCGCATGTCAAAGGCGTCTCGTCTTAGTAGTCGGAGACAGTCGCTTACACTGCGGTTAGGTAGTGATGATAATGGTGGTGAGTTGTGATAACCGACATATTGAAGCGCGGTTGAGAGGAGTTGCTGCTTCGTGTGGTGCTTCGCTCCCACTCTCGGGCGTGGCCCCCGGAGCTGCCCTGCGCTGGCAGTCGGTCCCCCGCCACGGTGTCGAACATAAACTGCCGTCCCCTGGCGCCTGCGTCGGGCGTGGGCGGTGGTCCCGCATATTCCTGATCTTCGTGCCCGTCCTTCTGGACAATGGCACTGGGGAAAGGCCATGCAGTGTACAGGTGTTATTCATTCATTAGCGTGGCAGAGAGCCAAACTTGAAATTTTATTTCCTGTGAGCGTGGTTACAGCTTAGTTTGTCTTATGCTCTGCTAAATGAGCGATGTGATGTAAATTCGAGTGGGTTGTTTCTGCAAGGCGTAAATATGTTTAGCTCCGGTGAACTTGACGCGGGATTTCCACTAGCAATTTCCTGTAGTGATATGGTTCATCGCCCAGTGTGCATCTCGGTATGTTGGCGTAGATGCACAGCGAAATTATAATTTTGGAGCTAGTAGAATATTATGACAATCTCTCAGTCGTCTGGATCAGTGCTGACTTGTCAATACATGTGCGCAATACATGTGTCTGCCTTGAAGCTTGTTGTCAGTGCCTGCTGACGTGCCTGTTTCTTTGTCTCTCAGCTAACCGGTGAAAATGCGCGAGTGCATATCTGTTCACGTTGGACAAGCGGGAGTCCAGATTGGCAATGCCTGCTGGGAGCTTTACTGCCTCGAGCATGGCATTACGCCCGACGGCCAGATGCCCAGTGACAAGACGATCGGCGGAGGTGACGACTCCTTCAACACTTTCTTCAGCGTTACTGGAGCCGGCAAGCACGTGCCCCGCGCTGTATACGTCGACCTCGAACCCACGGTTGTCGACGAAGTCCGTACTGGCAACTACAGGTGTGCAGCGATTTCTTTTGATCGCACAGCTTCTGTGGGTCTGTCGCTGACTGTAGCCGCTTTGCAGGAAATGAATGTTGGTCAACAAACTTCAACCCATTTTTGTACATTGACATATTCGAATCATTTGTTTAGAGTGGTAGAGCATGTGGATATGAACACTTGCACAGCCCATAGCTGCGACAAGCTTCTTTTTGTTTGAGTGATAGTGCAGTTTGGTGTCATTATAGAGCCTATCGGCATATTTTTATCAGAACAGCATTAAACTGGCCACTCTAGACAACTGAGAATATGTGTACTTCTCAAAATGCATGACAATTACAAATGTCACTTCAAATATACACTACTCATAATGCGGGTAGTAAAGCACATCAGAGTAAAGTTCTGGGGTCAGTTTAGGGTGAACGTCATTAAGAGGCAACATAATAGCTTGTAACTGTAATTCCTGAATCTTTAATGTGGCTTGCGATAAGGAAAGTTTAATATGCCATTGGGAATAAAGGATGCCTTTGTGGCTGTTCACTGCAGTTGCCAAAGTACCAGCCCTATTTTGTGCAGTTGATGTGGCTAATCACTCTTGTCGGGACACTCGCGACATGTATTAATCGTTGTTGACTGCTGCAGGCAACTGTTCCACCCCGAGCAGCTGATCACTGGCAAGGAGGATGCAGCAAACAACTATGCTCGCGGCCGCTACACGATCGGCAAGGAGATTGTGGATCTGGTGCTGGACCGGATCAGGAAGCTGGCAGACCAGTGCACGGGACTGCAGGGTTTCCTCATCTTTCACAGCCTTGGAGGAGGCACCGGCTCGGGCTTCACCTCGCTTCTCATGGAGCGCCTCTCGGTAAACTACGGCAAGAAGTCCAAGCTCGAGTTTGCCATCTATCCAGCCCCACAGGTACTTATTTTCTATAGCCTCCCATTCTGTGCTGTAGTTTGCGCGTAGAGTACCCAGACACTATGGAGGTGTCGGCGGCCCGGCTTTCTGGCTCTGCTGCTGGCTAATCTTGTTGGCCCAGGAGCTGCTTCATGTCGGTTGTCCGCGCCAGTGTTTCTGACAGCGTACCTGTCCCCAGTCATGTGCGGCTGGTGTGGGCTGCACTCCTGCATATTCCTGTTCTTCGTGTAGTCTCATCAGACGAGTACACCGTGGAGAGATCATGCAGGAGGCATCACCTTTTCCCACTGCTTTGTAAATGCTCATCTATTGCATGCTGTGCCAATTGGCAGTTCTCGTTAAATTCACGTCTGTTGCCTCTCGGTTATTATTAGTTCACGCAAGGCGTAGCTGTTCTACTGCCACTTTGTTCTGATCCTGCTAATACTTCAGTAGAGCACTGGTCTAGTCAAGGAGTGCCCTTTACAATGGCAGCTATTGGCTCAATGTATTTGCCATGGTCAGTAGGGTTTCAATTGAAGTGCCTGGCAGTGGTGTGTGCTCGTCCTCACTCCACCTCTTCTCATCGCAGGTCTCCGAAGCAGTCGTGGAACCCTACAACTCCATTCTCACCACTCACACCACTCTCGAGCATTCAGACTGTGCTTTCATGGTCGACAACGAGGCAATCTATGACATATGCAGGCGAAACCTCGACATTGAAAGGCCCACCTACACGAATCTCAACAAGCTCATCGGCGAGATCGTTTCCTCTATCACCGCCTCTCTGCGGCTCGATGGTGCCCTGAACGTCGACCTGACAGAGTTTCAGACCAACTTCGTGCCCTACCCTCGCATCCACTTCCCCCTCGTCACCTATGCTCCTGTCATCTCTACCGAGAAGGCCTACCTTGAGCAGCTCACTATCGCTCAAATCACAAACACCTGCTTTGAGCCCGCCAACCAGATGGTCAAGTGTGACCCCCGTCACGGAAAGTACATGGCCTGCTGTCTCTTGTACCGAGGGGATGTTGTGCCTAAGGATGTAAATGCAGCCATTGCGGCCATCAATACCAAGCGCACGATCCACTTTGTGGACTGGTGCCCCACTGGATTTAAGGTAAGTTGCTGCTACCTTGTGCGTCAAGCCTAGCGTAATTGAGAGGACCAGGAAGTTCTAAATGGACTATATAATAATGAGAAACAACAATATTGCCACGTTACGTAGATGTTATTTGTGTATTTCGGAGTAGGACTTCACATAACAAATTGTAGTGCAAACTGAAAATAAAGAACAAAAAGCCCCCCCATTCATTTTTTTTTCGCTGGCTTAGAATTTATTATAAAGATGCGAATCTCTTCAGGGAGCTCAGTATGAAACTTAATTTTTCGGTCTTTCGTTGCTGCACAACTTCATTTTGATCCCTTTCTCAAATGCTAGCGAGTTCAAAAGACTCGTAGAGTTCGTAGTGGTTTTGTGTGTGAGCAGTGGCTTTTCTTCAAACATAGCTTGTGTTTACAATGGGCTATTGTGGCCTTGTGCGTTCTTGGGTGTTCAATCACTACACCCGATTCGTATTGCACGTCGGCATCAACTACCAGCCCCCGACTGTTGTACCTGGTGGCGATCTCGCCAAGGTTCAGCGTGCTGTGTGCATGCTGTCAAACACAACAGCCATTGCAGAGGCCTGGGCACGGCTCGACCACAAGTTCGACCTCATGTACGCCAAGCGGGCATTTGTTCACTGGTATACTGGCGAAGGCATGGAGGAAGGAGTGTTTGCCGAAGCTAGGGAGGACTTGGCTGCCCTCGAGAAGGACTACGAGGAGGTTGGCATCGACTCTGCAGAGGGTGCTGAAGATGTTGGTGGGGAGAAGTTTTGAGGAAAGGCGTCGTTGCCCGCCTGCTCGGGGCCATGGAATAAAAGCAGTTGTCATTGCCCGAGATCTGTTGATTCTTCATATTGAAGCACTTAGTATTTGTTCACGCCATTCAGTGGCTCCTGCCATGTCTAATTCAAGTTGTCAGTGGTCTTAACAACGAAAAGCATGTATGTGGGTTGGTGTCTTGCTCCGTGCTCTCTCTCGTTTTTTGTAGCCGTGGATAGACCAGGCAACTGAATTTGTAGGGCTGCTTGTTTGTGACAGCGAACTTTTTTTTGCTGCTCTTAGCTTCAAAACGTAAAATGCCACTAAATCTTCAAAAAAAGGTAACACAGGTAGAGTGAACATTGAGGTGGCTACTAATAGATGGTGTATCTGATAAAACACCACCTCCCAAGCCTGTACAGAGCGTGTGCAAAAGGGGCCCTACAGTATCGCTTTGCCTGTCTTGTAGACCCTTCCACTGTTTGCCAACACAGTCCCTTGATGAGACCCGGTTTCGTTCAACGATTTGCTTTAATAGCATTGGTGGACCACGAGGGCTTCAGAAATTAGCGCGCCGATTTTCCAGTTTCCCTTTATTTCTCAAAATAAATTCAAATATTAGAGCTATGTGAAAGTTCTAGAACGTTCCCTTGTACTTTACACACGTTTATTTAATGTGAAAGACTTTGAAAGAGATTTTCCTTACGCGTGAAAACGTACTTTTAGTTTCGACGTCAGGAGCTGGTATATGAGGTGACCGGAAGTTATTTTGGGTACAACGTTTGTTCTAGGAAGTCTCGCTGTTTCCGGGTCAAAACCTCTGAATCAGCGCTTACACATTTTTACGGAGTAAGTTTGCAAATATGGTACGCATTAAGCAGTTCCCTTTGCTTTATCTACAATAGATACATTTTCAAACATTGGTGTACACGCGCACAACGTACAATGTAGTGGGAGGTTACCACCAGTTGCAGGGGGTAGAGAATTTCGTACATGTCGCAACTAGGCTTGATTTGTAAAAGAACCCTTCAGCCTCGAGTACGTGAGCAAGAAAAAAAAGTTACATAATCTGCAACGCATTAAATTGAGATAAAGAATGGGATATTGATCCCTTTGAACGAACTTAAAGCACGGAAACATTTTGACGAGCCAAATTGCAGCTGGTGGTGCAGGTGATTTTCAAAATTTAAAATATCAACTTCGTAAACCAGCCATGCCATTTCTGGAATGTTTACTCTACCCGCCACGTGCTTAATTTATGTACCTTTGTCACACCTGTCCCGTTATTAGGGAGGCGATCGCCGGGCTAATTCCAAGAGCCGAAGTATCGGCCCCCTGAACCGCACCACGAAAGCGTGGACAATTTAGAAGTGGTCCTTTTTGGTGCGCCAGCGGACGCCGGCTGAGGCCCAAAGAACAAGTCAGAGCCGAGAGTTGATAAACAAACAAATTATATTCTCAATAATGGCAGATCGAAAACAATACACAAAAATGCACACTCCACAATAGTTGTATACAATATGTCACCAATCAAACCAATCAATCGACGTACGACACAATACAATCAGCCACACTTGAAACAACGGACACGGACAACAATACGCACTACAATGCAGTCGCATGCATTGAACAACCAAGACACTTACAGACTAAAGAGATAGAAAACCTATCCAGTCCAAAGTTCTTGGAACAAAAGTCTGGATGATACTCTCCCGAGAATCACTCACTCAAAGTCCAGCGTTGTTGTCGTTCCGCCGTCCCCTGAAGTTTCTCTTCCAGGAAACCTCGCGTCCTCAAATGGCCACTCTCCAAGCTTCAAACTTCTTCGCCGGAAATCCGTCGGCTTCACACACGCAGCTGTTGCCACGCGTCCTCGCTCGATAGCGGTAAACACACGCTCTTGCCTGTAGCTCGAGCCTTCACCCACAGGTGGAAATCCTCTTCATCTCCGGCTTCGTCCCTACGGACCAAAACCTTCGCCGACTACACGGCGGAATCCCTACGCGCTCTGGCGCTAACTTCCGTCTCCTCCTGCTTTCTCGTCTCGGCCGCTCGATTAAATACCTTCCGCGCCACCTTCCAGAAATTTCTCGTCCTTTCGTCGGCGCGATACGCAGCGAAGGCTGGAGAGAGGCGAGACGGTTTGTCTGCCCTCCGCGTCGGATGACTCAGCTCGGCGTGGCCACGCCTCCTTCGTTCTAGAAATATCGCGGGCTTGCTGGGCCGCCGATGTGGGGTGAGGAGGTTCGTCTGCGAAGCCATGCTTCTGCGGGAAGAGCGCGTGCCCGGGGAGCCTTGGATGTTTTCTTTTTTTTTTCTTTTGACCTTGCGGCGTTTCTCCCGCCCGTTGTCGCAAGAATTTGGCGGCGCGCTCATTTTTTAGCGCTCGTTCTGTGACAACCTTATAGACGCGAAGAATTGAAAAGATGTAACACGATACAATCAATATAACTGTTATTCATATATGCGAATGGTAAATAAATCAATCTCTATAAGCGGTCGTTATCTATAAGGCTAGGTGCAACGCACGGAGGAAGGGATGGGGCAACGGAAAACATGGTAAAACCGAGGTTTCGAGATAAGTACAGCCATTGTTTTTCTCCATTTTTCTTTTTCATACCTACAAGTTCAACACTACAAAATTTGAATTGTCTCACGAATGGAGAGTATAAGATCGCACGTTTCGTGCTTGCCGACATACCTATAAATGTCTGCAGTGTATTTCATTGTGTACGTACAATAAATGATCAGACAACAGCGATTTTTCCCCTGAAGTACCTATTCAATATGACTATATCGTTGCATTCGTTGACTCGTAAGCCCATCGCCAATGTCAATTACAAAGGGATTAAACGTTTGTTGAATGACGAGCACCATCGAAAGGCGTTGAAGACAGCGAAGGATGTTACATTGCGTTCAAACCAAGCCCGCAGTTCGTGACACACGTAATTATGGGCATTGCCGCCTTATCCAATGTACCCACACCTAAGGTCCATAGATGTAACCTGTTCTAGAGGAAAGCAGAGAACACCTAATGAAACATCTTTCGTCCAGGCACTTTATCCGCTCCATCCCACAGGCACCACAGGTTTCTTTGTATGTTCTGTTCTCATTCATCGTCGGCGCCAATTCGACGCTGAAGAATGCGATGTGTGACGTAGAAGCACTGGTGTCACAACCAAGTGCGCTAGAAGAAAGAGTGCACAACTTTTTCAAATACAATAAATTGTATATTATTCTAAACAAAGGTATCCTTGCTGCATAAATATCGTCACAGTGTTTGAAATAAAAAAAATACAGCCTAACGTTTTTGTGAGCTCTAATTATTGAAACATTACTGTGCTTGCGTGGCTGATTTGGGTGCTTATATAAAGCATCTCGCCGCACTACTTTTTGCAGACCCATCAGTTTACGGGCATACCACAGAACACCTACCAGTTTAGAGAACGGAAACTGTACCTTTGGGCTGTTGTATCAAAAGGCACAAAATAACATGCAAACACGTAGCGGCGGCGTACTGAACTGCAATACCGCGAGGCGAGACGGCGCTAGTAGTATCATCATCAATAAACAGACGCTTTTTTTTTGTTGCAGGTGGGGAGGGGGGCTTGCGGCTGGTTCGCGCTGCTCGCTTCCTCTGGTTTTTTCTTCTTTCGTTGCCCAATGGCGTTTCGCGTCTGTAATTATTGCCAGGGAACCTAGCTGGCCTCGACTGGCAAAAACAACGTCAATCAAGTAAGGTTTGCATCGCTTATTGCGAGTGTCCAAGCCGGTACAATCAATGGATACAGTCGGGTCCGAACAAAACAAGCCACACATAGATATCGACAGCTTTCAACCCATGTGTAAAGACTCTTGAAAGCTAACAAGCATATGCATATAACTGAACATCGAAATCGCTGAATGAACGCTGCTCTCATTGTGTTGCGGCGCTCGAGTTTAATAGCGTGGCTTCAGGACAAGGGTCCGATTCAGCCGTCAGATTCGGCGCTTGCCCCGTAGTGTTGATCTTGAAGCGAATTCCTGATGTGGAATCGGGAAGGAAACTTGCACATTGCCGATAGATAGCTCGCGCAGTTAGAGCAATGTAGTTTTTCTAAATGTGTTAAATAAGCAATTGTGGATGCGTGCATTTTTGAATCTTTCTCGCTCTGCAATGCTGCAATGAGTACTTCACAATTATGCAATGTCGCGTTGTGTCGAGAGAATAGGCACTAGTTTTATAACTCAGCCGTGAGCCCATATCATAGGTATTATGTATTTAGGGGATGGACCTAAAAATATTTCAGGCTTGCTACATTTATTGTTAGAGTTAAGTTACACAGTTACCACAGCTAGAATTTCTCGTCGTAGGTAATGACCAGTCTGCTGAGTATGCAGCGAACATGTATGCTAAATGGACAGTTATGAGGTGTGTGCTTACAGATCGAAAAGGCCCAATTCTAAGAAAATAAGCTTCAGGTATGCATTGTACAATTTTGTGTCTGTACATCTTTGTTGGTACTCTTACATCACACTATCTGCTCAGCCCTGAGCACAATCCCTTTTTGCATAGACATATCCATAGAACTTGAGTACTCTCTTGCAAGCAAGCACTCCTGAAATCAATTGGTGGTACATGATGTGAATCTGTCCGAATACTGGATCAATAAAGGTCACATTTATTAGACACTTGTTATTGTGTTTACTTTTTCAGTATACTTGTGCTTGAAAATGAAGTTGTTTTCTCCCTGCTGCTTTTAGAGGTTAGGACTTGAAATACGTACTATCTTGCAGTGTGGCTGCAGATAAGTGAAGATCATGTATGTTTCAACTACCTGTGCGATTTCCTAGATTTTTTTTCATGACCGTAGTGCACAGAATTTCACTTCGTAGTGGTAGACACTACAGTTATGACAACCTAATTTAAACAGAAGCAGATGTGCACAAAGAAATCTGGAACGTTTTTCTGCCAAAAAAAACAGTACCACATGCAATGAACACAATCTTGCTCTTCATGACAGTATTCAAGTCTTTGAGGAAGCTGTGCTGCAACTGCTCATCACCTTTATGATTTATTATTTTAGGAGCCCATTGAACATATGTGCAAAGCTAAAGCAATTGAGTGCAGTTTTATGAGCTTTGGTGCATCTTTTTGTAAACTTGTATGAGCTAAACACAGTTAATTAAGACAAAACAGTTCTGGGTGTTGTTGGTAAACTGTCACAAGGCACAACTAAATGTCTGAAAGCCTGTTAATGCCCATCACTGCAGGTGTGTTATGTAGTGCAATTAATAATTTCCGACGATTCACATGCCAACTATGAAGTGATCGTGAATCGTACAGTAGTGGGCAAATTTAGATTGAATCTGGCTTCCAGGGGTTCAAACAAATGACATTGTATCCTCACAGGAGACAAGACTGCTTGTCAAAAAATTTGCTTTGACCCCTTGTGTTAACATATTTTTTATATTTTCAAGCTTCCATCTTTTAAGGGTCTGTTTAGTTCATCTGCACCTATCTGAGCTAATTCACAGCTGTGCATGAGAAGTTCGGAACTTGTGCGGCAGGAATTCAACGGTGCGGCATCACAAGTGAATGAGAAGGTGCCGACAAGGTGGAATCCTTATTTTTGTTCGCTTGATTTAATGAGGTGCAAACATCTTGGCAAAACACGCCGCATTTATAGGGGTGGGTACAGCACTTACGTCTAATGCTATGTTGTTTGTTAAGCTGTGCGAGCGGCTGCACCAAACCAGCGCCGTCAGAGCAGAAGGTACAGGAAAGTCATGAAATAGTTTTGGTGCTGTACCTCTCCTGCGCTTTTTGAAATGAATGGCAAAATTTAGAAGATGCCATTGCTGCGCCACTGAAACGAATGGCGAGGTGGAGCACTTTGTAAAATGGATCATGTGGTGCAGGCGAATCGAACAAACTCTTAAGCACGCAAGCGTCTTAGCATTTCACCCCCATCGAAATGTAGCTACAGTGGCTGGGATCAAACAGTGTGTTGTTGAGCTCAGCAGTGCCACACAATCTAACTAATAGTGAAACAGTTTCAACATTATTGAAGTATAGATTCCATGCCACGGTAGGCAGGCAATGTTTGTAGCCAATCTAAAGCACCTCTCCACGATATGCGCGGTAAAACATTCACAAATACAGCATTACATGTGTGAGGTTAGAGATGACCTGTTGTAGTGGACATTCATATGTTTCAACGTGCTTGCAGAGTGGACATTCGGGGGTAGTCATCCTGTCATTGCATGGCAGTCTGGAAAACAAATAACATCACCAGACAATGCATGAAATTTTCCAAAGTAAACAAATAAACTCAATTAATTAGTAAACAGCAGTATTTTATACATATATGTAGTGGTACCTCATAAGACGTATATCACTCAGGACTGCTTCTTCACAGGCATGTCATGTAGCAGGTTCCTTGCCCATTGTACACATTTGCTTCCATGTCAGGTGGGCCAGGAGGCTGTGGCCGAAAAAGAAGTATTTCTCATTTATGAGACACTTCCTTTGTCACACTATAGCAAAACCAGACCCATAATTATGTGATGTTTCTCAAACGCGACTGCAGTAAACTATTAACTAGTAGGTTTTTCGCACTAATATATGGGCTAGCTAAGAAAACACAAGCGAGGCGACAATGATTTATTTGCCTTCATTCATCGCAACGGCCTGGTTGGTGTTACCTGGTGATAGAATTTTAGAATTAACTATTGAGTTAGCGACTCGTTCCCACATGAAGCCATTCACGCCGCAAGTAACGCACGTTTTTCCGGTTACAGATTGAGACGTTCAACAATTTTAAATTTTAATACTGCAATGCGCTGCCACCAAGTGACGCCTACGCAGTCATTGGCAAAAAAAGCTACATATGTTGAAATGAACCAGCTAGCCCCGCAAGCAACCATCCTTAAAAAACTGAAGTGGTTTCTACTCACCGGCCCGGGCTTGCAACGGTGTTCATCCGATGAAAGCTCCAACGGTTGCTTCGTTCCCCGAAAGTCACTCGAATTCCCTTCTCGAAAGCATTCGAAAGAGTCAAAATAAACAGAATGAAAAAGAATGTGTCAGTCGGCAGAGGCTCGAAATATTTACAGCGAAACGAAACAGCCCGAGACACATCCGAACGTGCCGCGAGCCGTCACCTGCCGTCGCAACCGTTGGCCGCCGCAAACTTTGAAATGAGGATAATGATGTCGATAGGCTGCTACTGACATTGAGTCAGCTTAAGCAAAAACTAATAAAAAAAGTTAATGACGCAGCACATGTTTAAAAAAACTACTTGCTAGAAGAACAAAATGTTTTTATGTGTAGCGGTACGCAAACATGTGGCGTTTGATTATTTTAAAATAAAACTTTGCCCCGACGAAGGCGCCTCTACAAAAAAGTGAATAGTGCTGCTGGCGGATAATGCAGAAGAACTTCAAAAACTGGCTGACATTTGTAGTGTTGAGGCAACGTACCTAGGCCTACATTTTAACCCACAGAAATCTGGAGTCATGGTGTTCAACGAGGAAGCTCATGTAGCACCAATAATGATACAACAGGAAGCCATACCATTAGTAAATAAGTACAAATACTTGGGGATCTGGCTTAATGAAGGAAAAGGCTACCTGAATGCTCATGAAGAACACCTCAAACTGAAAGGGAGACGAAATGCAGCAGTAATGAAACATAGAGCACTTTGGGGACACAATAAGTACGAGGTAGTACGAGGCATCTGGAAAGGGGTAATGGTGCCGGCGCTCACGTTCTCTAATGCCGTATTATGCTTAAAGTTAGATATCCTGTCGGGGCTGGAGGTTAACCAAAAGGCAGTCGGCAGGTTAGCTCTGGGAGCTCACAGTAAGACTACAAACGAGGCTGTACAAGGCGATATGGGTTGGGCTTCATTTGAGGCGAGGGAAGCACAAAGTAAAATACGATTTGAGGAGCGACTTAGACATTTAGATGAGAAGAACTGGGCAGCCAGAGTGCACAGATACCTGTACCTAAAAAGTGTGGACACCAAATGGCGGAAGAGGACGCGAAAGCTGGCGACTAAATATAACTTGACCGCGGCAAATAAACAAAGGGGGCCAGTTAAAAAGCAAGTGAGGGAAACAGAGACGCTCATGTGGAAAGAGAGGATGGAAAAGAAGGGATCGCTGGGAATCTACAAGGCAAGCAAACAAGTGATCCGGAAAGAGAACTTTTATGACAACAATAAAGGTAGTGCGTTGCTCTTTGAGGCGCGGGCTGGCTGCTTGAGAACTCTAACTTACAGGAGCAAATATTCGTCACAGGATGAGACATGTGTTGGATGTGGCATAAATAAAGAAACAATCGACCACATAGTCATGGAATGTCAAAAGATTCAGCCGGATAGAAATGGGGGGAAGGTCACACTTCCTGAGGCGCTGGGCTTCGCGGTTGATGGAAGCATTAACTGGTCAGCAGTAGGTATTACTAAGCAGTGGCTGGAGTATTGGTGGAGGAAAAGCAGAGAAGTCGATAAAATAACATCCCAGCCAAGAGTAGCGGCTGGGCAAAATTAAAAAGACATCCGAGTTGAGGGACAGAATTTAAACTCGAACTATTAAGGTAGGCTAGATGGCGCATGCCGTCACCCCGATTCAAAGGAGAGGCCTTTAGTCATCATCATCATCAGCAGCAATAGCGCGAGTGGCGAGAGAGGTTAGTAGATCCACTCTGAGTGTTTGAAGCAGAAATGCGCCGCTACGTGTGCGCCGCGGTAGGAAGCCTACATACGCCGGTGCAGCGTATGTAGGCTCCCTACGCCGTAGTTGATTTTTTCGCCCCCTACAGGTGAGCACTTCACGGTCCTTGGGTGTATCCGTGGTTATAGTGAACTAGAAGTACTCTAGTGGTGCGACCGGCCAGGCTCTGGCGCCAGCCTTTCACACGGATGGCGCGAGGTGGCGCCACTGCTCCATTTCCTAGGAACTTCGGCTGCGTTGACCGGCCGTCGCTGGCTCCTTCTGAGTTGCAGCTATGGTCAATTCTAACGCGCGTGTTTGCTTCCTGGCTCATACAAACGTAAAATTGCTAGGTTAGTTATTGCGTGGCTCAACGGTTTGTATATACGTAGTTTGGCCAAGAATATATATATATAGATATTCATATTTACCACACGCGCTAATAACATTCGCTACAAAGCGATTGCTCATCACCATCACAAGCTTACGGCGCGCTTCCACTATAGTTTTGGTGCTGGCTTATTACATAGAAGGTCATGGTAAGGACACAGTGCTCAGCATCGAAAATGAAAACAGGAACATCTTTTTATTTATTGTGATGGTTGGAAGAGTACAAAAAATACAAAATAACAAAATAAATTTCACTAGTTTAACAGCTGTTCAAAACTATTACGAGGATTCGCAAAAAGAAGACACGTGAGATGGACATGTGCAGAACTTAACATCTACTGAGCTTTAGGTGCTTGGCTGATTCTCGTTTTTTAGCACTATTCTGGTTCACGCTTTTAGTTAGGAAATGCAGACGAGTAGTGATGTAAAAAACGATGACCTCAGCTGCAATGCCTTCAGAATGGTCACGACAACCAAGCCCATTTTTTTTTGCTTTGCCTTAACTTCGCTTAAAATGTCGAGTATGCTATCAGCGTGCAGCTCCAGCAAACTGAAACACGTTGTGAAGGCTTTTTCTAAATCATGAACAAACTTAAACAACAGGCTAGACGGATAAAGCAGGCCACCTCTGTCTTTCATGTGTGTCAATTGCGCAAGGTGTTTGAGACTTTCAGCAGACTCCTTTTGCATTAGAAAAAGTTTACGGCACTCTTCGCAGCCAGACTTCAGTAGGCATTTTCTAGCTACATATCCTGCTATATAAAATGTTAGCCGGTTGTCACTGGCAGATATAATGCATGACGCATGGTCTGGCGCACTCTGTGGGAGCGAGCTCTGCACGGCAGCTACATTGTCACTGTTTATAAACTTGTCCATTAAGCGCTGTTTACCAGATGGAACATTTTCAGCACCTGAATTTGCGGGTAGAAGGGCATGGAGCACTGCAGGCTCACAGTTTCCCTTTGAAGCTGAGTGAGCAAGATTGTTGAAGCTCAAGCAGTTGATAGTGCTAATAAACTGCTGTGGTGTTGGGTGCGTGTTACATCCAGACGACTGCCTGATAATGCCAAACACATGCTCAACAGGATCTTGGCTTACTCTAGATGTCATTAGGTACCTGTAGCCTAGCTTCTCAGTGAGATACTGAAGCAAAGAAAGCACACTTGACACTGTCACTCGCAGCCCAGCTGCTGTTGACTGGCTCAGGAATCCTTTCTGCCCCTTCGTGTGGTCTTCCCATGATTAAAGATACTCCTGAAACGATCGCAGCTTCTCAACACTTGCTGAACTTGGGCGCAGCAGCTTCAGCTGGAAATCGTGAAGTCATCATTTGCACAAGGTCATGGATGATCCTGTGAAATGAACAAAAGCAGGATGAATCTGTGTTTGTGAGCAAGAGTCAGACTGTGATATGCAAGGTGAAAGGTGCAATCGCAATAAAACCACAATGTGATGACACTTACTTGAAAAACTTTAGTGTAGCTGTGATGTCACCACAGGTATCTTCAATTCCTGACTTGTACAGCTGCAGACCATGCATCACTTTTTCTCCGAAAAGCTGAAAAGCTAAAGATACTCTCATCTTTTCAAAATTGTTGGGGTTCGTGTGGCTTCCGGTGATTCCATGCATTGCCTGCAATGTGACACTGCAACCATCCAGTTCCAAAGCTTTGCGTACGAATTGTAAAGATACCTGAAAGGAATACCAAAGTGAGAAACTGTTAGAAACAAACAGATTGTATCAATAAACTTGTACAGCATGCTTGGTGATCAAAAACAACTTACCCGGCCCTCAGGTGTTTCGTAGTCCGACCTTAGTAGTCCATTCCTCAGGCACTTAATTAAGTGAGGAAAGTCCGACAGAAAATGGAGTTTGCGCGTTGGGTCCACTGGATGCAATGTGCTGCATTTCGTTACTGTCAGTGATGCTTTGATGCCCATCACAGACCACATTTTCCGATTCCAAGTGGCACCATCAGACGTAATGAAATCAACCTTGAGTCCGGCCTTCTCAGCTAAAATGACGGCTTCAAGCATTATCTTCGTCAGCAGGTTCCCATTTATGTTTCCATGAGTCGCAAATGCAGCGAGTATTTGCGTCCATTTGCCAACAAAGGGCACAAAAATTATCACCATACCGTGATCACAGACACTGTGCTTATCTTTGTCAGACGTAAACTGTCCCAAGTCAACGAAGCCATCAATGCGGCCTTCACTGTTCACTGAGAGGTGCTCCGAGAGTTTCAGTTCATCCACGATGAGTCCTCCATGGCATAAAAACTCGTCCATAGTGCAAGTCTTTTGCTTCAGCACATCAAAGATTTTATTGCTAAATCCAAACCCAGTTCTGTAGCATTTTAAATATTTGCGAAGCGTAGTCTTACTGGGGAGAACTAAGATTTTTTTTTCTCAAGTGCTCATACAACCTTGCACTTTTCAGCTTCACAATCAAACATTCGAGCACCCACTCATTTGAAAATATCATGCCTTTAGTACTCTTCCGTGAAGAAGCTTTGAATATGTGGAGAGTTGCCTCACACTGCTTCTCTGGTAGGAGAGCTACTTTTGCATTGAAATCTTCTTCTGCGATTGCCACATTCTTGGCAAGCATGACACTCAACTTTTTCTTAAGCACACATGCCTGATTTTGAAGACGTGCTGTCTTCTTCTTTTGTTGCGTCAGTCGTGAAGAAAGGGTTTTCTTTACAGGCAGGTGTACACGACAGTTAATGTACGACTTTCTTGTCAGTAACGCTTTCCTAAGGGACTTGCATTCTGTACAACTTGAGCCTGCAAATGAACAAACAATGCATACGTTAAAATCACACCCCTCAATACCTGAGGCAATGTGGTAATGTTATGGGCATCCTAATGCACTTTACGTCTACTTACCTTCAGAAGAAACTTTTCCGAAGCAGCGTACGCTGATCACGGATCGTCCAGCAGTGTTTGCTTCAGCTCGATGATGTGCGGTCAGCCGAGAGGAAAGCGGCTTGAATTCTTGTTTACACATTGCTCCCTTGCAGACAGGGCTTTCTCGAGCTTCTTCCAATACGGATGTGGCCTCAGCAAGGGATTGCACGGGTTTCTCTTGACACAAAACACCTTGATAGAAGACTTGGGCTACAATTTTTCCTTCTGTGGACATAAAGCACACAGCTTTTTCATGAAAAATATCCAGTTTTGTACGCTTGCTTATCACTGTCGTCACAAATATTAGATCGCAGTGGCCAACTGCTTCTATACGACACCAGTAGTTTGCAGGAACTTCAAGTGTGCGAATAGCTTCAATTGAAAGTCGCGCACTAGTGGCAGCATTAAAGTCCATGCCTTCCATTTCACCGCCGTCGCACACTTCGTCAGGTGCATCAGGCCTGCGCCGTTTTCTGCTTGCGCCTTCAGGAGGTTTGGCTGCTTTCCTTCTCTCGGGTCTTTGCTTGGGCGCAGCGACGGAAAGGTACGCTGGACAACCTGGCAAAAGCGTTGGCATGGCATCAGGCACCAATGACGGTTTTCCTCGGGGAGTGCGCACTTCACAGCCATTTATCACGTGCACATATTCGCGCAGAATATATCTTGGCTCGAAGTGATGTTCGCACACCGCTGATGTTTCGGTCAGAGGCTTGTCATCCCTCCGGAGGTTACGCTCCCACTTTCTGCGGAGATCGTCTTCTCTAGGAGCTGCAAACAACGATGCCTTCGGGGCGCCCGGGTAGCCGCTTCGGCAACCCGGAGCAAAACAGTGTGAATCCGTCCTCCGCTTCAACATGTCACGAGCTACATGTTTGTTGGTACGGAATACCTGAACAGGTAAAGACAGCTGCTCCACAACGGTCCGTGCGAGAAAATGCAGAGCAGAGTATACCGGTACACGTGCAGTACAGTAGCTGCAGACAAAGCGATGCGCAGGATACCGGCAGACGTGCTAAACTAACGCGCTGAATCACCAAGTGACCGCGCCTCGCCTAGGAAAAGGCGCAGTAGCGCCACGAGAAACCCTAGCGGCGGTCCGTGGTATTTCCGACCGCCAAGAGAGGCGGCGTGGCCTGGCGGTCGTGCCACTAGAGTACTTCTAGTTCACTATACCGTGGTGCACCTTTTTCCTTCCTCCGTGCCGTGGTGCTTGGTATCACAGGGTAGCCATCATGAATAGTGCTCGTATGCTAACATTGGGTGATGCTTTAGTGGCTTTTTAGTCTCGTGCCAACGCCTACTTTATGAAGGTGCCTGACGAACGACTCGTGTTTTCAGCGGAGTCACCCTGCCTTCATTTTTGAGCAAGCGCCGCATAATGGTGCTCGCTGCCGACACTATTAGGCTCAACGGAATGCACATAGATGAATGTGGCTCCAAAAGTATGGGTAGTGATCACAAACGTATCAAGCTGAGTTTTGGAAGAGCAGTGAAAGTGGGAAAAAGACAAGATGAGCAACTACAGGAAAATTTTTATTCAGGAAGGCAAATAGAAATAGCTACAAAACAAATTGAGAAAGTAATCACTGAGAATAATAAAACATTGTGGACGTAAAAATTTATTAGACTGTTTGAGCTAGAGCTTGCTAAGGCACGTGACAAGTCACCCCGGATAAGAAGACGCAAACCCTAGAGTTGGTGGGATGAGGAAGTTAAGAGAGCCATAGCGAAACATCAGGAAACATCTAGGGAACACAGGCATGCTAAGCAGTGGGGTGAACCGACAGATGATGTTGAAAGAAAATGGGACATCTTCCTAAGCTGTAGAAATGAAGCATCCCTTCTGATCAATGAAAAGATTAGAAGAACGGGGGCTCAGTGGCTGGCAGAAGTACATAAAAGGATAGAAAGGCAGCTGCGAAATTTTGGAACCATCTAAAGTCCATAAGAAATGAAACGAGCCTAGAGCGGAGGTTTATAACTACAGCTCAAGGTGCTAGGCTGAAAGGGGAAGAAGCTGTTGAATATATAAGAACAAGAGTGGCAGAAAATTTTCAACAAAGAAGTGCCGTATGAACACAATAGACAAGGATGGATCAAGTGGCGCAATGACTCTATTTTCACAACGAGAGTGGGAAAGGGCTGAGAAGAGGGTTCCTAGTAGTACATCAACAGGCCCAGATGGCATTTCAATTATGCTGATAAAGACATTGTGTCCGAAGTCTACGCAGACTTTGAGAGAGGCAGTGAGCAAAATAATAATCGATGGTGAAGTCCCCGATGGATGGATTAGCAGGATGAGCATGATCTATAAAGAAAAGGGGGACAAAGCTGACATAAACAGCTATCGTCCTATAACAGTGACATCAGCGGTCTACAGGCTGGCGATGCAGATTATAAAGGAAAAACTGCAGGCATGGATAGAGGATGAGGGGGTGCTGGGGGAACTGCAGAATGGGTTCCGGAAACACAGGAGGTTGGAAGGCAATCTGTTCTCACTTACGCACTGCATCGAAATAGCTCAAAAGGAACACAGGCCCCTGTGGCTGGCATTTTTGGATATCAAGGGAGCGTACGATAGCGTGGTTCAAGAGGACTTGTGGGGAATACCGGACACACTAGGTGTGGAAGATGGAGTCACTAATCTTTTAAAGGATATCTATAAAAGTAACAAGGTAGTCATAAAGTGGGAAAAACAGGTATTCAAGCCTGCAGTCACCTGTGACACGGGGGCTTAGGCAGAAATGTCCTCTGTCATCTTGTTATTCACGATGTACCTACAAGGATTAGAGGCCAAATTAGAGGGAAGTGGACTGGGTTTCAACCTCTCTTTCATCAAACAAGGAAAATTCATTGAACAGGCTCTACCATCGATCATTGATGTAAGCAGCTGATATAATGCTAATAGCCGACAAGGAATATTTGCAGAGATTGATGGACATCTGCGGTAATGAGGGAGATAGGTTAGATTTTAGATTCAGTAAGGAAAAATCAGCAGTCATGATTTTCAATGACAATGAAGGTAGTCAGCTTAATATACAGGAGGTCACGCTAGAGATAACAGATAAATACAAATATCTGGGCGTATGGATAAGCAATGGGACCGAGTACCTAAGGGAACACGAAATATACGTGACGACTAAAGGTAACAGGGATGTAGCAGTGATGAAAAATAGGGCACTGTGGAATTACAATAGGTATGATGTTGTGAGAGTGATACGGAAAGGGGTCATGGTTCCTGGGCTGACGTTCGGCAATGCGGTCTTGTGCATGAGATCAGAAGTTCAAGCAAGATTAGAAATTAAGCAACGTGGAATATGTAGGCTTGCCTTAGGAGCTCACGGGAATACACCAAATCAGGGAGTACAAGGTGATATGGGATGGACATCATTTGAGGGCAGGGAAGCTAGCAGCAATATAATATTTGAGAAGCGATTGAGAAAAATGGGGGAGGAGCGTTGGGCTAGGGAGGTTTTCAGCTACTTGTACATGAAGAATGTCGATACAAAATGGAGGAAGCGAACCAGGAAATTGACTGGTAAATACTTAGAAAACAGCAGGTGGCCAAACCAAAAAGAACTATTAGTTAAGAAGAAATTGAAGGAAACGGAAACTGACATGTGGAGAATTGGCATGATTAAGCAGTCCGCTCTAGAGATCTATCGAACCTTTGAGCAGGAAATTGCCAAAGAAAGGATCTATGATAATACTCGGGGTAGTTCTCTACTGTTTGAGGCCAGGACAGGAGTATTGCGAACAAAGACATATCGGGCCAAATACGAAGGGGTAGACACAGTATGCAGTGCGTGTGGAGAGGAAGAAGAAACTGCCGAACACTTAATAATGTTCTGTAAAGGGCTTCACCCTATAGTTCAGGATGATGGCGCAGAGTTTTTCAAAGCACTGGGGTTCAGGGACAGGGAGGGCAAAATAGACTTTAAGCGGGTACACCTAACTAGAAAGAGGTTATCTGATTGGTGGCTAAAGTCAAGGCACGAGTGAAAATTAAACCCTTCACTGCAAAGTACGAATCGTCAATCTTACTATTTAAAGAAAAAAAAAGATAAACCTATTCGTTAGTACACTAAGTGTTACGGCTAGGTGGCGTTAGCCGCCGCCCAATTTAAAGGTTACAGCTACATCCATCCATCCATTCATCTATTCATTTAAGATTTGTAATTATACATGACTTGACAATAGGTATAGTGCGAGTACAAAACGACGACATAGAGACAAGAAGGACACGAAAGAAACGAGCGCTAACTGACTGTTTCTGAGGCTATGCAAAATGTCGAGTTGTTGCATCGTTTGCCACAAGTAGCGCTAAGCACTGACACTAATTAAAAATTAAGGAGAAAAAGGGCGTGGCAGCTGTTTTTGTTCTCACGCGGCAGGCATCTGAATAGAAAAGGCGTCGCTCGACGCGTAACTCTACCTCACAGAGGAAGAAAAGATGTTGTTTTCTTCCTCCATGCTATACCTAGAGCGGGCATCTTGACACAATTTTTAAAAAGTGTAAACGTAGTTGCCTGCAAATTCTCTGAAAAAAATGATTTCAGATATATTTTTGTGATTTCTAGAACTATCAGCAATTCTTGCAATGTGAACACGCGCAAAAAAAACCTAAAGAAAAAAAAAGAAGTAGAGGACATGATTGAAAAAAAAAATGTAGGGTGGAGAAAGAGGAGATTGTGAGAGAGAGGGAGCAGCTTTGGCTCGTGGCTGGCTCTGCTGTGAGCGTTAGATACTCGTAAATTGTCGACTGCTGATATTTTCAATGTCGCAAGTGCAAGCTTTGGAAATCAGGGGAGTGATAGAATAGAAGAGAATAGAAGTCGCGTGTTTGAGTTCTTGTGACCGACTGCATCGGAAGCCGTCGGAGCTTTCAGGATGGTGACCATTCATCAGTCTTATATGGTGAGGCGATCCTTGCGTAGTGCGTGCGAACATTGCGTTGCAATCCGTCGTTCACCGCTGTAGGCCTATTTCTTCCTTTTATTTTTTAGCTAAGGTTGACCAGATGAAGGGAATAGAAAAAGCGGCCTGAAGCACTTCATTGCAGAGTCGATCGTTACTGTAGTTATTCCTCTGCGCTATACTTAACAGTAGATCCCCGCTCCCTGTTTGATTGGCGGGGTGTGCTTGAAGCTCGCGATGCGGCTGTGTATTGCAGTGTTATTCGATTTAATTCACTCAGATGTGCATGACGTCATTTGATCTGCTATTAGCGAAATCGTAGTAAATGTTTTGACTGAAAATTCCCTGCTTGTGAGATTTCTCATAATTCAAAGACAACCGAGGATCAAAATGACCACGACTTCTTTTGACAGGTCGTCGAGTGCAATAGGTCGTACATCGATCTCCTGTTTTTTCACGATCCAGAAAAATGCTTGGAAGGAATTATGTAAGTTTATCTGGGCATTGTTCGTATTATTCTGCGTATTGCCGCCGTTTTGCCGTGACATGGTCGCCCTCGTGTTTCAGTCAGCTGAAAAACTCCGTGATTGGAAGCAACAACCAGAAAACCACGGTCATACGAATGGGCCTTGTTCCAAGGTACAGTCCACATTTTTTCCTGCATGTTTTATGCTTGCTACTGATAAAAAAGTAGCATGTGATTATAAGTTATAAGAAGTCTAAACGAGAGAATAAGAAAGAAGTAATCAACAGATACCATAGTTGTTCATTTAGCAGATGTTTCAACGCCTCCTGCAGTGCGCATGCAAAGGCAGGGCTTGTAGATCTTAGACTTCTCTATAGCGGACTGTTAGCGCTGGCATGATGCAGATGTTATTTTGCAACAAGTTTTAAATGTGACTCTGACTATTGGCATAACCTTCCCAGTACTGCTGTGCTAATTATTGGAATTACGCTACAGGTTTTGAGAAGAGTTGACTGTTGGGCGAGTTGGTGCTTTGACATAGAAACCATCGTGAGAGTGCAACTGAACGCGACACACAAGTAGAAACACGAGAACAGGTGCCTGTTCTCGTCTGTTTCTTCTCGTGTGTCGTGTTTATTTGCGCTCTCACGATGGTTTCTAGGTTTTGAGAAGTTGATGTTCAATGAGTTTTGAATTGGCTCAATGCAGGTTGTTGCAGATCTTGCGTGAAGAGTCTCATCCGCAGCTTTTGTGTGAAACAGCAGTGATCCTAAACAGCCTCGCTAAAGGCACAGAAGATAATGTCGAGTCTCTTCTTGATGCAGGTGTGCTGCCAGTATTGCTTCAGGGTGAGTATAAACGGACAATAATCAGGTAGTTAGGAGATAGCTGGACAAAATAACCAACATGGGTCTGACTTTGCTTATGAGCGAACTTTTTTTTTTTCCGTGTGCAGGCTTCCAAAAGCATACACAACTGCTTCCATGCGGTGAGCAGTACTCATTTTAAGCTTGGATTTTTGCTTGTCATTACTGCTTGCAACAGCCTGGCTTGTAAATGCTGCTGCTTTGCGTTTTTACCGCATAAAGGGTGTTTATGCTGGCTGGAAAAAAGAGCACCTAGCAAACTTGCTGCACCACTGCAAAAGTGGCTGTTTGGTTTACTGAATATGTGGTTTGTTGCTCCCTGTGTTCATGAAAGCGCAGTGGTGGTTCAGAGAAAATTAGATGGGTAATGCCCCCCCCCCCCCCCACTCCCTAATTTTTGCAATGTAGTAGCAATGGTGAAGAACATGAGAGGGTTGTTTGGGTAATGCCATACTTCCCCCAAACTCTTGTTATGTAGTAGTAATAGCAGAGAACACAGCAGTCAAAGTGGTCAAGATCCAACTCCTTATTGAGCAAACTTGTGCCTAGCATTATTAAATGCTCATAGTATAATGATAGCAGTGAGCATGTTCATCGCTTGCTGATGATCCAATGTTCGGTGAAAAGCTTAGTCTTTTATATATGTGTCATCATACTGTCAATACATTCCAGCATTGTTGCTGTTGCTTGAGTAAGGTGCAGAGTGTAAATTTTGCAGTGTGTATTAAATCTGAGTAGAACATTTGAAAACAACTGACAATGGTTTCCATACGTTGAGGTATAATTTGTGCTGAGCTAGAATACACATTAAATCTCCAAGGCCCTCCCACATGGACCGAATTTCTGTGACAAACTTTGGGTAGGCGTCTTTTCCACAATTTAAGTGCTTTGGGTACCTTAGTTAGATTTAGTTGATCTCTGATTGATCCTTGCCTGCGTTTGCAATTTCTGATGTGTGGCTTGAGGCTGACTTGAATATTTAGGCCACTTTGATTGATGGCAAACAGCTCCATTTTCGCCACTGGCCTTGGCAAGTGGCTGCTTTTTCGCCGGAAGATCACCCCATTTCATTTTAGTCTTTAGGGTGTGAAACCTGGTCACCGTGAAAAAAAAAAAAAAGTATGCATGTCACTCAAATCAGAGCCCCTTGTTAGGCGCCTCATTTGGGCATTATGCATGATGCCTACACGTAAGATAAAGAACATAATACACAGAGCAATAGAAAAACAGAGAGAAATATTGGCTTTTCCATGCCTTCAGTGAGGTTTTGCACAACCACCCTCTGAAGGTTGAACTCAAGGTTCTAGTGAATCGATTGGAATACACCAAGTATGTATGAAAATAGGTTAAAGTTATTGGTTGTAGTCATTACAAAACAGTCTATTTTTTTCAGTAATTGGCAGGGTATCATATGTGGGTTAATTTTATTTGTCAAGACTTTAGGACGCTTATACATTGTTCTAAGTTCAGGCAGTCATGTCAACGTGAATGAAAATATAACATGCATAGATGAGTAACTGCTTGCTAAACATATTGTTAGACATGCAGAAAAATTACAGAAAACAATGCAGTATGGAAAGTTTGACATTTGTCCCCACCCCCTCCCCAAATCAAAAGCTTGGATCCTCTCCTGTGAAAATATATGAGAGTGGACGTTGCACGTGCATAGTGTTAAAATACTCTCTCTCCAACTTGTCAATCAGTAGGAGATGTCTAGGCTGTCTGCCAACTCACATACATGCACATGCACACAAATGCACAAATAGTGCTTTGAGGATAGACGTAGAGTGGTTGTACTGCAGTGGATAGCTTGCATGTCATGTTGCAAACACTGTTTCTCACAATGCTGGAGGACTTTCAGTATAGTGGCTAAAGTAACGTGTCAGCATACTCATTGCCATCGATGACTTGCTTCAGTGTCTCAGAGAAGCAGTCGGGTTCTTGGCATGTATATGTGAATAATGTCAGAAATATTGCGTGAGGCCCCAACAGTTGAAGACTCTTCCTGTGCTGGTCATCTAGCATGGCTGGTGTGTCATGTTTGAACGTGGTTAGATACCTTATTCACTATTGGATGGCTGCAAAAAAATGTCACTATGGACACAAGTGATCAGATATGACGGTATGTGTAATGGTCAATTTTGTGTGTTATGCTTAAGGATACAATGGTATGCAAAAATCAAATGATAACATGAACAGAGTAGGACAAGTTGTTGTCCTTCCCTGCCATTGTCCATGTCGTTTTTGTGCACTGTTAAATCTTGGAACATGAATCGATATGAACCCTTGTATTTACAGTTACAGACAGGCATAACAACTGCCAAGACAAATATGTGCTCAAATGTTGTATATACTCTTATAATGGCTGCAATTGTTTTTCAAAGATTCGGGGTGAGAATTGGGGATGTGACTTACAGACTGAGAAAAGGACACTAGCTCGTTTTTTTGTAAATATTTAGTGGGTACAGTCGAACCCATTTATAACGAACTCGAAAGTGCTGCAATAAATGGTCGTTATATCAGTAGTTCGTTGTCTATGGACCCGCCCATAAAAAGGTCCACTTGGTAGGCCACCATTTTTTTCTATGTATTTTTATGTAAAAGTGTGACCGCTGACAAGTTAGGCCTTTTCGGAAGTTAAACGACGTCCGTTTGCTCATAATTGAATTCAACCATATTCGCGATGAACTCACATCGTTCCACTGAAGCGCAATACAGCCATGTCGAACCAATCATTCCTGATTAGTTGCGTGCAGCACGTCGCTTACTGTGCTCTGGCCGTCACATGCCAGTTCGCTTGCAGTTCAGTGAATGTGCACGTTTGTGTTTTCTTCGCACATGCTTCACTCGGGATTGTGCTCGGGTGCGGCAAGTAGCCTGCTCGTTTAACCCAACAAAAAATTTTGTGAGCAACGCGCGCAAGCAGCCTTGCACGACGCAGCAGCATGAAGTGCTGGTACCACCGTCATTCCGCCAACAAGCTATCTGCAAATGACTGTGATAAGGCTGCCCGCGATGAGTCAATGGCACATTCATTGCCACCGGCCACCTTGCCATCGCTCTTTTTTTATTCTTTTGCGTTAAGGCACCGCCGCAACCGCGCGTAAGTAATTATCACTAATCCACTGGTCACTGCCGCTAGTGAAAGGCTGAAAACTTTTTGCGGCGGAGAGGTGAGCTTAGCAGTGAACTTGAATGCGAGAAAAGTTATCGCTTCTGGCATTTGTGGCTTCTTGCGTTCAAATGCATTGTTGGTTAATTGGTTAATCGTAAATGGTCGTTGACAGCGAAAATGGCATCATAAAAGATTTGCATGCGGAAGCTGACCGCAAGTCTTTATGCTGCCTTCTATATTTTATTTATATGTTTCCGTTCTGCTGGTGAAGAAATGTATGGAAAGTGAGCGACCTTGCTCGAAGCGTCCGAAATTGGCGTGGGAGGCTTGCCGCGGTGTACGATATCTTCGTCCCAAGTAAACTGAAGCGGGGCACATGTAAACGCACACCTATCACATGCTTTAGAATGCTTCTTTTAACATATTTTTCGCTTCGTATGTGCCATATTTTTACCGCAACCGTGTGGGAAGTGTTGATGATTGATTGATTGATTGATTGATTATGTGGGGTTTAATGTCCCAAAACCACCATATAATTATGAGAGATGCCATAGTGGAGGGCTCTGGAAATTTCGACCACCTAGGGTTCTTTAACAAGCACCCAATTCTGAGCACACAGGCCTACAACATTTCCACCTCCATCGGAAATGCAGCCGCTGCAGCTGGGATTCAATCCCGCAACCTGCGGGTCAGCAGCCGATTACTTTAGCCGCTAGACCACCGCGGCGGGGCATGTGGGAAGTGTTTGTGGTAAAAGTAGGAGGCTTTGAAAATTGTTCGCTGGATTTGGACTCGGTTTCAAGGGGCATAGGAAAATTGTCAGTGCACCAAAATACAGTCATAATAACCAATAAATCGTTATATCTGGTATCACTATAAGTGGGTTGGCCTGTACTTGGGCTTAATATCGTTATATCTGGTATCACTATAAATGGGTTGGACTGTACTTGGGTTTATTTTCAGTACTACTTGTGCACGTTTTCCCCGAAGACAATGTTGTGTAGTAGTTTATGACCATCGATAGTGATGCACAGCATAACTGTGCATTGCTGTCTACTGGTTTTTACTGGAAGAATACAAACTCTTATTATTGATAGGGATATTTTTTTTTGCCTCTAAGGTCACATTATCAGGTGCGTCACACCAAACTGGGATTTGATTGACGTTTTCCATCTGAGACCAGGGGCAATCCGATGACTCATTTTAGGGGGGGGGCTGTTGCTTGAAGTAACATCAGATAGGTAGGGGGGTCTTGACTTTTTTGTTTTTAGTAGCACAAAAACCCTGTCATAGCGTAAATACAGTGGGTGACAGGCACCGAAAAGAGAGAGAGAGAAGGCACTGCCCCGCCACGGTGGTCTAGGGGCTAAGGTACTCGGCTGCTGACCCGCAGGTCGCAGGATCGAATCCCGGCTGCGGCGGCGGCATTTCCGATGAAGGTGGAAACTTTGTTGGCCCATGTGCTCAGATTTGGATGCACATTAAAGAACACCAAGTGGTTGAAATTTCCGGAGCCCTCCACTACGGCGTCTCTCATAATCATAGGGTGGTTTTGGAACGTTAAAACCCACATATCAATGAGAAAGAGAAGGCACTGACACAGGCTTGAAGGGGGGGGGGTGCGAGCACCCCCCCTCTGGATTCACCACTGTCTGAGACAGCGGGTACTTGTGCTTTGTCCTTGATAACGAATTTATGATAGAAAAATGGAACTTTTCTCTGTTCTGTCCTAGCAGACATTAGCACACCATTGTGCAACGGTGGAGACAGGCTCTTTTGCTTCTTGAAGTGCCATGTCCGTCCATTGCTGGCTTTGAGTGCAATAGCTGGAAGCTCCTTGTTTTGTGCGATGTTGAAGCCTCGCCGCGGTGGTCTAGTGGCTAAGGTACTCTGCTGCTGACCCGCAGGTCGCGGGTTCGAATCTCGGCTGCAGCGGCTGCGTTTTTGATGGAGGCGGAAATGTCGTAGGCCCGCGTGCTCAGATTTGGGTGCACATTAAAGAACCCCTGGTGGTTGAAATTTCCGGAGCCGCCCTCCACTACGGCATCTCATAATCATATGGTGGCTTTAGGACGTTAAACCCCACAAATCAATCAAATCAATCAATTGTGTGATGTCGAAAGCTTTCATGTTCAACATCTCTGTTGAATGTGTGCTGCTGTTGCTCCGTCACATACTAGACAAGTGAGCCTTCTTTCCGACGGGAAGCCCTCTGCTTGCATTGGAGGGCACACCCCTGCACATTTGTTTTCTCGAGCTCATCTTCTTGAGAGTACCATAGTCTTTTATACCTTTTTCATCAACCTTGAACTTCTGGTCAGCTGCTCCTTTCCATTTTTTTTTTTTGCCTAAGTCAAACACTTTCAGTTTAAAATGATAGGCGACATGTATGTCCATCCAGATGTAGTAAGTAGTACGGGCAAACTTCTGAACACATGAGCACAGAAGCTAAGTGAAATGATCAATATGCCCCAAAGAACACATTACGCTCACTTTCTGAGATTTTGTGTGATAGACAAAAAAAAAAATGAGAAGTGCAAAAGGAGTGGTGGTGGCACTTACACCAGGTTTTCTTGGTGGTTCCCACAGAGCATTTCCTGCTGGCAGCAGTAGATGAGGAATACCCTAGAGACCAGTGATGGCAATGCCTCAGAGAAACCGTTTAATTTTCGGATGCGATGCTTTTGCTACTTGCAGGCATCAAGAACTTTGCATGTCTGTCTTATTTTGCCAAGTAGCGATATTCAAAAAGAATAGCTTCAGAATTGGTAACTACACGACAGACAGCGTAGCCAACTTTTAAAAAAAAATCACAAGTGCTGCTTATACTCTGGTAATATTAAAGTATATATTTTAGGGATTTTTCCAACAAAAGTTCTGGCTGGGTTTCACATGGGTTTTGCTATGATATGAGTGTAGACACTCTAGAGTCGACCTAGGTGAATTGTATATTTAAAAGTGCATTTTGCTAATAACATGGTTCATTGTGGCATATTGTTCCCATTCTTGAATATGTGGGTGTAGTGTTGGTATGTTTTCACTGTTTGTTTTAGGTTTTCATTTCTGAAAACTGTCGGAGAAAATCTTGGTAGTGGTGTGTAAAGTTTTCAAGACGTTTTCGGAGCTTGGTGGAGAGTATGTTCTCTTTAGTATGTTTTATTGAGACTGGGGGCAAACAGTGCCTGATGATCTGATTTTCCAGCAGCTTCACTTTAAAGCTTGCTGACAAAGGCAGTTTATTTTTAGGAAACAAGCATAAGGTGGATGTGAGGTTGGCTAAGAAGTGAGCGAAAGCATCTGAAAGAAAGAAAGCCTTTCAGATTATTAAAGGGATATAAGTAGGAAAATTGAGTTGAGCTTAACTAGTAAAACACCCACCCTAAGTACCAAAATGGCATTTGAGCAGGGGCTTGGCTAGGTAGGGCAGATGCAGGACTATATTTTGGTGCAACCGCCTGCACGAAGTTTCCACATCATGTAAGCATGTGTACTCTTTTTCTGCCCTTTTTTTAAGCCTTTACTTTCTGTTTTACTGTGAGCGTTGCCACCAGGGGATCACCCTTGGCTGGCAAGCATGAGTGGCTGGGAAAGAGAAGCATGGTGGCTTAAGTGTGATGTGCTTTTTAGGCCAGCATTCTAACTGCAAGCTGTCTTTCATGGTTAGGGTGTGTGTGTGTGTGTGTGTGTGTGTGTGTGTGTGTGTGTGTGTGTGTGTGTGTGTGTGTGTGTGTGTGTGTGTGTGTGTGTGTGTGTGGGCGGGCGTGGCAGTGTATCTATGACACTGTGTGTTGTGGCCTTGGGGTTTTCGCATTGCGTGAGAGTGCGGTAAGGGACAAAAGACAAAGACTCCCTTGGGACAGAGAACGAGTTAAGCAATGACAGATAGTGCGATGATGAGTGAGCTTGATGAGTGATAGTGCGATGATGAATGAGAGAATTATTTTGCTTTAGTCCAAGCATCTGGTTGATACTTGAATGCTGTAAATATGTGATACTGCAGTGTTTAATTAATCTAAATAGGGTTGTACCTTTGGCCTGTTGAACTCGAAGAAGCCTCCCATTGTATCATGGATTTTGACAGCATGTATGACTCGAGCTACACTGAACCTATCGTATAATTTTATGTGCAGTATTGGTACTTGCTCTCTGGTTGCTTTAACTACTAGGTGACACTCGTGCCTTGATAGTCAGGCTACAATCTCTGTATGCACAGAGCATGTAGCCTGATCGGCTAGCACTTGGCATGTAAACCAATAGTGCATTGCTTGCATGGGGCAAGGTATGCTGCTTAGAAGTACTTGTTGCTGGGCTAGTTGGTTCGTCATACTGAGGGAACTTCTAGACGATTAAAAAGTACAACAAGAAGAAAGACACAAGAGAAAGAGCGTCAACTTGCAACTGATTTATTATGTAGTCGGGAGTATACATAATAAATTATTTATTATAATAATATTAGTTATTATTTATTAGGCATAATAAATAATAAACTGTATTTCATGCTGTCCATGCAATGCAGGTATGCTGCATTGCATGAACCCATCAGCACTTTGATTGAAGAGAAATTAAAGTCAGACAGTGAATTAGTTTACACTGATGAATTATGCACAGTAAATTCTAGTGCCATGAATTTCACCACCTTAGGTTTACTAATAGATGAAAAAACTATTGTCAAAAGTTTTCACTTCTATATCCCGCCGAAATCTTCAGTGGTGACGTCACAGATTTCAAAGTGGCTTTTGTATCTTGGCCACATTGGCCCAACGAAATTTCTTGAACTTTAGTATGTTAAGTCTGGCTCCCTCAGACCACAATATGATTACTTTTTACTGATTACAAACTACTAGTGGACACCATAAAAATCAATGATGTCAATGCACCTGGTGTGGGAACTTCAAAATTGTTTCACTCGCATTTTATTTTTGCAAGTTTTTTGCTTATCATGCATGTTCTCACAGCAAGCATGGTGCTTTGGTATTGTGAAAGATAATTCACTAATACGATAAAATTTTTTTTTTGGTGTCTCTGTCCTCTAAAATTGGCAGTAGTGGCTTGTGCATCAGCTTCCCTCACAGAGGCACGACAGCTGTATGGACAGGTTTAAGAGAAACATTAAGCTGTTGTGTTTGCATGTGAATAGTAGTTATGATGCTATACACGAGGAACATTACTGAGGCTCCAGTGTTTCTGAGTGCTTATGCAGTGTTTCAATCCCAAGGTTATCTACCTTCTGTGAATGCAGCTCACAATTGCAGACACTCAGTCATGCCTTTGAATTTGCAGAAACCTGATGATGAATATGTGGTTAGGATCTGCACTTCGATTTAAAGGGACACTGAAAGATTAAAAAAAAAACGAGGTTATGGTGTCATGATGCGTAATTTCGTGCGGCAAACTAGAAAATCAAGTAGAAAATTTGCGTAAACCAATGCAAATAACTTTATTTCCGTTCCAAATTACACTCCATACTTGCGTGGTCTGTGATGGCGAAAATGAACGATGCAGCAACTTTTTTTTCTTTTTCTCTCGTGGAAGAATATCCTCGCTTGTGGGACATCTCTTCCTATGATTACAGTAAAACTAACCTAATGAATGGTTTGTGGGGGATGATAGCCCAGCAGATGATGGAGCTCTATCATCTCTGTGGAGTGATATTTAGTTTTCTTTTTAAGTGGTTATTTTGATAAGAGTTGTGACATCGCCCGCATTTGTTGTGGTTGCTGCTGCTACTGCTCTGCTTGTTCAGCCTTATAGAAGTGTCTTGCTTTGTAAAGAATTTTTTTAACGGGCTTCTTTATTCAAGATTAGACGCTTAAAATATTGGCGTTCGTAGAATCCGAAAGTTGCTTTTTATTTTCAGAAAAATGACTTGCTCAAAATTTTACTTTATCGGCTTCAGTGATGCAGCAGAATCTTATGCTGAGTTTGCTTAGTGAAGGCAGAAGTGGTCTTCTGTTACCTTGTGTTTCGAAATTATAATAAAGCACTTGTGCAGATAATTGTCAAATATTAATAGGTTAGATCCCTTCCGTTCTAGGTTGTTCTCATAAGAGAAATGCTATGATAGCATAACTCCTCTGTTCACAGAAAGCCTACCTACATGGAAAGATACTTTATAGAAATGCCCATCTACCGACTCAATAGTAGTATTTGACGAGTAAGAGAGGCTGTGAGCATTCCGTATTAAAAAAAGAAAAGAAAAGCCATTGTCAATGACGCTGCCCGGAATGTTGCTTTGCGTGAGTTTGTCTTTGCAAAAAGAAAAGCTTGTGATGGCAAGTCAAGCCAAGGACAATGCCGTATCTGCATTCCACAAAAAACATATAAATAAGAAAGTTTCTAAAAGCAGCAACGCAGAAGCAAAGCAGAAAGCAAAGCAGAAGCAAAGCAGAAGCAAAGCAGAAGCAAAGCAGCAAAGCAGAACCCTCCCCTCCAAAACTAAAGCTTGTCGATATATGTGGGTCGGGTCAAAGAATTCTTTAATGCTCCCGCTCCATTGTATGGTGGAGGCTCTGGCCATGCTGATCTCCCCCACCGTTCGCTTCGTCCGTGTGAGTGAGGGACATTTAGGGGGACTTATCCTCGCCTGTTGACGTCACTAGGCTCTGCCTTTATCCTCCGTGTATTTCTCCATCTGTGAATCCCACTTAAGATGCATGCCAGTTCTTAGTTTCACTGTAGTTAAGAGTTACAAATGATACGCTTATCAGTGGATGTCGAATTCCATAAGAAACAGCAGCATCGGCACTCGCTTTTAGCCTCATATTGGCACGATCCGCGCCAGGCGCGGGCAGCGTGCAGAAACATCCACTGTCTGTGGATTTTACAGGTCGGAGTGTAGCGTTGTTAATGTAGTCAGTAGGTAGTTTTCAAATAGGGGCCCCAAAGAAATACTGTCAAGGCCACTGTGCATGCAGAAAACCCAAAGCGCGTTTGGGTTTTGGGTTGGGCACGCTATTTCTTGAATTTAGTGGGAGCCCCAAAGCTTGTCCCAAACGTTTTGGGTCATACAAATGTGACGGCGCCCATTGAAGTGACAGCTCATGGCCAAGACTAGAGTGACACAGAATAGGGGGACTGTCTGAAGCGCGGCAGAACCTATTAGAAAACTCATCGCTCCTGTTTGACTTAATGTGTTCGTATGGAAAGGGCTTTGGGGCAACTATTCGAAAACTCCCTAGTACTGTACTTCGCAGCGGGCAAGGCGCAAGCGACAGGTCAGTATGTTACTGCAAGAAAAAAAGAAGAGCCAGACAAGTGCTGCTCTTGCCGCAGTGGTAATATTTGCTCTGAACTGTGCTGAAAATTGCGCAAAAATAGATTGGCTCAAATATTATAGTTCTGTTTTTTTATAATACTGTCACTTTTCTAAATTATGGATAGTACTACAGTGATGATGTATTAAAATGCAAATGATATATTAGCTGTGCTAGAAGCATGTGACTGTCATGTAGAATAGCTGATTTTGGTTATGCGTACCGATATTTTTGTACACGTGTTTTCATCATACGTGCTCATGCACGCACTATGTGAAAATGGGCAAAGAGGAGGAGTGCTGCTGCCGCCTCGAAATTCGGCAGATTTGCGGCCGCCGCAGCATGCATAATGATTACTGCTATTTTAAGTATCCGCAGCAAAGGGTGAGGTGCTGCAATCTGAAAACAATGTATCAACATGCTGAACAAGTGGTTTGCTAATGGCCATTATGTGGAAACTATTGTAACCTGACTGCATGCTGCCGATCAAGAAATTTTTAGAAATGTCATCAACAAACTCAAGGGGCTTGGCAAGCCTTCTGCTAATGTCCTACTGGTATTGGCTGAACAACCTGATATCATAAGATGGTGAACTGTAGCACATAGGTCCACACAAAATACGAGCTGAAAGCAAATTTAATTTTACATATATTTTGAGATATCTCTGATTAACTTGGATTTGTGTGTACTTATTTTCAGGATTCCTTTTGGCACACTAAAATTGATTGGGAGCAGATAAGGTTTCCCTAAAAAAAAGTGTTTAAGAGGGCTCTTGGAGAGGGGGGAAAGGCTGTGGCTGTAATGGATATTGTTTGCACATTTGCTTGCAGGGCTGGTGCACCAGGACCAGCGGTATGTGGAGGCATGCTTGTGCTGCCTGCGCACACTCTTCCGTTCCGAGTTGACGCCTGTAGAATGTATGTATGAGGACCCATGGGCTGTTCAACACTTGATCCTCATGGCCACCCAGACCCATTCGTCTAACCAGGAGTGCATTGCCACCATCCTTACTGCTGTGTGCAAGGTACGTCAGTTTGGCTCAGGGAGCTGCAGCACCCTTATTATGAAATACTCTTGCATGTGGAAATTACAGAAGCCTTTTTGTCATGCCAATATCCAGCTTGCTGTCAGCATTTTTATATCAAAGCAGTTTCTTCAGTTAAGTGTCAGTGAAGTGATAGCTCGCTGTGAAACTCGTTTTTTTCTGCTTTCTCTGAGGTGCTCCATTATCTCTGAGGTGCTCCATTATGAATATATACCTATGCCAAAGTGCTCCCATTAGTAAGATTACCTGCTCCAAAATACTCAAAAGCTAAAATTTGACTGCTCTAAAGTGCTCCAAAACTAAAATTTGACTGCTCTAAAAATTGCTCCAAATCGGCAGTCACCAGTGGGATCACTGAAGGAAGCGGCCGCACCATGCACTCTTGCTTGAAAAAAAAAAAAAGCTGCAAATTTTTCAGGAGCTCGATGGAAGCGGCCTGCCCAAGATGGAGGTGGCGAAAAAATACACCCTGATATCGACGTTGTCGCGGATCTGAAAAGAGAGAAATTATTGAAGGCACTGTTAAGAATGGGACCTTTACATCTAAACGGATCCAGACGGCGCCTTATGAACAACTAGAAAAAGTTCTTTTTCTGTGGTTCAAGTGCGCACGGAGTTCCAATTTGCCCATAACCAATTCCCGAGCAGAAAGCTCGAGAGATTGCCATGCAAACGGGTGCTAAGAACTTTGTCCTAAATGACGGATGGCTCAGCCACTTCAAAACATGCCATGGCCTAGTCTTCAAAGCAATCTCAGGTGAGAGTGGTGCAGTCAATAGGGACATTCGCAACCACTGGGAACAGGGGCAGCTTAAGGAAAATTTGATGAGCTTTGAGCCACGAGACGTCTTCATCGTAGACGAGACGGGTCTTTTTTATAAGGCGCTTCTATCAAAGACTCTCACCTTTAAAGGCGAAGCCTGTAGGAAAACGCAGTAAAGATCGCATCACTGTGCAGGAGGGTGCAAACATGGCAGGAGATTAGCAATTGAAGCTGTTGGTAATAGGAAAATCAAGGCACCCCTGTTGTTTCAAAGGCGTTCGACACCTTTCCGTTGCGTACCATGGGAACGGAAGAGCATGGATGCATGGCCATTTTTGAAAATTGGCTTCGGGAGGAAGATGCAAGATTCACGAGGCAAGGCAGGAAGGTTGTCCTCATCATGGATAATTGCCCAGCCCACGGTCAGGTTCAAGGACTCAAAGCCATCACTCTGAAGTTCTTGCCAATCAATGCAACGACAGTGATCCAGCCAATGGATCAAGGGGTTATTCAGAACAATGAAGTTCATTACCGCAGACAATTGCTCCATCAAATGTTGCTAAAAGCAGGTAGCGGAGACTTCTACAGCATAGATTTATTGGCAGTCATCCACATTTTGGCTTGTGCCTGGGAGCAAGTGAAGGCAACAAGAATACACAGATGCATGCCTTCACCATGCTGGCTTTCAAGCGCAAGAAAGCAGTACCTGATGAAGAAGAAAGCCCTGCTGATGCCGACATTGAGACAGTATTCAGTCAGGTCGTGCCCTCTGCCCCTTTCATGCTGCATGACTACGAATCAATTGATGAAAATATTCGTACCTGTCGTCAAGAGACTGTCGAGGAAATGATTGCCGAAGTGCAAGATGAGGATCAACCTTTCAGCGATGAATGTGATGATACTGCCAGTGCAGTGGTGCCACCAGACCGATCAGCTAAAGATGCTGTTGAATTTTTGCAGCACTATTTTGAGCATGAGGCTTGTCCAGAATTTCTAGCTAGTTTGTCAGGCATGGGTGCATATCTTGTGAAACAAACAACTCAAGCTTGCCAAACAGACCACTCTTCACTATTTTTTTTTCCTACTCATCCTCATGAGTAAGGTGAGGTTTGTGCAATTTGAATAAAAGTCTTGGTTTACTAAATAAGTGTACTTTGCTTCAATGAAACTTCTGATAAATGGAACAGTTTCATCGATCCTCTGCGAATTCCGTTTAAGAGGAGTCGACTGTATATAGAAACGTATACATATACAGTGCATGACATCGCCGCTGGCGGCGAAATCCAGCCGAGAGTGTCTATACAATTGCTATCGCAATAAAAGGACTTCAGTATCGCTAAGTGCATCCTTGCATCTATTCAAAACGAGTTATTCGTCCAGAGACATATGCTTAAGTTTAGAACTCATGGTAACCATCATGCGATTGCAGATCTTAGGCTGCAGCTGTTGCGGTGACTATTGTGGCCTTTGGGATTAGCTCCTTTGGTGGAGCTGATCGCAGTGACTATGGTAAAACTATGTTACAAAAGAGCTGTTGTGCTTGATTTAGGGATTGAAATTACTTTGGATGGTGTCACGAAATATATTCATAGAACTGAAATGTGCTATGCGCAAGTGAGTTAGAATTAGGTTCAATGGTGCTTTAGTGGGGCATTACAAAAAAGTCCATACAATTGAATAGTTCATTTAACTAACATTTGTTCTAGTGATATTTCACTGTAGTTATGCACAAAGTGTGCAGTTGAAGCTTCGGAGGCGTTGGATGGTGTCACGAAATATATTCATAGAACTGAAATGTGCTATGCGCAAGTGAGCTAGAATCGGGTTCAATGGTGCTTTAGTGGGGCATTACAAAAAAGTCCATACAATTGAATAGTTCATTTAACTGACATTTGTTCTAGTGATATTTCACTGTAGTTATGCACAAAGTGTGCAGTTGGAAGATAGAGAGAAACATTTGTGTTTTGGTGCTCCCAATTCCAAGTTCAGTTACTCTTCAGCATTCTGGGCTTGTGTATGCATGACACAGTGCTAGCGAATTCAGGAAGTCTTTAAAAAAAGCAGTTTTTAACGTTGTTAAACCTTTTTTAATAGCCATTTCTATCTCAACCAGCCTAGTGTAAACATTGCCATGCATCGTTTACTTTCAGACACCAGACCATCAGAACTACCTCTGTGCACACGGTGCAGTTCCTGCTCTAACAGCATTGCTTTGTTCTCCTGTATACAAGGTATTACTTCTTATTTTTGGCAGCAATTGACTGGAAATTGTTCAATATTTGTGTATACTGTTGCATACGCTTTATTCTCTCTAGGTGCAACTTCCCAGTCTTCGCTGTTTGACACACATGTGCTACCAGAACCTTAAGGTGTCCCAAGCACTTGTTGTATGTAAGTCAGCTGCATATCATATGTTGTATAATGAGCCCTGTCCTGTGAGTTTTATTATTGTTGGTAATGCTCATTCCCAAATTTTCAACAATGCAGTGATGGAAAAGCTGCTCCAATTGCTCCAAACTGCTCCAAAAGAGAAATGTTGCTCCATGCTGCTTCATACAGTAATTTTTGTTTATAATTGCTCCAAACCTGCTCCAAAAAGACTCTGAGAGAATGATAATGAGAAACTTTTGCTGTTTGACCGACTCATAAGTAATAAAGAAACTGAAAAAAACACCAGGCCTGCGCGGAAGGTGCAACACAATCGCAGCAAGAGCTAGAAGAGTGACCTTTCAGAGCTTTTTCTAAACACTCATTGGGTAACTCCTGCAAGCACACTTTCTGGGTACCCACTACGGCATTAATAATCAATATTTTAGGATAGTATGCCGGCATTCGCTATGCTATTCTTCGTCATTCTTTTGAGAAGCATGGTATCCGCTAAACCAGTGGTTCTTAGCCGTGGATGTGTCAGAGACCCCTTGTGGACTGGTTGAAGTGATGGGGACCCCCTTGCAGCAGAAGGGAGGGAGGGGGGTAGGGTGGGTACGTAGGTAAATTAACATAACTGGAGCGTGAAACAGGTGCCTTGTATTGCTACCAAAAGCATCAAACAAACATTGCCACATCACTTCATTTTGGACAATTTATATATACTTTATCAATTTATCAACACAATTTATCAATGTTGACATTATTGATGACATTTACTCATGAATATTGTGTGAAATTTGTGTGTCAGTTTTATGTAAATGCTGCTGACACAGGGCCATCTTAATTGCATTTCCACCTGCACTCGTGAAATGTTTCTTGTAGTTACTATGCTTTACGAGCTTGTCTCAGTTTAAAAATTGTATTTTTTGTCAGTTAAATGAAATATAATATTCTTTTGTCGTAACAGTTGAATATTTGTTTCAAACAAAATGTTATGGAATTCTTGGGCTCTTTGGAATGTTCCCGCACAACAGTTCTAGGGCTGTTTTGAAAATAGTTGCCTTAATATTCGAAAATTATTCCAACATTATTTTATTCGTATTTGTATTCGATATGGTACTCAAATTCACTATTTGCACACCTAACTATCAAAACATTTACAGCATACATGTGTGTACGTTACAGCATGCTTTCTGGCAGTGATGGCAGCAGCTGATAAGTGGTGGAGGAAAATTAGAAAGCGATGTGCTGTGCTTAACTACTTCAGAATGATTAGCTTCATGCTGCAGCAATTGTTATGTTTCAATGAAGCGGTGGAGATTTCGGCACAGTAGTACACGTTTATGGGCACACCCCCATAGAAGAAAGCCAGATGAGTTATCCGCTTTCCCACTCTAGCAGCAGTATTCTGGGTCATCTCTTGGAAACGCTCCTTGGTACCGCAGCATAGTGTCATGAGACAGGTGTGCTAGAGAGTCGTCATTTTTCCACGCTGTGCAGGTATTGCTGCAATTGTCACAAGATTGAAGTTTTAATCTCATCTACCTTTTTAATCTTTCTGTGCGGCTCTCTGCTTTTTTGGTAGGTTGTGATAGAATCCAGGACAACCTATATTATTAGAACGAAATCCTCGAAGATTAAAAGAAGTTTCGTGATTTTTTTCGTTAGGGAAGAGCACATGCACTATGGAACTTTGAAAAAGGTGGATTGGCAATAAATATATTGTTAAGTGCTAGGATCCTGGCAGGTACCAAACACTCGCGAAAGTCTGTGCCCGCACCAGTCTGCTTGATAAGTGGACTGGTGGTCTTTTACAGCTATTTTGGACATGGCTGTGGCAATTTGACCATACGGGTGAAGCAATTCAGTACAAATAAACTTTTTTGAACTGCCCGATTTTTCATATGATTTCGCGGTCCCTACGGGGTTCGAAAAATATCTAGTTTACTGTAGTTATGACCTCTTAGATTTTTAATTCATTTATTCAGTTGTAAATATAGGTTAAACTAGACATGGACGAATAGTAAGTTTGAAATTCGAAACCAATGTGAAGCCGATAGTGACTTAATCAAATTTTGAATTGAATATTTCGTATTGTATATTACTCATATTATGAAAAAAAAATGAGCATTTTTGTCATAAACCAACTAATTTGCTAACTTGCTTAATATGTTTAAGAATTCGAACAAGGCATGTGCAAGTGTCCCTTTTTTGAAGTGAAGTGGAAGCAAGTTCGAATAGTGGCAGGATTTGAATAGTGATAGGGCAAAAGTTATAAAAGGTAAAATATGTTCTTATGTAATTTACTATATTTAGCGTAAATGAGCCCTCTTAACCCTTTTCTTTCGGTTTTGGCTGAAAACAGAACAAAAATACATAATTTGTTTTATTTGCTGTATGATTCTACGTGCCTTGAAATATTAAAAAAAATTATTCAAGGGTGCTTTGGTCAGTTGCAAAATACGTGCAAAAAAAATTTTTTTTTGCAAACTTAGAGAGGACAGAGTTCACTGTATTGCGATCCAAAAAGTGCCTAATCTGGCAAGTCTTCGGTTCAGAAAATGTCTCTTTGAAGTTAACAAAATGAAGTGTAGAGACATGAATCAGTGAAAACAAACGTTGGACGCACCAGTGGGGGTTCGCTTTCATATAATGGTGTCCATTGCTGATATGCCGAGATGTAGTTGTCGTCTTAATCCTACAATTTGGAGAAACTATGCTGTAACGTGTAGTTGCTGCCACACACAGAGAACTGAAATTCATTTTACAAAACTGGCACTCAAGGTGATTTTTTTTTCTGTACGGAGTTGCTCTGGCACGCACGCACGGCTTCAGCACTGGGGAGGGTCCCATTTTCTAATTCTGCTTAGTCTTTTCTCTACTAAAATGCATGCTTTCAGCACGTTTTTTGGATTTTCATTGTGCTATCTGCTGAAACCATAGAGAACTCAGCACAATGTACCAAAGTGGCTTAACTGTGGCACCCCCACATGCTTCATAGTGGACAAACCCAGCTCATCTTTGGTATGAGCAGTACAGACTGTGGGGACAAGCTCAGCAGTTCTTCAGTAAGAAAAGGGTTAACGCGCTTTTAAACTTGGAAAAAGAATGATTTGCAGGTACATAATAATATGTACATTTTATCCTAAAGTTCGACTTAGTGGTAGTGCAGATTTTTCCTAGATATGTGCTCTCGTGGCATGCTGTCCCATGCTGCAGTGAAAGAACTTTTTAAAGGGTTACGCGCACTTAAAATGTACCGTATTTACTCGATTCTACCGCGCCCTCGATTGTAACGTGCACCCCATTTCTACGACGAAAAAAAAAAGTAAGACATCAATTGCAACGCGCACCCATTTTTCTCGCTGGCCCGCACGATCACACCACTCGAAAAAACAACTCCTTTCGGGAGCGTCTTCCATTTAAATATGAGGTACGGGGGAAGCTTGTGCCCATTTCACACGTAACAGAGCATTGCCGTCACTGTAGTCGGTCAGCATGTGAACTTCCTTCGCCCCCTTCTTCTCGACGGTTGTGGTGCCAGGCATGTCGAAGTAAAGAGGCCCGATTTGCCCAAGCAGGTAGCCGTTGTTGTGCCGCAAGTTTAGGACGAACCTCTGAAAACTGTGAAGCTCTTCATCGTACTCCTCTGGAAACTTTTCGCATATGCCTGTTCGCCTTCAGAGGGAAAAGCCTTTCCTCTTCATAAGGTTAGTTAGCCAGCATTTGCTCGCTTTAAACTGGCTCCGCATTAGCCCTTTTTCTAAGGCTAACTGCATAGCCTGCACTTGGAGCAGTTCTGTCGTCACGGGCCGCTGTGCCGCTCGCTGCTCAAGCACATACTTGCCGAGCAGCTCTTCAATTTGCGGAAACCGACCCTGCTGTGGTCCACTGAAGCCTTTTCGTGAAGCTTTGCTGTCGACAATCTTCTGCTTTTGTTTCCGCCAGTCCCGCACGCACGTTTCGGGAACTCATTCCCAAAACGTGCTCATTCCTTCTTAAATATGCACCTTTCGAACTCATTCAAAACGTGCATATTTGCTCATTCCTTCTTAAAATTTTAAAACACCATTTGTTGTGGTGACAGTGAATGGTTTAAAGTTGCCCGTTGCTCATTGCTAACACCAGTTTTGTGGTCAGCAGTGTGGTTTTGTGTGCAAATTGGTACATGACGACAGAGTGAAGGGTTCCAGCACATAACGATGCAAGCAAAAAACATGACGAAGGCTTAGCAAGCGCTGGTTAGCCTTTGTCCTGTGTGCCCTTCTTCTTGTACTTGCATCGTAACTTCTTATAATCCTGCAGTTTGTCACTCGTTCTGTGTTTCTGGTGGAAATTTCAGCCTGTAAATCTTGCCGAAAAAAAGCACATCATCATTGAGTTGCATCATTGGCGGTTGTAAAATACTGAGCCTTGTTCAGTGATTAAACTTTGACTTTGGCAGCTCGTCAGTCTACTGCCTTTTTCTAAAACACGTTGTAACAAGTTGCCACTTAATGGATTAACTGTACTATTGTCAAATCCGCATGTATTTAATCCGAAAGGGATCACAGAACACTTTTATAGTTAGGTAAGTTGATTTATCAACTATGTAAATATATTGAAGAGGATATAAAAACAGTTTGATTCACGCAGTAATTTGTTATGTGTTGGCTGATGTATGTGGGCTTGACAATGTTAGGCTTGAATACAGAATGCACATAGGCTAGTGAAGCATGTGCTGTTGTGTATGTTACTTTCCTGTACCTCTATAACATGTTTCTGTATGTCATTTCAGCAAGCTATGGCGGTCGAACTGTTCCTGACATCTTAGTGACACTTATGACCAGAGATAAGCCCACAGAAATGCAGCTTGCAGCAGCAAAGTGGTGAGTTCATTTTTCGTTTTATTTTGTTTTTTGTCTTTCTCGTTATTGTTTTCATTAAAAATTGTCACATGGAGATGCATAGCAAGTATGGTAAATGTTTCGCTGTCTCTCACTCTGCAGTATGACCTTTCTGAACAGAACAGGGGCCGTACATTCAGAAGACCCTCGGATTGTGTTCAAGGTATCTATTTTTAACTTGCTAAAGCCTTTAAGGAGTGATCCTTTTGTGGTATGCGGCCCAAACGTGTTATTTCATTGCTGAAATAAATAAATAAATTAGGAAGTAATACCTTGTATGACGGACTGACATTTACAGAATCAGATTTTCATTCAACAGTCAAGAGGTATCAGAGGCATCGCCACTGTGTTGCGATCAATGATCTGATTCTCGATTATCTTCATGGCATCTTGAGTAGGAAGCCCAGGTCTGAAGCCTATCATGTTGTGAGGATAGATGTCATTCTCTTCTAAGTATCAGGATAGCCTGTTCAGGATTGCGTGCTCGGCTACCTTGCCCACACACGAAGTGACAGAGATGGGGCTAAGATTGTCAGAATGGGGTGGCTTTCCAGGCTTGGGAATAAGGATGATAGTGGCCTTCTTCTTTAGTGTTGGAACATTTCTGTTACTCCATGACTTGTTGATGAGCTCAGTGAGGTGCTTTATTGATTTGTCGTCCAGGCTCCTTAGGGCCTTGTTAGTAATCTTGTCTGGACTGGGCGCCGATTCGCCATTTAGGTCGTGTAGGGCTTGCCTGACTTCTTCAATTCCAAACTCCGCGTACAACTTTGGGTTCTCAGGGTCCTCATAATCCTTGAGGCGACGATCATCCATCGAGCTGGGATCCACCTGTAGATACTTGCTCACAAGCGTGCTCACAAACTTGCTCACAAACATCCGTGGATTCCTGTCTGGCTGCGTGCAAAAGGCGTCCCAGCATGCTTTGTTTATTCGACTTGGTATTTGTGTCATCTAGCAAGTGCTTGAGCAGGTTCCAGGGCCCAGCACGGCGTATTAGACCATTAATGGAATTACAGACATCATCCCACTGCTGCCTAGAAAGGACGTTGCAATGCTCCTCTACTTTTCTGTTGACTTCAGCAATCTTCTTGCGGAGCCTTCTGTTGAGATGCTGCCCTTTCAATCCAGACAGGAGGGATCTCTTGGGCTCGATCAGATGTGCTAGTCCGCTATCCATCTTCTTGACTGGGAGGTTTGTGCTAACTTCCTTGGTGGCAGCCTTGAAATGTCGTGCAGTCTGGTCGATCCAGCATACGAGGTCAGGCTTCTCCTCGTCTTCCATATAATCCTCGATCATCTTGTGAAATTTGTCCTAATCGGTGACCATTAAGTTGCGCAGTTTTCTCTGCTCTACCTGCAAGGTCATGGCAAGGGTGTAGTGTTCACTACCCAGGTCTATGATGAGGTTGACCCACTTAGCTTCCGCCACTCCTCTGACGAAGGTCAAGTCGGGAGTAGTGTCCTTGCTAGCCAATGTACCACATCTAGTGGGGAACGATGGGTCTGTGACAAGCATAAGGTCCCGGTTGAGCGCCTCTCTCCAGAGATCCTCCCCCTTGTGTGTGTCATATGAATAGCCCCAGGTGTGATACGGAGCATATTTCAGTGCAGTAAAAAAAATAAGCAGGAAGCACATTTACGACTTAGTGAAGTCTTATGCTCTCAGTCGCCTAACATATGTCTGAGTATTTCTCTTTCTTTTTTGTCTTCTCTTTCTTTCTTTCTAAGCTTCCTTTTTTTTTATACGTCTTTCTTCTTCTTTCTCCCTGTGGTCTCTCTCTCACCTCCTTTCTCTTTTTCTATTTCTCTCTTTATGATTCTCTCAATGTCTCTTGTTACAATTCGTTATCCCCTTTTCCCTCATCTTCACCCTCTCTGCCCTTTCCTAATACAGTGCTATACGAAGCTCTGCTAGTGTGCGCACATGTTGCAGAGAAAAGCATAGCTAATAATTCCCTTAACACCTCACATAGTTAAGATGCTCTTTCAGCTAAGACATATACACGAGCAAAGATAAGGTCAGCCAGAATTGCCAGAGCCACTCATGGTTCTAATATTCTAGATCTGCTGTTAACATATTATCCTGATACCATAGGGCCTATTACTCAAATCGATGGCTTTAGTAATCAGAAGATGCTACAACTGCAACTGAACATCCAGCTTACTTTTTGTGGAGTTACAGTTAAAAACATACATGACTACAGTAAGGCAAAGTTTAATGAGAGAAATGATAAGTTAGAAGTATGTTTTAATGGAACATTTTTGCCCTCTTTTTCTTCTCGCTCAGTCAATGAAAAGTGTATTCATCTCAAAGACGAAATTTCGGTTCTAGAGGACAAGTATGTTCCTTTAAGGGGAGACGCTCCTCGAAAAAGTTTTTTTTTTATTTCTAGTGATAGAGACTTGAAAAGTTTGTTATTAGTATAGTTTTTCATGCAGATTTCAAATATGCAATCATTTTTTGTGTAGCTGCTATAATTATTGAGTTATGCCATAAACAATAGCAAAAAGTTACATTTTTTGCGGGCACTCTTTTATGTACTAAACTTTCAGTAAAAGCACTGTGTCTGATCTTATTTGACTCTTGGTAGATTGAAAAGTGCAAATATCTGATATGTCACAGAAATATTGGAACCAAGAAAAAAAAAATTGTATTGAATGACTTATTATTTTCAATCTCCCTTGAAACAATAAGCTAATATTTTCACAACTAATGCTGGTAGGCATTGCAATTTAGAGTAGATATTTGCATTCGGCATGTGTTGAAGAATATGTGTGCCAAGTTTCGTTACTATACAATGAATATAAGTTTCTAAAAGGCTGCCCGGAAAACGTGAAACTGTCAGAAAAAGTGAAAATGAGAAAAACAAGTTTGAAAGTTCGCAAAGTTGGCATTTATTAGGAAATCATTCTTTTTGCATCAAATTGGGGCACAATGAAAAGTACCTTGCCTTGAATGCACTGCAAGTGTCTAGAAGTCCCCTGCACCATAGCTTGGTCCTTCACGGCCCTTGCGGTCAGTGTCCTCAACACGAGCTCTCTTCGCTGTGTTGCGACGGTGTGCCCTCGCTTCTGCAGTTTGCTTCAGGTTCATCTTCCTGATGCGCATGACGTCACAGTGGTCACCATGTGTGGCCAGATCTTGTGAGGGGAGAATTCCAATGCCTTCGAGCACTTCTTCAAAGCGCCTGTGGCCTTTGTTGTACCAGAGTACAGCAAGAGCGGTGGCTGTCTCCACAGTTGTTCTGGAGGCGAACTTTGTTTTTGGACATAGCAGCCATATCTTGCTGTTCAGCGATTCGGCTGCATTCTGTGTCTTGCCATGAAGGCACCGAATAAGGAGTTTCTCCTCTGTAAGGCGCTTGTAGATAGGCATAATTGCCAATCCTTGACCCTTCGTCAACAGTGGGGTGTGGCGTGGTGCAGGCTCCCCCAGTGCTTCCGCACGCTTGTGCTTGCACCACGAATTTGGTCCCGCGGGGCAAAAGTTGTGGCTACTGGCACCATCACTGGAGCAGCAATGAAAATACGATGCCCATATGGCAGTGTACATATTTCGGACACTGTCCTTGTTGCTCGTGATGGCGATCTTGTAATATGTTTGTAGTTTTATTATTGTCGCATCTTTCAGTTTTTCGCCTCGTGGCAGTGGCGTTGCCAATTTCCGTAGGGCAGTTCCCAAGCGCTTTGCAACGTGGTTCGTGCACTCTTGTTTGTCAATGGGGGTGTCACAGTATACATTTGCCTCGCAGACTGCAGTGTAGGCCTTGCTGTCACCATCACTTGGGAAGCTGGTGAATCGCAGTGGAGTTTCATAAGACAAGGTCCTCTGCCATATATTGACAGCTGCCGCAGGTTCCATTGCATGGGATGAGCAGTCAGTGTTTTTTCGGCAAACTGGAAGATGAAAAGCTCGCCATATCTTTTCATCCTCCCCAAGGTCCCTGTGTATACTGCAAGCATGGCAGTAGTTCGAAAGAACTTCAAAATCGAGGCAGAGCCCCGTGTCCAGGGACACGACTGTGCCCACTCCATTGTGGCTTTTATGACCTCTTTTCTGCCAGGTGCCATCAAACATGACTGGCACATCTCTGCCGCCGACTGCGTCCTTCGTGATGTTTCGTGCCTGGTGCAAGTTTTTGCTCACTGCCGTCATCGCCGCACCATGGAGCTTCTTGCAAATGCCGTTGAATGTCTTGTGATGCATCGGGCTCGGAAGACCGAGAATCGCACAAAATTGTGAAAGTTGGTCGTGGCCTGCGCCTATGGCGCGTGCTGCCAGAACTGCCTTCACGTTTACAGCAAAGCTGTCACGCGAGCTGCCGCTGTCAAAACGAGCGCTCGTTCCTTGGTCCCCGGCCGAAGCAGTACGTCTCGACGTGTGCGTGAACGAAAGTGCAGATTCAGGGCAATCAGAATTTGGACAGCACAGTTCGAGGAATGCCGAAAGTCCTTTGCGCTTTCCAGCTGCCTCTCGCACGCCGAGCTTCCGTTCGCGGCAGGTTGGGCATTGCGCACCCGCCACAAGTGCCGTAAGCGCATCGATTTCGCAAAGCAGCATGTTCGCAGTAGCAGCATCTACCGGTCTACGTTCACTCTCGAAGAATCCAATCTTTCTTTGGGATGCACTGACGAATTCCACGGCAGCGGCTATTTCACAACCACTGTCGCAGGGTTCGGTGAAGGTGTTAGGCCTATCCGAAGTCGGAGCGTCGGGGCGTTGGTCGGGGGCGACATCGTCGTTCGCTGTCGCTTTGCGAAGCGTCCGACGCCGTTTCCCTCGATACTTGTGGCGAGTTCTGAACTTTCGATTATCTGAACTGCACTTCTTCGGGCTTGCCATGACGCAAAAATGCAGAGAAACGCAGAAAAACTCGATCGCGACGTCCGAGGCTTCGCTCTTTTGCCGGAGAGATAGGAGGGGGAGGAGCGTGGAGCGCACCGTCGTCCAATGGCGGCCTCGCGCTGTGTGCCGCGATATTCAAAACGCGTGACGTACGCGTTGTTTTTCTCGTTTTTTGTTTATTCTGCGTGAAGGCACGAGACTGGCTACTAGTGGATTATGAAGGATACGGCCTTCGCAGCATGCGTGCACGATTGCAAATGGCGGCCAACGCGTCGTTTTCGCGACAGGACGATGCGAACTTCGCCGTTTTTCGCGACTTTCGCGCATTTCTCGCGTCACCGCTGCCCACTTGGAAGCATTTTTTGATAATTTCTCGTGCGAATTTCAGCTTGATATTTTCAGAAGTAATAGATTATAGTCCAAGGATGCCAATACAGCCGGAAAAAAAAAAGCTAAAATTTTCTGGAAAACCGCGACTTTTCGACCCGCGTCTCCCCTTAATGAAAATAACTAATGATAAAGCAAAGCCATGGTTTACTAAAAAGTTCAAACAACTAAGAAACAAAAAAAGTGCCTGTACTGTATTTACTCGATTCTACAGCGCCCTCGATTGTAACACGCACCCGGTTTCGACGACGAAAAAAAAAAAAAGTAAGACATCGATTGCAACGCGCACCCATTTTTCTCTTTGGCCCGCACGATCACACCACTCGAAAAAACTACTCCTTTCAGGAGCGTCTTCCATTTTAAATATGAGGTACAAGGGAAGCTTGTGCCCATCTGACGTGTAACAGAGCATTGCCGTCACTGCAGCTTTGCCGTGGACCAATGTCAGCACGCGCACTTGCTTCGCCCCCTTCTTCTCGACAGTTGTGGTGCTAGGCATGTCCAAGTAAAGAGGCGTCTGATCGGCATTCCCGATTTGCCCAAGCAGATAGCCGTTGTGCCGCAAGTTTAGGACGAACCTCTGAAAACTGTGAAGCTTTTCATCATACTTCTCTCGAAACTTTTCGCATATGACCGTTCGCCTTCGGAGGGAAAAGCTTTTTCTCTTCATAAAGTTAGTTAGCTAGCACCTGCTCGCTTTAAACTGGCTCCGCATTAGCCCTTTTTCTATTCTAAGGCTAACTACATAGCTCGCACTTGGAGCAGTTCTGTCGTCACGGGCCGCTGTGTGTCTCGCTGCTCAAGCGCATACTTGCCGAGCAGCTCTTCAATTTGCAGAAACCGACCCTGCTGTGGTCCACTGAAGCCTTTGCGTGAATCTTTGCTGTCGACAATCTTCTGCTTTTGTTTCTGCCAGTCTCGCACGCACGTTTCGGGAACTCCGAACAACCACGATGCGGCCCATTTGCGTCCGTTTCTACACACGCGATGACTTTTCTTTTGAGTGGTGCACTCAAGTTTTTGGATTCGGTCCTTCCATACCGTCGACGCTAATGCACTACAAGGTGACGAACTCCTCAGCACACGTACGAAGTGCCGCACATGGGAAACATATAGGCAGAAATGGGCGACGCGCCATGCCGACTCACATGGAGGAAGGAAAAGTACCGACGCACGTAGGGGGCAGCCATTTTGGATATGCCGATGGCAATAGAATGACCGTATCCAGTTTTTTTTTTTCGTACTCGATTCTAACGCGCATGCAATTTATGAACTCGCTTAACCGAAAAAAAGGTGCGCGCTAGGTTCGAGTAATTACGGTACATATCCGCAAAACGTCTCCAAACTCTGTTTTCTTGGGCAAAATATAAAAAGCACTTGAATACTTACTGTAAGGCATTAAAGACAGCTAGAAATAAATATTGTTCGCACAACCTGCTTTCATTATTACAGTAATAGTCCAACTCTTAAATGTTATGAAGAACAATTTTCCCAAATAGCATATATAACGACGTTTCCTTACACCACGATAACCCAACACGACTTTCTGCTCAAGAGTGTGCATCTGAACTCAATAGTTTGTTTTCATCTGTTTTCACTCGAGAGGATCATTCCAATATGCCTGCTGTTCCTGAGACTGACTTTCGTTTTATGGAACCAATCGAAATCTCGCTGGATGGCATAATGTGTCGGATTTCTAACCTTAAACTATCATCATCGTGTGGTATTGATAACATCAATTCTAAAATACTAAAACATTTCGCTGGATGGCATAATGTGTCAGATTTCTAACCTTAAACTATCATCATCGTGTCGTATTGATAACATCAATTCTAAAATACTAAAACTTACCTGCTTGATTTCCGGTCAGATATTATTCCACATATTTAAGCAGTCACTATCATCAGGACAATTACCAGCAGATTGGAAAATTGCTAAAATTATTCCATTTTTTGAAAATGGCAGTCATCAGGCAGCTGAAAGTTATCATCCCGTTTCATTGACATGTATTAGCTGTAAACTTTTAAAACGCATTATTTCTTCACATCTATACAGCCACCTCGAGCCTAATAACTTTTTTTTTTTTTCAGTTAACAGCATGGTTTTCAAGCCGGTGAAACACAAATACTTGAACCATTGATCTACATTATAACATGGACGATAACGTTCAAACCGACGGAATTTTTCTCGACTACTCCAAAGCGTTTGATTGCATAGCACATTGTCGTCTCATTGCAAAATTATCCTCCCTTGGAATCGACAGCTTAACATTGTCTTGGATTAGAAATTTTCTTTTTTGCCACCTTCAGTTCACAGTCGCAAATAACTTCTCTTGTTCTCTCACCGACGTGATATCTGGTGTACCGCAGGGTAGCGTCCTGGGCCCCTTATTGTTCTTAATTTATATCACTGACATCAGTACTAACATCACTTCCAGTGTAAGGCTTTTTACCGATGACTGTGTTGTTTATTGGGCTATAAAATCTACTGATGACCTACATATTCTTTAATGCGATCTTAAGAAGCAATAAACTGATGGTGTGATAAATGTCTTATGACCCTAAACTCATCTAAGAGCAAGGTAGTATAATTCAGTCGAAAGCACTTTACATCTTACTTTCCTTATTCCTTAAACAGTACAGAACTGCCTCGTGCTTCATCATACACTTATTTAGGAATAAATTTAACTTCCACCCTCTCCTGGAAAGAGCATGTAACTTCAGTGTGTGTAAAGGCATCCAAAACACTTGGGTATCTGTGCCGTAATGTGTCATACTAACCGTAGCTTACGTAAAATAGCTTTCCAAACCTTCATTCGCACACAGCTAGAATTAGCCACAGCGGTGTGGTCTCCTTATCAGAGGTACCTCATTAACAAGATAAAGTCAGTTCAAAACAGGGCCACTCGTTTTATATAATCTCACTACGACCGACATTTCAGTGTTACTAACCTTAAGCAAGAACTTGATCTACAGCCATTAGAAGCCCGCTGCTCTGTTTCACTACTATGTCTGCTTCATAAATGTGTTCATGTTCTGCCATGTCAGTAATTACCGATTCAAACTCCTGACGCGTAAATCACGATGTTTACACAACAGTCTAAGCATTAGGCATACTTTTGGAAGGACTCAATGTATTAAATCATCTGCTCTACCTTGCGCCATTGCACTATAGAAGAATCTTCCTGAAGCCATCGTTACAATCACCTTCCGTAAATTCTTTCATGAACAACTAAACAGATGTTTTGAAACACATGTTTAAAGCTTACATTACTGGCTTGCTAGAAATTTTAATTTTGTGTAATGATTACATTTTTAATACTGCTTCAGAGCATGTGGTTTGTGTTTTACTTTTGTACTCGTTCTCTGTGCTTAGTGTTTAATATACTTATTGCTCTGTACCCCCCTCACTTAATGCTTCTTTGAAAGCCCTGTGATGTTTCTAAATAAATAAATAAATAAGAATGGTAATAGCATTGATGAGCGGAAAGTCAGCCAGAACGGTAATAGTATTGGTACAGAGCTTATACATCCTTGTACTGCCTTTGTAATGTATGATTGAAAAATGCTGTTGCTGGATATATTCGCCCTAGATATTAATGCTAATTCTTTAGTGTTATGTGCGTACCTGCCAACTCTTCGATTTTCTCAGAAAATGTACAAATTTCGACTGCACTTATGATTTAACAAATCTTATGGAAATTTTATGGAAAGTATTTTATTTCTGATAAAAAAATAAAATTAGTAAAATAGCGTGGCTTCTTTGATTGGCTATGGCACATTGCCGTAGCTAGTCGCGGAGGCCACAAAAACGACATTGTGCTATTAGCCCCGAGAACGAACTCTGGCGTCGCTGCAGTTGCAGCGAAGTGACGTCATGGCAAGGACCCGCCTGCTCCCCTGCCGATGCATGCCGACGGTTGCTTCTTTTCGAGCCCGCCGTGTACCCGCTTCTTTTCGAGCCCGCCGTGGTAATTTATTCTCAATTTCGAGTAGTAGGTCACTAAATGTACAAAATAAAGGTATTTATTGCTGTTACAAGTTAACTAAGCTGCAGAAAGTGTGGATTCACTTTGAAAATGAAGGTGCAGGACAGCGCGACATTAGTTGTTTTCACCATGCACATACTCCACGAAATCAATGCTAAGTACACATTCGTGCTAAATGGGTCCGACTTTATTACAACTTGACATAGACTGTGCGATTAAATATTTGTGTCGAAGTATTACAAATGAAATGAGGACGTTTTCAGTTTACTTACAGCATTGCAATTTAAGTGCAAGTTATGCCTGGCTCTGCAAATAATGTAGCTCATTAGACAAAATTCTGCATTGGGATGCATGAGACTAGATGTATGTGTCCTACATACACAATCACTTATAACAGTGAGGAAAACGAAAGTAACGCTGCAAAGCACAAAATGGTGTCCGGAATTATGAGACGTCGAATATCATGTATACAGATTTTTTGTCAACAGTTGTCAGGATTACGTAGTCTCATACCCCGATTTACGTGAACAGCGGACTTCATCTACCACCACATCATAAACGGTAATATTCACTTCACGTAGGAGCACTGCTGGTAGCAATCGTTTGCAAAACAAATGCCAGAAAGTCTAAATGAACTGTTTCGATGGCGCACTCCACAACATGGCCCACGTGATAATGAAATGCCCTTTGCCTCAATGAAGCAAAGATTGGTCTCGCACGTCATATTTATATACAGATTGATGCTGTTCTAAGGTAATCAATTGTGGGAAAAATTTATTCATCAGGTGGCTATCTAAAATGGTACTTACAAGTGTGACAGCGCAGTTGCTAGGATGTTCCACGTAGACACTATCTGAAATCAGTAGCAGTTTCTTCAACTAACCTCAACTTGTTTTGCTAGTGAAATGGAGCACTGAAATCATTCCTCAAAAACATGATGCTAAATAACCTGATGAAGTATGAGCAACTACACACAAGAAAATCTAACACAACAACTGCGGCGGTACTCTCGGGTGAGCGCATTCGAGGTATTTTGTGACACTCGATACTAACTTAAAGCATGCACCCACAGGGGGGAAAAAATGCTGCCATCAGTTAATGCTTCCGATACAGATACCAATCGTGGTGCGAAACAATCTCATCTTTTAAAGGAATCGCCCGTGAACAGCGGAACCTGAAATGCAAGTACGCTGTCGTATATGTTTCAGAAGCCCAACATGATTACGAGGCACGCTGCAGAGTAATTTTTAAGCTGCTGCACATTAATTGTCTTGCTGTTCACCCCCCCCCCCCCCTGTCAAAGCGTGGCTGCCATAGCCAAGAATGAAACTCATCTTCAAGGTAAGCGGCGCGACAGCATAACAAACCTCATCAAAGCGTGTATACTGGAGCGCAAACATCGTTGGCGATTCCAATGGAAAAAAAAAAAAGCCAAGTTTTTCATTGTTTCATCAGGGACATCATCGATGCTGCTTTCATCATTTATTTTAAGCGTGAGACAAGCAAAAAGTGAACACTGGCAGCGCAACAGCGTTCAAAGCAAGCGTGTGTTATGACATGCCACAGCGAGATTTGAAGAATCCATGCCGTGACGTCATGCAAGCCTCGCACCAGGCGGCGCCACTGCAACTTCTAGTGGCTAATATTCCACCACCAGGAGAGAACAATATGTATTGGTGTTATCATCATCACATACCTGCCAAGTCTCCCACATTGTCCGGGAGACTGCCGGATTTCGACCGTTTTTTCCGTTTGTATGGTTGCAATGAAAATCTCCCTGAAATCGAAATTTGTGAGCGAGATCTGGCCGCATTAGCAAAAATGCAGGTCGGTCCACTCCAGGCTTTTTGCGAGCCCACCGCATTTCATTATAAGCAAATTTTGGTGTTTTTTGTCTAAACATAGAGTCTCGGTGATTCTAAACCATGGCAGACACGAATTTGTGAAATTCTCCAGCCAAATTATTGTGTCCGTTGGGCCGAAATTCAGATGTTCTGAACACTTTTCCTAATCGCGGCGTATGATATGAACTTTGTACCGCAACCGTCGAACGAAGGCCGATCGAGTGCAGCGTGCTCGAAGCTTCAAAATTACGCGGGCAATCAGTGCACGCACTGTCTTCTACAGTGCGTGTGGTTGTCGTTGCCACAACCGCTGTGGACGAAACCGCAGTCGCTTGACACGATCATGTATAAGTAGCTGCGATCATAGATAGCATGAAATGACTTAGTTTTAAAGGCACGGTGGTTTTAAACAAAACTACCATTTGCCGCAACCGCCGCGCACACAACCGCGGTCGCGGCGATGCGATAGCGAGCTTCATCGATTTACCAAGTCCCGGATCACTCGCTGGCGGCCTGCGGACGCCTCGGCTCATAGGCAGCTACATCACACACATGGGATCCAGAAGTCCCGAGCCAGCCTGAGCAGCCTCGGGCGATCTGTATGCTTGATGCTGTCTGCGTTTGTTGTGGCATCTGCTATGCTGTCTGCTCCCTCCATGGCTGTGGCACAGGCCACAACGCTGACTTCATTCCAACCTAAACAGCAATTAGGTAGTGAATTATACCTATTTCCATTATGAAGCAACTTGCCGTCAGTGAACTACTCAAGCGCGGTGCACGCATCATAGATCCGTGCTGTCGTGCCACCGCAGTTTCTTTTAGCAAGTATCACGTGTGTTTGCCCAACCTTCGGGAATACGCACATGCTCGACGTAGCTCAGACGACAACAAGAACTGGTGTGCCAACAATGCGAAATCCAGAAGCATGTGAGAAGAAAACAAAGAAAAGAGAGAGAAAGAGCGCATCGAAAATTTTTTGCGTCTAACTTAATATGGCCGCACAGGCACGTGCATCATAGAGTTACTATATATATGCTACCTTTAGGTAGCAGAGTTGGGCCAAGGTACGCCAACTTGGGTTCAAATGTCTTGCGGGAAAGCCACTCACCACCAGTGTAGGAGTAGCGTTCGCGCTTCAGAGTACTAACGTTGCTTTATTTATTTCTCACTTTCTATTTTTTTGTGAAGGTATGAGCAAAACTTTGTTGCTTCGGTCACGCCTAGAAGCCTTGATTTTATGCTTACATTCTTGGTATGTACTAATGAAACAAAGTGTATCGGCTTGTCGCACCAGTGAGATGTATATTTATAGTTGGTCACACATTAGCTTCGTTTTTTTTCCACTGAATTCTCATTTACAGACATGAAAAAATCTTTGCAATTTTTATCATGACTGAACCAGTTAGAAATAAAATTTTTCACTGTGCTGTACTCATTCGTTAACTGTGTGAAGAAGCCAGCTATATTTTTATCGCCTTGAACTGAATCCAGCTGGATAACAATTCAGAGTGGCTGGCACCCGTGTTACGCACCCCCCTCACATTACGCTCGTAATACATCGGGGCTCACGACTGCTCATATGAATCATAGTTTAACAGCCCTGTCGCGTCGAACATTCCTTTCGCTTAAGGTTAGAAAGCTGCATGAAATTCGTGTGCTAGCAGCAGCACCTTTGCGATTTGAATAATTCTAGCTTATCTTATTCTATCTTTATTTTTAGTGTTTTACCCGTCAGATCAATTTGGACGTATGCAGCCGACACAGGCTCACCAACTCTGTATGTATAACTTATTCACTGCATCTGTAGGTAATACAAATAGAGCAAGCTTTGCAGTGCCGTAAATAGATAAAAAGAAGCCAAGCCTTTATCCTCACTGAACACTAATCTTTCTATTAGCCTTGAAAAGGTGGAGTGGCACCGCCTGGCGGATGATGTCACGGCACGGACTCTTCGATGCGAGCCGCGGCACGCCTGCATATTGATGCGCTCGCTTCGTGCGCTGTTCCAGTGTCTGGGTTTGCTTTTTGCCTGTCTCAAGCTGCAGATAAATGAAGAAAACATATTTAGTAATGTTTCAGGTAAAACAATGAAAAGTTTACTTTTGCTACTGCACAATCACGCGCGGGGTAGTATAGCAGTGAGAGATGAGTGAAAAGGTCTGTGTCACGCTTCTAACCCTAATGATGGATTCCATTTGTGGCGACGACAGCTGCATTTCGACGGGTATGAAAATCAAGAACACACTTCTGTTTGGATACTTCAAACTTATTAATGCATAACCAAGTGATTTTGAGAAGGAATGAAGACATCATATTTACATTATAAGGTTGAGATGTGCTAGGGTAATTTCTTTCAATGATATTAGGGCTTCTTCTCCCCTAGAATAATTTGCACTGGAGGAATCCACGCATCTATGGACAGTGCTTTCACAAGTGTATCAAGCCCTGTTCTCCCGTGCAGCATTGAGTGTCGCAACATATACCGGAAGGCACTCACCCTAGACTACCGCCGCCGCTGTTGTGTGTTTTTCTCATGTACTTGCTCACTAAACACGTTTAGTTTCATGGTTTTCTCACAATAAACTTAAAGGTTTAACTGACTGAAATTATTGAAGTCAAGTGTGGTTGAACTTAGGTGCAAAATTTCTATAGCGGTCAGATTCTGTCTTCGTGTAGAATCGTAGCAGCGGTCCAGTCGCGCTCCGGACCACCGGTTTAGATAGCTACCTCATATGTTAAATTTCCTTGCAGTTGATTACCTGTTGGTGGACATGACGTGCGAGACCAGTCGTCACCTCATCGAGGCGAAGGTTTTTTATTTCTTGGGGTTCAGAAGCGTATAGTTTGAAATTTTTTTGAGGTTGGGGGAGGGCACCGACCGGGTTAAGGATATCATAGTTGAAATAAAGAAGAGGAAATGGACCTGGGCTGGGCATGTAGCGCGTAGACAGGATAACTGCTGGTCATTAAGGGTAACTAACTGGATTCCCAGAGAAGGGAAGCGGGTTAGGGGGAGACAGAAGGTTAGGTGGGCAGATGAGATTAAGAAGTTTGCGGGTATAAATTGGCAGCAGCAAGCACAGGACCGAGTAAACTGGCGGAACATGGGAGAGGCCTTTGTCCTGCAGTGGACGTAGTCAGGCTGATGATGATGATGACCTATTTGAAATTGTCATTTTTCTCTCTGCATGGGGAAGAAATTTTGGGGGGTAGGTCACAGGCCCAGTGAGCCATCCCCTGGTTATGCCACTGCTTGAGCCATGTCTATGAGTGCACCATAGAAAGAGTTCATTCCGACTTTCTGACGTTTGTGTTGAAATCGTTGCTATCAGCGGTGCTCCCACGTGAAGCTCCCATTAGCATTTCTGACGCGGCGGTATAGAACACTCCAGCATTTCACACAAATCAGGCTATAGGACTACATAATCCCTGGCGACTGTTGAGAAGAATGCTGTACATATCATCCCAGTGAACGGACATATCTCATTATTTTTGAAATCGTTGTTTGTGCGGCAGTATTGTTTTGTTTCATTGACGAATATGTTACGTGAATGCTTATGGTAGTCATATTCATGTAAGGTCTCCTGCTGGAGAAAGCGCAGTTCTGTCAAATCATTTAGATCATTCGCAGATGCAGGCTTAACTTGCATGGAAAAGCGCAGTGTATTTAGTGAATTAAAAACGCCCCTATCTCATTTCACATACTTCAGCACAGGCATATTCTAATCCCGGAGTTAATGCCTAGTTGTAATAACGTCAGTACCACTTAGCATGTTTTCTTAGCACCCATTCTGTGGTGTACATAATAAAAACAACAAACACGTTCTCCTGCATCACTATGTTCACAATAAATCTTCCGTTCGGACGGAAGTCTTCCTATCCTAAGCTAAATTATGGAAACTTCTTTCAGCTTTAAAAACTTTCACTAGTTGGGAAACCTGGCACCTTGTATATTGAGAAATTGGTATCATGAAATTGAGAAATAACCACCAACGTATCGCTAAAGAGCGTTTACATGATGGGCACAGAAAAAGGCGACAAGTGCCAGCGTAGCAGGCGAGTCCGTGCCGTGACGTCACATCACCGCGATCACAGTGGCGTCAGTGTTCGTTCTGAGGGCTAATAGCAACACCCACTGTACCCGCGTCTAGTCACATAGGCTGTGCATAGTACAATTTAACACAGAATGCATTTGCTACATTTCTCGCGACTAACAGACAACATGGGTATACATTACCGAACAAGCGTAGCGAGAAAAATTGGCCCGAATCTGCATGTTACAACTGCAAATGTCGTGGAAAGACGATAGTCTTGTGGCTAAGAGAGTGAACAAAACGTTTATTTGATGTTTTGCGCAAGAAAATCGGTGAATGGTATTCTGGAGGCGCTGCGTTAGGGTGCCTCGAGTGCGTAGCAGAGGCGAACGAGTGCATCGAGACACGTTTAGTTGCTCATACCGCTGGTGTTTAAGATTTTGGCAGCTTTCCAGCCTACCCTACCATTGGTATATACCTGGCAGGCAGCCTGAGAGTCCGTGATTATTACTAGCGACTGCTCTGATCTGTTGCCTTCGGCGACCACTAGAGCGACAGCAGCCTCTTTGGCATCTAACACGATGCAACTCTTCAGTGATGCACTGACCTGCTTTAATTGAGCGCCGATCATCGTCACTACAGCGTCTTTCCCGTTCATGTATGTAGCAACATCAACATAGACGGCATTTTTTCTGTTCTGATAGGTCTTGGTAATGCTCTGCGCTCTGGCCCTGGGCCTGTCCTGGTGATTCGTAAGGAGCATGCGCTTAGGAATGGGAGCGACCTTGAATGCAGATCTGATCTCGTCCGGTATGCCTACCGTGCAGTCCAGTTCTCGTATACTATCTTGGTAGCCTAATCTCTAGAGGAGGGCTCATTGTGTAGTAGTGCACTGTAGTTTTGTCTTCCGAGAGGCAAGCTGCGTCTCCCTGTGTTCGTCATAGGTATTTGTCATGCTGAGGCCTGGTACTTTTGTGGTTGCCGTGCTTGTTGGCAGGCTTAAGGCGGTCTTGTAAGCCTTCCCGACAATTGCCTCCACTTGTTCCCTTTCTCTTTGGTTTAAATGCTGATAGGGGAGGCTGTAGGTGATCTGACTCACCACAAGTACTCTTACAAGCTTGAGGGTGTCATCTTCCTTGAGGCCGTTTCTTCTGTTCGTTATGCGTGCGATGATTCTCGTTATTTGGGCCGCTGACCCAGACAGCAGTCTGATTCTGTGGTCCGCTTTCTGGTTAGATTGAATCCACATTCCCAGAAACCTTAATGTCTGTACTTCTGGTATGCGGACCTTGGCCAGTGTGACTGCTTGGTCGACATTATCATTCGGTCTGGGCCTGCGACCCTAAGTATTTCCGACTTTCTAGGTGAACACGACAGTCCTCTTGCGTTTGCGTACTCTTCCACACAAGTAGCAGCCACCTCTAGTCTCTCTTCCTTGAGTCCCAGCAAGCCCTCGGTTATTCATATGGTGATGTCATCAGCGCACATTGCATGCCAGATGCTATCTATAGCGCTCAGTTTCTCTGCCAACTCGACCATGCAATGTTGAAGAGAAGAGGTGAGATCACGGACCCTTGCTGCATGCCCTTCTTAGGCAGCCTGAATGTGTCTGACCGCAGGTCGCTCATCCCTATGGTCGCAGTCCTATCAGTGAGGAAGGTATTGACATAGCCGTGGATTTTTTCCCGCAATTTTAAGAATACAGAGAATACTTTACCAGAAATGGGCGAAACCCTCTCCGAGAGCAAGTGGTAATTTTGAAAGTACTAGTTGTGACTTGACTGTGTTTGTAGACTCTCCACTTTTTTGATGCACCAGCTGAGCCATCCAACAAGGAATAGTTTTTGTGTGTCGATCCCGATGACCTACATCGGCAATGCCCATGAAGACGTACATCATGACATGTGGGTGAAAACTGTGACTTCACGGGCCCATCTTGTCAGAATGGCGTACTACGCGCACACGTCATTGGTCAGGCAGTTAAGAGGTAACATGTGAAACACCATGATGTTCTGAGCGAGCACCTTCATAAGCCTTGTTGGCGTTGCTGCAGTCATAAACAATCGAGGTAGTTTATGCGCATGGGAACTGTTCTTTCTTAAATGACGTCACTTGACACTACCGCTGCCAATGAAATGTTTCCTTCTGGTGCAATAAATGGCATGCCGTGTTTGCAGAATTTCATTTCAACCTTGTCTAAATAAACCAGTTAGGGATATCCGTGCCACATACACAAGGAAACACTAGGTTTCGAAACGAAGCATAAACGACGTGCAGTGCACTACAAATAGCACATGGCTTGCAGCAGATTTTCCGCTGTGATATTTCATTTAGGAAATAAGATAGTGCTAACGGCCACATCAATCATTACACGCTGCCGTATGTGAGGCATGTCACACGGCCACAACAGCGGCGGTGCGCAACCAGCCTGTAAACTTCACGCGTTCACATGGCACGTTGCAGAGGGCACAGCTGTCACAAGCGGAAAAAAGAAAAGGGACGAATCTGAGATGCACAGGAGAGGGGGTGGCGGAGGAGGCAGTACTTTTACGAAGTACAGGGTCTTTAATTCGTGCTGCTCCGCAAGTAGTGCAGCAGCTTGCGACAGATTTTGGTTTTGCTCGCTTGCATCATTGACGGGTTCTGAAAATTATATATGCTGGAAATGTGAATGAGAGAAAGATTTAGTTTTATTGGTGCATATTCTAGTGTCATATTGCGAGTATATTTTTTTTTTAACTAAACAGTGGGTTTGCGGCTGCACAGTGACACGCTACATCATGGATGCCATGTTTACTCTAGTAAACTGGCGTGCTCAATGGTTGTGCATAACTGACTCTACGATGACACTGAGCAGGCATTAACTAGGAGTTGAGCAGACAATGTGGCACTGATATAAGTTTAAAGGGGTATTTTCTCTAAGAGATTACAGGCTAGTTGGTGTGTATTGAGTGTTAAGTTTATGCAGTGCACATAAATGGAGACATGAAGGAAGTCTGGAACGACATGCACTAGCACTAGTTTGTGCAATAATATGGCTGCTGCAGAGGCCATGCATTCTCCAAGTGCATTCTCCTGCCAAAATAATTGTGTGCCATGAGACAGTTACCATAAAACAATGAGCAACGTACTTGCCAGCCCAGTGTCTTGAGTGTGGCCCCTTCATAAAAAGTTCATCACTATGCCACTTCAAACACCCCTGGCATAAGCAGTCAGAGCCACCTAGAGAGCTGCCCGACAACAGAGTGAGGGACGGAAGCGGTGTAGGCACTCATCATGTGCCTATATAGGTGCTATCATGTGTGCTCCTCAATTTGGTGTGATTGGGATGTTAATGGTAATTATGAGATGACTGAAACTTTGCAGGGACACCCTAGCCACCTCTAAGTGTGTCATGTTGATGACAATGTGCCAGGTGCTGCCAATTCATATAAGCTCTAGGGCTTGCCTCTAATATTTAGTCAGAGGTGCCCCTATGCAGATCAATGGAACATCACAGACATTTTGGAAATTTTGGGCATAATTCCTTCATATTTGCTGCAGTGAATATCTAAGGTAGTGCATATTGCCACAACTTTTCAGCTGGTGCTCCAAGTCAAGTTATAGTTCATGTGTTGTGCTAATTAGTTTTCATATGTTAAAGAGCAATGGTCGATTTTTCAGTTTTATGGAGATAATGGTATGATGCTGACAAGAAGTGGCAGTAACATTATACGACTATAAGTATGCCAAGTGTTTGAAAACAGCCATGGCATCATGTGGAGGTTGTTCGTATTACTAAACAGCTGATGAACTGCCATGAGGTGGTGTGCTTCCCTGCTACACTTACTGTGCCAATGAATCGCCTTGACTGTGGTGGCGAATTTCTGCAGGCTTTGCCTACCCTGGTACGTATGTGCAAAAAGGAGCGCACTCCAGAGGAGAGGGCGCATGGCGCCGAGACACTTGCTTACCTGGCAGAGGTGGACACTGAGTTGCAGCGGATTGCCAGCATCAGTGACCACCTTATCCCCACCTTGGCTGAGCTGCTGAAGTACCAGCCCCCTAGCGCGGTTGTCTTGTACAAAGGACCTGTGCCAGCATGCACTGTGAAAAAGGTACTGCGTGTGCTAATAGGACCTTAGTAATTTGGCAGAAGCAATATGTCAGAGGAATGCTGCACTACTTTATCACAAAAATGCATATACAGTTGATCCTGGATATATAGAACTCAAAGGGTATTGCAAAATAGTTCGAATACATTGATAATTCGAATTACAAAATATGAATATTTAAGGCCTAAATTAAAGCATTTCATGTCGCATAAATCGTTACAAGCGCTAACACAGCAGTTCGCTCACAGTATAATGAAGAAGAAGGTGTGAACTCCAAGTTACCACGCTTTATTTCGCATGCAAATGGTTCGTAAGCTTGTCTTGCTTCTTGCGTGCGGTCAAGTCCCAGTCATCCTCAATATCATTGAAGCTTTTCAAATTGGCGAATTCAGCCCCTTAGGCCTTAACAGCGTTGATTTACGCAGAATGACAATGAGAGCTATGTAGCGCAATAAAAGGCTGGTTAGCGGTGACATCGATGGCGCTTGCATATTCATAACTGCGTGAGTACACTTCCGTGGCACTGGACACGGCAGCCATGGTCTCACCATCGATGCAGTCAGAAACAGGTACGTCGTCATCTGCACCGATAAATCGCTCTCTGTTCGTGATGATGCCCGCAAACACTGATAGGCCACAGAATTCACCGAAGCACCGTATGTCAGCGGTCATGACGCACCCAAAGCCGTCGCCTGGCTCGCAAGGAAAGTTTCCGACGGTGATTCACTTGACGTCGCTCGAAGCATAAGCCATAATTTTTATCGCTACGTGTACGTCAACGTTCAGTTCAATGAATTAAGATTTATTAGGAATGAAGACTCACGAATGAGGATTTATTAGGAATGAGGTGAAAAGTACAGAAGCCTAGAAAGCGCAAAAGAAAACTGTACAATGTCGAGTCGTGATGTCGAGTTTCCACAGTAGACATGTTGGCGATATCGATGTCACTTGTGCTTTTGCCCCGCTATGGTGGTCTTGTGGCTAAGGTACTTGGCTGCTGACCTGAAGGTCATGGGATCAAATCCCGGCTTCAGTAGCTGCATTTTCACTAGAAGCGAGAATGCTGTAGGCAAGTTGTTCAGATTTGGGTGCACATTAAAGAAACCCAGGTAGTCAAAATTTCCAAAGCCCTCCACAACAGCATCTCTCATAATCATATGGTGGTTTTGGGTCATTAAATCCTACATATCAATCAATCAGTGTGTCTTCGTAGCTGGCAGCTGCTGTTTTCAGCTGCTTTGTTGTGGAAAGCTAGAAACGTCCATTTCAAGACTGAAAACACCAAAAATATGTCACAAGGTTGCACATCTTAAGGCCATATTTTTCAGGCTCGTGTGCCATTGGGCGCTAACAAGGAAGAAAATGCGAACATTGCAACAAGATCGCTGAGTCGTTTCCCATTCTCATTTTGCTGTCCTCCGTAATTCGTTTTTTGAGCAACACTATGCCCGCGCATTAGAACCTGCAGATCGCGTATCAAACATACCGGTGCACTCGCAAGCGCCGCGCCATGAACCAGATCAGCGTGATGGAATAATACCGCCTCTTCATCACCTGTGCTTGCAAAGGAATCAAAACTTGTAAGAACGTGGCCGAAAATTGCTTAATATTCGCTAGGAAAAGTTCACTTGCTGGGCTTCGACGCAGCGCGGCATTCGATATAGCATATGTCCCGCTGTGCGGGAGTTCGATATGCTGGTGCCCGGGTTCCATACTTTTGCACGGAATATTCAAGGGGATTTCTCTACTGTTTTATATAGCCAATAATTCTATATATTCGAGTTTGATACAGTGAAACCTGGATATAATGAAATTGATAAATTTCCGGGAAAATTCGTTACAAATAGGATTTTGTTATATGCTGGTTTGGTACAAAAATTAGGCAAATAAGGGTGCAAATCTAACAAAAGGGGGACTGAAGGCAGAGCTAACCGAAAACACCTATTCTAGAGTAAGAACTGCATTATAATTGTGATAGCAATTACTATATGGACACTCTCGGCGGGTGTTTGCAGTCGCTGCCATATTTTGTAACAAGTCGTAACATCGTAACTTTTACGAGTGGGTAAATGTACGCGAGCGCTGCTGAAGCAGAAATCAAATAAGTTGACCCATTCCTATCGCCTGGAAAGGGCCTAAAATAACATCTCCCGCGTGTTAGAACTGCCGTCGAATGCTCAAACAGAAAGTAAACCAGCCGCCTTGAACGAGCATGAAAACATGGGGGGGGGATCGCTTGAGTAGAAATAGTGACCAATGAAGCGAAAAAACAGCGCGAAACACAGGACAATGACAGAGACAAACGAACAGTGACAGAGACAGACTAAGTGCTGTCCGTCTCTGTCACTGTCCTGTGTTACGCACTGTTTTTTCGCTTGGTTGATTATGTACCAACCGGCCCAAATAAGCACTTTAGTAGAAATAATGAACTTATATTTTATGAGCGGTCGCGATCGCTGGCGCGCTTGCTATCTCTGCAAGTATCAGTGCAGTTTCAACGTGAAGGGACTGTGAGAAAAGAGCACTTCTTCCTGGAGTGGCTGCATTTACTCACACCAGCGTTTTGTAGGAGTTCCGCGATATCGGATCCAAAAGAGTTGGCTGCCAGCCTTACTTCTTACAACATTACAATTTTTAGCTATCGCGTTCATTGCATTGCATTCAGCGCGCAGTCATGTTGCCAGAACTAATCGGCTAATCACGAAAGCTACCAGCCTGCAAACTCACGGCATGGCGCGAGACAAAAGCACGAGTTGGCCTTCGAAGATCCGTCGTCACCGTGGTCTCGAGAACTCACCCTCCGAGTGGCCCTGCGCAATGAGGCAGCCAATACAGAGCCAGGTTCACCACTTCTCACATATCATGAAGTCACACAAGATTACATATGCCAACGACAGCCATATCAACTCCCACCAGACTCTTTCACATGCGAGGAGGCAGTCGCACTTCGCCAACTGCAGACCTGAACTTTCATGAACCTCCACTTCATGCATAAAGTATACCAGACTCATTATACTGATGCCTGTCCAGGCTGTGGCGCTATCTCCACATCTTTTCACGTTACCGTAGAGTGCTCTCCCGCTTACTTTCGTCCCTCTAATGCTTCGGTCCACCCGTATCCAAGAGCAGTGGGAAGGCACCCTTCGCGACGGTGCCCCCGAGGTCTGCCGGGCCCTCATTTTCAGGGCCTGGGTTGTCGCAGAGGTTACCGTAGGTGTCGTCAAATAGAGACCCTCTCCGTTTTCGTCGAATTTTCATAATAAAATGTTTTCATCATCGGAGAGTTTCCATCAGTGCCTAATATAACATACCCTCGGTGGTGACGACACGGTTGTCCTAAATCGAGGAAAGAAAAGATCAGTTTCACCACAAGGGTGATGCAATGAATGCATAAGCAACAACTTGGAATGTAATGCTGAGAACAGCAAGCATGCAGATTGAAATGTATAGCACGCTGCTCACGCACAAATGACGCACGAAAAATACAATATACACGGGATGAGAGCGAACTAATAACGTTTACCGCTCTACACGTAACGTGCTGTTTAAACAACAACAAAAAAAAAATGGTACGAAACGTAATCACAGGAACAGATATGAATGCGAACAAGTGCCCCAGTTGTTACTTCGCTGTGTTTGAAAAGCGCACTCTCTTCGCAAATGGCACCTGTCGAGCTAGCGAAGGGATCTTGGTGCGCCCGGCAACTAAGCGCAATTGTTCCGGTCAAAGTCCAAGGCGTGCCATTTTCCCCACTGAGCTATAAGCGTGCGCGCACAAGCATCTCAACCCCCCCCCACCCCTATTCGCGTGCAAGGTACGCGTGGGAGATAAGCGTACGTCAGTGCATCGTGATAAGCTGGGCGCTGAGTGCAGGCGGCTTTTTTTTTCTTTCTTGAATTTTAATATATGGATACATACGGTGAATGATGGCTGTGGCAACGGCAAAAAAACCAGCCGAGAGTGTCCAAGTAATTGCTATCGCAATAAAAAAAGCAAAGCTCAATATTGTTGGGGGCCACACCATGCACACGCAGTGAAACTATGCACATGTACACGGCATCGAAACCGAAGAGTGAACGACACGGATACTGCGGAAAACTATTCTGTAAAGCGCCCTCCTTATGCAGCGCGGGCCCGACCTATGTTATGCTGACTAAAAGCGTGGCACTGCTTAATGTAGTCTAGTAACATTGGCACTGCAAATGCTCAAAAAGTTTTCTTTTTTTGTTTGTTTCGAGACGGGGGGGGGGGGGCACACTTACGCATGCGGCATCGGCGAGAACGACAGCAATGACAGCTCGTGGTGTGCAGGCCTGCTTACCCGCCTCGCGCGCAATGACAAGTGGTCGCTCTTGCCTGGTGCCATGTGTGTGCCGCCACCACTTAGCGCTTCGTGGGCGGTGTGGCAGCTGCGGAAGATGCATGCTCGTACCAAAATGCAGAGCAAAATGTCTAGATTGTTTAATTTGCAAATTCGTTATATCAATGTTGTCTCCTGCTATTACTTTGGTACATACTGGACCAGCTGTACTATTGGGTGTTAAAAGTGGTGGCTGTTTCTTACAGATACTTTCCTTAACTGTGATATTGGACTCAGTAGTTGGCTTAATTAGTTATAAATAGTAATTAGTAGTTAGTAATTGGCAAGCAGTTAATCAGTTAGGAAATAGTAACATGTAGTTGGCTTGATAGACTTCATTGGAGAGGCAACTATAAGGGTGTACTGCGCAACTCACTATTTTTTTTTTCCCAACCATTGCCAGTGTGTTGTGCACCCTCAGCGATTTTAAATTTTCTGTCTTGTCCAGCTGGATTAGTATTGCAAATAGGGCTAATTTGCTTTAGCTCATGGTCAAAAGCAAAAGATAGCACAAGTTTAGAGACTGGCAAAAAAAAAAAAAAAAAACACGGCGCTCGTGTTGTTCGTTTTTTTGTCTCTGTGTTCATGCTGACTTTTGCCTTCTACTATGATCAGCTGGTATTTGCAAATATAGTGGTAACACTGACTGCTAAAAAAGGTCCCCAAATTTAATAAAGGGACCCTTCAATAATTTTGAGCATGGTGAGAATGCGCCGCGGATCGATAGTTGAGGCTCTTGAGAACATGTCAATCTAAAAATAGTAGCGCAGCATGCGGCCTGGTTTTTTTTGTTTTGTTTTATGTGTGCAACAATACAAGATTGTCGTGGTGTTTGTGACAAAGGACGACGTTTACAATCAATTTATAATTCCCAAAAACAGCTAGAATGGCTCACTCTTTTCTCTACAAATGATGACATAAACCCATATTATATGCGCCATGTACCACTTGCCCAGGGCCATTGACTTATTCAAGCAATAGTGAGCTGCACAATTATTATGCCTGTGCGCTCGTTGTCACATTGATAGTAAGCTGCACATTCGAAGGAAAAAAAAAATTAAAAAAAAAATGCGGAAGGTCATGACACACTCTCACGAAGGGATGCATCTTCTTGCCTCCTGGTCATTCCTCTCCCTGCATAGCTCTCAGCGCGCTCTCTGGTACAATAAAGAGAAAAGGCATTTAAAGGGCCAGTAAACAGGCTCCGGCATTTTTTACACCCCCCATACAAGCTTGGCATTTCGTAGATTAGACCGCAGGGATCATGTTTTATGAATATTACAGCGCCGCGCAGAGCCTCTATTTTGAAAAACAATTCCCGCGCATCTTTCCTACGCCTGACGAACCCCCTTGCACGCGCAGTGACGTCAACTCGGCGATCGGTGACGTGACGTAGCACGCAGCTTGTCGATTGGTCTAAATTGCATGTGAAAAACCAGTATTAAAGTCGTCAGTTCCTATTCTCACCTACAGCTACGAAACTGCCCCTTGTTTCTTGGCACTGTGGTGAAAGAACCAGCCTCGCAGTTGTTGTGTGCACATGTACACTCCTCGCTTAACTGCAGCGCCTGTGCACACATACCAACGTACTTCGCCCTTGATATGAGCTACACGGGTAAAAAGCATTGCTCCGTCATTGGCTGCAAATCGAACGACTGGGCAGCGGAGAAGCATCGGCTCCGGGTGCCTCACGATGGGGCCCTGCGCGCTGCATGGCTGAAGCGAACCGAGTGACTTGGTAAGGGGCCCTTTAATGAAGCTATGATTGCCCAGTAAAGTGTTACAGGCCTCCTGCAGTGAACTGTACTTCAAAGTTATTTCTTCTACTCCACGCACACATTAAATGGTGAAAATCTGACTGTTGCAGACATGTGCATCAAATAAAATTGTATATTTTGTCACCACATTGGGAGCACATTGTGTTGCAGTGGAAATAGCTTACAGTTGCTGAAAATTATGTATTGTTAAAATTGGATAATTGAAGGCAAAGATGACTTACTTTACTGAATAAGATTCATGACATGATCTATTTATCAATTGCCATTACCAATATTTTTTACAAGTTTTCAGTAATTGCTTTTAAATAACCCCAAGGAGAGTGTTGTGTTTGCAGAAGCATTTGTAGCAGGTGAAATCACTTAACAGCAAAGCCACTATTGTCAAGGAGCCTATGCATTTCCTAGCTAGCTTGCAGCTTATGTGCTGCTTCAGTAGTTAAATCAACATTGAGTGATTATAGACAATATTAGCTTTGCATATGCAAGGCTGTGTGTACGCGATGTGCGGTACACTGTGTACAGCCGCGGCCACATCTGTGTAGAGCATGAGAACGGCCGGTTTTTGCTCTGCGGAGCGAAACCTTGGGGCAGTATCAGGCTCTCACGTGGTCAACCTGACAACTAGGCCGTGCAAGCTCCTGATGCACCACTTCAGAGCCCGAAACTGCCTCAAGGTTTCGGACCGCTGAGCGAAAACTGGCTGCTTGAGCGCTCTACACAGGCGTGGCCGCGGCTGTACTTAGCATTTCATACTGTCTGTCAAGATTAGCTTACTGTGCATGAAAAATGAGGCCTCACTGCATGGACGGTATGAGCGTATTTATGATGAGGCAGTAGCTTGTGAGCCATCGCACTCCATTTTTAATTCTGCTTAACTTGACTGCGTGAAATGATTATTTTTTCATAAAGAAAAAGTCATTACCAATTGATAACTTGACTTTTTGTTTTATGGTGTGGTAACTCTGGTTTTCATGCTGTTTTGTTTTTGTCCTTTCCCCTAATTTTTATGGCACGAATCTTCTAATCGTCTTTTTCTATTCGCTATTGCTGACAAGTTCATATTTCTTGTGTTACTGCTTAAAGCCCAGGCTTTGCAAGCTTGCTAGGATTTTGTGGATTTTAGTAGTGCCTGCACAAGCCTTGATAGACACAAGCAGTCTTAAGAATTTTTTTGTTTAAGGTGGTAAGCCACTCAAAAACAAAAAAAATTTTAAGGGCAGGCAGCGTTGAAATAACTTTTTCCTCGAAACCAGCATGTCTTATCTAATTTACCCAGCTATTTACAGTGCAAAATATTGAATATTTATTTATTGGGAGGTAGTCTTTGTCAAAAATTTCATTAAAAGTGCTAGCCATGCCAGCTGTGATAAGTGACTAATGGGTGGCTTTATTCAGTAAAGCTTTGACATTTGTGTAACTAATGGCAAGAGCTATGCAGTGAACTAGAATAAATATTATGCAGTGAATATCAAGGAAGTAATGCTAAAAAAACAAAAAAAAACGGGGAAAAAGAGCCAATTTGGACTGAACCTGTTGGAGAATTCAGCTGTGAACTGAAAAATATTCGATGAATTTCTTTTATCCTAGTTCACTGCACAGATATATATGTTGTAAATCATTGTGCAAAATTTCCGTTCGAAGTATACGCTGAGAAATACGTTATGAAAGTTTGCGTCGCAACATTTGGAGCAAATTAATATTTTCAGAAAAACGTAAACAAAGATTTCAGAGCTTTTAAAAAGGGTCACAATCTTCGCATGTAGGCCTAAAATGCACCAGTTTCATAGCTGGGCCCTTCTGCGGAAGCATTATTGTCTCGTTTTGTGCGGGTGGCTGCTCGTCTTTTCTTCCTGGCCTGTTTTGTCCCATCCGCTGACTTGCGTTTAGCATTCTGCATGCTCAGGGGATCCCTGGCGATGCAAGCTTTCGTCGTGTGGTACCCTGGTTCTATGCCAGCTTGCCTCAGGATATCTAGGGTGCTTACACTGCCATTATTAAAGTGTGCCACAGCATCATGCAAGGCAAACATTACTGTAGGCTAGCTAACGTAGACCTCTTTGGGTGCCCGCTGCCATATTAGACCATTGAAACACTCATTAGCATTTTGAGTCTTTCCATGAAGGCACTTAATTAGAAGTTCATCAGAGCACAGATCACTGTAGACAGTTTTAACTTTGTTGAGCACATCATTGGGAAGTCCTTCTTTGTGTACATATTTCCCTTGGCCGAGTGTTTCGACCCTTTGGTATCCGCAACAGCTTTTCGGTCCAAGTGGACACAAGCCATGTCTCGGCTGCTTGTCGGTAGAGCTGCAATGAAAAAGAGTGGAAAGGCTAGCCTTTTTCATTGCAGAAAGGTTCCCCACATTAGCCCTTATGGGGATGCCATAGTAGTTTTGCAGGCAGTCAATAAGGGTATCGGTGAGCTTTCCCTTACCACCGAGTCCACGCACTGTCTTCTTCAGTTTTCTGAGGCGGCAGCCAACACGCTTCTGGACATTCCCAATACATTCAAGTTTCTGCACACTGTCCTTTCCATACATGTCTTTGACAGCGGCATAGCTCTTGGAATCACCATCGCCGTAGTACTGCAGGTACTTCAAATCTCTTTTGCCTTTCGACCTTTCAAATATTCGGTATAGACCAACCGTCTCCATACTGCCAGCATTTCCTTCATGGTTTGCTTGACAGGAAGTGTGGTTTGCCTTCCATTCTTGGTAAGAAGCACTATCTTGCCTCAAATTGCTTTTGGTTTTACAAGACTTACACGAACTAGAAAGGGCCTCAACATCAATAACCTTTCCCCTGTCAACAGAAACCACAGACACACAACCGTTCAAAGATGAATGGTCATGCTTCTGCCACGTGCCATCACCTGTAACACCACATTCGGCACTCCCCACAACACGATGAACTTCCACAGCAGCATCAGTCATCGACTTCGACGCCACTTCTCCTGCCGCTGCAGAAAGCCGAGATGACAATTTGTCGTAGGCGGAGTGACGTGGAGGAGTAGGCATGTTCATCACTTTAGAAAAAGTTTTCCCACCAGCGTGCCCTTTTCCTAACTGGCGCATCGCGTAAACCAGACGTAAATTGTTCTCATTGGCACGACCCACCTTTCTCAACGTATGAAATGGGCGCTTGAACCCACAATCGGTACACACGACCACACAAGCCGAGCGTATCCCTTGGTGAGAGCGTTCCTCGAGCTTCAGTGTTGGAACATGCCAGCGATAAAACACTGATATATACCAATGTTCATTATCCTGTTCTCTTGGAGCGCAGAATTCTCTAGTGGAGCCTGGTACACCTTGTTTATGTCCCCAAGCTTCTTCGCGGTCGCCGAAATACCGGCATCTGTATCAGTAGGCAGCCTCGTCATTGTGTAGCGATTTCTAGCAAATTTGCGCTTCCTCGTCTTCTGTGTTCTGCCCTTCCCCATGCTGGTCGTAATATGGTCCAGGTGGCCTAAGGATACAGCCCTAGTAGTGTTGACACGTGAAACAAATGCAGAACGAAGCCTGACGCAGCCCGACCAAGGCAAACATCAAAAATTCTGACGAGCATCGTGCGTCCCCCTTGTGGCTGTTGTTAGAGATAAACGAAGATTTTTAAACACAAAGTTGTATTTAATGACATCATCTTATATAACAGTCACAATAAAATGCATAAAGTATTTTGAATGGCATTTATATAGACGAAAGAACACTTGCTTTTGAAAGCGATTTTTCTTTTCAAAACCGAAACCACAGTTGGAAATGTGGTTTCGGTTTTGCTATAGGAGCATAGGGTATAGAAAACTTGCTGTAACTCGCAAACTAATGACGCTAGGAGGATAATTTTTGTTGCAACATATATGTGAATGTTTGGGCATGCAAGAAAAACAAAACCTTAAAATTTTATTTCGCGAAAAAAAAAAAGACTTTTTAAGGTGGCCTACCACCTTAAAGTTGCCCAAAGGCAGGAAAACACCTTTAAATCCATGCTGGCATGCTGTTTGGAATCTCTGTGGAAAAAAAATGGTAATGCCATTTTGAAATATTTTGCCAGTAAAACTGATGTAGTGTTTTTAAGTGTCTCTTTAATGCTAAAATAAGTCCTAATACTGGGGTGTTGCCAGTTAAATACTAGAGTGTTTGCTTTCAATTTAGCAGTCCTGGGTCCAGATTTTGTAACAATCTCTTTATTCCTTTCACTCTTCCATCATTGACTTGCCAGATGTTGTGTAGTCATTACTACCAGGTTTGACGAGCCATTGTAAGAGATTATACACAGCAGAACTACAGTATACAAAATTTGGCCTCTGGTCAACATTAATTAGCCGTGTGAGACGTGTCTATGCTGCTCTTATTGCAGCTTGAACAGGAAGTCAAGGTTATGCAGGAGCTGAGACAAGCGGCATTCAAAGCATTTGCTGCCCTGGGTGCTAATGATGAAGACATTCGTAAAAAGGCAAGTATAAAGTCCTGTTTGATTTTGGGGATTGTTTTAAATTTTTTGAGGGGCAGTGCTTTTCTGACAATGCTGTGCTCATGATGGAGAGTATCGTACAGTGAACTGTGGTGGCATATGTACTACTATTGATCACTAGAGCTTTTGTGATGGCCCACTAATTTTTGTTACAACTTCAAAATTAAATTAATTATGGACCATAATATGCACTAAATTGTAACTCACAAGTATAAAAACCAAAATATTTCTCGGTAAGGCGGTTTTTGAGATAAGCAAAGTTAAAAAAAACACCTGTTGGCTTCGAAGCCTTCTTCTAATGCTGTGACTAATGGACTGGGCAGTTTTATGTGCCTTGGAACCTGACACCTTGCCTTCTAAGGGCAGCAGTGTTCCTGGCATGGTGCCTATACAGCATGCCATATAGTGTGCCGTTTGGAGACATCCATGTAAGAACATGAATTGTGTGTCCATGTTGACACACGATTTCATATTTTACAGTCTCTAATGCGAGCTTTATTTATAAACGCGCGCTTCACACAATGAGCATGAATCCGGCATTATTATCCATGTGTTATCTTGTTAAAAGGCTGTGGGCTTGCATGATCAATTAAATGAGGTTCAAGATCACTCATCTTGCTGGAGGTTGATGAGCAACTGACAGCATCCTTTATGAGAGGAGAAATAAAACAGATTGGAACGTTGTTGTGTCTGGCCATGAAAAAAAATAGCTGAGTGTAACAGAGTGAAGAAACACAAGTGGTGCAGGAAAAAAGGAAGTTAAGGGGGGACATGGGTCTTGAAACAATTTCGCTTACTTTTTAAGCAAACTTAACGAAACTTGCCAGTCTTGTTGCTTTTTTTCTGCTGATTTGAAATATGCAATTATTTTTTCCATCAGCCAATTAGTTCTCAAGATAATTAGAGGTAATCTGCCATGTTCTTCCGTAACAATAGAAAAAAAAGTATTTATCAAAAAACTATAATCTGCATATGTCAGATACTAGAAACACTGGTGATTGCAACATAGCAAGCAGTTTTTTTATTAATTGCTTGTAAGAGATTTTACAGCTAACTGAACTTGAGCACTTGAAATAGTGCCACCAGTCACCCAGAAATAAAGCAAATTTAAAATTTGCTCGAAAGAAATTTCAAAAATCTGTTTGCTACATTGCAAACACCACCCCATTGGCTTTGTCCTAAAAAAAGAATTATAGCTCTATCTACCCGCAGTGCTGAGATATTGCTTCGGCAAGCTTGCAAGAAGTCAGAAATTCAGCTTTTGAGAAAATGAGCAAAAACACAAAATGTCAAATTTAATGGGAAACACCAGTAAATATTTACATGCTTACACTAGCAAGTGCCTAGTATCCACCAGGAACATAGTCCTTTTGACCTTTGTCAACTCTGTGGCGCTTTCCCAGGGCCTGCTTCACATTTTCAGCCGACACATGCTTTCGAGCAGATGCGGTCATCCTCCGCTTGTCCTTCTCTGCCAGGCGTTTCGAGTTTTGCCGGCCAGGGGTCAGGCTGAGCTTTTTGAGGATGCCTGTTGCAGCTCTTGTATAGCCAGCATTGAACTTCATGACGGCCTCACCGACAGCAGCCTCAACAGTAAACAGTGAAGCGTGCCGCTCCTTTGGTGCAAGCGCCCAGATCATGGCGTGCAAGCTTTCATTGTTATTTTGCGTCTTGCCACGCTGGCACCGCTCCAGCAGCTTCCTATCCGATAAGCGCTCGTAGACAGGCAGCAACGCTTCACACACATGGGCGGGCAAGCTGTAGCGGTGCTTTGGCGGCGGCTGTCCTTTGGCCTCGGCTGCATTTTGCCGGCACCACGAGTCAGGGCCTGTTGGACAAAGGCTGTGGTTGGGTGCATCATCACGTGAAGTGACATGTAAGTAGGTTGCCATAACAGCCCTGTGCGTTGCATCTACATCCCCCTTGTGGGACTTCAAGGCCCACCCATAATATGATGTCAACTTGTTGACCAAATCTCCAGTGAGTCTGCCCTTGCCCCCAAGGCCATGCCCCTTGTGCTGGGAAAGCAGCTTTCGCAGGTTTGTCCCCATGCGCTTCTGGACGTGGTTGACGCAGTCCTCCTTCAGGATGTCCATGTAGCCGTACACCTTTTCTTCCTGCAAAGCGAGGTAGGCCCGACTGTCTCCGTCTGACAACACGGTTGTGTAGCGGAGGTTGTGTTTGGAGAGAGACCTTCGGAAAAGGATAAGTGCGGCCTCAACTTCCATTTCACCAGCTTTCTTGCTGGTGTTTTTTTGACATTGGTGGTTTTCCACCCACGTTTGGTACGAAGGGTCGTTCTCCTTAGTCTTCTGCTCACAGGCTGCACAGAAATTGCTCAAGACAACATAGTCCAATACAAACCCTGTAAAAAGCTCAATCACCGTTCCGACGCCGATGTGGGAAGAATGTCCGCGAGTCATCCAAGACCCATCGTAGGAAACGGCGATGTTGCCAGGTATGTTTGTACCGAGCTCGCGATAGAGCTCTCGAACGGAACTCGCGCACTCGGTCATCAACTCCTCGGAAGCAGAGGCCACTGCAGGCGTCAGTTTTTTTTTCACATAGTTTTGCCACGTCTTCGTGTGCAGACCCCGGTGCGATATATTCATGGCAGAACAAATGTCGTTGAGCGCCGTTTGACGATTTCCGGTGCTTTGCATTGCACGCGCTGCGAGGATGTTGACGCTGAATGGGTTTATGTTTTGGTCCCCGGCCACACGCGGCGAACTCCACGCTGACGAAATGTCACCACAGTTGACGCACGTAATCAAAAGCTTCACAGCCAGACCGTACTCCCGATCGCATTTGCTGATATTCACATCACCGCCGCAAGTTTTACACTTCACGCACCTCAACAAGTCATTCACACAGTCTAAGCTGATGACGACGAAGCTCACGTTGTCAGCCGAGTCGGCCGCGGCACCGTCACTGGCAGCAGCCAGGCGATCTTGTTTTCGCGTCGTTGCTGAAATTGACGCCAGCTCTTGTAGCTTGGCTTCGGCATTTCTCGCATTTTCGTGCAACTCTGCTGGCTGCAGGATTTTCGTATCAATGCGAACGCGGCCACTTCCACTCGCACTTTCACACGCTGGTGGAGCCGTTAGGCCTACACCAGCTGGCTCGGCGGCGGCGATGCTTGGCGCTGATGACCGGCCGTCCTCGACGCTCGCTGCTGGTGCTGCCCGACGCTTCGTGGTGTTAGCGATGAGGCTTTTTTTTCTTTTCTTTCCGAATCTGTGCACTGAGTGGAACTTTCCCGCTCGAGACGCCGACGCACACCGCTCCATCGTCGATCGCAGAATTCAGGAATGGCGCCGACGGGGGCCAGCAAAGCGCGCACAACGCAGCCAGAGCAGACGCCACAAGCCGACTTCAGCCAATCATGCTCTGAGAAACGGTCACGTGCACTAAACAACCAATCGTAGCATGCGTTTTTACTCTTTTTTGATGGCTGTTTTCTCCGCAACCAATGAACGCACAGAAGCGACAGTGGCGGGAATTTGAAGGCGAAAAACTGCTCTTTCAAACGATACCGAAATGGCCGCGAGTGCAGCTGTGGACATGGAGTTACGAATTTATAAAAAGCTGGTTTTTGGTGTCCGGAGCTGCGCGAATCCTGCACGCGCACGGGCTAGGAATTTAATATTACAGCTAAAATATTGATCGGAGAGATATGAAAGTCAGTACACCTGTAAAAAAATACCTGTAGTTTCTGAAAATGCTGTTTACAAAAAATTGCTTTTTTGGCGATTTTTCGGCTCCAAAGACCCGTGTCCCCCCTTAAGCAGGCGGCATGGCTCGCTGCCTTACCTAGCATTATGCCCGGAACATGTGCAGCGTTTTCCCCGCGGCCCTTCCCTCAGCGTCATCGCGTCGACGCCGCCAGATAGGGTGGCATACCATATGAGAAGCGCCTAGGCCAGCATCAGCTCAGCGTTGCGGACTGTGTCGAACAGAATGAACCCAAGACCTCGCAAAGCAGTGTGCAGTGTCGGTCAGTGCAGCAACAAGAAATATTTCTGAAAACTGGTTTCATGTCTTATATGCAGTTCTGAGGTGAGAAAAACAAATCATAGTACCACCGAAAAGTTCTTTTTTTTTTACTTCCAGTGCCAGCTGTTTAGGGTAGTAAGAACCAGAAACTCGCAATACATGGCCCCCAAGCTTCCTAGTTGTACATCTTTGAGGCCACGTATTCAGCCAATGCACTCAGGCCTGGACTTGAGTATGGCGTTCGAAAACGGTTCCAAAAAATACCAAGCGCATTCCGTCGATGCTTCTGAGGAACAAGCTAAGTCAAATACAAGCATCGGTTGAGAATTTTCGGGTCCCACAGAGCACGGCGATGACTTAACAGATCCGAGGCAGGCAGCAGCCATTTTGACAGCAGCAATGATGCTGTTACGTAGCGGACGTCGCTGGCAGCCGTGTGCTGATTGGTTCTCCATTCATCGACTCACTTCTGGCGTAGGCGCCGGCGCTGCAGATATCTGAATCGTTCAAAAATCAACGTTTCAGCCACCGTCACCGGCAGCGTCGACGCTGAGTAACGCCGGCGCCCGAATTGCCGAAAAAACGCTGCATATGTTTCGGGCTTTACCAGTACTCTTTTGTGCAATCTCCCCTGTGAACGTTCTGTCCCACTACATGGAGAATTCTGTTTCCTCTTTTAGATGTTGCAGCTGCACACCTTTGGGGAATGACTTCAGGGGTGACAAATTGTTTGATATTTCAAGATATACCCTAGTCCAGTGCAAGAAGTTTTTGAGATAGGCACTGAAAAATATATGATTTGAAAATTTTTCTACTAGGTAAATATTATTGTCAAGGGTTCGGTGTAATGTACGAGGTGTGGAGCAATTGCACTTTCCTCTTGTTAAAAGTTAGGGTATCTATCCGTGGCGTGAATTTATGAAATATGCGTTCTGGGTTGCAGCTTATGTGACTTCATATGTTAGTGCCAAGCTTGGCACCAAACCTTAGTTGTAATCATAAAAAGAAATGTTCACTAATTGGGGTTTAGTACAATTGTGTAACGCACCACTTAAATTGTGTGTATTTTCCCTTACTTATTCTGTCGCTGTTTTGTTTGGTACTGAGCTTCTGGATTGTCTCTTTTGGGCAGATCATTGAAACTGATTCGCTGATGGAGCACGTGGTTTCAAGCCTATCGGACACAAACCCACGAGTGCGGCTGGCGGCAGTGCGCTGTCTGCACTCTCTGTCGCGTTCTGTGCAGCAGCTGCGCACCACCTTTCAGGATCATGCTGTTTGGCGGCCACTCATGCGCCTCCTTCATAATGCTTCTGACGACATCCTCCTTGTGGCCTCGTCTACCCTCTGCAATCTGCTGCTTGAGTTCTCACCAAGCAAGGAGGTAGGCTTGGGCTTGCTTGCTTGCCCGCTGCTTGGCTGTTTTTTTAACCTTGAAGCACTTTTGTGTGAAAACTTATGTGCACTTTGTTACTACTGTATTTACACATTCGTACTCAACTTTTAAGTATGCTTGATTATCTTTCTCTCACTCACACACTCATGCACGCATACACACACACACACACACAGTGCAAGTACATTCTGGAATGAGAATTTATCAGTGTAGTCTCTGGAGGAACTTTACGCCTTTGTAAATCACCGTCAACGAAGCGTTTTTCATGAATTGCGATACCCAGGCCCTGAAATTATTGAAGTGCATCCTCGGCAGATTAATTCTTGCATGAACATTCCACTTGTCACCAGCATAGAGACCAGTTGCAAAGTGTATTCACATCTGTCAGAAGCTTTGGAAAGCATCCCAACTTCAGCCCACAAGAACCTGTGCACTTGTCACGTAAAAATTTGGTCACACTGCAGTTGCCACTCACGCAGCACCTGTTGAGAAACTCCTAACTTGCACCCTGCTGTGATTGAGCATTAAAATTTTTTTGGCCTACCACGCACATGATGATGCATGATCAAGCATGCTGCCTTGCCCGTGTACCAGTCTGGCAGTGGTGGCAAACCTACGCGTGGCTGCCCTCTAGATGATTGCTAATGGTAGAAAATGAAACCTTGGCCAGTGGTGTGCTTACAAATACAACGAATGTGAAAAGGGGGCATTATGAAGTGGGTACAGATTATAGTTCCCGTCTGCTTCCTTGGTAGCATGTCGTACCCCTATCAAGGACTCCACCATATAAAAAAAAAAGAGAGAGAGTGTGAGGGAAAGAAGAAAAACACATTTTAAAGACAAAATGAGAAGCTCTTTGACCAGCTACCTTGAGCTCTGAACAAATTGTGACTGTTTACCGTCAGGCATATTGCTGCTGATAGAAACAGCTGCTCTTCTATCAGCGACTGGACCTAAAAATGTTGTGTATAGCTGCTAATGGAAATGCGATTCGAAAAAAAGAAAAAAAAAGATGCGTTAATCTGTAGCCTAGGGCAATAAAAGTTTTGCTGTGTACAGTAGAATCTCGATTATATGATCACAGCTGATACGAAATTCGGGGTGATACGAATTTTTCTGTGATCCCGGCCGAGGCCCATTAATTTACTATGTGCTAGAGTACGGTTATTACAAACTGATTTTGTACCCGAGTTGTTTGATACGAATAAACGCCACCCCACCGACGGCCGCGGAAGTAAGCAGCGTGCATGCACGCGCTGAAATGCGTGCTGCGCCGCCGGTTTGGCACGTTGTCAGCGTGCGAGCGGCGGGCGACAGACTCGAAGATCTGCGCAATCTCGAACGCTGGAGTGCGCCTTTTGCTTTCTCTAGAAGGCTCCAGATGGCACTGGCGACGGTGGAGACACAAATCCAAGCCCATCTTTGTTTTGCTTGGTGGTGGGTGTGCGGACACGTGGTTACTGCAGTGCGGAGGCAGTCGACAGTCTTGCCGAGTCGAGCACACATATTTGCTTTGTTGTGCCTTTTTGCGGAGTCGCAGCAAGCCATGTCTCGCAAGCGGAAGGCTCTCTCCTTTAAGGAGGAACGGGACATTCTTCGAAAGGTCGATGAGGATCCGAAAAGAAAACGCACGGAGTTGGCTAAAGAGCTAGGCCTCGCTACGTCGACATTGAGCACAATTGTTGGACAGCGGGACACAATAATGAAAAATGTGCTTTCGTTCAGCGTCAACGCGAAGCAAGCGAAGACAGCCCAACACGTGAAACTTGAAGAATCTTTATTGACCTGGTTTAAGGAAGTTACTGCAGCCGGTGTGAACATTGACGGCAAAGTTTTGCATGAAAAAGCTGACGAGATCACCCTTGCTCTGCACATCGACGGATTCCAGGCCTCAGGTGGGTGGCTGCACCGTTTCAAGAGGAAACACGGTCTCGTGTACAAAAGCGTCTGCGGGGAAGCCAAGAAGGCTGACGAGATCGTTGTTAGCGAGTGGCTCGCGAAGCTGGAGTCTCTTATCTCGGGGTATGAGCCTCGGGATGGTTTTAATGCAGATGAGGCAGGCCTGTTTTTTAATCTTCAGCCCGAGAAGAGCCTTTGCTTAAAAGGTGAAGAGTGCCAAGCAGGCAAAAGAAGCAAAGAAAGAATAACGGTTCTTCTGTGCTGTAACGCCGACGGGTTGGAAGAACTGAAGTTGACCATAGTTGGAAAATTTCAGAAGCCTCGGTGTTTCAAGCGCGAGAGCCATTTGCCATGCGTCTATTGCGCAAACAAAAAAGCGTGGATGACGGCGGCCCTGTTCGAAGAATTTCTGTCTCTCCTTGACAGGAGAATGGCCTGCAAGAATCGGAAGATTCTTCTGATTCTTGACCAGTGCGCCGCCCACCCGAAGCAAGTGACGCTTCAAAACGTCAGGCTGGTTTTTTTGCCTGCAAACATGACGACGCACTTGCAACCGCTTGACGCTGGCATTATAAAAAACGCCAAGCATCATTTCAAGAGCCTTCTTGTGCGCCGCCTCCTTGCCAAAATCGACAGGAAAGACGAAGGTGGCCTGCGAATAAGCTTTTTGGGCGCCATCCATTTTATCTCAATGGCTTGGGATAGAGTAACGCCGACTACCATTGCGAACTGCTTTGGTAAATGCGGCTTCTTTAGGATTCCCGAAGGGGTGCCACAGGCCCTTTCAGAGTCGGAGGAGCTCATTGAGGGTTGGGAATGCCTTGATGACGGGTGTTCGGCTGACGACTTTTGCGCGGCGGATGACAATCTTGCCACTTGTGGTGCGTGCACAGTGCAAGATATTGTCAACGAGGCCACGTGTGAGGTTACTGATTCCAGCGATGATGACGAGGAAATGGACGTGTGCGACGGCAAAGGACCATCACCGGCGGCTGAAACTCTGCACGCGCTCGACGTCCTGAGGCGTGCTATGGCTGTTGAAGAAATCAGTGATGACATGTGCACGCGTTTTTACAGATTTCAGAAAAGTCTGCTGAGTGACTTGGAAAAAAAAAAGAAGCAGAAAGACAACAGAGATTTTTTCAAATAAATTTTTTTCGAGTGTCGAAAATAAGTTTGCCTCCGACTCGATGTTAATTTAGCTAGTTTTGTGTGTGTTCCGATGATACGAATTTCGGCTAATACGAATATATTTTGTGAACCCGCGAGATTCGTATCATCGAGATTCTACTGTATTTAGGCTTTTATGCCGATCTCAAATATGTAATTAGTTTGATAGTAAGTTGCACAATTTCTGCTTTGTGCCATGACAATGTGTAAAGTATAGTTCGTTCTGGACAAAAATTTTGTGCCACTAAGCTTCGATGCTTCTGAGCCATTAGTCATTCACGTTGCTCCACATTAACTGCCAAATGCAATGAACTACCAAGAAAGTGTGTATAAGACATTTTAATAATACAAAAAATTGTAATGGATTAATAAAAATGAGGTTCATAAAAATTATGTAAGCGACATCAAATTTTAAAGACAATACTTGCACTCTTCACACGTTGAAGAATATGTGGGCAAAATTCTATCCCAATCGAGCTATCAAAAGTCATCATCATCATCAGCAGCCTGACTACGTCCACTGCAGGACAAAGGCCTCTCCCATGTTCCGCCAGTTAACCCGGTCCTGTGCTTGCTGCTGCCAATTTATACCCGCAAACTTCTTAATCTCATCTGCCCACCTAACCTTCTGTCTCCCCCTAACCCGCTTCCCTTCTCTGGGAATTCAGTTAGTTACCCTTAATGACCAGCAGTTATCCTGTCTACGCGCTACATGCCCGGCCCAGGTCCATTTTCTCTTCTTTATTTCAACTATGATATCCTTAACCCGCGTTTGTCCCCTAATCCACTCTGCTCTCTTCTTGTCTCTTAAGGTTACGCCTATCATTTGCTTTCCATTGCTCGCTGCGTCGTCCTCAATTTAAGCTGAACCCTCTTTGTAAGTCTCCAAGTTTCTGCTTCGTAGCTAAGTACCGGCAAGATACAGCTGTTATATACCTTCCTCTTGAGGGATAGTGGCAATCTACCTGTCATAATTTGAGAGTGCTTGCCGAATGTGCTCCACCCCATTCTTATTCTTCTATTTACTTCAATCTCGTGGTTCAGCTCTGCGGTTATTACCTGCCCTAAGTAGACATAGTCTTTTACAACCTCAAGTGCACTATTACCTATCTCGAAGCGCTGCTCCTTTCCGAGGTTGGTGTACATTACTTTCGTTTTCTGCAGATTCATTTTAAGACCTACCTTTCTGCTCTCCTTGTCTAACTCCGTAATCATGAGTTGCAATTCGTCCCCTGAGTTACTCAGCAATGCAATGTCATCGGCGAAGCGCAAGTTACTAAGGTACTCTCCATTAACTTTTATCCCTAACTGTTTTCATTCTAGGCTTCTGAAAACCTCCTGTAAGCACGCGGTAAATAGCATTGGGGAGATTGTGTCCCCTGCCTTACACCCTTCTTGATTGGTATTCTGTTGCTTTCTTTATGAAGCACTATGGTAGCAGTTGATCCCCTGTAGATTTCTTCCAGAATGTTTATATACATGTATACTTCATCTACACCCTGATTCCGCAGTGTCTGCATGACGGCTGATATTTCTACTGAATCAAACGCCTTCTCGTAATCTATGAAGGCTACGTATAGTGGTTGGTTATATTATGAGCATTTCTCTATTACCTGATTGATAGTATGAATGTGGTCAGTTGTTGAGTAGCCTGTTTGAAATCCTGCTTGTTCCTTTTGTACCGAAGCATAGTGGCACCAGCTATGTGCCAGCGTGAAAGAAGACGTTGACGTCCGTGTGTGGCTCGTGCTTGCCGGGTTCCTGCCTGTACCAGCTTGTTGCGGCTAACGTTTCTGGAATAATAACCTGTGTTTTTACGCAACCTTGCTCGTTGCATTTGGTGGAAACGTGCTGGGTAACGTCCTGGAGCTCCGCAGCCGTAAGCTACCATCTCAGTCCACGATGACCGAGCGCGTCGATCCCCCACAAGGCTCTTCCACGCTGCCACCCGTCATGTGTTCTGGTGTACTTCGTCTGCGTGACCCACCAGTATACAACGGCACTGAAGATCAAGATGTCGAGGACTGGCTGGTAGAGTACGAGCATGCCAGCGCGATTAACAAGTGGGATGACCCTGCGAAGCTGACTCACGTCATCTTCTACTTGACGGGTTTGGCCAACCTATGGTTCACCAACCACCAAGCCGACATCCCCACCTGGTCGGCTTTCAAAGAGGCCGTCACCTCGTTTTTCGGTCGTCCAGCCATGCGTAAGCTTCGTGCTGAACTGGGACTGCGGGGACGATTTCAGCGAAATGGTGAGAGCTTCACGAGCTACATTGAGGATGTGATCAGCCTCTGTAGGCGAGTTGATGCCAAGATGACGGAGGCTGACAGAATAAAGAATATAATGAAAGGCATTGATGACGATGCTTTTCATATGCTTGTGGCCAAAGACCCACAGACCGTCACGGCCGTGATTCAGTTATGTCAAAGTTTCGATGAGCTGCGCAAGCAACGAGTTTCTACACGTCGCGCTAATACGCAAACAGCTGATATTTCGGCCTTGGAGTGCAAAAGCAGTGACCCCGACTACAGCGTGTTAATGCCTCAAATTCAGCAGTACATCCGGGAGGAAGTTGCTCGACAGCTCTCTCTTGTCGCCACCATCAACGAGACCCCCACAACACTGGACCACTCACTTCGCCGTGCTATTCAGACGCAAGTTGCCGAGGCTCTCCCTTCGCCCGCATCCCCAATATCAGTGGCTGCACCGCTGACTTATGCAGAAGCCGTCCGCCGACCTCCTGCCCAACCGCCGCTTCCTTCATACAGTCCAGCCACCAACTACTACAGGTCACCAGTTTCAGTTTATCCGGTAAATCGGCCCTTTCCACCACCTCGAGCACCTGTAAATTCTTGGCGTACTCCGGATAACCGGCCCGTTTGCTACAACTGCGGTATTCCAGGACATGTCGCGCGCTACTGTCGTCGCCGTGGATTCTATTTTAATGATGTGCAGCATTCCGGCAACATACCTCGGCAATCAGAATCGCATGTGACACACGATTCACATGACCCCCGTTCACGTCGACCAGACTTCAGCCGACGTCGATCTCCTTCACCCCGTCTTCGGTCTCCTTCCCCCATGCTTCGCCGTTCCAACCACGCACAGGAGGAAAACTAACAGTCGCAGTTCCTGAGGCAAGAGCTGCGCCACCGATGAAATTTCCAAGGCCTCATCTTTCGCCCCCTAACGAGATTGCCGTGTTTGTGGACGGTTTCACCACAACTGCTCTTGTCGACACAGGTGCCGCTATTTGTATAATCAGTGAAGTGTTATGCCGCAAACTGAACAAAGTGACGACTCCACTGGTTGAAATTTCTTTACGCACAGCGAGTTCGCAACACGTCCAACCTTCTGCCACATGCACTGCTCGTGTTGTGATTCAAGGAGTGCTTTACATCGTTGAATTTGTCGTCCTTCCGCATGCGTCTCATGAAATCATCCTGGGATGGAACTTTCTTTCCGCTAATCATGCGGTTGTTGACTGCGCTCGTGCTCAACTCGTTTTGTTTCCATTCAGCACGACATTCATAGATCTCCCTCGCTCACCCAAAAAGGTGATCGTCGCCGCTGACGTCGTCATTTCTGCTTTTTCGGTCGCCGCGGTATCTCTTTTGTGCGACTCCGTTTCCGATTCAACTGCCCTATTTCTGCCGTCACAAGAATGCGCTCGTCGCCGGAACCTTGTCGTCCCGTTTGCCGTCATAACACTTGCCGATGGCTCCAGTGCCGTGTACGTGTGCAATCCGTTCCCTTGTCCCGCTACCTTATTGCATGGCGAATGCATTGGGAGTCTTGACACTTATGATGACATCTTTCCTTTCGATGCCCGTTCTGATACGACACCGATGTCCGTGGATGCTGTCACAGCTGGCACCGCGCCTTCACTACCTGACGAAGACGTTCTGTTGCGCAGCGTAGACACCGGCCTTACGCAAGACCAGCGCAATCAGCTCATTCAACTGCTTGACCGTTTCCGCGCCTCCTTCGACCACGGACAACCTCCCTTGGGACGCACGTCAGTTGTCGCTCACCATATCGACACCGGTCATCATACTCCACTTCGTCAGCGCCCCTACCGCGTCTCGCAGGCTGAGCGTGACGTCATCACTCAACACGTCGACGAGATGCTGCAACGTGGTGTTATTCAGCACTCACACAGTCCTTGGGCTTCGCCAGTGGTCCTCGTGCGAAAAAAGGATGGCTCCATCAGGTTTTGCGTGGATTATCGTCGACTAAACAACATCACACGCAAGGATGTTTATCCCCTGCCACGCATTGATGACGCCTTGGATTGCCTTCAAGGTGCGGAGTTTTTCTCTTCACTGGATCTGCGCTCTGGATATTGGCAAGTGCCAATGGCTGAACCAGACCGTCCAAAAACGGCGTTTGTGACCCCTGACGGCTTATATGAATTTAATGTAATGCCCTTTGGTCTTTGCAATGCGCCTGCGACTTTTGAAAGAATGATGGACAGTGTCCTCAGGGGACTTAAATGGCACATCTGTCTTTGCTATTTAGACGACATAGTTGTATTCTCGGCGAATTTTGAAACTCATCTTTCCCGTCTGGAACAAGTTCTCCAGTGCCTTATGGCAGCCGGGTTGCAACTAAACTTCAAGAAATGTCGTTTTGGCGCCCGCAAACTCACAATTCTCGGCCATGTCGTTTCAAAAGAAGGAATATCGCCAGACCCTGCCAAACTGCGTGCCGTTGCCGAGTACCCCAAGCCTACTACTCTAAAGGAGCTTCGTAGTTTCGTAGGCTTGTGTTCCTATTTTCGTCGTTTCATTCGCAATTTTGCCTCTATAATTGCCCCTCTGACTCAGCTTCTCTCCCGTAGCGCGGACCTCTCAGGCTGGAATTCCCACTGCGATGAGGCATTCACGGCGCTACGCCGGCTACTCACCTCTCCGCCAGTTCTCCGCCACTTCGATCCCAATGCACCCACTGAAATTCTTACGGATGCAAGCGGTGTCGGCCTCGGTGCCATTCTCGCTCAACGCAAGGATGGCTGCGACGAGTACGTTGTCGCCTATGCCAGCCGTACGCTAACGAAGGCAGAGTCCAACTATTCCGTCACGGAAAAGGAGTGCTTGGCTATCATTTGGGCTATAGGAAAATTTCGCACCTACCTTTACGGACGCCAGTTTGATGTTGTCACAGATCACCATGCCTTATGCTGGTTAGCATCCATGAAAGATCCTACTGGCCGCCTCGCTCGTTGGGCTTTACGCCTTCAGGAATACGATATCCGTGTTGTTTATCGCTCAGGACGCAGACATTCCGACGCCGATGCACTATCCCGTTCTCCACTACCTCCTGACCTTGCCTGCTTATCAACTGCCATTTGCGATTCGTCATCGTTGAGCATCACCGACATGCCATCCGAACAGCGCAAGGATCCTTGGATCAATTCTTTGCTCGACGTCCTCTCTCACAGTTCGTCAGAAACGACTTCACGCTCCCTCTCTCGTCAAGCAAGACACTTTGCTGTCCGTGAAGGCTTGTTGTATCGCCGCAATTATGTGACGGACGGCCGTAGGTGGCTCCTTGTCATCCCTCGTCATTTGCGTTCGGACATCTGCGCTGCCTTTCACGATGACCCCCAGTGTGGCCACGCTGGAGTATTTAAGACTTACTCTCGCCTTCGTCTTAGATACTACTGGCGCGGCATGTATCGGCACGTTCGCCAGTACGTTCGGTCATGCACCACGTGTCAACGACGCAAGACGCCTTCTCACAGCACTGCTGGCCCTTTGCAACCCTTAACCTGCCCAGCGAGACCATTCGACCGCGTCGGAATTGATATTTATGGTCCTCTACCCAACTCTCTTCGAGGCAACCGGTGGATTATCGTCGCCGTGGATCATTTGACACGCTACGCTGAAACATCTGCGCTGCCTGCTACCACTGCGAAAGACGTTGCGTCCTTTCTTCTTCACCATCTCATTTTGCGACACGGTGCACCTCGTGAATTACTGAGTGACCGTGGACGCGTGTTTCTCTCGAACGCCGTCGACGAGCTACTCAAGGCATGTCGCACGGTCCATCGGAAATCCTCGGCATACCATCCTCAAACCAATGGCATGACGGAACGCTTTAACCGTACCCTTGGAGATATGCTTGCCATGTACGCCTCTGACGACCACACTAATTGGGACCAAGTGCTCCCTTTTGTCACGTACGCATACAACTCTGCGCCACAAACAACCACTGGCTTTTCTCCTTTCTTCCTCCTGTACGGACGTGAGCCATCATGCTCCATGGACACCATTCTCCCTTACAGGCCTGATGTTTCCGAAGCGACGCCTGTTTCCGAAGCAGCTGCTTATGCCGAAGAGTGTCGTCAACTCGCTCGCTCATTTACCGCACAAGACCAGTGGCGCCAGAAAACTGACCACGATTCCTCTGCGTCTACTGTACGCTATAACCCAGGAATGCTGGTTTGGCTCTGGGTCCCGTCTACCCCTCCCGGTCTTTCCCCGAAGCTTTCGTCGAAATATCATGGCCCCTACCGTGTGGTGCGGCAAACATCTCCTGTCAACTACGAAGTTGAGCCCATTGATCCATCTTCGGACCAACGCTGCCGTGGGCGTGAAACAGTACACGTATCACGCCTCAAACCGTGCTATGAGCCCCTTGTCGTGTCCTTTCCCTAGGTCGCCAGGTTGGCTCCTTTCTGCGAGGGGAGTAATTGTACCGAAGCATAGTGGCACCAGCTATGTGCCAGCGTGAAAGAAGACGTTGACGTCCGTGTGTGGCTCGTGCTTGCCGGGTTCCTGCCTGTACCAGCTTGTTGCGGCTAACGTTTCTGGAATAATAACCTGTGTTTTTACGCAACCTTGCTCGTTGCACTTTGGTTGATTGAATTCTAATGTTTTCTTTACTCTGTTAGCAATTACCTTTGTAAATAGCTTGTATACTACAGAGAGCAAGCTGATCGGCCTGTAATTCTTCAAGTCCTTGTCATCTCCTTTCTTATGTATTAAGATGATGTTAGCGTTCTTCCAAGACTCTGGTACTCTTCCCGTCAGGAGACACCTCGTAAACAGGGTGGCTAGTTTTTCTAACACAATCTGTCCTCCATCTTTCAGCAGATCTGATGTTACCTGATCCTCACCAGCAGCTTTGCCTCTTTGCATGCTCTCCAAAGCTTTTCTGACTTCTTCTATCATTACTGGTGGGGTGTCATCTGGGTTACTGCTAGTTCTTATAGTATTATGGTCATGGTTGTCTCGGCTACTTTACAGATCTCTGTAAAACTCCTCCGCTATTTTAACTATCCTATTCATATTGGTAGTTATTTTGCCTTGTTTGTCCCTTAGTGCATACATCCGACTTTTGCCTATCCCAAATTTCCTCTTCACTGCTTTGACGCTCCCTCCGTTTTTCAGAGCGTGTTCAATTCTCTCCATGTTGTACTGAAAATCAAAAGTACTGAAAACATTTTCAAACTCAAGAAGTTGCCCAAAAGTGAATCTTGAGAAAAACACATAGTAAAGATGTAAAAGAAAGCTGATTTATATTCAGAAAATATATGCTTAAGATGATTTCTTTCATCATGAGAGCTTGGAAATCATGGTTATTTTGAGCACACATGGTTTTAGTGAACTCAGCATGTGAAATGCAAAGGCAAGCAGCTGGATGACTATGTCCAGTGTACTCTAAATAATAAGCTCTTTTTCGTTTTTAGTTTCCACCTTGCGCTCTTTAAAAGCAATGTTAACCTACTTTGAGGTGAATTACAATATTCAGTTTTTTTGTCGTGAAAGTAAAGAAAGTGAACTTGTGAAAGCAAATAAAAATAAAAACTGCATAATTATGGAAAAAAAACGTGCGTTTTTTGACTCGCATCTCCCCTTAAAAGGCCACTCACCAGGTTTGACAATTTTGAGCTGACAAGCGCAATGCGTAGACGAGGCGTTCGTGATCACGTCTGCCAAATTTTGCAATGCTACGCGCTGCAGAAATGGGTGAAATTTCAAGATGAAAGCTGCTCCCCCTCCCTTTTGCCGGCGCACGCGTAAAGAATGAGGGCATGACGTAGGCGTAGGAATGGCCCTACGTACACGGCAATGCAGTGACGTTGATCCTCTACGTAGACGAGTCTGCTCTGACATTGTCAACAGTATACCACGTGACATGGCAAAAATAATTTAACACAACATGCGTAGTTTATGTATTTGTTGCTTTAAGAGATTAATAAAAGTTGAAATAAATAATGAGATGCAATAGAAAAATTGTGCGCGTTTTTCTTTCATTTTTTTCCGTGAAATGCTGCGAGATGCGGGGCTAATGTGCCAGCGTTTCGCATGTGTGTTCGTATCCTCGCAGTCACCGCATTGAGCAGACGACTGCTGTGGAACCCTCCTACGCGTTCGCGCACTCATTGTGCTCATCTACTCTACCGCGTCTAAGCTAGCATTTCCAAACCATCGCGCAGAAACAGGCAGAAGACCACAAAACAACCCTGATCAACAAAGCAACGCTGCTCGCGTTCTCGGGGGTTGGACTTGTTTGGGCACGTCACCTCATGGTCGGATGCTGGAGAGGGTGGGCAAGAGATTTGGCTTGCGAAGGCTACTTGGAGGAGCGGCAAGGGTTTCGAGCTTGCCTCCTCTCATCCTCATTTCGCACCGCTTCAAAAAACCTGTTTTCTCCGCTCGTGATGAACCGATTCGAAAAATCGGCAGCAGCCCACCTGACAGTCAACAATGGCACAGTAAAGGTTGAAAAAAGAGAGAAAGGAAGAATGCGTTTTATTTTATTTTTTTCTTGAAAACAAGCTTGGTAAGAATACTATCATATTATTTGTGAAATCCTCGCACTCCAGAATTCTCGTCCCGCCGCATTTCCCAGCAAAAGTACGATTTTTTTTCTACGAGCAATTATCGCACATCCAAAAATTCAAAAAGAAATGTCTGCTCCTTCAAAGCACTGATAATGATAGTGCACAAAAGCATGGCACCATCTCCATAGCATAATGCATTCTATCGACACACAAGTATGGCCTTGGAGATAACAGCGTGAACCACCGATCTTGGAGGGCATAGCACGAGTGCCAGTCTAATCTAATAAGGGCTGCTGCGCGAACACGAAGGTTCTAGAAGAAACAGACGAAAGGCGAGGCACGGAAAGCAAAGAGGACAACGAAGGTGCTAGAAGAAACAGATGAAAGGCGAGGCACGGAAAGCAAAGAGGACAACGTGTTGTCCTCTTTGCTTTCCGTGCCTCGCCTTTCGTCTCTTTCTTCTAGCACCTTCGTGCTCGCGCTGCAGCCCTTATTACCATGAATTCAAACCAACTAGCCCAAATAGCCATTCTTCTTCAATGCAAGTCTAATCTAAGTTAAGCCGAAGTGGCAGGTATGCATTGCCACGTGTAGTGTACTACGTACGTTATATCTGTTCTGTGGTTACGCTACTGAGCGACATGAAAGTTACACGGCTGCTTTTAAGTTTAAAAACAAGCTTTTTACCTAAAAGAATGAAAGATGATTCTATGTGAGGGTAATATGGTCATTCAATGTTAAAATGGATTGGGGGACAGTGTGCATTTTTTTTTTTAAATAAGTGTACACATGGCATAGCATCTCTTTGCTGCAGTGAAACCACCTTTACAATGGTTTACATTCTAATACGCATTTACGGTGCTTTCACGGCTTAGCATCTCTTCACTGCTGTGAAACCATTTTTACAGGCAATTACATGCTAATATTCATTTAGTTAGGTAGGTATTTTCACTTTCTAGCACTCCTTCACTGCAGTGAGACCACCTTTACAGGGAGGTACACGCTGACTGATATGCAATTAAATAAATGTCATCATGGCTTAGCACCCCTGTACTGCGGTGAAACCATCTTTACAGGGGTTCTATGCGGAGTAATGTATTTTGTCGCTCTTTAAGAAAAGGAATACGGGAGTTCGTGGCCTGTATTCTTTGGCCGCTGCCTACAGCATCATCAAACGATAGCTGAAGCAAGCGCGTTCACTTTTGGTGGCACCGCTCATTATCAGAACGCAACGGGAGTGTTATCTAGCAGCGCTTGTCCACTCACTGCGACTCGTTATTTTGTTTGCCGATGGATGACGCCAAAAGTTGACAAGCTTTCTTTGGCTGTCGGTTAATGGTGCTGTAGGCAGCCGCCACAGAGTGCAGGCCATGCGCTCGCGTGTTCTCTTTCATAAAGGACGGCCCAAGTACATCTTTTCATTCTCTTTGAATACATCAAAATTTTCAACAATACAAACTTGAATACATGATGATTCCATGAGAGATTGAATGTGTGTGCCCAGACAATATTTTTGTTTTGTCTGGTTTTTTTATATGTTATGTGGGTATACAGTTGAACCTCATTTGTGCGTACCCACTTTAGGCATACTAAAAGTTAGGACGTAGTTGCGGCGAATTCCCGATCCAGTCTCAGAGACTAATGCATTCGCGGACCCCTTAAGTTGTAGTGGTCGGCTTATGCCTACCCGTTAGTGCGTACTAACGGGGTGCTGCGATAACATTTTGCCCCATCATGTGCCGTGAACGGTTTTCTGTAACATTTAGAAGTAAGATCAGCCAATAAGTTATTCCGACTTCCGCGTAATTGTTGCGATAACATTGCGAGTAATTATTGGGGAAAAAACAAAGGCGAGGTGACGACCGGCGATAAATGCGCTGGTATGACTTATCGCCGACGGAAAGCCTTATTACAGAAAGCACATCTGGTTATCTGCTCGGGCATGCGTGTGGCGTAGCGTCATTTTAGGCCTACTGCACACTTTTAGTAGGCGGCTACCTTAATGTGCTAGGCTGCCAATCACTACGCTGTGCGGGATTGTGTTCCAGCATGCACTACTTTACAGAAAGGCAAGCAGCTCGCTGTCGTGCAGTTTATCGTTGCGTGTCGTGGGCACCGAGAAACCTTGCTGCATTATGCCAACATGCATACCGTACAGCAAGCGTAGTGCTGTTGTAACCATACTGCACGCTTTTATTCAGCAACAGCCCAAATGTGCCTCTGTTCGTTGCCAGGACTGCTAGAGCATTACGGCGAGCGTATTGCTTGCTGAAAGCTCTTCGTCGCCACGTTAACCCAGCAGACTACTCGGCGCGTATGTGCATGGCCTGAAGCAGAGAGGGTGTACTTTTACGGCTAGCGGATTGGCAGTCACAGTGTGCGCCGAGTGAGTGAAGCGTTGCACACTACTAGCCATGCAGTAAACTATTTGGCTCTCTGCGATCGTACTGCGTTTAAAAAGAGAAAACTGCATCTGTTCTCGCTTAGAAGCAGACCGCGGAGCAACTATCATGGACATCCGGTTGTGCCTGTTCTGTTGCTGTGCCACGCTGCATATCCCGTAACCCACAGTGGTTTCAAAATGCACATCGACGTCGCCACCGCATGCTATCGGGCGGTTGTGCGAGAGTTAGAAACTTTTCTGCACTTTGGCAAAAAGAAAGAAATGGCTTTGCAGGGACACTTTACGCAATATATTCCGAGTTTCTTCCTTTGTTGCGCGCTGTAAACATTGTGTCGAAATTTGTTTTCTTCTTGTTTTAATATGCATCACATTGAATTGCATTCATGCTTTCCTTAAGCTGTCTGCAGAACCAAAAATTCTGAAAAAATGGCAAACTGTGTTAAAATACTAAAAGAAGTTTGGTATCTCTGATGCGCCTTGGCGCATTTGTTATTTCATGCAAAAATTTTTAAAAAATGCCGCTATAGACCAATAGCTTTTCAACATTTCTGCAAAAGCTTGTTTTCCTAGACGCAGTATGATAGAACAATAAAATATCGTATTTACTCACAGGGAGATGATTGGGAGATGATTTAGACTCCAACCAAAAGTTTTGAAGAAACCCGACGTTTCGGAACCGACTTGGTTCCTTCTTCAGGGGTGACTGCGGAGGCTACGTAGCAGCGTCGTCTTCAAAGCACTCGTGGGGTGGCTAATGACCCCCTCTCTCTCTCACTCTCTCGTTTTGCCGTGGAGCGTAGTCCGTATGAATACACTGGAGGAAGGGTTCCGAGAGAATGGTTGATATTATGGGCTGTCTTCTGTATGTGCCACGACTCGAGTAACAACCTTCTCCTCCAGTTCGTCTCGCTTTCAAGGATAGCCGTCGCTTCAAAATTTATTTTGTAATCCAACGTCTCAGCATGTTCGGCGACTGCGCTGCGCTCCTTGTAGAACTTCTGCACATCGTTGGCGTGTTGCTTCAGTCGTTCCGGTAGGTTTTTCGTCTCACCGATATACAACGAGGGGCACTCGGCACACGGAATTTTGTAAACGACACTGGGGCGCCTGTCCATTGTTGGCCGGTCTTTCGGGCGGGGGAGGAGGCGGCCCAGCGTACACGAAGGCACGTGCGCGATGCGAACCCCTTCTTTCCTTAAAATCCGCGCAAACATCTCGCTGGTTCCCTGAACGCATAGAACCGGTACGCGTTTCGGGGGGCTGCCGATTAAGGTTGATTGGTGTTTTCGTATCCTCTGTTGCTTTTGCCGGCGGGTGGTGGCTTGAATGAAGTTTTTTGGGTATCCGTTTTTTCTGAGGTCAGCAATTACGCGGGCCTCTTTTTTCTTTCGCTCATTGTCCTTAGAGCATATGTTCCTAGCTCTCTCGAGTAGCGTGGTGACAACCAAGGCCTTCTGGCAGGCGAGGTGGGAAGAATCAAATTGAAGGTAGCGGCCAGTGTGCGTTGGCTTCCTATGAACGGAGAACTCCAGGCCGTCACGATTTCTTGCCACCTGGACATCGAGAAAGGGCAAGCAGTGGTCGCTTTCCCACTTGGTCGTGAATTGTATGGCTGGGTGCACAGAATTTAGGTGTTGTCTGAAGTTTTCAACTTCAGCTGTCTTAATGACGCAAAAGCAATCGTCCATATAACGCAGAAAAAGCTTGGGTCGCGGCGAGAAGGAGCTGAGTGCTTTCTCTTCTAGGTACTCCATGGTCAGGTTTGCCATCGTGACGGAGATAGAAGCTCCCATCGCAGTTCCACTGTTCTGCCTCGCGTAACGAACTCACTTTTTTACTCGCGTAACAAACCCGCTTTTTTTTTTTTTTAAGAAAAGTTGACGTCAACTCGGGGGAAGGGTTTATTACGCAGAAGAAAAAAAAGTCATGGGAGTAATAACAGCAAAAATATCGTGTGACGGCTTTGCTTGTTGTGGTCTGAGAAATGCGTGACAAATCTTTTTTGTAGCCAGAAGCTCTTTCTGTTTCCTCCCATAATGAAAGCGCACGAATCAACACCAAAGTGTCGTCCAGCCGCTCAGTTCCCATGCTGCAGCGCACGCTGTTCATAACCTGCCGTGTAGCTAGCATACCAGCCGAATGCCCCCTGTGCAGCAGGTGTCCCAAAAAAGTTCACAATGACAAACCCGAGAACAAAAACGCAGTGTCTGATGGCGGCACACAAACATTGCAGTAGATGTTGCGGGTGCACGACGCGCCATCGTTGCGGTTGCGCTTTGCATGGTATCCAAGACGGCGCGCGCTTGGCGTGTTTCTATGCTGCGCACCCATTGTTTCGGGGGCCACGTGCTTTGTTTATGTGCAGTTGTGCTTACGTGGCATTATCAGCATAGAGGTATCTCCTCCATTTGACAGATGGCGCTTTGTCGCAAAAGCCACGACTTTCAAATTTTGAATAACATTGTCCACACTCACGCTGCTCGCAACTGTTTATAATTGTTGCAAAACTATGTTTTGACTTTTATTGCATTGTTATTTTGTAATATAATGGTTTGATTTAACATTGCTTCGATGGTCAATCGCACTGGCTATCATACCAAAATAAAATGAACAGATAAATTTTAAGTTTTTTTTTCAGGGACCAAGAGGAGGGAGGGGTTCATTATGCTGCGAGTGGGTTTAATACACGAGTAAATACGGCAGTTAGAGGAGCAAGTTTTTCAAAAAAGGTCATTTTCGATAAGGAGAAGAAAAAAAAAACTGTTCAATTTTAACCAAAATTTTTTATCGAATCCGCTTATGTCACTCAATACATCCTTTCAATATTATGTGTCCTCATTTGCTTTGTTCACGAAATACAATGGGCTAAAGTGGACTTGCTGAACGTGCTGCCTTGATTGCTGTGATGAAACCTTTCGGCTTAATCTACCTAGGGCGTAACAGGCATGTGCTGCGTCGTGATGCGTATACTCGCTTATGACAGCAAAACGTCACGTGGCTTTTCTTGTTGTGGTGACACAGGTGAAGATGGATATTTGCTTTTTATGCCAATGGTACTACTGCGTTTCATTTGACAGTCCAGATCAATCAATCTGGACCTGTTTTTTTTTCTTTCCTATAAGACCCTCTGATGCAATTATGAATGGAAGAGTGGTGAAATGCCGGAAGAAAACTAGACTTACCTGTTCAAATCGTTAATAGCTTCTTGGTCCTGAAGAAATATCTGGTCTGCATCATCGCGCTTCTTGCTGGATGAAGGGAGGATTTCCTTGCGGCACATGAAACAGTGCTGGCAAACCTTGTCGGTGTCACGAATATCCTGAGCTTCTGGGAGTAGCCTCCATAGAGACGCAACATCCAAAACATTTACACAACTAATTTTTTTTTTCTCAGCAATCTTCTCATGAGTGTGTAAATAATCAGCGCAGAATACTCGGTCTGAGCTACGAGCACCATGCATCGCGTATAGTGAATGGCTGTACCAAGTCGAGACGTTTGTACTGAACAGTGCCGCACTCATTCTGTCGTTTCTACGGTGCTGCTGTGACTCAAGAATGCCTCGGGGTTTCCTGTTTTAAGAAGAGCACCGTCTAAAGTTTTTACTCTGATAACGTGTGGCCCTCCCTGTGTGTTGGAAAAAATCCGTCTGGTGCCACCGGTTCCCCTGTGCATGTGTATCCCTGCGATGAAGGTCGCATTTCAATGGTGGCAAAGTGGTAGAGGTGAGGGACCTTAGATTTAGGTGCACGTTAATGAACAACAGGAGGTCGAAATTTTCGGAGCCCTCCGCTACAGTGTCTCTTATAATGATGTGGTGGTTTTGTGATATAAAACGTCACCTTCATATTCCCAAACAGCCAAAATGCCGTGGTAAAGCTCCAGGTAATACAGGAAGAAGTTAATTGAGGGCAGCACAGAAGAGGTGATAATGGGAAGCCAAATGAATGGCTCGGTAGATGTCTGAGGTAATGTCTCCAAAAGCTTATTCGCATACGTAGTATGTTGCAGTACGTGTTTGGAGGTCCCTGTATCTACTGCACAGAGTGCAAGGGAAACGGGCAGTGAGAAAACATCTCCATAACAACACACTTGCTCATTATGGAAGCTGGCAGTTACAGATGTTGTGAAACGAACAGACCGAAGAGCCACGACGGTTAGAACCGTTTATTTAGATGATTTGAACGTGAACAATATGATGATGATATATCTTCTTTCTCTTCTTATTCTTTATCGTCTTCTCCTTTATCTTCCTGTTTTTACATCTTCCCGGGTCCTCAAAACGGATAAGGCTTCCATGGCACCGATTACATAAGCTGTACTATGTGCGCCTTGCTGGTTTTGGCAAGGATATCCAAAATATCCTCTCACGGTGCTTCGCATGGTCTTGACAACGAAATAATATTGGCGTAAGTTCACATTGTAGGCTGTGAACTGAACAGACATCATCACTTTAGAGGGCGGCCGTTCTCCAGTTTGGTGCGCAGGGGGCGCCCTAGACCCAATAAAATCTCGATATAATTTTGTTCGATGCAGGTTGTCAGAATGAAGTTCTTCTACTACTGTCAAAAATTAGAATTGTAGGTTTTAGCAGAATGCAGGCTCATGAACAACCAGTAAGGGCCATCAACCAAGCACCCTAAGCAAAGGGCCACTTTGGCCTGCTCTATTTCGTGAGCGAAACTAATGAAGACATAACATTGAAACTGCGTACTGAGTGACATAAGCAGACGTCGATAAAAAATGTTGGTTAAAGTTAGGACTGTTTTTTTTTTTTCTTTTGCGAAGATGAGCTTCTTTTGAAAAAAAAAAAAACTCGTTTCTTTTACTATTTTTTTTTCTCTATCACACTGCCTCTAGCAAAACGATTTTCTGCAGGAATGTTGAAAAGATATTGCTCTATATTGGCACCTTTTTGAAATTGCTGCATGAAATAATAAATGCGCCAAAGTACATCTAAGACACCAAACTTCATTTATTTTGAATGAGGTTGCCATTAACTTTTGCTTCTGCAGGCAGCTTAAGGACAGCATGAATGCGATTCACTGTGATGCGTATTAAAACAAGAAGAAAAGAATTTCGACACAACGTTTACAGTGCGCATTTAATTCGCCTGCGAAATCGAGAAATGCTGCGGCAATCGATTGCGAGACGCGGGCTGGGATCAGTTTTTGGAAATAGAATTTTAGATTCCGTGCACCTTGAATATACCCACATAACATATTTAAAAAAAACACAAAACAAAATTATCGTCCGGTTACGCATGTTCGATTTCTCATGGAATTACCCTACAGTAATATTTGTTCGTATATTCAAAGCATTTGACTATTCGCACGAGCCTAGTTTATACGTTTATCCATAACACTGTAGTTATCAAGCGGACAATAACAGGGGAGTGCCTCCTAGTGTGGCAGAGGCTATGTCAAATAGCGAAGGAAATATGTGTCAGCATGAAATAGCTTATCTGAACATTAAGAAAAAAAGTCGTGAGTGGTGTCCACGGTGCAAGAAATATTTATGAGGTGCAACTCTATCACTAGGTGACCAGATAACGTCGCATTGCTGAAGAGGCACTGTCGTCGGTGTTATTTTTGTAATTTTGTTATGTTATCTGGACGCCTGCCACTGCTCGTTTTAATTGGAGTTTCACCTCCTATGTATTTCTTCCTCTGTAGTGGTAGCTTATCAGTATTAAAGGCACTAACAACTACCCAGAATATGAAATGAGATGACTCCACTGATGCACATTTGTGCACTGCATTACCTCAGAAGGATTGACATTTGGGCAAGTTGGAATTGATTATGCCTCTTTGAAATAGGCAGCCCCAAAAATGAGGACACAAGAAGAACAGCACTAAAATCACCCTGTTTTGTTCATGAAAGGTGGATTTATGTTTTATTTAGGGGAACATGAATAGAATTTGTAATTTTGAATATTTTTGTAATACTGTCCAATGTACCTGGTCACGTGACCTTTGATTGCTCCAGGTTGACTATTTTTTGCACATATCGAAATATAGTTATTTTATTTTTATGAAAAGATATGACCGTGGAAACCAGAATATTGGTCAATCTGGTATAGATAGTTTTTCTTCTCCTTCCTGCCAACTACTAACTACTGGAAATCGAAAGAAAAGAAAGAGTACATAGAACAGCCAAAACAGCAGAAGGCACCTATAAGGAAAAAATGCAATTTCTTTTGGTGCACTGTACAAATGTCATTTATTTGACCGTGTTTATACCGACTTATATATATATACTTATATATACTTATATATCAATCAATCAATCAATTTGGATCACCTGGGGCTCTTTGACATGCACCCGGATCTGGGCCTACAGCATTTTTGTCTGCATAAAAAGTGCAGCCGCCGCAGCCGGGATTCGGTCCCGCGACCTGCGGGTCAGCAGACGGCACATTTAAAAAAAATGCAAATTGGTGCTTGGCCATAGGCGTGCGCAAGGGGAGGGGGCTCAAAGTCAGCCCCATGCATTGACAAATAGGGAGGGGCGAGAGGGGTGGTGCAAGTCGGCCTCACACATAGACATGATAGGGAGGTGGTCAAGAGAGGAGGGGCACAAAGCCAGCCCCATATGTTGACATAATTGAGGGGGGGGCTGCAACAAACTTCTTCCCTCCCCTGAAGGGGAACCGTACGGACGCTTATGTACTTGGTGGTTCATACATTCTACATTTAGTGGATAGTTAGCCACCTTTTCGGCAGGTTCTTCGCATGTATGTACGTATTAACTAGGTTTCACTGTTATGAGCTTTAAGTATGCATGTTTGTGTGTGCACTGCTATGAAGTTCATGCTACAGCTAGCCTAGCTTAATGGTGCAATATTCTCCACTCTTTTATGTCGCCCCTGCTGTACATAATCTGCGGCGGCTGCATTTCCGATGGAGGCGGAAATGTTGTAGGCCCGTGTGCTCAGATTTGGGTGCACGTTAAAGAACCCCAGGTGGTCAAAATTTCTGGAGCCCTCCACTACGGCGTCTCTCATAATCATATCGTGGTTTTGGGACGTTAAACCCCACAAATCAATCAATGCTGTACATAATCCTACTTTTGTGTATTTTGTGGGCTTGCTGCTTCTATATAAATGATTATATTAACTGAGTCAACATTAAACTTAATTAAACCTAAATTTTCTTCCTTGTGTGTGTCATCGAAAGCCAGTGTGTGGACCAAACACAGAGCTAGCTTCTCCAAAAGCAGATTTTGGTTGCTCCAGAATGCTGAAAGGCATTCCCATCACTGTAAGCACTTACCACTTCTTGCGGAGCTTCTCCTCTCATATTCATAAAGTTAAGTGTGGCACTAAATTGTTGAAGATGGGACAGGGAGAATACTTACAAGCGCCAACTTTCAACAGTGAATCATTGGATGCCGGATCACTGAATATATACACAAAAAGGCGTACCCTTGGGCTTGCACAAATGCGGTAGCATTAAGAAATGAGAATTCTTTTCTGGCTAATGTTAAAGATGGTGTGTTGACACATTCTTGGCCTAGCTCATGTATTGTATTCGTTTCTAGGGTCAACTGTGTAGCTTCATCTTTGTGCAGGTGAATAACCGAGCACTTATCAAAAGCAGGCGAACATCCACACATGCAACAATGCGTGGATAGCAGACCATTGCTTACTTAAGATGTTGGGCTACTCAGCTGCGGATTCTGTCCAACTGGTCACTGGAAAAGGATTATGAAGATTTTGAAGTCTGAGTGCTACAGGCAAGTACGGATTTATTGACAGAGACTGGCTTCAGTAATCTTCGACAGCATGGATGAACAAATGGCGAAGGAGCAACTTCGCGAGTCTCTCCGCATCTCTGGTAAAATTATCGAGTCTGTTCGGAATCGCCTGTTTGTGTATCTTGCGGTCGCAGATTCCTCGCAAGTTGCCGAGAGCCATTGGTGCCATTCACTTGCAAGAACTTGTGGTCATCCCTGCTAAAGTCCAGAATCTTCTCTCCTTGGGACCAAAGTTTGCCCTGAAACCAAAGCTCTCTGCTCCAGAACTGTCGTTGCACGTGCATTATGTTGCCTGCCTGCCAACCAAATCTGAGCAACCGTGATGCTTGTCAGAAGGAGTTTACGTGTTTACCTGATGTAAACAGGCATCTTCCAAGCTTCTGTTTCAACACGTTTCTTTTCTCAAGGACAATTCTTTGTCTTTTGCCGGCAGACAAAGAAGGTAGGTGCGTGATAATGTCCCACGACCTTTTCTTTTAGAAGGCTAATGAAGCGATCTCTGGTGTACTTGATTGCCGCACGGTTGTACACATGTCCACTATCAAGAAAACGGCAAAATAGTTTTGGGAAATGCTTAGGTTAGACAGCGTGCTGGCAAAATTTGGAAAATGCAAAGAGGATTGCCCTGAAATATTTTTTTAGCGCTAAGTCGCATAAGCCAAAAACACCCCCAAGAGTAATTGTTTTCATATAGGGCCGTTTCAGAAGTCCACTATCAAGAAAACGGCAAAATAGTTTTGGGAAATGCTTAGATTAGACAGCGTGCTGGCAAAATTTGGAAAATGCAAAGAGGATTGCCCTGAAATATTTTTTTAGCGCTAAGTCGCATAAGCCAAAAACACCCCCAAGAGTAATTGTTTTGATATAGGGCCGTTTCAGAAGGCCTAAGCCACATTTCTTTAATAAAAGCTAGGCTTTTGGAAGTAAATGGCCCCTTTCTTGTAAGAAAGTCAAGAGAAGTATTGAACGTTATTATCCCTGATCCAGCGTAGGCCTGTGTGCCATGTCTGTTGACAGGAAAGACCTCAGTACTTGTTGCCCCATCAAATGTATGGAGGATGTTCCAATTCAGTTCCCCAGGATAAATTTTGAGGATGCTTCTGGCATTCCGTACAGCCATCTGTTAGACCTTTCAGCTATGTACTTGGCTTCCACCTACATTCAGTGAGACAGGAAGCCTTTTTATCCGGGAGCAAGGCATATGTAGGCTCCTGTGTCATGCCTATGCTTAGCGATTTGTTTTTAGGCAGCTTACACAGCATCCTTCCGAGGGGTGTCATGAGAATGTGTGTTTTTAAATGTTTTAGATACGTTGATGACTTATCTGGTTTTTATGAACTGTGACAAAGGTTTTTTTGAATTGGAAGCTTCTAATACACTTGTCACACGGGCACGCTAGCCTCAGTTATTGTGAGCTTCGGTTGGCTTTTATATTTCGGTCTCAAAACTGAGTGTCACGTGACTTGCCTCACGACCCAAACTAAGGATAACTCATCGCGTGAAGCAAGTCGCGTCACACTCATTCTCGCGATTTAGAGTATAAACGCTGACTGATGTTCATCGTAACTGGGGTTGGCGTGCTGGCATGCCTGTGTGACATGAGTGTAACATGCTAACATTTGTCAGTGACTGCCTACATCCTCTCGTGCTCACTCATGAGCAGTGTTGTCACAAGGGAAGCCCAAAAGAAGTGGAAACAATGAATTTTCTCATTCTTCAGAATTAGTAAATTATGATTTAAAAAATGTCACTCAGATACAAAGAGGAGTAAAAAAAATCACGTAATTGTTTTCTGCAGCAAAAGTATGACCTACTATTAATGAATGTGCATAGCTGCTTCTTAAATCTCCAGAGTAGCCTCCATTTGATTCAAGGCACGTTTGCCAGCACATAATTATCGGGTGCGGCGATGGCGTAGTGGTTAGAGCATCCGCCTCGCATGCAAGAGGTCCGTGGTTCAAATCCCGGTGCCGCGCAGTTCCCAACCGGATAAAAAAAATAAAAATAAAATAAAACTCGCGTGTTGATGGAACTGCATTAAGAGGCCTGGGGTGCGGCCTCACCGGTAACCACCGCCGGGAACGCTTTCCCTCACCAGAGAAGGATTGGCCACCCTGGTGCAGTATCTGGCCACTACCTCCCACATGCTTATGTCAAATAACTCACGGCCCTCAGTCCCCAGCAGCTGCGAAGCAACTGACCACGGCGGCGGTCAGATCTGCAACGCAGCAGAGGGTGCTAAGAATCTCTGGATCCGGACAGGCCGCCATTGGAACCTGAACTTGGCAACGTTAGAACCTTATCTAGTGAGGGAAGTCTAGCTGTACTATTCGAGGAGCTAGAGGGTGTTAAATGGGATATAATAGGGCTCAGTGAGGTTAGGAGGACAGATGAGGCCTATACGGTGCTACAGAATGGGCACGTCCTTTGCTATCGGGGCTTGGCAGACAGAAGAGACCTTGGAGTGGGGTTCCTAATTCACAGAAACATAGCTGGAAACATAGAGGAATACTATAGCAATAATGAAAGGGTGGTAGGTATCGTAATTAAACTGAATAAAAGATACAAGATGAAGGCAGTACAGGCTTACGCGCCTACATCCAGCCATGATGACGCTTCAGGTGAAAGCTTCTATGAAGACGTGGAATCGGCAATGAATAAGGTAAAAACACAGTATACTATAGTGATGGGCGACTTTAATGCAAAGGTAGGGAAGAAGCAGGCTGGAGACCAGGCAGTAGGAGATTATGGCATCGGTACTAGAAACGCCAGAGGAGAGCTACTACAGTGCAGTCCACTTATAACGATACCACATATAACGATATATTGGTTATAACGATGGGTCGACTTAACAGTCTCATTTTATGCATTGGGGCTATGGGGAAAAAACCATATATAACGATATGTTATCCACCGCATATCGGATACAACGATGAAAAGTTTGCCGTGGATGGCATGTTTCATTCAGAATAATCGTAACATTTAGATTGATAAGTTCCTCTGAAACGAACTATGCCGAGACAAGACGAAAAGTTAGCGTAGGCGAGTACCTGCCGCCACTGCAGCACAGCGCCGGCAGCGCGTCCCGGCCGTTCAAAAAGCCGAAGAGAGCATCGCGAGTTGGCGCGACGCGCTACAGATGGCGCCAGCTGTGTCACGTTTTGCGCCTCGCCGCGCGTCGACCGCGGAGAGGCTGAGAGAATTAAAAAAAAAAATGCGAAAAGCAAAGCGCCGCGCTCCGCGGCTCCCCGCCTTCTAACAACGGCAAGCCGGCAAGCTACTCGTAGCTTGCCGAACGAAAGCGGGAAAGAGAGAGAAAATAAAAAAGCGAAAAGCAAAGCGGCGCGGCGGCATCGGGGCGGGGCCTCGTTGGCATTCCGGTTGTGTACCTCTGGCTGTGCTTTCTTCCTCCCAGTCCCACCCCGTCGGCGGTCAGTCTCTCTTCCTCAGCGAACCCGTGATGCGTTCTTCGGAGTAAGAAATAAAGTCTTGTTTTTGACATCCTACTATCTACAATATTTATTAATTGGTGAAAATAGCGAAATGAAGCCTGGAGCTACAAAAGGTACGTCCGGCGACGATTTTTTGGCGGCAGTCCAGATATAACGATCACCGGTTATAACGATCATATTTTTAGGTTTTCTCGATATCGTTATAAGTGGACTGCACTGTAGTAGAATTCGCAGAACGCAATAATTTACGGATTTTGAATACCTTCTACCGAAAACGAGAAAACCGCAAGTGGACATGGAGGAGCCCTAATGGCGAAAATAAGAACGAAATAGACTTTATGACTGTACACCCAGGAATCGTGCAGGATGTGGAAGTGGTTGGCAAAGTACGATGCAGTGACCATAGAATGGTACGGTCTCGAATTCGCCTAGACTTGAAGAAAGAACGACAGAAACTGATACGCAAGAAGCCAGTCAATGAGCTAGCACTGAGAGGGAAAGTACAGGAATTCAGAGTGTCGCTGCAGAACAGGTACTCGGCTCTTAGTGAGGAAACCAACCTTAGCGTAGATACAATGAATGATAATCTGACGAGTATTATTACGGAGTGTGCAGTGGAAGTTGGAGGCAGGGTAGTTAGACAGGACACTGGCAAGCTTTCCCAGGAAACGAAGAACCTACCGTAATTACTCGAATCTAACGCGCACCTTTTTTCCGGTTAAGCGAGTTCATAAATCGCATGCGCGTTAGAATCAAGTACGAACAAAAAAATTACGGTCAATCTATTGCCATCGGCAAATCTAAAATGGCCGCCGCCTACGTGCGTCGGCATGGCGCGTCGGCCGTTTCTGCCTATGTGTTTCCCATGTACGGCACTTCGTACGTGTGCTGAGGAGTTCGTCATCTAGTAGTGCATTAGCATCGACGGCGTGGAAGGGCCGACTCTCCAAAAACTCGAGTGCACCACGATGCCGCTTTTAAAAGAAAAGTCATCGCGCGTGCAGAAACGGACGGAAATCGGGCCGCATCGCGGTCGTTCGGAGTTCCCGAAACGTGCGTGCGGGACCGCCGGAAACAAGAGCAGAAGATTGTTGACAGCAAAGCTTCACGCAAAGGCTTCAGTGGATCACAGCAGGGTCGGTTTCCGCAAATTAAAGAGCTGCTCGCTGAGTATGTGCTTGAGCAGCGAGCGGCACGGCGGCCCGTGACGACAGAACTGCTCCAAGCGCGGGCTATGCAATTACTCTTAGAAAAAGGTCTAATGCGGAGCCAGTTTAAAGCGAGCAAGTGCTGGCTAACTAACTTTATGAAGAGGAAAGGTTTTTCCCTCCGAAGGGAAACATGCATATCCGAAAAGTTTTGCAGAGGAATACGATCAAAAGCTTCACAGTGTTCAGAGGTTCGTCCTAAGCTTGCGGCGCAACAACGGCTACCTGCTTGGGCAAATCGGGAATGCCGATCAGACACCTCTTTACTTCGACATGCCTGGCACCACAACCGTCGAGAAGAAGGGGGCGAAGCAAGTTCATGTGTTGACATCGGTCCACGGTAAAATTACAGTGACGGCAATGCTCTGTTACACGTCAGATGAGCACAAGCTTCGCCCGTACCTCATATTTAAATGGAAGACGCTCACGAAAGGAGTCGTTTTTTCGAGTGGTGTGATCGTGCGGGCCAGCGAGAAAAATGGGTGCGCGTTGCAATCGATGTCTTAAGTTTTTTTTTTTTTTTTTTGCGGTGGAAATCGGGTGCGCGTTACAATCGAGGGCGCGGTAGAATCGAGTAAATACGGTAATTAAGAAGCGTCAAATCATGAAAGTGTCAAGTACAACAGACAAAATAGAACTGGCAGAGCTTTCGAAGTTGATTAGTAGACGTAAGGTATGCGATGTAAGAAGGTATAACATGGAGAGAATTGAACACGCTCTGAAAAACGGAGGAAGCGTCAAAGCAGTGAAGAGGAAACTTGGGATAGGCAAAAGTCGGATGTATGCACTAAGGGACAAAGAAGGCAAAATGGATAGGATACCAATATGGATAGGATAGTGTGATGGTTAAGGAACGTTCGTCACTATGTTTGTTGATAGCGGATGAAAAAGGATTAACATCAACAATGGATGCGAACAAAAGAAGCGTTATATTTTACACTAGAGAACGAAGTGGCAGGTGAAAATAAAACTATATGTCCAACTCTACACGCCAAGCGTCACGCAACATGTACGAGAGTCAGACCTCTATTATGCGGAGAGCTCGCGGCTACGCTTACTCCGAGTCCAGCGCGTATAGTTCTCAGTTCGCAAGAGGAAAACGCTGCCTCACAGTTTGGGTCCCCGTCGTCCCGACATGATGCGGTCGTCGACGTGCGCGAGGGCAAAGGTGGCACGGCTGGAGCGGCTGGAACGGCTGACGGCACACGGATGCGCTACCGTGTGCAGCGCCGTTTAGTCAGACGTCACGGTCAGCAGTCAGGGTCGCAACTTCTGAGGTTCAGGGTCAGGCCCCGGCTCACGAGGACCACGCCCGGTAGGCCTCGCCCACGAACCTGCTCCCGGCCACTGCACCCAGGCAGGAGCCGTTCAGCAGGCCCCGTCCTTGCACCTTGTACAGGCCGGCGGACTTGACCCCGAACGAACACGCCGGAGCTCGACCTGGGCGACACGTACGGGTCTTACGTCCGGCTCAGGAACGCTCCCAGGAACTCGTCCTCTCGAGCGGCGCACTGCTTCGTCTGCCTTCGTGGCCTCCACGCTCGAGCTCGCTTTCCACGTTCCTTCTTCTTCTCCTCTTCTTTTTCATTTCTTGTTATCGCCTTCGTGCCACCTGCCCTCCGCTCGTCTTCTTCAGTTTCGGTTTGGCGTTCCTTGGCGCTTTTAAGTCCTTTTAGGCACAAATCGTACCTAAACACAGCACTTTTGTGTCCTTTCCTTACAAATATCCCCCTGCTCAAGAAAGTTGTTTAGGAGGAAAACAACTTTTCACAAGCGCGCGAGGTGGAGTACCCAAAAGCGAAAACATAGCAAAAAAAACATTATTTACAGAAGTTCATTCCGTTAGGGAAAGGCTGAATTAACATGAAAAGAAATTGTGCCCCACTAAACGCTAACCAGCGGAGAAGTCAAATGCGGCTGAGGTAGTCGGCATCTATGTTGTCGGAGCCCTTAATGTACTCAACCACAAAGTCATACTCAGTAAGCAATAGGCTCCCTTTCGTGGTATTTCTTGAGAAGGTTAATGTGAAAAAAACTTCTCCGTGTTCCGAAATCTATCTCGTAGTCATAGTCACTGCGTTTTTCGAGCACTGTGAAGGGTCCCTTCCATGTCAAGATCAATTTATTCTTATCTGATGGTAGCAACAGCAATACTTTGGCTCCGGGTGATAGTTGTCGAACTCTCGCTTTCCTATCGTAATATTTCTTCTGTGTCATTTTCGCCTTCAGGAGTTTTTCGTGTGCTACCTTGCAGGTGTCTTGCAGTCGCTCCTGGAGATCTATAACATACTCGTATGTTGTTTTCGTTTCAGGATCGATGTTGGCCCCTGTCCACAGTTCCTTAAGGATCGACATTGGCCCGCGTACAAATCTGCCGTAGAGAAGATCGAACGGCGCGAATCCAAGGCTCGTTTGGGGAACTTCACGGTATACAAAGAGCAGGGGAGCCAAGTATCTGTCCCAATGTTACGGCCGTTCTTGACACATGCGGCGAACCATTTGTTTGAGAGTGCTATTAAATCTCTCCACAAGTCCGTTGGCCATGGGGTGATAAGGCGTTGTGGGTAGCTGACGAAATGAAAGTAGCCGACCGAGTTCCTGCATGAGACTCGAGGGGAACGACTTTCCACGGTCGCTCACTATCTCACGGGGCACTCCAACGCGGGAGAACATCTCTACCAGTGCTTCCGCTATGCGCTCTGTCTCGATGCTCGGAAGTGCCACCGCATCCGGGTAACGCGTAGCGAAGTCTACCATCGTTAAGACATACTTGTTGCCCTTGGATGACGTTGGTGACAGAGGGCCAATAATATCGATGGCGACCCGCGGAAAAGGTGTGTCTATGATAGGCATATTTCCCAATGGAACTCGTCCGACGAGGTGTTTAGGCACGGTCCTCTGACATACGTCGCACGACTTCACAAACCGTATCACATCAGCCCGTACACCCGGCCAATAAAACTCTGTAAGGACACGGTCTGTTGTCCTTCTTTGCCCTTGGTGACCAGACAGAAGGCCTTCATGAGCCATCTTCATTACGGTGTTCCGAAGATCCTTGGGTACTACAAGTTGCTCCAAGTCTCGCCTTTCTGCCGTGCGGTGGCGCCGGAAAAGAATGTCGCGTACCAGCACAAACTCAGTGACCGCTGGCTTCTTAGATATGGTCTTCCCCAATGCGGCGAAGCAGGTTTCCAGCGTGGGATCTGTGTGCTGTAAATTCTTTAGCGCTTCCCGGCTGATATCCAGGGGTTGGATCCGAGGAACAATCAGTTCACTGGGCTTTTTACTTTCTTTTCCTGCAGCCGCCGACATGTCATCTTGTCGTCTTCTATCTGATGAGGTTGCATCTTCAGGTTCTTCTTCAGTGCATACTGGATCACGGTGAATCTGTGCTAGTTTTCGACGTCCTGCTGGCTGCTTCGGGGCTGGTTGGGCAGCTGACAGTACACCCGCAATGTTGCCAAGCACGACTTCATACAATGGATTCTCCATACAAACAGCAAGCACCTGACCTCTGAAAAACGGAGAATCTATGTACACCTCTGCTTCTGGTAAGACTTTTGCAGATCGGTCCAATAAGCGAATGGTACGAGTGTTGCCAGTCAAGTTGCAGTCAGGAACTAGTGATCGTTTCACCACTACTGTATTGCAACCGGTATCCCGCAATACGGTAACAAGCTTCCCTTCGAGATAGCCCTTTACAGTTGGCATTTGTTTTGACCTGTTGTCGCAAGTTGCGTTGCTTTGGGTCCCATCACACATGTCATGACAATGTTTCTCATCCTGATTGTCAGGCGCATCTTCCATTGATTTCTCATGCTGCGCTTTCTGGTATCCCAAGACGGAACATGATGCCTCTCTACGTTTTCCCGAGTTTGAGGGACAACTATCGGATCTGTGCCCCGACTTCTTACAGATCCAGCACGACGTCGACTTGGGCGCTCGAGACTTTGTCCAGCAATCGGAAGCTCGATGACCCGGCTTGTTGCACAGAAAACAAAGCGGTTTTCCTTTGCTTTCGCTGACAGTGTCAACTTTAGCTGTAGCCATCGGTTTCCCTTTTTCGTCTTTTCCTCTAGCGAGATTCACAATTCCCTGAGCTTCCAAATATTGATCAGCCGTCGTTGCCAACGTGTCCAGGTTATGACATCCTCGCTCCCTCAGGAAGACAGCCAACTTCTCGTTGCACCGCCTGAGGAATTGCTCGGACACCATCTTGTCTCGCAGTGCATCATATGTTTTGAGAGTCTTCGCCAGCTCCCGCCAATGGTCGAAGTATCCACAGAGACGTCCCGCGAACTGTCGACCTGTCTCAGTATTCTCGGGCCGGGCATCCCTAAACTTCTTGCGGTATCCCTCCTCTGTATAACGGAACCGCTGGAGGAGCGTCTGCTTGAGCTTTGCGTAGTCCGTAGAGTCTTCTGCAGACATCCGTCCTACCACGGTCAAGGCTTCTCCCGTTAGACACAAGCTCAGTGACAGGGCCCACTTGTCGGTTCGCCAGCCTTGGCTCATGGCAACCCTCTCAAATCTCTGGATGTACGCATCCAGTTCGTCTCTACTCTCATTGTAGGGCGGAATCATTTTGTGTGGGCTGCGAAAATTCTGACCACCACCCATACTATCGTCCGCAGAACTCGTGCTCGGCCGCTGCGCTTCTGCGACACGACGTCGCTGCTCGAGCAGGAGCCTTTCAGCCTCCATGCGAGCTATTTCACGCTCATGCTCCACCTGTGCTGCTAGCCGTGCCTCCTCTCGATCTTTCGCTCTCTGGTCCCTCATTTCTTTTTCCTCAGCGCTCACCCATGCCAGCAAAGCCTCACCACTCAGCCCCATCTCCTTCCCTAGCTCAACTAGCTTTCTCTTGTCGTCCATTTTCGTCCGCCACACACAAACAACGTGAGGCTCTCAGATGAAAGGCGAGAGCTTAGTCCTGTTTCGCGGACGCCAGAAATTGTGATGGTTAAGGAACGTTCGTCACTATGTTTGTTGATAGCGGACGAAAAAGGATTAACATCAACAATGGATGCGAACAAAAGAAGCGTTATATTGTACACTAAAGAACGAAGTGGCAGGTGAAAATAAAACTATATGTCCAACTCTACACGCCAAGCGTCACGCAACATGTACGAGAGTCAGACCTCTATTATGCGGAGAGCTCGCGGCTACGCTTACTCCGAGTCCAGCGCGTATAGTTCTCAGTTCGCAAGAGGAAAACGCTGCCTCACAGTTTGGGTCCCCGTCGTCCCGACATGATGCGGTCGTCGACGTGCGCGAGGGCAAAGGTGGCACGGCTGGAGCGGCTGGAACGGCTGACGGCACACGGATGCGCTACCGTGTGCAGCGCCGTTTAGTCAGACGTCACGGTCAGCAGTCAGGGTCGCAACTCCTGAGGTTCAGGGTCAGGCCCCGGCTCACGAGGACCACGCCCGGTAGGCTTCGCCCACGAACCTGCTCCCGGCCACTGCACCCAGGCAGGAGCCGTTCAGCAGGCCCCGTCCTTGCACCTTGTACAGGCCGGTGGACTCGACCCCGAACGAACACGCCGGAGCTCGACCTGGCCGACACGTACGGGTCCCACGTCCGGCTCAGGAACGCTCCCAGGAACTCGTCCTCTCGAGCGGCGCACTGCTTCGTCTGCCTTCGTGGCCTCCACGCTCGAGCTCGCTTTCCACGTTCCTTCTTCTTCTCCTCTTCTTTTTCATTTCTTGTTATCGCCTTCGTGCCACCTGCCCTCCGCTTGTCGTCTTCAGTTTCGGTTTGGCGTTCCTTGGCGCTTTTAAGTCCTTTTAGGCACAAATTGTACCTAAACACAGCACTTTTGTGTCCTTTCCTTACAGATAGTTAAAATAGCGGAAGAGTTTTACAGAGATCTGTACAGTAGCAGAGACAACCACGACCTTAATACTATAAGAACTAGCAGTAACCCAGATGACACCCCACCAGTAATGATAAAAGAAGTCAGAAAAGCTTTAGAGAACATGCAAAGAGGCAAAGCTGCTGGTGAGGATCAGGTAACATCAGATCTGCTGAAAGATGGAGGACAGATTGTGTTAGAAAAACTAGCCACCCTGTTTACGAGGTGTCTCCTGATGGGAAGAGTACCAGAGTCTTGGAAGAACGCTAACATCATCTTAATACATAAGAAAGGAGATGACAAGGACTTGAAGAATTACAGGCCGATCAGCTTGCTCTCTGTAGTATACAAGCTATTTACAAAGGTAATTGCTAACAGAGTAAAGAAAACATTAGAATTCAATCAACCTAAGGAACAAGCAGGATTTCGAACAGGCTACTCAACAATCGACCACATTCATACTATCAATCAGGTAATAGAGAAATGCTCATAATATAACCAACTACTATACATAGCCTTCATAGATTACGAGAAGGCATTTGATTCAGTAGAAATATCAGCCGTCATGCAGACACTGCGGAATCAGGGCGTCGATGAAGTATATATAAATATCCTGGAAAAAATCTACAGGGGATCAGCTGCTACCATAGTACTTCATAAGGAAAGCAACAGAATACCAATCAAGAAGAGTGTAAGGCAGGGGGACACAATCTTTCCAATGCTATTTACCCATGCTTACAGGAGGTTTTCAGAAGCCTAGAATGGGAGCAGTTAGGGATAAGAGTTAATGGAGAATACCATAGTAACCTGCGCTTCGCCGATGACATTGCATTGCTGAGTAACTCTGGGGACGAATTGCAACTCATGATTACCGAGTTGAACAGGGAGAGCAGAAAGGTGGGTCTTAAAATTAATCTGCAGAAAACGAAAGTAATGTACAACAACCTCGGAAAGGAGCAGCGCTTCGAGATAGGTAATAGTGCACTTGAAGTTGCAAAAGACTATGTCTACTTAGGGCAGGTAATAACCGCAGAGCCGAACCACGAGATCGAAGTAACTAGAAGAATAAGAATGGGGTGGAGCACATTCGGCAAGCACTCTCAAATTATGACAGGTAGATTGCCACTATCCCTCAAGAGGAAGGTATATAACAGCTGTATCTTGCCAGTACTTAGCTACGGAGCAGAAATCTGGAGACTTACAAAGAGGGTTCAGCTTAAATTGAGGACGACGCAGCGAGCAATAGAAAGAAAAATGGTAGGTGTAACCTTAAGAGACAAGAAGAGAGCAGAGTGGATTAGGGGACAAACGGGGGTTAAGGATATCATAGTTGAAATAAAGAGGAGGAAATGGACGTGGGCCGGGCATGTAGCGCGTAGACAGGATAACCGCTGGTCATTAAGGGTAACTAACTGGATTCCCAGAGAAGGGAAGCAGGTTAGGGGGCGACAGAAGGTTAGGTGGGCAGATGAGATTAAGAAGTTTGCGGGTATAAATTGGCAGCAGCAAGCACAGGACCGGGTTAACTGGCGGAACATGGGAGAGGCCTTTGTCCTGCAGTGGACGTAGTCAGGCTGATGATGATGATGATGATGATGTTTATACTTATGTTCCACATGGCAGACAAACATCGCAACCGTCTTTGGATGCACTTTGGAGCCACCAGTAGCTATCACGGTTCAAGTGCGGCTCTTAAATAAACTGCAACCTTTGTCTCCAGCTCTAGGTACATTGCGTCCGCCAGCAGCGAATGCTTATGAGGTGCACTCGATATACCCACTGATCATAGTCATGCGTGCCGCTGTAATCAAAGCTGCCGGCATTGCTAGAAGCAACAAGAAAAAATATTCAGCAAGATTTGAGCAGCGAGAGCACCTGTGCAAAAATAATGTTAGTGTTAGTTTGTTACTTGCAGCTCCTGCCTGTATTCACATCACCTAGAATCTCAAGACATTTTTCACACACTTCAAAAGAGCTTTCTTTTTGCCTTCATGAACTCAATAGCCGTTTTCTTAAATGCTATGGTGAACTGCTGTCGCCTACCAGCTGAGACCTGGGGAGGGGGGGGGGGGGAGAGCTCAAATAAATTATAGTGCAACAAAAACAGAAAATGTGCTGCCCTAGGCAAACAGCTGGAAGCGAAGAAAGTGACACCAAACAATGATTGCAATAGCGATTGTGGCGGTTTACTTCAGTTGCCCTTAGTGGCCAGACTTCTGAAGTTTTTCTGCCAATGACTGGTATATCCCTTTCAGCGGCAGTGTGTACAGCTGTACAAATCAAATTTACAGGCATGTCATGCGCCGTGTGTTTATTAAATGACTTGAAATGCGGTGCGCACATTCATGCAGGCTTCCTGAGTGGACAAATATTTGTCATACACTCAAACCTCGTTATAACATAATGGGATATAACAAAATAATGGATATAACAAAGTAAATGAAATTCTTTTTGAAAACTTCATTGAGAACCATGCATTTGAAACCTCACTGTAACAAACTAAAATTGACCGATAAATGAATATAACAAACTAAAGTAGTCTATCAAATAGTCCATAAAAAAAAAACGACCATAGTGCGTTAACTGTACAAGGTTTCTGGACCACTATTTCAGCAATCAACATCGCCTGAAGATTTGAATTTTCTGTCCCTTTAAAAACTCGTGCAATGTGTACATGGTTTTTTTAACCAGAATATACACTGCTACATCATCATCATAATTACAGTGAAAACTCATTAAAAAAATGACTAGTGTGTAAAGTATAACGTTTTCTGCGAAGTTTGACGCTCATTCGGCACGGCTCTTTCAAAACTCCCGCGCCGACTTACAGCCACGTCATGCGCAGCCGAGAGAGCCGTCCTCCTCACACAGCCAGCGGAGAGAATTGAGGAAGCGCTCAGCGAGTCACATGACCGAGAAGCGACGCCGCGGTGCAAAGCGATTTCCCTCTCAAGACGGCAACGACTGCGTCTCCGCTGCTACCATGGCTGCTAACTCTGCACCAAGAAAGAAGGACTTTCCGCGACTGCTTTCTTTTTTTCTCTCTCTGCGTGCGCGGCCTTCAAAGGAGAAGGGTCTCTACGTGCAGAGATGAAAAAGGGAGAAGTGTGGAGCAGGCATGTCGCAGATCGGCATTTGAAAGGAAGCAAACAATCCCCCACAGTCTTTTCTTTCCTTTTCTTCATTTCCTTATCCGCGCGCTGCGTTGAGAGGTGCCGCCACGGGATTGGGCATGGTGCTAAGAGCATTTTCGAAGCGCGGTATGTTCGAATGAACCGTCGCAAGTGCTTGCGCGTTCGAATTACAGGGTGTTTTCGCCCATTGGAATACACATTGCTTTGACGAGACCTCCGCGTGAGTTCGAATGATTGAGATTTGACTGAGTTTATTTTCCGTGGCACACGTGGTCGCGTAGCAGTACATCAGGCCGCAAGGCGGTTTCCTTCTTTGCATGCTTATAGGTGTGCGCCCATCTGAGCATACATTGCCCCAAACTGTTATTATAGCTATAACAAAATAATAAATATGTCGAAATAATTGTGGCTCCCCTTCAACTACGTTATAACGAGGTTTGAGTGTATAGCTTTTTTATGCTGTGTAATGCTGCAGAGAATCACTTTGCTTCCGACACTATCATGTTTGGCAACCATTTGACGTGCCGTGTTCCAGGACCTATGTCAAGATAACTTTTTTTTTTGCTTGAAATGAATGGAATCAAAAAACAAACTGTGTTTGCATTTGTACCCGATATTTCATTTTTTATGCAGAAAATTTGCAATGATTATACAAATAATTATTGGATATTTATTTACATGTTAATTAAAATTATGTACTGAAAGTCGTACAGAACAAAACTTCCTTCATTTTTTTTTTGGAATGTAATACTGAGTGCCTTGGAATTATGTCGTAAAGTTTGACTAATTTTTAGACTGAATCATAATTCGTCTCTGTAGAAGATATAAGATGGTGGTCTACTTTTTATAGCTGTGTAAAAAAAAAATCAACATATATTCTATTTTTCACGGTACCTACTGTATAAAAATGTACATATAGGCCCGAGTTAAAAGTATGCATCAAAGTGGCACTGCCTTTGCGTCATTTAATGAACCGATGCTCACCAGCCTGTCTTGAGCAACTTCAGCAAGCACATGCAACCGTGCATGCAGTTGCTAGGCCGCTAAGATTTTGGAGCGACATAGTTTTCTTACCTGTGTATACTTCGTCTCACAAATGACAAGCACTGCTAATCGGTGCGGCCTTGCGTATGCGCAGCGACATATTCGATGACTTGGCTTGGCTTGTGTATCGAGAGAATAATGGTGTCGAGCTAAGCCACCCATGGCGCAGCAGGCAACCTGGGGCACCACACAATGCGGTAATAATACAGGGAAGGAGTATAATGCCACATGATGTCACTGTAGCAGCTCGTTATTTTCAAGAATAGTTGAAAAGCTCAAAATAAAAATGGTTAAGCTTAGTTACTGGAACTCCTGCAAAAGCAGGACAATGGTAGCTTTCAAAAATCGCCAGAAGGGCTAGCGCCATCAGTTCTCAGCGTTGTTAGAAAGGAAGTATGTCAGTGTTTAGTCTTTCAGATCGAAAAATATTGCTTATAATGTCACTAAATGCTTTTCGGACTAACTACTCTATCTACAAACAATGCAAAGAATGAGCATTCTGTCCCGCCATAAAAAACTTGGTCAAGAAGATAGAATCGTCAGTCCCTCTAACCTAATGAAAATAGAAGTAAACTGCACTGTGACTCCGGTGTGCATATTTTTACGAGTCGTGCCGTACAGATGACTACTTTTGATGATTGTCTGCTATATGAAGCATGCAGCGCACGGGCGTTTTGCTAGTGGCCCTGCCCATGCATAACTGTCTTCTAATATTTTCTTCTGTAGTTGGTTAATAATTATGATCGAGACCTACTCAGATGGGGCTGTTCACAAGCATGCATGCACACACACACATATATATATATATATATATATATATATATATATATATATATATATATATATATATATATATATATATGTGGGATATGGCACAACGGGAGCGTTGTCAACAAGGATAAATATATTTATTTCCCAAGAGTTTCGGGAGGGGTCCTCCCTTCATCAGGGGATGAGTTATCATCATATTTCTGCACCAATTTGAAAGTACTGTCACAAGTGTAGATTTTTTATGCAGTTAAATCCTGCCAAAGCTCAATCGACTGGACACATTCACAAAAAGTGTTGTGACAAAATTTTATGTACAGAAGTCCTTACTTTATATATTGATAATACAGAAATATAGTTGGAGCAGTTATAGGTAACAGCAGTGTAGTTTTGGCTGGTTAAAATGTGCATGCCATGTCTTGGTCAAGGCTTTTTTGCAACCTTGGCCCACACGTTACATTCAGATTTGCCGGCTGCATCAGGATGAAGATCAGTATAAAAGACCTGCTTATTGGTGACACAGCCACACAGCAAGGAAAAGTTTTATTTATTTATTTATTTATTTAAACATACTGCAGACCAGCATTTTAGTTTAGGCAGGAGGGGCAAAAGAGTCATCAAGTGATTCATAACAGCAAAAAAAACAGCAGCAAAACACATTTGAACACTAAACATCAAGTAGGTAACTTTACAACGTTGTAGCAAAATTGTCAGTTGAAAAAATCTCATGAGGCAGTGAATTGCAAATAACTGTATTTGTAAGCATTAGTTTGTGCAATTATGGGTGCCAAGGATTGATCATGTTTACGGCGGGTATTCCTAGCAATGGCTGGTTGCACACAACAAGGTACATTTAAAGCAACCTTCTCTGATACAATTCTGTATAAAAACATTAAACAATTCATCTTTCTTTTTGTTTCTAACTAATAAATTTTGTGTAATTTCATTAACGTGCTAGCTTGCATGAAATTTTTGAGCTGCCGTTATGAATTTAGGAACAATATTTAACTACGCATCGTTTCTTTCATGTGGTTGTGCTCGTGAAAACTTTCTTGAAGTGGACATACCTCCAGAAAAATTAATGGTTGTTTAGAAATGGCTGATGGGAACTAGAAATTTGCATTCATGCTTGTTTACTTATCTATTTCCAATCGCAATACTTTAGTGTCACTATTGTCTGCTTATGATTTTGATGCTGCTGAAGGCAAAGAATGCATGCTTGTTCATTGCATTTCATGGATACATGATTGTATTACAGCAGTATGTATTACCGTCAAAGCTTGATGTAATGAGCTCATACTTACAGGGTAAAACTTAGTTTATGTAGCAAATTTCATTGGTTTCATGTAACGACTGTAACGACTGTTTTACGACTGTAAAGTAGCCTTACAAGTTTCTAGAATAGTCAGTGTGTCTCATTAGCAAGCACAAAAAAATCTGCGGCAGGTGAAGAGCAGAGTGGTATAACTTGCCTGCTTGCCCTGAGGGATATGATGGAATGTCCAGAAAAGCGTTCTTTATCGCACAGAGGGGGCGCTGTGACTACACCGAGGAGCATTTTGAAACCTTGTCAGGGGAATCGCAGCAGATTGAATGACTAGTTTGCTTTCCCCCAATGCATGTTGGTGAATTTGTACACATATCTGCTACTGCGCAAAATAAAAGTAATGATTCATCGAAACACTATTGCTGTATAGAGCTGCTTATCCCTTTGCATTTGCTTGCTGTGTGTCGCCTTCTATACTTGCTTGGAGTCCCAATGCTTGCTGTAGGTATATGTTTGATTTCGGAGTGTTTGCAGTAAGGCTTTCTCACGTCCAAATCACTGCTGACCGTGCAATGGTGTGGCATGTAATGAGCTGATGGTTGTCTTCCTGTATCTAAACATTTAGCCTAATGTTTGTCCATCCATCGCTTGGTATACAGTTTTCCACTTTTTTTCAAGTCTCTCTTTTAGTCTCCAAGTTTCTGCCCCATATGTTAATACTGGTAGAATTCAATAATTGCTTGCTCTTCACTTCTAGCGAGAATAGTTAGAAAATGAGGGGGAAAGAATTAAAGTAAAGAAGGCATTGGAAGGGAGTACCATTTTTATCTCCATTGCTTTGCCCACGCTTTTCATGCATATTGAATTCCTGAGTGCTGGCATAAGCATGCAGGCTTTTGTATAGTATATGTGCTGGATTATTTATTCATTGTTGTGGTACAACTGTTCAAAGCACAGTGTGTGCTTTCGGTTAGTGAGCCTCATCCACATGCTTGCCGTAAAGCTTGTTTTTATGCAAAGTGCTGGGTTGCCATAACTGTACACCATGATTCTGGGTGCTTGTTTTTTCATGTTACCACCGTAGCACCATTCCCATGTTTCACATGCCAATATAATTGCTAGGTTCATAAAACGGCAGGAAAGGCACAATGAAAACTTGCGATCAAAAAAACTCTAAACAGGGGCTGTGTGCTCGAGATGATGTTTCAACAAGTGTTCAAGCCTTGAAGAAGACAAGTCTATTTGTCGAAACCTCGGCTCGAGCACACAACCCCTGTTTATGGATTTTATCATTGTTAGCTCCAAAGACAGTTATGCAGTGTTTCAATATGATCGGATACTGGAAGCTTTTTGATGGTGAAAGCCAAAGCAAGGCGATGCAGGTTAGGATACCGAGCACTCACTGTTGTCAACATTATGCTGTAGGAGTGACGATGATGCCTGTCGTGAATTTGTGTTTCCTCCGGCCATCACTTATGTTTCTTGCTTGACAGGGAATAATATGTGGGTGTCATAGCAAAACTTATTGTGCTTATTTAAGTTTCTCTTTCACATGCATACTGCCAGAAATATTTGCAATAATTGCCTATTAAGTTGCATCAGTTTGGAACGAGTTTCTCCTGTGACTTCGTATATCAAATGTGACCCATAAATAGAAATGCAGTTTGGAGCATTTGCACTGTTCATCCTAATAGGAATTGGCTATTAATAGTCGGGAAGCTAGCTGTAAAGAGTGGAGCACAGGAATGTTGCTGCGGGGGTTCCTACCCCAAATCCTCTGCTGCTACCCCCACCTGCTCTGCTTGCACTGCTGGTGCCAGCATTGCTGCGTGGCGCTTGCGTGCGTGCCCTGAGGGGACTGACTGGGCCCAGCACTGTGCCCACCTACAGCCCATCCTGGAGTGCGGAGCAGTGGAGCTGCTTTGTGGCCTGACCCGCAGAGATGAGCCAGCCCTGCGACTCAACGGTGTCTGGGCCCTTATGAACATGGCCTTCCAAGCGGACCAGAAAATCAAGTCGCAGATCCTGTCCACTCTGGGCACTGACCAAGTCTTCAGGCTTCTTTCAGATCCTGATGTCAGTGTGCTCATGAAAACGCTTGGCCTTCTGCGCAACTTGCTCTCCATAAAGCAGGTCCGTTTCTCTGTCCTTGTTTTCGTTGTGATACCAATAAGTATATGCTAATAACTGCACATATAAGCCCTATGATCATAAGAAATTGTAAATGTGTTGTGGTGCATAAAAGGTCCATTTATTTGATGTATTGGAGGAATGGAAAATGCATTTTGGTCAATTCTCTGATAGCATTGGACATGTGATGGGAGGAAATGATCATGATCACCAATTCAAGGAAAAAACCACATCCTCTTTTCCAACAGGAGCTCTGAGCTCCACATCTTAAAGTGTTGTCACTGATCTTTGTAATCACATGATAGAAGTGTGTGCCATGGACATTTAGTGTATTGCACCAAGTTGCAGCTTGTAGTGCAGACTCAATACATAACAGAAACAATTAGGGAAATGAGAGCTCTTGCCATGCAAGACTTGGGGTCACATTTGTATTTGCTGTAAACACCCCCACAGGGGCATCTGCTTTAGTAGGAATTTGGTGGATAGCATTACGACCGATCTTCTGATAAACGATCGAATTTTTTTTGTTTAAAATGCCCCGTGTATACATAATTAGGTACAACCACATATAATTTTCTCTGAATGGTTTTTTTTAACCGTGATTACTACATATCTCAAATCCATAAATGCTCACATCTATTCCGAATGCATTGCAGAACTGCTTAACTGATCAGGCTTCTCATTGAACAGTTTCCTTCACGCTAAGAAAATTGCCCTTCTATCTATTTCTCAGCTCACTGTGGCGAGCATTGGTGCTGCTAACGGCCCTCAGGTATTGAAATACTAAATGGAATCGGTAGGCATATGTGAATGCCAGCACCTTTTTTATTAGACCTGATGCAATACAAATCTGTGCAGAATCAAATCCAATTGTATACTTAATATTTTCATAATATCTAGGGTTTTACGTGCCAAAATCACAATATGATTGAGACATGCCGCTGTGGAGGGCTTTAAAAATTTTAATTAACCATCTGGTGTTCTTTAATATGAACTGACATTGCACAGCATATGTGCCTTTAGCATTTTGCATACATTGAAATTTTTTAACATTTCACTTCCATCGAAATGTGATTGCCACAGCCGAGATTCTACCTGCGATATTCAGGTCAATACCCAATCACTGTCACTGTACTACAGTGACAGATTACTTCATGTTTTCTGATAGTTTTGAAATAACGTGCAGGTTTTTCTGCAAAATTTTTGCTTTCTGCTACTTGTGCATAGAAAAATTTGTTGCTGAATTGCACATTACAAAGCCTGCCTTTAAGCACAAAAGGAACCTTATGATCAATTGAACATCTTGTTTTAAACTCTGGGATCAGTGAAATATACCGTATTTACTCACGTAATTCTCGCACTCGCATAATTCTCGCACCCCTCACATCGCCCAACAAAAATATGACTTTTTTTTTCCTCGAGTAATTACCGCACCCCCTAAAATGGCCGCAATAATGTCGTCTGCTCATTCCAGCCGTTGATGATAATTGTGCACGCCATCTGGCACCATCTCTTAAGCATCAAACGTACTATTATTGCACAGAGATTCAATCCAAGTCAAGCCAAGCCAAAGCGGAAAGGGCCCGTTGCGACATGTTTTGTATGTTGTGTCGGTAATCTTGTGACATTATGAGGTGATGCTGAAGCTACACGGCTGCTTTCAAGTTGAAAGTGATTAATCATGCACTAAACAACGGCAACAGGGCCACCGGTAGGCCCTTCGGAGTCGACAAGTTTTGTGTTCGGTACTGGTGACGGCAGCTGAAAGCCACCAAGACGCGTTGGGCCTGCCATGTGCTTAAGACTGGGATTGATGGCAAACTTTATTTCTTCAGAAGGAAACTGTGGACAATTCTTTTAAATAGCCATCAGCCCAATACTGACATCCTACGCTTACCTTTTGAGGGCTCTTGTTGATCGACGAACACTATCGCAACACCCGCAATGCCCACAAGCTTTGCGTATGGTATTTTAATTCTCGACTATTTGATTGCACTTTTTATGTCTGAAATAAATCTTGCCTTGTGTTGAACCTCTGCTTTTATTGTTTAGGTGAATTTTAATTAGTACTTCTCAAAGCTTGCTGTTAGTTGCTGGTGTAAGACTATCGATTTGCGGCCACTTCGTTTTCTTGTTAGCTCTGTAAGTTTTCGTGGAAAGTTTTCCCCGCGTGATTCTCGCACCCCCCAACTTTGCATCCGTTTTTCACCAAAAAAAAGTGCAAGGATTTTGGGAGTATATACGGTACAAAGCTGAGAAAGGCAGCCTTAGTGGCTGATTTGCATCTGTATATACTTTTGCAATCAATTCTGAAGTGTCGGTGTTAGCGATAATGGTGGCAGAGCAAAAAAGAGCACTGGTTGGGGTATGTGTGGCACATATCTAGTATCCTGTGAAACATCAACAATATATTTTGTTGATAGATGACAGCCGTGGCATATATAAGTAATATCACTTTTTTTAACACATTGTTGTTGTTCGTGGTTTCCCAAAAAACACTGGCTCCCATAGTGGCATGGTGTGCTGTGGTATGTTACATCCTTATATGTCCAGTTTTGTGTTTTGTTGTGCTTTTTTGATTTTATGCTCTTCAAAATTGTTAGGATTTCGAAACACTGGTGGTTCGATTCAAGAACTGAATCTAGCTCGGGGGTGGAAGTGCTGCGCCAATTGTGCGGCGCTGCGCCAAACCGCTTCTGCTGCGCTGTTCTGCTCCCGAACACATTATTACACCGAAGCTGGTCCCGGGTGGTCTTTGGGACCTCCATATGCAGTCATCCATGACGTGGTGAGCCCAAGCGAGCTCTTATTATCATCATCATCATCACCTACGTGCTCACTGTGACGTTGGTGATGACACGAATTACTCACAGTTTCGGTGCAAGGGCGACGCAATGAATGCTACAACAACAAATTGGAATTTTATATGAAGTAAAGCTATCAGCTAACTCTGTTAAATTTGATATCGTGTAATTCTTCAAAACGCTGGGGGTGAGGGAATAAGGCGACTCCATGGAGCGAAGTGGCTGTTGTACTCTGTGACGTGTGGTGTAATTTTATACACGTTCCAAATCCGGACCGAGGCGTTCCGTTCGTTACGTCAGAAAGTGGGTGGTCCGAATCGGTAGCAAGGACGAGGGAAAGCGAACAGCCAATGTGGGAAGCGAACAGCCAATGTGGGAAATGGAGGCCTGCATCACAATTTTGACGTTGGCTTGAGGACCAATTGAGCACAATTTAAACGTGACGTGTCCAGTATCGCTGTGGGACGCGCCCCGTGTGAAGAGAGACGAGTTGAGTGTCTCTGTGGGACGTGCGCCGTGTTTCTGTCTTGCGAAGGACGCGCTCAGTATCCGTGACGGACGCACTCAGTGTGTCTGCAAGGGACGCAGCAGGCTAGTAGCACCACGGAGTGAATGATGATGAGTGGGGCGAAGCTGTCTGTGTCTGTCTGTCCATCCATCCGTCTGCCTGTTTGTCTGTCCATCGAGTTGTCTGTCCGATTGTCTGTCTACGACAACGGACCAAAACAACAACAATGGAGGGGGGAGTGAGCCACAGCGTAAGTGCATAAGGCTCGCTGCGACGCCATGTTTTCAAAGTACCCGGATACTGAAAGGCGCGAAGCGCTTACCTTTATATCCAATCCATGCTGCCTCGCAGCCATTTCAATCCATTCGTTACGTTTCATACGGTCTCTCTGACCATTCCTTCACCTTCATCCGAGAGACGGAGGAAAACAGACACGTGACACCTTGGCTCACATGACATAGAACGTCACGGCATTTGTCACAGTTCAAATGGGCCAATCGTGTGTGACTCAATGGAGCAAAACGCCTCTGTCCAAATTTGGCTCATGTGACATCTAACGTCACAGCATTCGTCATGGCTCAAATGGGCCAATCACGAGCGACTAGATGGAACAGAATGCCTTGATCCGGATTTGAAACGCGTATAAAATTGCACCACTGACCGCGAAGTAAGTTAGTCTTATGATAGTTATAGCGCGAGAACAAAACGAGGACACAGAGACAAGAAGGACACGAGCCGTTTGCAGATGTCTGTCGAGAGAGCATGCGCGTCAACGCCAGCTACCGCGCCCTTATGGTCAAAGTTCGCAAGTTGCTGCTCTACTGACGCAGCCTTCCCCCAGGCTCCTCCACCCAAAGACAGACAAACGGGGCTTTTTATCCCTGCTCGATAGAAATTATCAGGCGTGCGTAAAAAAATCTTGTGATTGGTTGTTCCAATATTTGGTTTGTTACTTTAATGTCTTAGGGGACTATTTGCACATCCCTAGTGACACTTATAAATCACTTAGCATATTGTGATTGTTGGTAAAATTCGTCCTTGCAGAAAAATAACATTTAAAATTACATCCTTTTCTTTTTTTATCAGCAGGTAAGTGTTTGAAGGAATGGGAATGTTCATGGTTTAGTAAGTAAGCAAATTGTATCTTCACAGTTTAGAAATGCCTTGTTGGTACATAGTGTAGTCATTAAGCAGGTTTTATATACACATTTTCAGTGAGTGACTATATCGCGAAGTGCAAAGGTGTGCATTTCTTTGCTTCTGTTGTGCAGCACATCGACCACATCATGGACAGCCATGGAACACAGATTATGCAAGCAGTGATCCTTATTCTTGAAGGGGATCACAGTGCCGATGTGAAGGAGCAGGCATTGTGCATCTTGGCTAATATTGCGGATGGCGACACAGCGAAGGCTTTCATCATGGCCAATGAAGATGTCCTGAAGAAGCTCACCACCTACATTGTGAGCAAAGCATGTTAGATTATTTTTTGTTGCAAAACCACCGTGTCTGATTAGAAATAGAAAAGGTTCCTCACACTGTAATTTAAACATGCACACACTGCAGGATAACTTGATAGTGTCTGATTAGAAATAGAAAAGGTTCCTCACACTGTAATTTAAACATGCACACACTGCAGGATAACTTGATAGTGTTATGGTGTTCTGGGATCAGCAGCGCGTGGTGGAGTAAGAGAAAAGGTCATTGCTGCGCCACCTGCTGCCATACGGTGTGGTGTTGAGGTTATCCGCCATGGTCTCGACAATTGGCTCCACCAATGCACCTCTGGTAATGACGAATAGGACTGATTGTGTCAATTGACCAAATGTTTTTTTGATCTGAAAACCTTTTGGCTGTGAGTGCTGCTCAGTCGTTATTAGGTTTGACTGTACCATCACTCACTTCTCTGTGAAAGTGTAGTTATTTAGGACTCTAGATTTAGCACTTCTCTGTGAAAGTCTAGTTATTTAGAACTCTAGATTTAGGCTGCTGTTGTTGTGATGCTAATTGTACCCCAAAGTGAATTGTCTTACCCAGGAACTCGTTCTTTATACATGCACAAGAGCTGAAATTGCTAAGTGTAGCTAGCCTGCCCAAGAGTATTACTACTGAGTAATGATATTCAGGGTTATCTAGAACTCCTTTTTTCGAATACCTTTCCTTCGAATATCCACAAGAAGAAAATGTGTTTCTGTCTTTCTACCTATAGGCACACTCTAATGTGAAGCTTCAGATAGCTGCTACATTCTGCATATCCAACCTGGTATGGAGTGAAGAAGAAGGTAGGTTTTGCTTCGCAGCAAAGTATTTTTCTATACTAGAATGTGAAGAGTTTTGACTGGTGGATTAAAGTTTGTCTTTATAAGTAATCACTGCACTTACTAAATATGGCTTGTTGGGCATCCAAGTGCTCAAAGAACAAAGTACCCAGTAGTGTCAGCAAAATAAAGGGTATATATTGTATATTTTATTCAGTAAGCCAGCTAGAAAAATAAACAATTTTTGTAGTATGCCAGTGGAACACACTGTGGTAGGAAAGTTAAACTCGCTATGCCAGGATATTGAGCAAGCGATGTTCACCCTACTAGAAACCTGCACATAAGCGATTAGGGTAAAATCTTGGTCACTAGTGCAGGCACATTCAAGAGAACAAGACGTTGTCCATGGGACAGCTGTGCCGAGCGTACGAAGTGTCTACATCCACTATAACAAAGAAGCAAGCATCACACTAATAGGTGGTGCCAGTGGTGGAACCTCCTCAGCTGTGCAACCATACCAGCTTTGGCATTGCCCTGTGCCGTGAGAGGAAAATAGATTCATAGAGACATGTGAGCCATGTTGGGAAAGCAACATTGGAATGAGAGACAGTAGTGTCTCCATAAGCAGTGAAGCTGTAATATGATGCTACCAGGACTGTATTGAATGGCATCACTGATTCTAGGTACAGTCGAATCTCGATAATTCGAACTCGAAGGGGCCCGAAAATTTGTTCGAATTAAAAGAAGTTCGAATTAATGAAAGCTAAGTAAACAGAGGGCTCCCCATGCAGTGGCGTATGTGCATTGAACTAACACACGAGGGAGACTTACATTTATTCACAAATCACAGGACATACGTCATTAATTGAAGTAATTGGTGATGCGCATCTGCACACGTTTGCCTTGCAACGAGTCAATGAATTTCATACGCAGCTTGCAAAGCATGTCTACTTCGGCTTCAGCATTCTCCTGGGCTAGAGAAGTTGCGCGCGACAATGTCCAGCGCCGACACTCAAAGACGACTGCATTGCCGCTACTACCCTCTGTGCCGAAGCCACAGCATGGCCAGCACGTGACAAGAAAGGAGGAGCGTCTCAACACGGAGAGAAGCAGATTGGCATTTGAGATAAACAAAAATCCACGGCAGTTTTTTTATTTTGCTCTTTTCGTGCACGTTTTTGAAAGAAGGGTTACTTGGCAGGGACGGGAAAGGGAGAAGCGTGACACCGGCGCATTAGAAGGAACCACACTCCACGACACTGTTTTTTTCTCTCTCTCTCTTTGCGCGCGGTGTTGGAAGGAGAAGAGTTTTTACGTGGCAGGGGCGGAAAAGAGAGAAGAGTGCACAGGCGCGTCCCAATTCGGCATTTGAGAGAGAGCAAACATTCCACCGCAGCATTTTCTTTCCTTTTCCTTTCCTTCGCACTCAACGTTGAGGTGTCGGAGGTGCCGCCGCAGGATTGGGCGGGGTGCTGAGAGCACTTTCAGAGCGCGGTATGTTTGAATTAATCGTCGAAAGTGCTTGCGTGTTCGAATTACTGGGTATTTTTGCCCATCGAGTTACACATAGCTTTGACGGAGCCTCATCGTGAGTTCTAATTAACCGGAAGTTCAAATTAAGCATGTTCGAATTAATGAGATTCGACTGTATTTACTTTATCGAAAATACTCATCTTGGTAGTAAACTATTAACTCAACTTGGTGCTTTTCACCACTAGCATCAGATGGAATGAATATTTAAAAGGCAGGAGCTGACTATTAAATCCTCGTATGTTACCTGAAGGTATTAAATGTGCCCTAGTCAAGATCCTTACCAAGAAATTATTCGATTATAATCGTGTGTTTTCCCTATGTCAATTTATGTTGCATCTTTCTGATTAATGTTACTTATTTTGCCTGCTTGTACTACTAAAAGCAAGGAAAAGAACATTCATTTCCCCCTGCTTTTCATTTTATTTTTTGTCCCATTGCTTGTGTGTATGACCTTCTGTGGATAAAAGTGAAAGTAAAAATAAATCTCTATATTAAAAAAATGTTAATATATGACCTATGAGCGTGTAGGTGTCTCCGAATGTTGACCAAACATATTGGGCCTATACCTTAACTCTTTCGTTACCGGGCGAGAATGGCTATTTTTCATATGTCTCGGGAAAAATAGCTTTTGCCAGTTTGAAAAGTATGCCAGAACGCATTGCAGCATATCACATTTGCCGCAATGAAATGCTCTTTAAAAAAATACAAGGTCTCAAGCAACAAAACTATTTTGGTATGTATAAAAATGTGAAAGGTGTGAAATTTTCGGTTGCCAGCTAGTAAACAGTGCAATAAAGAAACACTATATATACAAAAATGTTGAAAACAAAGAAAATTCAGAATATACATTTTGAAGATAAATGACCCAGGAACAGTATAAAAAGTTATAAATTTAGTACAAACTGTTTTTATTCACATAGGCAAAAAAAATCAAAACTGAGGTGCTGCTTCATTGCTCATGCCATGCAGTGAAGCATTGCTTTGTTTTTCATGAGAAACAAGTGAACTCTTACTTTTCTCGGTAAATTTTTGTTTTTTTGCGATAAGAGCCTGCAGGTGTTCCACTATAGATGGATGCACGTGATGTAAAGAATCCCTCTATAAATCAGATTTTCTCTTGCACATAGGTTGGCGTTCTAATATATTGTACTTACTTGCGTAATGAACCCAGCTTTCTTTCAGAAAAGTTGACTCCAATTCAGGGGGAGGGTTCATTACGCGGGTGAAAAAAAGTCACGGCAGTTATAACAGGGAAAATTTCAGGTGACGACTTTACTTCTTTTGATTCGTTTAGGTTGACGCTATTTTTGTTTCGTTCCGTAATGAAAGTGCATGAATCGACATTGAAATGTCGTCCAGCCGCTCGTTTCCAATGCTCCAGCGCATGCTGTTAATATCCAGCCGTGTAGCTACCGGTAGTACCGGCCGAATGCGCTCTGCGCAGCAGGTGTCCCAACAAATTCACAACAACGAACCTAACAATGAAAACGCAGCATCGGATGTCAGTGCACAAACATTGTATTAGAAGTTGCGGTGGGTGCTGTTGCATTTTACATAGGTCCGAGATGGCGAGCGCGCGGCGTGTTCCATGACGCAGCGCGAGAACCATTTTGGGCGCCACGCGCTTTGTTTTTGTGTTGCTGTGTCTTCGTGGCGCTATCAGCAAACAGGTTTCTCCTACATTCGACAGATGGTGCTTTGCCGTACAAGGCGCGACTTTCAAATTTTAATTGACGTAGTTCGCGCTCGCGCTGCTCGCAACTGCTTAGCATGATTGCATAAATATCTTTGGCTTTCATTGCGTTGTTATTTTGTCATATAATGACTTGATTTAACGTTGTTTCAATCATTAGCGGCACTCGCTATCATACCGAAACAAAATGAACAGATGCATTTAAAAAAGTTTTTTTCTTTTTAAGGATCAAGGTAAGGGATGGGTTCATTATGCGAGTGGGTTCATTACACGATTAAATACAGTATGCATTCAAGCATACTTCTTTTGATTTTTGCACATAATATAAAAAAAATATTGCACGCGTTTCTAAAAATTTTCGCGCTGCTCCGTAGTCAGGGCCGAGATGTGCCCCGGTAACCTACTTTTCGTGAGGAGAAGGTCTGTAGCGGGTACCAGCACACCGCACGCCTGCGATGGGGAGACCTTGCATGTAACCACTGTGCAGTGCACAAAGGTCAGCAGCTATGCACTTGCAGTTGAGGAGACAACCTGAGGCCGTAAAAAAAATAAATTCATGAATGACTACGGATGTTTCAGGCTGACGCAAAGCATCGTTGCCATAAAACTTGAAGCTGAAGTCCTCCTCGGACTCTTAAGCTCACCCTCATTTCAGGTACTTGCAAGACAGTTTCGAGCAGCGAACTTTTTTTTGCAGCGCAGGTGCGCACCCATGTACATGTGACGATGACACCATAGGAGTTAGGCGTGACTAGTGACACGAAATACAACCCTGTGTCTGATATAACGATACAAGCGAAATCAATACTAATTTAAACTGGCTCAGAAGACCACTTTTACAATTTATACACACGACAGACCTTCGGAAATATGTTATTGCGATAGCAATTATATGGACACTCTCGGCTGGATTTTGCCATTGGCATCGATGTCATGCACCGTATATGTATACGTATCTATATATATAAAAACGCAAGAAAGAAAAAAATCCAGAAAGAAGCACTCCAGCGTGCGGAGTCGAAAATGGGACCTCTGCGTCGTGAAAGCGAGGCATTAACCAGTGAGCCACCCCGAAGAACGTTCTTCACCATTCAAACGGCAAGCTATTTATATCTACCACTTACTGCTGCTGTGTTTTCGGCATTGCCAGAAAGATGGCGCAATGAGCGCACGTCGCCACATTGCGCAGCGGCGCCCGCTCCAATCTTCCATGTGTACTTTGCCTGGCTTAGAGAAGGGGGAGCGATGCTCCCTCGCGCGCCTTTATCTCACGGTGGTGAGGAGGAGAGCATCGTACGCTTTGGCGGGCCTTGGGCTTTAGCTGGAACGATTCTGCTGTAGTTCCAGGGCGCGCACAAAGGTCAATGCAATCATTGCAGTCTCCGTTCGCAAAAAGCACGTGCTTTTCATTCTCAGCGAAGTAACAAATGAGACGCTTCTTCACGTGCATCCGTACCTGTGAGTACGTTTTGTGCGTAATTTGTGTGCGAGAAACGCAGGGCACGTTTCATCAATCTGCTTTTCATTCTGCGCATGATCTTTCGAATTGTTGCTATCGCGTTCATTGCTTCACTTTTGCAGCAAAGCAGTGACTTTTTTTCCGTAGAATAAATGTTCCCTCACTCCCAGCAACAGCTTTTTATTGAATAGCTGGCATACATTTCTGGCAATTATTACTGCTCAACACTCAGATTGCGAAGTTGATTCCTTAACTTAATATTTGACTTGCAAAGGTTCTTTTGATTACAGAACTTTGATGTTACTTGCAAAGGTTCTTTTGATTACAGAACTTTGTTACTGTAGTATATCCATGAGGGTCGTGCACTTCTGTCAAGTTCGCCAGCCTAGTGCATTTTTTTATCAGCACATGCATGCATATTGGTTAGCGCAAAAGTCTGTCAAAAATCACTGTGTTACCAAAACGAGCAAATTTATATTCTGAAAGTCAAGTGGCTAGACTAACTACAGTTAAACCTCGTTATAGCGAAATTGGAGGGCCGCCGCTATTTGCTCGTTATAACCAATATTTCGTTATAGCCGTAGCGGGCATTTACCGCAAATATTATGCACTGTACTTACCCCCAAAAAATAGCGGGCGAAATAGCATCCCGCCGCACGGTGGTATGCGACAAAATAACCGCATTCCCAAATGAAAAGGAAAAAAGTCATGCACCTGTTTTAATGCACTTCAAAATACACAGCTTGCATTTCAGGCAGGCCCACTTGGTAGCCTCTGCTTCGTCGACAGATTGCGATTCGCCGCAGACCGCTCTCCCGACAATGTCGTGGCATTCCTTGAAGCGTTGGAGCCAACCCGAACTTGCTACGAAGTTGTCATAGCCCATGATGCAGGCGAAGTCCCTCGCTTTTCTTTGCAGCAAGGCGCCGCTCACCGGCAGATTCACGGCCCGCGTGTCCAAGAACCATTTAAAAACGGCCCTTTCGACCGCTTCAAAGGCAGGTGCCCTCATCCTCTTAGCGCTTTCTTTCACGCCACGTGCAACGGCGTCGATGATGGACTCCTGCTTGCTCAAGATGGTTGACAGTGTGCTCGTCGATACGCCAAAGTCTCTTGCCACGTTTACTTTCTTGGTCCCCGATTCGACGGCTCTTATCATAGCCGCCTTCTGATCTAGCGTTATGCGCTTTCGCTTCCCGCCTGGCGCATTCATGTTGCTGGAATCACGAGCGCAGCACGATAAAAGAAAAGGCGGAAGCGTTCGAAAAAGAGAAGAAACACGCACGCAAAAGCAACGTGGCTCACGTCGGTGAGCGACAACACTTGCAGAGAAAGTGACTGTGAAGAGGAAGGGGCGCTCTTTTGCGCTGCCCTCTAGGAACCGGTTACACAAGGGGAAGGGGGTATGTAAGATTAGGAAGCGCGCCTCAGCGCGATGAGAAAGGGGAGAGGGAGAATATAAAGAAGACACAAAAGAAAAGAAAAGGGCAAGACGTTCGCGGAGCGCTCCGCTGTTGGTGGTGTAAAGGTCGACGAAGGAAGGTCGCTGGAGGTCGCTGATGATGGCATCCCACCGCTGCCACCAGTTGTTAAGGGTCGGAAAAAAGGAAGAACGCTGGAGGATACGGAAACAGAACATGGTTTATGGGACTATTTACACATATTTACAGAAAGAAGGGTTAGTGGTTTCACAAACCACGAGCATGGTGGTTGAATGTTACATAGTTCAGAGCGACGTCCAGCACTCTGCGGCGTCGTTTTATGCCCTGTCAGGCTCCTGCTCTCCGAGTCGAACACCAATCACGCACACACAGGTGAGGGGGCGAGCATGCACGGTCCACGTGAACACTGCACTGTGGTGGCGCCAGCAGGGCTCTTCCTCGTCGTGTGTGTGCCGTTAGTCGAGAGTTCCCACGATCCTGGCCGCATACTTCAAAGGGTCCACCGCACAGCTCGCCCAATTAGCGGGGCGATCTGCGGTGTCTGTCGCGGTCTCTTTCAGGAAGACGCCGTCCCTGTTGCCCTCTTTCCTCGTGGCGTCGCGGCGACACGACGTCTCCTCCCCAGGCCAGCAGGGACAATGCCTGGCGGGCATAGGCAGTCGGCCGGTCGGCTACTTGACTGAGGATTAAAGAAGCACCGCTCCGCCGTCAGCTCTGTCGCTGGTCACGCCAGCTTTCCCGTTGCCCGATGAGTCGCCGAGTCCATTAGTCACCGCTTCTGCTTGAAGGGACGACAAAAGGGTTCGTATTTGAAGGACGGGAACTCGCCTTTGCTTGCTGTTTGGTCTGGATAATTGCTCAAATCTTCGACAGCGTCTGTCAGACTGGGCGCCGAAGGGATTGAGAGCCTTTCCATAGGACCGGCTTACTCACAACGGCGACTGCCCAGACGAATTTCCAGGCCAAACTTAACAGCTCCTCCGCCGCCCGAAAAGTCACGGCTGGCCAGCGCTCCCAACCGCTGGGCACGAAGAGAATGGTTGGTGACGAGGACGATGGCCTGGCTTTCTTCCTCCAGCTGCGAACTCGAAACCAACTCCCAAACCAGCTCACAATGATGGACAACAGCAAGGCGAACCACACAACACAATACCATGCTGCAGCCAAGCACATTGGACTCGCTTAAGAGCCTCCAGGTTTCTCTACGCAAAAAAGAAAACCTGTACGCTAAAATTTTGAGACTATTTGGTGCCGCCAAAGTTACAACAATCATGGATGTGGAGATGCTTAGCAAAGATGGAACAAATTGCCGCGTGAGAAAAGCACACAAAGGCAAACATAATTTGGCCCCATATAACCGTAATCCCATTTTTACAAAACTAGCTTTCTCCTATCATCCGCACTACTAATTTGTAACTTACATTTGACTTGATGACTCATTTCATGAAACACAACCAACTAAATTCCACACAAATGCAACCTGAACCTACAAAAGGTATCTGTGCGCATTTTCTATTCTCTCAATAACCGAACTGTGTAAATCCTTAAAGCGCATCCCTAATCTCAACGTTCGGTATATAACATAATGCTCAGCTAAAGAATTCACCTGATCCCTGAGCACATACTAAAATCATAAAGGGAAATGCAACTCGTGTACTAACACGCTCATTAAATGAATGTAGTCTCATGCCAGCACATGTTTTTAAAGAACGCACAGGACTATGCTGTGCGCCCTAGCACGACATCATACTCTCATTCAAAGAACGGTAGCACACCAATCGCACACCTAACCGTAGGCCATTCCCCTGTAACTCAACTAAAAACACTTGCAATGTGTTTTTTTTTTAAATCTAGAAGGGAAAAACTGCTGCTACACGAACTAGCCGGGGAGTTGCCACAGGAACACCACTTTCAATCCAAATATAAACAAACAAATACATTTCCAATAAAACTCCTGTGTCCGACTCTCCTGCTTACAGCTGTCCCTCACTTTAGTCGCACACGCGGCGGTCGCGGTCTTGGCAGATTTCGAGAACGCCCGACACCACAACAAGCACGTCATACAAGCTGAACAGCGCTGTCACGTCTCATTCTCGATTTCAGCCTGCCCTTGTCAGTCTGGCGGAGGGGACCCCAGCAATGCGTGGGAAAGAGTGGCCATGCCCTCTTTGGGCTGGCTCCCGCAGGGTGCTTAACTATGGTGGCCCTTCTTCTAGCACATGTTCGACACTCTCGCCCACGCAAAGCCCGAAATCTCCACCGCACAATCGGTCGTGAGGATGCACGCTGTAGACCACGATTTCGCCGCTCGTGCCTTACTGCAGGACACAAAGACCTTGTTGTTGAACTGGCCGATGATCTACTCTCTTTTTTGTCTCCACGATGCTTGCTTCCTCCCTTTTGCATTCCCGCTTTCTTTTTACTTTTCGTCCGGCGGCTCGGACGCATGCAAACCGAGTTTGACGCCGATGCAGAACCCCTAGTTCTGTTTACTACGCTCAAAGACGTCGAGCTTTTCTTTACACCCCTAGTGTCTTTTGTCTCGCTCGCAGCTCTCCGACGTCGCTTTCGTCTGCGCCGCTTTTTGCGCTTCGTTTCTAAGCTTTCCGATCGCATCTCACACTCGTGAACACTCTCACAGCTTTCCTCAGCGGTCGAACTCGCGCAGACTAAATGATTTTGAACAAAATCATCTCTTTCACATTTTAAACCGGCGAACAGTTTAACACACTTCGTAACAATGCAGCTGTTTCCCTCTGAACCATCTCGCTCGCACTCCTGGGAGCTATCGCCAACTGCACTGTTACCGTCACTCTCTACCTTCGCTGCTTCTGAGCTTTCTCCGGTTTTCTTGATTACTTCCACATTTGCAAGATCCACCGTTGCGACAAACACAGTTGAGGTCTGTACCGGCTTTTCTACAGCTATCCTAGCTGTTTCGCTAACAGCTATCTGGCACAGCACCTCGTCGCACTCGCTCTGGCCTTCGTCGGCCTCTCTACGCAGCGCAGCCTCTTTAGCAGCACTCAAATTTGGTTCTTCATCGAAGCTGCTGCTGTCCTCAAACGTGCTAGCCTTCTCTAAAGTTCTGGGCTGCACCTCACTTATTAGATCCTCGCACTTCTCGTGCGCTACACTTACAGATGGCTGAATTTTCCGTCTCATTGCCTCGATTTTCAGTTCCAATTGTTCGAGCACCAAGGCGCGTGCTCGATCACGCTCTTTTCTATCCCTTTCTCGTGCCTCTCTTTCGTTTCTGTCTCTCCTTTCTTTTTCTTCTCTTTCTTTTCTATCCCGTATTTCCTTTTCTGCTCTTTCTTTTCTATCCCGTATTTCCTTTTCTTTTATTTCCCGTTCCTCTCGCTCCCGTTCCTCCATTTCCTGTTTTTCAAAAATCTCTACTGCGTTTTTAATCTCGTCCTCACTGGCTTTTTGCGAGATCAGCATCCAAATCGCTGTCCTGCCCATTCTTTCATCTACTTCAATGCCTAAATGCTTACTCACACACAAAAGTTCATCTCTTAGCATTGCCTTCCACGACATGATTGCCGTTGTACTTTGGTCCTGCATCTCACACATAATTAGGTGATCCCTACAACTCACAACTCACAAAAGGTAATCTCCCTAATCCACACACAATCCAGCTTCTAATAAACTCACACAATTGAAGCCTGGAAAGTCAAAGCAAAGACCAAGCACTCACCACAGCACAGCACCATGTCGCGAAGTCCATCCCACTGCTGCCACCAGTTGTAAAGGTCGACGAAGGAAGGTCGCTGATGATGGCATCCCACCGCTGCCACCAGTTGTTAAGGGTCGGAAGAAAGGAAGGACGCTGGAGGATACGGAAACAGAACAGGGTTTATGGGACTATTTACACATATTTACAGAAAGAAGGGTTAGTGGTTTCACAAACCACGAGCGTGGTGGTTGAACGTTACATAGTTCAGAGCGATGTCCAGCACTCTGCGGCGTCGTTTTATGCCCTGTCAGGCTCCTCCTCTCCGAGTTGAACACCAATCACGCACTCACAGGTGAGGGGGCGAGCATGCACGGTCCACGTGAACACTGCACTGTGGTGGCGCCAGCAGGGCTCTTCCTCGTCGTGTGTGTGCCGTTAGTCGAGAGTTCCCAAGATCCTGGCCGCATACTTCAAAGGGTCCACCGCACAGCTCGCCCAATTAGCAAGGCGATCTGCGGTGTCCGTCGCAGTCTCTTTCAGGAAGACGCCGTCCCTGTTCTCTCTTTCGTCGTGGCGTCGCGGCGACACGACGTCTCCTCCCCAGGCCAGCAGGGACAATGCCTGGCGGGCATAGGCAGTCGGCCGGTCGGCTACTTGACTGAGGATTAAAGAAGCGCCGCTCCGCCGTCAGCTCTGTCGCTGGTCACGCCAGCTTTCCCGTTGCCCGATGAGTCGCCGAGTCCATTAGTCACCGCTTCTGCTTGAAGGGACGACAAAAGGGTTCGCATTTGAAGGACGGGAACTCGCCTTTGCTTGCTGTTTGGTCTGGATAATTGCTCAAATCTTCAACAGCGTCTGTCAGACTGGGCGCCGAAAGGATTGAGAGCCTTTCCATAGGACCGGCTTACTCACAACGGCGACTGCCCAGACGAATTTCCAGGCCAAACTTAACAGTGGTAGCCAAGCGGTGTACGTGCAGCGAACTCTCCTCCGGAAACAGCGCGTGCCGTCTGCTTTGCGCGCGTTGCTGGAGGGCGCGTGGCGGGAGTTTTGAACTGCTAAATACAGTTCTCGCGTTGCGCGCCGTCTCAAATTCGCGTTGTGCACTGTCGTGACATCGGCTCAAAATTTTACTTCCTAACAAAACTTGTTCTTTGTATCCCATAATAGGCAAATTTTTCCTCGTTAAAACGAGGTTTTGAATACATTGGTTTGTATGGGGACTTTCAAGGGGAATTAGGATTTGCTCGTTATATCCATTATTTCGTTATAGCCCGTCTCATTATAACGAGGTTTAACTGTACTAGAAATTGCTTGGTGCACTAGAAAAAAAATTCAACATGCCAAAATCAACAATCCAAAGCATCGATCACCAGTGATCGATTTGAATAGATGTGGTAACAAAAGAGCCAATTATAATATTAGGATACAATTTTGCAGGTACTTTTACCGGATAGTCACAGTTATTACTACTACATTAGTAATTAAAAGCCATTTGCTAACAGTACCCGTGATCTTGCTTTTTAAATGTTATGGTACAGCTACAATGAGGAGCACCAGTTAATAAAAAATGTCCCTTACGAAATTTGTTGTGTTAACTTGTGCTGAGTAATATGATACAGCTTTGAAAAAAGCATGGGAACAATTTATAACAGGTTTGTTGTTGTTGCAGGTGCCCGGGAAAGGCAGGCGAAGCTGCGCGAGTTGGGGGTCCAAAAGCTGCTGCAGTCTCTTCTTATCACTAGTGACACAACCCTCTTTGACAAGTATGTCATCTAAGCAGTATGTGTGAAACAGGCTGGGAACATTGTATGCTCGCTTGCCATGACAAAGTGTCAGCAACTGGAATAATTGGAGAAAGTTGTGAGACTGATGGGGAACTAGTGAAGTAACTAAAAAGAGGAAAAATTGCCTCACGATGACCATGACAGCCTTTCATGAAGCCAGTAATCGTTCTAAGTTTAACATCATTTTGTATGCTTTGGTGGACTCAGTCTCCCCCATATGCCAAATTGTTTAAAAATTGCTTTCATATGGCCTGCAGTATTTATATGTTTTCACTACTCATCAGGAATAGTCTGTGTGTGCATATGAGGGTGACTTCACCTATAGGTAGTGAATACCTGGGCGCATAGATATATGTATACCTATAAGTTGCAAATTCTAGCCACCAGTGTTGGTCTTGTCTTAACACAGTGGATAGTTTCCACATAGTACTAACCAACCATGTGGCTCTACAAAAATGAACTTAGTGTGTTGATGCATTCATTTTATTTATTCAGTTGAAGAACTGAAACTTTCCGAGTGAAAAAAAAAAAAAATTATCGTGAATCTGTAGCCAAGGGCAATGAAATTTTTGCTGTGTGTATAGGCGTTTTATGCTGATTTCAAATATTTAATTAGTTCAGTAGAACCTCTGTTGAGTGAAACATGTTTTCCTTGTCCCTTCCGGTTGTTTAACGAGAGTCCACTTCTGCCATTTGTGGCAACACTTCCCTGGTGGATAAGACTGGCAGCATTGCACAAATGAGACATAAAACTGTTTAGCAATGCAACTATACTGTTTAACGAAACTCTGCGTATGTACACCTGGTCTCTTTATGGTCTTGAATGTGAAAGATTTTTTGCAGGCTAAACAATCTTAGTGTCGCCCAAATTGATGCTGTTTTAGTGAGAGGGCTAACTGCTTGATTTTCATTTCTTGCAGGGTGAAAACTGCACTGCAGCAGTTTTCATGATCTTCAGACAGCACTGTTGTGATGGAGGTGCATAGCAGCAGACAGTGGCAAATTATGTTAAAGGCAGGCTCAAAGTCTGTGTTGTACATTGCAATTGTTTTTAATATGTTTAAATGCATAGCTTGTTTGGAAAGTAGAAATGTTTAGATGAATGTGATGAAATGGCCTTATATAGTTGCTAGTGCAGGGTGATTTATTTTCTAGCAAAATGGACGTCCATGGCACTGCTGGTTCGCTGCACAGTGTACATTTTTTGCTTGATTCGGTTTTCCAAGCTGCCAGTGTCTGCAGCCTTTGCCAGCATGGGCCTAAAAACGGAGCAACAATAAAAAACAAAACAAATTTTAGTGTGTCAATACGCAGTGCAATACTGTGACCACCAGCACTAGACCACTAGATAGTCTTCAATTACAAGGTCATGTTCACATTAAATTGTGTACATAAAAGCAACAATGTTTACTTGTGATTACCTTCTTCATTAGACCAGCAGCACTAGCAGTAGTTTTCAAACCTCAATGGGACATGTCTAAAAGTTCTATACTCCTAGTGTGCAGCAACAGAGGCGCTACTGGTGGCGAACTTTCTTATTACTCTCATGATAGTAAACTGACAGCCACCTTAGTTAACTACGTCGTTGTACATGCGTGTCCGCATTCAGAGTCAAATAGGCAATGTTCAATGCTTCAAGGACTGTTAAAAAACAATTGCCATGTGGTGGGGTGCTCACATACCTACAATTCCTTGCGAAGCCTCATAAGCAAAAGCTACGACAACATTGGATAGTTGAAAGAAAGGCGAGCCCCTTTCCCATATTGGTGCTGGTTGGATGCACTTGTTTTGATTTTTCGTTTCATTTCATTACACTCTGAGAAGCAAGGCCATGCACAGGGGTGCAACATCTGCGCCAATTTACGATTGTTGCACCAAAACCGTGAAATCGGCTGACTGAAATTGCGCCAAGCTGCTGCAAAATGCCCAGCCAGCCTCAATTTTCTCAGGTGCGGCGCTAATTTCAGCGAGAAATGCAGGCCACGTCTGCTCCCTCCAGCTTACGCCATCAGTCAAAACGCGCAGACCCTAAATATAGCGCCTACATTGTACTTAAAATATGACCAGACAAAGTAACAACACTGCGCGCCAATTGGTCCATTAACCGCAGTGTATATTTATTGGCGGGACGATGGAACTTCAAGACAAAAATTCATTGCTGTGGACACCAACGCTTTGTGAAAAATGTAAATTTCCTAGCCTGAAAACGCGGCTATTATTGCTTGTTAAGAACTACAGCTGGAAGCGTATGCCACGTTTTCCTCACGTGAACAAGCTCAGCATGCTGCGAATGCTGGCGTTGCCAGCGACCATACTGATTGCCTTAGCAGTAGCACACAACTTTTTTTTTTTGTTCAAAAGTTGTCCCAGCCACTGTAGATATTCGGTGCCATCGCCGGGTCAACAGGTGCGCGCTGTTATTTCACCTGGTCAAACGTGCTTCGCAAGGGAGCGAAAGCGGCACCTAACCCCCATGTTAAAGAAAAAAAAAAGGTGAGAAATGGGGAGGGGGGATGTAGCGGTTAGAAAATTTTTTGACTTTGGTTCTAACCCGTGAAGAGAATGCTGCTTAAGCCACCTTCACTGCAGTACACCAGTGCACCGTAGTAGTGTATTGAGATTTGAAAGGGGCTGTTAGCACTACTCATGGGACACTACACATTTTGCTAGGTTACTCATGCGTTTATAGGCCGCATAATTCTGAGTACCAGTTTAATCACTGTCGTCTAAATAAGCTACTGCCAGCCATATGGAGCAGCGTCTAACATTCCTGCTTCTCTAAAAAAAAAAAAAAATGGTACCCAGTTCTTTTTATCACCACCCGTACACCTCTGTTTACGAATCTCCCAAATTTCATGGTTGTGAGCTTGGCATATCCATATTTAAATTCGCAGAGTGTGTCAAATGATTCGACAGGCGCAGCAAATGCTAATATGGACTTTATCATTGTTCGCCCAGTGGTGTGGTTCAAAATACTACTTTTATTGGAATAGCAGTGCTCATGTTCACACTGCACGATTTGGATGGTGTTGAATGGTTTATACATTCTTTAAAAATCTAAACCTTTTTTACACTGCTCTAAATTTTATATTTCATGATAAAAAAAATGTACGATTTTTTGCCTGTAACCTGCTCCAAATTTGGAGTGTGCTAAAAAAATTGCTACAAATTGTATTTCGGCTGTTGCACTCCTGCATACATTGGTAAGAGCGTAGGAGTGCTCCAAGCCTTGATAATATCTGGGGTTTTTCATCCCAAAACCACAATATGATTATGAGGCGCAGCAGTGGAAGGCTCAGCAATTTTGACCATCTGGTGTTTATAACATGCACTGACATCGCGCAGTACATGGGCCTTTACCATATTGCCTTCATCAAAATGCGACCACCACGGCCGGGATCGAACCTGCGACTTTTAGGTCAGCAGCTGAGCACCCTAGCCACTGTTCCGCCAAAATGAACGCTCCAAGCCCTTTGAAAGCCGTTCCAAAGGCCGGGCTTTATAATGCATGTGCATGCTCTCATCAGTCTTTGTTTCTGTGTGTACCTACGCACTTTTTTTAATAACTATGGCTTGATCATATGCTCATATTCATTTTCTACCATTTTCATAACATTTGATAGCAAGTTTTCCCACCAAAGTGCTTTTTTAGAGTAATTGTTGCTGCGAGTTATGACTTTCTTTCGAAAACTATTCGATCAATCTCATTCAAATTTTCTCAGATTACACCTAAACCCCTTCTAAACAGGCTGAATGAACTTAAAACTTCGAAAGACTGTTCAAGCTATAATTAAGATAAAGAAAGAAAGATTAAATTGAATATTCCCCCTTGCGGCACGTGACAAGAAAAGCAATATATATATATTTTTGCTTGTGAAAGAAATATAGGAGCTTGTTTTTATATGTTTGGACTAATACAAATATGTAATGCTGAATAATCGTGCCAAATTTAATGGTCACTGTTCTTGGTTTTTTGAGAACAAGTACACTTAATTTTGTGCCCCAGTCTGAAAATTCGTACTTAACCAGAAGCAACTAAGAAAAGCTACATAGTCAAAACTGCACAGGCATAAGGCCACAAGCTTTCTTATGAAGCACGCAAAATTTCACAACAAAATGTGGTATATTACTCGAAATACAAAGATCTAAGTGTATGCTATGTTCTAAAAACAGTAAAGTTGAAAATGTAACTTATTTTACAGGTTATCGATCACATTCTATGGAAAGTCAAATCCTGCTACAACTCAGTTGCTTCCACTTCCTTGGAAGAAAAAAAAAAACACATTTGCACATGCCTTGATTCAATTTAAAAAGATATTGTGCTGGTTATAGGGCAGCGACAAATATTCCCAGTTTCTTTATCATATATACTGTTCGAACCAAATCCCTATTCACTTTGAACCTAAAATTTACTATTCACACAACCCTAGAAATTGGATACAGCAAAATCGCTGCACCACGAGCCGGCATCTTGCAATGCAGAGTTGTTCGAGATGTCAGTCTGTCCAAACATTTTGTATTCATTACGTATTTAGTATTATTTACACCAACAGTAATCCAGCAATGGTTTGACTGCACGAAAAACAAGGAGTGATTGAGACGCCAGATCTGTAAGCAAAACAAAGTGGCTTCTTCCCCACCAGCTGCACTTCATAACTGTGATTTTTTTACGCGTGCAGGGTACTTTGGATGTATGCGAACTGGGTTGGCCGTGATTCCATTAACATTTTGCACATGTCCACTTACGTATTTTCCTGCCACTGCCACCGCAGAATTACCCATATATACCTGGCACACGAACGAAGCGAAAATCATAGCCATAAATCACAGTCATACCCTCATAGCAAAGCTATGCAAAGCACTCATCTGCTCTATCAGTACACATGGTAATGTGTACTGTTGATCGTGCCTACTAGGTGGTCATCAGTGGTGCACTACATGTTGCAATCACACCATTACTGTCAGATACTGTGCCGTATCCTTACCGGATAAAACCTCCCCTGACGCTCTTGTGGTGGTTCTTTTCTTCAGCAGCTTCACTTTTCCGATATTGATTGACAATAGTTTTGCGCTTTTCATCATGCTCTTGGGCATTCTCCATCATCTCTCTGCGAGCTGCGGCTTTCTCTTCTTCACTCAGAGGTCTATGGCTATAGTCAAATGAAAGAAAAAACAAACAAACAACTTTTTGGGTTTTCGTACTGACCAAACTTCCTGCCAATCTGAAATTTGCAAACAGATGTTGATTAGAACTGTCCTGTAGTCACATAAATGCCTTCAGAATTTGTATTTGACAATCACACTTATTTATAGGCTTGTGCGAATACTTGAATACTTCAAATATACAAATGAATAGCAGAGTACTCGAACTTGCTTTGATTCCGAATTCAAGTTATTGAAAATTTCGAAGTATTTGTAATTATCGAATAGGTATATATTAGCATATAACTGCCTGTAAAGGTAGTTTCACTACACTGTGGGGCTTCTAAGCCATGAAAGCACCTATCCAGGAGAAATTCGCTTTGCTCAGAAAATGCTGCAAAGCGGTAGATGAGGCTACTGAGAACACTCGAAGCAAATATAGCGCGGCATGCGGGCCAGCGATTGGCAGTATATTCTCAAAATCAGCTAAACATTGCTCTCGTCCCTCGGCAAATGACACTACAAGCTCAAAAATCACTTGTACCAGCCATTGGCTGACTTGAGCATGGCACTTAGTCGTTACTGGGGCCACCGCGGGAGGCCACCGCTTGTCCACGCGTACCTGCGCGATCGCACTGAAGGGCCACGTATTCGAAGAAAAAATAAAAGAGAGATAAAAGTGCTCAAGGTCGCCAGGCACGCCTGAGATTCTTTCTTTCCCCGTGCCAACCCTCCCGAATTAGCTTCCAGCTCTTTCGTCAGGACGAGAAGAGAGAATGCAATTACAGTGTGCGATCAATCTTTGAAACTTCGCTCATACTGGACTGATTCTAAAACTTTTGCGGTGGCGAATTCGTGAGGCAATAAGCTTTTTTTGTTTAGTGGCTCCATGGCCACTTGAAACAGTGTTGCAGGGTACGTTTAAAGGGATTGACAACTGATTTTTTTCCACTCAGTTTTTTTCGGCATGACCGAAAGCTTACTCATCGCAGTGTTTGCAGCTGCAGTAGTTAGTACTCCTGAAAGCATGTAGTTATTTTATAAGCAGTATTTTTCAATTTGAAAGGCTCTGAACACTGACGTGCCTTTTTGTCCAGCAACACTGAGAATCAATAGCGATGCTGGTAGCCCTTCTAGTGACTTGCATGCTGTCATTGTTCTGCTTTTGCAGGAGTTCCTGTAACTATGCATAACCAAGTTTACTCTGAGATTGACAAGTATTTTTGAAAATAACAAGCAGTTACAATGAGACGAGTAGCTTTATACAGCTTCCCTGTATTTGTATCGCATTGCGTGCGCCTGGGCCGAAGGTTGATGCGCCTGTGTAACGGATAGCTTGTTCCGTCATCGTTACTATCTCGACGCTCGAGCCAAGTCAAGTCACCGAAAACGTCACTGTGTGTCATTTCTGAGAAAAATTTCTGAGTGTAGGTAAGACTCCAAAATATTAGCGACCTGGAAACTGCGTGCACGGTTTCATGAGCACATAGAAAAGTTGCTCAAGATGCGCCGACGAGCACAAAATTATTACGTCATGCGAACTAATGCACTACTAACGCTGGCCTATAAGTAAATTTCTATGAAGTATTATCTTTTACTATAAAGCAAACAATATTTCAATACTAACAGTAAAATTGTTGACCACGTACACTAGTTTACGGCCACGAGACAGGGCAGCTCGGATAATTGAAGTTTCTGCCACCAGGTGGCGCCACAGCCTACTTCCATGATCTTCAAGGAAGAAATAAAAACAACTCCACTTCTCACGAGAAAAATACCGTTGGTTTGAGTCGCCATGAGGGACAATCTTTCCATCCGTGCAGTCGTCTCGTTTCATGTTCTGGGCAGTAGTTAGCCCCTTTAAATGAACACGTTACCCTAAAATGAATTCATCATTTTATTATGCTTAAAAGCTTGTTATGATGGCTTACATGCTCTAAGTATAATGAATTTTAAAATGTTACATATTTTACAGGTTATCACCAGCATACTACCGAAACTCAAATCTCGCTAGTACTTATTCTGACTTCCTTTGAACGAAAAAAAAAAAAAAAACATTTGCATAGAGCCCCTGTTTCAATTTAAAAAAAATATTGTGCAGGTTAGTTGTTAGGTCATGATAAATATGTCTTTTTTTATATTCGATACATACCATTAGATTTCTATTCGAAATTATTTGACCAAAATCACGATTCGATTCGAACCTAAAATTCAATATTTGCACCAAGCCTACTCATTTCAATATCACAAAATAGTGTTCTTATGAACTGTAAAACAAAAAGTTCCAGCATGGCCATATCATTACACATTGCCAAAATCGCTTTTACAAATATTTGTGTGACTAGACACCAGGTATCACAAGTGTGGTCATGTCTGTAAAGTGTGACAATTTAACAATACTTTGTCAGCTGTTTCAATTGTGCATAGTTTTGTGACCTTGGCAATTGCTGGTTTGAGCATTCCACATCTACTGGTTGCTGACTAAGACACTCAAAGATGTGGAAATGTAGATGCATGCTGTACATCCACAGAAGTGGCCAGCATCGAATGCACACATCTTGAGTCTATAAAGGTACCCTGAGACGGATCTTAAAAGTTTTGTCTCCGTTTAGGCTAAAGCATCATCGAACCATTCCACCACAAAATTGGCGCCACGCCATGTACTGAGGCCGCTTCGTGCAATTATACTTCTCACCTCGGCCTTGCCTTCTAGACTCGAGAGACACACTGGCGATTGCAGAGCTGTCTGGCAACAGAGACGTAGGTTGTGGAGTATATGATATTTGCTTAGACAGGTGCCACCGCCCTAGTAGCTTATCTTACTTCTGCGCATTCTACAGCCAATCAGATCAACAGTCTCGGTGACGTCGCGTTACTAGAGCACATCGTTATGCGACTGAGCAGTTGAAAATGCGTTTGGCTGAACAGCAATTCGTGGCTTTAAAGTGTTGTAATAAATTACCAGTTTACACAGAGAGCTCAAATTGGTCTGTAAATGACCCATAGGATTTGGTCTACTGGCCCAATGTGTTTGTACAAAATCCTCAGAACCGTTAGGGTCCCTTTGGAGAGAAAAAAAGAAGTATGCAAACCTGCGTTTCTGGGTAGCCTGGGGTGCTGTTTTGTTCTGCTTATGCTCCTTCGTTTGCACTTTCACAGGTGGTGGCTGCTGCTCTTTCTTGCGACTCTGGTTGCCTCGAACCTAAAGCCAAAGAACAGAGCAAACCCATCTGTTTATGACTTGAATGACAATAGAGTTGGAAGAATCTATAACTGCCAAATTCCAAAGCATATGTTTTGCTGAAGAATTAAAGTACTCCAGAAATAAAGCACTCAAGAAATAAAGTAACACACTCTGTCATGGGTAACAAACCAGCATTCCATGCTTCATACTATGCAATCATTAGTAATGTGGGTTAACTTACAATGAGACCGAACTTGGGCCTTTTATCATGCTGGTGGTCGTTTTCCAAGACTGGACTGCCGAGGTGCTGACTGTTTTCACTATTCCTGTGCTCTTCTTCTGCACTGCTGTCTGAGCTACTCGAGTCGTGCCTCTTCCTCTTGCTGTGTGATCTGGAGCTGCTCTTCACAGGTCGTTTAAGCTGGGTCTCTACTTTATGATGGTGCTGCAAGGGATGAACAGGATTCCTGACTTCTCATTGTTCTGCAGGACTTGCAAAGTTATCGTCCTTCCCAGCCTACCCAAGAAATATAGCAGCCAATTTTGTTATGCAGGGGTGCAATAGCTGAAATAGAATTTGGAGCAATTTTTGGAGAAGCAAAATGTTACTTCTGAAGCACTAAAATCCAAATTTGGAGCAGGTTACAGGAAAGGTCCAGGTTACAGGAGAGGTCCACATCGATCAAAAGGAAATGTCCACGCCGATCTGATAACATCCTAATCACGATCAATTGATGCGAGCGTTTCCTTTTGCACTTGTCTATACCTATGTACAGTAGACTCTCAGTAAACTGAACCAGAAGGGACCGAGAAAAGAGTTCCGTTTAGTGAGAGGTATACATGGGTGCAGAATACAAGCGTGAAACCAAGCATTGCAGAGGCAATAGTTTCGTTTAGGCAGTAGTTTGGTTTAACAGATTTCCATTTATTAAGCGTCTACTGTATTGCATTGCATTAAATGTTACCTGTTCAATGTGTGCCTTGCATATATACTGCACTGCAGTAATTTTGGAATGAACAGTTAAAAGTTTATGGTTTCTTCGAACTTTCCCTCGTTATTTTTTGACGTGAAATAGCCATAACTATGACTTCTAATTAAACAGTGTTTCATAATATGCAATAATTAGATGGGTTCACTTACGATGGCCCCAAGCTTCGACCTTTTATCATGCTGGTGATGGTTGCTTTCCAAGACAGGACTGCCGAGGCGCTGACTGTTATCCCTATTCTTGCGGTCTTCTGCACTGCTCTCAGAGCTACTTGAGTCATGTCTTTTCCTCTTGCTGTGTGATCGGGAACTGCTCTTCACAGATCGTTTTAGCTGGCTTGCTACTTCGTGATGGTTTTTGGAGTTCGGTGATATAGCGTGACGCCGCCTCCTTGATCTCTCTTCGGTCGAAACAGGTTGGTGGCGTGAGCTTTTCCTCTGGCTGCTATTACTCTTCTCATATCGGCCACGTAAATGGGCGTCACTTCTAGTGTTGCTTTTGTCACTATATGAGTGGGCATGAGGTGATGAAGTCCTTTTCGGCCTTGATACTCCATCTGAATGGTGTCTTGATACATTGTGCTCTTTGTCACCTTTACAACCAGAAGTGGCAATTCTGAGGTCCTTCTTACCTATTTTGGAGTGTCTGTGATGCTTGTCATGTTCCTCTGCAGTACTGTCACCACTGCTGGACACAATGGGTGACCTCCTCTTATGCTTTTTGTGCTCTTTCTTTTTTTCTTCTTGTGGGCTTTTTTCGAGCCTTTTATAGATTGTTCAATCTGCAATGATAAGGCCCTCCAGTGACAAAATGCACAAAAGTGAAAATGGCAACATTTAATTTTTTTTTAACTTTAAGCATACCCATATCAGTAGGTAGCAATGGTGTACTATATACAGAAACAATATACTACCCAGCTACATGCAGTATATAACTGGCAATTATATCAACGACTGGCAATAGTAGCAATGTTAAATTATAGCTGGTGCAGCCCCATGACATGGTGGGATTTAGAAGTGAATCCCACTTTTTATTGGCGCAGGAGCAATCATGGCTTTAAATTGAGTGAAAGTTCAAGGTTATGTCATAAATGTTATAAGCAGTCATCTCCCAATACAAAAACTGAGCGAAGGGCGTTTGCCATCTCTAAAACTCTTGAAAAATTGAACCTCCTCTGCATTTCATGCTAGGCACACAATACGTGCAATATGTAGAATTGCTTGCAACAGTTGGCATTTTTTTGCATATGCTGTTGCATGTACAGTAATAAACTGTAATTGGTCGGAAATACTGCTTTCGGAGATGAGGAAAAAGAATGGTCCCCGTGTTTCTTTAAAGGTTCCCAAGTCGCCTATCGCCTAACACAAGGGCTTGCCGTTGTTCTACCACAGTTGACCAAATTAGTGGATATTCGTTTTCAAACACTATACGTAATTCCATGTTTGCTGCTGAAGTGGTTACCTAGGCGTATTGATAAGACACAGTAGAAAGGAAACAGTGCAAAATACCGAACACCAGATAATACCGAACACCAGATAAAAGAAGACAACAGCGCTATTGCAAGTTTTCCTTTTCTAAGATGTTGTGTGTTTTGCACCGTTTTCTTTTCACTAGTTGATATTTGCTGCTGCTTGTAAACACAAATTTGTTGAGTCTTAACTACCACTGTTGTCACCCCGGTCGGTCATACAACTTGGAGCCCTTCTTTCATGAGGTGATGTTACAGCAATTTATGGTAATAAGGGCTGCAGCGCGAGCACTGTTTCTTCGTGCACTGTTTCTTTTGTCTGTTTCTTCTAGCACCTTCGTGCTCGCGCTGCAGCCCTTATTAACATGAATTCCAGCGCTCGTGTTGTCCTCTTTGCTTTCGTTGCCTCGCCTTTCGTCTGTTTCTTCTAGCACCTTCGTGCTCGCGCTGCAGCCCTTATTACCATGAATTCAAACCAACTAGCCCAAATAGCCGTTCTTCGATGTTACAGCAGCAGCACGGAGGTCCTGTCTTGGTTCAGGACAGTGCGGTTGCACCACAGAAGCAAAAGCTTCAAAGTTTGCGATGTATTATCCAGTGCAAACCACAAGCCTCCAGAAACCTCTTACAATGTCACTATCGTTTGTTAATTTATTTAGAATGTTCACTAATGATGCTGTTACGAGACACCCTCGTATTCACAAATGCTCCTCAACTCGACTTTCACCCTTCACTTGACAGAGTTGAGCACTGCGCTGCTGCTCGGCTTAAAGTGACACTGTGCTACACAGGAATCGCAGCAGATTATCGCTGATATGCAGTGACTTTCCCTGCCTAGAGACGGCGCTCCCATCGGCCTTCTCAAGTGAAGTTGAAGCGTTGAGTGGAGGGACGTTCTAGAATACGGGGGTAAGCCTTAAGTTTTCCACGAAGGCCACAGATCCAGATGGAGAAGTTTTTTTTCTTTTACAACCAAGTCTGTCATGTCATGTGCCATGCCGCCGTGGTCTAGTGGCTAATGTACTCGGCTGCTAACCTGCAGGTCCCGGGATCGAATACCGGCTGCGGCGGCTGCATTTTCGATTGAGGTGAAAATGCTGTAGCCCCAGCCGTGTGCTCAGATTTGGGTGTACGTTAAAGAACCCTTGTCGAAGTATCCGGAGCCCTTCACTACAGTGTCTCTCATAATCATATGGTGGTTTCAGGATGTTAAACCCCGCATATCATCATTTCTATGTCGTATCGATATGCCCAAGCAACCACTTTAGCAGCAAACATGAAAGAACTTATTGTATTCAAAAACCAATCAATATCCAATAAATGAATGATTTTGGGCAGTTGCACATAATGCACCTATAAGGCAGTTAGTGTACTATCGGCGTCAAATGAAATCTGAACAGCGGCAAGCATTTGGACTGGTACAGTGCATGCCCTCCTGTTATCACCGTGGACAGACGCGCATATATGCGCAGTGCTGCTAAACTGGATGTGCGCACCTGTCAATGGTGATGACTGGAGGGTGCGCGCTACACCACTGCGAATTTCTGCCGCTGTTTGGGTTTCACTAGACACGAATAGTACAGGGAGCACATTATATAGACAAAAGCACAGAATGATCGAGACAATGTTCTAAACAAATGTTGTGCATGGTTAATCTGAGCAGCAGACCTGTACGGAAGATTGAAGGGACCAGATACAGCTGCTGCTATATTTGTGCAGGTGAGTAATAAAATGCAATAGCTGTTGGGCAGCATGGCTGTGTCCAAGGCTCATGAGGCTGTTTAATGTTCTGACTTCCTTCTGTTGCACTGGAGTGTATGTATAATAGAATGCTGAGATGTTAAAAGAGCTATGAAAATTGGTACATAGGAAAAGTTGCTACTCTTCAATATTCCAAACCCGAGCAGATGACTAAACACATTTACTTTTGCATTTTAACTCCTGCAGTGACATCACCGGTTGCTTACGATCACTGTGCACCACTTGCAGGGCTAAATTGGAAATCTCACCTAAAGGTGGTCATGTGTAATATTTTGCCACCACTCCTTTTGATGGTTTTATTACTATGGTTACAAGAAACCATGCGCGAATGACCTGACAGACCTCGAGAACATGTTCTTGTAACAAAGCAATGCTCTGCATGTTGTGCTGTACTAAAATGAAATGGGGTCACCGAGACTTGCGCACACTCGATGGATAGAAACGCATTGTTCATTCACAAAACCAAGCACTTGCTGCCACATGAGCCATTGTTCATGGTTCACTGGTAGCCCGCAAAAAATGCCTGGAGTGCCCTCACTGCTCGCCAAGCCAGGAACTGTGCATTGATGGCACACAGTGGTCCACGCACACGTATGACTTCATGACGATTGCTGTACATCACAGAGCATCAGAGGCTATACAGAAGAGTATGTATGATCAACCGTTACTGTTGACAACAACGCAAAAGGCATGAAAACCTTGCCACATAATTGTGACTGCCTATGCCCTATAGAATAAGAGTTAATGGAGAGTACCTTAGTAACCTGCACTTCACCGATGACATTGCATTGCTGTCTAACTCGAGGGACGAATTACAATACATGATAACTGAATTATATTACTGAACAAGAAAATTAATCTGCAGAAAACAAAAGTAATGTACAACAACCTCGAAAGAGAACAGCGCTTTGATATAGGTAGCAGTGCAATTGAAGTTGATTGATATGTGGGGTTTAACATCCCAAAACCACCATATGATTATGGGAGACGCCGTAGTGGAGGGCTCCGAAAATTCCGACCGCCTGGGATGCTTTAACATGCACCGAAATCTGAGTACACGGGCCTACAGCATTTCCGTCTCTATTAGAAACGCAGCCATCACAGCTGGGATTAGTGCACTTGAAGTTGTAAAGAAGTATGTCTACCTAGGAGAGATAGTAACCGCAGAGCTGAAACACGAGATTTAAGTAACTATATGAATAAGAATGGGGTGGAGCACATTCCGCAAGCGTGCTCAAATCATGACTGGTTGATTGATTGATTGATATGTGGGGTTTAACGTCCCAAAACCACCATTTGATTATGAGAGACGCCGTAGCGGAGGACTTCGGAAATTTCGACCACCTGTGGTTCTTTAACGTGCACTCAAATCTGAACACACGGACCTACAACATTTCCGCCTCCATCAGAAATGCAGCCGCTGCAGCCAGGATTCGACCCCATGACCTGCGGGTCAGCAGCCGAGTACCTTAGCCACTAGAACACTGCGGCGGGGCATGACTGGCAGATTGCCACTATTCCTCGAGAGGAAGATATAAGAGCTGCATCTTGCCAGTATTTGCCCACGGAACGAAAACCTGGAAGCTTACGAAGAGGGTTCAGCTTAAATTGAGGTAGATGCAGCGAGCGATGGAAAGGAAAATGATAGGTGTAACCTTACGAGACAAGAAAGAAGAGAGCAGAGTGGGTCGGAGAACAAACCAGGGTTAAGGATATCACAATTGAAATAAAGAATAAATTAACGTGGGTCGGGCACGTAGCGCGTAGGCAGGATAACTGCCGGTCATGAAGGGTTACTGAACGGATTCCCAGAGAAGGTAAGTGGGTGAGGGGGAGACAGAAAGTTAGGTGGGTAGATGAGATAAGGAAGTTCGCGGGTATTAAGTGACCGCAGCAAGCACAGGACCGAGTTGACTGGCAAAACATGGGAGAGGCCTTTGTACTGCAGTGGGCATAGTCAAGCTGATGATGATGATGCCCTGTGGAAAACCAGCCCTGCCCAGGTGGGGTGTTGAAAATGTACACTTGGCGCCACCAAATGAGTTGGCAGAAAAAGTCCTAGTAAGACAACGCCACTAGGCCACGTTCAAATGCATTCGGAACATTGCGCGACATTTTATCGGCTGTGTCTGAATTGTGCCGTGTTTTTATAACATCGAGTTTACGCGCATTGTCGATGGCAATGGATCGGGAGCTGCGACTGAAGAGTAGACTGGTGTAGCGAACGAGTAGAGATGCCACCGGCTAACTTGCGGTACGGCTCCAGCAGTGTCGTGTTGCGGAGGAATACTTCCGCAACAGTGCAGTGTCAAAAGGATGCAAGATCTGCAGGACAATTTATGTTTACGGTGTGGATGAAACTGCAGCAGTAACTCACACATTTCGAGATTGCAGCCAAATGTCAGTCACAAGTCTGACAGGCATTGTACAATGTGAAAGTACAGGTAAGTGTGTGTTGGAACTGCTCAAGAAAGAGCTCAGCTTAGTGTGCTGCCTGCACATTTTGTTGCCTTCAATGATAATTATTATCTCAACGTAACTGAGGATGCACTAGGCCAAGTGGCAGACATCAGCGATCAAGTCTTTTACGTGATCAGCAGCTACAAGGTGATGGGGCGTTTAATCTCGAGCTTTTGTTTTCAATGTTTCCAACAGTGCCGAGAGCATAACACTTGCATAATCGGCAATTAAAGCTTTCGTAGTTCGTGATCCCACACATGAGAATCTCTTTCCTATCGCACTTTTCATCTCGGTGTTATGAAATGCACGAGTGTTAGAAGCAGATAACTGTTACACAACTGGTAGTTACAGTTCTCATAGTGTTAATGTGCAGGAGAGAAACCATTTTGTTTCGCTGTTTTATTCAGTGTTTTGAACAGTATCCATCTAATTAATCTTCATTTCACTTCCTTAGTAGCTGACAGCAAAGCGAGAGATATCTGCATCAACCTGCACCTGCGAGGCCAGCGCGAGTTAAAATTGCAAATATGTTGCAGCGGTCATACTTTGGGTAAACGATACCGACTCACCGCTGTCAACAGACCAATTATATGCTTAGGGTCGGCTGCAATCTAAACCTGACATTTCCGTAAAGGAGCTTATTTAGGAACTATTAAAAGGCATTCATGTCGTGTGTTGACAAGAAACTGTACGTGTTAAAAGCAGTGAATTGCTTTGCTTATGCGATTTTGTCAATATTTTCTCCTTGATATAGCATGTAGCAGTGTATGTGATAACTATGTAGCATGTAACTATGATATAGCATGTAACTATGTATGTGGAAATTTATTGAAGTTAAATGTGCAATTTTCAGCATGATTTTACATACCTAAGCATTTACATGTGCTTGCTAAGTAAATGTTTTGTTTTACAGATTCACTGTTGCCGCCGCACTTTCTCGTAGGCCTCGACTGGATTGAGTTAAAGATGATGTCTGGGTTGTACCCTCCTCTGTGCGGCACTTGTACATGCAACATTACTTTCGTTTTCTACATTTTTGTTGGGCGCCCTTCCGCTGCGGTAGAGCCATCGCGCCATCCTACTAGCCAGCTGGAAGCTTATAGACATTTTTAACAGAGAGACGGATCACCTGCTTTCTAGACTTGCACAGGGGAACAAAAGCTGATGTGACAGCCTCAGCAGTAAGTTCAGTAAGTTTTTTTTTTCTTGGGGGGGGGGGGGGGCATCGCACTTATTAACAACAGCCCACAGAGGATTATGGTGGCAGCTAAAGAGCATTCGTTCAAAAAGTGCATACATGTTGGATATGACTAACAGGTGTGGAGACCTGCACTGTGCACCAAGCATTGTGCTGAAAATTATTTTTAAAATATATTGATAAGCACAAATCTTATTGTAATTGATAAATAATTTCTTTGTGCATAACAGTGTGGCTTAGCAGGCACAAAACAAATGCTGCATGCGACTTGGTGCACCCGACACCATTAGAGTCACTGCCACCCATGAACCAAATGTCTGCTGCCCAATATTGCCTTTTGTGCATTGCTCTAATATTGCCTTTTGCACATTACTCTCACAGGAGCAGAATGCGATTTATCCAGTAAAATGAAATTGTACAGCAACTTCCTTTCCAGCATTCCTAATGGTGCTGTGATGTCACATTTTTACAGCACCTGACACAGCCATGAAAATAGCATTGTTAATTTTTGCCACAGGGCCCTTTAAGTGTAGTCGGGATAGCTGCACGAGAAATTCTCATGGGGTTCGCTTGTGTCAACTTGTCTTTCAGTGGGAGCCACATGCATGTTGGCAGCAAGCTCCACTCCTCGATAGCATTTCGATGACTGTGTTTGTCTTGAAGGTGCCGGTGAACTCGCACATATCTCTCTTATGACCAAGTGTGATTAGGATTCTATGGGAAAAAGCGCTGTACCTAATCATCTTATGTTGCCATTTCAATAAGATGTCAGAACAAACTGACTGCAGTAAGAGATGCCAGACTTGTCCATAACAAGTGAAACACAATGGTAAAAAATGAACTTCCTGCAGTTCTATAATTAGATGACAACTCTTCTACTTTATAAAGCTCACTGTAATCATTTACATGTAATGATGTAAAACTGACCGAAAGCATACCATTTCTTTGAGATGTTTCATTTTTACAGGATTGCTAAGCAATGTTTTCTTGGTCTTCATTTCTTGTTTCCTGAAAGAAAAAAAAATATACAATTCCACTCCAAAATGTATGCATTAGGCTAGTGTAATAAGTTGCACAATTTGACGTAACTACAACCACATGGAAATGGTGTGTGCATGTGAACAATATCGGAGTCCTTCAATACTTTGAAGGACTCTGACGGTAGTCAAATAGTATACAGCAAGCTGATCTCAATACCACCAGTCCACTGCTATGAACACAAATGCTCGCCCATGAAGGCGTAGCAAAGTATAATGGATGACTGCAGACAAGAAAGTGCACCATAAACATAAAACGCTTTGATGAACACTCAACACAATATAACTGTGTTCTATACAAGCTAGCACTCCCAACCCTAGTTTATGTGATATAAACAGGTAATGCTTGCACCATGCCTAATTTATTTATTTGAATACCCTCAATTGTTAGAGCATTATAGAAGGGTGTATAACAATAATTGACAATGTTTAAAAAATTATAAAATCAAAACACTTGACATGGTAACTTGTACAGAAGGGCGTTCAAATGGAAAGGTAAGAATGCAACCGTTATCACAGATGCCCTTGCCACTATAATAGAACGTAGTAGGGCATCTGGGGATGCAATTGGATACCTTGTAGTGGATCAGAGCATGCGCTGTCGCTTGTATACACAGCAGAGAGCAGAAGCTCTAATAAAGAGCGTCATCCAATTGACTAACCAATACGTGCAAAGACAGAATAGCGTTCAGATAGTTAAATTGATGATTGAGTTGAAAATTTGATAATTGAAGAGCAGCGAGGCATTATCCAATTTCTGAAAACCATTTATAGCCCGACGGTGGCCATATATAAGAAAGACTGCGTGTCTAACAAGCCCCTGTGAAAATGGAGAGCCCATTTTCCAGCAGGCTGTTAAAGCTTGATTGATGACTCATGGCCAGCCAAACAAAGTCATCAAAGGCAATCTGATCACCAAGGTGGTTGACCTAGTGAGAAGTGATCGCCGTGTCATATTGCAAATGTTCCCAGTGAAAAAAACATCTGAAGTAGAAGCACCTCCAACTTAGATAACAAACTCAAGGACGTTGTGAAGGACTGGGTCTCGTTACAGCCACAGGAATTCCGGAAACAAAATCCTTCAGCTCGTTTTTCAATGGAATCGTTGAGCTCACGCATATGGTGTATACTTTGAATAAAGTCTTCATTTATACCCACAGTGTCATTTCGTACCTTGTCATTTGAACACCCCTAGTAGAATGGTTTAATGAAAACCAACAGACAGCAGAGAAAAGTGTAGGGGGATGCTATTTGTAGTCATTATGATATAAATAAAACAAATTGAATAGAAAAACAACTTGCCACCAGCAAGTTGTCTTTGCGAGATAAAACAATAACTCTAGTTTGAAAGAACATGTGTAAAAATAGCGCACTTGATGGCAAATAATGGGTCCTCTCGTATCTTGTTTTCCAGGTCCACAGCAGCATTAGTAGGTGCCATGGTGAAAATAGAACCGGGTTGCTGATCTGTAAAAAGATGCAGATTAAACAGAAAAGCACACCAAGAACGGGCGCACCGTTGTGTTCACCTTCGTTTTTGTCCTCCACACCGTCCTCCTCTTTTTTCATAATTTCGAAGTTCTTGTCAACCTTACGACCGAGTAGGTACTGTTCCCTGTCTACCAGACCAGCAACTCCCTGGTACATCCAATCGAGTCGTTCCTGTTTTTTTCTGCGATGTAATAAAAGATGGGGGAAAAAAAACATGAGACGGAAAGTACAGACGAAACATAAGCTACAGCAAAAGGTAGTGAAATACATACTTAACAACACCTTTATTTTCAGCATACTGGCGCATCTCCTGCTTGTCGCGCTCTTCTTGAAGCTCTTTTTGCAATTGCTCGATCTTCGCCTTCTCCTGGTCGCGCACCTGTTCTGCCTTCCATACTCTTTCGACATTGCGTAGCGTCGATGGATGCCACGACTTCTTCAAGTTCTGAAGCGAGAAGCATGAGCGAGCTGAACATTTCAAAAAGCGACTTGACGTCCCGTAAAGTCGAAGCGAAAAGTGATCAGTTTTGAAACAGATCAGGACACAACCTTATCTAGCTTACCAGATCACCGCCGCCCATGGTGAATGTTCCAAGTAGGATGATGATTTATCTGATGCAGATCACGAGCGTCGTCTATAGCTCGTCCCTTCGGCCATTTTTCAACTACGAGCGTTATTTTTGCGCTGAGAAGACGGCCCGCCGCTGCTGTAAGAGCGGCAGCGCAGCAGCAAACGCTTGATGTCGCTGTCAATGGTGCTGTGCTACAGGCAGCGACAACAGCGACGTGCGACGACAGCGCGCTGCTCGGCCGCTGCTCCGTAGCAGCAGCAGCTGCCTGGTTGTGCCGGCGTTTTTCGCCAGCGGGTCAACGAGGCTAGCAAGCAAGTCGACGGAGTTCGCGTCAACATGCTGTGGTTGTGGTCGCGATAGTTTGTCGGTCGCGCCTTCAATCCATGCAGGAAGGCGTGTCCCTGCATCATTATGTCTCTCTCCGTGAGCAGTAAGAACTGGAAGCCCTCGACAAAAGAAGGTGAACACTTATGTGCCCATTTATCTATCGACTGCGCGCTAATATCTCATTTTATCTGTATTGACATTAGGCCTAGAGCAGCGGCTCCGTATATCTGTTAGCAAACAACCGGGAAAACTGATCGGCAGTGTCGACGAAAGCTGTCGGAAGCGTGTGCGCGTGTTTATTTGTGAAGGGTTTCATGGGCAGTCTGAGGCACTGCTCTTTGACTGGCTTTTGTTTCACTATTGTTTGCAAACTGCAGTCTGCGCTCGTGAAGTAGAAAGCATAGTGTTGTCAGTTTCAAGTTGACAACGACGTGTCGTGTTTTGACCTTTCAGCAAAGGTCTTTGAAAGCCAGAGTCGACAGTTCACACCAAATGTGATACGTAACCTAGAACACGGTCTCATTGATGGTGCGCCGATAAATTCGGTCTCTAGGGTGCCGCGTAGATTTTGCTTTTGCGCACGTGAACAGCTGTGTTTAGCGCCGATAGCAACCAGTGGTATATGGCATCATATGTACCACGGACGCTGTACGCGCTAGTTGTAAGCACATGCAGCGTCTAGTCCCAGAATTGCTCGTACTTTAAGCGCTTCCTTGCAACGAAATAAGGGTCGGAGGAATCGGCAATATTATTTAGTGTCGATTTGCTGGTGTAGACGTAAATAGATGGATTCGAAATGAGAACTTGTACGTGCAGTTATCCCTTATTTATGCTGTATCTGACGCTTGAAAGGAACTTCAAGCCTGAGATATAGCGTGTGATTTATTTTGTGAAAACATGATATAGAGCAGTATTTTTCGGTGTTATCGTAATTCGTGTTGAAGCGCGGGTTTCGCCTGCGCAACCCGCAGTAAGTTTGCACATAGCAAATCACTGTAGCCACTGCAAGAACACCACTTTCACCATTATTATATTCAAAGACCGTGATAATTCATTCAGCTTGAATACTTCCATATTTTCTAATTGCGGTTTGTTCCGACCTGCAGAGGCGGCGTAGTGGCTTTGACGTAGAATTGCTTAACACAGGGTGAAATGTTAGAATTCAGGGCATATTCATACAAGGGCTGGAAGGGAACCAGGTGTGGTAAGGAAAATCCCTGACGGCGTCCGTTTGTATGTAGGATGCGAAATCGTAACAAACCGCTGGGGTGGCTGTGGCGTCTTGCTGTGAGCTCTAGGTTGCTTGTATCATAAGGACACATGTTTTCGAACCTCAAGTTCATGCCACTGTGAGCAAATGATAATTGAGTCTTTAGGATGGTGCATGAGCACATACATATGGGAACTTTTCCTATCGTATATGAAATCGGTATGTTCCGCAGCAGTTATCTGTAAGGTCAGTTTGTTATCGATGGAAATTTTAAATGGTTTGTGGGAAAACATGTTTTGTGACATGTTTAATGGCCCTTTAGGTGTGCTATGCATTGATTTAGTGTGTGCAGTTTGGACAACAAGATAGTGCATTTTAAACAAAAATTACCTAGAAAAATATTTAAAATGTGCTGTGTGCATCTCCAAAGGTCGCTGAGGAAAAGTTGAGAGGTAAATGGCTGTATGTTTTCACCTGTTGCCATTGTACTGTACTACAGTGTATCTCTCTATTGGTTTCCTCAGTGTTTCACAACCAGCACAATTTTCATTGAGTTGTTGGTACTTTCCTAGCATGCCAAACATTAAACAGTTCATGGGCTCACATCCGACATTCATGTACGGAGGTCTCACGCTGATTCTGTAAACTCGATAAAACACACTCGGAGAAGGCCCGTGGGCTCAGATAAGTTCAGCACTTTGAAGAAGATGAAAACCACCTTTGCAGATAACCTATATAGTCACGGGGACGCAAAGTGAGACAATAATTAACATTGTCAGCCATCCGATTTACTAAGATTTAATTTTTAACTTTTGAGTGGCTGCAGCAAGCGAACATGTTTGTATTAAAAAAGTTAGAGGCAGTCACGTTTGTAGACAGTTGCAGTTGGAAGAATTCTTCTGGCATGTCTGTGCTTAGTAATATCCCGCTGCAAAGGTTCATTGTCGTTTTCATGATTACACATGGAAGTCGGTGAGGATCAATGTAATGTTTCTCTCTCATATTTTTTTTTTTTCATTTCCAGAAATACTGCAGGCCGCAGGGCCCATGCAGAAATGACAATACAAAAGCATCAAAACATTGCACAACACAGGTGGATAGCTAGCAGTAATACTAACAGAATGAAAGAAGAAATGAAAGTAATTCACGTGGCGAAAAGGCAATGCAAATAAATGAATAAGAATGCAGTAGCAGTGAAGCAATTCATCCAGTGAATGAAATGGAACCGATTCTTACTAGTTTACAAAGTAACCTAGGAGGAGGCTCTCTACTGTGCTAAAGAGAGTAATTTGTCGCCAGACTGATTATTCCAGTCTCTATTTGTTTGCGGAAAGAATGAGAATTTAAATACATTTGTCATGGCAAAATAAGGAGTTAGCATATAAGTATGACGAGTGCGCCGCGATGGAAGTGCTGATAAGCGCGGAGATATTTCTTGCTATCATTTCTTGCTATCGCCAGCCTGCAGTAAAACGAAAACCGTTATCATTTGTGCCTGTGCCTTCCACCATTTGTCAGATTAAACGACACACGCAACTGCCAGGGCACATCGGGGAGGAGCTGTGCGCCAGAGCTAACTGTCTTGTATGCGTTAGAAGCCGGATTCGTAGGCACTAAAACCTGGGTTTTGCGCTCCAAAAATAGGTGGGCGTAACGCTGTTTTAGGCCCCCAAAATCCATATGTAGACACAATAAACTTGGACGAAATTCATGTTTTTGAAGAAATAAGTGTTGGATCTGTGTCTACGACAGGAAAGCAAACAGGAATGCTCTAGCTTATGATGGCACCAAGGTGTCAATGGTTTAGCATAGCCATGTGTTTTTGTTTATTTTTTTCGGCAGGGTTTGCAGATTACAGTCTTTCTTTTTCTAGTCCATCATAGTGAGTTAAGTGTCCACCGTCGAATAAACACGCTCTTGGGTCTCTTCCTTTTTCGGAATGGCTTAGAAGGGCAACACAGAAGCGAATAGCCAGGGCGTTAATAGGTCAGAAGAGAATTTTCGCTCGTATTAACTTGGTCTAATCATCATCATCAGCCTGACTACATTCACTGTAGGACAAAGGTCTCTCCCATGTTCCCCCAGTTAACCCGGTCCTGTGCTTGCTGCTGCTAATTTATACCCGCAAACTGCTTAATCTCATATGCCCACCTAACCTTCAGTCTCCCCCTAATCCGCTTGCCTTCACTGGGTATCGAGTTAGTTACCCTTAATGACCAGCGGTTATCCTGTCTACGCGTTACATGCCCGGCCAATGTCCATTCCCTCTTCTTGATTTCAACTATGACATCCTTAACCCCCGTTCGTTGCCTAATCCACTCTGCTCTCTTCTTGTCTCTTAAGGTTACACCTACCATTTTTCTTTTCATTGCTCACTGCGACGTCCTCAATTTAAGCTGAACCCTTAAATCTGGTCTAACTGTTCAAGGTCGATTTCACTTCTTTTTGTGAACACCTCAAAAGGCTCTTCCCCAGGTTTGAGACGTTCTAGCAGGAAAGAGGAATGTATGCACTGGGCGGTCGCAATCTCGTCTGCCAAGATTTGCAACGCCATATGCGCCTCGGGAAGAGGCGAAATGCCTGACTTAACGCCGCGTGACCGTCATCTCCCAGGCGCGTGCCACAACATGGTGGAGGTGACGTATACAACAAGCAATCGTCCTGCATACGTCAATCTAGCACGTGACGCTGCGAGAACTATTGGAAGTGATGGGCGTGATTTTTGTGAAATTCCATGTATAGAAGTTTTTTTTTTTAACCTTATATCGAACCAGATGCGAGACTAAGCTGTCTCCACTTCGTTTGCGTTGGTGTTCTCGCCCTACTCTGATTGTGCCAGCATTCACAATGCTTGTTTTTTGTGCATCAGTCCTTGGAGCCCCTGCTGCGGTGGTCTAGTGACTAAGGTACTCGGCCGCTGACCCGCAGACGAAAATGGTGTAGGCCCGTGTGCTCAGATTTGGGTGCATGTTAGAGCCCCAGGGGGTCGAAATTTCTGGAGCCCTCCACTATGGCGTCTCTCATAATCACATGGTGGTTTTGGGATGTTAAACCCCACATATCAATCAATCTATGAGTGGTTGGTTCAGGCACATATGGGCTGTGTAGCTGAAGCCGAATGGTTATGACACCTCATATAATACTTCTGGTACACACAGTACAAATCGGTCTCGATGCTTATTGCTGCAAGGCTCCTTCGTTTGTGCTGCCGCTTCTGAAATTAGTGCTCGTGAAATTCATATTGAAAGAAATAGTTACTTTCGTAGCACATACTGGGACACTAGGGGAACTAGCCTTCACGAAGGTTTAACTTTTAGGGACAGCACGGGAAAGACGAATATGTCGGCGATAGGAATGCAGCTCGGAAGGACAAACTCAACAACCAAAGTTTCTCTGCTGTATAACACGCTGACAGCTAAGCTGTTGGAATTAATAGGTTTTTTTTTAATGTTTGGGAAAAATATTTCTGGTATGCAAGGAATTAGGAACAATTTAAAAAAAATAGAGCTTGGTGTCTCACACTGCCAGTTATGAAGGGGACGTTCGTAGTTCAAGAATAAAACAAAAACAAACAAGTGAACCACCAGCTTGATTGTTAAATGCCCGGCGATGTCATCTGGAAACATTTCCGACAGAATATCTCGTCTACGGCCGGCTGCTCGGAGCAGTTCCGTGCAGTAGTGCATATGCTGTAATGTACTCCGGAATTCGTATAATTGTTTGCCGGATAGTTCGCATGTGCAGTCGCGCACAAATGAAATGCAAGCGAAGAAGTAAATTACAAAGTAGAACTGCTTTCGCATGTGGGCGAGGTGCAATCTCGCACCGCCTGTTATGCTTTGCAGAGGCGGTATGTACTTCGATGTAAGCATGCCAGCGAAAAGCATACTAACATGTTTCAGCGAACCCTGATTTTGTTCGTACTTGAAAGATCCCTGTCTGTGCATGCTCATATTACGCTGGCAGCGCATCGCTCTGATCCGCCACTACGCAGGAACGATAGAAAGGAAGAAGTCTTCACAGCGAGTCTTCACAGCGAGTCTTCACCCAGAGTCTTCACAGCGAGTGAGCCAATGTTAGCGTGAACGCGTACATGCGTGGCTCGAGATTGTGGCATCCATGCATTCGAAGCTACGGAAAATTCATTTCAAGACTGGATAAGGCGCACGCGCACAAACATGGGCACTATAAAAAGAAACCTGTACGCACCTTAGCCAGTCTTAAAATGAAGTAATACCAACTAGTCGTAACTAGCCGTGCTAATGTGGGAAATGTCTGATGCAATGTTTGATGTGTTCGGTTCGCGCTCGTCAAACTGCAGCCTATGAAGTGTTGGTGGCAGAGCCTCGATGTATCCGTACGGGGCGGGCATTTGAGAACATTTAGGCAATGAGCACCATTCACGAATTTGGCGCATGCAGTACGGCAGCGCAAAATAATTAAGTGGACCCAGTTGGCGTTCTTTTTGTTTGTTTCGTGGCGCAGTGTGCTGTAGCGTAACATGTGTTTACGAGGAACTGAGTGGGAAAAACTAGTTTTTTTCTCTTGAGTGAGCTTTTTTTTTTTTCGCTCAAAGAAAGTCAGCAGTATTAAAATTTGAGCTTTGTTTGTACTTGTTTAGGTGTATGATTCCGTTCCAAAATGCGTAGGTGTTGGCCGGGTGCAGGTGCGCCCGCCAACCCTGGTATAGTAGAATAGTGACGCTGGAAAAAAATACTGAGACTGCTGTTGCGCACAGTGAACCAGCTGACCCGTGTTATTTATTTTTATTTTCCAAATACTGTTAGCCTTTCGGCTGTTACAGGGGTGGGACATACTAAGAATGACAAACATCAATACATTCATATCATACAGCAATTTAAACAGCAACACTTGAACTTGGAAATGTTACATGACATACATTGGAAACACTGGCATTGAGGCTGAAGGAAAAACAGTGCAGTCGTAGTAAGCATACAAATGAATTGCAATGAATTAACATAGTAGACCATGCTTACATAAGAATATCTTTGAGCCCTTCCTCAAATTTTCCAGTGAATCACAATGAACCAGTGGTAATGGCAAAGGATTACACTGACGAATTGTTTTTGGAAAAAATGAATTCGCATATACATTGACACCCTGTTGTGGCACTTCGTATGTGTAATCGTTTACACTTCTTATTCGTATGTGTAATCGTTTACACTTCTTAGGTTTCTTCCGCGGCGTGGCGTTAAGTATTTTGTTGTGTTTATGTTTAATTTATTTTTTGACAATAAAAACAAGAACTTCATCCTTGCCAATTGCCGTCGTTCATCTAAAGTGGGCAGTTGAAGAGAGCGTAGCATTTCTGCTACTGACTCAGTCGAGGAGTACTTTGAAAGAATAAACCTGGCACCTCGCCTTTGTACTCTTTCTAGCCTATTAATGAGGCAGATTTCCTAGGGATCCCACACAATGCTGGCATATTCCAATGTTGGCTGAATATACGTAAGATATGCTGCTAGCTTAACGGGAGTCGTAGCAAGTCTTAATTTTCTTCGCAGGTACCATAGTTTTCTCTCCGCCACCGCACAAATATTTTCCAAATGGGTCCTCCAATTTAGATTACTGGATATTGTTACACCTAAATATTTTATTTTATTGACGGTAGACAGGCGGGTAGAACATAGTTTAATTGGAATAGAAGACACACTTACTTTTATTTGTGACATGCAAAGCAACTGTTTTAGTTTGATTTATTTCCATTTTAGATTCAGTGCACCAATTACTGACAGCATCAAGAATATCGTTAAACGTTTTTTGGTCAGCTTCACTGTGTATTTCTTTATAAATTAGGCAGTCGTCTGCAAAAAGTCGCACTGTAGTACTTCTATCTATGCCGCATGAAATGTCATTTATGTAAGTTAAGAATAATATCGGTCCTAAAACTGAACCTTGCGGTACCCTTGAGGTAACGCTTAATTAGTCAGATTTGAAGCCGTTTATTTCTACATATTGTGTTCTGCCTGTCAGGTACGCACTTATCCACTGTATTATGTTATAATTTATGCCTAGGTGTGCTAAGTTATTAACTCCCTGTGGGGAACCTTGTTAAAGGCTTTGGAGAAGTCGAGACATATTGCGTCAATCTGAACACTAATATTTAAGGCACGCATGAAGTCATCGACTGTTTCTATTAATTGGGTTACAGTGGATAAGTTCTGCCGAAAACCATGCTGATTAGGAAAAAAATGTTTTTGTGCCCTCAAGATACGTATACATAGCTTTGGATATAATATGCTCAAAAAGCTTGCAGCATACACAGGTGAGGGAAATTGGACGGTAATTTTCCACCTTTTGTTGGTCTTTACCCTAATGCGTTGGCACGACCTTCGCCATAAGCCAGTCATGTGGGACAGGCTTTTGCTCCATTGAGGCTATATATATTATGTATAAATAGTGCGCAACCCATTCCGCATACCTTCGCAGTAAATCATTTGGTATGCCATCTGGTCCGATCGACTTGTTCATGTTCAGTAATAATGATACAATGCCTTCATAAGTGATCTGAACGTCAGGCATAACTGACAACTGAGAAGGAAGTGGTGTGGATGCATCACCATTATCAGGACAAGCAGTAAACACTGACTGGAAAAATCTGTTGTGTAGGTAAGCGATGGAAGAGCAGTCTGTCACCAATTCATCATTGACAACAAGAGAATGCACGCGTTTTGAGTGGTCTTCCTTCTGAGATAAGTGACGCCAAAAACGATGGGGGAAGATTTCATGAATGTCGGCAATATTTCTTCGTAATGCTTTGTTTTTGATTCTTTCAGTTCAGCACGCAGAAGCCTTGATAAATTGCGTATCTTGGATTGATATTTGTTTACTTTTTGCCTGTGGCGGTTAATGGCGCGCTTCAAATGTATTATCTTCCTATTCATCCAAGGATTCTGTTTATTTTGTTTCTTTTTTTTGCAAGAGCACAAATTTGTTGATACATAGCGTGACAATTTCTTTAAACCTTATCCACATCTTATTGACGTCACTTTCCTCACTGAAGGCATCCAAAGAAAACGACAAGTAATCAATTATGCTTGTATTATCAGCCTTGTTGAAGTTGCGCACATGCCTGAAGCATTCTTTTTTGCATGGCAAGGCACCGTCAATGCTTATCTCAACTGAAACAAGTTTGTGGTCCGACAATCCATGTTCAATTGCAACGTTGTATTTGTCGATTCGCCTGTCAATAAAAACTAGATCCAGTATGGAATGCGGATACCCTGTTTCACGTGTACTGTCAGTGACGAGCTGCGTGAGATCATGGCTGAATGCCATGTCTAAAAGCCGTTGGCAGTCCATTGCTTCCTTCGATTAATTCTGGGAAGATTGAAATCTCCCGCAATAATCATTCTACGATTCCGGGTAGTAATACCATCAAGGTAGTGCTGCAAACTTTCTAGGTATGTACTAGGGGCGCCTGGAGGCCTGTAACCGGCATTCAAAACAAAGGAAGTTTTGGGTAATTTTATTTCTACCCATACACTTTCATGGTGGGGTATTCTTTCCATAACAATTGCTTCAACATCTTCTGCAAGTAGGATCGCCACACCACCACCTCGTGTGTCGCGGTCTTTCCTAAATATTTTGTAGCCGGGTGGTACAATTTCGCTATCTGCTATTTCTGGTCGTAGCCACGTTTCTGTGACGGTGATTACGTGTGGGTTATAGCTTGCTAATATATATTCTAGGTCACCAACTTTATCGATAAGGCTCCGAGCATTTAGATTAATTAAGCGAAGACTGCATGCACTTGACTGCGAATGGCATCAGTCATCGTCGTCAGAGTGATGTGGTTTTTCTTTGTATGCTTAAGCTTAACTCGGCAGTTTTTGTCGTAGTCCCAGGAATACACGTCTTTGTCTATGACCAACTTATCGTAATTCAAACGCATGCGTTTTCCTGCATCTTTCTTTTTTCCGATTCCCATAATAGCTTACGCTTGGCTAGAGTTTCCTTGCAAAAGTCGTCCCCAACTGATATACTGCTGCCTTTAGCTTTTTGCAATTTTTGTAAACTGTTAACTTCTCTCGGAAGTTGTATAACTTCATAATGACCGGACGCGGCGAACGGCCCCTTTTCGGCCTGTTCTGTGGATCCGTTCAACTGTTTTTAGTTCAACGCCAAGCGTGCGAACAAAAATGTCCTGCAGTACCGCTTGTTCCAGGTCTTCTGTGGTTTCTGCCTCGCCCTCTTCAACCCCAAAGACCAAAAGATTATTCCGTCGACTCCTATCCTCTAAGCTTATTAGCCTTTCTTCTTGTCTTGATAGTGTCACGTTAAGGTTCGTGACGGTTTTCGCTTGCTGGCCTATTTTTTTACCCTGATCTTTGATTTTTTGAATGGCGTCTTTCATTTTAGTCATTTTTTCTCCTAGAGCGCTCAGATCTGCCTTAATTGACTTCTGAGCTTTAGACAGTTCCTTTAGGAGGACTTTCACATCAGGGCCTGGGTTGAGTTCAACATTGCCAGACAATAGCAGGCACAAAGAGGAAACTCCAGAGAACAGTACACTTGGGCACGGCAGCACAACAACAGATCTGTTGTCAGTTTTGTAACAGTATTCTGAGTAAAAACTGACCTGTTCGAGCAACAGAAGCAACATATTAGGCGACATTGCTTGCGCAGTGCTGCCGTGCCCGCTGAACGCTGCTGGCAGGGGGTCCAACTTTATAGGTCCCGCGAAGAACCGCTTTATGCGCGTTCCAGGGTGCCTGCGCTCGAGGGTAGCGTCGACAATGTGTCCGTGGTCGATAACAGCGGTGTCAGCAGCTGGTACGGCCACGCATGCGCTGTATGCCCCAGCTTCTAGTGATGCGCAGACGAAGAAAACCTGTTCGAGCAACAGAAGCGGCATATTAGGCGACATTGCTTTCGCAGTGCTGCCGTGGGCGTAGTTATACGCCCACGGTTATCCAGGTGGGCGTAGTTATACGGATATCCTGGTTATACGGTTATTATACGGTTATCCTGGTGGGCCTAGTTATAACTACGCCCACCAGGATAACCAGGTGGGCGTAGTTATACAACTACGCCCACCTGTTATCCTGGCTACCTGGTGACGCCAGCTGTTGACGCCCCAAAATAGGGCTGCTTAGCTGTTCCATATTCGTGGCCTACTCCTGGGATTTTTTTTGGCGTGTATGCTGCTACTTTGTGCCTGCAAGGAATGGTAAATATTATGTGCAGCTAGTACAGGGAAATGCGACGGATATTCGTGTACACTAGTGGTAAGCACTCAGATAGCAAGATATTAAAAAAAACACAGAGGAAACACAAGGCTTACAAAAGTAGACGGGTGTTTGGCAAAGACATCACACTAACTATAACTAACGCTAACTATAACGCTAACTATAAGATGTACACGCTAACTATAAGGTGTACATTTTGGGTATAGTGTTGGGTAAAAAGACCTTCATCAGACTTCGACTTGGCTTTGCGATGAATGTACCTGTTCCTTATATTATAGTAGATGTGTGGTTGGTATGTGGGGTTTAAACCTCCTAAAGCCTTTAGGGCTATCAGGGATGCTCTCGTGTTGAGCATTCAGACATGCTGCGAAAATGCCCCTGAACTTCACTGCGCCATCTGCGCGTGACCTTGTGTGCTGTATGCGAGCTCGCGTAATGGCGCTTAGGCGCACCTGCTCGTGTGGGCGAATGGACGGAAGTGGTGTTGTGCAGTGAGGAGCGGAAATGCAGGGGCGCACACCACGCACAATGCACAAAATAGCCGGGAGCAGATTTAAGTGACTTTTTTTGTCATGCTTACAGCGAAGTCTTTTTTTTTTCTTTTTGACTGGTCGTTACTAACTACAAATTACCAAACTGAAAATTGCTATTGGTTCTACTGAAAGAGAAGTGATGACTATTTTTTTCTTCCGTGACTATCTTGGCTGCAATTAGTAACAGTTTGCTAGATCTCTCTGCATAAAACAGCGCTTATCGTTAAGTGGCGAAACACTGGAAGTTGTAAAAAAATTTGTGCACTTAGGACCGTAAAAAAATTTGTGCACTTAGGACCGGTAGTAACTGCGGAAATAACTAGAAGAATAAGAGTGGGGCAGAACACATTTGGCAAGCATTCACAAATCATGAACGATAGTCTACTACTGTCCTTCAATATGAATGTATATAACAGTCACATCTTACCGGTACTTATCTACGGAGCAGAAACCTGGGGGCTTACAAAGAGGGTTCAACTTAAATTGGGGCGAGGCAGCGAGCGATGGAAAGGGAAATGATAAGTGTAACCGAAAGAGACAAGAATAGGTGTAACCTAAAGAGACAAGAGAGCAGATTGATTCAGGGAACAAGCCGGGATAGTTGAAATCAAGAAGATATGGACATGGGCCGGGCACGTGGACAGGATAATCGCTGGTCATTGAGCCGTCTGGTTGGATTTCTAGCTAAGGCAAACGCGTGAGAGGGAGACAGTTAGGTTGGCCGATGAGATTGAGAAGTTTTTGGCAGCAGAAAGCACAGCACCGGGTTGATTGGCGGAACTTGGGAGAGGTCTTTGCCCTGCAGTGGGCGTAGTTAAGTTGTAGCTGATGGTGATGCTACACAGACTTTACCATCTGCTGAACCATTGAAAAATAAGAATTATGGACCATCTCCTTGAAGGGAACCCTGACGGAAGGCGAAGCAGCAGCGGTGTGCACGGCGTTTACCTGGTTGAAATGGGCGTCAACGTGGGTGCTGGAAAAACGGTTTGAAGCGAAACTCGGTGTAGCGTTTACTCGAGTGAACGTTTGTTGGAAACGCAAAAACACGGGAGGTGGGTTGGGTTTTCTGTAAGTTTCATCGCAGAAAGACTGCGCTTGAACGTTGCGAGCGGTGAAGATGGTGAGGCGAGTGAGATGACACGCGGTGACTGGCTAGGGAGAAAGTGATGTCAACGCGCGCGCACCTCGAAAGAAGGCGTGACCTACTCGGCACCGCCCCAACACCTGCAGCCAAGGGAGCGCGGTGCGGACGGAGACACAGCGTTACACAGGCTACTCAATGAACTTCGCATCTAAAACTTGCTCACAAGTTTGCGTGACTATCCGCCTAGGTGAATGTGTTACGCTACTCGGCTTGATGGTCGCGGGTTCGATACCGGCCGCGGCAGTCGCATTTCGATGAAGGCGAAATGGTTAAGGTCATTGGGCTGTGCGATGTCAATGCACGTTAAAGAACGCCAGGTGGTCGAAATTTCCGTAGCTGACCACTACTGTGCGCCTTATAATCATACCGTGGTTTTGGCACGTAGGCCCCCATATGATTAAGGTGACGTGACTGCTTCAGGCGTGTGAAAAAGAATAATGAGTTCCGTCTACTAGCGTCTTCATCGCTATTTTGTATTTAGCGGCGTTTTAGAACGCCAACTGTGCGTTGCTTTTACCGAATCGCGAGATTTGCAAACATTGTCATCGATGTTTACACCTTTCAATGCTGAGTAGCTTTTTAAAATGTAATATATGAAATTGAGTTTGGCTGTATTAAATATTCTAACCATAATTATTCATTTACACGCGCAACAAAAGGAGCAAAAAACAAACAAACCAGGATTTGTGACAGTACATACACTTTGAAGAAAGTGCACGTGCGTGCTATTAGAATGCAAACTTGCGTATTTGCTGTAAAATTTGTTGTAGGGCTGGTTAGGACGGGCTTACTTAAATACAGAAAAGACGCGTAACCATAAAGGAAAGACTCGAAACTGAACAGAAAAAGACGTCTCCCTTTTCTGTCTGAAGTCACTCCTTGATGGTTATGCGTTTTTTTTTAATACATAATTCGGTATGCCTGTTATTTGATCGACACTGTGTGCGAATTCGCGTTCACAAGTCAAGCGGGTTCGTTGAGGCGGTAGGAAAGAAGCTTGTTAGCGTTACTCCGAAGTAGCGAATTTCTTCGCTTGTGTGGACGGTTATGCCAGCTGCTGCCGAGAAGACGTGCCCTCTTTTTGAAGTCAACTCTGCCAAAAGGGAGTGGCGTCTGCCTCCGTTCTTTCAAACCTCCGTCCTCGTTCTATCGCGGAAGCGAGGCGTCTCTGGTCATGTCCCTTTTCTCTATAGCTACGAAATAATAATAAACGCTGTATGCACAAAGGTCAGTCGGACAAGCATACATTTAGCCAAATTTTGCCGCAATGTGCAGCACGTGCGCATTTCTAAACGCAGTCGTTGTCCTTGTTTTCTTTTGTAATCGTTTACTGTGAAGTTTTACTAGCCGAAGTGTATCAGACACACTGCAGTGAAGTGCTCTGTTTCTTTTGACGTAAATCTAAGTGCATGGCTGAGTTTCCGTTTCGACCGCATCGGAACGTGGCCTGCAGAAACGTAGCACTAACGCCATCGCGAACAAACCCATTACTGCGGTGCTCGCTGGCTGGAAGTTCGCGGGATCGAATCGCGGCCGTGTGGCAGTCTCACAGTTTGGGCTAGTTGGCATGACGTGACGATAGTTATAGCGCGAGAACAAAACGACGACAAAGAGATAAGAAGAACACGAGCGCTCGTGTCCTTCTTGTCTCTTTGTTGTCGTTCTGTTCTCGCGCTATAACTATCCTCGTGTGGCAGCACTTTCGACGGAGGCGGTGATTTGAATGTACGTTAATGAATCCCAGGTGGTCGTTATTTTGGGGGCCCTCGATCGTGGCTAGCACGAGTAAAAGCGTGTTAACCGCTGGCGTCCGGTGTGTCGTTTCGTGAAGGAGTTTAGTGTTTGAGGGTTTCGATAAGGAGGGTGTTCATTTGTCGGCTGTAGCTGCAGTTTGTGTCAGGAACCACTTCGTTGCCTACTTGGCTAGTTGCACCTAATGGGTTGCCTCGTTGCAGACTTTGATTTGAGTCATTTTGGATGCTGACCCTTAGGTCGCTGGATTTCATCGCGGTGGTGGTGGCTGCATTTTCGTTGGAGGCGAGAATGCTGTAGGCCCGTGTGCTCAGATTTGTGTGCACGTTAAAGAACCGCGGGTGGTCGAAATTTCCGGAGCTCTCCACTAGGTCGTCTCTTATAATCATATGGTGGTTTTGAAACGATATACCCCACGTAACAGTCAATCAATCAATCAATCAATTTGAGTCATTTATTGTAATAGCTCATGACTCGCTAGAGGAGTAGCGCATGGCGCATGCAGGTGGTGAAAGCTCCCGCGAATAGGGGCATGACTAGCACAGCTTTCGCTGTACAGCTGGTGCAAATACTTGTTGTTTTTTTGCGCTTTTCAAGCAATCTCGACAACTTTACAAGAGGGAGTTCTATCTGTAGTCGTAGCTCAGTTGCTGTTGCTTGTTCATGAGAAGGGGATTTTTTTTTTTTACTAAGGGATCGCTTTTCTTTGCTAGACACAACATTATTCAGAGCTAACGGACAACAGAGCCAAAAAAAAAAGTATAGGTGTAATTGTTTTGTAGTATAGTTGTCATGTGAAGAAAGCATGGTGGACACGTGGCGAAAATGTTAGAGGCTCGTTTACTTAGGTTTAGGTGCACGCTAAAGAACCCCGGTTGGTCGAAATATTCGGAGTCTTCAACTACGGCGTCTCTCATAATCATATCCTGGTTTTTGGATGTTAAACCTCAGATATTATTATTATTGTTGTTGTTGTTGTTGTTGTCGTTGTTGTTGTTGTTTAACACTATGGTCTACATATGGGCCGCTCTTACTGCCTGTGGCCGCAAACAATTGAAAAGGTGGGTCTAAGGTGTGCACCTAACATTGTATAGTGCGGTCCGCAGTTAACGTGAACAGGGTTATATGGGGCTTATATTTTTCTGGCTCTCTAATTGCATATGCGAGCATGGACGGAAGCTATTTTAGAGCAATGCTGAGCTGTGTAAGTCGGTGCCGTAATAAGGGGCGTTTACATCTTCGCAGACGTATGTATAGGCCACTCTGCACATGCCCCGCTTCCCTCATGGCCGTAAAACACAGCTTTTTAAATCGTAAATTACATTCTTGAGAAAAGTGAGCTTTCTCAGTTTTTTTTTTTTACGTCTACGAATCTATACTCGATCTATTTGCGAATACTGCGCCCGATCTTACGAAAAGAGAAAAAAAAAAATCGCTCGAGACCGCCTACAAATATATTCTAGTCGGTAGTATGACAAATAAGAACACCAGAGAAATATATGTTATTCTTCAGACACATTGGCAACAAAGTTCTGCTAATTATTTTTCTGTTGTTCCTAATTTGTTGCGGCTTTTGTTTTGTGCCTGTAAGCCAGTAAAATGCGCACTTCATGCGCATGCATAGGGTAAACTAAAATATACCGACAATATCTCGACCTCCCTTTTTGCTCCTTATACAACTCCGAGAGCGAACTTCGCAAGTTCGCCGGCATGAGAGCTGGATGATGATGTCGGATTAACGTCTCAAATGGCAGTTACAGGAAAAACGGTGAATCCGCGTACGCAGAATTGGAAGACGTTTTGGTGTGCCGTAATTTTTTTTTTTACCCCTCATCCACTCGTTTCGTTAAAACCTTCGGCCTAAGATTCTTCCTCCTGACAAGGGCGCAGTCGAAGATTCGCGGTGATGGCACATCTGAGGCACGCGGCCTTCTCGTTCGGAGAGGCCTCGCCATCGATCTGCTCTCGTTGGGGGCGACGCTTGTCGTCCAGTGCGGTGGCATCAGGCGCTGCGTGAAAGACTGCGACGCTGCTTGTTGGGCGACCGCCGTGCCGAGTTTGGTCTCCGCCCGAGGTCACCATGTTCTTGTCGGTTTAGAGGATGGGGGGGTCATTCGCGGAGTACATCACCTACGCCCGCGGAAAATTGCAAGTGAACGATTTGTGTACCGCGACGGTTTGTAGGCTTGCATGCGGCAATCCGGTCGTTTAGCAGCTGTGGTTTACCGTATGACAACTAAGGTTTATTAGCGTATCGCCGTGGTCGGCACGGACCCTTTTGAGTCTGCGACACCTCTGTGAGCCGCTTTGATCGTCGCATCCCCGTTACCCTACACAATGAGCAACCTCGCGTGGCTAGAATGTTTCGGAGCTACCTTCCATCATACATCGTGAAAGCACGCCCAGGGTCACTCAGCATATATATATATATATATATTTATATTGCTCTCAGTGCTCACACTTGGGCTCACGACCGGATGTGAGTCGACTGAGTAGTTCGTTTGAGTTAAGTTAGCTTTCTCGATCATGGTGGCAACGTTCTGTAGCTTCACTGTCTCTAATAATCGCTGCTTTACGCATTTTTGATATTGCAGCTTCAAATGCGATTCATCAGGGGTTTCAGGACATTTGTGTAAAATGGGCGACTCACACGAGATAATTTTAGCAAGTACTTTCCGCGAAATAGCTTGCGGGGCAAAATCATATCACTCCCCTTCCCTATAACTCGCTCTTCGTGGCAAGTAAATGTCGAGTTGGTGCATGAACACTAGCGCCCTGAGACTTATTCATTTATTTCCAGTACTGCCCGCTTTTACTGAGACCATATTAGGTGGGCACAGCGGGCAGATACTATGATTGCTCGTCATAGTAATAAATCAGCAATACACAAAAAAATAGCACCAACTTTGCACATCGTACACGGGCAATTTGCACTACATGATATATAAATGAAATACAGGGGCATAAAAATGGTAATATGGGTGTTAAAGGCTGTGTACACGACTAATTCCTTCCTGGACATAGGACATGCTGGTTACCTGATCCATGTCACTGGCAATTTGAACCTGCTATTATTGTTCAAGTTTTGACTCAAACTGAAACAGGGATTAACATATTTAGGTAAGTTGGTGGTTCATCGTCGAGAAAATTTTGACAGCGTGAGAATTAACACGAATACTGCACAAAAAAGAGCTGAAACGGAATTAGTTGAAAGTGAGCGCTTGTCCGTGTCAGCTGTTTTGTTCATTTGTGTTAATTACCCTGCTGCTTAAATTTCCTTCTGACAATGACTCATTACTAGTTCCATTCACGGATGGCAGCCGAAAAAAAAAGGAATATTGAAACTGTCGCATCTATACTGCACTAATATGTTTGTATGTTTGTGCCTGGTGGCTTGTGTTTGTGAATAAGAAACATAACTTGAAATGTATATTTAAAATAATTATGCAGGAGTTAATGAAAAAATTTTAAACGTTCTTGTTTTGCCCGCACTTCTAGTGTATGAAGGTAAAAAATACGTAGAAGGTTAATATGGTTCACCGTTTAAGTTTGATGGGAATCAATCATATGACTTTCTTTGCACCGATTCTATTTTCTTTGTTAGTGTTAGTGCGAGGAAACCGTACTGTGTTTCTGTATTCGAGTATCGCCCGCACGGATGTTTTGTAAGCTAGGAGCTTTGACAAGGATGCCAGTTGATGTGGTGTGCAAAGGAAAAATTTTGCATGGCACATGAAGTAATGTGATTAGTGTGAACATCTCATCTTAAGTCGTTCGTTATTGTTAAGCCCGAGGCACTTATGTTTGTGTACTCTGGTAAAAGCTGCACTGTTTATATTTCAGCGAAAGTTTGAAGACTCCCTTTTCCTCGTTATGGTCATACAAGATTTGTTTAACATTGATTGCCATCTACCAGTCGGAGCACCATTCGTTTAAAGACCTGAGTATAAATATGTGTGAACTGTATAATCGTAAGCTGATATACGGCTGATAACATTTCTGAAGAAGGACCATATGTGTCTGCTGCGAAATGAACTCGTTTGTTTGCATTCTGCCAAACAGCCAACTTGCTGGAGGTGTCATTTTGGCCAGATATACATATATTTTTTTTCATGTTTATCGCACCCGCTCAGAACATTCTGAGCACGTGTGGTACATTTATTTATTCATTCTATAAGATTGCCTATTTTTTTTCACCACTCAAGGGTCTGTATCCAGTGCACAGAGTTTTCCAAACAGACGTAACGGTCATGGAACTTGCTTTAAATCGTCTCGGGAAACCTGGAAAAGTCGGGGAATTTTACGCTCCGAAAAGTCGGAGCGTTAAAGAGCCCGTTTAGCCGAAATTCCGGTGCCTGTGTCGTTGGTTGTGAGCGAAAAATCGCCTTGGCGTGACCGAAAACTCAGGAGAAATATGAATAAAACGAATATTAAAAAATTCGGCAGATTTCACATACCTGGGAATCGACGTTTTGCGAAGCATGCGGAGGGAAGGTGACCGTGTTGCAATTTTGTTTTTTGAGCGACACGTCATGAAATGGTGCTAAATATATGTACGAATGTTGCACGCACAGACATATGAAGAGTTGCAGATGTTTCTATAACCAGTTATTTGTACTTGTGCAACGATGCCAACTGGAACGTGCATATTAGCGACACCAGAAGTTGATATGAAGCGCTCATGTTCGCGAAGATGCTTGCCCTGGAAACTAAATCAACTTCAGCGCATGGCAACTAACTATAGTTGACCTTAAACCTACGTGACGGCAGTATAAAATGAGTACAGATATAATGTTTATAAAATTGGGTAGGCAGCACTGCAACCACTATTGACGTTTCACGAAGATTAGCGTCTATTTGAAAAGTAGTTCGGAGACCTGGCGTAGCTCTTTGGTAAAATGCTTCATTGCCATAAAGACTGCTTGGGTTCGATTCTAGCTGAAACCCTGACATTTATTATTTGCATTCGTTGGGTCGACGCTGTCGACGTCGAGTATTTCTTAACGCTCGTCCGTTAAAATTGCCCATGTGTGTTCTCGTTGTATGCATGCGTAAGTAAGCCATCAGTTGCTCTGTCAGAAAGAGAGCTATGTTTTTTGAGGCGCGAGGGTCGGCCTAGCAGGCTCAGTGATTGTTGATATTTCGTATCTTTACATCTGTCATTTTTTCACTGCTTTTTCTGCTCACTCGGGTATATCAACAGCCCTCTTGTCGATAAGATTTTTGTTGGAAGTCAGCGCTTGTGGTCCCCGTCCTTTTCGTATCCGCCGTGTATTTTTTCGCGCTGTTAAACCTTAAGTATGCCAAACCAACTAGCCCAATCATCCACTTTGTTAGACTACGGCAGCACTGATGGAAATAATTTTATTTTTAATTGGCTTGAAGTTTATTCGGTCATTCATGCAAGCTGATTCGCACGTCAGGCTGCTACAATACTTGCCTTGTGCAACTGGTAGGCAAAAAGTATAGAACAAAGTGCGGGCTGCCTTGCTAATATTTGCCGGTAATATTGTGTCTTTACGAATACAAACGAGTCCTTGAAGTTCCACCTATTCCTTCATTCGCAGCGTAACGGTGTATAATATGGAATACCGCAATTTCTGAATGCTGGAACGATGTGCTGCGCCAAGCATTAGCAATCAATATGCAACAGAGACTAGCTAGAGATCCCCTGCTAAAAGGTGGGAGGTTTTTAGAGAGGTTTTTCTGCGGCCATGAGTACGCGCGGAAAACGTAGATTTAGGGTGTCGACGATGTTTTACATCCGTGCGCTTGGACGTGAAGCGTTCGTGCTTTTTGGCTCCTCTACAGGGCCTTGGACGCGCCATGGTTGATTTATGCCACATACAGTTTTTCTCTGGTAGTGTTTGACCAACTCTGCGTACCCATGCGTAGTGCCTCGGTCGGCACACAAGCTGTCCTGTGGCCATCGACCGATTTGGTTTGGATCCCGTGATCTATGGCGTTAGTCTGGCCGTTCACGATAGGGCCGAGTGTCCGGAGGGAGCTCTTCGATGCGGGGGGGGGGGGGGGGGGTCCTTGTGGGGACCACTAAGCGGGCAGGCTGCTCTTGTGCTCGGCGTGTTCTTTTCCGCCGGGCGCTCGCTTCATGTATCACGGGATGGCAGAGCTCGGGACAGTGCTATCGAACGCCGCGGTTTCCCAACTGCCACTACTAAGACACCGTGCTCCCGGGGAAGGGATTATCTGCGCCGTGGCACGAGCCCGTCCGTTTGTGCTTCATGTCCAGGGCACCGACCACACATGGCGTTTCGCAATAAAAGGAATGTGGTGAATGGCTGCCGGTTGGTAGAAATGCTCTTACAAAGGTTTCTGCTTTGTTTCAAGCAAGTTGCAGCATTGAAGACGGGGCCGCTTGTCGAAACGTCGGCACACCCTGCTTACGAATTCTCATCCTTGCAAGCCTCTCCGGAAAGCACAGATGTGACGGTCCAATCGCTTTCCGCGGACGTTCAATGGCCACATCCATAATGACGGCAGCGACAGCACGCGTGGCTGTCAAAATTCATCCAGAGGAAGCCTTCTCAATTGGGCGTGCGCGTTGGGGCATCGAGAGTGGACCTGTACCGAAATTCTGGCCACAGTTTCGGTCCTGTGGAGACGCCTGCTTAGCTCAGTTCGCTGCCAAGATCAGTGTCGCGGGTTGGATACCGATCGCGGCTTGACGCCAAGCAATTCCAAGGGGCCAAAAGCTATCTGGAAAACCTCACTACGGCTCGCCTTATTATCAGGTAATATTACGGCTCGTGAGAAATCCCCAACTTTTTCTTCGTCGATCCTTAATTTCCGCAGCGCGGTTTAGTTTTTCTTCAAGTCTCCGATGGTATACGTAGCAGTTTACTTTCATACGATATCATTCGTGAATACAACCTTTTCGTTCTCGCCCCCATCCAGCCCCGGAGTTTTGGAGTTGGTTGTACAGAGGTGTTGTGTTAGCGTCAAAAACATTAGTGGGAATCCTTAGGTACTTGACAGGCCCAAACTTGAAGCTGCGAGGCTCTTGCGGCTAGTCGAAGTACTGTCAGAGACAGGCCCTGCGTCTCGCTGAGCCCTGGGGAGTGCTGATGTGCGTAAGAAAAAAAAAAGGGGGGGGGGGCGATGACAGCCCTTATTCCGGCGCTCTGGTGAAAAGCCGAACCAGGCATCGTTCGGGGAAGACTTTCTCATTCCGAGCGTACCACCGCGGGCGACAAGAAAGGAACGTGATTCCAATCTCTAGTTTGGAACGCAGTTGCCGGTGCGGCATACCGAATGCTGCATTTCTTTACCGCGGTTGCTTCCCAGCAGCCATCTCATCTAGCCCCGGGCAACGCGGACCGCTCATGTGGTCGTTCGGAAGTGTTGAGTCGTAGCATTTCTCTCGTGCATAAGGAAAATGCATAAGTGATGTGGTTCGGTTCCCAGTCAGCACAGTGGAGCCTTGCCTTTTTTTATTTAGCTCAGTACGACGTTGTGTGCCAGTACTACGGTTCGTTATTGGCTGCCACTCCTGAACTCGGTGTATAGTAGGGAACCGTGTTCGCTTAATCCAGGATTTTTTTTTTTTTTGCGCTCTGTGGAGCTGTGCACCCTTCGCCTGATACGTCAAGAACACCGACGGCAAGGCGTGAGTGGGATTGGAGGGTGATGAGGGGGTTGCAGGAGGTATGCCTTGTTTTTAGTGTCTGCCTCGATTTCTATGGCGTGCAAGATCATCACAGTGCGCTTAAAAGGCACACGTCTACCATTCAAGTGTTTCTCTATTGAATCGTTCGTTTTTGTCCCCAATACTTAATTGTATATTAAAACGGGGAGGTTGGGTGTCGAAATATTTACAGCGAAACTGCGCAAGAGGGTCATTTCCATTTCACCGCGTTCGCTTATATGCGGGTCTGTCTGTTGACCTGCATGTGTCGTGACAGCGTATTTTTCGAGGAAAGCTGGCAAGTTATGGCGGGCTAAACGAACAGTTTGCTGTTTTGGATATCGGCGCTGGCACGTTATTGTCATGTCTCTATTTTAGTGTCTTGATAGGCTTACACCGATTTTGTAGTAAGTTTTCAAAACTCACTGGGTTACGGTTACTGGTCCCTTCTCACACATGTGTTGATAAACTCAACCTCCCCAATTACCGGGTAAGTTTACTCTATACATCTTTTCGCGCAAGTTAGCTTCAAATTTTGTAAATATCAATGAGCTACTCTTTTGTGCCTCCCTCGGTACAGTTATTTCGACTTGCTTCGCTCCCCCCTCCAATATCCCCCGAAAATTTAGGAAGCCGCGTTTTTGGGTCTCTTGCATCTCCATACTATTTGCCGATAAACCATTCTCTTGGGTGAGACTAAAAATCTCGGGAACTCACAAGGGGGTTTCTCGAAGGAATAGGTTTTGGTTTTCAGATGGGAAGCATCTTAGAGCGGGGCTCAATTAGGTGTGCGGCGAGGCCACCCTTAAGGCTTGTTCACGCCGAAGGCGGGGTGGCCAAAGCGGCAGCGTAGAAAGCGGGAAAAACCTCCTCTCCAGGTGGCGAAAGCGGGAGAAAAACCAGGCGGCAAGGGCGATCGCTCTCGGAGCCGCCTGCCGAGGCTCGCCGCTTTGCCAATCAGAACGCCATGCAGGGTATGGTGGCGTGGATACAGTATACCACAGAACACCTACCAGTATACTGTAGCGTAGGTGTACGTTGCGGAGAAGCTGTGACTCGTCACAGCGACACGTGCGCAAAAGCGCGAGATGCCCGCCTACTTTGCCTGCCGCGCGGCGATCTATGGGAGGCGGGTGGTCGGAACAGGTGCACGCACTTGCCGCCTCGCCGCTTCGAAAAGCCCGCTTGCTCGCTTTGCCGTGCCCCCTTCGGCGTGAACAAGCCGTTACTGCGCATGCGCGTGTTCTCTCCCCTCTCAACGCCGCCGCAGGCAGCGTCTGCTTGCCTACGCTCGCTCTCTCCCCTCTACGCATCCCTCCATGTGGTGTTTACACCCCCTCACTCCTCTCCTGCTCCCTCTCTCACTTCGCAACGCTAACGCAGGCTGCGCCTGCTATCGAGTTTCTTGATTGAAAAAAAAAAAAAAAAGACTGCATGCGCACGCATTTGCACAACCGTTCACTCGCGACCCCGTAAATATAGGCACTGCATGGATCTTGGCCTCCTAATAGGTAGTGCAGCAGGGAGATTTCTCCTGTGCCTTGCCCCGCCGTGGTGGTCTAGCGGATAAGGTACTCGGCTGCTGACCCGCAGGGCGCGGGTTCGAATCCCGGCTGCGGCGGCTGCATTTCCGATGGAGGCGGAAATGTTGTAGGCCCGTGTGCTCAGATTTGGGTGCACGTTAAAGATCCCCAGGTGGTCGAAATTTCCGGAGCCCTCCACTACGGCGTCTCTCATAATCATATGGAGGTTTTGGGACGTTAAACCCCACATATATAATCAGATTTCTCCTGTGCCTTTTTGAACAATAAAGTTTCGCAGCGTGCGCGTTTACTATAAGAGTAATGCGGGTGCGTTGAATCGGTCTTCCGTCTCTCATTAGCAGCGCTTGACATGTTCCACTCGGAAGCACCGGTCCATCAATGCGTGCTTGACACCTTCCCAGGTCTCTTTCCTGCGCAGCGCCGCCGCCAGTGTAAGCGTTAGCGCCCGCCGCGTCGCGTCTACACATGGTTCCCTTTGGCGGGAGATGGTGCAATTTTTTACTTGTTTTCATTTTTCCCGGCGCAATCGCCTCGCTGGTACGCTCGGTGACGTGGTCATGAGCGTTGGCATTTCATTCAAGTGGCACATAATGCCAGCTAGCCAAAGCAGAAGGTAAGAGAAAAACGAGGTCACCCGTGAATGAGGTAGTTGGATGATGTAGCCCTTTCAGGCTACAAAGAAACACACACGTTTGTGGGATTTCTCAGTGGGGGGTATGTCATCCGAGCTATTGAGGCACTGGAGCTGAGGCGAATTGCTTGACAACGGCGTCAAGCCGCAGTCGGCGCGCTCTGTCGGTCGGCGAAACATCGTGATGGTGTACGGGCGGCGCGTACTGCAAACACGCACACACGTGAGCAGCGTCTGCACGATTTTTTAATGGTGTCTATGTCATCCGAGCTATTCCGGCAGTGGTGCTGGGACGAATGAAATAAGACCGCAATGCTGCCAGCGTCCAGTACGCGCGGCATTCTGCATGGCAACGGCGTCATGCAGCAGCGCTGTGATCGGTCGGCGAGGCATCGGCTGCTTAAGGTTTCCTGTTGCATCGCTGGTGGGAACTACAGCCCGCCGCGGCGGGCGACACTGCTCCTGGTGACGAAACGGACTCCGACTTCTGGGAGACTACTGTTACCATCCCCATCAGCGCTTACCTCTTCCTCCAGGCCACTGGTTCCCATCCCACCTCGCCGACTTGTTTGTTCTTTCCCGCAGGTTGCACGTGCTGCGTTGCTCGACTGAATAAAGACGCGTACACACAAACACACGCGCGCGCGAACCCCAAACATTGAACTTGGAAAAATTATCTGCTGCTTCATGTCGACCTGCTCCTTCTTGAGAAGTGAATCGGTTAACTGCTTGCAGTTGCATGCCACACTCATTAGCTTTTGCCCTTGTTTTTTTCTCTACAAATTGGATTTTTAAACGAGAATAGCTTGGGAAAGTTCCCCTCTTATTTGTGTTAGATTGGCTTGGGCCCGTTATACCTCCTGGTGGTGCGGACCACCCCCATTTGTTTTGTTATTTTATACACGGGAAGTCAAAAAGCACGCGCGCGCACGACACGTGTTTATGTTTCTGTCGTCTTGATTCCCTTCAGAGGTCACTATATATGACCAGAGAAGTCGTATGAGTAGTATACCTTTACCATACCAAGGAGAACTACTTCGGGCGACTTATGTCTGTCTGAACAAGTCTTCCCCTCTGGGAACAGTCCGCCGCCGTTCTCTTCGTTTTGCGCATACACGGTGGGGTGAGCCAGACGTTGGCATCAGCGATAAATGCAGGGATATGGTTTACGAGCAAAAGAAAAGTGATAAAACTGTGCGGCCTCCCACTTTGTTTCCCTTCTTCATCGCGGCTTCCGCACAATGTTCGCCTCCGGGGGCGCCCACCTTCCTCGCAGTGGCTCTACTGTATACGACGCGTTGAAACGATCGCGCCGCGCCCAGCTCTCCGCAGTGTGCGCCCTGTCGATTGTGCTTTTTCCTTAGCCAACCGTCTCTCGGGAAATGCTGCGGCGCTGCACTTAGTTCATTGAATAATTAGGTTGCACGTGCTGCGTCACTCGACTGACTCGCACCTAATCGGGTTAGCGTGCTCGCTCGCTTGCCGACTCGCCGTCTATAGTTTCAGGACAGCGCTGCAGAAAGTAGTGGTGTTCATTACATTCTCGGCATATTATTACTTTTTTAGTAAGTCTATTTGCGTGCGTCGAGGAGCAATCAGAGATGTGAGTTATAGATTTGTTTCTCCTTCAAACTGGGTGTAATGGAGGTTGAAGGTGTTGAGCGTTTTGCGTTTATATCTAGCATCGGATTGAGGAGGCCTTGCAGTGTATTCACCCAATTGCGTGCACGAAGTAGGTCTGAAAAAAAAAAGGGCCCTGCGATCTCATTGCTGCTCCAAACGTAAAAGCACGCCAAAAGTCAACTACTTGAAACTGCTACCATACGTGTGCCCCGCCGCGGTGGTCTAGTGGTTAAGGTACTCGGCTGCTTAACCACTGGTCGCGGGATCAAATCCCGGCTTTGGCGGATGCATTTCCGATGGATTGATTTGATTTATATGAGGAGTTTAACGTCCCGAAACCACCATATGATTATGAGAGACGCCGTAGTGGAGGGCTCCGGAAATTTCGACCACCTGGGGTTCTTAAACGTGCGCCCAAACCTAAGCACACGGGCCTACAACATTCCCGCCTCCATCGGAAATGCAGCTGCCGCAGCCGGAATTCGATCTCGCCAGCTTCGGGTCAGCAGCCGAGTACCTTAGCCACTAGACCACCGCGGCGGGGCCCAAGAACACTAAAGACCCAATAGAATTAGAACCCAGGTCCTCTGCGTGTGCGCGTGCGTGTGTGCGCGTGAGTGTGTGTACGCGCGTGTGTGTGTGTGTGTGCTTGCGTGCGTGTGTGTGTGTGCGTGCTTGCGTGCGTGTGTGAGCGCGTGCGTGCGTGAGCGCGTGCGTGAGCATGTGTGTGAGCGCGTGCGTGTGTGTGTGAGCGCGTGCGTGTGTGTGTGTGCGTGTGTGTGAGCGCGTGTGTACGCGCGTGCGTGTGTAATACCGCAGTAGGAGATCTACGAGACTCATATGAAGTGAGAAATAGTCAACATAAAATGTACGTTGCAGGATCTGCCATACTCCTGTTTTTTTTTAATCGAGTTACTTGTGTATGGAGCCAGACACGTCATACTCGTATACCAGAGTCCTTGAAATCGCACGACTCTTGATTAAATTGCATCGACCGAATTTTCTGTCAAAAATGGCTGCTAATAATGTACAACGTGTTTTGGGCAGTGAAAAAAGAAAATGATGCGCGTTGAAAGGTGTTTGGTCTGAAATTTTCTGTGAACATAGCAGATATCACGTTCTGATTCGTGCAGGTTTATTTCCGTTTGTGATGTGCTATAGTGTTTACACGGACGCGGGGGAACACTTGCACGCCTCACTGAGCACTGGGATTGCTTGAGCGTATAGGCGAGAGCAGGGCTCAGCTATATCGTGTACTTTGTTTTTTAACCGATGGTCGCAAAATACGGAAACTGAAAGGCCGGAGTGACACGCTTAACAGTGTTTCGTCTGGCGGTGACAGCAGCTGACGTGCGATTGTTTGGACTTCGCGCAGCACGACGGATTCATTTGCTCGTTCTTCTGCTTTCTTTTTAATTAAAGAAAATCAACATACGCGCCGCTTCGATTCGTCACGTGACGTGTGCACAGTTCGTTGTCCCCGGCAGGTTGGCAGGCTTCAGTGGCACTTCATATCGCAGTGCATGGAATGCGCAGCCTGCGGAGTGATACGTTTTTTTTTTTTTGGAGTTCTCTCCGCCCTGCTGGGCGCCACCCCCCTCGGCGTACTGCGCAGAAACGGTGCTGAACTCCGGGCGCGTGCGCGTCTCTCTTTGCGAGATTTCCGGGTGGGGGATTGTGTATGCGCGTATCTAAAGCGTTTAAGTCCTCGAGAAGTGTCGGAATGTCGCCCCAGTGGTGTGCGGCGTTTCGCGTTTGCGCGAAGTCGAGTGTGTGCGTAAATGGCTTCGTACCCCGACGCGCCGGCCTTGTTCAACACCGCGCGCATCTTTTTTTCATCTGTCGCAGACGGCGGTGCTCTAAAGGACCGGAGTTCTGGGCTTAGCCGGATCCAGCGGCTTCGGCGGCGACTCAGCTGCAGCTTCGGACGACTTTGTGAGTGAGGCCCTTGCCTTCCTTCTTGTCCGTTTTTTTTTTTTAATTTGATGCGCGCTGTGTATTCGTTCGTTTTTTTTTTTAATGGATAGTGCTCGAGTGGCACCTTTTTCCCGCGGAGAGTGTGAAAAACATCGCGTTTAGCGGACTCGCGGCCACGGTCACTTGTCTTTTCCACTTTCTGCCCCCCCCCCCTTCACCCCCCTGGCGGCTTTCTGCGCTAGCATTGCTCTATAGTGCACGAATCGCAAAATTTCGCTTCTCAACAAAGTTCCTAAACACCGATTTATTTGGGTGGTTTTGGGAAGGTTGCTTTCCCTCGGTGAGCTTTTCATGAGGTCGCCGATGCAGCGCGCTGGCTGGAGATTGCTTGTGATTGGTCAAGTTCAACGAGAGCATGGACACTGACCACTTGAAATCATTGCTGCGCTCCCCAGTCTCCCGCTCTGGGCGCCAACAACCTCTGAACAGTATGGACGGATGCTTAAAGCTGCACCCGTCTGACCGAATGGTGGCTCAAACCACCTAAACGTAATCAGTGGTGTGTAATATACATAGTGGTAGGTTAAATTTCAAAATTTTGCAACCAATAAAATAGTCCCTACTTGGTTATTTCTACTAGTTTAGTCTATTTTGCCTGCCTGTATACGTTCCCTATAAATACAAATACTTAGAAAAAATTCCACTGTGTCGTTGCTTTCACTTGTAGTGTGAGAAAACCTCTGCAGAGAAGTATCAGATGTTTCCTCCTACTCCCTGCACGACGTGTCTGTCCACTGCTAAGTTGGCTCGATACGTCTCACTCCGCAATGTTCCTGTCATGGCTTCCAGCCGAGAGCTACCCCTTCCGGTAATAATTATTGTACACATTGTCAATTTACCGCCAGGTGGTCTCGGCGGGGGCGCCATCTTGCGAGAAAGTGTAAAGCTCGGATGCGCCGGTATAGCGAGACCGTTAGCCATATTGTTCTATAGTGCACTGGGATTTCACTTGTGGTACCGCTGATCTTCACCAGCTCCGCGCACCTATACTGGAATGGCGGATGGCCGCGATTCGCTAGCAATCAACGGCGATGCTTTTTTTTTTTTGTTCTGCCTCAACGATTCGCAGGGCTTTCATCTTTCATTCATGATGGATGTAAGGTTAAGAGTAAGTTCATTTTTTTCTTATATATATATATATATATATATATATATATATATATATATATATATATATATATATATATATATATATATATATCACTCGGGCGCCAGATCTGTTTCCTCTTTGATCATTCCGGTGCTAAAAGGGAAGGCAGCGTATAGGTCTGTGTCAGGGTCGTCTGCATTGTTGCGAGTCGCCCAGGGGACCTTCCGGTTTAATGATCGCATTGAAGTTCACTATGGAGGACTTGATTAGAATTTCATTTGTTTTTTCTCCTCCTAATGCTAAGTGATTTCATTTCCTCCCGCGGTCGTGCGACCGCGTCTTTTGTTTGCGTGTCGTATCCATGGCTCTTGGCAGTCGATACCTTCGGTGCGTCAGCGCTGCCAGCACGTTCGTGCCTCCTTTTCGCCTGCTAGCATTTGTATGGTTCCGTTCATGTCAGTGTCATGCGTTTGCTATATAGTCGCCGGGGTCCAACCTAACCTCGGCAAAGCGGTGACCGTCGCGTCTACAGACGGTTTCGACAGAGCCTGCTGGTCTCTGCAACATTGTGCGTTCACTGGGAAAACCACCCCCTTAAACTTCTGGTTTAGCTTGTTTTTGCGTGACCCTAGCCTTTCTTGGTCGCCGTGGTTACTTGTGTTTTGGTGCCCCGCCGCGGTGGTCTAGTGGCCAAGGTACTCGGCTGCTGACCCGCAGGTCGCGGGTTGGAATCCCGGCTGCGGCGGCTGCATTTCCGATGGAGGCGGAAATGTTGTAGGCCCGTGTGCTCAGATTTGGGTGCACGTTAAAGAACCCCAGGTGGTCGAAATTTCCGGAGCCCTCCACTACGGCGTCTCTCATAATCATATATAGCGTGGTTTCGGGACGTTAAACCCCACAAATCAACCAATCACTTGTGTTCTGGTGTTTTAAGCGGATAAAATTATTCCAATGAGCCGCTCGCAACTTGGGCACAGCTGTGCCAGGCCGGGATGTAGTCCGAAAATCTGAACTTATTTTATATGTTAGTCAAGTTCTGTTTTGGGACTGATGAGGATAGAAAGAACGCTGCATTGCCGCGATCACGCGAGAAAACTGGATTCTCACTAAGAGCGCGTAGGTTTGTTTTGCCCACTTCATTAAAGGCATTGTAAAGCTCAGCGCAGACTAATACCACAGAGGCGATACTCAGGCGTTAGACTAGTCGATGGCCCCCAGGGACCGGCAACATATGTAATCGTGGAAGATAAATGCAATAGGATCGCCAGCGATTCCAATCACCGCTGACCTTTATAAAAAGTGTCCGGTATGACACAGGCGCAGAAATAAGTGTTTTTCCCTGAGGTTGCGTGCTTAGACGAAAACACAAATATTGCAGGGTTCGACAGGGTGAAGGTTTTCAGTTCTAGTCGAAAGCTAAATTGCACATTGGGCAATTGTTCTCCTGCATGTCGACGATGTGGGGGCGCTTTGAAGACGTGCGCAGGGAAAAGACTAGGTGTGCGCTGTCGATTCCCTGTCCGCGCGTCTTCAAAAGCGCATCCACATCGTCTACATGCAGAACCAACTGACCCAATTAAGTTGGTTCACAAGCTTCTCCTGCAGTCTATGCATTTTCTGTTTGTATAGGCGCGGCCACTGTCAGAGAGGTAAACACGGAGCACACACCATGCACGACAGATATTTTGGGCGGCACCCGTCGGCCATGCGAGCCGTGTTACCTGCAGCAGTGGTCGCGCCTGTACCTCCCGTGGGCTACGTCGAGCCCCTTTCTGTAGCCACTAGACGTAGCTCCAAACACATCCTAAGGAATGCGCAATAAATAACAAAGCAGCGAATTCAAGAACACCGCCGGGAGCATTCAAAAAAGCATTATACCGGAAGTACCGCACCCGAAGTCTGCGGGGGTCAGCGCGAGCCAGTGTGTGGGCCGCGGCAGCCTTCGCGCATGTTCTCCACTTGATATTGTACCTCATCTTGCACGTCGTCCTATTTTATATGCACGACGGGGGGCCCCACACGGCGAGAATTAGTGTGCATCTCATTTTTCACTCATTGCTATGGGCCCTTTGTTTAGGACAGAAAAATCTGTTAACCTTCGATGTCCTCCTTGCTATCTTGGGGTGGCTATACAGTGGCGAAGTTGCGGCTGTTGCGCTTCCTTGTTTTGCTGAGCATTCCAACGGGGACAGCCGTCGCTGTACTTAAAGGGACACTAAAGGCTAAGGACAGTGCATGTCAAAGGGAAGCTCAATGTATGACGTCTAAAACGGCAGTATTATTCACAGAACTGCTTTACTTACCAAGAAATTGAGCCAAATGTATCATATGACGTGCGCCAGGAGTGGGAAATTAGCGAAATAATCCCGATGACGTGAGAATGTCTGCCTACAATTAATCACTGGTACCTGCAATGAAGAAAACTTTTCCTGCATCAAGAAACGTAATACAATACTGCTTGTCCGTTTCTGTTTGATTTATAGAAAAAAAAAGAACCGTGTGGCGATACTGTGGAGAATGGCTCGAGAGGTTCAAACATTCATTTTTTTTTTTTTTTAGCTGGATAGGTGGTTGCATCTATAGTGGCGCCCAGTTGAACCAAGCAAGCAAAAGCATGGCCTCCGAGATTGAAGAAAATTGTTCAGTGGCCGTTGTTGCTACTGTGGCCTCCGCTACTTTCGCTCTGTTACTACTGGTGTCGGCGGCCGTGTAGTAAAGGCGGGCAACGTTGGGCATGGTAACAGTGACCTCTGAAAGTCCACTTTCAGACGCGGATGATTTGAAGTGCGCTAACGCGATGCGGGTAATTAAAACGTGATTTTATTTTAAAGTAAGCACTTCCTTGGCACTAAACTGCATGGCACTACGAGGTTTCTGGGCCGCTATTTCGACAGTAAACGTTGACTTAATATTTGCCTTTGGTGTCCCTTTAAGCGATGTGCAGCAAACGAATGGGCAGAGTGCTCATTCTGTCATCCAATGTCGTAGCACCTTGGTGAGCTTGTAGCCGAGGAGAATAGCGTTTGGCAGAGCGCGTTTTCCGCACACAGCAAGAAGGATTTGCAGAAAACATTGGCACATACCCTTTTGTTCTAGTCACTGTTTTCTGCCTCTCCATACACAGTAGTGTTTCCGGAAACCTTCGAAGGTAAGGTACATAGGTCATTTTCTCGCTGTCTCCGTAATTGCTGTGTTCTATGGAGACAGACATCTTTGAAAAATTACCATTGAAGAAAGACAAGTAAATTAATTTTATTGAGTTTTTAATTAGCGGAGACAGGAGGTCGGGTCAAGTGGGAGACTTGGAAGTCCTTGCCGCAAATAGCCCCGTGCCGCATTCGGATGTACAGAAGGTGGCCTGTGGTAATTATTGCGTAGTAATGAAGTCGGACTAGATTCGCCGGGAAAACCGAAACTCCTACGAGCACAACTGTAGCAGACGACCTTAATTGCGTCACAGTGTCCACTGCAGCCATCGCAACGGGGTCCGTTCTATTGCATTGGTTAACGTGTGCGGGTTGTGATCGCAAGTTCAGCCCCCACAGCCACAAAACCGAGTCGATTAATTGCTGAGATAACGATGCTCGTAAATTGTGGGTCTCTGATGAATATGGGTGTTGCGCTCTGCGGCGTTTCGGTTTTGCCGGCGAAATTGCTCAGATTTCATTACTCTGCCAAATTGCGTACTGCTGCTTTTTTTGGATATCTCGAAGGCACAATGGGCTCTTCGGAGAAAGAGCTCCAATTGTTCAATTTGACCCGACTGCTGGTCTCCACTAATTAACAATCTAAATAACTCTTTTAATTACCGCTGTAATTAATGTCGCTAGCCAACATAAGACACCTGTCTCAAGAGAAAGAACCAATTACGAAGGCATATTACTAATGTTCTATTTCCCTTATTTTTTGAGGATTTCCGGACACGATTCTTGGAATACCCTATATGCCAGGGGTCTCAAACTCGTCTCGGCTGGTGGGCTGCAGTCCCGAAACTAAGTACTTCTAGGGCCGGGACCGTGAAGAAAGTGGGGGGAGAGGAGATGAGGAATATGAACAAAATGTCACCTAAAGCTGGCATTTAAAAGAAGGCATTTCCCGTATTTCATATACAGGTCAAATCTTAACGGGATTTGGCGTCAGCTTTCTGTAGACACATGTCGATACTGACCGATCTCCATGGAGAATGACTAAAATTCGGAAATGGAGATCAGTCCCGTCGCGTTGGCTCATTCGAACAAAGAATATTGACCGCAGTAGGTAAGAAAATAATGCTAATACCATTTATCAGTTACAAAAGTCTATTATTAAGGCCGTGGGCCACTATACTGAAAGATAGGCGGGTCGCGTGTTTGTCCCCCTGCTGTATGCAAAAGCACAGCGTTCTCTTGGGTTCACTGAATACCGTGTGCGAGCACTTGTTCTCACGCTTCAAACGATGCACATTATACCTCGCAAGAAATGTGCGATTTGTGTGTTTAGCTAGAAGGTTCGTTGAGTGTACCACCGGGGCCACGAGAAAGTATGCAGCATCATGCTCTGACCACTGCTGCGCATGCTCTCTCATTGATCCCCACTTTTTTTTTTTTTGTCGCCGATTACCTTCCGCTGTTGCACTGGTGACGCCTTGCTACTTTGAAATATACTTATAAATGTTAAAGGGCATTCGTGTGGTTTGGAATATGTGCATTTGTTGGCTTGCTACTTGCGCGACATTGCAGTTCTTTCTCGGCGTCTCTCTCTCTCTCTCTGTGTGGGGGGAGGGGGGAAAGGGGGCGGAGGACAACCAATGTTTCTATATATACACTGCTCCACTTAGGTGGAGCAGTGTCATGATGGGTTGGGCATCGTATCGGCGTCCCCGTATCGTTTCGAGGGATGTTTGTCAAGCGGATGTCACCGACAGCCCGATTGGCCATGAATATGCGTCCCGAAAGTAACCACTAAATTCGTATTTTGATGGCACTTGTGGTTCCGAATGTTTGTGCCGGGACTGACAAACTAATGACTTCAGAAAGCGTAAATGCGGTAGAAAGCAGAATGTGGTAGGAAGCAGCGCGGTGTCGTCTCTTCCTATGTCCTTGTCTATATTTTTTGCGCTGTTTTTTACATTCCAAGCATGAACGAGCAACTAGCCCAACTTTCGCTACTATTGCTATTATGGAAAGCTGAATGTTGTCATTGCCTTCCCCCGCCGTGGTGGCTGCTGATCCGCGGTCGCGGGATCAAATTGCGGCTTCGGTGGCTGCGTTTTCGATGGAGGCGAAAACGCTGTAAACCCGCGTGCTCAAATTTGATGACAGGTTAAAGAACCCGAGGTGGTCGAAATTTTCGGAGCACGCCTCTACGGCGTCTTTAAAATCACATGGTTTTTTTAGGACGTTAAACCCCAATGTCAATCGAAATGTTTGCCTTCGCCGTGATTTCAGAGTTATAAGTGACAGCGATTGGGTAGTGCAACTGTACAAATTCACCGTAGGTTTTTCAGTCGTCTGTTTGCCTCGCAGTTGTGGTCTCGAATGGTTTGATAAAATGTGGCCGCGCCGCATCTCACACAACGCAGGTTTGCACTACACACCTTGTCACATTCCCATTCATCCTCGACAGAATGAAGCGTGTTTTTTCGGTCGTTATGTTTGTATGTATCTATGTCCGCATGTATGTATAAATGCATGCATGCACGCATGCATGCAGGTCGGTCGGTCGGTCGGTTGACCCCTCGATCCTTGGGAAGGCCGGCATCAGCGTGAACTCCTCCACCCTACACCTTTAGCGTTTTATTATAATCACTATTTTACTTTGGCGTTTATGACCCCGAGTGTGCCAGTTTGGCACAAAATGCTTTGTAATATGCAGTGCGTTACGTTCGCGTGTGCTCGAAGGCTCGACTCAGGCCGTTCAATCAGTGGGCCTGAGTCCGGCCCAGGTGAGTGGCTTCGAGCCCGAGCCCGGCCGAGGCCCGTCAAAAACGCTTCGGACGCCTTTTCGGGTTGAGTGCGTGTAATGGGGAACGATTAATTCAAGCTCTTGTAGCGTGCAATGATGTTGCATTGTGCAGTGACCTTCCAAAGTTTACAGATTTTCTCGTATCTTTCATGCGGGCTGTCGTGGCTTTGTAAATTGCCAATTATACGTGATGCTCACGGCAGCCCATCACCTGACGCCTGCTTTCTAATCTGCTTCGCGGATGTTATTCGACATATTACAATTGCAAGTCAGCAGCGATGTCGTAGTCTCGACGCCGTTTATTCAGCCGAGCCTCCAGACCAAACCATCAGAGGAATGATGATGTAATGATGATTAGTATTTACAGATGAAGAGGGAAAAGAACAAACGCAATGAATACTGTGCTCACACTAGACAGTTATAGTTTACGGGTAACGTGATAGCGGAGGTTAAGAGAATGACGTTACCGTGCAGCAAACGTTCGGTGTGGACAGCGTCTTATAGTTTAGCCGAATGGTGTTTACGTGCCTCAGCTGGGATGGTGGCGCCACCTATCGGATGGTTAATAAGGTAAACACAGTGAAAAGGAAAAAAAAAACGAGAATGTTTGCCTATGCCACCGCGCCAAGCATTGTTACAAGTTTATTTTACTGATAAAAAAGCAAATAAATAGGAACCACGTACCAAACGCGAAAAAAAAAAATTATGTTGCCGATTTGTTTACATCGATCTTGTGGTTAGGCCTTGACGCGTTCGAAATGGGAAGCGATCTCAAAATTACGCTAACTTATCTGTAATACTTGGTCATCGAAGCTAACTGAAGGCAAGCGAAGCCAGTTTAAACAGTCGTTTGCTGCGAACAAAGTGAATCTTTCAATAACTACGCCAAAATCACTTCGAAGTGGGCGTTAAAGAGCGCCGCCATGTTTACGTACACTACGTACACTTACCCTACCATGGCAACCTTAAATCTGAAAAATACCGCGCGTACGGTAAGCGGTATGGGTAACGTACTTATCTGCGCATGCGCACTTCGATTCCGGTATCCCGGTAATCCCGGTATACTAGAACTGTCTATCAATTTCCCCTCGTGCGGGAGTGGCCAACCTGGCCGCTGCCTATGGTGTTGTACGTTTTAGGGAGAGTTTTAACCGAGAAACGTGGAAAACCTTCGTTCCACGGCAACGGTTGTCGGAAAGCATGACAGCGGGGGTTACGCGATAGTTCACTGGAGAAGTTCGCTCGACAATGGCGTAGGGGCCGATAAATTGTGACTTTTCTGACAGGCCGGTTACTCGCACTGGGGTCCACAGCAGCACTTAGTCTCCAGAATTAAACTCAACAATGCGTTGAGATTCATCGTAGTGAGTCTTCCGGTCCTGCTGACTTGCCTTGGTATTCAGGCGAGCGTGGTGGCGACAAGCGCGAAGGCGATAGAGTAGGTTGTTACTCAATGGTGTCGACGAATCGACGGGGGCATAAAAGAAAGAGACGTCGAGGGGAGATGTCGCTTGACGGCCGTAGACAAGGAAGAATGGTGAATAGCCCCTGGTGTGCTGCGTAGCTGTATTGTACGCAAAGGTCACGAAATGCAAGATGGTATCCTAGTTGGTATGGTCGGCGTTGACATGGATATCATATCGGAAATAGTTTGATGAAAGCGCTCAGTGAGGCCATTAGTTTGGGGATGGTAGCTGGAAGTCGTCCTAATGATGGTGGTACATGCGCGTGGAACGTCGTCGTGTAGTTTCGACAGAAACGCCTTGCCGCGGTCACACGAAAGGACATGCGGTGTGCCCTGTCGTAGAAATATAGCTTCCATGAATAAAGTGGCAATGTCCTCCGCTGATCCTGAGGGTAGTGCAGCTGTTGCGGCATACCTCGTCAAGTGATCGATCGCAGTGATAATCTATAGCTTTCCGCTTGCTGATATTGGCAGTGGCCCGTAGAGGTCTATATACGGAGCCTCAGGACATGGAAGAGGTTGTAGCGGTCCAGCTGGAAATGATGTGGGTCGTTTGCGGCGCTGGCAAAGCGAGCATGAAGCAACGAATCGGACCACGTAATTGGAAAGCCCTGGCCAGGCAAAGCGATTACGGATGCGGTCATTTGTCTTGTGAAAGCCGAGATGACCATCACGTTGGGGTCGTCGTGAAATGCTTCCAATATCTCTGTCTTGAGTGAACGAGGAGCGGCGGAAACTTAGCGCTTTTCTTCGGGATGGAAGACATAGCGGTAGAGGATGGAGTTCTCTATCTTAAAGTTCCACAACTGGCGATGGGTGCGGGCGTTAGAAAGACGGGAGGAGCCGTGAAGGCGTTGCATAATGGTGTGGCAGTACGTGTCGCTGCGTTGGTGAGACGAAGACGTCTCGCTGCGGAAGGAAGGACGTGCATTGAGAGCGGTGAGCGAAAGAAGTACCGAAGATGCGTTGACGGGGTCGCCCACGGATGATGACACGCCGGGTATATTGGACGATAGAGGTAACGGACAATGGCTAAGGGCATCGGCATCGTTGTTTGTTGCTGGATTTGTACGTGACCTCGAAGTCGTACTCTTGAAGGCGAAGTATCCTGTGTCCGAGACGTCCAGACAAATTCTTTAACGTCCACAGCTAGCATAAAGCGTAGTGATCAGTCACGACGGTAAAGTGGCGGCCGTGGAGATATAATCTAAACTTCTGAACAGCCCAGACGATGGCGAGGCACTCCTGCTGAGTCATGTAGTTTTTCTCGACTGGTGTTAGCGTCCGACTCGCGTATGCGTTTGCCAGAGCAGCTGTGTCGTTGCAAAAGCACAGCGCCAATTCCACGACCACTGGCATCAGTATGGAGAAGAGTGGATGCTGCTTCATCGAAATGACGAAAGCCGTGTCTCGGACGTAAGGGCATGCTTCAAGGTGTCAAAAGCCATTCAAGGTGTCAAAAGCCAGCGGCAATAGTGGCGAAGTCGCGTACAAAGCGCCGGAAGTAAGAAGTGAGGCCAAGAAAGCTGCGGAGCTCTTTGGAGTGGTGAGGCGTCCGGAAGTGAAGAACGGCGGTAATCTTGTCGGGATCAGGCCGAATACCGTCTTTGCTGACTAGGCGTCCACGAACTTTGATAGTTTTTCTTACGAAGTGGCACTTTTTGGTATTCAGCTGGAGACCAGTAGCTGTGAGACACGTCAGGACTTCGTCCAGGTGTTGCAAGTGTTGCTCAAATGTTGAAGAAAGTATGACGATGTCGTCAAGGTAACACAAGCATGTCTTCTACTTGAGGCCCCGCAGTATTGTGTCCATCATTCGCTCGAAGGTTGCTGGTGCGTTACAGAGGCCGAAAGACATGACGTTAAATTCGAAAAGTCCGTCGGGTGTGGCAAATGCATTTTTTTCCTTGTCATCCTCGTGCATAGCAATTTGCCAGTAACCCGATTGCAAGTCAAGGCTGGAAAAATATTCTGCCCCTTGCGATGAATCTAAAGCATCATCAATGTGAGGCAAGGAATATACGGCTTTTCGAGTTATTTTGTTCAGTGCGCAGTATTCGACGCAGAATCACACCAAACCGTCTATTTTGTGGACTAGAACAACAGATGACGACCAAGGGCTGGTGGAGGGATAGATGATATTTTGCTTGAGCATGTCGGTCACGTGCTTGTCGATGACTTCACATTCGGTAGAAGATACCCGGTATGGTCGGCGGCGGACAATCGAAGCTCCGTCGGTGTGTATGAGATGAGCTGCCGCTGAATTCTGTCCTAAAGTCAGAGGAAGATTGATGCTTGAACAACAACGCAAGTAGTTCCTCTGTTTGTGGCGGAGTCAGGTCCTTACTGATTGCATTGTTTATAGCCGTAGCAGGGGTAGCATCTGTAGGTGAGCGTGCATGGTTGTACAGCACCGGTATTCGCTGCCACCACAGAGACAGGTTGTGTGTCCGTGCTGCAAATTACAACAGTGCCTTTAGGGAGCTTAATGGGCTCATTTGTGACATTGCGTACAACGAGGAAGGCGGTGCTGTTGGTGAAACAAACAAGGCTCGTTGCTAGTGCAATGCCTTGAGATATGGAACGGGCTGATGGAGCGACTAGAACATCACCGTGGTCAGCGAAGCCCGAGGCAACCGTAAGAACTTGCGCATGACCAGCTGAGACTACGAAATCTTCGATGGTTCGTAAACGGGGGCGTGACAAATATTCCGCATCGGTAACGTTAGTATGTAAGAGACGTTGGCGACAAGAGATGGAGCATCAGAAAGTCCCATCTCAAGATAAGCGTGTACGCGCAGGGAGTCAGCACGGCGAACTGAGTATGGGGCCGGATACCATCAATGGTAATTCTAACGGTGCACTGTGCTGATGGCTGTATCGATAAGTCATTTGCACTATAGACATGGTCATTATTATGTGTAGTAACCTCACGCAGACGACAACAAAGATTCGCATGAATAGCAAAAATAGCAGCCCTGGTGTCCACCAATGTTTGTATAGGCGCCCCTTCATCATATACTAACAAAAAATTGGCCGGGCCCTCTGGAGGCGTCGCTGTCTGTTCGGGTATTGCAGCTTTCATTCCAAAAACTCCACAAGCTAGTTTTCGACGAGCGGTAGTCAGGGCCAGAGACGACCTGTCGTAGAGGCGATGTTGAGTGCCGAAGAGGAGAAGGGGAGTGGGAGCGTCCTGAGGGGTAGGTCCGAGGTGCGTCGGGTGATGAAGATGGGGAAACTGACCGCGGATAAAAGCGGCGCTGCTGGTACTGACCAGGAGATGTCTTATTTCTTTCATAAACTTTGTAGCCGCGGCGTTCGTCCTGCTGGCGTTTGCGACAATATCGTGAGATCTGGCCTCGAATGTCATAATAACAAACTGAGCGAGATGAGCGCCAGGGGGCGTAGAATGCCGGAGGAGGTGGGACAGGTGAACGTGGAGCAAATGCGGCTAAGTTGGTTTGAGCAGGAACAGGATGCGCTGGCTGGACCAATGCAGGTTGCATGGTAGCGATTTGCGCATACGTCGCGGGTGGAGTTGGCAGCGGCGAGGAATTGTCAGTCGTGAGAGAGCAAGCCATGGAAGACAGCTTTTCTTTGATGATGTCGCGTAGACTAGCAGCTGAAGAGCGAGGCTGAGGGGCATGTGGAGATGAGTCCTTGCGCTTGGAGCTCCTCACGAATCAAAGTACGGAGCAAGGTACGTAAATCCGCATCTGAGGAAGGCCGGATGCCACAGGCGCATGGGTGCAGCCGAATGGCCTGCAGTTCATCGAGATGTTGGCAGGTCGTGATGACATTCTCAACGGTGCTGGGATTTTTGACGGCCAGAGTGTTGAACGCGACGTGGTCGATTCCTTTAAGGATCTGTTGAACGCGTTCAGCTTCAGTCATATCCGAGTTCACGCGGCGGCAAACGGAAAGGGAGTCTTCGATGTACGAGGTGTACGTCTTACCCGAGTGTTGTACACGGCCGTCGAGCTTCCTCTTCGAGACCTCAGCGTCGACGTTTGGCGTGCAAAAAATCCTGCGGATTTGTTGAACGAAGACACACCACTCAGGAAAGCTGCCCTCGTGGTTAAAATACCACGTTTTTCTGACGTCCAACAGATAGAAGGCGGCGTGGTGAAGTTTTTGGAGTGCGTCCCATTGGTTGTACACACTCAACTATTCATACTCCTTCAGCCATACTTCGACATCGACCGGTGAAGATAGGTGGGTCCCGCTGCCAGGCGGCGACAGTCCACGGAGGTATGGCTGGTCGGGTAGGGCTGCGGGATGGTCCAGGCAGCGGCTCTTGTGCCTTGATAGCAGAGAACCGTAGCGATTGGCGACCAGAACGAAGCTTCAGGAGGTCTCGAGGTCAGAGAGGATTTTAGGATCGACAGGACACTCTGCAAGATAGCAGCGATATCGTGGTCTCGATGCCGTTTATTCAGCTGAGCCGCCAGACCAATGTCTTCGGACGAAGGAGATGCTCACAGGGATGATAATTATGTGCAGGTGAAAAGGATGAACAAATGCAGTGAATACTGTGCTCACACAATATCAATGATTCTCCGGCATTTCCCGAGACGTTGTACGACATGTAGAGGCTCTTTTTAATTAACCGAATTTATTAATGATATAGTATACAAAACGAGTGAATATATCGAAGGAGGCCGAAGTGTTTCGAACTGCAGGTCTTATCGCTGATTTTTGAAAGTGACTTTGTGAATGCCACTGCCACTAGACGAATTATGCAGTTGAATATGCTGGAGTTGTCTGGTTCCGTTCAGGAATCAGTGGATAATTTTGTCGTCCCGGCACCGCACCGTCTATTATTACGCTATCAGCGTTACTTCTTGCGTAACCAGACCAACTTCCAATGTTAAAAGTTCTGTTTCTTGTTCCACGGAGTTGACGAGCAGGAGCAACAGTGTTCGAGGGCCGTCACCATTTCCATTCTTGCTCTTTCAGCGTGCATTTGCTGGTTTAAATGAACAGGGCCGCCGTTCAGAAAAACAACTGTACGTCGCTTTTGTGTGTACAGCCGTAAAAGCTGTGCCGTTTGGCGCTTCTAGCATCGTTGGCTGATAGCGCAGTGCGAGTTCCTTTTTCTCCCTTATACCGTGGTACTGAGCGTGAATGATAAGCTAGCGAACTTCATACGGGATATTACATGGCCCCGTCCTCTGTTTGTTTATGGGACTTGTTGCACATAATTTATCTTCTCGCGTTGCAAAAAAAAGTATTTTTATACGTGGTGCCGTACATCCATCGTCATGACACTTAATTCAATCTGCACTGCGCACGTAGAAACGCCGAAAGCTACGGCTGGTCTGAGGTGGCAATGCCCGTGCTATAGGCACTGAAGCGTGGCCGTCGCTGGCGCACCACTGGCGACGGTCGCAGCCACTTGCGAAGCCGATCGAACGTGGTTGCCCACTTGTTTGTTTGGGGGCACTGTCGCTGCCCGACGAGTTTCAATGGCCGCTACGAGCTTACGCCATCGTCCCTTTCGATCGAGGTGGTGTTGCGTGCGCCCTTTCAAGCGCCACGTCACTGCCACTGCGGTGAGTTCGCGTGTCTGAGGCCGTGGCGACAGAGAGCGCCGCCGTGCCTGCGAAAGTTTACCGACCGCTTGATGGTACGGCGTTCTTGGCTTCAATGAGTGTTGCACAGTGCAAGGAAGCCTATGTGCATCCGAGTTGCCAGACGGTTTCGTCGCCAAACGACAACTGTTGAGGCGCGCGTGGTGTTGCGCGTGATTATTGGAATGTCTGAGGCTGTACAGCAGCCCTCATTATCTTCCGCCGTCTTCTTCGACGCTGATCTTTGCGCGTCTGGCAACAACACGCATAATTTATTTTATTTTTGAAAGCCTAGCATTTCCTAACGAACCAAAGGCACTTCGATTATCGGCCGGTTGGTTGGTCTTCTTGCATCTTGGTGACCGCTTTAGTTAAATTAAGAAAGAGCACCGAAAGCGAGGCTTTCAATGCTCTTTCTTTTTTACCTGATGCCTTCGTACGTGGTTGATCGCTCAGCGAGCTTTGATGTGCAAGCACGCTTTTAAAATCGAAAGTTATGCAAACGATTTTGTCCTTGCGATTAATCTCGGACGCGTTAATATCGAGAAAGTCTTTGCTTGCCTAACTGCACCAAGGCGTCCTCTGTACGCTTTTCGTCCAGACATCTTGCGGGCCGCATGCGTGCAATTACGTCTGATAAATCTTAGCTTAGGCAACATGACGCATTGTAAACCACTTTGAATCCTTAAAGGGGTGGTGCCGTCAAACTTCGAGGATATTTCAAGGCCGTTGAGAGTAGTCTTTATATGCAAGGACACTCCACAAGGAGGGGTCGGACACAGCAGACGTTTAAAATGTATATTTTAATTCACTTCCAAAATGTACCGCAATGCTCATTCTCCCGATCGAGACCCATCGATAACGGTTCCAGCACTGGCGTATATAGAAAGGTAAGCGAAGGTTGTGACGTCACACCAGATCTGTAGTGATGTGAGTGACCTCCAGACCTCCGCCGCCTCCGCAACGTTCGTACCGGCAATGCATCGTTTGCTATATCAAGCGCCGACAGTTGCCATGACAACTGTCAGCGCGCTTGTTTCACTGGTTGCTTCTGTGGCACCTGTGTGCGAGAGCAGACGATACTCAGCACGGCGTGCGGCACAGCTTTGTGGGGTCACGTCACCATTCCACGTACACTGCTACCGCACTGCCAAACTCTGCTCCCAGAAACAGAAATCGAAAGTTGTCCACATAAATTAGGTGATATTAAATTATTTAGTTTGAATGACTTATTCCCTTAGAAAGCAAGCGGGTTAGGGGGAGACAGAAAGTTAGCTGGGCAGATGAAATTAGGAAGTTTGCGTGTATGAAGTGGCGCAGCAACAAGCACAAGACCGAATTAACTGACGGACTATGGGAGAGGCCTTTGTCCTGCATGAACGTAGTCAGGCTAATGATGATGTTGATGATGGTGAACTTATTTAGTGAGAATATGTGGGTTTTGATGAGTTTATCCTGCTTCCTATATCAATGAGAAACGCAGGCAGCAAAGAACGCGCAAGCAACAAATTTTGTGACGCCAATCCCTTAAGGGGGTTTCGAGCAAGCAAAACACCGTTTCGCCAAACCAAAATTAAAAAAAAAATGAGGGCGCTGGGGTGTTTCCTTTCCACAGTATCCTTTAAACAGGGGATGTTCTAGCTAAGACACACTTTAGGAGGTAATAGCGTTTTGGGTTATCGAGACACCGATGGCCCATACGGCAGCGTGCCAAATGATAGCTGGCCCCGCCGCGGTGGTCTAGTGCTAAGGTACTCGGCTGCTGACCCGCAGGTCGCGGGATCGAATCCCGGCTACGGCGGCTGCATTTTCGATGGGAGCGAAAATGCTGTAGGCCCGTGTGCTCCAATTTGGGTGCATGTTAAAGAACCGCAGGTGGTCGAAATTCCCGGAGCCTTCAACTACGGCGTCTCTCATCATATGGTGGTTTTTGGAACGTTAAACCCCATATATAAACCAGATGATGGCTGTTTTTCGCTGATTTTAAAGTCATTCGATCTTAGGCGAGTTTAGATGAAAATATGTCTCTTTTAGAATTATCTAACATACCATAACTTTACGCCTATTTCGCTCATGTTTACTGTTCATTTATACGGAACAGGAATATCGCCACCGGCGTTGAACGGTGGCTTAAGATATGATGGCTATCTTAATTAGAAGGTCGCTTTGTGGCTGTGTACCTTCCATGGGGTATTTTACCAGGGGCTCTGTTGTGTCCATGGCTTGGCGCGTGCGTGCACATTCTGTGGGATCTGTAAATGCATGTTCCCTAGCTTGCACGTTTTATTTTTAACGGGCTTTTTTTCAGGAGTAAGGGTTTTAAGCCTTTGAAATTTCCCCACAATAAGGGTGCTAGGCGATGGGCAACACACGTAGGTATGGGTGTTTCGACATGTGTAAAGAGGTTTATTGGGCGAGTCCAACGGACAGGCGGAAGATTGGTGATAGCCACAGGACGAAGAAGATGGTAGTGCTCGAGGGCAGATCTCGTGGTGCCTTTTCTCTGTGATGATGCTTGTTGTTCCCTGGTGTTGTCATCATTCCTTCATTATAACGGCCCCCGTCGAGAAAGATGAAGTCATCCTGGTGTTCTAACAGGTGGGAACGAGCGGGTCGAAGTACGGCTTCAAGCGGTCCACGTGAACAATATCGTGTCCACGCCGACGATGGTCACCGAGGGGCGTAAGCGGTTCGATGACGCAATTGACGGGCGATGTGCGCTCTACCACGCGGTATAGACCATGGTAATTTGAAAGTAGCTTGGTAGACAAACCAGGTGCACATAGTGGTGCAAAGGGGCCATTATGGAGGCAAAGTTGCGCACAAACTGACGAAAGTAGGAGCGTAATATTACTTATGAAGCTGCGTAACTGTTTTACAGTCGTTGGTTTGGGGAATTCAGTGACAGCGCGTAGTTTAGCCGTCCTTTGATACGACCGCGGTCCTTTGATACGACGTGACTGTGAATGGTAAGCTTCCGAGCAGCGAAGTGGCATTTCTTGAGATTCAGTTGAAGCTGAGCATACTTAAGACACGTGAGGACATGTTTCAGGCGTACAAGGTCTGTTGTGAAATCGGGTGCAAAGACGACATCTTCGAGGTAGCAAAGGCATATGTTCCATTTCAAACCCCGCAGAGCCGAGTCCATCATGCGCTCGAATGTGGCCGGCGCATTGCAGAGGCCGAAGGGCATGACATATTACTCATATAGGCCTTCTAGTGTCACGAAGGCTGTTTTTTGGACGATCGGCATCTACTAAGGGCGCCTGGCAGTACCCCGAACGCAAATTTAACGACGAAAAAAACTCTGCACATTGTAACCAATCAAGGGCGTCATCAGTCCTCGGCAAAGGGTATACGTCTTTGCGAATGATCTTATTTAAGCTCCTGTAATCCACGCAAAAACGAATTGAACCATCCTTTTTATTAAAAAGAACGACATGTGATGCCCGTGGACTTTAGGAAGGTCGGATAACGTCGCGCTTGAGCATATCATCAACCTTTTCGATGATAGCCTGACGTTCGGCGGCGGAAACACGGTATGGTCGCTGTCGTACTAGCTAGTTGGAACCGTTAGTGATGGAGCGAAAAAAACTGGTTCGGCCAAGGGTAGGTTGAGCAACATCAAAGGATTCACGGAACTGATAGAACAGCTGGAGAAGCTCAGAGCGTTCAGATGGCGGTAGTCCTTCGGCGATCGGTGAATTGAAAGGCTCGGAAGGTGGTATATTGGAAGGGTTGAGGGCACTGATGGCGTCGTAGTCCCCGGCACAATCTGGCGGCATGGTAAAAATTTGTTCATTACCAATGGCATGCACGTGTCCAAAATATTCACCTTGAAACAGTTCGATGCCCCGCCGTGGTGGTCTAGTGGCTAAGGCACTCGGCTGCTGACCCGCAGGTCGCGGGTTCGTATCCCGGCTGCGGCGGCTGCATTTCCGATGGAGGCGGAAATGTTGTAGGCCCGTGTGCTCAGATTTGGGCGCACGTTAAAGAACCCCAGGTGGTCGAAATTTCCGGAGCCCTCCACTACGGCGTCTCTCATAATCATATAGTGGTTTTGGGACGTTAAACCCCACATATCAATCAATCAATTGAAACAGTTCGATGGGATACGGAAGGGGATTGATGAGGCAAAGGGCACTGTTTCCTTCAGAAATGGAAAGGGGTGAATAAAGCAGAAGTGATTTTCGACTAAGGAAGAGGCTTGATGATTCGAAGAATGCAGCTTCGTTCCTAATGCCGTCACAGAACACGGGGAGCAACACAGCTGCTGTCAGAGGAATTTCAGTGCCTTCTTTGACGACGAGTTGGTGTACGGCGGGCTGAATGTGGTCGGTTGGTTGGTCGTAAAACGGGAAGAGTCCAAGTTCAGATCTCGCACAATCAATAACGGCGTGGTTACGCGATAAAAAATACCATCCAAGTATGATGTCGTGTAGCATAGTGGTCCTTCGCGATGATCAGTCGGGCAGTACAGGCGGCTACAGGCTGAACAGGTTCCCCGTGCGCTGTTTGCAAGGACATCATATCAAGAGGCGTAGTCACTTTTCGGAGCTTGCGGCAAAGTGTGGCGGCTATCACGGAAACGGCAGCACGGGTATCAACAAGATCATATGCACGAGTACCTTCTACAAATACAATATTTGATGGCAATGCATGTTCGAGGACTTGAGCATTTTGACAACGCAGTTCTTGTCTCTCAACTGCTGCGGTTAGTTTCCCTCGTGTTCAGGAGCTGGCCGACGACGCATGGGTGGCAGGGAGTGACGACGGGGTGAAGGTGAGCGACCAGACACAGTTCGTGGATATTCCCGTGAAGACGAGCTTGACTGAGGGTCAGAATTTCCCAGACGAGATGGAGGAAGGTCCATGAAACTGCTCTGTGTCCAGGCGTCTGTGTATCCCGGCACGCGATGACGGCAGTATCAGGAGATATGGCCAGGACCACCGCATGCAAAACATATGGGCCGGTTATCTCGTGTTCTCCGGGCATTTATTTGCGGCGAGAGGAGGAGCAGCCCATGCGGCAGACGGGTCAGTTGAGGCTGGGGTAGCAATAGGAGGAGCCCATGCGGTGGAAGGCTAAGCCGGGGCTGTGGTAAGTAAGCGGCAGTCTCTGGAACGTCGGGGGCTGGTGTAGCTGCTGCTGATTTTGTGCCTCAGCGTAAGTAAGAGGCGTGGTGATGGGGTGCTGCTGAAAGGGCACCGGCATAGCCTCGGAAATCTGCTCTTAGACCACATGTCGGAGCATGAGATCCAATGGTGGTGGGTGTCGCAGCCGCTACTGCTGCTAGAACTCCTGGCGTTGAGCAAAAGGCAGTAGAGAAAGCTGCCGAGCCACTTCCTCTCGCACGAAGTCTCAGTTGAACGAGAAGGTTTGTCTGGTCAGGGATGACGTCCAATGCGGTCACTGGTTGGATCGTCAGGGATGAACGTCGCGTCTGAGCTCGTTGCCTCTTCAATTCATAGCTCCGACACAGTCATTACTTCGGCCACGGTGCTAGAAGACTTCGTGAGGAGCATCTGGAAAACGTCATCGTCGACGCCCTTCATAATGTGCTGTATCTTGACACTCTCGCTCATAGAGGCATCGACGCGCCGGCAGAGATTGATGACATCTTCTATAAATAAGGTGAAAGTTTCACCTGGCTCCTGTGCCTGTGTGTGCAGACGTTGTTCGGTGCGTAGCTTCCGTAAGGCAGGGCGACGAAAGACGGCAGATATCGCCTCCTTGAAGGCGGACCAGTTCGCGAACTCGGTTTCGTGGTTCGTATTTGTGCACAGCTTCGCCACGTTGGTGAGATAAAAATTGACAGTGGCCAACTTAGCAGCGTCATCCCACCTATTGGGTCCACTGACTTTTTCGTAGGACGACAGCCAGTCCTCGACATTCTGCTCTTCGGTGCCCCGAAAGATCGGGGAGTCTCGCCGATGAACCGGGCCGGTGCATGTAGCGGCCGCGAGAGGTACTGTCTGTTGGGCAGCGTCAACTTGCATTGCCGATGGCAAAGTGCGGGATTGGAGTTCTGCAGGGCGTAGGCGATGTGGTTAGTCAGCACGATCCACCAAATGTAAGGAGGTTTATTGGGCGAGTCCAACGGACAGGCGGAAGATTCGCGATAGCCACAGAACGAGGAAGATGGTGGTGCTCGAGTGCCGATCTCGTGGTGCCTTTTCTCTGTGATGATGCCCCTGGTGATATCATAATTTTTTCATTATGCATGTAAAACACCCTTTTCCTAGGGTTTAAGGGTGCTATAGTTGAAACACGGCACCCCCTCCGCACCCCCACGTCCTAAGAGTGTAAACTGATGTATTGTCTCTTATGCGCAAAATGTGTAGGTTGCAATCTACAAGAGACATTTCCCTGGTTATGCACGTCCAGTATGTCTGCAGAGGCGATACATAGGACGGAAATTGAAATGCCAAGTTTTTTTTTTTAACGGTACACTTGCGTAAATTGTAGTCAATGTTAATTTATAGTATCGCGTTATGCTATATCTGCATTTTATTTTATTTTCACTGCCTTGAGTTGATGCCTCAAGGCATTGTGTGAGCTTGATAACGGTGTAAACTTAGCAATGTCATGCATTTTTCAATTAAGTAATTTTGCGTGCGTTCATATGCGTCGACAGCGGACTAGAAAATGAGATGAACTTGAAGCTTCTTTTATTGTCAAGAAGTACAACACTCTTTATCAGCGCTCGCGCAAGATATCATAGTGGTTAGCGAATCGAGCGTGGTTTGTTGCAGAAAATGGCGCTTCTTCCATTCACCGTAGAGCAACAGTGGTGTAAAGCTTGCGTGAGGCGGATTGCCGACTGTCCCGTGGTCAGTGCGGACGAAGCACGAGCGAGTCGGTTTAGTAACGATGCTATTTATTCGCGCGTATGTTGCTACCCAAAGACCTCGTTGAAGACGCGTGCCCGGCGCTTGGCTGACGCCGATCTATACGAGCTGTGTGCATGGACCTTGGAAATCGGTGGGCGTGCCCGCTCAGAGTCCTGGCCGGTCGCTGGGCCATGTGCCGGCGACCGTGTGTGCACGTGTGAGGTGGCGCGCTCACGCGTGGCCAGGTGAGTCGCATCGATCTGCGGTCGGCGCCGTCTGGCCGCGGCGCCACTATGTCCGGCGCATTCGCCAGATTAGAGTGGAGCCTCTCGAGGGCTCTCCTCTCGCCGACAGCTGTGCCGGTCGCACAACTGGCCTCGCATAGCCACCTTCGGACCACGCTGGAGACAACACCGCGCTCGGCGGCTGCCACAGGTCGGTTCCTCTCTGCTTCGCCTTGTAGGCAAATAAAGCGTCTTTCGACGGAGGGTGCTGCACGCTTGCTCTCCTCCCGCCCTCTCTGCAAGGGGCCAAGTACGCGTGGAGGCAATGCTAAAAGTTGGCTCTCGTGATCGAGGCATAGTGGGCACTGTTACGATTGTCTCGATTATGGATTGGCGTGGTATCATTCGTAATGCATACTGCCTGGCGGATGCATCTTCGCTGTGGTACTTCAGCAGCTTGTTCGCTCCCAAGGGCTGTGCCGCGCTCCGCTTGTACTCCTCTCAAAGGGCGCAAATGTATTTAGTGATGCACGTTTAGGGCGTCTGGTGTACACAGGGTTGTCATCCGAAGTGGTCGTCGTAAGTGTATACGCTCTTGGCGATGTGCCAGCCAGTTCCTTTGCTTTAAGGTATTCAGTAGTTCAAACATATTTTTCTGCAGAGATAATTGTGTAGATGTGACGCTGAAGGCGCGATGTAGCTGACTGTGCCAGTTTGTTGTTGCTGTTGTTAAGCTGCGCGAAAAAAAGCACCGGGACGAGAAGCGGACAGCGTGACAAATCGGGGCTCACCCATTGTGCGCGCATTTCGTCCTAGTGATCTTCTCGCTCTCCTCTTCACTTGGGAGCTTTCCTTTGTGCGCGAATGAGTAGGGAACATTGCATACACTCCTTTTTTAAGACACTACCTTCGAGGAACCTTTCCTAAAAGTGCGCGCATCCTCATGCGCCTATCCACAGGTGACGCTGCCAGCACCCTTTGTTTCGGTAAAATTTCAACGAAGTTTTTTTTTGTTAATAATTTATTCTCATTGGTCCGCCTGTGTGGCTGCAATGCCGCCATACCCCATCCTCGTGGGTGGTGTGCACCCTTTTGCTTCTGTCGATATATCTGCTCGCTTGGGTACACGCCGTTTTTCGCTTTTCAGGTCGCGCAACGGGTTTCTTTCATTGGCGCACAAGTTGACTGCCCTGCGCATTGTTTCTTGCTTCTCGTTCGCATGTCGGCCTGCGTCGTTCAATTCTTTATTTCACCTCTTGATTTGTTTCAGTATGCTGCCTTATAAGGTAGAGCTATAGTTGAGGTTATTTCGCGCTCATTTGGCACCTTAAGCATCTCTGTCAAATCATTCTTCTGTGCCTACGCGCCTTGTCTTTTTTTATTATTCTAGCTGTTTACCGTACAATCATAAAATTTTATTTATTGCAAGGAACAGCACAAGAAAGGCTCACAGGACTTTGCGCTGGACTAACAACATGAGCGTTTAATTCGTTGGTGCTCGCTTCTTGGAAAACGGAGCCAAAAATAGGGGGGAGGGGCGGTGGAAGCATGCGTCTCGACTAGTTCATGCGACGCAATGATCACGTGCGGATATATTTAAAATCCTTGTCGGGTCACATTGTCAGTAAACTTAGCGCAACTTGGAAATCCCTTGAAGTACTCTTACAGCTCTGCCGCACAAGAAATGCACATGGTGCGCGTACTCATGATCGCCCTATGGAATGAATTGCCAGTGCTTCGTTGATTTTCCAGAGCGCGGCTAACTCGATGTCTGCGCATGGATGCCCGTCTGGTCAAAATTAGAACTGCAGCCACAGCCGGTGCGTTGAATTGCCGCATTGCTTTTCCAGTTCGAGTCTTAAAATTGAGGCTGTTTCCGACGTGGTCTCGCAGCCGGTCGCTGATGCAGCGACCTGTCGACCCAATGTTGGGGATTCGGGGCGGAAGGGTTCCTTTGGTATACGCCACGTCAGTCGAGTCTAGAGGCCGCTGCGCGTTCGCGTGCAACAAGTACGGGTCCGAGGAGCTGCGCGAACGCCGACGAAAGCAGAGACGGGAGTGCGCCCATCGTCGCCCACCTTCATATCGGCCAGTGGTATTGAGTTCTTCGCTTGAAGAGATTCTCTTGTTTTGATCGCATAATTTCGCACTCCGTTTGTTGTAATCAACGTAGATTGATTTTACCCTTATTGGTTACTGTCTGGGGGTTTTACGTCTCAAGACCACCGTATGATTATGAGAGACGCCGTCGGAGAGGGCTCGGGATATTTTGACCATCTGGTGTTCTTTATGGTGCATTCAGACGACGGACCGAATCCCGATGTGGCGGGACGGACGGCGCGTCACGTGACCTCACATCAGCGATTCCCCTCGTCCGCGACTCGTCCGCGCGGCTCGCGGACGGGTGACCCCAACCTGTTTCTCACATCGGGATTCTGGCGGGGGAGAGCCGGTACTTCAGCGGAATAGCTCAGGGTTGGTGGCAACCAGTACACTTTTCGTCTGCTCGCGGCATGTCCTCCATGGCTCGCGGACAGCTAGCTGCATGACTGTTCGGCATCATCTACACTTGAGCATGGTTTACTTAGTTTCCGGGGGCTTTGTTCTCAGGGGAATAAATACGCAGAAATGATTTTTGTGGTTCGGGAAATGTGGCCGCCGTTGTTTTGACACGCGAGATTCTTAGCCGCAATGGTGGGGAAATATTCTAACTTCTGCAACCGGCGACGTGCCGCTTCTAAGAACGGATGGGAGACGCGTTCAGAAGTTCTACAAGTGGGGAACAATGGTGTTGAAAGAACATTCTGCCAGCAACTACCTTTTCTCCTGAAAGTATAGCACTCCTCGTTCATTTGTCACAACGCGACAGACATCGCAGCCAAGCACCTTTCCTTCCTCCGTGCAGCCAAGCGTCGCTTCTTGCGGGCATCCATGTTGAATACTCTCAAACCGGTCTGCTGCCAGCGGGCGCAGGTGAGCGCCGAATCTGCTGTCGAGGGTAATGCGGCTGTTTTCCCCTAGGACACCGTCCGTCGTGTGGATGCGCCTGCAGGCGGATCATCCGCGGATTAGCCGTCCGCGTCCATGACAAATCCGGATTCGGTCCGTCGTCTGAATGCACCATTAGCGTGTACTGACATCGCGCAGGACACGGGCCTCGATACCGTACCGCCACCACCGGGATCGAGCCCGCGACCTTTGGTTCACCAGCCGAGATCCGTATCCACTGTTCTACCGAGGCGGACTTACCATTACTATACAGAAAAATCGGCATGATGCATGGAGGACGGGTGTGGAACAACGACTATGACGCCAAGCAGTTTGTGTCTTCATTTCGTCGCCGTCCTGTTTGCCTCATACCGAGTTTTCTCTAACCAACTAGCTGAGCAACAAGTCCTGTTCCATTTATTTTACCGTATTTAACGTATTTCTGGTCGTGTGATCTGTGTATGATTATAACGGTGCCTCTTCTTCCTGTTTTCATGCATGCATTATGCTGTCAAGTGGTTCTTGCATTTGAAGCCCTGATAGATTTTATCTTTTTTTCTTATCGCGTCAGTATTTTGACGCTTAGCGCATACAGCGTTTGCAGAGTAATTCTGCTATACCGCAGTAAGGGCTTACGACTGCCGGCTTGCGTGTATGGCTTCGGGCAAGCCCCATTTACCGTGCGTTCTAGTTGCTCAGTGCTTTTGGTGCTCTGCGGAAAACCAGGAGAATAAAAAAAAAAGGTGTGTTCTCCTCGCTGCCGCTCTGTTTTGCGCTTCGAGCGGATGCGTCTGGACGGAAGCGTGGCCGATGCTGCGGTGCCTGGAGGAAGCGCCGGTTTCTCTTAACGTCGTCGTTCCGTCGTTTTTTTTTTTTCTGCCCTTCGTCACGATTGTAGGTGGCCGGCCACCGTGGCCGCTCTCTGGCTTCTTCTCTTCTGTCGCTGGGAGTGGTGGTGTGCTCGTGGCACTCCCGTGCGACGCGCATAGCGAGCGCCGCGACCCTCTGCCCCCGCTGTGTCTCTCACCAGTGGCTCCGTTTCATTACAGCGCTGTCCAAGGAGGTGATCCTGCCCGACTACGACACGGAGAACGAGGTGAGCGGTCTGCACGAGTTGTCACCGCCAGCTCTTATAGCCCCGCCACGTTACGCTGCCTCGGCCGTGTCGTCTGCGCACTTACCGTATATATGGTAATGCTGCACGCCTATAGTGATTGATGTATGGTGGCAGAAGCTTCAACATTCGTGAGCACGAAGCGAACTTCTGCCAACGCACGTGCTACACTCTCCGATCATCTCGTATTAATCGTTTTTTTTTCTTCTTAAATTGATAGTAGCTTCTTTCGCGTGGTATATCGCGAAGTATTTATGACCACTAAAAATACGGACAAATACGATGGCAGCGACCGGACCGTTTATTTTTCGTAGCGCAGTTGCAAAAGCTTTACGGTGAATGAACTGGCCCCTTTGCCTTCCTTTGGACAGTAAGTACCTGCAGTGACCGCTTTTCCTTCTCAAACGAGCCGCGACTTTGGCGTCGCCGATTGAAGCGACCTTGCTGCCCTGGTCAACTTCAGCGAGAGAACACTGACCCTGTGCACTGGCACTACAGATGCGGGTTTCCTTATTAGACCGTATCGAATTCTGTCAAACTTTCTATTATAAGGAGCCTTAGCATTTATTCAAGGTGTCTTCTCTTAGCCCTTTTCTGGTTCACTGCCTGCTTCGGTGTCGCCGCTCACTTGGCAGGAGAAATGGGAGGGGAGCAAAAAAAAAATCTACGATTACGGCTTTAATAGGCTCCAATCGAAGTATCTTAGAAGTGATCACAGCTATTGCTATTTCGTTTAGACTTTTCGCTTTCTGGCGCGGAGTTGATTTTCGTAGAAACGTGACGAATTTCTCACCTCTTATGCTTTCGACAATGAATAATGGTCGTGCATTTTTCTACAGCTTTCTTGCTCTGTTAGTGGTTTGCGTGGGAGGCGTTCGATCCGGCCATCTGTGACGCTGACGTGTGTAGTTGAGTGCAAGTGACAGCGGGTACATGTGCATCTTGCGAGATGTGGTAGGGGGTGGAAATCAGAGGAGCCGTGCCTCTTTTGTGTTGTGTCAATAATTGCGCTTTTAATTAAACCATATGGCATACCAACTCCTCCAGCCTTCGCTTAAAGGACATGGACCTATGGCTAGCGGCCTGTTGACGCCGATGCTTCATGGGAATAAACTGGACTTGCGTATGAATGAATGAATAAACTTTACTCGAAGTCGGGCAGTTTACTCCGGGCAAGGTGGGGTAAAAGGGGATTACCCCCTGTCCCTTCCCACCCTCCGTCGATTATGATGGCGGTGCCCCAGGTGACCGCTCGAAGTCCTTGGACCCGGGTGGCATCCTCGGCTTGACGGAGTGCCCGGACGCACGTAATTGAAATTATTATTGCGATAGCAATTGTATAGACACTCTCGGCTGGATTTCGCCGCCGGCGTCATGCACCGTATATGTATACGTATTTCTATATGTGAAAACGCAAGAAAGAAAAAAAAACTAGAAAAAAGACTCCGGCGAGCGGAATTGAACGTATGACCTCCGCGTCGTGAATGCGAGGCGTTAACCACTGACCTACTGAAGGGTACCTCCTTAGACCTTCAAATGGCAAGCTATTCATATTCACTCACCGCTGTTGGCCGACATCTCGGGGGAGGGGTGGGGGGTGGGGGCATCGTGTTTTCAGCATATCAGCAAGATGGCGCAGTGAGTGCGCGGCGGCTCTCCTCTCTCACGCGTACTTTGTGGCCCGTGGAGAGAATAGAGAGTTATAGTATACCGGGCTTACCGGGTTACCGGGTGTACCGTGATACCGAAAGCGAAGCGCGCATGCGCAGATACGTACGTCGCCCGTGCCGCTTCCCCCGCCGCGGTGGTCTAGTGGCTAAGGTACTCGGCTACTGACCCGCAGGTCGCGGGTTCGTATCCCGGCTGCGGCGGCTGCATTTCCGGTGGAGGCGGAAATGTTGTAGGCCCGTGTTCTCAGATTCGGGTGCACGTTAAAGAACCCCAGGTGGCCGAAATTTCCGGAGCCCTCCATTACGGCGTCTCTCATAATCATATGGTGGTTTTGGGACGTTAAACCCCACATATCAATCAATCAATCCCGTACCACTTCCCGTACGCGCGGTATTAGGGAGTTTTAGAATACCGTTTGCAAGCGTTGCGGGCGTAGCGGCCACCATATGAGTTTAAGAATGGCGTATGCCCTGCTGCGAACCGCAACGCACGATTGCAGTGACACCATAGCCTCGAAACCAGTGCTTGCGGGCCACATGCGGGCCGCCATCACCGCACGCAATTTCGAATTTTTTGCGTGCGGTCCGCGAACGCCGACTCGCGTTACGACGCATGCGCAGTGGCAGCGACCGCACCGCAAGGGCTCGCGGTGCGCTATTCTAAAGCACCCTATTTTTTAGATTTCACGTTACCGTGGTAGCGTAGGTGTACGTATTGTACGTAAACATGGCGGTGCTCTCGGACGTCCGCTTCGACGTGATTTTGTCGTAGTTGTTGAAATATTCACCTTGTTCGCAGCAAACAAGTGTTCAAAGTGGTTTCGCTTGCCTTTGGTTAGCTTCGATGACCGAGTATTATGAGTAAGTTGGCGTAATTTTTGTGATAGCTTCCCATTTCGAACGCGTCCTAACCACAAGATCGATGTAAACAAATCGGCAACATATTTTTTTCGCGTTTGGTGCGTGGTTCATATTTATTGGCTTTTATTATTAGTAAAATAAACTTGTAACAATGCCTCGTGTGGTGGCATAAGCAAACATTCTCGTTTTCTTTTCCTTTTCACTGTCTTTAACTTATTAACCATTTGATAGGTAACGCCACCGTCCCAGCTGGGGCACGTAAACCACATAAACGATATCCCGCTAAAGTATACACTCTAAAAAAAAAGGGAGCGAGAATGGAGAAACGGGCTCCGTTCCTCCTTCGGCGCAGCGACTTCCTCCCTTTCGGGCGCTTTACCCGTCGCGCCCTCTCACGGCAAGGACCAAAGGAGCAACGTTCCTCCTTCAGCGTTCAAGTTTCTCCTCAATCACGGGGGTCTTGCTCGCGCGCATGCCCACGCCAAGCCTATAGCCGGTCGCGGCCAGTCGCGAGCGATTGCTTTTACCTAAGATTGTTGTAAGCAATGCAGGAATGACGTTTTCTTTTGTTTTATTAGTATAGAGTAAAAGCGTCTCTTTTTTTTTATCGTAAGGCACTCGCACGATGCTCCGCACACTTCCATGTGTGTCTCGTGTTGTTTCATATTACCAATTTGTCACGAATACAAGGATCTCTGCTTCCCAAGCAGTCTTGCTTTATCGATTACCTTAGAGTGTAAAAAAATAATGATTTTTTTCGGTGTCGACATACTTGGTAAGCCCACGCATTTTTAGTTTCGCACGGCATCAACAGCACTCATGAATTCAACGAGGCGCGTAAAAAAGCATCAGACTTATTTTTTCAATAGTGTAGGAAACCTGATACCACTCTACAGTCCATGCGTGAAAGTACGATCATATACAATCGATAGAATTATACGTGCCACTACCACCATATGGATGTTCTTTGCAGTTTACCCCCATTCGAATACGGCCGCCGTGGCCGGAAGTCGAACCTGCGTCCATCAGCATAGTCACACGACACCACAGAACACCTACCAGTTTACGGCACCCAATAAGGCTATGCTACCACGGCAGGTGAAAGCACATAGGGAAACAGGCTGCGAAGTTTCACCGAGCGTTTATTCGCCAGACTAGATTACAACCATCAGAAACTTTTTAAACATCATCATAACTAAGCTTTTGTGAAAAGTGAACCAATGACTTCTGTAGGTTAAACCGAATTCTCAATTGCATTCGTTTTGAATTGCCCATGCCAGCACTGAGAAGTAGGAAGGAATTATGCACGTGAGCAGTATGTCTTTCTCGTCCATGATTCTCCTTTGTCGTGAGAAACTCAACACGAAATGCACTTCTAGTAGCAGCTGTGCACAGCAAGTAAGTACTAACGCTCACTCACCTTTGTGAAAAGAGTATTCCGAATCCAGAGTAATAACCACCACAGCCACAGCGCTAACAACAAAATTTTGGCACGCACTATGATTGCAAGTTGACACGCGAGGCGAATCGCGAGAGGCATCTGAAGCAGAAAAGTATGCAGGCACAACATTCTATAAAGTTATAGTAAACTTGCGCACTGCAGCGATAGTTCCTCCACTCAAGTATGAGAGCTGCCGCGACGCCAACAACCACTGTCATGGCTCACGCAAAAATACCGTCGGATGCGAGGTCATCGCTTATTTATCTCGCAAGACCAGCGTTGTAACGTACGTATACACTGCTAGGACGGTCGTTACCGCATCAAAAACATTGTCATTGAAGGGCTAGTGGTGTACTATATCCATGGCTAACGGTCACACTTGTGGTACGCACGTAAAAAGAATATAAGCAAACGTTAAGACGAAACAACTAAACGAGGTCGACGTGACCACAGAACACCTACCACGACGGAGACAAAGTTTGGTCTGCATGCTGCGCCCTCTCCAAGTAACAAGAAGAAAAAAATACGTGACCTCCGAAATGGCTAACGCGCGGCAAGTGTTTGCACTCTCAGAGGCTTCAAGAAAAAAAAAGTAACTGTGGCAGTGGTCGACAGATGGCGCAGCGTTCGAAAAGCCGTGGGCATTCTAAGCACGGCTTGGGACATCCGCCTTTGTGAAAACCTGATAAGCTCTAGTAAGTATTCCGTTCATTATTGTGCAACCATTAATTAAGGTTTGCCTAAGCATCAGATACAATATATTTACGTGTGCGCATGTTGTGGTATTGATAAAAAACGTTAAGAAAAGTGTAAAAAAGCCTACTTGTAACCTGTGCCACTCAGGTCAGTTGAAATTCATCGCTATATAAGCTGGCGCGCTTTCATAGTAGAGTGTGAGTAAACACGTCGAGGTGTGAGCCGTTGTTTTGAATGGTTGATTGTGCTCTTGTTGCGTACTTGTTAGCGTATACGCTAGTGTACTTGTTGCGTACTATTTGTGTACTATGTGACCATGTGTGCATGTGTAGCTATATGGATTGCATCAGCACATAATAGGCTTTCGGTGGCCGTAAGTGGTCTTGAATGGGTTGATGCGTAAACAATCCGCAAGGGAGCCGTGATAGTGGGTAATAACAACAAACGTCGCGGCAGTCAACTTTTTTTTTAATTTTGTTCAATCACTCCAGATGGCGCCACCTACCACCTACTTCATTGCTATGACGCTCTCACACCTCCAGCCATTTATATATCGTTGAACATCTATCTATCAAAGCTGCACGACGAATTCGGAATGGTTTCGCTGTGATCGAGTGTACGGTTTGGAGGCACATCTCGTTACCTGCGGACCCGTAAGCGCATGGATAACGTTGCTACACTATGTGAATCTGCGAGAAATAAATACAGCAAGACTAGCATGCACTCTTCAGGTGAGGGCTCTGCAGAAACCGTGTCTTTCGGAGTGAACGTGGCTTCGCTGACCGAACGAAACGTACTTGCTCCATCGTTCTCTTTCGCGATGTGTTCACCGCCACAGGTTCGTCTGCTTGTTTTTATAATCATTTCGTTCAATATCAAGCTCAGCGGGACCGTTTTTTGTAACTTTCAGTGCCGTGTAGTCCTCACCGGTCGAGAATCGTTGCATTTGCTAAGCCTACTCGCTTCGCTGGGGGGCAGCCATGTTGATTTTCATAAGGAGGAACGTGTTTCTCCGTGGATGAGGGAGCAACGTTTCTCTATTTGAAGACGAACATTGGGGACATCGCCGTTCCTTCCTAAATGGAGAGTACGTCACTTCATTTTTTTTAAGTGTGTAAGACACAACGAACGTTTGCTGCACGGTAACGCCATTCCCTTAACCTACGCTATCACGCTAACGCTAAACTATAACTACATGTCTATTAAGAGGGTGTACGCTCAATCGCGCGCCCTTATCTTGGCTAGCCTTTGGGTTTCGCCGGAACGATTTCGTTGTAGTTACGGCGCGCACAAAGTTCACTGCAATCGTTCCACAGCCTCCGTTTGCGAAAAGGGCCCGCTTTTCAGACACAGCGAAATAACAACTGAGACGCTTATTCGCGTGCATCTGTACCTGTGAGTACGTTTCGTGCGTCATTTGTGCGTGAGAAACGTTCGATCTGCTTGCCATTCTGCGTGTGACCTTCCGATTTGTTGCTATCGCGTTCATCGCTTCGCCTTTGCGGCAAAGCTGTGACTTTTTTCAGCAGGCCGTGTGGACTGGCATAAGTAGGGGGAGCAAAGGAAGTGCACTGCCAACGGGACCCATGGAAGTACACAACGGATATATGCTGCGCGCGCGGGCCGCAATAACTCTATACAGATTCGGCGATTGTCAAGAAGCCTATCCTGATGTGGCGACTGAATGTTATCCACTTCTCGTCTGCATACCTTTATCGACAGGTAATTCACAAGCCTATAACAAGGTTTTCATAACCGCATTGGCTTGTTATAAAGCCTAAGTGCTGTATCACTAGCCCAAGACCATGGACAAGCGCCTGTCATGAATACATTCCGAATAGAGTGCCTCGTTCTCTGTCGGAAACACGACCCGTCGTTGTGTGCTTAGCGGTTAAGCCGTCAGTGTATGTTGCACTCTATATGGTGCAAATAATATTCATTTATTGGAAACTACGTTATTATCGAAGTAAAAGGGAAAGAGGGGTATCGAGTTTGTTCTTTTGGGGTAGTAATTGACTTGACAGAGCCATTTCTCCCTTTTGGATGGAACTGCGAAGGGACAAACTGTTACTCTCTCCTCACGGTTACAGTTGCTCCTTCGCTCCTTCTCGATACTCCTCAAGGATGCAAAAGTCGCACGTTCGCGGGGGAAAAGAAGCCATGGAAATTTGTACAGGCATGTGATCAGATGTACACAAGCAGCCCATTCAGGAATAAATGTCTCAATATTTTAGGCCACAATTGCGGGGTTGCAAATATTCTTGTATCATAATTGCTTGGTTCATTCAAACGTGCCTAGTTGTTTGAGTTGTTTGACTTATGATCGGCTCGTGTTTGTATACTTGTTTTGATTGTTTAGCGTAACGTCCCGTCGCGGTGGTCTAGTGCTAGGGCACTCGGCTGTTGACCCGCAGGTCGCGGGATCGAATCCCGGCTGCGGTGGCTGCATTTTCGATGGATTCTAAAATGCTGTAGGCCCGTGGGCTCAGATTTGAGTGCACGTGAAAGAAGCCCAGATGGTCCGAATTTCCGAATCCCTCCACTACGGCGTCTCTCATAATCGTATGGTGGATTTGGGACGTTAAACCCTACATCCGAATAAATGAAATCAATCATGATTAACGTAACGCTTATTCCACCTGTTGGGCGAACAGTATAAATGAATAAAATGAATGCTCTTTTACACGTGACGTGGAGGGGGAAGTAAAAAGACGACCGCATGAACGCTTGATGGATGGGTGCGGTTAATGCCGTATATAGGCGTGCAGGCGCTGGGCTGTCGGGGCGTTTTTCTGCGTGTGGCCACTTCGCGCCGGCTCGGCAGGCAGGCGGCAAGTGCACGTGTCACTCGCTCGCGGTTTATCCTCGAGGTGTCGCCTGCTGTTGGACCGAAGCCTGTAATGGGTAGGAGTTTAGATGTCGCGACGCGCTGGACCCTGGGCCCGGCCACTCCGTTATGGCTGATAATTTGCCGTCCTCGGACTTGGGCGCTTTGTACGTATATGACACTTTCTGGTGTCGCGGGTGAAAGGTGAGTACTCGCGTGTTGTTTTTTTTTCTTTTAGAGCGCCCCCAACTAACGCAAAAATTATCGAACGTCTCCTCGTTGTCGACTTGAGCGACGAGCGCGATTTACAGTGAACCTTCACTTGAACGAACTTCAAGGGACCTCGGCTAAAAGTTCGTTACTTTGAAAGTTCGCTGAACTGAAGTAGCGGTGTTGCAAATTGTTATCAGGAAAGAAAACATAGGTGGTTGGAACGAAACTTGAACGCCTTTATTTGCGATGCTACTTCTTTTGAATAAGAATTTAGCCTGTTTAGTAAATTTTCCTCTACTTGTGCACTCCAGGACTGAAGTTTCCAATAGTCACTGCGTTCATGCTGTCGTTAGCCAAGTCTCCGGCACAACGCTCTGCTAGCCAAAGTACTTCGCGTTTGTCGAGATACATTCTCCGGCTGCAATTATCGCTGCTTTCTCTACAGTGGCCATTTCTTCCACCTGCTCTCTTTATGTATTTCTGAGGTAGGATGCTCGCGACAATCGCTTCTGTATATAGCAGAACGGCACAACTTTGCACTCTCTAAAAAATATCGACTAAAAAGGGTGTCTTTTTGTCCCACAACAATAATCGTCATCAGACTTGCGTGCGCTTCCTTTCTTGAAAACTTGGCGCTGGCCACTTTCCTATCGAGAATGCAATGTAACCCTGATAATGGGCATGTCGATCGTGACCGGAATGAACCGGGCGCGGGGCGATAGCGCAAGGATGGAACGCAATATAGATGACGATTATTGTTGTGGGACAAAAAGACACCCTTTTTACTCGATATTTTTTTAGAGTCTAAGCGATAGTCACTGGTGACATACTCCTCACATTGCAGTCTTTGTGATTAATATGGCGGGAGATGCATTGGATGGTACAATAAAATATGTTAGTGAACTGAAATATGCTCTGCACTAATTTCGCTGAATTGAAACGTGGTAGTATCGGCTATAATGGTGCTTCGTTAGGGGATATTTTAAAAAAATGGGAAAATTGTTCAACTGACGCTAATTCAACAGTAAATTATAATTTACTCTATACGGGAATCGGTCGCTGTTCAAAATCCGATTGATCCGCGCAGCCCAGTGCTTTCGATGCGAGCGCGTGAAAAAAGTTTGAGCTCGTTCTGTTCGTGGCGAAACTGGAATCGATTATTCTCGCCTTTCAGACAACCGCGGTGCAAGTCCGCCGTTTGTCGTCTCGGTGGTATATTTCACGAGCGCTTGCGTCGGGTCCACCAGCTCCGCTTTTGTGCGCGGTCTCTGACCGTGGACGCCGATTTCTCTCCCGCCACCCTTGACGAAACGGGGTGAAGAATTCTTTTCCCGGCGCGCGCCAACGAGTATACGTCGTTGCGCGTCCTGAAATAAGCCGCGTGGCAAAGAGTTCTTTTCGTCGCATCGCGTTCGTCTTCCCGCCGCACTCTTTGGTATTTTTGTCGACAAGGCCGAGACCTGCACGGCCGTGCTCCCTTCTTTGGCGGCCTCAAAGAAAACGGAAAGACGCCCGCGCGGAATGCTTGCGCGGCCTCCTCGCTGCGTGTCGACCCGCGCGCGAAACACGACTGTCCCAGCGCCGCGTGGCGCAGAGAGATTTCTCGCCGATTGGTTGCGTGCCCGGAGAATACACTGTGTACGCCAAAGTGCCGCTGCATAATTCTGGACAGGGTTATCCCTGTATATTGCCGTTCTACATTCTTTTTACAGTCTTGTGCCGTCATTCGTTATGTTTACATTGCAGGCGTAAGCATCTCTCTGGTGGCGCGGTCGTCGCATATTACTTTTGCATATTATTTCTATCGTTTCCGATGGAGCCGGAAATGTTGTAGGCCCGTGTGCTCAGATTTGGGTGCACGTTAAAGAACCCCAGGTGGTCGAAATTTCCCGGAGTCATATGGTGGTTTTGGGACGTTAAACCCCATATATCAGTCATTATTATTTCTATCGTCTTTACATTCGTGGCTGTTATGACTTGTTCCTTAGGCCATTTCAAGTTTGACCTTTAATGTAAAGTTTGCCACCAGCTTAACCTTGAGAGAAGTTGTCCTGCTACCACACACTGTAGGGATCGATGTTGCGGGAACCGTTTTATGTTGTGTGTCTATCGAGCGTGTATAGGTTCTGCGAAGTTTCACGAGATGGACCAACGTGTGCGTGGCGCTAGCACGTGTGGTGACGACTGCGAACGGTCGACGGAGGTGTGACATTCTTTTGCAGCACTTCATCTACCGACTTCCGGTAAAAAATAATCTGCGAAAAACAGAAGCATACACAAAGAGTGCTTGTAGTTAATGTTTGTGACGAGTATATCGGAGCTCAAGTATAGCTTGAAATACTGCCATTCCACGAGATTGAAGTAACTACAAGAATAAGAATGGGGTGGAGCACATTTGGCAAGCACTCTCAAATTATGACAGGTAGATTGCCACCATCCATCAAGAGGAAGGTATGTAACAGCTGTATCTTGCCGGTACTTAGCTACGGAGCAGAAACCTGGAGACTTACAAAGAGTGTTCAGCTTAAATTGAGGACGACGCAGCGAGCAATGGAAAGAAAAATGGTAGGTGTAACCTTAAGAGACAAGAAGAGAGCAGAGTGGATTAGGGAACAAACGGGGGTTAAGGATATCATAGTTGAAATCAAGAAGAAGAAATGGACATGGGCAAGGCATGTAGCGCGTAGACAGGATAACCGCTGGTCATTAAGGGTAACTGACTGGATTCTCAGAAAAGGCAAGCGGGTTAGGGGTAGACAGAAGGTTAGGTGGGCAGATGAGATTAAGAAGTTTGCGGGTATAAATTGGCAGCAGCAAGCACAGGACTGAGTTGTCTGGCGGAACATGAGAGATGCCTTTGTCCTGCAGTGGACGTAGTCAGGCTGATGATGATAATGATGATGATCGCCATTCGCGATTCCAAGTAAGCGCTCGCCACTTAGTGGCTGCGCCTTGAAACCGCGCTAACGGGGTCAACCTTTAAAGGCGATATGTTTCCGCGTTGCGCGCAATGAGAAGCGGCAGCGTAGTTTCTTTATTTTCGCTATGCCGCACGCGCCAGCCCGAAGAAGGGGGAAGCGATGTCGAAGGACTATTGAAGTGTGCCGCAAATGCGTTGCGTTGTGGTGGGTAGATGGTAACGTATCGTTCTATCACTTCTTGAAGGATGCAGACGACGCGCGACGGAGAACGGCGCAAATCAGAAAGTTGCGCATTGGAAAGAAGCTGATGGACGCTACGGTAGTTTATTCTAATCAATTCACTCGGCACGACGTATTTCTCCGCGGTGGGTACGTCATGATTTAGCGTGTGTGCATTCGTATCCATTTTTGGGGCTTCTCTAAGCACGGAGTACAGCTTCGTTTATATGAGCAAGCGCTTTCGGAAATTTCTTGCGTTACGTGTGTAACTGTGCTTTTCGCATATGCTTGTTTTCTGTGCAAGCCGTAGTGCTACCCATTTTCAAATTAAGCTGCTGTAATCCTTAACCCCCGAACATTTTGGATTTCGATTGGCTGTGTACATATACAGACATACGAACGAGCGTGCGAGGGTATAATGTGTGCGTGTATGAACGTTCGTGCGTATGTTATTGCCAGATTTCTTCCTAAAGCTTTGTTTCATCTTCTACCTACAGCCTGTGCCCTTCGTCGGCACCACGACCCGGGACGATATCATGTCCGTGTATTCGTAGCGTGCGTAGTGCGGGTGCATATATTTGATTTGAATATCAACTGTACTGCCAACACGGACAAGCAAGTGTTCGGAAGCACGCGACCTTGTTCATTAGAAACTTCGAACGAAAAGAAAGGAGTACTCCTAATACAATCGAGATAACGATTTGATTTATCTTAAGATACACTGGCCCATGTGCAGCTACGTTCTGTAATCAAGTGGCCGGCATGCATGTGCGTCTTTTGACGCGACCACGGAACTCAATGGGATTCATGCAATCCGCAACATGGGTCGCAGCATGTACCCCCGTATTCACAAACGCTCCTTCACTCAAGGGCTCTCCTCGACTTGAAAAGGTCGATGGGAGCGCCATCTCTTGGCGAACCGAGTTGTTGCAAATCGGCAATATTCTGCAGCGATTCTTGAGAAGCGCAGCGTCAATTTCAGTCGAGCAGCGGCGCAGTGCTCAAGTCAGTCAAGTGAAGGACGGAATTCGAGTCGAGGAGCGTATCTGAATACGGGGGATAGTTACCTCTAAAAATTTAAGGCCGTGTCTGTAGCAGTGTTAAGTGAAGGAGCAAAAGTGCTGACACCTTTTGAAGAGACCCGCAACACATGAAAAGTTCCCGTCTTCAACTCGGGCTCGCTATCCAGGCTCTTCAAGTTCAGGTCAATCTGATGCCGTTCACCGAAGACGCCCGATGGTAGCGCGCACAGCGCCATTATTTCCGCTGTTTGGCGAGGGAAATACTTTATTGCCGATGAGAATAGAGGCGGTCCGCGGCCAGCTACTTTTCGCTTTCGACGAAGCAACGGGACCCAGCTGATGCCACAATCAACAAACTTCGGCACAGCGCCAAGCGAAAGTGCCCCGTTGACCCTGTTAAGCGCAGCCATTTTTGTTTTTTCGAAGATTCTTGCCAGCCCATGAAATGTTTTCTGGAGTTGTGAAGGGACTGTAACATGTCAGAAGATTATATATAAAATACGTGTGCTGCCGTTTTCTTGCCCGAGTCAGGCAGGGCAACGAAAAATATAAATGTACCAGGAAACACTGACGCACGCACTCACTGAAAAGAATAATCAAGATTACTGAATCAAGAAATCACAAAATCAGTTTGCATATTTACAAAAAAAAAACTTAAGTGACGTGTAGGCCATCGCATTAACATCAGGTATCACGCAGCGTTATTTCAGAAAGAGGAACTGCGTTACGCGAAGCAAACCTAGTGCATATTGTTCTTAGTATACTGTATCTACAATTTAATTAGTCATAATTAAATTTGTAACTCAAAAGTGCTCTCGTAATTGTCCAAATATCAATGAAATACGCATGTTGAAATGATATCCGGCTGAGCCGCTTTTAACGACGTACTAATTACATGCCCATTTTTATATGTTGATTAAGAAAGCGCCTTCGCGACATCTGAAATGCGACACGTGACTAGAAGGTTATGGGCCTCAGAAAGCAGCGCCCTCAAATAGGCTCACTTTGAGGTAGCCAGTATCAATGATGATGATTGATATGTGAGGTTTAACGTCCCAAAACCACCATATGATTATGAGAGACGCCCTAGTGGGCCCCGCCACGGTGGTCTAGAGGCTAAGGTACTCGGCTGCTGACCCGCAGGTCGCGGGATCAAATCCCGGCTGTGGCATATAGTGGTTTTGGGACGTTAAACCCCTCAAATCAATCATCAATCGTATATATAATCATATAGTGGTTTTGAGACGTTAAACCCCTCAAATCAATCAATCAATCGAGACGCCGTGGTGAAGGGCTCCGGAAATTTCGACCACCTGGGGTTCTTTAACGTGCACCCAAATCTGAGCACACGGGTCTACAACATTTCCGCCTCCATCGAAAATGCAGCCGCCGCAGCTGCCAGTATCATTCTAAGGTAGGAAGAAAATAAAACGGATCGCGCTCTGCCACTTTCCGTGCGAAGAAAGGACCCGTTTTGATCTTACGTAGCCGTAATGATTACAGTGCTCCGGCCGCGTTATCAGCGAGAACAGTAGGTCGTATGATATGGATATGTATAGTGTCGTACAATAAAGTGGCACGAATGGCTGCAAAATTGCGGCACTTGTTGTTGGCGCCTGACCTGTACCTTTGACAATATGCGAAATTCTCTGGCAACGAAAAAGAAGTAAAGCGGTTGCTTGCAGTAAGCTTATTTGAGAGCGCCGCTTTCTTTTGCAGGAGAGATTGCAGTCACGTGTTATTTTTCATATTACTTGGGCTTTATTTTTATTAACAGGAAAAATGAGCAGGCAATTAGTACGTCGCTAAAAGTCGCACAGACGTATGTCTTTTTAGTGGGGTTTAACGTCCCAAAACCACTTCATGGTTATGAGAGACGCCGTAGTGGAGGGCTCCGGAAATTTCGACCGCCTGGGGTTCTTAAACGTGCACCCAAATCTGAGCACACGGGCCTACAACATTTCCGCCTCCATCGGAAATGCAGCCGCCGCAGCCGGGGTTCGAACCCGCGCTATGCGGGTCAGCAGCCGAGTACCTTAGCCACTAGACCACCGCGGCAGGGCATGGCGCACTAGTTGCCTCATTGACATTCTGATGATTAGGGGAGTACTTTCTGAGTTAAACAAACATAGTTATTACTAATTAATAAGTTGTCATTAACTAAAAATAGTTGTGGAGCCTACAGTATTTTGGGAACAATATATGCATGATAGGTTTGCTTTGCGTAAAGCCGTTCCTCGTTCTTTAAATCATGCTGCCTGATAACTGGGAAATCCTGCGCATATAGCGTCACTGAAGGACAACTTTCGCCTTATAGGCGGCTCCAGTGAATTCGCGAGTCCTCTGATGTCGGTTTGAAAACAAAGTAGACGTTTCTGTAAACAAGGCTGGCACCCACATGCCTGACCAGGTTGGTGCCATGACTTGAGTCCTCAATGACCTTTCGTGCTCACGCAGGAGCATATCAAGATTTCGCCCAGTTTCGCCGATGTAGGAGCGTTTGCAAGTTGTCCGTAATTTTATACGCTCCGGTGACACGGCAGGACACATAATGGAATTACACGGCATCATGATATCTTCCTTTCCACAGCTAGGGCTTGTTAGGTGCTCTGGGAGCGTCGATCGACGCCGAAGCGCTTCGCAGCTTTTTTAACTGGCTGAAGTAAGGTACAACAGTGACCTTCCTTTTTGCCGCCTTTTCATCGTGAGACACTGTATGGCACTACAGATTTCGTCCATTATACAAGCTTCTCGCAAACAGAGCCTAACAGGTTATCGGGGAACCCTGTGGCTTTTAAAACTGGCACTAACAGAATGAGGATAGGATTTTGAGTAGATAGACTTGATATACATGAAAGCGCAATGCCATTTTTTTACAGTTCTCGAGCGAGCGGATCCGTACTTGTAGAGTGCCTTAGTCGGCGGCCTGTAAGATAAAGACCCCAACTTGCATGCGACGAGGAGAGCTGCAGGTAGCTCAAGGGTTAGAGGACTCGAACCGATATCAGAAATCCAGAAATCGAAGCCATCAAGCCGCGAGGTAGAATACTCTTCGGGTTTTCTTTTTGTATTTGTCATATGCATACTCATTCTGTGGTTTCTTGGTTCTTTAATCATGCTTTTAATATGTGTGTATATTTTTCTACGTTTTCGAATAAACTTCAGTTCGGTGTTCTCCTGCTACCTTCGTTCTTCGGTTTTTGTTTTTTTTTTCGCGCTTTTTTCAAATATGAATTTTTCGCTATAGCCGCCCATTTTGCGCTCTTTTGTAGAGCTCATTTATAGTATTGGAATCATTGGGGTAGCCAGAAATCGCTTCGGTGGGCTCGAACCCTCGAAATTTTTGCGGTCTGCATATCTATACGCACACGCACAAACATGCACGAACATTGAATAAGTGGATTGGATACCCTCTCGCCTTATCACACACACACACACACACACACACACACACACACACACACACACACACGCGCGCGCTGTTATGCCTGCGAGTTTACACCGAACGTCCATGCCTCTGAAAAAGGCAATCTGTATCAAGGCCAGCACGCGAGCCCGCCTGACGTGAACAACTCAACGGCGTCATCACGCGGCGGTGCTTTTCTGCCGCGCACGCACAGTGAGTCACCTCAGCCAGCGAGCCCGTCAAAGCAATCGGCGCCTTCCTGTCTGGCGAGTCTGACGCAATGCGTGGCGACGTCACTCGTCCTTGAGTGCAGCGGCGTGCAGCGCAGCGGCTCCGGATTCGATGAGAATGACGCGGCCAGCGGCGACCCCATTGGAGGATTCTGACCTCACGGCCAGCGGCGCTTCTCGTTGGACATTTGGTTACTCAAAGAATCTTCCCGGTGCATATAAAAAAAGCCCTGCGGCTTGTCGCGAGGAGTAGATCTATGTTTCAGAGAAGAGAGCTCGGCTCTTCGAGTCTCTAAGCTATCGGCCCCAGTGCCGAATTTGTAACGCCTCTGTATATATGCTGTACATAAACCTTGTTTAACTCACCGTCGTCTCGTCCGCTCGTCTTATCAGCTCTGCGCAGAAGCAGTCGCGAGCTGAGAAACCTACGCTACCAAACGGCTGGTGACCTTCCCGGCGGAGTTCGAAGCAGTGGCGCCTTCGGGACCGTGTTGGCGTCGCCGTCTTTCGTAACAGTGGAGGTCAGCGGCGAGATTCGTGGCGCCCTTCGTAACGTCGTCAGAGGCGCGCTTCGTAACAGCGCACACGCACGCATACACGTGCACGCACTCACACGCGCACACACACGCGCGCACACGCGTAAACCTATGGTTAAGTCACATGTTCTGAAACAAACAAAAAAAACTCGCATGTTCTCGGATTACCAGTTCAAAGAACAACTCATCTTGCGGGCAAGTGAAGCTGTTCTTTTGGCTTCGTAGCACTTTCTGAATTTACTATTTGAATTTCACACAGTGACGATATTCTTTTTCCTGGTATTTTATACTCGGATACTATTCTAAAATAGAATTTGCACGCATCTTTCGTGCAGTACGTCGAGGAATTTATCTTAAAGACGCTGTTTTCGTATGTTGAGAAAGGCTGGCTGAAATGAATTTTAGTTTGCGTATGCTCGAGTGCTCGTTTCTGTGCGTGTTTGCACGCTTGCTTATGAAGAACTTGATGCTATAAAGCGGCCGTTTGTTGGCAAGAAGTTTTTGTTTTATTATCAAACACAGCGGACCGCCTGTTACGTGAAAACTTCAGTTCATGATGGGAGTCCTCAGTTTCTGGTCACGCGTCCTGTTCATTATTCGCATGCTACAGTTATGGTGGCTGAAACCATGCATACTAAATTGCTGTAGCAAACGTCCATTACTTGCTTCTGCTTTTCTCTCGAGCGGAAATTTAGGTCAGTAACCTTGAAGACATCGTCGAGGTGTACTTTTTTTTTCGGGGCTAATTTGAAGGTTATTCAAAGAGTGGCATGCGAAAACTGTTTGTTATGCGGCGTTTCGGACCTCATGTTTTGTGCAAGCTTAGCCACAGCCGTTTCAAGTGTTTTTTTTTTCTTTTTCTTGATCAGGCAGGTGTACTGGGCTGCCTTGATTATTAACGCGATGGCTTTGAAGAGACTGTTTCGCAGAAATTCCGGCGTCGGCGATTGGGTGCAAAAAATAATCATAAGTGTGACCGAAAATCGAGAATTTTGCAATTAAAATAAATGATAAGAATCCTCGGTCAGAGTGAAGATCGAACCGGGGTGGCAAGCGGATATTCTACCACACGGCCACGCCTTTGCTTGTGAAAACAGTGGAAAGAACTTCCTCTGCTTGGAAATGTAGTGAAAGTATACCTTTCATGCTTCACAAACGCACGCGTCCTCTATACATGCTTCACAATGCAACATGAAATATTGCAGTAATAATGCGCGGTACAAGCGATCATTACCCGTGAGTGCCGAAAGGAGGAAAGAAACTTCCGTCCACAAAGTACCCGAAAACGGCGCCGCTTCATCTTCCCTACACCTGCAGCGGAAGGGGGCACGTATTTGTTCGGGGGAAATGAGATAGGGGGGGGGGATGCGTACGGCCCGAAGAGAATTTAACTGCTTCAATATGCTTCAGCAGTTGATGACGGTGAACCGGCGAAAAGTACAGGCAGGCGCGTAGCCAGAAATGTTTTTCGGGGGGGGGGGGGGACTATCGGTGCGTCGAGTACGGACACGGAGTGTGACCTTCATTTGAGACCTTCAGCGGCACCCCGTCAACTCCCCTACGTACACCATGAGCTGGTCTGGTTCGTATACGTAACTTTTTATAATTCAGCCAGGCGGTCCTAGAACTGGCTAACCTCCCTGTCTTTCCTTCTTCAATCCTTATAATTTATTTTATACCCAGCTTTTAAGTATTGTAACATGTCAAGTTAATTTATTAACATTCCGCGTTGTGTCTACTTGTACCTTTTATAATGTTCTTTTAGGCCATGGTTTGTTCTGTACTGTTCTTTTCTTCGTAAGTACTTGTGCTTTTCCTCTTAGATAATTTTATGAGCTCTCGCCGTTGCCCTTGTTTTAATTACATTGTTTGTTTGATCAAAGGTCCTTGTCTGCTCTCTAAGTACGTCAGTCACACTGAAACATCACTACATGTGCAACCGCGCACGGGTCGACCGGCCTGTGCAAAAAATTTGAAACGCACCACTTCGAGGCCTTTCAGGCATCGCAGGCCTAAACGTATAAATATAAAAGTGGAAGCCTACGAGTCTGTTTCACCGCCTTTATTAGATCTGCGATGCCTCACCCGAAGTGTGTGGCAACGAATTTGGGCCTCGTGTTTTTTTTGTCACTTCAGAGAACTTCGTTGAATGCTTCGTGTTTTGCTGCTGGTCGCTCCGTTCGTCAGGTTGCTTGTTTCCGTTGGAAGTTGGATCTTGTGCCAGCTTTTTTGCACGTGCGATCGCATCGCATGGTAGGTGCGACGGCGTGGCAGACGCATATCCGGTACTGTTGGCCGTTATTTCGTAGCGACGCCTTCTTCTGTAGGTAATTCTTTTTCCTGCTCTTCGCGCTTGGTTAGTGAACAGAGCGACGGCTCGCTCATCTTGTCAATGGGATCCGGTTGCCGTGAGTGGCCGATGAAAAGGTGGCTGCATTGATTCGTGCTTAACGTAGCTCTGCTAAATGCTCGTGTCTCTTTTTCTTGCTCTTCTCGTTTTTTCGCCGCTTGCTTTGTACCTCTATGGCCTCCTGAAACATTCGTTCAAGCTGGAACCGAACAGCTTTTTCTGGCACATGTTTGCTTTCCCGGTTGTGGTTTGGGTCTCTTGTGTGCCGTTCGTAAAGATGACGCTGGCATCCAGAGCCCATGGTTTCAGCTTTTTGATTAACAAGTGGTGGGCATAATGAGCCTTCGACTGCGCACGGATGAATGTTGCTATAGTTTGCATCAAGTGATGACCAGACTTCGCCACAATGATCCTGAAGCATGTCGAGCTCCGTGTAAAATAGGGATAGGAAAGGACGTATAGGAATGGGGACAGGAAAGGACGTCTGTGCATCCGTCTTTTGTTTTTACTTGCTTGGTCTGTGGCCTGGGCCCATTCCCAGCGTAAGCTGCAGGCTTTGTAACTTTCACTATAGTTTTCTCCATACCTGCTGTCCACTGGCACATTTCATTTCATATAGCAGTCTTACATTCATTTTTACATTTCGTCGTTCAGCCGGCGTTTGTACGAATTGATATAAACCGTGGTTATCGGGCTTGTTTTGCGGTGTTTCTTCGGTGTTTGTAAACGTCCGTCGGCGGTATCTCTTCGAGTGCGCGGTTATCCTGCGCTTTCTCCTCAAACGTTATTCCCATTGTCGTTGTGTGATTTCAACGTTATCTGCTTAGAGGTCCCGCTGCGACACTATAGGAAGTGTGGCTTCAGCTGGTGGCGACGCAGCAACAACTGGCCTGCGGCGTTTCGGCCTGTGTCGTGGATTCCGCGTCGCACCGTCGTTTCTCCAGGCGGCAGTTGTGGCAGAATCACCGCGCGCGCTGGCGGCATGTCTCGCGACGGCTAATCGGCTGCAGCGGTCCCTCCGATAAAGTTGGCCAGCGTCGACGGCTGTAGACTCCTTCTCCTCGAAAGCCCCATAGCCCACGGTGGGCTGGAGTCATGGCCGTCTGCGAGAGGGTGCACAATCTCAACACCACGGCGTTGCAGTGCGCCTTCGTTCGGAACACTGCCGACTGTCATGTGGATGAATCGTGGTTCGAGTACACCACTTTCGCCTACTGCGGTCCGCTCGCGCCCTACCTTCCTATCGGCGCCGAGGTGCTTTGGATCGCCCTGCTTTTTCTGGTGCTCGGCATGACGGCTGACGACTTCCTGTGCCCGGCACTCGTGGTCATGTCGCGCACGCTACGCCTCTCGGAGAGCGTGGCGGGCGTCACGCTGCTCGCCTTCGGCAACGGGGCACCCGACATAATCTCCTCGCTTGCGGGCATCGAACAGTCGCGGCCCGCGCTCGTCATCGGCGAGCTGCTTGGCGCTGGCATGTTCGTCACCGCCGTGGTGGCCGGCACCGTGTTCTTGCTGTGCCGCTTCGAGCTGGAACCGGACTCGTTTCTGCGCGACACAGTCTTCTACTTGGCCGCGTCTTTTTGGACCTTCTACCTGTTCTATGACGGTGGCGTGACTCTGGGCCACGCCGTCGGCTACCTTGGCCTGTATTGCGCCTACATTGTGGTCGTGCTTGCCGCCCACTTTTGGAAGCAGGCACACCCCGAGGAGGTTTCTTCACTTTCGGACAGCGCTGCAAAAGTAGTTTTGGAAGTGCCCGTGGAACATCAGACCACTACACACCTGCTCATGCCTCCGGTTTCACCCGATTGGGTGCAAGAGCGGAGGTCTTCGGTTAGCAGCACGGCGAGCAACGGCAGCGTTGGTGATGCCCGACGACGGCGAAGTTCTACGGGCAGCCTCCACCGACACCACGAGCATGCCATCGCGGCATTCATGCAAGCTTCGCACGAGGCATCGATGGAGCGCCGCATCTCTCAGTACTCGCAACCGCCTCTCGAGCCCGCTGTGATGAGTGAGAAGACTCCCCTTCTCGGCGGCACCGAGTCTCCCGCGGTCGGACAAGACATGCGCCCTTGGGCCGAGTTCCTATCACAGTTGGTGCCTTGGGACCCTGAGGAGTGGGTCGAGCGAGGTGTCGCTGGGAAGATATACGACATTGTCACGTTTCCTGTGCGGTTCGTTCTAGTGCTCACAGTACCTGTCGTGGACTACGAGAACGCCAAGAACAACTGGTGCCGACCCCTGAACGCCTTGCATTGCGTGACCTCGCCTTTGTTCGTGGTAGTCGTTCTCGGCCGTGCCGACGACTACGTAGCCGACAAAATTCCCTCCTGGGTGCTAGCCCTGCTCATAGGCGGCATTGCTGCTATGCTTGTGTGGTTCAGCTCCAGCTTCGAGAGCGCACCGCGCTACCATTCTGCCTTCGGCTACGCGGGTTTTATTCTGTCTGTGCTATGGATCTATGGCGTGGCCAATGCACTGCTGGACCTCTTGCGCACCTTGGGACTGGTAGCGGGCGTTAGTGACGCCATTTTGGGTCTTACCGTGCTAGCGTGGGGGAACAGCCTCGGAGACTTCGTGACCAACGTGGCCGTGGCGCGTCAGGGATATCCGAGCATGGCTATGGCGGCATGCTTTGGTGGGCCGCTTCTCAACTTGCTAATGGGCGTCGGTCTTCCGTACACTGTCAGACTGGCACCATTGGGCTTCGGCACTCGGCTTCCGCTGGAACTGACGCCCCTCGTGTCAACCCTCTATGGGGGTGTTGTTGCTTCGCTGTTGCTGTCCCTGTACGCCACGTTGTTCTGCCGGTACCAGTCCAGCCGCATCCACGGATCGTCCCTGCTTGCCTTGTACGCGCTCTTCTTGGCAGCTGCAGTGACCGTTGAGACCACGTACACCTAGTCCGCGACGTCGGAACTGCACGCAGTGACCCTTGCCCCGCATAGGCGACTGCTCTTTTCGAGAGACAAACCATTCGGCGTCGCCCTGGAACCTGATATCCTCCGTCATGGCGTAATCTTGCCACCTCTTGTTCTCCCATGTTGTCGTGGCTGCATGTGCCTGCGCACTTTGTACATACACTTCAACTGACTGTGTACTGCCCGAAACGGCGCTGTCCACCGAGTGAGGTGAACCAGTGACAGGTGTCATGACCTTCGGCTGTCATGGTAGGACGTCCCTCGAACCTGCTCCCCTAATTATTTGACTATGCTGGAAGAATTCTGTCCGAGACGCCTCGTCGCAACTTGTCATTGTCTCATTGATGGATTTTGTGGGATGGGAGTGTAAGTGTGGGCCGCCACAGTTGGCGCGTTATGTCTTACACGGTGCCAAGTTTCGAGCTAGTCGTCACGACTCATATTTCTCTGTAGGTTACCAACTTGCCTAGCACGGCAGTTTGAGATGACAAATTACGCGCATGTAATTTTTTTTTCATTCTTTCTCGTGGAGTGTTGGAGGTATTTAGAGTTCACTGCGTTAATACATTTTTATATAGCGGCTGATAAGGATGCATGTCTCGTCCGCGGTCGCCTAGGCGGAATTGTCGCTGGATGGTACAAGCTTATTCTATTGTCGTTGATCGTGGCTTACCGAAGCACCGAGGTGAGCCATATTTCAGGAAACCATATTTCAGGGCTGTTCGCCCATTCGTGTAATCTTTCTTTTCCTCGGTAAGGAAAAGGTAGGTGGCGGGAAGGGCGCTTACATCTCTGCACGGATCTGTTATACTTCCACTCTCATTTCGTGTAACAGAGCTGCCCAGAACGGCTGATAGTTGAGCTAGTTAGGGGTGATTTATTGGGAGCGAAAAGACTCGCAAACCCGGAGACAAGAGAACACTGCAGACAACACGAATGCTGGCGTTTGTGCTGGCTTGTTATCCTGTGTCCGCGTTTACACGCTTTACTTTCATCCGTGAAGAGCTGCTCATTCGCGTCATTTAAGTACCGGTCTTTCGCACAGTGTTGCAGTTTGCTAAAGACGGAGAGAAATGGTGAAGAACGCCAGGGATGTTAACCAAGCTTTGGCTCGGTTGCCTACCCTACACTTTGGGGAGGGGGGGGGGAATAAAAATAAAGGAGATATATAAAAAATAGAAAGTGATGAATCTATAGTCAGCTTGAGACTACAGTGCACGGTCACGCGATGTTCGTTCACAAGCGCTCGTGAAACCGGGTGGTCTTCAAGAAGCACAAGAGAGCATTCGTGGCCTTGCGCGTACGCGAGACCGTCGGCCAAGGTCGCAGGATCATCTTTCCTTTAAGTGATTTTTAATCCAGGTGAAAAAGCTTGGCTTCCCTACCACGTCGTTTAGTGTGGTATGTGATGGGCAGTAATGTGCTCAAGCGTCTCCTCACAGGTGCAAGGTGCGTGCCGCACTGCTGGCCATTCCAGTGAGACACGAATACGCATTCCTAAAGGCCACGCCCAACCACGCGCGACTCTGCGAAGTTTCATCAGTTTGCTGAAGTTTCTGTAATGTCATGGTCGTTGTCTGCTTTGTCGTACTATCAGAGTCGAATGTCACCCGAACAGCGGCAGGCCTTCGCGACAGTGTAGTGCGTGCTGTCCAGCTATATCACCGCGGACAGGCACGCGCAGAGCTGCCGAACAGTGATGAGCTGCCGAACAGCTGCCGAAAACTGATGACTGAACGGCATACACTACACTGTCGCGAAGGCCTGCCGCTGTTCGGGTTGACGCTGATAGTACGTTCGGCCCAGATAACGGAATCGCATGTTGTTGTTAGTATGTTCCTAAGCTGAATCGGCGTCTTAGACCGTTGATGAGCCTCTTAGTGAAAGTGGCAGCGAATTGAAGGGCGTGACTGATTTGCACCTCTTTCGTGACGTACTGTACAGCCGCACTTGCGTGAAGCAGAGAGTTTCGTGAAGAAGGAAAAAACACCAATGCATATTCGCGACCTCCGTGCTATACACGCTTCAATTGTTTGCTGTGCCTGTGGATAATCCAAACATCGTGCTGTTTTTGTCGTTTTTGCCCAGCACTGTGTTAGTTTTCGAACTTCTCAAACACCGAAAACTAACGGAAACGTCACTTCTTAAGCGAGAAAATTGCATATTGCGACTGGTTCCGTTCGCTGCTTGCCGACTTGATTAATCATCTTGGTAGATTGCTGTATTTTTATTTATTTATTTATTTATTTATTTTATCGAGAAAGTACCATAAAGTCTTATAGCCAGTAACAGCGCATGCCTCTATTCAATTGGTTTTTCTGCTTCAGTATCGAAAAACAACACTTTTGTTATCGTCTGCTTATTCCACTTCGTGCATGCTCTTACATAAGCTGAACAAGTTTAGTGATAAAACGCGTCTCCGAGAATATTACTGAGAAACTTGCTCGAAAGCTCCCATTATAATATTGTACTAACAACACAGCAGGCGTTGTAAGGCGCCATTAAGCAGCCTCTATCAATGAGACGAGCTTGCTTGTCTTATTTACAATTTTGAGCATATTTATTTTCCCAATGTCATCCGACATTTCGTCACTTATTATTGTACGTTACCGCTACCCTGCTTTAATAGAAACATGAACGGAAAGGCAACCGAAACGCGCAGAATTGCCCTCTTACCGGAATGTGTACCTTCCTATACACCGTCTCTATCGGTGCAGTGATCTCAATTGCGTCCATCTTGGATGCACAGTCGTGCCCGTGCCTCCTGTAGTGTTCAGGAGGCAGGCACGTTGTTAGTCACGTGTGTAAGGATTCTCCCTTTGTTCGGCATTGTGCGAACAATAGCAACCTCGGCCGCTTTCCTCCGCCGCCCCCGTTGTACTTATCGCACACGCCTAATCGGAGAGGGCAAGGTCCAAGGCCTTTTGCGCTGCTCACTAGACTCGGTATTTCCAGTCTGTTCGACACCTGCTTCGATCGCCACTTGGCACGCACGTCCAATGTCAACACAAGCGAGTCCATTGCTGCCGTCTTCGTTGGGCGAGCAGTTCCCCGCCGCGGTGGTCTAGTGGCTACTCGGCTGCTGACCCGCAGGTCGCGGGATCTGATTCCGGCTGCGGCGGCTGCATTTCCGATGGAGGTGGAAATGATGTAGGCCCGTGTGCTCACATTTGGGTACACGTTAAAGAACCCCAGGTGGTCTAAACTTCCGGAGCTTTCCACTGCGGCGTCTCTCATAGTCATATGGTGGCTTTGTCACGTTAAACCCCACAAATCAATCAATCAATCAATTAGAAGCACCTGTTTGCCTCTCTCCAGAGCCGGTGTACCGTAATGATTCTTTTGCGATTCTGTTCCTTTGATATCATATCGAGCACTGATCTGACCATTGCCGATGTGTGAAAACGGATGGCACTGGAGTGGAATCGTTACGTTCTGCCAGCTGATATTGGCCCATTGGTATGCTGTATATAGACTTGCAGGGCTTAAAGAACCCCAAAATTTCCGGAGCCCTCCACTACGGCGTCTCTCATAATCATATAGTGGTTTTGGGACGTTAAACCCCACATATCAATCAATCAATCTCATAATCATATGGTGGTTTTGGGACGTTAAACCCCTCATACCAATACCCGCAGGTCGCACGTGCGTTGATGCGCTGCCTTGTTAACTTTAGCGATGTCTATGGAAAATGCCTGTTCTATATGTAGTGCGTGTTCTTTTTTTTTTCACTCCACTGAGTTTTCGAGTGGTGAAGATGGAGTTTTGGTGCAGTATTTTTGGATGTTTCATGTTATTGTTCGGCTGATTTTGAGCAGCGTGATTGATTTGTGTGATTTGAAATCGGATGTTACAAAGTACGAGTCATGGTTGTTTTTCTGATTTGATTCCCCACCATGACGGACGCAGTTTGAAGGGGACAAAATGAAAAAAAACAAAACTCCCGCGTACTTAGATCTGTTTGCACGTCAAGGAAATTACACGAATAATCACAGGATGAGACGGCGACTGTGGTTTAGTCCGCGCACGACCATGAGGTGGCAGAGTGCCAACGAATCGCGTCACAAGCATTTCGTCTGCGTCATTTCTGCTTGTGGCGTGACTTGGAGGCACTGCAGACCCGTCAGGCTCATCCGCCGGCTAAATCTGCAATGCATCCCGTTATCCCAATCAGGCGTCTGACCTCTGCTGTCTTTTTTGTTTGTCTTCGTTTAAAAGTTGAAAGCTATTAAAACCAAATGATTCGATAAGGTGGTATCTTCTGGCGCTCCATGTGGAGTACTGAGCCGATATATGAAGAATAAGCGAAGCAAGCCGTTTCTTTCTGTCGCATGATTGGTCCGAACTGCTCGTTTGCTTACGCAAACGTTATTCTAGCCAATTGCAGAAGGGCAAGTGAATGGTTGGACTTTCTCAAGCAACTGGTTTCGCACTTGCGAAACGCCGCAGGCACCATTTTTAGGGTATGTTGTATGTAGGCTTTTTCTCAAAATCTATAATATATCGGGGTCCACTGCACTCTGTGCGGGCACGACTGTGAGAAAAGTTTGATATTCTTGGTGGCGGCCGTTTCATCCGGCCGGAATTTCATAATTCCTTCGAGCCAGCTCTGTCAGGTTTTGCAGACGCCCATTAAACCTAACAAATTTCGCTTTTACGTACATTACGGCATGAATTTTGCCCACTTTGCTCGAATTCTCACAAGTTCAGAGATGAAGTGTTCAGCAAAATGCAGGGACGTTCTAGTATATAGTACCTCAGTGCGCAAAATGGTGTTAGGTAAAAAAAAAAAAAGTAACTGGAACAGCAGTTCATTATACCTCATGTTTCATGGCGTAAAAGTGCCTAGAGTATGCGTGCCTCATTTGCAAGTTGTATTCTTATTTAATTTTGATGTTTCTGCTATTGCTACGGGACTAAACACCATCTATCGTTTCTTAGATGTCTCTCTAGTTAACTCTGTTATGGTATTATGCACTTGGGGAACTTACTGCAAGACACTTGAAAAAAAAGGTTCAAGAAATAACGTAATATATATATATATATATATATATATATATATATATATATATATATATATATATATATATATATATATATATAGTGTCCACACCACGATATGATGATTAGGCATGCTGCACTGGGAGTCTGTGAATTGATATTGACCCCCTGGATTTCCTTGATGTGTGCATGATTGTGAGTATACGGGTGTTTTGGTATTTTGCTCCCTTTTAAATCCAACTGCCGTGCCCGCGAGAATTGAAGCCGCGGTCTCGAGCTCAGAAGTGCGACACCTTCCGCTGAGCTTCCGCGGCCGGTAAGCGTGCACTGATTGGGGACTGGCTGTGACGCAGTATCGCAAAGACCGTGCTCATTGTACAGGCGAGCTCTCGTTGTTTGACGCTGTTGGCGGCTGCGCGATGCAGCTTTCTTTTTGCCTCCTGGTCTGATCAGCGAACTTTCCAAGGCGATTCATTTCTGCGGCTATAGTACATGCTTTTTTTTGTTAGAATATACTGGTTGTGGTACTGAAGTGCCTTCAAAAGCGACTGAGGGTGCCCCAGTTTAATGTCAAATCCAAGTGGTCCTTCTGCTCGAGTGTGCTTGTTCCGGAGCATGTCGACGTCGTCGTCTCTCGTATCGGCCGCGTTTGAAAGCTTTGGGAGCATGGCGGCATTTCTGTGCCTCGCTTGAAGCTCAAAAGGGAGCTTCCGGTTAGCCATTGTAAAGCGTGGAGAGCAGCTGACGTGGATGACCCCCTTCCCCATTTGAATTTGCCTTTCCGCCTCGCTAATTGCGCGCAACGCCAGCGAGAATCTTGACGTGCTCCCTACTCGTGTAGTCAGAAAGCAGCCTGCCCTAGCGCCAGCCTTGGCGTTGGGGCGCATCGATAGTGCCGATCGAGCTCACTCAGCTTGAAACGATCTCTCCCACCCTCTCTCTCGCTAGGTACACATCACGTGCTGGCTGTACCCGCCACTTTCCGCTACTTCAGCGAGTCCTTTGTGCTGGCTGCGTCGTTTCCAATGTTTTCGTTGGGCGTATACGATAAGCCACTCGAGTGGTTATATCGGCTAAGAGAGATTGGTGTTTGTGTCCTTAGAACAATGGGACACTACACGCCCCCGGATCGTGACGTTTCGATGTATACCTTTTGATTCGGCTTCTCGCTGGAACGCTTTATCAGCTACTTTGTTCAAGTCACTGGAGCATTGTGCAGTTACAGGGCGTGGGTTTTGAGTGAAGAGGGGGCAGACTAGACAAGCGCCTGTCTCATCTCCCTTCTTCGTCGTCCGCTCGTTTTGGCGCTTTATATAGCGAATTCCGTGTACTGCTGCCCCCCCCCTCTCAATCTTTATCACGAATACATTCGAACTGTTCACTGTCGGCTATGAGAAATAAAAAAATATAGGAAGCTCCACTTCAGATTTCTCGCATTTACTTTTATCGTAGACTCGTATCTAACGGGATGTCACGCAAGCTTTGTGTGCCAGCAGGCGGCACTGATTGTGCGATAGGAGCTTTTGAAATAGCGTCTTCGAACGGCTTTGCAAATTTTACGCTTTTTGTGTTCTTTGGTACTCATTGCGCCTGTTGACACGTCAGGCCAATAAGGACCTTTCAGGTCCCGATTTATAGCTGACAAATTGGTGAAACTCTCATGCCTCTGTTTCCTATACGCTGCATACCACAGGAGCACTTTATTGTATACAGCCGCGTGATTTTTTTTTTCCTTCTCTGGCTTGTTTATTCCATCCCCTTTACTCCTAAAAATTGTTTTTTTTTCTGAAATTCTAGTGGGGCGTGTGAAGACACTTATTCAGCGCATCATATATACGCCGCGCCGGATGAACCGAAATACCAGTTTGATCCGGCGGACGCGGCGGTAGCATTCTGGCGGAAGCCTAATGCTGGAGACCCGTGTATACAGCCGCGGCCACCCACGTCTGTGTAGAGCATGCGACGAGCCGGCTTCGCTCTGCAGGCTGAAAACTCGAGGCATTTTCGTGTTCTGATGTGGTCGGCCTGACAGCTAGGCCACACACGCTTCCGATTCCGCACTTCAGAGCCCGAAACTGCCTCGAGGTTTCGCCCCGCGGAGCGAAAACAAAAAACCGGCTCCTCGCACTCGCAGACGTGGCCGCGGCTGTATACATGTGCTATAGTAGTGCACATTAAAGGAACCCAGGTAATCTAAAATATTTGGAGTGCTCCAATACGGCGAGCCCAGGTCAACCGTCACGGTGGTCCAGTCCATGGTTATGCCGGCGCAGGCCGCGGGATCGAATCCCGGCCCCGGCGGCTGCATTTCCGATGGAGGCGAAAATGCTTGAGGCCCGTGTGCTCAGATTTGGGTGCACGTTAAAGAAGCCCAGGTGGTCGAAATTTCCGGAGCCCTCCACTACGGCGTCTCTCATAACCATATACGGTGGTTTTGAGAGGTTAAATTTTACATTATTATTATTAGCTGTTTCGGTATTTTGATTTTGTGACGATAAGTTGGGCGTCAGTGCAAAGCTGCGCGGCGCGAGTGCTCGGTTTTCGCATCACCGTGGTGAACTTTGCGTCGACAGCTTCCCCGCTTGCTGACGCAAACGCTGCGCCGAACATATAAAAAGCCCTGAAGTGTCCGCCATAGCCTTCCACACACGCACGCAGTCGACCGACGCCCGCCCAAGCCTGCTGTGTGCGAGAGACTCCTTGGGGCAGTCTCTCTTTCGTCCTCGTTCGCTCTGTCGGTTGCGACGCTCAACGCAGGAACGCGGCTGCTCAAGACCTGCGCTCTAAAAAGAAGCACTGCTTTCAATAAAGGCAGTTGTTTAACATTCGGCGGTGAAAATTATTCGTTCAAGCGGAATTTTTCCAGGGTCTGATGGGAAGGCTACATACGTTTTAGTACGTGGGCCTTTTACTGATTCGTTCAACATACCGCCGAAATGCAGTGTATGCAAAGCATATATATTAGTACAATGCTACTCCTTCAACACTCCTAGTATAAAATGACATTAGTACTTGGTATAAAAGTGTTTGCTGTTGTAGTGCTCTGTATTGATTAATTGTTGCTATATAGTGAAAAATTCGGCGGATCCCATTTACCTTGGGAATCGATGCCATGCGAAACATGCGTATACGAAAGGTGACGGTGGTGTAATATTATTGTTCAAAACGTTATAAAATGTCGCTAAACGTACGTACAAATGCTTAGCGCTCAGACATGCATGTTGAACAGTTGCCTGTTTTATATAACCAGTTTACAGTTGCGTCAACAGCAAACCGACTTCAGTGGACGGCTCTTGACTACAGTTGATTGTAACCCGGCGTCGCGCCTGTATCGTTGCTGTATATACGTAATGTTTATAAAATTAGGTGGGCAGCCACCGTTGACGTTTCACCAACATGCATAGGTTCTTTTTCCAAAGCGTGTCCGAGACCTGCTGTGGCTGTGGTAGAATACTTTATTTCCACGCAGAATGCTTGGCTTCGATTTTGTCTTGGGCCATATCATTTATTATTAAGCGTGAACCATTTATTCGCGTGCTGCAAGCACTTTTGGCGTCTGTGTCTGTCTGTCTGTCTGTCTGTCTGTCTGTCAACACTCGCTGGTCAAGACGTAAATAGTGTCACAATCCCGTCGCGTACGTGCGTCGTCAAACACTTCCCGTCAGACAGCGGCACATACCCGCGGGTGGGTATGTGCCGCTGGTATGCGAGTATGTGCCACAGGAGATTGACACTTAGTATCCACCCAGGAACGACGAGAACGCATATGGGCAATTTTTGACGCGTGAGTGTTAAGAAAACCCTGACATAGGCAGCGTTGACCCAACGAATGCAAACAATAAATGTCAGGGTCCCAGCAGGAATCGAACCCAATCATTCTGCGTGGCAATCAAGCATTCTACCACAGAGCCTCGCCAGCGCACCAGTGATTCGTGTCAGCTTATCGCTTCTGGTGTTGCGAATACTCATGTTCCTGTCGGCATCGTTGCGCAAGTACAAAGAACTGCTATAGAAACATCTGCAATTCAACATATGCCTGTGCGTGCGAGATTCGTACATACATTAGCGTGATTTCTTAATGTGTCGCTCAATAAGAAAAAAATTAAAACGTGGTCACCTTCCATCCGCATGCTTCGCATAACGTCGATTGCCAAGGTACGTGGGATCTGCCGAATTTTTTCGCATATAGGGTCAACGCTGCCCTCGATAGTTTTAAGGGTGCAGCACATTTTTGGGTCTATACTTGTTCGTTGTTGTGTGCTGTCCGTGCTCACGGTGACGATGATGATGACGACGATGGAGAATAAACGCGATCGGGACCGCACACATTCTCTTTCTGCCATTGGTGAAAAGGAACGTGCTCACACCCGCGAAAGGCGAGAGCGCGGCATGCGGCGGCTCAAAGGCAAAATATTTATTGTTTATACTGCACACTCCCGTTGGTTGGTTGCGAAACTTTATTGAGGTCCTGCAAGGCGCGCGTCAGCGCGCAGCGGGTGACTCCCACGTCGGGACCGTTAGGCCAAGCCTGTTGGCCGCTCCGCGGGCCTGCTGGACGGCCCAAAGTTGGTCGGCCAGGAGGGAGCTGTGTAGGGCCGGCACACTCCCGTTGTCACTAATGGCATGGCGGATTTACGTTAAGAGCGATCCCTATAGGTCTTCGCGCACCTGTCATGATTCACTTCGTGGAGATCCGTGGATTTTTCCTTAACGCTGTCGAATTTCAATTTGCAATGTCTGTTTTCGCCGTTCCTCGGTAGATGCGAACTGTCGAACCTTTGCGGTGCATGCCGCGGACTGGCATGTGCCACGTGTAAAGCGTTTGACGTCGTACGCAATGGGCTTTTTCACATTATTTATGTCATGGCTAGACACTTATAATCGTCAAACACCTTTATTCCCTAGTACCAATTTCGGTCTATGCCCCAAATTGAAGGGATCATGAGATAGATAAAACCACCTTATGATCATGAGAGACGCCGTAGTGGAGGGCTCCGGAAGTTTTAACGTGCACATAAATCTGAGCACACGGGCCTACAACATCTCCGCCTCCATCGGAAATGCAGCCGCCGCAGCCGGGATTTGATCCCACGACCTGCGGGTCAGCAGCCGAGTACCTTAGCCACTAGACCACCGCGGCGGGGCGAGGGGATCATGAGAGCATTTAGGCGTAGGCGGCTAGATAGATGTTATAGAGAAACGCTCAAAGTGTCTGCAGTACGCAAAGAAATACTTCGCATTTAAAACTTATTGATTCGGCCAGATTATGTTGCCTTTAAATGAAAACAAAATCGGCTAGGGCAAAAAAATCTACACCAATGGCCCCGGTTTTGTTCAATTGGTTAAACCGGTTAAAGAAAACAAACTACGAAGGCAGATGTTTGTGTGTGATTCTTTACATTAATATTTATTTTTGCTGAAAGATTCCACTAAAGAAATGACCAACAGGTTATCTTCTTTGACCCCGTGTTGCAGCTGCCACATCTACCTGCCGTGTCTTCGCTACGCTATATACATGTGAAAACTGCCTTTTATATACTATAGAAACGCTTCATGAAGTGCTGTAGGGCGACTTGCTGGCAGGGTGGCTGTCGCGCTTCTGGTCGTATATCCTCGCCTCACTAATGTAAAACGTCACATATAGTGTGGCCTTCGCCGTTGGCGTACTATGCCCCGCTGTATAATCTGTGCTTCACTATTGATCTGCGTAATTTTTTAATTGATTGCCTCTATCGTGTAGTTATTTTGAGAACGTCACCCGTCTTGCTGCTTTACTGGGAGTGCACGCGAAGTTCACGGTGGCTCTTTTTCGCGCCGCAAATGCCGTCCTGGCCGTCAACGCCCCTGGCAGGCGATTGTGGTGCGGGGACCAGATTGCCCGCACGTGCCGCCCATCAGCATAGCATATGCGGAAACCCCGTCGCCAGAGATTGCGTCCGTATAAATTGCCTGTATGACCACGCTTTTCATCTTCCGCACCGAAGGTACATCGTTCACGAAACTGCGCCATGACGCAATGTGACGCGTAGGAGAAATGAACTGTTCAACTATTGGAAGACAGTCTGATGGTATATTCGCGTTGAAAATGATATGACCTGCTAAAAACAAAGGGGGGGGGGGGGGGGGGAATACGCTATACGCTGCAATAACTGTGCTGCCGATGGGCCCAGCCGGAGACTACTTCTGAGCAACCTTTTCCGCGGTTGCTGATGTCCCACCGTCAACATTCTTCCGTTCTTGCGTTCATGAAGTTTTGCCGTACACAGCTCATGAAAACCGTTCGCGTGGCCGCCACCTATCATCTAACGTCCATGTCGCATCTAAAGTCAATCGACGGAATATATTAAGTATACTAGTGTGACCCATTCCTGCGGGATGTGTTCGCAACATCGCCAAGCTTTGGTTAACGCTTTCGATTGTCGGAAAACGAGAACATATATATATATATATATATATATATATATATATATATATATATATATATATATATATATATATATATATATATATATATATATATATATATATATATTCAGGTATAACTTCAGAAGGCAGGGGTATTTCAACCTCAAAGGCGGTTCCAAACAAGCCTGCGCCAATGGATGCTCCGGCACCTGATTGACGCCTTGCACCGGACGCTTCACGACATCGAGTGCACTTTTCTGATGGGACACTTCATTCACGGGTGCCTCTCCACCATCGATAATTTCCCTTAAAACAACCGCAGGTGTGAATGCGCACCTCGACACTGCGCATGCCGCTTCTCATCTGTGCGTCGGACATGCTTTATCGTCATCATCATCATCATCAGCCTGACTACGTCCACTGCAGGCCAAAGGCCTCTCCCATGTTCCGCCAGTTAACCCGGTCTGAACATGCGTTATATATGAATGTAAACATTCGACAGATGTCTCTCTATTTGGGTATGTATAAACTGGAAAACAATTTAAACTCCAACCAATAGGTACGGTAAGATGCGTAAACCTGACGTTTCGGAACCGACTTGGTTTCTTCCTCAGCGGGGACTGGGGCTACGTTGCAGCGGCGTCTTCAAAGCACTCGCGGGGTGGTTAACGACCCTTTCTCTCTGTCTCTCTCTTTTCCGTTTTGCCGCGGAGCGTAGTCAGTGTGCGTACACCGGGGGTAGAGATCGGAGAGAACGGTTGATGTTTTCTGGCATATACAGCGAACGGCCCAAAACATCAACCAGAATCAGCTGTAAAAGCGTGCAAAATCAATTTTCGATATCATTGTGTCAATATCAATGTTGACGCCTCCGGCGCGGGACGCAATCGGTCGATTTTCACGTTTGACGAGGCGTGTAAGACATTCACCTTAAATTTACAGTAAAAACAATAACGAAGGTCAGGGAAAACACAGCATGAGTAAGCTACACAGCAGAGTGAAAGACCGAGAAACTACATTGCATGGCCAACCGAACAACGTGCTATAGTATACGACACCGTAATGATGAATTAACGCAAAACAAAGCACAAAAACGAGGCAAACGTCATATGAAGTGTTGCTTGATCCTCATCACTTGCTAATTTAAAGCACCGATTCATTCAAAGTGGCTTTTGATTTAATAAATTAGCCGGAAAGGTTGCATATGCGCTGTCAAAAGTTGCAACCACTGCACTTCCGCGACGCGTTAAAAAGCGCCATAATCGTTGAAGAACTCTGGATTGTACACGAATGTTCACTAGATGCTTCAGGAAAAAAAAAAAACATCCTTTTATAGCGGTGGAATATCTTACAGTGGAATCAGGATGTCGTCGAATTTTTAGCTTCAAGGCCTTATTTGACGCTAAATTTAACTGTTTTACCGCTTTTCCGAATTTTCTTGTAGCTAACATGACTCTGAAGACGTATTCAACCTTCTCGGCTACATTTAATACCAACGTTTCTCAGCCCTGGCGCGTGGCGTACAATTGCAGCGCCGTGGCCGCTCCGATGCCTGGATGGATGGATAGATGGATATGGCTGTATCCTTTAGATTGAGTGGTGGCTAGCGCCACCAAGCCGTAATACTTAATGAACCAAAAACTAGATTTATTTTTTTCTTTAAATAGTGAGGTTGAGGATTCGTACTTTGCAGTGAAGGGTTTAATTTTCACTCGTGCCTTGACTTTAGCCACCAATCAGATAACCTCCTTCTAGTTAATTCTAACCGCTTAAAGTCTTTTTTGCCCTCCCTGTCCCTAAACCCCACTGCTTTGAAAAACTCCGCGCCATCATCCTGAACGATAGGGTGAAGCCCTTTACAGAACATTATCAAGTGTTCGGCAGTTTCTTCTTCCTCTCCACACGCACTGCATACTGTGTCTACCCCTTCGTATTTGGCCTGATATGTCTTGGTTCGCAACACTCCCGTCCTGGCCTCAAACAGTAGAGAACTACCCCGAGTATTATCATAGATCCTTTCCTTGGCGATTTCCTGCTTAAAAGTTCGATAGATCTCTAGTTCGGACTTCTTAGTCTTGCCCATTCTCCACATGCCAGTCTCCGTTTCCTTCACTTTTTTCTTAACCGATAGTTCTTTTTGGTTTGACCACCTGCTGTTTTCTAAGTATCTACCAGTCGATTTTTTTGGTTCGCTTCCTCTATTTTGTATCGACATTCTTCATGTACAAGTAGCTGAATACTTCCATAGGCTCTATCGGTTGCTCTTGTCTCTGTATCAAACTTTCACCGAAGCTACATGACCAGTAAAAGTGTTGAAGGGCTCTGGTGTTTCTTTTCTCCGAAGTGATTTTTTCGAGCAGGGTCACTGATTTGTGTCAAGGGAGGGAGAACGATCTCGGAATATGATGTGGAAGACAGCTGTTGTGATAAAAGAAACTGCGCTGTCAAGAATGTCATCACGCTGGCCAGCGTGACAGGCAGACACTCGAAAGTCTGCTTGTGTTAATATGAATATATCTGGTCGCCACTATTTTCGTTTTTCGCACAATTTCAGCACACCTTTGGAATTGCTGCCTGACATATGCGCTATTACTATATTCTGAGATGTATTATTGCTCACGTTGCACGACCTGAGAAGTTCTGGATTGGCACGTTTTTTCCGTGAACCGAAAAACCATAGAGGAAAAAAAAAAAGGTTTCACTCCGGAACGAAATAATTTTGTTCCGGTCAAAAATATTTTTCCTCGTTTTGGGTTTTCGTTCCGTTCTGGCCACCGTGGTTCCGACGCACTCGTGAACTGTAGCAGCGACGTCATCCGTTCCTTGAGCAGAAACATTTTTCGTTATTGCTCTTCGTCGATCAGCTTGCCAAGCCGATTGAACTTTACGCATGCAGCGATGCAGGGAAACGTTTTATTCTTAGTGATACGACGTCGTGTCGTTGCGTGGGCATTCTCAGCTGCTGGTCCAGCTAAAGACCGCTGGAGAAGCGCTCCCTGGGGCTTGTGCGGGGAGCCTGCACGTTCAAGTCTCAGTATCATCATGATTTGACCTTGTCGAACGCGAAAGTTTACCATCGGCGTCCCGGCTTCAACTGTAGTTATGAAAAAAATAAAATCACGTAACGACGTCATGTGGCGTCACACATAGCCGACGTTTGTGGTGTCGTCGTTTGGTCAAAAGGTGCGGCCTTCGGCTTGCGAAGGCTTTAGGGACCCTGTCTGTTTTGTTGTCTCGTGTGTCGCGCTACGCGCATGCGTGGCTAATGTTCGAGCTTACGGAACAAGTCGAAAGCAGGCCAGAGTGATTATGTAAGTCGAGGCTTTTTTCCCGACTGATGCGCTGCGGCCTGCACTCAAGTGTAAGCTTACCGCAGCCAGTATCTAAAGGATTGCGAACAGTACAGCCGTGACCACGTCTGTGTACAGCACGTGAGGAGCCGGTTTTCGCTCTGTGCGCGCGAAACCTCGAGGCAGTTTTGAGGTCTCAAGTACTGTATAAGAAGCATGTGCAGCCTAGCTGTCAGGCTGTACGTGTTCATTAGTGTCGCTATAGCGGCCGTGTATAGTACAGAGTGCGCCTGTTATGCACTGCGGAGTACGCAGTGCCGAGGTCCGGCCACGTGGCCCATGAATTCTCGGTAGGTGCCCGAACAGAGATCAGGGCTGGTGTGTCGTCTCCCATCCAGGGTGCCTTCCATAATTCAGTGGCCGCCCGCGCTCCTGGTATGCGCGTCTGTCGGGAACTCGCCTCGTCTTTCTGTCGCGTGGTCTAAGGCTCCGTGGCCGACCGTGACTGAATTATTGAGTCGCGCCAAGCCAACACCACCAATCTAGGTGGTGTTGGCCAAGCGGGGCGCGCGTGCAACTTCATCCATAAGCAACGGCCGCCACAGTCCGGTATGCGCCCTGCTCCATCCCCGCGGCAGCGCAGCGTCTCTCTCGTTGTGGGCGGCGTAACGATTGCGGTCGATCGGCATGTCGGGACCTTATCAGGAGAAACTGCTTCGGCCGAGGTCCTCCTCTGGATGATAAAGATCATCGATTCCGAGCGCCAGTGTTCTTGCATCGATCGCGGCACGCGTATACTCGGAAATGGGCTGTCTTTTTTTCCTGCCCCATGTTGGCCCTCCTCCTCGTAGTTGTGTGTGTTCTCCTTGCAGCGCCTCCATCTTCATTTTGTCCTCTCTGTCGCGCGCGCGTCGCTTGGAATGTCTGTCCCTCTGGCTAGGTTCCTTACACGTGTTTTCCGTAACAGCGCGCGTTGCTTGGCAGTGAAGTGTTTTTTGTTATTATTAATATTGTCTGATATTTTGGAACTACTTTGAAATGTTTAGTTTCTGTTCAGATCTGACGAGGTTGATGACTTTCTGTGGGATCTATTAAATAATATGCTTCCAAACTTCTAGACTGTTGAGCGAATAGTGATCCCTGATATTTTTTTTTTACCATTACTATTCTTATGACAGCATAACTTCGGGTATTGTTATGGAACGTGGCAAAAAAACAAAACAAAGAACTGCTTGCTGTTGGGCTTTAGTTTGGCCAATCGTGAATATATAGTTCTACGCCCTTACAGTTATCAAAAACCCATTTACTGTGTGTCGCGATATATATATATATATATATATATATATATATATATATATATATATATATATATATATATATATATATATATTGTGTGCGTGTGTGTGTGTACGCGCACGCCTGTATTTGTTGAAAGCTCAAATGTGGCCTCATTCGTTCTAAGAGCGTATGTATTTTTTCTTGTCGCCGAGTTTCGTGTAATAGATGTTCCACTTCGTTGTGGAGTAGTGCAAGCAATAGCATAAACAACGTATTTGTTGTATTTGTATTTTTTAAAAGCAGTCAATCGTTGTATTCCGTTATTATATCTTTCTTTGTTTGGCCCTTCGTTTGTATCGTAATATATCGTATTTCCACACTGCTTAAATTCGTTTGGCTATTGCATAAACTTGAGAAGATCACAATAACGCACCGGTTAACAGTGAAGGTGATTACTGTGCTCCTTCTGAAAGGTTGTGGCGCAGCCTGCCATTACATTTTTTGCGAGTCACGAAGTTTTCACGGCATGGAAATCAGGTTTGTACCGGCATCATCAATATCCTTCGCGTTTGTGTGCTGCAAGGACTTCCCTCGTACGCTTTCATGCACTGCTCACCGCGCATATGACTTGCTAAGCATTTACTCGGCGCGGTTGCCGAAAACGGGACGTGGCACCGTGTTTGTGCGCATCTCACAACCGAAAAAAAAGAAAAGGACAGAGAGGGGGAGAGAGAGAGAGAGAGAGGCAGCCGACGAGGTACGTGGAAGAGCCGTGACCGATATTGGGAGCGCATGAAAGGCCCCACGCCGGGTTGCAGAATAGCGTACGCGGTGAGTGACAAGGTCGCACGGAAGCCGGGGCAATCGCGCCTGCGACGCGGCTGACAACGGCATTCGGAGAGGCACAATGAGATTGTTTTGTCCGGGGATGAAGATTCGCACTGCGTGACCCAACAGGTCCTTCCTCCGGACAAAGCTCGGTTGGTATCTTTGCAGGCGGGGCCTCGACTCTAAGCGCAGTGCGGCCTGCTGGCGCCGAGGGTGTCTTCGGGACGCCGTCGGGGCACACCCGTGCGGTCGCCCGCTTTGCCTGCTGCACACGCGGCGGCAAAGTGGGCACGGTTGTGACCGGACGCTTTTCCACTTGGCCTGTGTGCTTTCATTCGCCCCGAGATCGGGCCACAGGCGGCAGCACCGTCACCGCGCTAGAGTAGATGGACGGCTGGCGGCGCCTATTAAAGTACACATGTAGCGGCGCTTTTGTGTGTGTGTGTGTGTGTGTGTGTGTGTGTGGTGTGAGCTGATTGTCGGCGAATAAAGTGCGTCGACTGCAAGCCTATACGCGTAATAATATGTCGCCTATTGACGAATTGATGCCGGAAGCTCGCCGAACGTTACTATTACTTGTGAGAGAAACGCGAGCTGCCACTGAAAGGGATGTCCGCGCTCTCCGCGACTGTCTGCGTTTTCGCTCTATGCCACCTTTCTTGTATCTTTATTTGGAAGTGTCGAGCTTTTGTCCCGCCTATACTGCGCACTACTTTAGTGCGACTAAATTCATTCTCTGCTTTATGCATGCTGGTCTAGGATGCTAAAAAAAAAACTAGAAAGAATTCTCAGATTCTTGGGTGATGATCGAAAATAACCGCGAACATGCATCCGCGTTTTTTTTTATTCAATTCTCCATAAAGGTAACGTATGATTGTTGACAAGTTTATTTAAGAACGCGTGGCTGACAGCACTTCAGCGTGGTTGTTCTTGCTCCAATAACAGTGTGAAAAGTTAATAGTTCAGCACGCAGTTTTCTTCGATCGATTATCTGCATGACAGTGGTGGAACAAAAGTTTTGTTATTTGATGGGACCAGCTTCTTTTTTTTTTTCACGCGAATAATGTCTTCCGTCAGTATATAACAACGCCAGAAAAGCGCTCAACATAATGTAAAAATAATGAAGACGTTTTGCGTGAAATTTTACTTCACAAATGTGATGCTCGCTGTCTGGATTAATTTTGACCATCTGGATTTTTCGAAGCGAACCAATTTCTACGCAGACGGGTGTGTCCTTATAAAACACGTTGGCGGACACAGCCCCGCCGCGATAATCTATAGTGGCTAAGGTTCTCGGCTGCTAAACCGCAGGTCGCGGGATTGAATCCCGGCTGCGGCGGCTGCATTTTCGATGGAGGCGGAAATGCTGAAAGCCCGTGTGCTCAGATTTGGGTGCACGTTAAAGAACCCCAGGTGGTCGAAATTTCCGGAGCCCTCCACCACGGCGTCTTTCATAATCATATATGGTGGTTTTGGGACATTGAACCCCACATAACAATCTATCAACGTTGGTGGGCACCAATTGTGAGCAAAGCGCTTACTCACAGTTTTTGTCTGTATAAATTGCACCCAATGTTAAAATTGTGCGCGGCGACTCAAGTGTAATCACCTTCGTGTCATTCCATTTTCTGGTCTTTTTGAACACGGTAACGCTAAATCTGAAAAGCATGCGTGTGGTATACGCTACGAGTCTCTTAACGTACTGTGCATTGTTGCGACCGGCCTTTGGGGCGATGGCGACTCTGGAGGAACCGTGTAGAGGCTGGAGGAGTGCAAATTTAACAGAGGGTTCATTTACATTCCGTGCATGGCGAGTCCTCTCGAATGATGAGCTGGGTGACTCATTATGAAGCGTGCGTTCTCCCCAGGTCCCTAGATAGGGGAATGGGGGCAGATTTACACTGTCCAGTCACACGTCACATAGAACTTGCGATTGGGACGCCCACATCCGCCCGGGTAAACGTCCACTATGGAGGCGTGGTCACTGCACTGCAGTGTCGCACATAAGTGGCTCTTCCTTGTGTGAGTGCCGCTTGGTGGGGGGGGTCTCACACTCAGACTATAGGTTGCATATAAAGGGACCGCCGAACTGCTCGATCAATTAGCGGGTTGACTTGTCGTCCAAGGAAGATGTTGCGTCCGCGCAAACCATTGTGGTCGTCTGGGCGGGGGGGGGGGGGGGGGGGGATTGTTTGCGGCAACTGACGGCCCGGCGCCTCGCTTTCCGGCTTGTAAAGACAATACACGGTGAACATCGGGCCGACAACCCTTCGGTGCTTCGGTGACTTGCCCCGCCGTGATGGTCTAGCGGCTAAGGTACTCGGCTGCTGATGAAGGTGGAAATGTTGTAGGCCCGTGTGCTCAGATTTGGGTGCACGTTAACGAAACCCCAGGTGGTCGAAATTTCCAGAGTCCTCCACTACGGCGTCTCTCATAATCATATGGTGGTTTTGGGACGTTAAACCACACATATCAATCAATCGGCCCTTCGGCGACTTGTTTGGCGAATAAAGTACGCTACTCTTTCGTCGGCCCAGACGCTGGTCGTAACAGCATGTGCATTTCGATTCCGTTATAGACGCGCTAAGTTTACTACAACCGGTGCGGGGCATACAAACGGTGCGGGGTATATTGCGCGCTGCGCATTTGCATTTCGTTTCCGCAATCCCGCTATGTCCGCTAAACTATAACTGTCTGCCTCTTCGCTGGGACGCAGAAGTTTAAGCCAGCTGTGTGTCACGCGGCAGTACACAATAGCGGCATCGAGTGCCCTCCTCGCGTTATGAGCAGGTTTTCCGTGTTGTTTCGCCATTACTCTGCTCTTGTCATCGTTTCTGTTTTGTTTTTTCTCTCTACGCGTGTTATGGTTGATGCGGCCTCCGCCTATATGCCCTTTTGGTTCTGATCCTAATCGCGCTAGCCTTCAACGCATTTTGAGAACTGTATTTCATCGTTTCAGATATTCGAAGCCGTATAGGGTTCATGCGAGTATAGCCGAGCGATTGAAATCCACGAATCCTGCGACTTTAAACTTGCACACTGCTGTGTGAGCCGCATCTTAGAGCTGTATATACGCACCGATAACTTCTGGTGGGGAGATTTAGAATACCGCTTGCAAGCGCTGCGGGCGCCATTAGAGTTTTGCGAATGGCGTTTGCCCTGCTGCAAACCGCAACGCACGATCGCAGCGACACCGTAGTCTTGAAACCAGCGCTTGCGGGCCACATGCGGGCCGCGAACGACGCCTGCGCAGTGGCAGCGACCGCACCGCAAGGGCTCGCGGTGCGCTATTCTAAAGCTCCCTGGTGACATCCCGAGTGGCTGCGTGATGCATTTTCACCCATCCCCTGTTGGCGTATGTAGCTGATGACGCTTCCTATTATACCGGAAATCAATGATATTGATAAGAAGTATCACTACCAGGAAAAACAAGGGAAACGCGGGTAGAGAAGGAAGACGACGTTGCCTCCACTGCGATCCCCCTGAGTGGGTACGAGCCATGGCGGTGGAGATCATCATCATTATACGGTGATCGCGGACTCTGGGCCCATTAAAAACCCCCATTAATTTACCTTGCCTTGTGTAACAATGTCTAGCTATAACGAAAAAAAAACTCGTGACGTTAAGTGTGGATTTCGATGAACTGAAGCGATATTCCTTCATCATAACCCACACGGAGATCCTTATCGACTGTTCTTGCGTAAGTTTCTCGTTTTCAATGTCGCGACGCGCTGCGTGAGTTTTTTTTTTTTTAGGTTGCCCTGTGACATCAATACACTTTGCACGAAATTGTGCAGTTGTGTTTCATCCATAAAGTCCACAAGGAGCCTATGATGCGAATCTTGCGGCCACTGTAAGCCAGGCAGAAAACACAGGAAGCCACACTGACTACTATACATTACGGCTTGCATTCGTGTATTTGCGATTATCATGGATATTCCTGGGGGAAAATAAGCTTTTACCTATATAATTGCGCATGTTTCGATTTTTTTTCCTCGATCTGAAAAAAAAAAATCGTTGGTGCTCCTGTGTGAGTTTCAAAGCGCGGTAGTCAGTCGATCAGTTCATGATTTGCCTACACTGTTCGGTTGACTTGCTAATAATATTAGCTAATAATATTAGTCGTAGTGATGCCGACAACCTTCACTCATCTAGCCATTTAAGTAAACAAAGAGTGCCGGTCGCTTATGCGTCTCGTCTGAGGCCATGTTTTTAGGCCCACCCATTCTACAAACTCCACGTAGCGGAAACGTTCTTGATCAATTTTAATTTATTTCTGCCGGGGCCTTCTCCAGGAAACGGACGGGAAGAACAGCATCCGTGTAACGGAAAAACGGCGCGGAAGTCTGCAGGCAGGTAGAAATACACACGTGGCACGCGCAACACTTTATTTTTGTTTTATCTGTGTATCCCGCGCGGTTTTCGTATTCCCGTGTATTGCCGACTTGTGCAAGACTCTACCTTAGTCGGGCCTTATCGATCGATTCGCCAGCGACGACTTTCTGGCTGCGGCCACCCAGCAACAGATGTGTCGTGGGCTGTGATGAAAGAAAACCACTCCACATGTGCCAAGGACACGCTCGCTGCATGTATAAATACACGTGCAAGAGAATAACTTTCGGGTCGCATTACTGTTAGCAGCTGTGGTGTTCGCATGATTGGCTCAGTGTGACTGTCAGTATAGTGTAACATATCGAAACTTTGTGTGCTATCGTATACAGCGTATACTGCATCGACCTTCCAAAATTAAATTTAAAAAGCAGAATTCTGACCACACGACTTTCGTGGCGGCAGGCGTCATTTCACCTATTCTCCTCGTTCGACATTTCGACCCGATGAATGTGAGCTACGATGCCTGGGTGATTAAAGCATGCGTGTAGCATTTTCCAGCCTAATTAAGGAGGAGCCGTCTGGCTATAGGCTGCTTAAGCAGCCCTTGCCCTATAGCAGTCAGGATATACTTCAGCTCATTTCTGCTCCGATTCGGGAATGGTTGGGCGAAACATTTAAGTTTCATTTCTTCGTATGTATGTAAATAGTCGCCTCCCATTTATTTCATCCTCTTCGTCTGTTTCTGTCATTTTATTACCCTTTTTAGCTATACCACTGCGGTATTAGAGCATTCGTTTGTCGTGCATTTCGGGTTACCAGATGAGTATTCGCGACGCTGGTAGCGTCATCTGGCTACGTAGGTCTTAACTAGAGACACACACTACGTATATTGCAGTGGCTTACACATTTTGCATAACAGCTGTAATCGCACGGAATTTGGTATATTCATGATCGAATTTCGACGCCTGTATTGAAGCCAGGCGCGCACGAAAGGGGGCCGCTACGCCAGGCCGTAACTTTCGTGACGAAGAAGTGACGAACTTGGAATGAATGTGCGTCGTGGCAGTGTACTTTCGGGTACCGCATTTTAGTGGCTGAAAAAGTAGAAGGATGCTTGAGCCTTGCCTTCAGCCCTGCCGCGGTGGTCTACTGGCTAAGGTACTCGGCTGCTGACCCGCAGGTCGCGGGTTCGTATCCCGGCTGCGGCGGCTGCATTCCCGATGGGAGGCGGGATTGGTGTAAGCCCGTGTGCTCAGATCTGGGTGCACGCGTTAAAGAACCCCAGGTGGTCCAAATTTCCGGAGCCCTCCGCTACGACGTCTCTCATAATCATATGGTGGTTTTGGGACGTAAAACCCCACAAATCAATCAATGCTTCGTCTAGCCCTCGCATCACTGCATGCTTGCTCCGAGACACGCATCGGCGTTTTGTAAAGAACTACCAGGTCGCTCCATTTGATGCTTCGGGCTTTTGTGCATCACACGCCGGTTTCTTCGTAACACAGAAAAGATTATGACGACCTGGGGCTTCGCTGGACGAGAATCGTCGGCATGCGGGAAGTGAAGCGGCACACATCGAGCCCTCCTAAAAGAACGGAATGAAGGCCTTGCGTCAACGTGGCTCACTTCTTGGCCATCCCAGCCGCATGTACGTTCACGCTGGCATTCATAAAGGTATGGCTTCTCGCGGAAACCATCACTCCTCTCTCCCGCCATTTTGTCTCGTCGCAAACGACAAGTGAAATGAATGGGGCGCCAGGGAAGCCCCAACGAACGAGTTCTAGGAAAACAGGCGGGAAAATCCGAAAAGAAAAAAACCACAAAGAAGAGCATTTTATTTCGCCTCACAAACTGTTCGCTTTGTAAACAAGCGAATGAATAGGTTGGGCGCGGATGTTGAAGAAGCCAAACACGGTGCGGGAGCATTCGCTGCCAGCACCAATTTATTTATGATTTATCTTTTGCAGGAATTGAGCAGTTCCATAAGGCACTCCAGCGGCTTCCGCCTACGTTTCGACTCACAGTCGACGACCTTCAGTCAACAGCTAGCAAACTTTAGTTTTTTTTTGTTTTTTTTTTTTTTCGTCAGCGCTCTACATAGCCATGTGCCTGGCGTTGACAAGTCTTTTACGCCGTCCCGATGGTCACACCAACGCCAGCACCTCTCGAGTACACACTTTTAATGCGAAACTATTTTATTCCGTGGGCTACCAAGGCTTCACTGACGTATTTCCGTCACGAAAATACGTCAGTATAAAATAAAGATGACAGAAGAGAACTATGTAGGAAAAAAAAAAGGTTCGTTTATTTGGACGACCTGCGAGTCGAACCCACGGCCTCACGGTTGGCGACCATAAGTTCTGAGTGCTCTACCCACCTCCCGTACCTACGCTCAAGCATGAGGCTTCACAAACGCGATTATTTCTCACACCTCCCTTTCACAGTGACCTATGGCTGGCGGGGGGGTGGGGTGATATACTCCGGCAATGGGCCGCGCGCTTCCAAATCTAATCTCGGAGGCCACGTCATAAGTGATAAGCAGACAAATTTGGTTAAACATGTGTGAGATTGGTTCAATATCATGCTGATTACTTACTTGTGCTGTGACAACATTGTGACTTACTATATTTGCCAATGAATAAGCTGATACTTCATTTATGCCACAACAACTGACCTTTTAAGTGTATATAGCTCATTTAGCTTTCTTATTTAATTTTTGATGCGGCCTGTGGTGGTTATAAATGAAAATAACATATTGCTTTGATCTCGTACTACTTGTAAACGGCTGCTTTCGCATTAATTGCATGTGACTCTGGGTACTTTTATAATTTGCTCAGCTTTAACACTTTTATATAGTTTCTGCTCCAAGTACTGGCATTTTTCAATATATGTAGCTCATCTGATTTTCTGTTGAATTACCAAATACCTGCTTAATTATTTTTTGCTCTTGCAGAGGTTATTGTATGTGCAATTAGTTTTATAATAAATTTTAATATTTATGGGATGCTTAAATGATTGTTTAAGCTCCAGGAATTGTTAAGAATATTTCCATCTGCTTCAAAAAGAAAAATATCGCTTCTATCACTGCTCCTAATCATATCAAGGTTGCGACGTAAAACACAAAATAGTATCATTATTAAACAAGACAATTCCTGACATGCTATCTATGTACGTTCACCAAGACCACAAAAACTGGGATATTGTCCCCTAGATCACGTGCTTTTACAACACCGCTGTGCAAGAAACTACTGGGTTCACACCTTTCTGGTTGCTTCACGGCGCGGAGGTCACTACAATCCTGGTTGTCAAGCTTCTACCCGACAGGTATACCCATTAGTGTCGATACGAACAAATTCATCCAAATCGCAGCTTGCAAGCTTGCACTCGAGTGAATCAGTAGCCAGTAGCGCATCGACTCGCAGTGGTACAATGCCCCGCCGCGGTGGTCTAGTGGCTAAGGTACTCGGCTACTGACCCGCAGGTCGCGGAATTGAATCCCGGGCGGTTGCATTTTCTATAGAGGTGAAGATGCTGTAGGCCCGTGTGCTCAGCTTTGGATGCACGTTAAAGAACCCCTGGTGGTCCAAATTTCCGGAGCCCTTCAGCACGGCGTATTTTCTATATAAAATTCTCCCTGACAGTGGAATTCAAGACAAGTGTGACGCGTGCGATGGCATCATTGGGACACATGCTGCTGGGCTGTCCCGCGACTCTCGCCGACCCCGAAGAACAATGGCTTTACTGGCAGACGATGGTGCGGAGCGCGTCTTATCAAGACCAACTACGGGCAGTCCAGAAGGTCCACGATGACGCCACAAGGCTCGGCCTGACGGTACCGACGTGGACGCCGCCTGCCTCCGTCGGAAAAGACCGGGCTTCAGGAGTTGTGTGAATGAGTGAATGCTCGAAGCAACGCCGCCAGCGCATCACGGCGCATCGCATCTAGAAGCGTTGCAGTGACGCTTCTCCATTGGTTACCCGCATAGCGCCACGAACGGCGACGCGCTATCTCAAAAACACCTTGGCCAGCGTGACCGCCAACATAGTGAACAAATGCAAGACGCCGCCCCACGCATCTGTGCGCAACTAAACGAAGATTTCCGTCTTTAGGTGCTGCATGAGGGGGGTTCCCTCCCCCATGACAGCAAAGATCACGGCTAGGCGATGGGCGAGAGCGGGAAAACAGCTGGGTCAGGCGCATCTGGCTGGCATTGATAAAATAGAGGAGGCGTTGTGTCAACCTAGCCTTGATTGCTTTTACTTTAACACCTTGATGAGTATATGTCGGCGCCATTTCGGAGCAGTGCATCACGAGCGATAACACTGGCAGTGGGCGTTCGTGATGTACGTTCCTATGACCCTCCCCCAAAGGGCGAACACAGTCGCATGATTCACTCTCGTTGTTGCCCCCCCCCCCCCCAGTAAAAAAAAAAATCCTCACGCCGCCTTTGCGTGTGTGCCGTATTGAATCAGTGTACCGCGCTGTGCCTCTCGTACATTTTGGCTGATACATACTTGCTTACGGACATATATTGCCGCAAAGTTAAGCACGCGTGAACCACATCGACCGTGTGTACCGGCCCCTGCCGCACACGCCGTCGTCTGTTTGTATTCATTTTGTGCTTGGCCCCCTCCCGCCTCGCCCGAAGTAAACTGCCGGACTTTTTAAGTGTATTCATTCATGATGTCTTTTATATGAGACCGTGGTTTCAGCGCCTGATCGGGTAATATGTGGTAGTAATGAAACTGACTTTTTTACGAAAGACTTGCGTAAGGCTTCGGTTCATTGAAACCTGCAGCGGGTGTCGTAATCCACAACCTTCCGCTCTCAACATGCATCGCGCTCGGAGTGCGTCTTTTCTCGGGCGCCGACTGGGCGAAGCCTGGGAGGACAAGTGTCACGGTTACGCCGCGCGTCGTCCCAGCAGCGAGTGCACGCGCCTGCGTGTTGTCCGCGCACCTGAAGCTGCGTTTCGCTCCCGTTCTCCGGGGACGCTTTTCTTGCTTTTTGGACGCTAACAAGAGCGTTCCGAGAGGTGCACGAACGCTGTTTACAGGAATAGCATGCTCGCTTGGCGAAGTCATAGTTTCTCACAAAAATACTCAGAGGGAAGCGTGGCGCCACTGTCTATGCGAATTTCTGAAGGTGCCCCGTCGGACCGCTGGGAATGATAGTGTGTGTGTCTTCGAGACTTGCATTAGGCTGGTGTAGAGCGAGGCTTCGGCTCAAAAGCGAATACGACATAGCCAACAGCTTTGCCGCGTCAATGAAGTGGAAAGAGTGCAAGTGATGTACTCTTGAATGATACATTCATGCATTTCCAGTGCGTATGATAAAAAAAAAAACACTCAGAAACAAAAATGACACTTGTAAGAATGCCGTTGCAGTTAACATTCTTTTTTTATTGTGCTCAATGAAATTTGGGACAACTTGTATACTAGAAGTTAAATTCATCTAGGCTATCCATCTATTCACCAATGCAATAACAAATAACACCTTTAGTAGATCAATTCGTTTTGCTTCACTAGAGACTCCACTTGCAAAATGCAACAAATATGGATTCTTGGCTTGAACAGTTATGCTTCACTAATTATGGAAACGAGATCTTAGAATTTTTATCTGCTTCACTCTTGAACAAATGGGGCGAAACATGGCAATACTGCTAAGATTGCATCCGCGTGCACATTTTATTAATTCTTATCAGCTGAAGATAAGGTCTAGCTAATATACTGATCAAGTTGCTTGCCGGCTCATGCTTGCCTAGTTTCTCGTGCTTGCTTAGTTTCGGTGCTGCATATTATCTACTGCAGCACTCGCATAACCTGGGCAATTTGATTACTTAGCGCAAATCGCTTTCTTTAGTTTTTGTTAAGCACTGTGTAAAACTGTTTCGATAGTACCAAGTTTTTTTTTTTTTTTTAACAATGCGTCAATTTTTTTTGTTACCATATTTTCTTTTCTTTAGAATGGGAGGGTGTCACATTTGTTGGCAAAAAGCTAACTGTTTGGTAGGCCTTGTTCAAATTTCATATGTTTGATGTGACACTGATTTCGAAGTCATATATATTATGAAAGGTGAGCTTATGCCCTTCTGTAAGTTTTATTTTTAAGTATTTACTCTTTGTACATCTCTTGTCTCTTCTTGTCAGGCATATAATATTATTTTTCTGCCTGAATTTTTATTGTTTTTTTTTATATTTTCATAATATACTACAACGAAGTCCTATCACCTCTTTATTAATTAAAAGGCCAGTGTACAGGCTATTGTTGTTACCTGCATGGAGAGAGACATACTCGTGGAACGTCTTTATTCCAATGGCTCCGTACTCATTGACACACACGCAAAGCAAAAACTCACATGCCAGTGTCCGTGAACACACGCATCCTATCGCAAATGCGCACATAAACAGCAAACAAACAAGTCTACCGATCCCTATCGTGCTGCCATTTGTCACGTGAGCATGTTCACTAGCAAACGCACTGAGTGTTGGATGCAACAGCTCCGACTTTTTTCTCCGGGGAAAGCGGCATTGCCAGGATGAAAGCTTCTAAGATAAATAGGCGTCTCACTACTCAACTGCGAGGGGAAATAGTGCTCCTCGCTTCACGTTTTCTGCCCACGCTGCTATTCCCCACTTGTTCGTTGGTTCCACGCGAATGTCGTATCATGGACATTGTGTCACGTCCCCGAAGTGGGCAGAGCCACAACGTCGGGCAATTTTAGCAATAAAATATAAACTTTTAAAAAAAGGTTTAATTTTTTCTGGAATTTCACACCAAGGAGGCATGTTATGTCTTACTGTAAAAAGAAAACTAAACTTTTGAGTTATGGTACTTACTTATTATATTTTAGTATGATTTTTAACACAAAAATTTGTAATAAAAATATTATTTCTTTATTTTGTTAAAGATAAAATAAAACCTGAAAATTAAGGTAAAACAATTATGTTAATGATATATTTATCAGGAATATCCACATTTTTGACTTCTTTATAAAAATTGTATCAATTTATTTGCTAATAGAAATAAATTTAATTTTAATCTTGATCCTTATCTTCTTTAACTAATTGACATGTAAATAATCATTCCTCTCCTTTTTATTAACTTAAAATTTTTCACATGGAATGATTTATAAAAATGTTTTAATAAATAATAGTTTAGTTATAGTAAGTATAATAAATACCTATATATAAAGATTTTATGCAAAGTATACCCATTTCATTAGAAATAACTGCAATAACTAATGTTAATAATTTTATTAACTTCTCAATGAGTGTCTAATAAAAGTGGTCATCTCTTAAACCGAATAACAGTTAGCTTTAAGTGAAATATAGTAATTAAATATCACAAAAGAATTTCATTCTTTAATAACTTGTATAAGTGTTTTTTTAATTGCACAAGTTTTTCCTATCAATTGAATCATTTTATCAGTAATTATAATAACAATGATTCTTTCATTTTTAAATAAAAAATAAAATTGTTTTTAAACTAAAAAACAAGAATCAATTAATTTAGTTGTAAATTTTTCGTCCTATTTTTATTTTTATGCTAATAAGAAATTGTCTAAAATTAATACCTTATACCTCAACACAATCAAGACATTTAATGTTTACAATGTTTTTGATTTTCTTTTTTGAATACCTATTATCTTATTCACTTTATTTAACAAATTTAATATAATAATAGCTCATCTAGTTCTATTAAGATCACCTATGATACCAAAAATTTTTATGGTACTTATTGAAACTGTAACTTGATTTTTCCAATTATATTATCTGTTTGTTTAACTGCTAATATAATTAGTGGTCATCTTTTAATTCATTTACTTTTTCAATTCAAAATTTTAGGAAAATATTATTTAGAATAAGAATTTCTATACTAATAATTCTTTTGATTTTAGAAACAGATGTTGGTTTTATTCAAGCTTTTATGTTTGTAATTTTAATTAACGTGTATAATAATGAAAGATAATATAAGCTTATGATATTTTAGTCTTTTCATTTACTTATAAAAAAAGACCATGGCCTTTAACAAGATCCATCTTTGCTCTATTTTTAACTTTAGGTTTTGTAACTTAGGCCATCCTTTACTACAGAGAACGATGGGGAGCAGCCGCACGAGAATTTGGAACCGGCTGAAACTGATCTTCTAACCCTTTAACTTCCTTATAGCACGTATTCACAAAATCCTTGCGGCAGCATGTTCACATAGCAAAAGTGCATATCCCTTTTCATTAAATTTTTAGGATTTCATGGTTGTTTACTGGCACTTTAACTGTACAGATATTTATCGAAGATGCGTACCACAGCTCGTTTGAACTTTGAAAGATTCGCAACATCTGTCAATCTGAAATTTGGTGCTTTTTTATTGTGATGGCAATTATATGTACACTCCAGGCAGACTTTTGCAGTCGCCGTGAGGTTCCATATAAAGTTCGAAGGCAATAGCATTGCATCACTTGTCATATCTTCCATGCTTGAAGACAGCCAACGATCGGGACACAAGTAAGACAAAATGCCCCGAACGGCCTCTTTTATCACGTGAAAAGCCCATGGAAACGTTTCTGGAGGGCAGGGAGGTCGCTCTGCTTGGCTCCAGCAGAAACTGTGTACCTTGATCAGTAGGGTGCAATTGCGCAAGCCCGATCTTGCCAGAAATTGGCAGACAAATCATACCTTTGTAGGGGCTGTAAGCAGCTGACAGGTCATACTTTTGTAGGTACTGTGTTCTCATGACTTCGTGTTGCATTAAGTTGATAGGAAGCAAAACAGCCGCTCTGCTCATGCAGCGACCTCGTTTGCTTACGCCAACATTTTGTTGAATTATATCATGTCAGATGCTGAAGTAGTGGGCAACCAGTGTTACATCAGACAATGCTACAGTTTCTTGCTATTGCATTCATTGCTTTGCCTGTGTGGCGAAACTGTCACTATTTTTTTATTACCTCCCATATTTCTCATTGAGAAGTTAGTTTCTTTGATTTATTGATGGATTTATATTTGCTGAGCTTGTTGTGTGCGTGTTAACAAACAAACAAAAGAAGTAATCATGGGTATGTTGACTTTTAAAAAAATGCATTTTATTGTGACTTCAGATTTGAATTCAGACAGAATGATGACTAGTATTCAATTTGCATTTGTTGAAACACTGTACATTTCATGCTTGGTGTTAGTTATAGCTGTACTGTCTGCCAGGTAATATTCTTAGCTCTTTACCTTATTGCTTAGTACTTTACCACATTTCTGAAAATCAATTTCATAAATAGTCTCGTGGCCCTGTTTTCAATGGGTCATCTTTTCTGTTCCTATAATTTGTCCCGTAGGAAAGCATTAGTAATTTTTTTTAATCTTGTTGTCTTTAGAAAAAAAGACTGAACAGTCTTTCTGTGGTATCTTCTCTGTATGTTTCGAAAGACATACCCACTGCTTTTCTTTTTTTTATTAGGTCTTAGCTGATTATGTCTAAACCAGTTTCTATTGTTTGCAGAATGTCGCCGTGACACGCGTGACAATGAATGGCTTCGAGAAGAGTGAGAGTGTGGAGGATGGGGCTCTGGACAATGCACGCAGCTCGACACCAAACAGCAATGTAGCTGGCCGGGAGCCCAATGGCAACTTGAGCCCAGTTTGTGAGGATAAGCTTCACTCTGACCCCCCTGCACCCTTGCCACCACCTCGAACGTCCTCATCGCACAGCTACCTCAACAAAGTCTGCAAAATGGCTGCTCGATCCGAAGGTGTGTGGTAGAAATCAGTCTACATCAAGCCATCTGAAAGGATTGCGTGCAACGAAGCTGCTTGCCATTTTTGTGAACTGTCTGTTGTATTGCCCTGTCGTGCATACAAACATTGCAAGAACTATACATGTGCCGTTTACACATGGTTCTGCTTTCCTGACTTGCCCGCTCAGATGGAATCATGTTTGGAAGGTCATGAACTGTGTGTAATTTGAAATGGTATTTCTCAAGGGTGCTGTCACAAATGCATATCTTCACCACAACAGTCAGGGTCCTTTATATCCAATGTACTAGCAATATGAACCTTTGTCATTTTAGGCTACTATTTGCTTCTAAGCACACCCCAATCGTTTTGATCATAGTAGCTTCTTTGAGCTTTGTCATTTTGCTATTTCAGCCCAAAGCTCTCACAGCAGAAATTTTTCTATACATATATCCTCACATTTAAACAAACTAGTTTCATTCCATTCATTGGAGAGGGTCAGATTTGTGCTTGATCTTCGGCATTGGTTGTTCTACCTTAGATATTCTTTACACCTGGTTTTGCAGTATTCTTGTGTAGCACCATCACGGATTGCCTAATACATGTAAGTAGCAACGTAACTCTTGTGCTGCCTATAGGATATCCTGAAGCACAGTTGCAAATAGAACATTTCCCCACTACGAGAACGGCATATTTGTGTGAGCAAATGTTCTCTCTTTTATTTTAGGTAATACTCTGTCATCGAGTCGAGTGCGAGTATTTAAGCTGATTTCTTTTGTGCAGTTACAATTGGCATAAGGATGCACTGACTGGTGCATAAGATGAGAAAGAATATATTTGTCACAACTGGGACATGATTGTACTGGCGACCGTAAAAGTTAGCGGGATGTTCAGCACGTGGTGGAGTAGGAAAAAACTGCATTGCTGCACAATCTACCATGATGCAGCGTTTTGTTGAGGCTATTGGCTGCAGCTGCAGTGTTCAGCAATGGCACGTTTAAACAGTGTGCCATTGCCAGATTCATAGGTCAGTAAAAATTTTGGAACTCACTAAGACTCACTCATGATATTTACCTTGCGGTTTAAAGTCACTCAGACTGACCTAAATTTTACTGAACTGGTCATGCTCGGACTCATGCTCGCAAAAATTTTCTTGAACCAGACTCAGTCTGACTCAAACTCGCCAAAATATTACTCTTTGAGACTCACTCAGACTCTGACTCATAGCCTGATCTGAGTCTGAGCGAGTCCGAGCGAGTTTGCTGACTTATGACCGGATCTAACCGTGGAGGCCACATCCGATAGCCTCGACACCACGCTGTGTCATGGTAGGTAGCACAGCAATGCAGTTTTCCTCCTCCTCATCATGCGCTGCAGATGCCGCTAAGTTTTGCAGCCGACAATACAAACTGTAGAGCACATGACCTGTTCAGTATAAACAACGGCAGCCCACCATAGCATTTTTTCACCTGTGGCGTACTTCAGAAATGACCGCTGTTGCAGCTTCATCAGGCAGAAGTGGAGGCCACTGGCCACGGCCTGCTCCACACAGCAGCAGCTTTGATGAGTGCACGTCTATGGAGTACCAACAGATGGCAACTGCCCGGAAACCTGCACGACCAAAATCTGAAATCTTCTTCTCTCAAGAGAAGGGATCCAAAGCGCACCGGTGCCCCTCCATGACTTTTGAGGTCAGTGACTACTAGTTACCTCTCTTTTGAGTCATCATCGCAATGTCATGCAAAATACAAAGAGCTTCCTCTGCATCGCAATTATTTTTTAGGAGTGGTTAAAATATAAATGTCCTGGAATACTCCAGATTCTCTTGTATCTTGTGATAGTGTGATAGCTGAGCAAAAATGGAGTTTAAGCATCAAATATATGGACTGCATTTTCCCAAACTACCGTAGAGGTTGAGGAGTGCAATCAGATAAGTGTCATACGTAGGTCATAAAACACTGCTTGAATAATTTGTATAACTTGAACTTCAATTACAAGAGTTACCAAGATTTCACAGTAGCCCGTGATAGATTCAGCATCGTTAGACTTGTGCTTAACAATGGCTGCAAGATAGCATGGCTATGTGCTACCTTGCAGGTAATATATGGTAGGTGTGAGCAGCTGCACAATGTCACGCAGCTGTGCTATCTTGTAGGTAATCTGTGGTGGGTGCTAATTGTGTATGAGTCAAGATAGCAGTGGACTCCAGTCTTTGATAAGACCACAACCGCTTGTTGCACGCGATGGGTGCACATGAGCTGAAGGCATTTGCACGTAAAATAGTGCTGACACGATTTCAAGGTACCCTAAAAGGGACATTTTTCGTTTCTATGGTACTATCAATGCTTTCCGCACACTGGAGACAAAACAAGTAGTATAAGATATTTTACTTTGCATTTAAAGGGACACTAATGGCAAGTATTAAGTCAATGGTGATTGTTGGAATAGCGGTCCACAAACTTCGTAGTGCTACTTTCTTGTGAAGGAAGTGCTTATTTTAGAATAAAATGGCCTTTTAATGGTCCACACGGCCTTGGTACACTTTATAATCACCCACCTGAACAGGCCTTCTAACGTAGCAGTTGCCTTGACCAACGTTTCCCGCCTTTACTGCGCAGCCCCCCGACAAGTAGCAGCAGACGACTGCTCGGAAGGGCACATTGGAAGCCCCTTGCCGAAGTTTCAGTCGATCATGATATACTCCACACGAAAGGGCAGTGAGCGCACATGCAGGTTTTTTTGCTGTTTTGCACACTGGTGCAAGAGGCATGGCTCTCGGCCACTTCAAGTGTAGGGGGCTCATTTTGCGGCGTCCAGAGGACAGTCATGTTGGTGTCTTTGTTGCAGCTCACGCGGTATACACCATTTGGGCGTCTGGCAACATTACATGCGCGCAGTATTTTGTCTAAATTTTCATCGCAGCGACTTTCATGAGCATGCAAAGCATATGCAGCAGTATGCGATACCGAAACTACTATCGACTAGTGACTGCACGAGCAAAGTGCAGTTAGGCAGAAACGGATCTTTTGCACCTCTCGCACTGTTCCCCATGGTAATACCAAGCTGTTCTTTTTTTCATGAATCAAACACAAACAAATAAACAGCATTTTAATACATGGTAATGCATGAAAGGTTCTTTTTGTATTGCAACTGCTTTGATTTTAGTGATTAATTGTACTCTAAGCTGTCTGGGCTCTAGCACCCTTCCCTCCCACCAGGATCTTGATGGTCCTTGTATTACAATTGTTGATAAATAGATGTTTTCCTAAAATAGTCAAGGTAGTAGTAGCTAAGGAGACAAGGCAGCCAGGGAAATTGATTTGCTTATTAGTGGATCGAATTCCGTAAAATTTAGCCTGAGTATATAATACTTTGTGCTCATTGCAATTGCAGAAAAACTAATGCAGAATTAGGGTTTGCAGAAATTCGGCTTTGTGTTCAGCGCCTTTGTGATATCTGTGTACACGTGCACCCCCCCGACACACTATTATCGTACTAATCGCTAGCCTTCCTTATCTTCTCGGAAGAGGCCTAAACTGTCGCTAGGAAAGCCAAAGTGCACATGCCTTCCGGAAGTGCACATGCCTTCCGGAAGTGCACATGCCTTCCGGAAGTGCACATGCCCTCCGGGTCCTGTCTTTATTTGCATCTGTAATTTTTGCTCACGGCCAACTCTGCTTTTTTTTTGCTCTTAACCAAGGACGATGTCACTGACACCAGAATTTTTCCGAAACAAGCTCTTTGTCATGTTGAAAGGCAGTATTGATAAATTAACATATAATTTACCACCTGATGGCAGATAACTAATTCTCTCTTAGGATGAGCATATTAAACATACGTAATGTGTCATGTCACTAATGTAGTAGTGTTGTGCAGTGCATGAATTTTCTGTATATTGTTTTGAAGAATTCATGAACAGGTGGTGTGCTGGAGCTGACAACCAAGGATGTTGCTGCCTTGAGTTGCAGTTTTGTTGAAGCTTCGGCTTCAGCATACCGAGTGCTTTTAAATTTTTCGTCACAAAACTTCTATCTTTTCCTGCCTCCCGCTTTTTTTTTCTGTATATTGTTTGCTGGACAAGCAACTTACTTTTTCATCTGTGGGCAGTAAAAAAAAAATTCTTGCAAAAGTTAGTAGTGTACTATCTGTGTTTGAAAATATTCCAAAAATATTGGACTCACAATTGATTTTTGTTGTTGGAGGTCGCTTTATTCTTGAAAATTTGATATTTCCACATGACTAATAATAGCCATCATAATTGATGTGATCTAATAAAATATTGTAGCTTTGAGGCTAGCTGAGGAAACACAGCGCAACAAAAGAATGAGAACAAAGGAAGACAGTGCACAGAACGAGCACTAAACTTACAACTAAACTTTACTGTGCCAATCATTCTTTTTTACAGCGTACAATACCATGCCACTTTTCTAGCCAAACCTGCCATTTCAGTAAGCAATCTACATTTTCATTGAAGGACATTGCGTGTACTTTAAAACCATGCGTGCACAACTCACACGCTCATGTAAAAGACGAAGAAGTGGAAAGAGGCCAACAAAATTTAAAGCAGCAGCGATAACTCAACAAGCCAACCTTCATGCTTGAAAGTTTGTTGACATCTGTTTCCACTTTCTTGCCATTTACATGAGTGTGCGAGTTGCGCGCACATGGTTTAAAGAAGCACACTCGATGTCATTTTGCAAAAATGTCGAATTCTGTCTGACGTAGCAGGTTTGACTGGAAAGGCTGCATGGTATTGTGTATGCTATAAAAGCGAATAGTTGTCACAGTAAAGTTCAGCTGTAGATTGAGCGCTTGTCCTGTGCAGTGTGTTCCTTTGTCCTCGTCCTTTTATTGTGCTTGTTCCCCCAGCCAAGTATGTACCAACTTGCCCAAATCAAAGGTTCTGGCTAGAAATTATTTTTATGCAGTATGACCATGGCAAAATTTTAGCATAAGAGGGATTCTTCACAAAAGTTTTGCATGGGTGCTTTTTCCACTTCTTTCCTTGCTGATAATTTGTAGGATAGGCTTCTTAATTGAATGGGAGGCATTAGTCTTTCTGGGCGGCCTTGAGACTGTACTTGTCTTATTCTCCATGTCATTTCAAAACGTAGGGAAACATGACCTTTGGTAGGATAGAGGCCTATGTACGACTAGAACAACTAGGAGAAGGTTCTTATGCGACAGTCTACAGGGGTTATAGCAAGTAAGTACTTTGCTGCCTTCGTTTGCTTCAGTCTTTCCCCTTTATGTTAGTTCAAAATGCACGAAAAAAAAAAAGATTTTGTAAGATATTTTATTTTGCTTTGCATGGCAGCATGCAAGTTTCTCAGTGTTAATTATAAATGGCATCATTACATACGTAAACTTATCTTGAATGCATTGGAGTATTGTAGGTTGCAGACACTAAAGCAGTGTCACCAAGTTACTCTAGAGCACTAGCTACTTTGTGAATCATTGATGACAACTTCTTTATTATCTATCACCACCTTCTGTATTTCAAAAAAAATTTATTATTTGATTAGATTCACTAGGGCTTGACTTAAACGCATTGCGATAACTATTTTCACATTCGAAACAGCTTGTTAGCTCGGCTATAAAATTTGCAGAAAAGTCTTGCTGAACATACATAAGAATTACTGTACTCAGCATCAACATGCAGAAAAGTTTTTGTTATGCACAACAGTATCGTTATTGCATACTCTCCTGCCCTTCTATGTGTTACCTCTGGACTAAACCAGCAGCTAGTGCCACTTATTGCGTGCCCTGATTATCAGGAATGAAGACAGTTTCAACTCTGTACTTGATTGTGCTAATCTCTTAACCAATACACTTCCACAAATTGTATGTTTGAAAAATTGTATTTTTGAAATCTACACACAAATATGCATAAACTCGGCAAGCTTCATATTAGTCGATAAAAAAATTAAAAAAAGAAATTCAGGACCCATGTTTTCCCACTTTCACGATGGCAGAACAATGCGAATCGAAACTTGATATTGTCTACGGTCTGCCAATACTAGACAATTTCCAACATCGAATTGAATATTGTCTATTTTCTAAACATGAATGTATTTTGAATAGCTTATGTATAATTTTAAAATGAGAACTACACCTAAATGATGCACATAATTAGGGCAGAAGTGCAATAAATTTTATTTCTGCAAGCATAGTGTTGGTATAAAGCATGAGCACTTTTGTATTGCAGCAGCACGAGTACATGCATGTGAAAAAACAGCTTTCTTTTTCTCCCCTGGTGCTCCCATTATGCTTGTAGTGTTAAAACAGTGAATACTGGGATGTGATTTTTTTATTTATTGTAAGATTAGCTGTGTAATGTCCAAAGGATGTCAGAAAAGTATTCAATATACGATTCAATTTGCTGTTGACACCATTGGATTGGTATTTTGATATGGTTTCAAAAGTGGCACTGTAGTAGACTCTCAGTAAACGAAAGTCTGTTAAGCGTTACTGCTGCTTAAAAAGAACAGCTGCCTCCAGCACGATTGGTTTTATACTTGGATTCTCCACTCTTATTTATCTCTCAGTGAATGGAACTCCTGTTAAACGGAACACATTTACCTGGCCCCTTCAGGTTCCGTTAACGAGAGTCTACTGTATTTACACACCCATACTACTGCCTTCCATCTTCATAATTGCTGTGTGCTCCTGATAGTGTGCGATCATGGCCATATTAACTACTTTATAGCATATTAGGGGCTTTTAACTTGTACACTCTTTTATGTTACCGTACTACCGTATGCCAGAATAAATCTGCACATGCGCTGGACCTTACAGAATGTACAGTCAAAACCCGCAATAACGAAACCTCGCAAGTACGAAATCCCCACGGCAACAAAATATTTCCGGATCCCCGGCGAACGTTCATAGAAGCCCATGTATTATGTATCTCGTGGCAACGAAATATTTTTGGACAGCGATCCCGCACTAACGAATTTCCTACCACGGTGCGGGCCTTATTTTAACGTCCCGCCCATGGTAACTGTCGAAAGTATGCTCGTATGTGTGTTATGCGCACTCGAAATTGGTAAACGTCTGCTTTTGCTGCGCTAGCGTGGGTACCGCCATTTTTGTTTACTTAAATCGGTGATGGGGTCTTTGTCCGCTAACATGCCTAGCCACACTGCAGCAGGCGATGGCAAATGATCATGCTGGAGTGCAGATGGCGCCACTGGACGAGCTCAACAGGCCGAAGCAACACCAACAGTTGTAATCAATCGAAACGACCTCTGCGAAATCGAGATGAAGTTATAATGGCGCCTGAGAAAAGCTTGACGCCGGAAGAGCATTCTCCGTTGATTGCGGAAAAAGAAAAGAACAGCAACAATATCATCATCATGTTAAGCAGCCTTGCAGCGACACCATTAGGTGGCGACACAATCCCATCCTGCATTGCTTCCATCATTTCGTCACTGCTGTAGCCTTAAACACGCGTACTGTAAAACATCATAGAACAAAGAAGTACTGGACCAGTACGAGCCCTGCGATGCATACAGCACGGACGAGACGGAGCTGTTCTTTCAGATGCTCCCGTCGAAGACCCTGGACTCGAAAGGCCAGAAGGGCCACGGGGGCAAGCACAGCAAGCAACGCATTACTATTTTGTTGTGCTGTAATATGGACGGCATAGACAAGCGACCACTCCTAGTCATCGGCCCGAGCGAGAAGCCCCGCTGTTTCAAAGGAAACCGCCGCTCGCTGCCCGTTCAGTACACCGCAAACAAGAAAGCGTGGACGTCTCGAGCTCTTTTTTCCAGCTGGGTCAAGGCATTCGACACCGACATGCACAAGGCAGGCAGGTCGGTGCCCCTTTTTTTAGGCAATTGTAGCGCCCACCACATTGACGAGACGGAGCTCACGAACGTGTGCTTGGCTTTTTCCTCACCGAACTGCGCTTCCGTTCTGCAGCCACTCGACTAAGGCGTACTTCAGAGCGTCAAGTGCACCTTCAGGGAGAGTTTGATCCAGCGTCTGCTACTCAACCTCCGCCACAAGCGTCCCACTGACGTCAACTTGTGCATGGCTTTCGAGATGGTGGCTGCCTCATGGGTTGCAACATCCCCATTGCTGATTGAGAAGTGCTTGAAGCACGCGGGCTTCACCACCACCGTGCAAGCATCACGCACGGACTGCGCTTCAGCCTCACCAGATGAACATTTGGACGAAGGCGCACTCGACGGCGAGAGTGGTGGCAGTGCAGTGCCTCTATCCATCAGTGCAGTGCCTCTAACCAAGAAGAGACGCACGCGGAGAAACCCAACCCGCGGGTTGTTATGGATGCGCTGGACATTCTTCGCTCCTTCTTCGGCGCAGATGACGACGACGTAGCAATGGACCCCCTTTTCCAGTGCGAAGGGAGAGCTTTGAAGTTGTTGCATGGCAAGGATCGGCTAAGTAAGTTGACCGACTTCTGGCAATAAATTTTCGTTCTGCTGGCCATATCACTGTTTTTATTTCTCATACTCGCAGCAACAAAATTCTCGCGAAAACAAAATTTTTCTGTTTCCCAACGATTTCGTTATTGCGGGTTTCGACTGCAGATGAACTTTTTTTACGGAACATAAATTACTAGCCAGATAGACTATATGATTATTGCAAACCCACCTTCATTTGTGGCTATGCACAATATGCGTTTTGCGTAGACACCAGCGGCTAAGTTGAGAAAAAAAAGCTTGAGTGCAAATTGTTGTCACCTTATTTCAGCCGGCTTACTGAAGCTAGAGTGACCTAGAATGCCAATGCCGTTAATGTGAAAGGCCTAAGGCCCCCGACAGGCTTGATATGTAGCGCTTTCTCATGGGGTCAAGGGGAAGTAGGCAAGCACAAACTTGTTATTGCGGAAACATCGTGCATTCTACTTGTGTAATTGCCTTGCAGCAAAATATTTTCAAATTTCCCTCATAAACACTACATCATAAGAAATTTGTACCTGACTGTGGTTGCACGATGTGTCAAAAGATTGTGACACTATCATCTGATAATCCGGTATTTTTGATTATCTTTGCATATACCGGGATATTGTACACACTATAAACCTTTCTTATTATTTCGCCACAGTGGTGATTCGATCTTGTCCTGGTTAAATATAGTTTAAAGGCAGTTATCATTGCCATTATTCTTCCATGGATGTTGAAAATTTGTTTTTGCTTGCAGTCTCATGAGCAAAGTAGTTGCTCTCAAGGAAATCCGGCTGCAGCCTGAAGAAGGCACACCATTCACAGCAATCAGAGAAGGTGAGCCTCTCTTTGTTTTTACCAGCACCTTGTCCATTCCTAGCCCTTCCTCATGCCCAATCAATGATCAGTGGGACTATGAAGGTTGAATTGTGTATTCGCTTCTTTTTTTATGATAATTGAATTTTTTACAGCATCATTGCTGCGGGGTCTCAAGCATGCAAATATAGTGACCCTTCATGACATCATCCACACTAAAGACACACTGACATTTGTATTTGAATATGTGGTAAGTGTGACAGCTTTACTGATTATTTGTTTTTTTGTTTTTTCAGCATAGCTAACCTAAGCTTTTTTTTTTCCTTTAGCACACAGACCTTAGCCAGTACCTTGAGAAGCACCCCGGTGGCCTCAACCCCAAGAATGTCAAGGTGGTGCTCGTTTATTTGTTGGCCTATATTATAACAGATGGCCCTTAATTTTCTAGTAAATTTGACTGTATTTTGCCATAGTCATGCTTCTGAGATGGTTTTATAAAAAGAAAATGTGGTTAAACCAACTGTGTTTTCATGAACCCATCTTTTATTACAGTAGTGATGAAGTTTATTGTCTCCGAGCTGTCTCAATACAACCTACCGTAAAATTCCAAGCAAGCGCCCTCCCCCTCTAATGACGTCGAAATGGCCGCAAGAAGGGGGGCGCTATCTTGGAACGGCACCAAAATTGAAGATGGCAGCAAAATTTTCGCGCCAAAAAAAAACTCCGCCTGGATTAAAATTTTATTACAGGGAAATTTATTTAGACCCAGGATTTGTTGTAGCTTTTAATGCTTTCAAATACGTCAAAAGACTCTTTTGATGTTAGTTGAAAAAAAAAAAAAAAACCGGTCGCAGCATTCCGCTTGAAGTCCACCACAGTATTCCGGCATTACAGCTCCAACATCAACCAGTCCAGTGTGCAGGTCGCTGTCTTCCGATCCATCGAGCGCATTACTGACACTGCATCCTTTGAAGGACCGTGCCACTGTCTCCTCATATGCAGCAGCCCACGCCTTGGCAACTAAATCGAGCAACATGTTGCCGCAATGACTTCTTCAAGTTTCTTTTCGGCCCCGCCGTGGTGGTCTAGTGGCTAAGGCACTCGGCTGCTGACCCGCAGGTCGCGGGTTCGAATCCCGGCTGCGGCGGCTGCATTTCCGATGGAGGCGGAAATGTTGTAGGCCCGTGTGCTCAGATTTGGGTGCACGCTAAAGAACCCCAGGTGGTCAAAATTTCCGGAGTCCTCCACTACGGCGTCTCTCATAATCATATGGTGGTTTTGGGACGTTAAACCCCACATATCTATCTAAGTTTCCTTTCGGTGTTCGTGCTTCCTCACGCATATACTGCTCCCACAAACACTGCAAGGTGGACTTGAACGGCTTATTCCAATACACGTCAGCAGGCTGCAGGATGCTCGTGCCCTCCGCAGGCACGTAAAGCATGCCGATGTCGTACTCATAGAAGACATTTGTGGCAGCTTGTGTCTTGTGCATGAGCGCCTGGTCCAACACTAGCAAGAGTCGCACATCGTCGACGTTTGGGCGCCGGACTCTCGACAGCTATTTTTGCATTTTCTTGATGTCATCCAGCCATTTTTCATGACGGTGAGATGAACATTTGCTACAAATGAAGAAAAAAGTCACAGCTTTGCCACTAAGATGAAGCAACGAACGCAATAGCAACAAATTGGAAGGTCACGTGCAGAATGGCAAGCAGATCAAAATCTGCCTCGTTTTTCTCGCATACAAATGACGTACGAAATGTACTCAAAGGTACAGATGAACACGAGTAAGTGTCTCAGTTGTTACTTTGCTGTGTCTGAAAAGTGTGCCTTTTTCGCAAACGAAAACTGCAACGATTGAAATGACCTTTGTGCGCCCAGTAACTACAACAGAATCGTTTCAAAGAAAGCCCAAGACCAGCCAAGACGTACGATCCTCCCCATCGCAAGATAAGGGCGCGCAAGTGAGTGTCACCCCCCTCCTCTCCGCGACGCGAAGTATGCTTGATAGATGAGAGTGCGTGCCCCGTTGTGACAATGTGGTGGCACGCGCTCATTGGTCATCTTGCTGGTAATGCTCAAAACATGATAGTTCCCCCCAATATGCTCGTGAACAGCGGTAAGTGGTAGATATAGATAGCTTGCCATTTGAACATTGAAAGAGGTGCTCCTTCGTGGCTCAGTGGTTAACGCCTTTCACTCACGATTCAGAGGTCCCAAGTTTGATTCAGCGCGCTGGAGTCTTTTTTTGGATTATTTTTCTTTCTTGTGTTTACATATATATAGATATGTATACATATACGGTGAGTGGCGGTGACACCAATGTCGGCTCCGACACCGGCGGCAAAATCCAGCCGAGAGTGTCTATATAATTGCTATCACAATAAAAAGTCAGCGTTGCAATAAAATGAACTCGGGGATGAGTGACTCGGTGACAATGTGACCCCTCGTCCCCATCAAAGAATTAAAATTATTTTCACGTAATAAGCAAAGGCTGGCAAACACCCTGGATGGAATTTTTCCGCTTTGCTTCTTGAGGATAATGAAGGCCGGAAGCTTGTGGCTGGTGGCGCAAGCAGCTAGGCAAAGCGTAAAGCCTCGCAGTGCACATCCAGTGTTCGCAATCCGTATGGTGCTTTCGCCGACCACGCTATTCTTCCTGTTGGTGGGATTGTCTATTCGCACCATCGTCTGATCCATGTCAGCCATGTTATATAAGATGTAGTTGTTGTGCCGTCGTAGCAAGTTCATGCAAGATTGCAATGCACTTTCTGCCTCCGAAAGTTCCTAGTGTCTTCTGGCTCTCAATTGTAGCGCAGCGCATTGCAATGCATAAACTCGATTTCCAGCAATTTATGTAATGGCTGGAGGCTACGAAGTTTCTCAACTGCATGCTGTTGGCAATTTTGACAGCCTCTTTGGAAAAAATTCGGTTGCTGATGGCACGTCCTGCACTTTCCCGCTCAGGGGCACTTGAAGAGCGCATCGTCGACGTGTTCGCGGAACACTCGTGTGGTGTTACTGAGCTTCCATCGAAGTGTTGCTGTCTCTTACTTTAGTTGCAGCAAAGTATCGAAATTCTTCTTTCATTCCTGTATCCCCATTCTGACGAACTTGAAATGTTGAGGCGTCTGGTGCACGTTCTTTACGTTTTCTCGATGCCATCGAATACTCGATTTTCTTCGCCATTGTGTAGGACTGCACAGGCATAGCTGGCCTCTCACCGCAAACACAAAGCAACAAATGATGCGGCGATTTCCGACAATTTCTAACAACTCGAAATTCGTACCCAAGGTGTCACATTGTAAATGTACTAAAAAATTGTTCTGATACTCAAAGACTCTCAGAACTTGGGTTCTTGGGGGAATCATTGGTGCAGGATTCTGTAGCATAAAATAGGTTGAGAAAAACATGATGGGGTGGGGAGACGAAGGGGGCACGCTTTTTTGGAGCTTATATTAAATCTTCCGAACAGGGGAAAGCGGCACTTGCTCGGTATCTTACAGTAGTTTGAAGGGCATATGCCTTGCAAACTCTTGAACTTACAAGTGAAAACAATGTCTCAGTTTTCTTAGTGTTGACCATATGAAGTAAACATATAATGAAGCCAAAGATAGCACAAGGGTAACATCTTTCTATAGTTGTAGAAAATAAGGCAAAAGGAAATGAATGGAGATAAATAACAACTTGTTATCTATAGGAGCCAAACCACATGACCACAGGTCTAGCTTGCTGATGTTTTAGGTCATATTTTTAACTTTCACTACACTGTTTCTATTGATATCTATGAGTTAATTGAAAGAATAATTGAAAAGTTTATTGAAGGTAGTAAATAAATACTTGTGTCAACACACACATGCATGCATGTAAGAGAGAGTATGGGTGAAGTAATTGAAATAGTGACATCAACGTTTCTCCCCTGCATAATTCAGATTCGCTATAGACTTCTTGCAGGCCTCACAGCTTGAAAACACTATGTGATGGTGCAGTTTGCCCACAAAGCTAAACAGCTTTTCAGAATAGCATCTGAGTACTACACAATTAGCAGGAGTTTCCACTTCTGCTAAAATTTCACTTACTAAAAACTGTAACATGCCTGAACATTATTTTATTTTCATTGTTCCTGAAAGCTGTTAAGAACCTTAACAAAAGGGTATCATCGTGTGTGTGCTACTAGCTGTTTCTCATGGCTCATTACAATTTCTTTCAGCTTTTTCTATTCCAGCTTTTACGTGGTTTGTCATACTGTCATGAACGAGTCATTCTTCACAGGTACAAGACCTTTCTACTTGTTTAGATTTGGTCATAGACCTTTTTTTGTGGGGTAAATCAAAACAGGGTCATTCCACGTAAAATTGAACAAAGCATGGCTGGTTGACCTCTTAAATTTCTTTCAAAATTTTATATATTGTTGGTTTATCAGTAGAGAAAAAAGATCCGCAATTGGTTTTGCTGTAAAAAATTTTTTCGAAGCATAGTAAATGAATAATGACGAAGAGGCGGAGTGCCATGCTTACCTGCTCTGCTGTTTTTTATTTAGTTTTTGCTTTTAATTTGACGATGAATTACACAACATAGGTTAAAGCTACATACTTCACATTTGTTTAGCTGAATGTAGACGTACTTGCGCTTACGATCAATTATATTGTGATTTCTGTGTAGTGTAGATTTTTTAATAAAAATTCCCAAATTTGACCAAAATAAACTTTTTTCTGCAGAGTTTACAGGCCTTTATTTCAAAAAGGGTCTATGACAGGCCACTAAAAATTCCGCATCACTTTCTGAGCATGCTTATTTATAAAACTGCCAAAGCTTATATTAATAACACTTTTAAATAAAAAGATATACATTTAAGCCTGGATATAACAAAATTAAAAAATTCCCGGGAAAATTTGTTATGAAAGAAAATTCGTTATGTGCAGGTTTGGTATAAGAAATTGAAAAATAAATGCACAAATTAAACAAAAGGGAAACTGAAGGCAGAGCTAACCCAAAACACTTATTTTCCGGTAACAAATGCGTTGTTATTGCGATAGAAATTATATGGACACACTTGGCCGGTTTTTACCGTCACTCCCATGTTTCGTAACAAATCCAAATTGACAGAGCTAAGAAAGCAGATCTCCAAATTGATAACATGCCCCCTGCTCATCGTAACCTTAGGAGCCGGTAAAAGCGCGCGTGGGCTGTTGAAGCAGAGATCAAATGAGCCGGCCTTTCTCTATCGCCTGGAAGGCACGTACGATAACATCCCTCCCGCATGTTAGAACTGCTGTCGAATGCTCAAACAGAAAGGAAACTACCCGTCTTAAACGTGCATGAAATAATGGGTAGAGGGGTCGCTCAAGTAGCAACGGTGAACTTCAATTTTAAGGTCGCAATCACTGGCGCACGTGCCATCTCTGCAAGCATCAGTGTGCTTTCAACGAGAAACTGTGTGAAAAGAGCACTTCTCCCTTTAACAGCCATATTTATTTACACCGTTTTGTAGGAGTTCCGCGATATCGGATCCAAGAGTTGGCTGCCACCCTTACTTTGTATAACATTACAATTTGTTGTTATCATGCTCATTGCATAGCATTCAATGCACTGTCGTGTTGTTGCCAGAGTTAATCGCGAAGGCTACGGTCCCGCGAACTCGCGGCACGGTGCAAGATGGAAGCATGACCCCCGAATATTCGTCGTCACTGTGATCTCGGAGAGTTTCCATCAGCGCTTAATGTGCCGTCCCCTCGGTAGTAATTACGCGAGTGTCCGCATTAAAAAAAGAAAAAAAAAAAGAAGCAAAGCTGAACATCGTCAAGGGCCACACCGTGCACGCGCAGTGAAACCATGCATGCGCGCACGGTGTAGAAAACGAAAAGCAAACGACACGGATATTGCGGAAAACTGTTCGATAAAGCATCCGCCGTATGCATCGTGGCCCCACAGACTTGGCGCTAGATGAAACCATAGCACTGCCAACACTCTTTTTTGTTTGTTTGTATTTTGCTTTGGAGGAAGGGGAAGGGCACATTCACACATTCGCCCGCGGCGGCAACACCAGCTCCTGGGACGCAGACCCACCTCGTACCCTAACCTGGGAATCGGCAGGGCCACGAGCGCGTTGGGCATGCCGCCACTGCTTCGCTTTTTGTCGGCGGTGTCACCACCGCGGGAGATGCACGCTCGCTCCAACATGACGAATTCCGGGGCGTAATTCTTAGATTGTTTGTGGAAAAAATTCGTTATATTAAGGATGTCCCCCGCTCTTACTTCATTACATAGAGGTCGCAAATGCATGTGCTTCTATGAAGTAATGGCAGGGAACAGAGAACTTTCATTATATCGAGTAATTCATTATATTATAAGAGGGTTTGTTATGAGCAGGTGTAACTGTAATCGCACTAACTTCAAGAAAAGAGCATGCAAGGGAAACTCCTGATGATGATTAAAAAAAGCGTTTTTGATACTTTCTCTACTTTCCCCACTTATTCTCCTGTAGATCAGCTTTCACAATCAATAAAATTATGTTGCATAACATGGCTTCACTTGCGGTTACGCCGTGTGGTCAGATTTAGGTGCACATTAAAGAACCCCAGGAGTTCGAAATTGTGGAGCCCTCCACTACGGCGTCTCTCTCAATCATGTTTTGAGACGTTAAACCTTGCATATCAATCAATCAATTTGCAGTTACGGCCCATCGAAAAGTGCCCTTGCGCAAGGATAGGCAATGATAGATCGGACTTCTGCTAAGTATGGAATTCAAGCCTATACTTCAGCTCCTTAAAAGGCAAGCAGCACTGAAATAGCTGTCAACTGCACTAAAGGCACCAATTTCGAAATAGTTTGGTAACAGGAGCGGCCATGAGTGCAGGATTAATGAGCGAGCAAGCACGCAGACTCTGGCGTGTTCCGGGGCAAAGAGGGCTCCTTTTCGTGTCCTCAGACGGATAGGTTGCGATACGCCGGGGGTAACTTTCACGCATGGGCATTGAAGCATAGCTATTTTATCCGTCCTTTGCTCGCATAGCAGCCACACGCTATTAACATTGCAAACGTAGCAGACATTGCTTGCACTTTTTGTTTGTCCCAAATAAACACGAACAAAAGCCCGTCTACAATACGCACTTGTATATTACTTAAACAAAAGCATCTTGAGGTGACTAATCTAACTTTGGCACGGCAGGATTTCAACGCACGTACTTGGTGCATAAGCAGAGGCAGTCGGCCAAGGTCACAGATTCGCTCTCTGTAGCTCAAGTTGCTCGACCGCATTCAGTGCCCACACAAGAAACACGGAAGTTGAAGTTTGGCTGCGTTCCCTCGGTCAGGAGCACCTGAAAACTTTTATCAGGAAGCTGCAAACGCTCGCTTGCTGCACACGAATGACAGCCACTTTAGCTGGAAAAACAGCACTGCGCAAATTGATCTGAGTGAAAACAATAAATGTGGGGGCTCCAGTTGGAGCCAAATCAAAAGGGAACAAATGCCAAACTATAGACAACCGGGTGCACCCGCCCATCTCATATGGCAGCAGCGGATGACTTCTTTTGGCCGTGCGCATAGTTCGCTGCTCACACTTCATTTGAGTCCGATAGCGCTCGCGCTTTGCTCTGCTGCTGTGTGTTTCATGGCACCAAAGTATAGCTCCTAGCAAAATTATTGTGCAGACTACCACTCTAAGCACAAAAATCTCATTTCAAAGACACGAAATTTTCGCAGAGTTACCTACTTATACATCACAGTTTGATGCCACAGTGCCTCAATGAACCCCACGTGTACAGCACTTTTCTAATCATTTACTACCATGTTTATCACTGCTAATTTGCAGTAGCAAGACATAATTACTCAATACAATATCATGCCAAATTGAAAAGCCCTATGCGATCACAAATTTCATACAATCTTCAGACCCACATGTTGTGGGTCTTGTGCTAAGATCTTATTCGACAGGCCCTCTTCACACCGGAGCATGGACAGTGCGCGCTTTCTTGCTTGGTAATCCCACACTCATGGCCACTCCTATGACCAAATCATTTTAAAATTGGCATCCTCAGTGCAGTATACAGCTATTTCAGTGCTGCTTGCCTTTTAAAAAACTGAAGTATAGGCCTGCATTCCATAAGTGGGCAGGAAGTCTGATCAAAGATTGCCTATCCTAGCTCAAGGGCATTTTTCGACGGGCCGTAAGTGCTAGTGAAACTATATTACGCAACAGGTTTTTTATTGATTGTGAAAGTTGATGTGCAGGAGAATAAATGGGGAAAGTAGAAAAATAACAAAAATGTTTTTTTAATCATCAGAAGTTTTTCTTGCATTCTCTTTTTATTAAAGTTAGTACAATTATATCTTTTTATTGAAAAGTGTTATTAACATAAGCTTTGGCAGTTTTATAAATTAGCATGCTGGGAAAGTAATGCAGAAATTTTGCTGCTCAGTCTTGGATCTTTTTTTTTTTTTAAATAAAGGCCTACAAACTAGGCAAAAAAAATGTTTTAGGTCATTTTTGAGAATTTTTAATAAAAAATCTAAACTATTCAGAGAATCGAAATGTAATTGAATGTAAGTGCAAGTATGGCTATATTTAGCTAAACAAATTTAAGATACGTAGCTTAAATATATTTTATGTAATTCATCACCAAATTAAAAAAAAAAACAGCAGAGCACTTAATCTTGGTACTCCACCTCTTCATCACCATTGATTTACTGTGCTTCGAAAAGATTTTCTACAGCAAGACCAATTGCAGATCTCTTCTTTCCACTTATCAAAGAGCAAGATATGAAATTTTGAAATTTAATAGGTTGATTGATTGATATGTGGGGTTTAACGTCCCAAAACCACTATATGATTATGAGAGACGCCGTAGTGGAGGGCTCCGGAAATTTCGACCACCTGGGGTTCTTTAACGTGCACCCAAATCTGAGCACACGGGCCTACAACATTTCCGCCTCCATCGGAAATGCAGCCGCCGCAGCTGGGATGCGAACCCGCGACCTACGGGTCAGCAGCCGAGTACCTTAGCCACTAGACCACCGCGGCGGGGCGAAATTTAATAGGTCGACCAGCCATGCTTTGTTCGATTTTATGTGGAATCACCTAGCATTGGTTTGCCATAAGGCTTGTCTCAATGTGAAACAACTTGTGTACATGTGTTCTAGCAAATAAGTAGCACCAATTGACACTAGCAAATGAAACTGAGAAATCCTTAAGAACAGGATAGGACAGGCGCTGTGTTGTCAGAGATCATGTTGATTCACTAGTACCTTCCACCCCAAGTACGACGAAATAACTCGACCAGTAAGCAACATTATTATGGGCACATGTGACATGTGTCATTATGACTCATTATAGCTGAGAAAGCTGTGCGACATTGATTTTATTGCTATTTTATGTGTAAAAATGTTTTCCTTGTGCAGTGTTTTTTGTAGTGGTGCTTCACCTTTCATAAGATGCATGCTACTGCAACATGCATATACAAATTTGTTGATTTGTCACTTACACCAAAAAGGACAGGCAAGCCTGGCTAGAATATTGGGATTGCATGTATCGTTTTATCTGCGTAGTGGAGCTTCACTTACTTGGTACACTCGTTGTTCTGATCATATTGGGCAGTGGGGCAAAAAAGTTGTAAAAATCACTTTGACTGCATTTTTAAGCTTACAGTGCACAGTGGTAATGGAAACCTTGTACAAGAGTCATCTGGTGATAGTATAAGCTGAAAGAGGCACTACTGGACAAGTACAGCCCATGATATTGTAGACATAATTGTCATAAGCATTTCTGTTGATGCTCTGAAAGTAGACGTTTAAAGCACCCTGTAATTTGGCATTTCATTTGAACTTTATTCAATGTGTGCGGGTTTGGTCCTGGCCGTGGTGATTCAATTTTTATGGAGGCGAATTGTTAGAAGACCATGTACTGTGTGATCTTTGTACACATTCGAGAGCACTAGATTGTCAATATTTCTGGAGCCCCCGACAACGGTGTGCCTCATAATCATATTGGAATGTTTGTGCATAAAACTTAGCAAATTTCGAAAAATCTTTTTTAATAAATTGCTGCTGTTCTGTTGGTTGTCTTTTTTTCCGATTTTGTCACCTTTAGTTCACTTTTTGCATTTGTCTGTTGCTCATGGCACACATTGTTATAGTAGTAAGTGTTTCAAAAGAAAAACATGCTCATTTCTACGATTATTTAGTTTCAAAGAATGCATATTTGTAACATTGCCTACATGATATTATTCTATCAAAATATCTTGCTTTTACCCATGAATTCAATATGCCCCCTGTTTGGCCAACCCAAACCACCTGTTTAACAATGTCATTTGTAGGTCATTCAGATAAAAACATTTTTACTGTCATCCTGTTGGGAAAACATAGTCTATGAAAAGGTAATACCTTTGCTTATAGGGCTCTTTCTTTTTTCTTATTTTCAGAGATCTGAAACCTCAGAACCTTCTCATCAGTGAACAGGGGGAGCTGAAACTTGCAGATTTTGGTAGGTGGCAATGATTCGCTACTTAGCCATACACGAGTAAGTAAACGATGTTAATTTTACAGCTTTGGACTTTGCTACAGGTTGTCTAAAAATAAAACTCAAAATTATATTCGCTCATTGTGATCTTTGGTGAAAAATGTAAATTGTAAAATACTGGATACCCTTATATGGATGTCACTTGAGCACATCCATTTGCAATCAATTGCCCGATTGGAATAACTTTTCCCTAACTGCAGCAGGCTCTCAAAAGAGCCATTCTTCATGAAATTCGATTTTGACCGAACCTGGTCGTGAGTGATAGTGGTCCACGTAACACCTGTATATGGTTTCCTCAGTTCCTAGGCTCCTTGAAACTTGGTGATGAAGAATGCACATTTTAATGCAGGTCTTGCCAGAGCAAAGTCTGTGCCTAGTCGTACTTACTCACATGAAGTGGTCACTTTGTGGTACCGGCCACCTGATGTGTTGCTTGGATCAACAGACTACTCAACTTCACTGGACATGTGGTGTGTATCTACTCTTGTATAAGCCATTTGTAAAGCCATTGCAAATGCTGTTGTGTTGCTGGTTACTTAAATGAAAACTCGTTCCAAATTAAAGTTCTCTTTATTGCTTCTCTCTTTCATCGCTGTAATGTTTGCTGTGTTAGACCAAGCTCTAGCTTGTAATTGCTAGAACTAGTACTTAGCAATAGCTGCAACCAGATTGTGCGAGTATCGTGCAACTCTCTTCATTGTGGATGTTTCAATAGCCCCACAGAACCCCTCACAAAGTGTAGAGTTCGGCTCAGCTACAGCACTTGCAGCTTTTTGTTATGCTTTAGAGGCTTGTAACTTGTACGTGTATATTAGTACAGTCTCCCTTTAAAACTCATCTCTTAAAAGGAGGGACATGGGCTTTAAAGCTGTCCTTAGTTGTTTTTGAACCAAACTTTGCATGCTTGTTTAGTTTCTTCTCCCTATTCTAAAGATGGAGAAATGTTTTAGTAGGTTCATTATTTTAATATACTATAACCAGGGAGACAAATACCTTTAGTTCTTAATACAATTGACTTATAACTACCTCACAGAAATATGTAAATGATATATGTATCAATAAGAGAAGGCACAACATTAACAACAGAAGTGCTTTTACGATTGCATCATTATTTCTTACTTAGTGTACATTGAACTTTATTATTTTAAACACAGCCGTGTTGTGGTCGCACAAAAGGCAAATTTAAGACAACTTAAGGCCACATTAATTAAAAAATTTTCTTGTATGTTCCGTGATCTATACCCTTAGCGTCATGCTGCAAAAATAAGTTTCGTTCTATCTGTGATAGGTACTGATAAATGGTAGTGAATGTCTTACTTGATGTGCGAAATTTGTATTTTGAGAAAACCAAGAAAACAAACAAATGTGGCATTTCATTTTGGAAGAGCACAAATGTGTAGACACATGTACACTGACAAAAAATTTGCTGGCTACAACCAGTAGACCCTCAAGGCAGGGAAATGAAATCATGGCATCATTGAATATGTTTTAGTGTCAACACAGGCCAAAAAAATAATGTCAACTACATGTTTTAATATTGATGTTACAGCTGAAATATTAATCTCAGGGACAGTAAACTTCGCTTATAAGGAGTGTACTAATAGATGTGGATTCTGAAAAATGCTGTTTTTAGGAAAGTAATTTTTTAATGATTTTCCTGGTCTGAAGACAGAAAAACAATATTCATTTATTGTCTCCCAGCTATACTGCGGCAAGAAAGGGGGGTATTATTGTAAATAAATACATGAAATGGTGTAAGCTCATATTGGAAGCCAATGTAAAAATTATTACAAAGTGTTATTGTTTTTGTGAGTTAGCTATGCAAATAATGTAGGAGTAACTATCTGCCCTGTGACATTGTCCATGTTTTCATAAGCAATTCTATTTTGATTTGTACCGTCAATGCTTTATAGAAGCAGTGACCATAAGGCAGCCGATAAACCATTGAATGTTTAGAAGCCAATAATATAGTTGGATATGATGGCACAATCCCACGTTTTACATAATGCAGGCATGTAATTTCTGCTATAAATTTTGTTTAGTGGCCTTTATGGATTTATAAAATGAGAGTTATTATGGAAGTAATATTCTGTAGTAATTTTTCATTAACCTGTGATAGGTAGAAAATATCAGCACTTTGAGGCTTTGAGTCTTCTTTATATTTGTAGTAAGCAGAAAATAAAAAGTATCCCTGCCTACTGGACATGACAGTATTCATTCGCTTTGCCTTTTAAAAAACACTATGCCAAAAATACAATCTTATAAATTCAGACATCCAGGGCAACTATTGCACTCAAAAGATTTTTGAGATCACATTATTGCAACAAAAAATTTCATTGAGGCATAGCTACAAGGCCTGCTACCAAGGCTAGTACTCTATTTGTCAGTCGTGCACTCATGCAATTTTAACATTGATCGTCAGATTTCAGGCTACACAGCCTATTGTTCGCACAAGCAAATTTTTAAAATTAAACCTCCTGTTTTCATGTGGTGTGTCTTGAGGTGGGGAAAAATATTTTCTTGCTGTGTTTCGTGATTCTGAACATCATTGCTTAATTTTCTTGCTGAAGGCTCGCTACAATATTTGGTTTTCATTATGCAGGGGAGTGGGCTGCATATTCGTTGAGATGATAACTGGCGCAGCTGCATTCCCTGGTGTCAAGGACACAACCGATCAGCTGGATAAAATCTGGAGGGTAAGATTATAGTTACATGCATAATTGCAGCTCGTACACACAAGTTTATAAATTTCTGAATGTCTTGTTGTTACCCATTTTTTAAATAATTTAATTGTACTGCTGATTCTATACTACATACTGCACAAAGCATATTACATTATCTTAGTTGAATCTAAACAACCTTAGCCAGTGGAGTAGGCTAAAATTTGTTTTCGTGGAGGCACATTCTTGATTCGACATGGGGTCCGGGCAGGTCAGCAAGGTCGAGTGTCATTTGGTGCTCTGTATCCCACAGAAGAAAAAAAAATTCCGGAGGGGCCACAGGCCCCGTGTGCCACCCCCTAGTTATTCCACTGACCATAGCTTTCCTTTTTTCTCTCTCTTCACTGCTTTTCTACAACAATGGACTTGAAGCACTCACCATGTCGAGCTATTATTTGGCTGCCATTTTAGTGTTTCAAGTGACTCAGATTTCTTCACTCCTTATCGTGCCCAAGGAAATCCTTTCGGTATACAGGATTTCGCTATAGTGATTGATTACTGCCAGAAATCCTCTGTGAGTAACGTTGCTCAATATGTGATATTATGGAGGAAATTTACTTTTAGGCACTTATTTTTTTCTTTGCAATTTTCATTATATTGGAGAATCTCGCAAAGTAAAATTTCAACAGGAGGTATTGCCAAAGCTGCAGTACACTGTTCCAAGTGCTTCACTGATCTAGTGAAGGAAAATTTGGTGCAGCTAAAAACTCAAAGGGATCTCTGAATTTTGTTTGAATTATCAAGAAATTTGAATTATCAAGAAGTTTGAATTATCAGAAGTTCTAAGATTCACCTGTGGGTGAGGCGAGACCACACATTACGATTAGGAATTGATTTTGATCACATTTAAAATTTTTGAAAGTTTTTAAAATCTAACTGCACAGAATGAACAGAAAGCAAAAGTGTATAGTACAACTTTATTGGCCATTTACTGCTGATCAGACCTCTTAAAGAAATTGTGAATTGACAACTGCTTCTTTGCTATATGTGCCTTCAGCACAAAGCTCTCATACCAGTTGAAAAGCATCGTAGCTTACCATGCGTCTGCTTCGTTTCAAACATTTGTTTTCTAGCAAAGAATTTTTCGTTGAAGCCCTGAGATGCTTATTTTTCATTTTTAGCTTGTTAGTATTATGTAAGCATCTAAATTTTGAATTAGTAGAAAGCAGCAGTTATTTTCTGGTATGGAACCACAAAAAGTATGAATTAACAGAACGATGAAGATTGAATTGAGAGGCTTCTAAATACAATAAAGGAATAGAGGGTCAACCAAAAAATTGAATTTTGTTTGAATTAACCAAAAGTATGAATTATCAGAGTTTGAAATTATCACGAGTCAATTGTAAATGGCATTTGTGGAAATACAGGATCTTTCATCAGGTTGACAAATTTTCTGCTCCAATTGTGCATTGCTTTGATGCTATAAGTGATTGGCAATACATCAAGCATGAGAAGTATGTGCTGGCATTGTTTCCAATTTTTTAGCTCACGGGGGATTGCATTATTATTTTAGGTATTTTTACAGTGTACATACAACAGTGTATAGCGTACTTACATTGCAATTGATGTGTTTTGAAATGGAACATTAAACTTTTATACCCCATTATTTTCAGTGGTAAAAAAAGCACTTCATTAGCAAATTGAAATGTTATAGGTGAATAGAGTTTGTGTCAGACATCGTGATCTCCCAATATTTTCAGTGTTAGGTTTCAAAAAAGAATTATCCCATCTCCCACTGAAGTGAACCGTGAGTAGCATGCGAAGCAGCTCATGGGTCGACTTAAAGTTCCGTTCACCACGAATATCCTAGTCAGCGAGTTCTAACTAGGATACAATGCTTTGGCTCATCGCACATCTGCAGAATTTCGTTCTCTGACGCCATCACATGATTGTGGAGAGAGTCTAAGGAAGAGAAGCGACACTGCCTTACCCAGCCCCTTACACAGGCCAGAACGCGCTAGCACGTGACCGCGTTCTGGCAGTGCTTGGGCCAGCTGTTGCACTTCCGCAGTCCAGCTACACACCGGATTGAACTCCGCCATAAGCTGCTTCGCATATAATAAAAGCTCATTTGCTCGGTTAAGTGATCTTATAACTTGGCATCGTTGTGTTTTGCGTGGTTTCATGCTCTTCACAGCTTGTGCATTACAACATTCTTGTATAAGATTTGAACTTTCTTCCATTTTTTTTCCTGGCATCGTTGTGACTTAGGTGCATTCTTTTGGGTCAGCATTCATTATATATTTTTTAGTTCTTGCTCAGAGTGGTCTGATGATGATGAGCGTTCAAATTATATTCCTTCAATAAGTGAGTGAGTGATACAGCATTCCTTTTTTTGTCATTGGTTTAACAGCATGGCTAACATGATAATGAACAATTTTGGCCTCCTGAATTCCAGATCCTGGGGACTCCAACAGAGGAAACTTGGGAAGGCGTTTCTCGTTACAAGAACTACAAGCTTTGTAAGCTTTGCATTCTTTTCTTTGTTGGAGCACAATTTTGCACTTGCCTTTTCTGTTCCAGATAAATTTATAATGTACCCAGGCCTGCCTCTAAAACAAGCCTTTCCTAAGCTATCGGAGATTCCACAGGCCGATGAAATTGCCAACAGATTTCTCCAGGTTTGCTTCTCTTATTTTCGAAATGTGCCTTTTAAAAATAGACCCTGATACACTTGTGTAAATAGTCATAAAATGACCTCACTATTAAAATATGTTGCCTCGTGAGTTAGCCTTTTTGAAAATGTTTTGAATCCATCAGGCATGACCACAGTTGAAAATAGTTATTCTGCCTTAGTACAGCTTTCGCCTTTCCTTTGTGCCCACTAGTGCTTTAACAGAGACACAGGAAGAATGGCACAGTGGATAGGCCTTTTTAAATAATTATGTTGGCTCATGTCTCATCGTTCAGTTTTTTTTTCTTCTTCTTCTTCTTTCAGTGCATGTGCTGCTAGTTTTAGTCCAAATGAAAAATCCATAAACGGGGATTGTGTTGAGTTTGTCGAACCTCTGTTTACGGATTTTTCATCGCAAGCTTCCGTCTTCTCCTTCCTATCATCTTTTAGTTCTAGTTCAGGTATTTGCATTTGGGCTACCTCATGTCACCAAGTACTTGAAGGTTCATCGCTCATCGAGATTAGTCCGAGCACATAATTGTCAGAGCCTTTTGCTTAACCAACAGATTGCCAATTCTGCCTTCCTCTTAAATGCCTTTAGCCTGTAGGGTATTGCAAAATGAATAACCGAACACAAAACTGCTCATTTCGAAGTATCATCAATTTGCCCATTACAAAGCAATGAGTTATGAGGTGAAACTTAAAAGGTGTGGCTGGTGCAAAGCACACTGAGAAAGCCATAGTGAGTTGTAAATACTACAGGTTTTCCTGCTCTCTTTATTTCTAGTGGGAGCTAAAGTAATCTGCATGTCACAGAAATAATCTGAGCTCTAAGCTATTTAATCCATGTGGCAGACATTTAATTATAGTTCGAACATACTTAATTCGATCGCCATCACATATAGGACATGTGCTAGCAAGTTTAATTCAAGTGCCACCATGTTGAATCCAATCTCCAACAACTTTAATTCAAAAGCAGGCAGTTTAATTTTTAGACAAGAAACAGTTATATGAAGTTGTGCATGAAAATGGTAGTACAACTGAAATACAGTTGCTATGATATGAAAAAAATAACAATCAGAAAGGAGGAGGCAGCACTAATATATGTAGTGATAGCTATTAACCATGAAAAAAATTTTCTGCCATAGTTTGCTTGAGCCATGTTTGGAGCACTTATATTTGGCTAAGCAAAAGCTTGTAGAGCAGTGTTTGACACTGATGAGAACATAATAATGGGAATGAAAGGAAAGGCATGGGTGTGTTGCTCTTTACGAACATGTGAAAGAATATTTTGTAGTTCAATGAAATTCAGTGTTCCTCACTGTAGCTGATATGTATTTGGATCTTGGTTTCGGTGCATAATAGTGCAGCTCCAGGACAGATAGTACAATGTGAATGACACAGTTCATGCTCAGAGTGAAAAAATGGATACTAAGAGGTAGAAAACCTAGTTGAGGACAGCAGTGTGTCAGGTTGTGATACATAAATAAAAAACAAGTAGTCTCGCTCTGGGAAGAGTGAATCGGAAAAATAATTGGAAGACATTTTTCTTCTTGTAATATACATAAAACTTTGATTACAGATTGTGTCGTCGATACCAGGAGTCATATATAATATTCATGTTAGTTATGTTCTCATTCAAACAGAATGATACAAGTCTGATTATCTGAATAGGTATACCGTAATTACTCGAGTCTAACGCGCACCTTTTTTCCGGTTAAGCGAGTTTATAAATTGCATGCGCGTTAGGATCGAGTACGAACAAAAAAATTACGGTCAATCTATTGCCATCGGCAAATCCAAAATGGCCGCCCCCTACGTGCGTCGGCATGGCGCGTCGGCCAATTCTGCCTATGTGTTTCCCATGTGCGGCACTTCGTACGTGTGCTGAGGAGTTCGTCATCTAGTAGTGCATTAGCATCGACGGCGTGGAAGGGCCGACTCCAAAAACTCGAGTGCACCACGATGCCGCTTTTAAAAGAAAAGTCATGGCGTGTGGAGAAACGGATGGAAATCGGGCCGCATCGCGGTCGTTCGGAGTTCCCGAAACGTGCGTGCGGGACCGGCGGAAACAAAGGAGGAGATTCTCGACAGCAAAGCTTCACGCAAAGGCTTCAGTGGACCACAGCAGGGTCGGTTTCCGCAAATTAAAGAGCTGCTCGGCAAGTATGTGCTCGAGCAGCGAGCGGCACAGCGGCTCGTGACGACAGAACTGCTCCAAGTGCGGGCTATGCAATTAGTCTTGGAAAAAGGTCTAATGCAGAGCCAGTTTAAAGCGAGCAGGTGCTGGCTAACTAACTTTATTTAGAGGAAAGGCTTTTCCCTCCCAAGGGGAACATGCATATACGAAAAGTTTTGCAGAAGAGTACGATGACAAGCTTCACAGTTTTCAGAGGTTCATCCTAAACTTGCGGCGCAACAACGGCTACCTGCTTGGGCAAATCGGGAATGCCCATCAGACGCCTCTTTACTTCGACATGCCTGGCACCACAACCGTCGAGAAGAAGAGGGCGAAGCAAGTTCGCGTGCTGACATCGGTCCACGGTAAAACTACCGTGACGGCAATGCTCTGTTACACGTCAGATGGGCACAAGCTTCGCCCGTACCTCATATTTAAATGGAATACGCTCCCGAAGAAGTCGTTTTTCGAGTGGTGTGATCTTGCGGGCCGGCGAGAAAAATGGGTGCGCGTTGCAATCGATGTCTTGCGTTTTTTTTTTTTTTTCGCGGTGGAAATCGAGTGCGTGTTACAATCGAGGGCGCGGTAGAATCGAGTAAATACGGTAATAGTTGGCACAGTGCCATATTTAATACAGCACCAGAAAATGATTACATGTCCGCCTCGGTGGATCAGTGGCTAGGATGCTTGGCTGCTGACCCCAATGTCGCGGTTGCGATCCTGGCCACAGCGGTCACATTTTGATGGATGCAAAATGGTTGAGGCCCTTGTACTGTGCGATGTCAGTGCACCAAAAAAACTCCGTTTGATCAAAATTTTCAGAGCCCCTCACTACTACATCTCTCATAATCCTATCGTGGTTTTGGCACATAAAACCCCACATATTATTATTGAATAAGAAAATGATTACAATGGAAACGGAAAGCACAAGGACGAGAAGTCATCCTTGTGCTTTCTTTTTCATTTGTATTCATTGTTTCATGCTGCATTACCAATCTTGCCACACATTTGAAGCTTGCTGATGGTGCCCCAATCATAAAATTTATCGATCAATTTTATATGTATATTTATGGCTGTTAATGACAGAGTGCATGATTGTGTTACAGGTTAACTTAAAGAAAATGTTTTGTATACTCTAAATTATTGTAGAAATTATCATCAGCAGAAGGGATAACAATTATTAGAATGGGATTGTTTCCTAGGTTTTGAGACCGCCATTCAAAAGTCATCTTCACGCAGTGCTGCAGGCATAAAAGAACAATTGTGCCGGTCAAAGGCTGCGCAGTCCACACGCTGTATCTGTTGCGTGGAGGGCCAAGCTTCGTCAGGCAGCAACGTCTTTATTTCGTTTAGTGCAATAGCGTTAAAGAGCTCGTTTCGCATGAATTCCGGTGCCGGCATCAGTGTGATTTGTTGTGAGCGAAAAATTTTCATGTTGTCCCTGAATTAATAATACAGTCAACTGCCGATTTTTCGGACCCTCTAGAGAGCGAAAAACTGTCCGAAAATTCAGGCACTGCGAAAAAATGAATGTAAGCAAAAAAAAATGCATTATTTTACTGATAATTTTAAATGCAAGCAAAAAAAACGTACCATTTTACTAATATTTCTTAATGCAAGCAAAAAACGCACATTTTCATTGATATTTCTCAGAATTTCTCTATTTCTCTATCTTTTGGGCACCAGATGATTTTTCGGCCGCTTCCAAAATCTTGTCTTTGTTCCTCAGGAAATCGGAAACTGTTTGCTTGGAAATGCCGAACTTCTTGCTCACATCAGCCTGCGATCGGCCACTCTTCACTAACTTAATAATGGCAGCTTTCTTCTCCATCGTTAACCGACTGTACTGTTTTCCGCGCTTCGATGCCATTGGCGAGGACGACGAAGGCGGAGTGGGGGCCATCGCAGGCAGGCAAAATCCTCACGATGTGAACAAAGGAGTTTGCTGACTAGCGTCGAAGCACCTATGCTTAGCGTTGCAGAGCACACTTCACACGATCACACAACCACGCTCTAGGCTAGCCAAACACCATGTGGGCTGCGTAAACAAAACGGCGTCACGGCAGGCGACGGTGCCTCGGGTACTCCGGAGGTGGCGCTGGTAAACATTCAAGATAGCCAGCGTGGCCAGACCAAATTGCTGTGTGACGGTTAGTTCTAGTTCGAAGTGATGAAACGCTTCGCGAAAGCGCTTCGCGGGAAGCCAGAGTGGCACGCACGAGCACAAGCGCTAAAGCGAAAGGAACTTTATTGGCGCTAAAAAATTTCAGGGTGGATAGCTTCGATTGTCAGCGAAGCACCCTTGCACGATAAACACGGTCAGCGTTAGGAATCGCGGAGGCCGTGTGTGTTTTTCCACTAACGATCAACGAGTCCAAGCAACATATGCCACCACAGTAGACCGGCGCGCTCATTTATACAATCATAATCGTGTGTGCCGCAGTTGTGGTGGTTTCCACTGGAGGTCAGTGGTTGTTTCCGACCTTCCGTCGCGTCAAAAAGTCCGGAAAATGGGACTCTGGGGAATTCAAGCGTCCAAAATTTCAGACTTCCTTATACATTGATTCTATGGGGCTCGTAGCGGTGCCGCGAAGATATACGAACTACCGGGCATGTCCGAAAATTCAGGTGTCCGAAAAATCGGCAGTTGACTATAAAACAATTTAGTTCAAATAAGAATTGAACCCAGGCCATTTGCATGGCAAGTAGTTGTGCTTCTGCGAAGTCCTGCTACTGCTTGAAACTGTTTCAGAAGGAAGTGGGGACTGCATGAATGGCAGGTAGTGAAGGGAAATAAAAGAGCCTCCGTTCGAGTGAGAATTGAACCTAGGCCATATGCATGGCAAAGCAGGCATCCTACCTTGGAGCTACGTTATTGTTTGAAACTTGCTTCAGGAAAAAACACTATATCAATGTCATGTAGTGCAAGCAGTCTCCTTAACGCATCTAAGGTTGTGTAAGAAGTGTAGAATCATGCCAGGCAACAAAACATTAGAATAGCAGTGAGTGGATGTTGGAAAGGCCCACCATTACGAAGCACTCAAACATATGGAATCATCATAAGCTGCAAAGGCATCAACAAAGAGAGCATATATCTAAGTTTGTGTGCTGCCTTACGGACACGGAGTGGGCCCTTCGCTGATTCGCAAAAGGAAGAATTACGCTGAGGGGAAACAGCATTTGGGACGAAGAAAGAATGACCACAGAATACAGGTTCTGACGAACAACTGTGTATAAGTTTATTACACTGGGAAATAAGTACAGTCGACTCTCGTTAATACGAAGTTCACGGGAACCGCAAAAAACTTCGAATTAAACAAACTTCGAATTAAGCAAAAAGCACTAAAAACGGCACTTTTATTTGTTTAAAAGCGCGACAGTTTTGACGAAAAATAGTCTGTCATCTTCTTCTGCTTGCCGAATCTAGCTGCGGCTAGCAAGTTTTGTAAGGAATACACGTGTCGAAGTGCTTCTTCGGCGTTGTGTTCTCCAACAAAAAAACGCTGCGCAAGAGCAAGACCCGCAGCTACATCGGCAGCCCTCGGTGGTGGCTCATTTCCGATGTCGTCGTCATCATCGTCATTTTCAGAAATGCAGTCATGGGGCCGAACCATCTGCAAGATTTCGCTGTCCGTTAGTGGACTGCATGTTTCGACGTTGCTGTCCACAGCGACATACTCGTCAAAACGGACGTCACCGAGAGTGGCGCGAAAGCTACCGTCGTCGAGCTCATTTGTTTGCACTTCCACTGGCGCGCAAGGAGAAGCATCCCCCGAGTTTTCCATGAAACCACAGGCCCGGAAACAATTGGCGATGGTTTCTTCTTTCACGCGGGTCCAAGCTCGCGCTAGCATGTTGATGGCACTAAGCAAACTCACCTCGTATTGCGACGAGTTGTCCATGCACAAAAGCATGCGCTCGACGAGATGCTGCCTATACAATACCTTCACATTTTTTATTATGCCCTGGTCCATGGGCTGCAACACGGACGTCGTGTTTGCAGGCAGGTACACAAGTCGGGGGACAAATTGCAACTCATGATTACGGAGTTAGACAAGGAGAGCAGAAAGATGGGTCTTAAAATTAATCTGCAGAAAACGAAAGTAATGTACAACAACCTCGGCAAGGAGCAGCGCTTCGAGATAGGTAATAGTGCACTTGAAGTTGTAAAAGACTATGTCTACTTAGGGCAGGTAATAACCGCAGAGCCGAACCACGAGATTGAAGTAACTAGAAGAATAAGAATTGGGTGGAGCACATTCGGCAAGCACTCTCAAATTATGACAGGTAGATTGCCACTATCCCTCAAGAGGAAGGTATATAACAGCTGTATCTTGCCGGTACTTAGCTACGGAGCAGAAACCTGGAGACTTACAAAGAGGGTTCAGCTTAAATTGAGGACGACGCAGCGAGCAATGGAAAGAAAAATGGTAGGTGTAACCTTAAGAGACAAGAAGAGAGCAGAGTGGATTAGGGAACAAACGGGGGTTAAGGATATCATAGTTGAAATCAAGAAGAAGAAATGGACATGGGCTGGGCATGTAGCGCGTAGACAGGATAACCGCTGGTCATTAAGGGTAACTGACTGGATTCCCAGAGAAGGGAAGCGGGTTAGGGGGAGACAGAAGGTTAGGTGGGCAGATGAGATTAAGAAGTTTGCGGGTATAAATTGGCAGCAGCAAGCACAGGACCGGGTTTACTGGCGGAACATGGGAGAGACCTTTGTCCTGCAGTGGACGTAGTCAGGCTGATGATGATGATGATGATGACACAAGACAGATGGCACTCAAGGCAGGTACGTTCATGTGGGCACTACATTGGTCCACAAGGAACACCTCACGGCTTGATTGCGCGAACTTGCGGTCGAGTTTGGTGATCCAGTCCTTAAATATATCGGATGTCATCCACGCCTTTCTGTTCGAGGCATAATCCACAGGAAGCGTCTTCACGCCTTTAAAGCACCTAGGCTTGGCAGCCTTCCCGATCACAAGCAGGCGACACCGTTCTGTGCCAGTCATGTTCGCCGCGACTAGCACTGACACTCTCTCTTTGCTTCTTTTGCCTCCAGAACAGTCGTCGTCTTTATATGTCAGGGGCTTGTCCGGTAGCAGCCGATAAAAAAAGCGCAGTCTCGTCTGCATTAAAAATGTCTGCCGGCTGGTATTCTTCAAGGTACTCGCGAAGCTTGCCCGCTTTCCATGTCAGGCACGTTTCCTCATCGACTGACGCCTTCTCCCCACACACGCTTTTAAAAATCAAGTCGTGGCAATGTTTGAAAGGCGTAAGCCACCCATCCGAAGCAGCGAAGTCGTTGATGCCCAACATTTCAGCAAGCGATGACGCTTTTGCCGTGACGACTTCACCACTGAGAGGAAGTTTGTTGTTTCGTGCCTCTCTGATCCAAATCAGCAGTGCTTCCTCCAACTCGAGGTAGGCGCCGGTGCGCATCCGCTTCCGCGATGTCTTGAATTTTTCACTTTCAAACGCATCCAATATTGAGCGCTTATTCTTTATGAAAGTCGACAGCGTGTTAGGCTTAATGCCGTACTTTCTTGCAATGTCTTGTTTGGCGGTGCCTCCCTGGTCAACTTCCTTCAAGACTTCGACTTTCGTCGCTAGGTCTAGCGTTCGGTAAGGGCCACGAGTTGCCATTATCAAACGTACTTCACCACCACAACACTCAAAATCAGAAGCGCGGAAACACTTGTGAAATCAACCCAGCGCGCGGGTGACGCGGTGACACACTCGAGTCTCGACAAAAGTCAACTAAAGAGTCAGTCGATGCCGCCGATGCGATTCGCCAGCGGTAAAAAGATTGCCGCTTCAAGATCTGTGGCGCTGCGGACAGTAGTGATAGCGAAGACACCAGCGCGGTCCGGCAGATGTTTTGGCATATGAAAAGTTCCCCATTTTACTGTAAAATTACGGTCGCGACGAGACTGTCGATTGAAAAAACTTCTAATTAACCAATATTATGGGTTTTTAACTTCGAATTATCGAGCATTTTTTTCTATACGATTGCATGCAAAACTGATGGGACCACTTGTTCATTTCTAATTAACCGAAACTTCCAATTAAGCGACTTCGAATTACCGGGAGTCGACTGTAGCTGAAAAAAAGAACAAAACTACAATTATCTTGTGCACATCAAGATGAAATGCAAAATGAATCTGGCACGAGGTGAAGAATTATGGCCTAGTGGGCTCTCAACAAGTGTACTTGGAGTAGGCATTTTAGGATAGCTTTAAAGAGCTAATGTTACATGCTACAGTCATTCGTTTCCTTACAGCACGGTTGAGGTGTGCACCGAGAACCGAAGCCAGGCTAGCAAATGAAAGCGTTGTGCACGGGAACTGATTTCAATATCATGTTCTGTTCTTGATCACGAAGCTCAAGTGTAGTCCAATTTTTTTTTTTTTACTTTGTGGTAGGCCAGTACTACTACTATTGGACATTAACGTGTGTCTTGAATTTTTAAAACTCTTCTATTGGGTTGAAGATGGGACTGTAAGCTGGCAGGTGCTTGATAAAGTGCACTGATTTAGCTAAAGCTGCATGCGCTACCTGAGCAGGAGCAGATGGGCCGTCAAAAATGAACACATGAAGCCTCCTTGTTTGGCTCCTTGTGTTTCACATGGGCCAAGACATCACTGAGGAAAGTGCTGAAAACAGTAAAATAAACTACTATGTCCACTGCAGTCTGGTAAATAAATGTAATTAGGGCATGGAAGCTATATAATGTTCAAGTTCACTCCTTTTGTCGTCATGGTCTAGTGGGCAGTTGGTTGCTCTTTAACTGCCCTGCTGAAGTGCACAAAATTTGATATTGTAGTTTTTCTCATCTAGAGTAGAACAGGCACATACACAGTCCATCAATCTGCAGCCGCTGGGCGCACACGCCTGTGTTTAAGTTGAGGTCTGAGAGCCTCTGCATCAACAATTTCACGATGTTACTGTGGACATATTGCAAGTGATCAACTGTGCTTGTACAGATTGTTACTCCGAGATCTTCTTCGTCCCAGTTCTGCTTTATCTGTCCTAACATAACTGTAGAGTTTTTATGTACAATTTGTCTAGGAGTACTCGCATTGTCACCTCCACACTTTTTCTTCAAAACCGCCATGCCTTGTTGACATTTCTCTGTGGGTAGTGGCATTAGATCTTTGTTTTCGTGTCAATGCTGAGAGTGTACACCGGTTGCTTTAGGTCGCCACCACACATGTGTGCGCTCGCAATCTTTGCCCCGTCCAGCCCCGAGACCCTACTGCTTTTTTTGATGTGCCGTACCTTTGAAATGTGGTCGTTCAGCCATGACTTCAAGCAAGGAATATTCCCGTCTGAAAACACACATGTCGCAAGCAACCACGTTTCAGAAACACTGTATCGCGTTACATGTATATGTGCATTTCCTTTGATGCTTTCCTGGAAAGCTTAATTTCACATGAACACAAAGAAACTTAGGTTACCGTAATTACTCGAATCTAACGCGCACCTTTTTTCCGGTTTAAGTGAGTTCATAAATCGCATGCGCGTTAGAATCGAGTACGAACAAAAAAATTACGGCCAATCTATTGCCATCGGCAAATCTAAAATGGCCGCCCCCTACGTGCGTCGGCATGGCGCGTCGTCCATTTCTGCCTATGTGTTTCACATGTGCGGCACTTCGTACGTGTGCTGAGGAGTTCGTCATCTAGTAGTGCATTAGCATCGACGGCGTGGAAGGGCCGACTCCAAAAACTCGAGTGCACCACGATGCCGCTTTTAAAAGAAAAGTCATGGCGTGTGGAGAAACGGATGGAAATCGGGCCGCATCGCGGTCGTTCGGAGTTCCCGAAACGTGCGTGCGGGACCGGCGGAAACAAAGGAGGAGATTCTCGACAGCAAAGCTTCACGCAAAGGCTTCAGTGGACCACAGCAGGGTCGGTTTCCGCAAATTAAAGAGCTGCTCGGCAAGTATGTGCTCGAGCAGCGAGCGGCACAGCGGCTCGTGACGACAGAACTGCTCCAAGTGCGGGCTATGCAATTAGTCTTGGAAAAAGGTCTAATGCAGAGCCAGTTTAAAGCGAGCAGGTGCTGGCTAACTAACTTTATTTAGAGGAAAGGCTTTTCCCTCCCAAGGGGAACATGCATATACGAAAAGTTTTGCAGAAGAGTACGATGACAAGCTTCACAGTTTTCAGAGGTTCATCCTAAACTTGCGGCGCAACAACGGCTACCTGCTTGGGCAAATCGGGAATGCCCATCAGACGCCTCTTTACTTCGACATGCCTGGCACCACAACCGTCGAGAAGAAGAGGGCGAAGCAAGTTCGCGTGCTGACATCGGTCCACGGTAAAACTACCGTGACGGCAATGCTCTGTTACACGTCAGATGGGCACAAGCTTCGCCCGTACCTCATATTTAAATGGAATACGCTCCCGAAGAAGTCGTTTTTTCGAGTGGTGTGATCGTGCGGGCCGGCGAGAAAAATGGGTGCGCGTTGCAATCGATGTCTTGCGTTTTTTTTTTTTTTTCGCGGTGGAAATCGAGTGCGTGTTACAATCGAGGGCGCGGTAGAATCGAGTAAATACGGTAATAGTTGGCACAGTGCCATATTTAATACAGCACCAGAAAATGATTACATGTCCGCCTCGGTGGATCAGTGGCTAGGATGCTTGGCTGCTGACCCCAATGTCGCGGTTGCGATCCTGGCCACAGCGGTCACATTTTGATGGATGCAAAATGGTTGAGGCCCTTGTACTGTGCGATGTCAGTGCACCAAAAAAACTCCGTTTGATCAAAATTTTCAGAGCCCCTCACTACTACATCTCTCATAATCCTATCGTGGTTTTGGCACATAAAACCCCACATATTATTATTGAATTAGAAAATGATTACAATGGAAACGGAAAGCACAAGGACGAGAAGTCATCCTTGTGCTTTCTTTTTCATTTGTATTCATTGTTTCATGCTGCATTACCAATCTTGCCACACATTTGAAGCTTGCTGATGGTGCCCCAATCATAAAATTTATCGATCAATTTTATATGTATATTTATGGCTGTTAATGACAGAGTGCATGATTGTGTTACAGGTTAACTTAAAGAAAATGTTTTTGTATACTCTAAATTATTGTAGAAATTATCATCAGCAGAAGGGATAACAATTATTAGAATGGGATTGTTTCCTAGGTTTTGAGACCGCCATTCAAAAGTCATCTTCACGCAGTGCTGCAGGCATAAAAGAACAATTGTGCCGGTCAAAGGCTGCGCAGTCCACACGCTGTATCTGTTGCGTGGAGGGCCAAGCTTCGTCAGGCAGCAACGTCTTTATTTCGTTTAGTGCAATAGCGTTAAAGAGCTCGTTTCGCATGAATTCCGGTGCCGGCATCAGTGTGATTTGTTGTGAGCGAAAAATTTTCATGTTGTCCCTGAATTAATAATACAGTCAACTGCCGATTTTTCGGACCCTCTAGAGAGCGAAAAACTGTCCGAAAATTCAGGCACTGCGAAAAAATGAATGTAAGCAAAAAAAAATGCATTATTTTACTGATAATTTTAAATGCAAGCAAAAAAAACGTACCATTTTACTAATATTTCTTAATGCAAGCAAAAAACGCACATTTTCATTGATATTTCTCAGAATTTCTCTATTTCTCTATCTTTTGGGCACCAGATGATTTTTCGGCCGCTTCCAAAATCTTGTCTTTGTTCCTCAGGAAATCGGAAACTGTTTGCTTGGAAATGCCGAACTTCTTGCTCACATCAGCCTGCGATCGGCCACTCTTCACTAACTTAATAATGGCAGCTTTCTTCTCCATCGTTAACCGACTGTACTGTTTTCCGCGCTTCGATGCCATTGGCGAGGACGACGAAGGCGGAGTGGGGGCCATCGCAGGCAGGCAAAATCCTCACGATGTGAACAAAGGAGTTTGCTGACTAGCGTCGAAGCACCTATGCTTAGCGTTGCAGAGCACACTTCACACGATCACACAACCACGCTCTAGGCTAGCCAAACACCATGTGGGCTGCGTAAACAAAACGGCGTCACGGCAGGCGACGGTGCCTCGGGTACTCCGGAGGTGGCGCTGGTAAACATTCAAGATAGCCAGCGTGGCCAGACCAAATTGCTGTGTGACGGTTAGTTCTAGTTCGAAGTGATGAAACGCTTCGCGAAAGCGCTTCGCGGGAAGCCAGAGTGGCACGCACGAGCACAAGCGCTAAAGCGAAAGGAACTTTATTGGCGCTAAAAAATTTCAGGGTGGATAGCTTCGATTGTCAGCGAAGCACCCTTGCACGATAAACACGGTCAGCGTTAGGAATCGCGGAGGCCGTGTGTGTTTTTCCACTAACGATCAACGAGTCCAAGCAACATATGCCACCACAGTAGACCGGCGCGCTCATTTATACAATCATAATCGTGTGTGCCGCAGTTGTGGTGGTTTCCACTGGAGGTCAGTGGTTGTTTCCGACCTTCCGTCGCGTCAAAAAGTCCGGAAAATGGGACTCTGGGGAATTCAAGCGTCCAAAATTTCAGACTTCCTTATACATTGATTCTATGGGGCTCGTAGCGGTGCCGCGAAGATATACGAACTACCGGGCATGTCCGAAAATTCAGGTGTCCGAAAAATCGGCAGTTGACTATAAAACAATTTAGTTCAAATAAGAATTGAACCCAGGCCATTTGCATGGCAAGTAGTTGTGCTTCTGCGAAGTCCTGCTACTGCTTGAAACTGTTTCAGAAGGAAGTGGGGACTGCATGAATGGCAGGTAGTGAAGGGAAATAAAAGAGCCTCCGTTCGAGTGAGAATTGAACCTAGGCCATATGCATGGCAAAGCAGGCATCCTACCTTGGAGCTACGTTATTGTTTGAAACTTGCTTCAGGAAAAAACACTATATCAATGTCATGTAGTGCAAGCAGTCTCCTTAACGCATCTAAGGTTGTGTAAGAAGTGTAGAATCATGCCAGGCAACAAAACATTAGAATAGCAGTGAGTGGATGTTGGAAAGGCCCACCATTACGAAGCACTCAAACATATGGAATCATCATAAGCTGCAAAGGCATCAACAAAGAGAGCATATATCTAAGTTTGTGTGCTGCCTTACGGACACGGAGTGGGCCCTTCGCTGATTCGCAAAAGGAAGAATTACGCTGAGGGGGAAACAGCATTTGGGACGAAGAAAGAATGACCACAGAATACAGGTTCTGACGAACAACTGTGTATAAGTTTATTACACTGGGAAATAAGTACAGTCGACTCTCGTTAATACGAAGTTCACGGGAACCGCAAAAAACTTCGAATTAAACAAACTTCGAATTAAGCAAAAAGCACTAAAAACGGCACTTTTATTTGTTTAAAAGCGCGACAGTTTTGACGAAAAATAGTCTGTCATCTTCTTCTGCTTGCCGAATCTAGCTGCGGCTAGCAAGTTTTGTAAGGAATACACGTGTCGAAGTGCTTCTTCGGCGTTGTGTTCTCCAACAAAAAAACGCTGCGCAAGAGCAAGACCCGCAGCTACATCGGCAGCCCTCGGTGGTGGCTCATTTCCGATGTCGTCGTCATCATCGTCATTTTCAGGAATGCAGTCATGGGGCCGAACCATCTGCAAGATTTCGCTGTCCGTTAGTGGACTGCATGTTTCGACGTTGCTGTCCACAGCGACATACTCGTCAAAACGGACGTCACCGAGAGTGGCGCGAAAGCTACCGTCGTCGAGCTCATTTGTTTGCACTTCCACTGGCGCGCAAGGAGAAGCATCCCCCGAGTTTTCCATGAAACCACAGGCCCGGAAACAATTGGCGATGGTTTCTTCTTTCACGCGGGTCCAAGCTCGCGCTAGCATGTTGATGGCACTAAGCAAACTCACCTCGTATTGCGACGAGTTGTCCATGCACAAAAGCATGCGCTCGACGAGATGCTGCCTATACAATACCTTCACATTTTTTATTATGCCCTGGTCCATGGGCTGCAACACGGACGTCGTGTTTGCAGGCAGGTACACAAGTCGGGGGACAAATTGCAACTCATGATTACGGAGTTAGACAAGGAGAGCAGAAAGATGGGTCTTAAAATTAATCTGCAGAAAACGAAAGTAATGTACAACAACCTCGGCAAGGAGCAGCGCTTCGAGATAGGTAATAGTGCACTTGAAGTTGTAAAAGACTATGTCTACTTAGGGCAGGTAATAACCGCAGAGCCGAACCACGAGATTGAAGTAACTAGAAGAATAAGAATTGGGTGGAGCACATTCGGCAAGCACTCTCAAATTATGACAGGTAGATTGCCACTATCCCTCAAGAGGAAGGTATATAACAGCTGTATCTTGCCGGTACTTAGCTACGGAGCAGAAACCTGGAGACTTACAAAGAGGGTTCAGCTTAAATTGAGGACGACGCAGCGAGCAATGGAAAGAAAAATGGTAGGTGTAACCTTAAGAGACAAGAAGAGAGCAGAGTGGATTAGGGAACAAACGGGGGTTAAGGATATCATAGTTGAAATCAAGAAGAAGAAATGGACATGGGCTGGGCATGTAGCGCGTAGACAGGATAACCGCTGGTCATTAAGGGTAACTGACTGGATTCCCAGAGAAGGGAAGCGGGTTAGGGGGAGACAGAAGGTTAGGTGGGCAGATGAGATTAAGAAGTTTGCGGGTATAAATTGGCAGCAGCAAGCACAGGACCGGGTTTACTGGCGGAACATGGGAGAGACCTTTGTCCTGCAGTGGACGTAGTCAGGCTGATGATGATGATGATGATGACACAAGACAGATGGCACTCAAGGCAGGTACGTTCATGTGGGCACTACATTGGTCCACAAGGAACACCTCACGGCTTGATTGCGCGAACTTGCGGTCGAGTTTGGTGATCCAGTCCTTAAATATATCGGATGTCATCCACGCCTTTCTGTTCGAGGCATAATCCACAGGAAGCGTCTTCACGCCTTTAAAGCACCTAGGCTTGGCAGCCTTCCCGATCACAAGCAGGCGACACCGTTCTGTGCCAGTCATGTTCGCCGCGACTAGCACTGACACTCTCTCTTTGCTTCTTTTGCCTCCAGAACAGTCGTCGTCTTTATATGTCAGGGGCTTGTCCGGTAGCAGCCGATAAAAAAAGCGCAGTCTCGTCTGCATTAAAAATGTCTGCCGGCTGGTATTCTTCAAGGTACTCGCGAAGCTTGCCCGCTTTCCATGTCAGGGCACGTTTCCTCATCGACTGACGCCTTCTCCCCACACACGCTTTTAAAAATCAAGTCGTGGCAATGTTTGAAAGGCGTAAGCCACCCATCCGAAGCAGCGAAGTCGTTGATGCCCAACATTTCAGCAAGCGATGACGCTTTTTGCCGTGACGACTTCACCACTGAGAGGAAGTTTGTTGTTTCGTGCCTCTCTGATCCAAATCAGCAGTGCTTCCTCCAACTCGAGGTAGGCGCCGGTGCGCATCCGCTTCCGCGATGTCTTGAATTTTTCACTTTCAAACGCATCCAATATTGAGCGCTTATTCTTTATGAAAGTCGACAGCGTGTTAGGCTTAATGCCGTACTTTCTTGCAATGTCTTGTTTGGCGGTGCCTCCCTGGTCAACTTCCTTCAAGACTTCGACTTTCGTCGCTAGGTCTAGCGTTCGGTAAGGGCCACGAGTTGCCATTATCAAACGTACTTCACCACCACAACACTCAAAATCAGAAGCGCGGAAACACTTGTGAAATCAACCCAGCGCGCGGGTGACGCGGTGACACACTCGAGTCTCGACAAAAGTCAACTAAAGAGTCAGTCGATGCCGCCGATGCGATTCGCCAGCGGTAAAAAGATTGCCGCTTCAAGATCTGTGGCGCTGCGGACAGTAGTGATAGCGAAGACACCAGCGCGGTCCGGCAGATGTTTTGGCATATGAAAAGTTCCCCATTTTACTGTAAAATTACGGTCGCGACGAGACTGTCGATTGAAAAAACTTCTAATTAACCAATATTATGGGTTTTTAACTTCGAATTATCGAGCATTTTTTTCTATACGATTGCATGCAAAACTGATGGGACCACTTGTTCATTTCTAATTAACCGAAACTTCCAATTAAGCGACTTCGAATTACCGGGAGTCGACTGTAGCTGAAAAAAAGAACAAAACTACAATTATCTTGTGCACATCAAGATGAAATGCAAAATTAATCTGGCACGAGGTGAAGAATTATGGCCTAGTGGGCTCTCAACAAGTGTACTTGGAGTAGGCATTTTAGGATAGCTTTAAAGAGCTAATGTTACATGCTACAGTCATTCGTTTCCTTACAGCACGGTTGAGGTGTGCACCGAGAACCGAAGCCAGGCTAGCAAATGAAAGCGTTGTGCACGGGAACTGATTTCAATATCATGTTCTGTTCTTGATCACGAAGCTCAAGTGTAGTCCAATTTTTTTTTTTTTACTTTGTGGTAGGCCAGTACTACTACTATTGGACATTAACGTGTGTCTTGAATTTTTAAAACTCTTCTATTGGGTTGAAGATGGGACTGTAAGCTGGCAGGTGCTTGATAAAGTGCACTGATTTAGCTAAAGCTGCATGCGCTACCTGAGCAGGAGCAGATGGGCCGTCAAAAATGAACACATGAAGCCTCCTTGTTTGGCTCCTTGTGTTTCACATGGGCCAAGACATCACTGAGGAAAGTGCTGAAAACAGTAAAATAAACTACTATGTCCACTGCAGTCTGGTAAATAAATGTAATTAGGGCATGGAAGCTATATAATGTTCAAGTTCACTCCTTTTGTCGTCATGGTCTAGTGGGCAGTTGGTTGCTCTTTAACTGCCCTGCTGAAGTGCACAAAATTTGATATTGTAGTTTTTCTCATCTAGAGTAGAACAGGCACATACACAGTCCATCAATCTGCAGCCGCTGGGCGCACACGCCTGTGTTTAAGTTGAGGTCTGAGAGCCTCTGCATCAACAATTTCACGATGTTACTGTGGACATATTGCAAGTGATCAACTGTGCTTGTACAGATTGTTACTCCGAGATCTTCTTCGTCCCAGTTCTGCTTTATCTGTCCTAACATAACTGTAGAGTTTTTATGTACAATTTGTCTAGGAGTACTCGCATTGTCACCTCCACACTTTTTCTTCAAAACCGCCATGCCTTGTTGACATTTCTCTGTGGGTAGTGGCATTAGATCTTTGTTTTCGTGTCAATGCTGAGAGTGTACACCGGTTGCTTTAGGTCGCCACCACACATGTGTGCGCTCGCAATCTTTGCCCCGTCCAGCCCCGAGACCCTACTGCTTTTTTTGATGTGCCGTACCTTTGAAATGTGGTCGTTCAGCCATGACTTCAAGCAAGGAATATTCCCGTCTGAAAACACACATGTCGCAAGCAACCACGTTTCAGAAACACTGTATCGCGTTACATGTATATGTGCATTTCCTTTGATGCTTTCCTGGAAAGCTTAATTTCACATGAACACAAAGAAACTTAGGTTACCGTAATTACTCGAATCTAACGCGCACCTTTTTTCCGGTTAAGTGAGTTCATAAATCGCATGCGCGTTAGAATCGAGTACGAACAAAAAAATTACGGCCAATCTATTGCCATCGGCAAATCTAAAATGGCCGCCCCCTACGTGCGTCGGCATGGCGCGTCGTCCATTTCTGCCTATGTGTTTCACATGTGCGGCACTTCGTACGTGTGCCGAGGAGTTCGTCATCTAGTAGTGCATTAGCATCGACGGCGTGGAATGGCCGACTCCAAAAACTTGAGTGCACCACGATGCCGCTTTTAAAAGAAAAGTCATCGCGTGTGCAGAAACGGACGGAAATCGGGCCGCATCGCGGTCGTTCGGAGTTCCCGAAACGTGCGTGCGGGACCGGCGGATACAAAAGCAGAAGATTTTCGACAGCAAAGCTTTACGCAAAGGCTTCAGTGGACCACAGCAGGGTCGGTTTCCGCAAATTAAAGAGCTGCTGGGCGAGTATGTGCTTTAGCAGCGAGCAGCACAGCGGCCCGTGACGGCAGAACTGCTCCAAGTGCGGGCTATGCAATTAGTCTTAGAAATATGTCTAATGCGGAGCCAGTTTTAAGCGAGCAGGTGCTGGCTAACTAACTTTATGAAGAGGAAAGGCTTTTCCCTCCGAAGGGGAACATGCATATGCGAAAAGTTTTGCGGAGGAGTACGATGAAAAGCTTCACAGTTTTCAGAGGTTCGTCCTAAACTTGCGGCGCAACATCGACTACCTGCTTGGGCAAATCGGGAATGCCGATCAGACGCCTCTTTACTTCGACATGCCTGGCACCACAACCGTCGAGAAGAAGAGGGCGAAGCAAGTTCGCGTGCTGACATCGGTCCACGGTAAAACTACAGTGACGGCAATGCTCTGTTACACGTCAGATGGGCACAAGCTTCGCCCGTACCTCATATTTAAATGGAAGACGCTCCCAAAAGGAGTCGTTATTTCGAGTGGTGTGATCATGCGGGCCAGCGAGAAAAAATGGGTGCGCGTTGCAATCGATGTCTTACGTTTTTTTTTTTTTTTTTCGCGGTGGAAATCGGGTGCGCGTTACAATCGAGGGCGCGGTAGAATCGAGTAAATACGGTAGTTGTTTTAAATGGTGAATCATTGATTTTAAGAAAAGAGGAATATCATTTGTAAGTCACCCTTGCTGGAACCAGGTAGAGCAGATGACTGCTAACTCTTTAGCGAAAATATAGCCTTTAAAGGGACACTAAAGTCAGATAACAATTTACATCAGAGGGAAATCTCAATGTATGACAAGATCTAAAACGACAATATTATCAGCAGCAGGGCCCTACTTACCGAGAAATTCAGGTAAATGCACAAGAATACATGCGCCGGAATAGGATATTCTCAAAATGATCCCGATGACGTCGGACAAACCACCTACAATTTATCACTAGTAATCAATCTAGCTGCACTAAATAAAGAACCTTCCATGCATCAAGAGACGCACTAAAACGCTGTTTTTGTTTGAATTGTGGAAAAAACTACCGGACATTATTGGGGAATAACGCGAGTGCTTCAAAAATTAAATTTTTGCGTGGTTAAACTGGACAAGTCGTGCCACCTAGCGGGGCCCAGTTGAACCAACACGTCTGCCATCTCGGAGCCAATGGTAGGAAAATTATCAATGGCTGTTGCTGCTGCCATGGCTCCCGCTGCTTCCACTCTGCTGCTACTAGTGTGGGCGGCCGGGCAGTAAAGCCGGGCAACGCTGTGCACGGCAACAGTGGCGTGAGACGTTCCGATTCTTGAGGCAGGTAATTTAAAGTGCACTAACCCAATGCGGACCACTAATACATGATTTTATTTCAAAATAGGTCCTTCCTTGCCACGAAAGTAACATTACAACGTTTCTGGACCGCTATTTCAACAAGCAATGTCGACCTAATAGTTGCTTTTAGTGTCCCTATAAGGGACACAAAAGGCAAATAACAATTTACATCAAAGTGAAAGTTCAATGTTTGAGAGCATCTAAAACAACATTATTTTTAACAGTACTCTATAAAGCACTGCTGTTTCTTGATAAGTATATGTGATAAGTATGCTTATCTTGATAAGTATACATATCAAGAAATCAAGGTAAATGTACGACACCATAAGTACTACGAATGGGACATTTTGAAACTATCCTAATGATGTCAAAGGGTCCAACTGCAATTAACCACTAGTACTTAAACCAGTTTCTATGATAAAAATAATCTTCCGTGCATTACAGCATTTAATAAAATGGTGCTTCTTTGTTTATGTTTGATTCATGGAAAAAAAAAAGAACTATTTGGCGTTACCATGGGGAATGGTGCGAAAGGTGTTGAAGTTCTTTTTTCACCTAGTTTTATTATATAGGTAGTGCCATCTTGCGGGCCCTACTTGAACTAGGCAAGCACAAAATTTTTATTGCAGAAACGTCGTGCATTCTACCTCTGGTTGGAATGCGTTGCAGCGAAGCAATCACGAATAGGTTGCTTTTTTAGTCTTTTTTTTTTCTTAAAAACACTAGGCAAATACAAACATGTCTCTGATTGTGGTTGCACAAAGCATCACTAAGTGTCGACACCATCGTCAAGTAACCCTGCATTCCCACAACCTTTTGCGTATGTCAGCGGCTGCGCAGTAAAGGTGGGCAACTTGGGCAAGGAAACTACTACATTATAGACGCCCGTTGTTAGACGGGTGACTTTAAGAGCCCCAACGCCATGCAGACCTCTAAAATGTGATTCTATTTCAAAATAATCACTTCCTTCGCACGAAAGTAGCACTACAAGATTTCTGAATTGATATTTTCTATCAGTGATGACTTAATATTTGCTTTTAGCGTTCCTTTAACACTGTCAGCATGCTGACGATGGGAATGTCTGCCAGATGCGATGAACAAAATGCATGATTACCAGAAATTCTACAATAGCAATGAACCCTAAAGTGACTTGCTCCTTAAACTCTTGCCACATACTCTATGAGCCTACATATTTAGTACCAAAACATGTTATTAAAGAAGGCTGCTATTGAAATGATAAGGTGTGACACCAAAACGTGAGGGGAAAATACTACAGACCTTATTTCATGAGTCCTAGCATGCACTGGTAAAAAATAAACATTCGTGTCTACTCATGTACTGTTTTCCGCCATTACATTATATAAACTGGCAAGCCTTCTGTTTCTTCTATATGGATTAAACTGACTCGCACTTGAATTAAAATTGTTGGTGATTGGATTAAACATAGTGACACTTGAATTAAACTCACTTGCACATGGCCTATTTGCGCTGGCACTTGAATTAAATGTGTTGGCTCTAGGATTAAAGTTTTGGCACATTGATTTAATAGTTTGGCACTTCGATTATTTCTGTGGCATGCGGATTATCTTAGCTGGCACGTGCATTAAATTAATGTGAGTGGGAAAACACGTAGTCATTCTGGCAAATAGAAGTTTGCGTTTCGCGACTAAAATTTTATATTTGGCTGAGTGCTAATATCTGAATCTTTATTAAAATTTGTCGGAATGTTTGTTTTCTACCAAAATTCAGCAATAAAGATGTGTATACTTATGTATGCCAGAATTCAGCTTTCTTAAACATGCAAAAGTGCTGAATGTTACAAAAACGAACAAGTGTCAGTGGGTTGAGCGCATATCTTCAGCAAAAGAGCTAATTTTAGGCTCAGCCCACCACTCTCTCATAGCTCTGAATCTTCTACATTTTTTTCTACAAACCATGTATTCATGCATGACTATGAGCAGAGCTTATACTTTTCTTAGGTTGTGACCAACTGTATTGCGAATTGGCAAATATATTCTGATCTGGAAGGCAATGATAAGCATTGTTGAGTACAGTGATAGTGTACTCAGCACAAGACAAATGGCAGAAAGTGGGCACATGGTGTTTAAAAGAGCATGCATGCCACATGAAATGCCAGAAGAGCATGCCAGGTGCCAACTCACATGAGGGTACAAGGAGATTCAAGAAGAAAACTATGCATTAAGTTTATGATTCACAGTGAAGGCTAGAAAGCCAATTATGAAGTACGGCTTTCATCATTTTAAAATCATTGACACACATAACTTTCATCTATGCAACTCAAGATTAGGAATAATAGATGTTTCCATTATCATAGAGTTGGGCAATGCAAGCTGGGCCAACATACTTGAAAACAGCCAGTGATTTCTGAGTCTTTTTTTACATGGGGTGGTAAATTTTCCGCTGAATGCAGTGCAATAATATTTGGCTCACATATTCAGGCTAGAATCTTCAGATCAAAAATTTCTTAACATATCCTCAAAATTTTTGGGGTCAGTTTAAGAAAGCTTTGGTTTAGTGTAATTAAGGGAGGCTTAAAGATGAAATTGTCTCACTACAGATAAAAGGACCCACTTCTAGTGCCTATAACTTTTTTATTGTTTTGTATTTCTGCATCAGAACACAGTGTATGAACTAGCCAGTTTACTTTTAATTAATATTTTGATTTGCAATTGCATCTATGAAACAGTAGAAACATCTCTTTCAAGATCTTGTGTAGAGGTATCAAGCTGCTAGGCACTGTTAGGCAATATCCGTGCCATTATGGGCACAGAAAATGGCATTAACTTCCTAATCTTTTAAGATTTAATGCAATTTATGAGGTACGACCCGGGAAAATCTACTGGCATTAACTTTAATGTCATTCATCACCTGATGTCTTTGTCAGAACCCATTCGGCTGAGAAATGCATACTCTCAACACCAAAACTTGCGCAGTGCAACTAATATGAAACATTTCAAATGGCGTCGATTGTGCCAAAAATATTTCATACATTTGTTTTAAATCGTAGCTAGTTATTTCTCAGTTTCACTATAGTGAAATTCACTTCGGAATTGCAACGGCTTCGACATGACTGGTGCCTTGTCAAATTCCACGCTTTAGATTGAACTTGCGATGGTCGAAGTTGCTGTGGTAAATGGCAATGTTGTAAAAGACAGAAACAAACTCAAACTAATATGACCATAATATGCTTACTTCTATATTTCACAATGCCCCGCCGCGGTGGTCTAATGGCTAAGGTACTCGGTACTAATGTACTTAGCTAAGGTACTAATGGCTAAGGTACTCGGCTGCTGACCCGCAGGTCGCGGGTTCGAATCCCGGCTGCGGCGGCTGCATTTCCGATGGAGGCGGAAATGTTGTAGGCCCGTGTGCTCAGATTTGGGTGCACGTTAAAGAACCCCAGGTGGTCGAAATTTCCGGAGCCCTCCACTGCGGCGTCTCTCATATGGTGGTTTTGGGACGTTAAACCCCACATATCTATCTATCTATATTTCACAATTTCACAAATAAACAGAAGAGTGAATTCTTAAATGCATGTTTACACTTTATTATTTTCATAAAATTGCTCTCTTGAAAAGTCACTGTTCAAACACCATCAGGTCAAATTCCATTAAATTTAGATGTGTTGCAGCTTGGCCAACAGAAATGTCATTGAAGAACTGAGTACCTCAACTACTGAATGCCATTTTTTTTCCTATGTGGCATGGATATAATTCTTACTCTCAAATTTTATATATTGCCAGAAAATTACATTCTCATTATTGCTACTTGTAATCAAGGCAGCCTATATTAACAAGTGGGTCTAAGTTAGCATAAGTCAGTTAGTTATAAGTTAGTTAGCATAAGGTCTAAGTTAGCAACTTGGCATAAGTTAACAAGCTGGTCTTTTAGAATTTTACCAGAATATTAAAAGTTTGCTTTGAATAAATTGTAAGTTCAGGCTCTCTTTTGGAGTGGGAAGTGCTATATTTTAATTGCAATTTATATTCACATCTGCTATGTAAGAGAAGTCTGTTCTAACCAGAATACTGTCACATTTCATCATTGTTGTGCCAGTGCTTTTCTATGTTTTGTGTAATTATACTTGCTATTATAGTTGTTTTCTCTCAATTTCAGCTTCAGCCACACAACAGGATCTCAGCTGTGGATGCTATGCGGCACAGCTATTTTGCAGACATGCCTCCCAAGGTGTATGATCTCCCTGACCGTGAGTACTATGGTTGTTGTCACATATTGCAAGTTTATTTTGATGAGCAGTGTTTATGCATTGCAAAGTTACATTTGGTGAGCAGTTTGTGCTTGGGCCATGTGAAGAAGGCTAGTGAAGTAGACAATGTGTGTTTAGATGAAGAATGCTATGAAAGCTATCTGATAGTTCAGCCCTACGTCTCATTGAGAAGCAACTGGCAGCATTAAATGAACTCGTTTTACTTTAGACACAGTCCCTTCTCGCTGTTTCATATACAAGGGGCCATACATGCCTGCTCTTGAAAGCCCCACCAGCTCTCGGACCATGCTGAGGAACATGCTGTGCATATGGGTAATTCCTAAGTGAAATGTTTGCTAAATATGCAGTCAATGCAGATTGGCCTCAGTTGTGAAAAGGCTTATAATCTGTTGCAGTCTGGTTCCTTCTAAAACAAATTCTAGAGGATGAAGAGGTGGCAGAAGTTTAGGAGAGAGCAGGTCGCGGGATCGAATCTCGGCTGTGGCGGCTGCATTTCCGATGAAGGCGGAAATGTTGTAGGCCCGTGTGCTCAGATTTGGGTGCACGTTAAAGAACCGCAGGTGGTTGAAATTTCCGGAGCCCTCCACTACGGCGTCTCTCATAATCATATAGTGGTTTTGGGACGTTAAACCCCACATATCAATCATCGATCAAGTTTAGGAGAGGGGCATGTGTCTTAGTGAACACAAAAATTATGTTAAGGGGCCCAATATTTCATTGAAACCCCCAAGGCTTAATACAGTTCGAAATGCGGCAGTTACTGAATCTCTATCTTAAGGGGAGATACAACTCGAAAAATTGAAGTTTTTTTCCGAAATTTTTTGTTTCTTCACAAATTGTCACAACTTTAGCTTGTCTACTCTCATGAGAACAAAAATCAAGGTAGTAGTTAAACTTGATGTAGATTAAAATTACCTTTAAAGAGCACAAGGTGGCTATTAAAAACTAAAAAAAAAAGCTCATTGTGTAGAGTCCCCCAGAAATTGTCACCTGGCTTCTTGCCATTGAATTTTGCATGAGGAGTTCAACAAAGCAGCATGCTCAAAATAACCATAATTTCCAAGCTCTCATATTGAATCAAATTATTTAAAAAATCATATATTTACCACACAGGTGAGCTTTTATTTCTACATTTTAAACATTTATCTTAAGATGCTATTTTGTGCAACTTCTTGAGTTGGGACATGTTATTTCTGGTACATCTGATGGCAACATCGGGATGAAATTTTCGCTACGCATTCTTTAACATGTGAAGAGTGCTATTATCTATCTCCTTTAGAACATGGTATCTCTTATATAGTTATGAACATAGTTATGAACTTAAATTAAGCAATTAGTATGGACTGATAATTATAAAACTTGTCACATCACAATTTTTCTTGTTCGTTTAAATGTTTTATACACACTTTTTTTTATTGCTATTTGCATTCTACTGTTCACTTGGAGCACTATTAGTCATTAATGGCTCATAATTATAAAGGTGTAGCGGCTGGAAAAGTCTTGTCCAAAAAGAGCTAAATTTTGCACATTGTCACGGTATAAACGAAAACTATGCAACTGTTTACATATTTGAAATTATCATAAACACTTACGTAAAGAGCAGGAAAAATTTCATGCCCCTGGCTGCAGATTAAAGAAACTTTTTATAACACAAAAGTGTTTCATGTCGGGGTCTACTATGGTTCCATGACATATTTCTGTCATGGATATGACCTTGCAAAATATTTCCTAACAAATTGCAATGGAAAAAAATGAGAAGGAAAAGTTCCACATCGGGCCATCGAACCAGCAACCTCGCGCTGCTCAGTGCGCGACACTAACTACCCAGCCACCGAGCGAGCCTTTTTCAACATGTTAACAGTGAGCCATTCAATATATGCCTTGTAACGCTGGCGGTCCTCAGATCTCTGCAATTTCCGTGCGTTTTCATCATCAGTAGTGAGATGGGACGACGGACACGCATTGAGGCCAAGTGTGAACGCCCCGGTCGTCATGCTGCACCACCCTGCATGTAGCTGTGTGCGTGCGCCTTCACACGGCATCGTGAAAGTGTGTATAGGTGTTCTGTAGTGTAGTAGCTCACTCGTGCACGCCCCTATCTTGAGATTTCGCGCGCTTTTTACCTCTTGTGTTTGCTTTGAAGTTACAGTAGTTGGAGCACCAAAGTCACTTCGCTCGCTGCTGAGGATGCGTTTACGAAAGAAGCGCGTTATTCACACACAAAGAAGGAAGAATTGTGACCGTTGTTCGTGCTCATCCTGTGTATACCTGTGTGTTCATTTCGTGCGTCATTCTTTCTGTTTGAGCAGTCTGCTTTAAGTGTCGAGCTATGACAGTTTGTCCACGCGCGTCCTGTGTATGCTCATTTCGTGTGTGCTTTCTTCTTGAGGTGCGTGTTGCAAGTTTATAGCTGTGTGCCATTCTTCACGTGATTTTGCAATTTTTTACTGTAGCATTAATTTCTGCGCCCTTGTGGCAAAACAATGTACAATGAATGCTCAACTACCTCTGCAAGGACACGTTTCACTTTCGTGTTATAGCGACTCCTGAAAAGTGGGATCAACCACGTTTTTTGAGTTGCATGTCCCCTTGAGTAACCTCAATGCCTTGAAGAATAGCTTATAATGGCAATGATCTTTTAAAAAGTAAAGTAAAATTTTAAAAACATGGACAGACAAACAGACTCTTAAATTTTGCACTGCTTTTCTCAAAATCATGTACAGCCAACTAGCCAGCCACTACTTCCTAAGTAAGGTCACAATTAAAGCAGTATTGTGAAACTGTGCAACAAATAGCTTTTACTTTGCAGAATATAAAATAATATTTGTAAGACCTGGATGGTATAGCACTGCATAAAATCCTAAGCAGTTGATGATAGCTGGCCTTGGTGTGTCTTGGTTTAAGTTTGCTTTGATTCGATGCAGCCCCAGATCTCAATTAGCTGTGATCAAAGCTAACTAAACTTATTCTTGATAAGTAGGTAAGACGGGGATTTTATTGTCATTGATGAAATTGTACTTTCATCTGGAAAGCTGTAAACCCAGGTCTTATCACTAGCCACACGTTGGCCAAAAAAGTTGAACCAAAATTTGTTGACGATGCGGAAAATTCTTCTGGTCTTAGGTTATTCTGACCTCCAGCATCAGCTGTAGATACCATGGCTGTTCGCGCTGCCAAGAAGAAAATAAAATTGGACCCGTATCTGCATGTCTCACTGCAAATGTCGTCGAAAGAAGATAGTCTTCTGTCTGGAGAGAGTGAATAAAATGTTTACTTGATGCTCTGCACAAGAAAACGGCGAATGGGATTCTGGAGGTGCTGCATGAGACATGAGCGCAACCTGGCAGTAATCATGGAAAACGAAAGGATCTGTGCACGGCCTCCAATATAGTGAGTGCGCGGCGTGAGCGCGCCATCTCGGAGGTCACAGTTTGTAGAATGCAAGAGCATAAGTAGCTGGCAGCACCGTATCATATTAGCAAAGCGTAGAAAACATCCACCTTTTTGTGCATAGCGTCGCATTATGAGCACACTGTTATAAACGCTACAGTCCTTAGAATTACTTACGTATACCTTTTCTAGTATAAAAAGACAAGCCACAGAATATTGACGTGTTGATACTGTGCCCCAGATATGTGCAATATTTGCTTTTTAATCGACTATTGCACAAGTATGAATGCAGAAACCAGATCAAAATTGGTGGGCCTTGAGGAAGTGATTGATATTTAGCCTAGTAGCTGAATCATTTCGCTTGACAGACAAGTCGACAGACAGACAGGCCAAAACTTTTGCTTTGAGGTATCCCAAGGAAGGCTATCGTCTTTAAAACCTAGAATGAAACACACTCACAGAAGTGTTTGTCTGTTTTCTTCTTGTCCTTGCGTCAAATCTCATGTTACTTCTTGGCATTTCAAGTGATCATAAAGTGATGCTGTCTAGCCCCCACAGCAGCTTTACTAGCGATAGATAGCATTTCTAAATTGTTGCAGGCCTTCAAGGGCTCAAAATAATGCTTTTCATGAAGTAAGAACACTGAGAGTTTGAACTAGAGAACTGGATAAGCCACTTTTGCTGGCCTAAGTGGGCGAATATTCCAGAATTTATTCGCTGCCTCTTTATAGCTGTAAGAACCCATGTAAAATTTCTCCGTATTTGCTTTTGCATTTAATTGATTGCACTTGATTTTTATCATTTGTTCCTTTTTCGGTAGCTTTGCAAGGGATACGTTCAATAACTGAAAAAAGTTTGGGGAATATTTTTGTAGCGAGTCTTCTACCATGCCACTGCCATTGGGATAGCTGACTTACTCACCATTTGTTTTCAACTTTTTGTTGTGCTGCAAGCTTTGCAAATTTTCCTTCATTTTCGCTGAGTTAATGTGCCTATTATTCACTGGCAGGGCTGCTAAGATTTACTGCACTGCCTTCATTTGAACAAATTACAGCAACTATTTCCTGCTACAAACACTTTCTAGGAATCTGAGGTCTTAATACAGTTAAACCGGGATATAATGAAATTGACAAATTTCCAGGAAAAGTCGTTATGAAGAGTATTTCGTTATTTGTAGGTTCTGTACAAAACTGCGAAAAATAAATGCACAAATTAAACAAAAGGGGAACTGAAGGCAGATTTCCCCCAAAACACTTATGGAGCTGTAAAAACTGCGTTATTATTGCGATAGGAATTATATGGACACTCTTTACGGGCGTTATCGTGCAGCCATGTTTCGTAACATGCCCCAGCGCATCGTAACTTGTACGAGCGGGTAAAAGCGTGCCAACGCTGCTGAGGCAGAGGTCAAATGAGCCGGCTTTTCTCTATCGCGTGGAGGGCACATACGATAAAATCCCTTCGCGTGTTAGAACTGCCATCGAATGCTCAAACAAAAAGGAAACACCAATCTTATCGAGCATGAAAAAACATGGGAGAGGGAGGGGTTTGCTTAAATAGCAACAGTTGGGCTTTCATTTTAAGCGCATGGTTGCGATCGCTGACGCGCATCTTATCTTGGTAAGCATCAGTGCGCTTTTTACGCGAGGAGACTGGGTGAAAAGAACTCTTTTTCCCTGGAGTGGCCGTATTTGCTTACAACAACGTTTTGTAGGAGTCCCGCGATATCAGATCCTCAAGAGTGGGCTGTCTGCCTTACTTCGTTTCACATTACAATTTGTTGCTGTCACATTTATTGCATTGCATTCAACGTGCCCTCGTGTTGCCAGGGCTAATCGGCTAATCGTGAAGGCTATGATCCCCAGAACTCGCAGCGCAAGACAGAAGCACTTGACGAATCGACCTCTGAAGGTCCCTCGTTACTGTGGTCTCGGAGAGTTTCCATCAGCGCCTAATCTGACATCTCCTCGGTAGGAACGACACGGTTGTCCACATTAAAAAAAGCTGGATGCCGTCGGGGCCACTTCATGCGCGCACAGTGAAACAATGCATGCGCCGAAAACGAAGAATGAACGACACGGATAGCGCGGAAAACTATTGGTAAAGTGTTCTTCACATGCGGTATGGCCCCACAATGTGATGCTAACCAAAATGTGGCACTGCCAATGTAAAAGTGGTTTTTTTTTTGTTGTTTTTGGTTTTGAGGGAGGGGCAGACACATTCGCGCATGCGCCTTCAGCAGCAATAACGGCGGCAACACAGACTCCTGGGGTGCAGTAGGTCCGCCTGCCCGCCTTGCGCAAGCAAAAATTCGTTTTATGAAGGTTGTCTCCAGCTGTTACATTGTTACATAGAGGTTGCAAGTACATGTGCTTCTATGGAGTAATGGCAGGGAATAGAAAACTTCATATTAACGTGGAATTCGTTATATTAAGGTTTGTTATATGGGAAGCAAAAATACATGCAAGTGGGGTGCGTAGTGTGCACCAGTAATGTACCGTAGTCTTTGCAGTGTACCACAGCTGTGTTTGGGTTTTCCTGCCACAACTTTCTGAGAAATGGAGTGGTTATATTTTCCTGAATTTTTCGTAGTTCGCATCTTGATTTACTTGCAAATGGCAGCAAGCGCAGACCTGACTATGACCCATGCCCCGTCAGGGTGCAAACCAAATACAGGGGAATCCCAATCAAACACCTTTCAGGAGACCACACAAAACCGTCATATAATTGGGGTGTGGTATAATTGAAAAATTATAAAAATACAGAATACAGGCAGTAACACTCAGCCTTTCACAAAAAATGGGTACAGACTCCCTAAATAAGCCCACTACACAACTCTAAGGAAGGTAGATTAAAAAATTCTTGTCAATGGCTGCATTACTTAGTTGAAGCAGGTGCAAGCGATTCTGTATTCTAAACTTTAAAAAATCAAACCCAACACACACGTTTTTCCCGATATATTGAGTCCAAAAATTGCCCATACATGAAATTGAAACTGAAACTGCATTGCCAACAGCCTCCTATCAGAAGAGTTAGACTTAGTGTCATTGCCATCACATAATTGTGATGCAGTGCGAGTTCACAAGGTTGTGTAGAATGCCCGTTCTATGGAATGCCTTCGTGCTCGACTGAGCTGCGCGCATTGTAATTTGTTGCCTTGTGAAGTGCAACTAGTGAAGTCCCGCTGTTTTAATAAACGTTGAAGTCAAGTGAAAGTTATTTTGCTCATTGAAAACTGCTACATCACGCCCTTCTGCATGCTCAAGTGTCACAAAGCGAAGCATGAGATCAGCTGTACGTCGGCCAGAGAAAGTTTCCTCTGATCAAAAACATTACAATATCAGGGTCTGAAAAATGAGCTTTTCGGCCAGCTGAAGCTGCTCTGGATGGGTATTCTCTAGGTAACAACCCTGCGTAAGCACGTGATTGAGGCAGATGCAGAAGTGCATGAGCTGCCAGGAAAATAAATTTTTCCTTCTAAGAAGACATCCTGTCTCAAGCTCTACTTTTGAATCATCAACCTAGGGGAAGACAATTTCATATTTTGCACTCTTGACTATTTGGTCAACGTTCGATGTGAGTCGAGGTGTTTTTTTTTTTTTTCGGACAGAATTGTGAAATCGTTGTAGGATGCGGGGTTGGCATAAAACTGTGTCTCATAACCAAGGTTTTCAATACATTGTATCTATGGGGATTTGTCCGGGACCAAATTGATCTGTTGTAAAAGGCAGGTCGTTGAGAAACCGGGGGACGTATAATAGAAGTTCCTCCGTATTCCTTTTGTGACTCCATGCATATGGTGTTCTAGTTTGAACATATTCTGTATAGAAAAGTAGTTCAAAGAAAAGGGTCTGTGCAATATCCCGGGAATGTTACAGTTTAGTTTTACAGTATGCAGAAATGAACTCCTATGTTACTGACATGCAATTCGTTTTTGTTTTTCCCCTTCCCATCCTTCTTTTCACAGAGGCCTCTATATTTACAGTTCCTGGTTGCAAACTTAGTCCTGAGACTTACAATCTCCCCATGTCTGTGATCAAGGCAGCGGCCAAACTGCGATGTTAGCTGTGATAGAATGTCTCCATAGGCACCCAGTCTCCACCACCTGGGCGTCAGCACAATAGTCACGCCCTTGGGTCACTTTGTTGAAACGTTGACAGGTTTATCCCTGGAGCGCTTTTTTCATTCCTGCCAACCGAATGGGGCAAACAGAAAAGCAGACACAGCTCGTCCACTGAACTCAAAAGTTTATATGAGTGTCATTGTGGTCTTGTTGATTGCCTGCTGACGACATTTTTAAAGGGGTAACTTATTTAAAGACTGCCGTGGCTTGCCAATGTGTGTGCATTTGTGTGACTGTGTGCTGATTGTGTTTTGATGTGTGAGCATGTGTTTGTGTTGTTAGTGCAAGCTGACGAATCACCCATTTCTCTTCCCGTTGTGGGATATGTCTAGGGTGATCACATAAGTGTTTACATCATGCAGTAAATGTCACTTCCTGCCAACTGCAGAGTAACAAATGTGCAACAGTTACCAGCTTTGTTTGCGTCCCACTTACTCGATGCTTGTTGTCGTGAGCCTAGAATTTATCATCTATTGCTATTTGTTTGTTTTTATCACAGAGCACAAAGAAAAAACAAAAGCAAAAAAAGCTGTCTGTAGTCTTTTCTGATACACAAGCAATTCTTTGTAGGTGCTGGTGCAAACAGCATAGCTCTTGAGTTTTTTTGAGTGTTTCCCCCCTTATATTTAAGTCCTTGGTGCTAAAGTCTGGACTTGAGGCGTTTGTGTGGCTTTGTCATGCATTTTCTAAAATGGAAGACTGAGTGCCATGAAGCTCAGATAAGGCACCACCTCAGGGAAATTCTGGAGATCTGCCACTAATGCTGGGGTGCTCAGATCTGTATTGATGAAAATGGTTATGGCAGCCATGAGAAAAAAATCTTCATATATGGCTGGTATTTGGTGACATTTCACTCTCATAATGTTAACGGGGAGTTTAGAAGCAATGTCATACTAGCACCATCAATCAGAACAGTCAGCTGTATGTGCCAGCTCATTTTTCAGTTACATCAAAGTGTGTAAAATGATAAAGTTTATAAGCATGAATAAATAGCTTACAAAATGAAAAAACTGAACAAAGAACTACATTATTAGCAGCGTGGCAACCATTAGACACAGTTTCCATTATTGTGATAGTTTTCATTGTGATAAGCACAGCAGGAACTTTTTTTCTGATTGGTAATACGAGTAGCTTGTTGATGTTGCATACAAGTTCCATTTCTGTGTCAAAATATTCAATTTCAAATCATGCTGTGAAAAATTCATCAGTTTGGTTCCACAATTGCTGAATTCAGTATTGGAGGTTTAATCTTGATGCTGCCAGTAATCGTTGTACTTTTTTTTGTAATTTTTGCTCAGATCTTTTTTTTTACTGCTTGAGATTTTGTGCTCAGGATCTTTTTTTCTATTGAATGGCAATTTGATAATGCAGAACCAGCAACATTAAGCAAACAACACCTGATTTATTAAGGGCTCAGCTTCGAGTGCTCTTCCTGTGTTCCTCACATTAATTTTGCTTATTTAAGCTTTGACATACGGTTTACTTCATACATTACTTTATTTGGTTAGTGAAGCTCATTAGCAGTTGATTGTCAGCGTAGTAGTGCACACCCTGTTGGTGTCACCAGCCCAAGTGTTTTCCTTCATCACTGAACAGCCGTCCCTACCTTATAAGCTCGCTTGCCAATCTGTCCTTGGAGAGCAAATCGATCGAATCTTTTATATGGGGCTGCTTGTGTTTTTTTTTTCTGTATCTGTGCCGTCCGTGCAATTTTCTGGGTTTTATATGCACATGTGTGGGTACGCTGATTGCTAATTCTGATCATTGCCATTCTGTGTGTCGGCTGTATCCAGTTTTTGGAGCCTATGAACTGCTTTATCATGCTAAAGATAAGCAGCATAATTGCGTTTGCTAGTGGAATTGCTCTCAATCGAACACCCATGCATTTGCACACTTGAACAGCATAACATAAGTAGGATTTGGGGTGGGTAGCCTTACTGTGCCTTCATGGTACAAATTAAAGACTGCAAGAGTGTGCGAAAAGGGGCATACCATACTCCGTGTCACTTCGTTTGCTTGTCTTTTCACTCAAAAAGTAAGTAAGGGGACAACCATGGCACGATTATGAGGCATTAATATATGGGTGACTCCAAAATAATTTGTGCTGAAACTCAGCTGCACTGTGGCACAGCACTGTGCCTGGCTAGGTATTATGGCTAGATGGCACGAGACCCCACCTGATCTAAAGGGTGCAACCTTGTACATTTATCCATCTATCTTGGACGTCATTTTTAAGGTTGTCACACAGCAGAAAGGCCATGTTTGCCCCTGTGCTTGTGATGGGTGTTGGTGGTGTTCCCTGGCGTTTTGTGTGCTTGCTTATTGCATTTACAATAATGCGGCATTACAAGTTTCCTCCACTACTGCATGCTGTATGAACTTGTAGAAATGACTGGGCAGCAGCACGTTGTTGGTACGTGTTGATAATGCAACACATGCAACCAATTCTTTCACTCTGCCATCCTTTCGCACTGCAGCTAACGATGCAGCTCAGTGACTACGCAAAGTCCCAGTCTGACATGGTGCGCAGCAGTTACATCATTAAAGTAGCGAAATGCGGTGGCTTGACCCCTTGGCTCTATCTGATGACTTGAGATGATGGAACTATTAAAGAGGTGCGAATCCTCGCAGGCTCATAATTACGTCACCAGCGGTCTCGTAAAGCAGCCACGGGTGACATTTTTTGACGTCATTGCAAAAGTAGGCTGCATGTACCGTACTTACTCGCATAATCCTCGCACTTTTTTTGCCGGAAACCTGATGCAAAGTTGGGGGGTGCGAGAATTACGTGGGGAAAACTTTCCACGAAAACGCAGAGAGCGAAAAAAAAAAAAAAACAAAGTGGCCGCAATTCGGGATTCTCACACCAGCAACTTACAGCAAGCTTTACAAAGTACTAATTAGAACTTACCTCAACAATCAAAGCAGAGATTCAACACAAGGCAAGATTTATTTGAGAAATAAAAAGTGGAAGCAAATATTCGAGAATTAGAATACCATACGTGAAGCTTGTGGGCGTTGCGGGCGTAGCGGTAGCGGTCGGCGCTCAACAGGAGCCCTCGAAAGGTAAGCGTCAGTATTGGGCTGATGCACGGTGGTGGAGCTGATGGTTATTTAACAGAATCGTCAGCAGTTTCCTTCTGAAGAAATTAAGTTTACCATCAATCCCAGTTTTAGGCACACGGCAGGCCCAACGCGTCGCGGTGGCTTTCAGCTGCCGTCACCAGTAGCGAACACAAAACTCGTAGGCTCCGAAGGGCCTACCGGCGGCCCTGTTGGCGTTGTTTAGCGTATGATCTATCACTTGCAACTTGAAGCAGCCGTGTGGCTTTAGTATCGCCCCATAACGTGCTAAGATAACCGACACAACATACAAAACACGCCGCAACGCGCACTGGCCGCTTCGGCTTGGCTTGGATTGAATTGAGTTTCCGTGCAATAGTATGCTTGATGCTTAAGAGATGGCGCCAAATGATGCGCGCTATCATCATCACTGGCTGGAACGAGCAGACATTATTGCGGCAGTTTTCGGGGGTGCGATAATTACTGGAGGAAAAAATTTTTTCGTATTTTTCTTGGGCGATGTGGGGGGTGCGAGAATTATGCGAGTGCGAGGATTATGCGAGTAAATACGGTAATGTACTGCATGTCAGCAACTGGCCAGCTTTAATTTAGCTATCCGTAAAGATAGCGATAGCGCAAGTAATCAATCGCTGGCATTGAGCCCAGCGGATCACACCTGCTTACCACTGTTCACTAGATCGGTAGCCAGTTACCAACATACTCTTCGTGTTTTTTTGCACCTAAGGTCGTGCTCGTAGGATCTAATTGCATAAGCTAAACAGTGATTTATCTTACCGTCGCTGTGCAGGTCCGCCACTCACAGGCATTTAAGGAAAAGCCGCATCTGGAGTGGCTACTGATTAAGGCTGACAGCGAAGTTCTATGCGCACACTTCATGAGCTTATATTGGCGAAGCATGCTCACATGTTGAGAAGCAGGGCATCCCGCAAACATGGTAATGCGATGCCATTTGTTAAGGTCATCGCAACAAATTCTACCCATATATAGAGCACTGCGCCTTGACGACAGCTTCAATGTGTGCGCTGTTCAGCATATAGTTGATTCGACAAGCATCAAGGTGCTGTTGCCTTGGCAATTTTACAAGTCCATACAGAATGCAGAAGAGGAAACTTTCAACGCTGCAGTATTATATATATGTTGAGCAACATCACACCACATAACACCCACCACATAAACACTGTGCAAGCATGGGTTGTCTGCTGCTTGAAAACCCCCAAAATGGCGCCCTGCTCGGTGCATCGCAGTGCTGCATTGCAGGTGAGCTTCAGTGCATACTCCCTCAAATCGGTTGTTTCAGGATGACTGCCAGTTGGGCGTGTTGGTAAAGGTTCATGATGAAACAAGTGCTAAAAATACACACACTCGGAGAGGACACAGGCAAGCGCTTGTTTCATCCAAATGCAGCTGTATTGGTCTCGAATCAAACCTGTGTCTTCGAGCTCAAATGATAGGCATAGCACGAAGAGATGGGAAGACAGCATATTGTATTTGAAAACAAATGACCTAGTTGACATCAAGCAAATTAAGGATAGTCCTGGGCATGCCATGCAATGCAAGTGACAGATAAGTAATGATCAGTTAGAGGTAGGTTGGGTTACCAATGGATCGGAAATACGATAGAGGTTGGCAGAGGGTCAACTTAGTTGATAAAATTAAAATATATATGTATTACATGCACGAAGTGGAATCTGCTCTTGCAAAATGGGTAAATTAGAGATCATTCGAAAGCTTTTGTCCTGCAGTGGATATTCGTTGCCAAAAAATTGAGGAGGAGTGTAGAATCACAAGGTTTATATTTTCTATTAATATGGTACGCACTCAAACCTGTTGTTTCGAACCTGAATATATTGAATTCTCTGTCAAACAGTCGAGCAGTAGTAGAGGAGGTGAGTCATTTTCGGAGGCGAGTTATTCTTGGGGCTAGATCGGGGAGTGTGCAATCTTTTTGAAAGATTTTATTAAAAGCTCATAAGCAGGGAAGTACTGTACTTGCTTGCACTTCCCTGTACGCTGTGCTGTTCGATAGAAAGGTCAAACTGTGGAATGTTGGAGCACTGAAGTGATGTTCATGCAGTCCCTGGCATCTTTACCTGCACACTGGTTAAAAAGCTATTGTAATATGCTATTGGGATGTTTTTGCTCATGGCACGATGCACGCAGTGGTCCATTTCTGCATTTGTTTATAACGGGGCATATGACGAGTCCAGGGTAATCAAGCTAATAATTGAGACATAGAGAAGCGTTGTTATTGCCGGTTCCACAGAACAGGCTAAAGTGCTAGGCCATATGATAAGTCAGGAATCTTATTTTACGAAGAACATATATGTAATGGCTCTTTTTTTTGTGCTTGCTTTCATTTTGAGCTGTCATTGGTGAAATTTGTCGTGCATAATCATTTCGCCAACCGTCCATTGTAACGAGACGTAATCGCAAGCTATCGTTCTTGTGTATTTAATTTTACTAGTGAATTCACTTTTGTGCACGATACCGTTTCCATTGGATATTGCCTTGACGCCGCCCTTCGTGCACTTCTCTCTCATACACACTTAGTTGTCACAAAAGCGGTTTTGGTCAAAACTTTCTGCAGGCTACCGTGGCAGGGATGCTACAAAAAGTACGTCCTCACCTTGTGTGGTGGCACCTGTCCTGCCTGCCTTAGGTCAAACTGATTAATGAAGCCTCTTCACGTTGCTCTTGCCCGACATCGAAGCGGTAGGATTAAGAGCAGTTTTCCCTCTTCACAGGAGGCACAAGGTCTTGGTTCTTTTGCTACACCTCGGTAGCCACTTATCAGCGTAATCTATGTGGTCTTTTTGAGATTGGCTATATACATATTGCAGAACGAAAACGTAACACCTATGGTCATATTGACTGCGCGTGATGTCGCTGCAGCGAAAAGGTGGCACAATCTTGCCGCTGCAGCAAAACACAGTGAAACATGTTTCGTGACAGCATATGGGGCTGTTTCTCTGGGGTAGAGAAAAATTGGTGCATCTTGGGCAGTCCTTTTGGCCTTAAAATAGGCCAGCAGGCTGCCCTCACTTGTGCATCAATGCTTGAATGCGTCTAGTTTGTTGTAAAAAAAATTCGTTCTTTTAACAAATAGACCTCTACCGGGGTACGTCACAGCGTGACGTCACCGGTGCACATGTAAGGCAGTGGTTGGCAAAACACCCGCCAGTAGCCGAGTGAGGTGCAGGCGCTCGGTGCCTGGGGCAAGTTTTTGTTTCTTTTTGAAAGCTTAATTTTTATCTCACAGTGGCAACATTAGCTGTGGTATGTGTCAGAGAACGTCTAGGTGTGCGGTAAAGTGCCTGATGAAATATTTGCCACGCTGACTGGCTGTTTATCTCGAAGAAGTGAACACACGTGGCGGCCTGTGCGAGGACCAGCGGCATCGTCTTCGAAAATGTGCAGTGTTGACTGTGGCGTGTAGTGTGCATTGAAAGGTATCGACAATATTGGTTCATCTCTACGGACGGTGAAACTGGGAATATTGTGCGTGGTGTGTGCAGTGTGAATAACGCGTTGCGTCCTGTTTGCGAAAACTCTGGCATTCCTTGTGGGTCGGTTGCAGTAACCAGTTCTCGATGAAACTTCCCGAACGACATTTTATTCAAGGTAAAAATGCATTTGACGCGAACATCTGCGAGAGGGTACATCTCAGCATATGCGCAGTGTGCAGAAAAATAAAAGTGCATGATATCCGCATGATATATACGACTACACATTAGCTATAAGCATGTTGTAGCATTGCCGAATCTGCATATACACTTCACCACGGCTATAAATCGCATAATCTGATACCTGATACGTGTTAATTGAAGCAGCAGAGATTTTCGTTTCTTATCCACATTGTACTTTTACGGCTCGATCTTTATGAAGTGACAAAGCGCATTAAAAGTTTGTGTATCAAGCCTAAAGGAGCAATATAGGCACGAAAACACGTTATAAGTGTCAAATGCAGCAAGGTAACTGTGCCAGATAATATTATATATTATTAAGTTGTCGGGTTTCACATCGCATGAATTTTCCCTGGAATATTGAGAAACGCGGCGGCAAGATTTCAATTTAATTTTCACGAAGATAGTTAACCTCAGTCTATCGCGCGGCAAGAAGTGTTTTTTTTTTTTATTCTCTCTGAACGTTTGCTCAATGAGTAAGAATTTTATCCGTGACGTCGCACACGGCAGCTCGAAAGCATGTTGCCGCCAATTCTGTACCTCGTAACTGCATTGCACATGGCACAATGGAAATTGAATTAGTATACATCCATGCCATGCAAATATTTTTCAAAGTGCCAGTCATCGTGTGCATTGAAAAAATTTGCTTTCGAAAAAGATCAGGCTTTTTTATGGCTTCTATCTACGTGGGTGAAGCCCACTGCGTGCTAGTCGCATCTCTCCGTACTCCAAGGTTTCTGCATCTATCCATCTACAACGAGCAAATTTCCACACTAGAGCAGGAACCCTTCCACGACCCCCTTCTTTCAAAAGCTGCGACTTTAGAACCTAGCAATGTAGAAATTTCTGTCGAAGGAATGCAGACACGCAGCTCTGCCATGCAGAAAGATGCCACCGGCGGAACTTACTTGCCAACCAGCACCTGCTCCGAGAGAGAGTATGGTGGGCGGGTTGCCCGCTGTGACTTCACACTGTTTACAAACAGGGAGAGGTCTATTCCACTCGTGTGCTTCTTGCGGCTCAACTTCCCGGTATTCGGTGGCGTGTGCGACAACGTCCATCAATGCTTGGATGCGTCTAGTTTGTTGCAAAAAAAATCGGTCTTTCAACAAATTCCACTCGTGTGCTTCTTGGGGCTCAACTACCCTGTAGTCAGTGGTGTGTGCGACAACCCTGTTTGCTTCTGTTAAGCAATGGCTGCGTTAACGGCCAAAATTCAGCGAAATTCGCAGCTTCTAAGTTAGACACTGAAATGAAACATTAAACTGGTTTAGATGGATAAATTCCTTCATTTCTGTCATAGGTTAATAATAAGAAAATGAAATTAAGGTCAAATATTGTGCTTCAATTTTGCTTCGAAACTTCACGACGCCAGCATTTCTGCAATGTGGGGGATCTGTCTTCTTGTGTATTCTGGAATGAAATTTTCTTAAAACTTGCGATGTTAAAACTTTGTTTCCTAGAACACATTGTGAATGATTTTTTAGCGACAAGCGATCACGTAGGTCCTAACAGAATCCAGTTAGTCTGTGACATCATGGTGAGCGGTGCGGTGTCACCACCTGTATTTATTTTTATTTTTTCTTTTTATTTTTTTCCATTTTCTGGTGGGAAGACTGTTCGTTTCGGTATTGTGAAGGTGTGATTTTTTAATGTGAGAAAAATCGCTGATTCATTTTAGTGTCCCTTTACCCTACTTCGGTTGAGAATTTGTCTCTCTCTCTATGGTTGACTCTTCGTTGCAAGATCGCTTCGACGATGATCAGTGTATTCAAATTTTCGGACACTGTTGACGTGTACCGACAGCGCGGACGTAAGATATAGCCCTATGAATCGAGAGAAAGACAGGATGGTTAAATGGCCGAATGGATCGAGGGAAAAACAATGGGAAGTCACAGGTACCGCTAGAGTGAACATTAACGCCATTTGAAAACCTGACAAATTTGCGAGCTGCATTCATTTTTCTGCCCCTTGGCATAGAAATCCTTCTGGCGCCGTTACCGGCATCTGATGTCACTTGACATGTGAACCACGGGATATTTAACACACTACCCCGCCATATATCATCAAATTAGACACCTTGGCAAAGCTGTGGCGTAAGCATTTGTAACCGTCCTCATCTGCCAGATGCAGAACGTTTGTGGCCAATGTGACCAGCTATAAAGCCGGCTGCATATTAACATTTTGCACTGGGTTTCTGATACATAATGTGCTGTCGTACATCTGAAGCTATAGTGTCTTTGTGGATGGGTGTTCGTTCGAGAAAGCGCTGATGTTGGCCATGTATACTGTTGACCTTGTTACTGTGGTTTATCGCGTAGCTGTTACGGAGCATTTCGCAGCAGCTTGCTGCCATTTCGATTCTCCCGGGCAACTTTCGTGGTGAATCTCGTGTACGAAAAGTGGTCGACCATATACATTGGGTCACAGACGAGTGTGTCTAGCTGAGTGGGATAGACCTGTACATCACGCACTTGGGGTCATGAAATACATCTGGTTGCTGGAAGACCACGGTCTACTCGATAAGTCTGTCGCGTTTGCCATGCGCCTATACGTGAATGAATTATAGCCTATACAATGTAGCCTATCCTGCTGCAAACGAAAGTTTCCTGCACTCTGCTGTTATTGAGATACTGTTTTCTGCGAGCGCCTGTATCCTTGTGCTTAGGAGGTAGAGCGCTTGTAATGGTGCCCTCGTTGATCCCACATGATGTCGGCTTGTAGTGCTTATTATGCCCTCGAGTGTTAAGCACTTGCGGCGACCTTTCGAGCTGTTTGCGGAAAGAATACGGTCATTTACGGTGAAAAAAAAAAGAAATGAATGCTCAAAAAGTGGATGCGTCGGTGCCGTGAGCAAGACTGTTAAAACAGTCTGTGGGACAGATGTGACTTTTCGTGTTCGGGAGGCACCCCGGGCTAACAAATTTGTTGTGTTCATTGCGGCGACATGCAGTCCGCTCGTTTTATGGCAGCCGTACTTCGGTGCGCTTCATGTTGCCTTGACCTTCGGGGCACCAGGTCTGAGCTGCGGCTCGACATCCATTGTGTAGTCCTTTGTAAATTTTAAATTTGCAGAAACTTGTCAGGTTTGGTGGTGACCAGAGGGAACGTCGAAACCCATGAGTAGCTTAGTGTCACGTGGAGTCTTTGACCTCGATAACTGGCTTAACTCTCTTGCTTTCGATTGTTATAATCTGTGTTGAATGAAACACTAGATGTAAATTTAGAAGCCACCACCTTCCATTCTGTCTTTAATGAGGCATTTATGAAGAGCTCGTAAAAAGGTAATATTCTTTGCAGGTGACTTTCTGAAAATTTTGTGTACCTAAGGCCTTCTAGCGTGCGGGGTTTTAATCCACTGTTGTAAACTCCAGTACAAATCGCGTTCTGCTTTAAACTAGTTACGGTTGGTGAGGTTGTCCAGCTAGGTGTATTGTGGTAGAAATCGCCAAGTGTTCGAGCAATTTCTGCATGCTTGTTTTTTTTTCCATCTTTAATCGCTGGTGTTGTCAGTGTTGTGACGCGAATCCTCCCAGAAGCAGCGAGGGCCTCGGTAGCCCCGTGTTCAAGGCAACCTGAATAGCCGCACTCGTTGTGAAAGGCACCTTTCATTCCTCGTGCACATTTGCTCATTGCGGATTGGTTGGAGTGTAATGGATCTGCTCATTGATCTGAAAAGATGTTACGTTGTGATAATGTCGTGCTTGTCCCGCAATTTAAGGGTCGTGGCACTAATTTCAGCACAGCGCTGTGTGTGCGGTGAAGTATATATTATACTGTGTATACCTTGTAAGAGAACTTGTCGTTTTAAGTCATGTTGCTCGTTTACCATCTGTTTACCATCTGGATGTATTGTTTCTTCACAGCAGCAAACTCGTAAGGGAGGGAAGGGGGGATTCTTATTCTGTATGCTTCATGTTTCACATATCCAATATGTGGTCAAATACACAGTGGCTGGTCACCGTATCTTGCCTGTCCAATGTGTCGTGTCTCATAATTCCCACCCGACACAGAACGCTTTTAACAGATTCAACATCGATACCCTCAGCTGGCTTTAGAAGAAGGCAGCGTTGGTAGGCAACCCCTCTGGAACCACACAAAAGCATTTCCACGTTGATGTGCTACTTTGCTAGAATAAGCGGCTGATACAAAAGGTCAGTGGGCCGAACTACACACACGCGTGACAATAGATCGACCATTGTAAAAGTCTTATAATGCTTGTTTTCCCGTCGATTCCACATGGAGAAATCGGTGCTGTATGGCCTGCCTAATTTATTGTACAACCAAATGTATTCAACAGAGGCCAAGGAAGAGCAGTGGATGTTGTCTTTGATAGCAGTGTGATATAAATTGACATCATAATTAGTACATTAAAGTTAAATACAATGCGCCGTATCATTGCAAATAAGATTTGCAGAATCCCGTGAATAGGCTGAAAGGTTAGTAAGAGCAGTTCCACAAAGCCCTAAGGAAAATCAAAATACGAATTCCTCAAACATGAAGTTTCTTAACTGTCGAAAAATTCGTTTGGTTTCGTGAATAGAACCGCGCGACCAACGGCTGTGATCAGGTGCGGCTGCAGGAAACCGATGGTGAATCGCTGCGGAACTTGCTGCTGCTAACTGGGAGCTACAATTACTGCTAAACATTGTTACGAAGTCTGGAAAGCGTAGACAAAACGACCAATCTTATCCGAGATCAGGCTACAGGTGGCAGCACCGCCACTGTGCTAATGGGGGGGGGGGGGGGGGGTTAGGCGGCCGGCGGCGCGCGTGCAATTAAATGTACGCAGCGGCGCTTTTTTCGTAGCGGCCTGAGCTTATAATCGGTGAATAACGTGCGTTAACTGCAGCCTATACTTGTAATTAATATGTCGTCCATTGTCGAATGGATTCACGAAGCTCGCTGAACGTTACTATTGTGAGGGAAACGCAAACTACCATTGAAAGGGATGTTCGCGCTTGACGATTCTGCGTTTTCGCGCATCTCTCGTTTCTTGTATATTTATTTGTAAGTGTTGAGCTTGTGTTCAGCTTACTACGCACTGAGGCCACCAAAAGTGGAACCAAACTTCATGTAGCGAGTCGCGTCGTTCTCGAATCTGCGGCGGAATAATAAGCTCTCCTCGATTTTGCCAGACATGCTGAGTCCACCTTTCAGAACTTACCAAGCGTAAATAAGCTTCACTACAGAGTATTTACTGACTCCCAAGATGTCTTTCGTGCTTGCAAACGCGCTCGCACTACCACTCCTGTTGTTCAACAACTACGTTTTCACACGCGCCTTCTGTGCATGGGAACAAGGACATTATTTACATTTGCACTGGATCCCGGACCACACGGGTTTGCCAGCAGATGAACGGGCACACCAATTAGCGCGCGCAAAGCTACTATCCGCGCAGTCGAAACCACCCGAAGACACATTGTGCAGCGCACCAGAAGAAATTGAGGAAGTCGGTGATTGGTACGATCCCATGCAAGCAATAGCTCAAGCAAAGTGCTACCGGTGCAGCTATCTCCTCGATGTATCCTACCTTCCTTCAAGCGCAGATACCCTCCGGCAACAGCTGCTGCTGCGGCATGACCAGAACCCTTTTTACTTTTACCGCCCTTCTTCGTGCAGTGTTTTCACGTTCAATGAGGCTAGGAAATTTCGGGAGATTATTATACTGGCATAAGCCTCGAGGCAAGAGAGCGCGAAATGTTTGAACGAGCAATTGAGCTGCGCAAGCAGGAGGCAAAGTTCCCAAACGAGGGCGCACACGAGGCCACGCGAGGACTCACTGACCGCGCCGCCTCCACAGTCCCTCTGCCCCGCTGGGGACCCTTATTTACGTTCAACGAAATAACAAAGCTCTCTATCTGTCAAGAAGGGTATTCCCTCTCCCACAACCGGCCTTGTGCAGGGCGCAGGCAGTCACCTTAAGACTATTGCAAGCCAGTGCGTATCCTAACCCTGCGGTTCTTCATGCCATCTACCCTGAACGGTATCCAAGTGCGGATTGCCCCGCTTGTGGACTGTTAGCCACATTCAATCATGTGTTATGGGAATGTGAAGCCATCGGCCCCGCCCTCAGCGAGGACAGGTGGGCTACGCTCTTACGCAGCCCCGAACTTAAGGATCAAACCCTGGCCGTCCAGAGTGCCCGTGAACTGGCCGCCAAGCTCGGCTTGACGGTCCCAACGTGGGATTAGTCGGGTGGCGCGGGGTCTCCCCTGCGTCTTCTGAGGACAAAAATAAAGTTTTAATCAATCAATCAGGGCGCACGAGCTATTAGAATGCCTAGAGCGCGAAGTAAGCGAGATGGAGTCCGACTGTGAACTAGAAACACGTAAATAATGGAAAGAAGGAAAAAGCTCCACACACAGGTGAGAATGTTAGTTTTCTCGCCGATTTTGAGGAAGCTTGCGGAAAACAGGTAGTCAGCCGAGACTACTGGTACAAATACTGATCCAGTTGCTCCCGCGGAATGTAGGGTGCGTTGTGGAGCGCATGTTTGACTTGTGCAATCGAGACTTCGATAAAGCGAAGAAAGTTTTGTCTGGTCACCTTGCGGCTTCGAGGCTGGTAAACAGTCTAGACGATGAGACATTTCGTCTAGCGCGAGAGGATGAGGCGCTTAGCACAGAGCGAGAAGAACAGGGGTTCGCATAGCGCGAAAAGAGAGGAGGCCGACTTTGAAAGCCCTAGAAAATAAGCTATCCCCGACCGAGGTTGATCTCGACGCCTGGAAGGAGAAACATCAGAACGTAAGCCGGCTAGCTTAGAAAGTGTCGGATGGACCATTGTGTCAGGAGCGCGGGCATCTAAAAACTACCCTGGGGATAATCTTTGATGTCAAAAGCAGCGTGCCTCTTGAGTACGAGTGCCGAGGCTGTGGGCGTTTCGAGTCATCCTTAAAGACATAATGTCGCCCGCATCTTCCTACGGCAGTAACTCGAGTAAATGCGTCGCAGAGTGGTGGGGGTTTCGCGTGAGTGCTCCGCAATTAGATATGACTTGGGAATGCTTATTTGTTATTTAGTTTTCATTGTTCTTGATTTTGAAATGAAAGAAGCGTTGCCTTCAACGTCAAGCGAAAGCCTAGTAAGGACGCCCCTGACTGAATTCCGAACACGCGATCCAGTGCATACGTACAGGGCGGACAGTGAACGGTTATGCCTAGTAACGTTGGGCCTTGCGAGGTGAGAGAGAATGGAGAAGGGAGATGGGGAACGACACAGTTTTGCGGGTCTCTTCCTAGGCCGCCACGAGACTCGACCGTGTGCAGTGTGGGTGTGGATGGTGCCACCGCCGAAGCGTGACATCGCCACATTAAAAAAGAACAATTACTCCACATTTAGGAAGCGCAGGCGAAAACATGAGGCAAACGCGGAAGGTCTATGTTGCGACAAGCAGCCTTAAATAGCTAAACCAAATGGTAGTGTATAGGTGTTCTGTGGCTAAACTCGGATGCATTTGGCTCCCGGAACGCACAGCATAGTGTTATGCTACAGATTGTGAAAAGGTCCACTGAGAAAAGATCGAAGTTCAGGCTGGCGATCCCGACAAAGCAAGCTGGTAGTCCAAAGTTAAGGGTTCTGATGAGATCATCTAGATTAGGCGAGAAGCGTGTCGCGAAGGAAAGTGAGAGAGAGAGGTTCAGGGAAGGAAACAACCTGTGTCACATGCGAGCGACTTTGCCCCCAAAAAGGAGCGGCAGCCGTCGCGCGAGCCCAAAACAGGTGCTATAGACATTGCGATGCAATAGTGGGAAAAGTGTAGTAAAATGGGCTTGTTGGAACATACTCATCACGATCAGCGCACAAAATGTACAAAAAGAAAATCGCAGCACATTAACAGAGTGAATCGTAATGAGTGGGGTGAAGCTTCCGCCCGTCTGTCTGTCCGTCCGTCCGTCTGTATGTTCGACTGTGCGTCCTTCTATGCTTCCGTCTGTCTGTCGATACTGCCGGTTACGCCTGACGCAAGACAAAGTTAGACTAATAGGATTTTCGCCCCTAAAACGCACTTTCTTTTGTTTTGTTTTTTGCACGACCTTAAATATATATATATATATATATATATATATATATATATATATATATATATATTGAGACGTTTATTGGCGGACACTTGTCGACGATGCTTGACAGCGACAGTCAATGCGGGTACCGACTCTCTGCACGAGCTGCTCTTCTTGCTAAAAAGGGCAACCCACTAGAAGGCGCTGGAGAGGACGACCCACTGTTCGAAGGCTTCACCACAACTACCCCGGGTACGAAGAGGGAGCCGCCTGGCGACCTAGCAGCTGGTTACTATGAGCGGGTCGTGGTAGGCTTTGAGGCGCTCCACGTTGACAATGTCGCGCCCTCGACGGCGCATGTCCGAAGATGGTTCGATGGGTTCGATCAAGTAATTTACAGGGGAAGTGCGTTCGACGACACGGTAGGGGCCTTCGTATTTGGGCAATAGTTTTGAAGATAGGCCAGTTGAAGTGGTAGGGATCGAGAGCCAGACGAGCGCTCCAGGGAGGAACATGGGCGCAGTAGTGCTGGTGTCAGCGCGAATGCCTTTTTGCCGCTCTTGATCATGCGCTGTAAAGGTCCTTGCAAGCTCTCGACACTCTTCAGCAAGTTTGGCTGTAGCAGAAATAGGCGCCCACTCTGACGGATCTGGCTTGTACGGAAGTATAGTGTCGATGGTGTGCGACGGGTGCCTTCCATATAATAAAAAGAAAGGTGAAAAGCCAGTAGTGCTCTGAGGGGCGGTGTTATATGCGTAGGTGACGAAGGGTAGAATGGAATCCCAATTTGTGTGATCGGCGGCGACGTACTTGGAGAGCATGTCGCCGAGCGTACGGTTGAAGCGTTCAGTGAGGCCATTCGTCTGCGGGTGGTAAGCAGCAGTTTTGCGGTGAACAACGTTGCACTCTTTGAGAATGGCTTCGACGACTTCAGACAGGAAGAAGTGGCCTCGATCACTGAGCAGTTCCTGAGGTGGACCATGTCGCAGCATGAATCGTTGGAGCAGGAAGGAGGCCACATCGCTCGCTGTAGCCGCGGGGAGAGCGGCAGTTTCGGCGTATCGCGTGAGGTGGTCCACAGCAACAATGGCCCAGCGGTTACCGGCCGACGTTAGTGGAAGTGGCCCATACAAATCGATGCCAACGCGCCCAAACGGCCTGGCAGGGCAAGGTAGAGGTTGCAGACCTACTGGCGACAGGTGCGTTAAAGTTTTGCGGCGCTGACATTCTATGCAGGAGCGAACGAATTTCTGCACATAGCGGTACATGCCGCGCCAAAAGTACCGTTGGCGAATGCGCTGGTAAGTCTTCGATACGCCGGAGTGCGCACATTGCGGATCAGTATGAAAGAATTCGCATATATCAGAACGCAGACTGCGGGGTATGACTAGTAGCCACTGGCGGCCGTCACCGCTGTAATTGCGTCGGTGGAGAAGGTCGTCGCGAACGGCGAAATGGTGGGCTTGACGACGCAACGCGCGAGTGGATGGAGTGGATGGATCAGTCAGCAAGTCTATGAGTGAGGCAATCCATTGATCCTTGCGCTGTTCAGTAGCAACGGCATGAATGCTAATGGAAGAAACGGCAAGGTGAGACGCTGAGTCGTGGGCATTGTCGTCAGGCAAGGGAGAGCGCGACAGGGCGTCGGCGTCAGCATGTTGCCTTCCGTTGCGGTACAGCACGCGGATGTCGTAGTCTTGCAGGCGAAGTGCCCACCGGGCGAGACGGCCTGAGGGATCTTTCAATGATGACAACCAGCATAGTGCGTGATGGTCGGTGACTACATCAAATGGGCGACCATATAAATAAGGTCGGAACTTGGTAAGGGCCCAGACGATTGCCAGACATTCTTTCTCAGTGACGGTGTAATTAGTCTCGGCTTTTGTAAGCGTACGGCTTGCATACGCCACGACATATTCCGGGAACCCTGGTTTGCGCTGCGCAAGGACAGCGCCGAGACCGACACCACTGGCGTCCGTGTGTACCTCTGTAGGGGCAGTAGGGTCGTAGTGGCGGAGTATGGGAGGCGACGTCAGTAAACGACGGATCGTCGTGAATGCGTCGTCACACTGTGATGACCACGAATGGAGAGGCCCGTTACTACCGAGGAGCTTTGTCAGCGGCGATACGATAGACGCGAAGTTTCGGATGAAGCGCCGAAAGTAGGAACACAGTCCTATGAAACTGCGCAGTTCCTTGACGGATGTCGGCTTGGAGAACTCGGTCACGGCCCGAAGCTTGGCTGGATCGGGGATAATTCCGTCCTTGGACACGACGTAGCCGAGTATTGTCAACTGCCGAGCTGCAAATCGGCACTTATTTAGGTTCAGTTGCAGACTGGCGTCACTCAGACGTGTTAAAACATGCCGCAGGCGTTGAAAGTGCGTGGAGAAGTCCGGAGCGAAAACGACGACGTCATCGAGGTAGCACAGGCACGTGTGTCATTTCAGGTCACGCAGAACGGTATCCATCATGCGCTCAAAGGTGGCAGGCGCATTGCACAGCCCAAATGGCATGACGTTGAATTCGTACAAGCCGTCGGGAGTGACGAAAGCGGTCTTCGGTCGAGCGTCCTCAGCCATAGGTACTTGCCAGTACCCTGAGCGCAAATCTAGAGATGAAAAGAATTCGGCTCCTTGCAGGCTGTCAATCGCGTCATCCACACGCGGTAGTGGGTACACGTCTTTACGAGTGATCTTGTTGAGACGTCGGTAGTCTACACAGAACCGCACAGAACCGTCCTTCTTCGCGACGAGAACGACAGGAGACGCCCAGGGGCTGTTAGAGGGTCGAACAACATCGCGGCGTAGCATGTCGTCCACTTGCTCGTTGATTACACGGCGTTCTGTGGGAGATACGTGATATGGACGTTGCCGTAGTGGTGGTTGTGCGCCTGTGTCAATGCGATGCGTAACAGTGGATGTGCGGCCGAGAGAAGGTTGAGAGACATCGAAAGAAGAGCGGAATTCTTCCAACAGGGCCAGAAGCTGGGAGCGCTGGACCGGCGTAAGGTTGTCGGCAATGGAAGGACCAAATACATCAGCGGATGAAGAAACAGATGTAGAAACAGCACTAAGCGTATTGGAACTTCGGCAGTGCGAGTCATCAGGTTGATCCATGACTTGTGCGTCTTCGATGGGTTCCACGCTGCCGAGACATTCCCCTCGCACCAACGTAACACTGTACGGGGATGAGTTCAGAACAAAAATAGTGGTGCTGCCGCGAGTTACTTGCACGGTCGCGAAAAGAACCAGCAAACCTTTTCTGGTGAAAACACGATGAGATGGTGAGAGGAGTGCAGCGGTGTCTGAAAGACTTGCACAGTAGACCGACACCGCCGCGGACGAGTTTGCAGGCACTTGCGTGTCGTCCCTGACGAGTAACTTGCTTGCAGTAGATGGACTGTCGGCCGGCGTCAAAGAAGAGAATGGTGTCGGCTCTATTTCTGCTGGTGCGCAATGAATGACGGCGTCGTGGCGGGAGAGAAAATCCCATCCTAGGATGAGGTCGTGAGAGCATGAAGGAATTATGATGAATTCGACGGCATACATCACGTCCTGAATCATGAGGCGGGCTGTACACATCGCTGTAGGGTGAATGCTTTGGGCGCTGGCTGTACGGAGGGAGAGCCCGGAAAGTGGCGTGGTCACTTTGCGCAGTAATCGGCTAAGCTTTGCGTCCATCACGGATACGGCGGCTCCAGTATCTACAAGGGCAGATGCACGAACACCATCCACAAGCACGTCTATCACGTTCGATGGTCTTTCCTGAGGGCTTCCGCAGTTCGACAGCGTCGCAGCCCTTGCCTCGTGGACTGCGACGACTAGTTTTCCTGGTCACCCTCTAGTGGACGTGGCCGCATCGGCGACAGTGAGCGACGTCGCGGAGAATGTGAGCGGCGGGTAGATGGAGCGGGGCGGGACGACGGTGACGTAGGTGGCGGTTGGTCATAAAAGCGGCTCGATTGGCTGGGAAAATTGGAGGCGACCTGCAGTCGCTGCACACGATTGCAGTAGCGTGCCACGTGACCGACGCAACCACAAGCAAAGCAGATGGGGCGATTGTCCGCAGTGCGCCATCGGTTCGCGGGTCCCATACATGTCGAAGAACGCGATGGGCGAGCCGGCTGCTGATATAACTGCATAGTGGGCGGCACACGGGGCACGTGGATGACGTCGGCATATGTAGGCGGCACAGTTTCTCCGAAGGCCAGGGGTCTGGCGATGGTTTCGGTGTAACCAAGAGGGCCAGTAACAGGAATCGGTGGGGGTGGCCTGGCGACAACTTGGGCGTAACTGAGTGGTGTAGATACTGGAGGTGGCTGGTGATATTCTGGAACGACCTCCGCGATTTCCTGCTGAATGGCTCGGCGGAGGGGAGGCAGAAGTGTGCTTGACGACTGTTCAGTACGTTGCGGGGAAGCAAAGGCCAGTAAAGAGACCTGGCGGGCAACTTCCTCACGCACGAATGACTTGATTTCAGCAAGCAAGGCGGTGTGGTCAGGAAGTGTTGACAAGGCCGAGAGATCAGCGTCACGTGAAGGTGGTCGACGGGTCATCGAGCGCTGCCGTCGTAGCTCCTCGTAACTTTGGTAAAGTGTAATGATCTCTGCCGCTCCTCGTAACTTTGGTAAAGTGTAATGATCTCTGCCACAGTGCGAGGGTTCTTGGCCAGGAGCATGGTGAAGGCATTGTCGGCGATGCCTTTTAGAACATGGGTAATTCTGTCGGCCTCTGACATGCTGGCGTCCACTTTCTTGCACAAGTCAAGGATGTCCTCTATGTAGCTTGTGAAGGACTCACCGGTCTGCTGTGCTCGTTCACGTAACCGCTGTTCGGCTTGGAGCTTACGAACGGCAGGACGGTCGAACACGTCGACGACGGCGGTTTTAAAAGCGGACCAAGTGGGGAAATCGGATGCGTGGTTGTTGTACCACATGCCGGCCACACCCGCGAGGTAGAAAACCAGGTTGACGAGTTTACCTGCCTCGTCCCAATGATTGGGGACGCTGACGCGTTCGTACATAGCAAGACAGTCCTCGACGTCGGTGCCATCCGCGCCGGTGAAGACAGGAGGGTCGCGGATGCGGGGAACACCGGAACATGGCGTCGGCGCAGGAGGAAGCGTTTGCTGTGCGGCGTCTTGGTGCATGGTAGAAGGCACGGTGCGGGATCGAAGCTCCAGGGGCATCAAATGCTAACCGAAGGTGTTAGAAGGGCACAGCACTCTCCACCAAATTGTTGAGACGTTTATTGGCGGACACTTGTCGACGATGCTTGACAGCGACAGTCAATGCGGGTACCGACTCTCTGCACGAGCTGCTCTTCTTCTTGCTAAAAAGGGCAACCCACTAGAAGGCGCTGGAGAGGACGACCCACTGTTCGAAGGCTTCACCACAATATATATATATATATATATATATATATTGTGGGCATTTAGTATACCAATCCTCTTCATCTGTACATTATCATCATTATCATGTATTGCTTATGCATCCTCATCGTTGTCACGTATCATCATCATCTTGGTTCGCGCATCTCCGCTGTCGGCTGCCGGTTCCTCGGGCCTAATAAAGGTCTTCCAAACCAAGACTTCATACGTGGTGGAGCGTGCTGTTAGATCCCTCGTCATCCTCTCGACCACTCTACCCCCTGGAGCTACGTTCAGGTCGCCGCTTGGGCCAGGTGTCCGGAAATATGTCGCACCAAGAAGAGGTCGGTGCTGCAACCGTTCCCACTCCGCCACCGCGTGCCGCGCCTTTTAACGTCATTAACAGCCCCCAGCGTGAGCCCCATCCCTTCGCCGGTATGCGCGGTGAAGATGTGGACGAATGGCTGGACGATTTCGAACGTGTCGGCGCTGCTAACCGGTGGGATAACACCTACAAACTCGCTTACGTGTCATTCTACCTCACGGGTGTCGCGAAGACGTGGTTCCTCAACCACTACATCGACATCCCCGACTGGTCCGCCTTCAAAGATCAGCTTCGGCATGTCTTTGGCACACCGACTGTTCGTTCGGCTCTCGCAAAGAAAGCTCTTGCGGCTCGGAAACAGCACATCGGCGAGTCGTATACATCCTACATCGAGGATGTCCTTTCACTTTGCCGCCGGGTTGAAACCCCAATGACAGAGTCAGACGAGGTACGCCAGCTTCTTAAGGGGATTGCACCCGTCGCATTCAATGCCCTTGCAATCCAGAATCCAGCTACTGTTGCTGACGTTGCGACAACCGGACAGTGACGCGGCCCGTATTACGGCAGATCCAAACCTACGAGACACAATAAGGGTGATTATACGCGAAGAATTAGAATCAATGGGATTCACACTACCTTCAGTGTGTCCCATGCAGTCTTCTTCAACGTCATTGCGGGATGTCATCAGGGAGGAGCTCACGTTCATGACCTACATGGCCCACCTGCAGCCCACTGTCGCTCGTACTCTCCCATCGTTCTCGCATGCCGTCGCCGCACCATCAGGCACCGTCAGCTTGACGCCGCCGCCACCAACGTACGCGTTGGTTGCTGCCGCACCTCCCAGAAGCTTTCCCACGAGCTTTCCATCACCACCGCCTGAGCCATCATCTGTCCCTCTCACTGCTCTCTTTCCCGGTGCATCTAACACAAGCTACTACCCTTCTTATCGATCGACTCGCCCTACGTGCTATTATTGTGGCTATCGTGGTCACATTTCACGCTTTTGCCGCAAGCGCCAGCAAGATGAGCGCCGAGGGTACGACATACGCGAACGAGACTATACCGCAGGAGCCTTGTACCAGGGCCGTCGTTATTCATCACCGCCGCGTCGGTCTCCATCTCCGCCAGCATCCGGTGAACTGCGCAGTTGTCATCGATCAACCAGACGTTGTTCACCATCGCCCTACCGTCGCTCCTCTTCTCCTCTTCAGCCTGCTTCCCTCGCTTCTGATCGGCGTCCGTAAAAATAAACGATGCAGTTTTTGGAGGACAAACTGCATTCCAACACAGTACTCCAATTCCTCCAGCGCGCCCTTACAATATGATTGCAGTCTCAGTTGAGGGAGTGGACGTTGATGCTTTGGTGGACACTGGGGCTGGGTTTTCTATTATTCGTGCTGATTTGTGTACCCGTCTTCGAAAAATCACGACGCCTTATGATGGACCAACACTGGTTACAGCCCAGGGAACAATGATTCGCCCTTCCGCTCTCTTTACTGCCCGTGTGCTAATCGACGACATTCTTCATTATATACAATTCGCTGTGCTATCCCCGTGCTCCCACGAACTCATTTTAGGCTGGGACTTTCTTTCATCTGCTTCCGCGGCTATTTGTTGTGCACAACGTGTCGTCCATCTTACTGACACAGACCACTTGCTTAGTGACGAAACCTACAGGCCACTTCGACTCGTCGCTGCTGTAGACATCGAGTTACCCCCAAATGAACATCAATTAGTCACTGTTTTGTCCAACGACGTTGACTCTGGTGACATTTTGGTCACTCCATCGCCCCGTTGCCTCAATAAAGGCATAGCTCTCGCATCAGGTGTGGCTCGCTTCAACAATGGATCAGCTGTCCTCGCTGCTACGAACACCACACCAGATAAAATTTTACTGCCACGGGGCACTACTGTCGCCTGCGTTGCCGATCTGGAGCCTGTGTGCGTCGTGCCTCTTACCCCTGCCTCCCCTAAAGGCCATCTTGGAGATCATACTGCTTCCTCGGCCTTTACAGCAGCCATCAACAAGGACTTGACAGACTCACAGAAGCAGCAGCTGCTTGATTTGTTGCAAAAGCATGCAAACTCTTTTGACATTCATTCATCCAGCCTGGGTCAGACAACTGCTACAGCACATCGTATTCAGACCGACGGAACATCCATTGTGCATCGTCGTCCTTACCGCTTCTCCGTAGCCGAACGGAAAATCATTGAGGAAAACGTAGACGATATGCTGCAACGGGAGATAATCCGACCCTCAACCAGTCCTTGGTCGTCTCCAGTGGTTCTGGTGCGTAAAAAAGACGGTTCCGTACGATTTTGCGTCGATTACCGAGCACTCAATAAGATCACTAGGAAGGACGTATACCCCATGCCACGTATCGACGACGCCCTCGATTCCTTACAAGGTGCTGAATTCTTTTCAAGCCTCGACTTGCGTTCCGGCTATTGGCAAATCCCCATGCACGAAGATGACAAAGAAAAAACGGCGTTTGCAACCCCGGACGGCCTATACGAATTCAATGTTATGCCGTTTGGTCTATGCAATGCGCCCGCAACTTTTGAGCGCTTGTTTGACACCGTGCTGCGTGGCCTGAAATGGAAGACTTGCCTATGTTACCTCGATGACATTGTTGTCTTTTCGTCGACGTTTCCTCAACATCTGCAACGCTTGGACGAGGTCCTGACTTGCCTTGCGGGCGCTGGTCTTCAAATTAACACCAAGAAGTGCCATTTCGCCAGCAGATCTATCAAGGTCCTTGGTCATGTTGTGAGCAAGGACGGAATTCGTCCAGACCCTGAGAAAACTGCTGCGGTGCTTCGCTTCCCTCGCCCTGAGAAGCCGAAATATTTGCGAAGTTTCCTTGGTCTCGCCTCTTACTTTCGGCGATTCATACAAAATTTTGCCTCCATAGCCGCACCACTCCATAAGCTACTTGCTTCTGGTACGCCCTTTCAGTGGTCTCAGGAATGTGAATCGGCTTTCGACAGGTTGAAGAGTGCCCTCACGACCGATCCTGTACTTTCTCATTTTCACGATGGTGCACCGACCTTCCTCCATACGGACGCTAGCGGCCACGGTTTAGGAGCCGTCCTCCTCCAGCGCGACAACTCTTCGCGAGAGCGAGTCGTTGCGTACGCCAGCCGCGTCCTCTCCGCAGCCGAGAGGAACTACACGATCACCGAAAAGGAGTGCCTCGCCGTCGTTTGGTCAGTGCAGAAATTTCGTCCCTATCTTCACGGCCGCTATTTCACAATTGTGACCGACCACCACGCTCTATGTTGGCTTTCGACACTCAAGAACTTGTCGGGACGCCTCGGCCGCTGGATTCTACGCCTACAAGAGTATGATTTTGCCATCGTATACAAGTGTGGCAGGAAACATAGTGACGCCGACGCTCTTTCTCGCTGCCCACAACCAGCGACTCCACTCGGGGTTTCCGCAATCAATTCGCACAACACGCCCTCGGAGTCCACGTCTACGGCGGTTTCCTCTCTCGCCTCTATGGACCAGCTGCCTTCGGACGACCCGCACGATTTTTCTTCTCGACAGCTGACTGACCCATACTGTCGACGTATTATAGGCTACCTCACTGGCAGTTCCCGTCCACCTAATGCGAGGCTCCGTCGCCAACTCTCGCAGTTTAAGCTGAACAACTCGGTGCTGTACCGCAAAATTTACCATCCTGACGGTCAGCGCTGGGTTCCCGTTCTACCCCGATTGCTTCGGTCCGAAGTCCTCAGAGCACTTCATGACCATCTGACGGCTGGTCACCTTGGTTACCACAAAACCTATGATCGCCTTCGAAGTCGGTTTTATTGGCCAGGTATTACCACTAGTGTAGCTCGGTACGTTGGGTCCTGCACTACCTGCCAATGTAGTCTTCCATGCCCAGCCACACCATTCGAAGTTGTAGGCATCGATCTTTATGGCCCCCTTCCAGTCAGTGCTGCTGGAAACCGATGGATAGTAACAGCCGTTGACCATTTGACGCGCTACGCCGAGACGGCATCTGTCACTACCGGTTCAGCTTCTGAAATTGCCGACTTCATCCTCCGAGCCATTATACTGCGTCATGGAGCTCCACGTGTATTGCTCAGCGACCGTGGAAGGGCCTTCCTTTCACAACTAGTGAACGAACTTCTTCGCGCCTCTGGCACAACTCACAAGACTGCCTCTAGTTATCATCCCCAAACTAACGGCCTCACTGAGCGATTCCACCGCACTCTTGCTGACATGATCGCCGCCTACATTCAACCAGACCATAAGAACTGGGATGTAGTTCTACCATTCGTCACTTTCGCCTACAATACGGCTATTCAGCGGACAACCGGCTACTCACCATTTTACCTAGTTTATGGACGCTCCCCTACTTCTTTGCTGGACGTCTCCTTCTTTACCTGCCATGCGGATTCATCTCCATCCTCTTCAGAGGAATACGTTTTGCGGCTCGCAGAGAGCCGCCAACGTGCTCGTATAAACACTGTAGCCCGACAGCAAGACAGAAAGCTGGTTTATGATGAATCGCATCGTGCTGTATCCTTTCAACCTGGAGACGAAGTGCTCCTTTTGACGCCTATTCGCACACCTGGTTTGTGCGACAAGTTCCAGCCACGATTTATCGGGCCGTACACAGTTCTTGAAGAAACTTCACCAGTAAATTATCGCGTGACGCCACTTGTAGCCCCAGCAGATCGCCGTTATCGAACTACTGAAGTCGTCCATGTCTCCCGTATGAAGCCCTTCATGCGACGTTCTTTGTCCCCTTGACTTGCCGCGGCCAGGCTGGCCGCTCTCACGTGGGGGGAATCAGTGTGGGCATTTAGTATACCAATCCTCTTCATCTGTACATTATCATCATTATCATGTATTGCTTATGCATCCTCATCGTTGTCACGTATCATCATCATCTTGGTTCGTGCATCTCCGCTGTCGGCTGCCGGTTCCTTGGGCCTAATAAAGGTCTTCCAAACCAAGACTTCATAATATATATATATATATATATATATATATATATATATATATATATATACACTATTAGGTGCCTGACGACTCTTTGTGCAGCCTGCCCACACTGGCATAGGAGACGACCATGCCCCTCTTCTTCACCGCTAATCTGCTACAACTGCAAAAAGGAAGGGCACATCACGGTAAACTGTACGCAAACGTTAGCTTTCGCAACAATCCGAGAATCGGAAAAGAACATGCGGTTGTTACAGCCGTATCTCCAGGAAATTAGTGGGAATGGAAAAACGTGTCGAACGCTGCGAGACTCGGCGGCAACCATGGATGTTGTCCATCCTTCGTTTGTGTCTCTGGAAGGCTTTGCAGGAGAATGCGCGTGAATCAGGCAAGTCGCCGAGGAGCAGAGTGCTTGCTTACCAATCGCTACAGTTGTCATTGAAGGGCCGTTTGGTAAGCTTCGCTCCGAAGCGGCTGTGTCTGCTGTGCTTCCCGATTGTTTTCCTTATCCTTTTTTTAGGGGCGAAGCTCCTTATGGTGTGGCTTGTGTGTCCCTCGTATTACGTAACCACCAGTGGCACATACGTTAAAGGGGGAAGCAGATACGAAGCGCAAGCCGTAAGAAATTAAAAGCGGAATCCTCCTGTCTCTCATTTCACATTAGCAGCCACTGGCATGTACATTGAGCACTATCTGACAGGAAAAGGTTGCTACGTTATACTCGCCGGGCGTAACCTCCTTGGTTTTCGAAAGGTTTAGCGAGCATTGGGCCGCAGTGCCATGAATAAATAGTATATACCATGAACTCAAGGTGGGAAGTAGACCCGAAGCGCAAGCCGTAAGAAAATGTGCGTGTGCCACCTCTCGTTTAGTCCTTAGAATGTCCACTGAATGGCGGTGCTTCTATATGGGGAATATATGATAAAAAGATGCGAGATGGTGGGACTTGGAGTGTTGAATAGATGGACGAACGGACACACAGACAGATGCATGGATGGACGCATGAACGGACGCAGAGGCGGATGCATGAACGAACGCAGGGACGGGCGCACGAACAGACGCATGGATGGTCACACAGACGGACGCATGGACGGACGAATGCTTCGCCCCACTCTCCATCATTCACTCCGTAGATATGCTGCCATTTTTTTTTCAATAACTCTGAGCAGCTTCTCAAAGAGCAGGGTAAGTTGTTCTCCAACTTGGCGTACATGGCCCTCACGGGATCACAAGCGCGGAAGCTTTCACAGGAACTTGTTCAATGTGGTGAAACACCACCTGCAGAACTGCTGATCTGTGTGACCTTGGCGGCGAGTCGTCGGAACCTCGGACAGGAACTTATCCGGGTGAGTCACTCGAGCGGCCCGTCGCCGAAGCGACTGGCGCGGTTTCAGTCGGCGGAGGAGGCGACATGGCGCCATTGAGTCAAAGCGAGAGGGGTGTAACGCTCTCGCCTGTAGTGGAAAGTTGGAGTGAGCTGTCGAGGGTTGATCGAGAAACGCTCATTCGAGAACAGCGTGAGGACCTCCCGATTAAAGCGCTAAATGAAAGCGTAAAGTTGGAAAAAAGGAAAAAGAATGTTTCCTTTTTTGAGAAGGCAGGGCTCCTGTATCAGAGCTAAACAAATGTGCAAGGTCGCAAGTATGAGCAGCTCTTGGTGCCACAAAAGTATCATCGCCAACTATACAAACTGGCGCATGAAAACGCGTCATCTCGGCATAAAGAAGACCAAGGCTAGAGTTTCCCTTGAGTTTTATTGACCAAAATGCTGTAAGGATATCGAAGACTTTGTACGCTCATGCGACACTTGTCAGAGAGCGGGGAAATCCGCGGATAAGTGGAAGGCACCCTTGAAGCTTGTGCCAATTATCACAGAACATTTTCAGCGCCTAGTAATTGATATCGTCGGGCCACTGTCAGCGTCAAAACAAGGTGGTCAGTACATCCTGACAGTCCTCTGTGTAACCACGAAATTTCCAGAAGCGATACCACTTAAGGCTCTCAATTCTCCTCATCTCGTGAACGCACTGCTGTCTATATTTGCACGCGTCGGATTTCCTTCTGAAATCCAATGCGACATTGGTAGTGTCTTCACCAGCTGCCTTATCTCTACCTTTTTGGATAAATGCGGAATGAAAGTAGTGCACATCTCAATCCATCACCCGTAATCTAATCCAGTAGAGCATACGCATTCCGTTCTGAAACGGATACTTAGAGCTCTCTGCTACAAGCACTATTGCGACTGGGAAGTATGTATTCATTCCTTCCGCTATGTTTTCTTTGAGACCAAGCTCCTCACGAGAGCACTGGTTTTAGTCCTGCAGAGCTTGTGTACGGCAGGAGTTTGAGAACACCATTGCGAAGGCTACTCGAGTCCTGGGAGGAATTCGATGAGGACCCTAATGTAGTTGCGTATGCTCTAGACCTCCTTAAGAGGCTTGGAATAACGAAAGATCTTGTAGAAAGCCACGTTAATGCTGCACAAGTGTTGTCGAAGGAGTACTACGACAAATCGGCAAAGAAACGCACCTTTGAAGTTGGGTAGTCAGGTAATGCTGCTGCGGCCGTCCAAAAAGAACAAGCTTGAGGTTGACTGATGAGGGCCTGCCAAAGTAATATCGAAGTTTCCCGATACCAATTATGAAGTGAAATTAGGAAGGCAGTCCAACAAAATTTACAACAGTAACTTGATGAAACCATACGTTCAACGTCAAACGGTTGTAAATCTGCTTTTGAATGCTTCACAGGAAGACGGAGCAGAAATTTTTACTTCTAGTGGTGTAATCGAAAGGGGATCCGATGTGATCTTGGAGCAGTTGAACCTGGAGCCTAGGAGTCAGTCTCAGAGTGTAGGAGCTTCTGAAAATACGTTTTCGAGCTTTATATAATGCCGCAGCGGACGCGGATCCGAGGAGCCAACGCCACAGGGGGTCCTCGGTAGAGGTGGCTTGAAGGCGGTGACAGTTTCCCTGAATTATTGCCTTGAAGTTTGCGCCGGGTATGCGAACCATTGCAGCAGCTTTCGGGACGGCCAGGCGAGCGCCGCGGTCTGGGCCATGTGGCTGAAGCGACCGAGGAGCTGAAGATGCGAGATCAGGTCATGGTCCGTCGGCAACAATGGCCAACGTGGGTGGTGCGCCCGAAAAAGAGTGTCCCGAGAATCCCTTTTCTCCTTGCTGAGGAGGGGGAGCGCATAGACTGCTTTTGTTTATGATTGTTTTTCAACTGCGCGGGAATGCGCGGTTGGGAGACAGGACCGGAGCTTCGTTGGGCGCGGCCCGAGCGGATGGTCGTGCAATAAACGCTGCCTTCAACCAGACTCTGGCTCGTCCTTCTCTTTGCCAGCGTGCACTTGGATCACCAAGGAGCTGTCGATACCTACAACAACCACAACACTTGAACTTAACTCTAAGTTAAGTGAAGTCCAGAAGGAGGACTTGAGGAGGATTGTTTCCGAGTTTAAAGACGTGTTTTCGGATCGTCTCGGAAACACGACGGTGATAGGACACGATGTCGAGCTAACTTGTGAGGAGCCAGTCCGTAGCAAGCCGTATCGATGTTCCCTTGTGCAAAAGCAGATCATGAAAGAGGAGATCGATAAAATGAAGGAGTTATAGAAGTCGTAGTACCGGGAGAGAGTGACTATACATCCCCTCTAATATTGTTTCAAGTTACGGGAAAAGATCCTGGTCCATGCATCGATTATCGGTGTCTTAACGCCATAACTCCAGACCAAACTTGCCCGATACCAAATCTAGAGGAGAGGTTGAAAACTGTGTCACAGTCTACTTATATTTCCACGTTAGACCTCGTGTGAGGGTATTAGCAAGTCCCCCTTACGGAGTGTGCTAGCCGTTATGCCGCGTTCGTTTCTACATTTAAAACGTATCGTCCACTTAAGCTGAGCTTTGGATTGAAAAATGCGCGCTTTTGTTTTTCAGGCTTAATGGACCGCGTCTTAATGGCCTCTCTGAGTTCGCTCTGCCATATCTTGACGATGTCGCCATCTTCTCAAACAGCTGGAAAGAACATATCGAGCATTTACGAGTCGTGCTGAGCAGGTTGAAAGAAGCTGGTCTTACCGTGAAACCTGCTAAATGTCACATAGGATGCAGCGAGGTGTCTTACCTGGGACACGTTGTAGGGCGTGGCTGGCGTAGACCTTCAGAAATTAAGGTAGCCGCCGTCGTGAACTATCCACGACAAACCACAAAATCTGAGATAAGGACATTCTAGGGCCTATCTGCATACTGTCAGCATTACGTGCAGAACTACTCTAGCATTGCCCGCCCTCTAACTGACGCACTTCGAAAGTCCGAGCCGGTTAAAGTAGTATGGGACTCAGAAAAGGAGAATGCGTTTTGCAAGCTGAAACAGGCCCTAAGCGAAAAGCCCGTTCTCATTGATTTATTTGTGGGGTTTAACGTCCCAAAACCACCATTTGATTATGAGAGACGCCGTAGTGGAGGGCTCCGGAAATTTCAACCACCTGGGGTTCTTTAACGTGAAAAGCCCGTTCTCATGGCACCCGATTTGTCTAAGGGATGTGTCATTCAATGCGACGCGAGTGATTGCGGCATGGGAGCTATATTGTGCGAGGAAGACAGTGCTGGTAACGAAAGACCAGTTTTGTATTTAAGTCGAAAACAGAGCAGCAGAGAAGAGACATACAGTACCTCTGAAAAGGAATGCGCTTGCCTCGTGTGCGCCGTTCGAAAGCTAGCCTTTTATGTCTCCTGTTCGAGGTTTGTAATCGAAACGGACCAGTCCTCTAACCTGGCTAAATAACATGTCGCCTAGAAGTGACCGGTTACTGAGGTGGAGCATGATACTCTAACAGCACAACTTTGACGTTCGCTAAAAAAAAGGCAAGCTAAACGCTAATGCAGACGCATTGAGTCGTGTGTTTTAGTTAGTACCTTCTCCACCTTTTGGTCTTCCGCTGGCGAAACGGGGCAAAATTTTGTCCTCATCATGGCTTTATCTGAGCGCTCTCGTCCATATAGTGATCTCAAGAGGCCAACTTTATGTTGTATTCTATTTCATTACGTTGTTGTACGTGTAAAAATGTTAGATTCATTTCAAGTGTCTTTTGTCCCACATGTGCCTCTTGATGTAGAGGGAACAAAATTTCGATAGACAAGTAGCTAGGTATATCTTGTACTATACTTTGTCTGGTGTTCTGTCAGTGTGGTGAGTAAGGGGTTTACTCAATGGGCCCAGGTAATCGGACGCACTCAAGACAACCCGATAACACGAAGACGTTCTTTATATCGGACGAGGGCAGGAATACATATGATGGGATCTCACAATGATCAATGGAAAGTCTACAATAAAGTTTCTTCCGCGGGAGGAAAAAGTGTACGTCGTTACGGTCAGCATGCTTTGCTTCCGCGACACCAAGTCTAGGAAACCACACTCACGCACACCGTCGTTGCGGTGACCACAGCACTTGGCAACGTGGCGTTGAGTCCATCGCAGTAGCGTCCACGGTGAGACACGCCTTCTCGTGTAGCTCGCTGGCTCGAGCTTAAGTCGATGTTCCGCACCATGACGTTTTGCTGGCGTCCAGGTCACGCTCGACTGGGGCGAGCGCCCAGGACACGGGGTCGAAAGCCCTGACAACCATCGAAGCCGGCTGCGCACGCTCTCTGCACCGTCTTCTTTCTTCTCTTCTTCCAGTTAATTTCCCGCTCCGATTTTGCCCCTATGGAGCTCTCGTCATAATCATCACAGTCAGGTAACTGAAGGCACTTGCTTGTGTCGTATGTTGTCTGTTGTCGAACCGTTCTTAAGTTGCAGAACCATCAACAAGTACTGAGACCAAAAATCGTCAGAAGAGACGAGCGAAGCTAGTCGACATGTTTCCGCGGCAAGCCAGTGGAGCTGGGATCCGGCCTCAGGAATGGGATGTGTTCACGGAACTGAGCCTGGAGCCACATCCTTTCTCTGGCCTTGGAGGCGAACCTGGAGGGACCTGGCGAACGAGCGCGCCCGACACCTGAACCACGTGGAAGCAGCACGTGTTTCCGGTGCATTCTCTGGCGGCGGGTGCTGTTACGCCTGGGAGTCGACACCGAACGTCATTGCCGCTGCAAAGGCAATCTGTGTTAAGGCCAGCGAGCGAGCCCGCCTGACGCCATCAACTCAACGACGTCATCCAGTGGCGGTGCCGGTCTGTTTTGCGCAATGCATGGCGAGCTCCCTCAGCCCGATGAAGCAAGCGGCGCCTTTCAGTCTGGCGAGTCTTACGCAATGCGTGGCAAAATCACTCGTCCTTGGGTGCAACCTAACGCAGCGGCTCCGGATTTGAGGATCATGACGCAACCCAGAGGTGGGTTCCCATTGCAGGATTCTGACGCGACCCAGCGGCAGTTCTCATTGGGTGTTGATGACGTAGAGAATCACCTCGAGCCTATAAAGAACCACGCCGCGCTTCGCCAAGCCGACCTATGCGTCAGAGAACAGCCGACGTATGCGTCAGAGAGAAGACATCTCGGGTCTTCTAGTCCCTAAGCTGTCGGCCCCAGTGCCGAATGTGTAACACCTCTATTTCTATGCTGTACATAAATCTTGCCTTAACTCACCGTCGTCTTGTCCGCTCGTCTATAAGCTCTGCGCAGAAGCAGTCGCGAGCTGAGAAGCACACGCTACCAAACAGCCAGTGGCCTTGGCAGCGGCGAGTTTCGGAGCAGTGGCGCCTTCGGGACCGTGTTGGCGTCGCGCCTCGTAACAGCGTATAATACTGCCGTACTACTGGGTTTTCGCCGTACTTTCTTCTATACGGTCGAGAACCTTCCTATACAGTAGACACTGTTCTCCCATATAAACCTGATGAGTCCGAAAGTACTACTCTATCCAAAGCTACCCGACATGCTGAAGAAGGCCGCCAGCGTTTCAACCGTGCTCTTGGCGATATGCTGTCGATGTACGTCGCCTCTGATCATTCAAATTGGGACCAAGTTCTCCCGTTCGTCACCTATAGGCGAAAAATACTGCCGTACAAGCTACTACTGGGTTTTCGCCGTACTTTCTTCTATACGGACGAGAACTTTGCAATACAGTAGACACTATTCTCCCGTATAAACCTGATCAGTCCGAAAGTACTACTCTATCAGAAGCTACCCGACATGCTGAAGAATGCCGCCAGCGCTTCAAGCATACTCTTGGCGAAATGCTGTCAATATACGTCGCCTCTGATCATTCAAACTGGGACCAAGTTCTCCCATTCGTCACCTACGGGAATAATACTGCCGTACAAGCTACTACTGGGTTTTCACCGTACTTTCTTCTATACGGACGAGAACCTTACAATACAGCAGACACTATTCTCCCATATAAACCTGATGATTCCGAAAGTACTACTCTGTCCGACGCTACCCAACATGCTGAAGAATGCCGCCAGCGCTTCAACTGTACTCTTGGCGAAACGCTGTCGATGTACGTCGCCTCTGATCATTCAAATTGGGACCAAGTTTTCCAGTGGCTGTGAAGCAACTGTTCCAAGGTGGCTGTCAGACCTGCGACGCAACATTCTCTGGGTCCGGACAGGCCTCCGTTGGAATTTGAAGTTGTCTACCTTCAACGCAAGAACTTCATCTAATGAGGTCTGTCTATAGCTGTCCTATTAGAGGAATTAGATGCTGTTCAATGGGTTGTAATAGGGCTCAGCGAAGTTAGGAGGACACTTGAGGTTTATGCAGTGCTGAAGAATAAACACATCTCATGCTACTGTGGATTAGTTGACAGAAAAGAACTAGGGTGGAGTTTCTTGTACGAAAAATATTCCTGGCAACATATAGCAATACTATAATATCAGTGAGATGGTGTCAAGTATCATAATTAAGTTTAACAGGACGTATAAGATGAACGTGGCACAGGCCTGATGAAATAGACTTCATTGTGTGTGCAAACCAATGCATTGTACAGTGTGCAGAATTAGTTGGCTAGATCTGATGCAGTGACCATAAAATGGTAAGATCCCGTAGTCACCTATATTTTAAAAAGCCAGGAAAAAATTATACGCAAAAAGCCAATTAATGAACTAGCGGTGAGAGTGAAAGTACAGAAATTCGGAGTTTCCCTCCAGAATAGACTCGACGCACTAAAGGAGATATCCGACGTTAGCATTGACACAATAAACATAATCTTACTAGTATTGTTAAAGAGTGTGCAAGAGAGTGGACACTGGAAAACTACTTCAGTAGATGAAAAATCTCATTAAGAGACTACAAACCATGCAAACATCAAATGCAACCGACAATACAGAGCTAGTGGAGCTTTCGAAGTTAATCAATAGGCGTAAAGTATCCAACGTAAGAAGATATAACATGGAGAGAATTGAGCAGGCTGTAAAAAGCGGCAGAAGCCTAAGCTGCGAAGGCAAACTTGTGCATCGGATGTAGGCATTAAGGAACAAGGAAGACAATGTCATAACATATACGGATAGGATATTCGAGGCTCTGCAGAGAGCTGTACAGAAGCCAAAACAACCAGGATGATATTGTGAGAAACAATAATAGTCTTGAGGAATTTGACATCCTACCAGTAACGGCAGGGGAAGTAAGGATAGCCCTAGAAGGAATTCAAAGAGACAAAGCCGCTGGTGAGGATAAGAAAACAACGGACCTGCTGAAATATGGCGAAGAAATTGTGTTAGAAAAACTGGCCACCTTATATACGAAGTGTCTCCTGGCGGGAAGGGTACCGGAATCTTGGAAGAACGCCAACATCATCTTAATCCAAAAGAAAGGAGATGGCAAGGACTTGAAAAATTACAGGCCGATCAGTTTACTGTCCGTTCTGTACGAATATTTACAAAAATAATAGCTAATAGAAGTAAGGTGACATTAGAGTTCAGTCAACCAAAGGAACAAGCAGGATTTCTTACAGATTACTCCACAATACACTCTAAGCCGCAAAGGAGCGAAAAAGGGGCGAAATGGGAGTAAGTGCTGCGATTCGTCCCTGGAACCTACAGTTAGTCCGTGGAGAGATTAACTGCAAGTCGAGAGTGCCGTGTGCAAAGACAGGGAGGAACTGTTAGACCATGCGGAGCAACGTTTACTCCCGTGGAACTTGCCGGTGCAGAGGCGGCTTCAAAGGAATGGTCAGCATGCACGTAAGCAAAAAGTTCTCCAAAGGAATGAGCTGTTAACAGTTCGGATTGTGTAAATGGTCGGGAGAACTACGGTAACTGCGTAAGAAGCAAAGTAACATCACTTATATAGCATGAATATAGGCCAATGTGTAAGCCCCCTCCTAAAAAAAGAGTGCCCGTGCTCAAGCTGTCTCAATGGGTGGCGTGGTGTTCTCTTGTGTGATTCTGAAAGGGAAAAGAAGAGAAAAGTGAGCCCTGTAACTGTCTGCATCAGAGTGCGACACCTCAACAGTAGCTCGAGGATGGAAGTAAGGAGGGATTAAAAGGTATATATAGAGAGAAGGAGAGAGCGAGGCGCAGGGACAGCGAGCGACGGAAGTAAAGAGGAGATAGGAAAGATGGACACTGTCGCAGGAGTCCGAGGACGGGGCACCACTCGACGAGAGCTCCTGTCGGCGTCAGGAGATGGCGTAGGGCGAGTCCATGGAGTCGGCCAGAGCTGTGTTGTCGTCGGAGATCGGCTTCAGGAGATGGCGTAGGGCGAGCCCAGTCGGCCAGAGCTGCACTGTCGTATGAGATCACGAGGGCACAACCGGTTGGCACGAAACCCAGCGAGCAAGTCGGTGTTCTCGGCAAGCTAACACCCGTTGGTGTAGTGGTGTGTTGTGAATGTGTTATCGTTACGTGGTTGGTATCGCTGTCTTTTGTGGTGCACTTAATTATCTCTGTGTTGTAGGAAACTTAATCTGCTAATGGAATGAAGTGCTACGCTATCGAAATGCTGGGATATCGCCTCAGGGGTGAGTTTAAACAAGACTGCCACCACTCCGCGAGATTCACCTCTGTGCTTTTGATATGTAACGAGCACCGTTTCTTTTTACACGTTTTTCACGAACAAAACCCGCATGGTTAATGAGCTCGCGCTACACAGCATTGCGGGTGGTGCCCCGTCTGCTATATAAAATTACTAATGTGACGGCTCAGCCATCAAAACGTGGTAGACATTAGCTGTAGCAAGTACAGATGTTCGAAAATTGTTTTCCTTTCGGTGCAGCACCAATAAGCATTGTTCGCCAAAAACTTGCATATCTTTCAAAAAAATTCGCTTAAACTCTGCTCAATGTCATATTTTACAAGGTAAACAACTAATTTAGGAGGGTCTGCTGTTAATATTGCATGTCTAGCTTAAGCATGGCACCGCTAATACAGGCAGTCAGTGACCACGTCGGCGATTTCGCTCGTTTGTAGCGACGCTAAGTATGTTTTAATTTTACATCTCTAAAATGAAGCGCGAGCTTCATTGATGAATAAGTGGGCCCACAAGAGTATCGCAGTGAAAGCTTCAAGCGTAAAACTCGATAACGGGCTTCTTGAACTTCATGACATGCTTTGAACTGTTCCATTGCATTATGACGGGTTCTGTGAAACAGCAGCTTTCCTCTATTGTTATAGTGATTAAACGTAAGTACAAGTGCACGAACAGTTCTGTCGGAAATAATGAGTGCTTCTGCAATTACTTTTTGAGGAAATTGATGACTGAAAATGTTGCACCTTCCGAGGAAAGTGAACATCTCGCACCTGTACGAACACGCTCTCAGCAGCTGTCGATGGTGTGGATGCACTTCCTGAAGTTGGCTGGACAGCATCCATTCCAATGAAGCATTGTATCTTTCACTGTCTCTCCTAGAGTGCAGGGAAGCCATCATATCTTTTGTACTCATAAAAGTTTCTGAATTGATGTGTGCGCACGATGATGCAGAATTGACACGAGTCACTGAATAAACTTGGCTGTTCCTTTAAACGTTTTCATTTCTTCTTTATCATTAAAAAGACATTTTCGCTAAACGACATTACCAACCGTGCTCTCTACTCTAAGTAGCGAGTGAGCTTGACACAGTGACGGCAACATATACGGGAACATTTATTTAGACATACACTCAACCAGCTCACGAATGCGCTAAAACCGCGAGCGCAGAAATACCTGCTCAACGCATTTTAAATTTTCACGAACGTGATGACCGAATGGTTGCTTGCGAAACACTGAAGGCAAAGTTCAATATAAGGAATCTCCCTAGTTGGAGCAACATGGCAGAACGCGAAGCGTCCAGACGGTGCCAGCATACGCCCCGGTACTTTCGGTATATATATATATATATATATATATATATATATATATATATATATATATATATATATATATATATATACGTGTGTGTGTGAAATTAACAGACAATGCTAAGGAAAGTTTAGGGGAGGTTATTAGACCGAATAGTAATGTAAATGAGAAGAAAGAAATGTGGGAGAAAAGATAACTTGCCGTGAGCAGGAACCGAAAGCTCGGTTTCTGTCCACGGCAAGTTATCTTTTCATCCACTTTTTTTTCTTCACATTTTGGTTCCTGTCCAGGGCAAGTTATCTTTTCTCCCACTTTTCTTTCTTGACATTTCGGTTCCTGCCCAGGGCAAGTTATCTTTTTACCCACATTTATTTCTTCACATTTTCGGTTTCTGCCCAAAGCAAGTTATCTTTTGACCCACTTTTTTTCTTCACAATTCGGTTCCTGCTCACGGCAAGTTCTTTTTTCACCCACTTTTCTTTCTTGACATTTCGGTTGCTGCCCAGGGCAAGTTATCTTTTCACCCACATTTATTTCTCCACATTTCGCTTCCTGTCCAGGGCAAGTTATCTTTTCACCCATTTTTTTTCTTGACATTTCGGTTCTTGCCCATGGCAAGTTACCTTTTCACCCACTTTTTTTTTCACATTTCGCTTCCTGCTCACGGCAAGTTATCTTTTCACCCACTTTTCTTTCTTGACATTTCGGTTCCTGCCCAGGGCAAGTTATCTTTTCACCCACATTTATTTCTTGACATTTTGGTTCCTGTCCACGGCAAGTTATCTTTTCACTCCCTTTTCTTTCTTGACATTTCGGTTGCTGCGCAGGGCAAGTTATCTTTTCACCCACTTTTCTTTCTTCACATTTCGGTTCCTGCCCAGGGCAAGTTATCTTTTCACTCACTTTTCTTTCTTCACATTTCGGGTTCTGCCCAGGGCAAGTTATCTTTTCAACCACTTTTCTTTCTTCACATTTCGGTTCCTGCCCACGGCATGTTATCTTTTCACTCACTTTTTTTCTTCACATTTCGGTTCCTGCTCATGGCAGGTTATCTTTTCACCCACTTTTCTTTCTTCACATTTCGGTTCCTGCCCAGGGCAAGTTATCTTTTTACCCACATTTATTTCTTCACATTTCGGTTTCTGCCCCCAGCAAGTTATCTTTTCACAAACATTTTTTTTTCTTCACATTTCGGTTGCTGCTCAGGGCAAGTTATCTTTTCACCCACTTTTTTTCTTCACAATTCGGTTCCTGCTCACGGCAAGTTCTTTTTTCACCCACTTGTCTTTCTTCACATTTCGGTTGCTGCCCAGGGGAAGTTATCTTTTCACCCACTTTTATTTCTTGACATTTCGGTTCCTGCCCACGGCAAGTTATCTTTTCACCCACTTTTTTTCTTGACATTTCGGTTCCTGCTCACGGCAAGTTATCTTTTCACCCACTTTTCTTTCTTGACATTTTGGTTGCTGCCCTGAGCAAGTTATCTTTTTACCCACATTTATTTCTTCACATTTCGGTTCCTGCCCACGGCATGTTATCTTTTCACCCACTTTTTTTTGATTTCGGTTCCTGCTCACGGCAAGTTATCTTTTCACCCACTTTTCTTTCTTGAAATTTCGGTTGCTGCCCAGGGCCAGTTATCTTTTCACCCACTTTTCTTTCTTCACATTTCGGTTCCCGCTCACGGCATGTTATCTTTTCACCCACTTTTTTCTTCACATTTCTATTCCTGCTCACGGAAAGTTATCTTTTCACCCACTTTTCTTTCTTTACATTTTGGTTGCTGCCCTGGGCAAGTTATCTTTTCACCCACTTTTATTTCTTCACATTTCGGTTCCTGCCCAGGGCAAGTTATCTTTTACCCACATTTATTTCTTCACATTTCGGTTTCTGCCCCCGGCAAGTTATCTTTTCACCCACTTTTCTTTCTTGACATTTCGGTTCCTGCCCAGGGCAAGTTATCTTTTCACCCACATTTATTTCTTGACATTTTGGTTCCTGTCCACGGCAAGTTATCTTTTCACCCACTTTTTTTCGTGACATTTCGGTTCCTGCTCACGGCAAGTTATTTTTTCACCCACTTTTCTTTCTTGACATTTTGGTTGCTGTCTGGGCAAGTTATCTTTTCACCCACTTTTATTTCTTCACATTTCTGTTCCTGCCCAGGGCAAGTTATTTTTTTACCCACATTTATTTCTTCACATTTCGGTTTCTGCCCCCGGCAAGTTATCTTTTCACCAACATTTTTTTTCTTCACATTTCGGATGCTGCCCAGGGGAAGTTATCTTTTCACCCACTTTTTTTTTATTTCGGTTCCTGCTCATGGCAAGTTTTCTTTTCACCCACTTTTCTTTCTTGACATTTTGGTTCCTGCCCACGGCATGTTATCTTTTCACCCACTTTTTTCTTCACATTTCGGTTCCTGCTCATGGCAAGTTATCTTTTCACCTACTTTTCTTTCTTGACATTTCGGTTCCTGCCCAGGGCAAGTTATCTTTTCACCCACTTTTCTTTCTTCACATTTCGGTTCCCACTCACGGCATGTTTTCTTTTCACCCACTTTTTTCTTCACATTTCTATTCCTGCTCACGGAAAGTTATCTTTTCACCCACTTTTCTTTCTTCACATTTCGCTTCCTGCCCACGGCATGTTATCTTTTCATCCACTTTTTTTCTTCACATTTCGGTTCCTGCTCACGGCAAGTTATCTTTTAACCCACTTTTTTTCTTCTCATTTCAGTTCCTGCTCACGGCACGTTATCTTTTCACTCACTTTTCTTTCTTGACATTTTGGTTCCTGCCCACGGCATGTTATCTTTTCACCCACTTTTTTCTTCACATTTCGGTTCCTGCTCATGGCAAGTTATCTTTTCACCTACTTTTCTTTCTTGACATTTCGGTTCCTGCCCAGGGCAAGTTATCTGTTCACCCACTTTTCTTTCTTCACATTTCGGTTCCTGCCCACGGCAAGTTATCTTTTCACCTACTTTTTTTCTTCACATTCACCTTACCATTCGGTCTAATATAATAACCCCCCTATACTTTCCTAGGCATTATTGTCTGTTAATTCTATTATTATTGTGTCAAAACACGGAAAAACGAGCCCTTAAGTATACACTTCTTTCCCTTAATATATATATATATATATATATATATATATATATATATATATATATATATATATATATATATTCGAACTTTTGTGCATTCAGGAGGAGTCTATGCCACAGACCACTTTCTGCCACAGAACACGTGGGGATGATACTCGGGTACCCAAGCTGTACTATTATATATGCACGTGTCGCCGAGGGTATTCTGCAGGAACTGGGTACTTGCAGTTTGTATTATCCCTTGCACGTTTCCTTTTCCGTTTCTTAGGGGCAACACTCCTTAAGGTGTGGGTCGTTCCTTCTTCTGTTAGTTGTAGTAGTAGTAGTAGTAGTAGTAGTAGTAGTAGTAGTAACATGTATGTATGTTTGTATTGTAGGCATTCATTAAGCACATCTACTATCTCTACACATATTAATCATCATGAGTGGTCGCCATCTTCATCTGCTGTGTGGACTTGGCTTGTCTGAGCTCTGTGCCTTGGGCGTGGTCGCTTCATCGTGTCTTCTGGACCTAATAAAGGTTGCCTTCACCGTTACATCACAAGTGGTGGAGTGTGCTCTATGATCTTCCGTCCTCTCCCAGCCCGATCTGCTTCCTGGAGCTCGGCTCAGGTCGTCGTTTGTGCCAGGTGTCCGGTAACAGGCCTCAGGACGAGCCAACCGGCGCTTCTGCGTCTACCTCCACGGCCTCAGCTACCGCGGCCTATCCATCGTGGATTATCACCGCGCACCAGCGTGAGCCGCCCACGTTCACCGGACTTCGAGGTGTAGATGTGGAGGATTGGTTGGACCAGTTCAATCGAGCGAGTTCCACTAACAACTGGGATGATCCTACCAAGCTTCACCGTGTTTCTTTCTATCTGACAGGCGTAACAAAAACATAGTTTTTCAATCATGAAACGGACATTACTGACTGGACACGTTTCAAACAACAGCTTCGCCAAATTTTCGGCACCCCGGTGGTTCGTTCAGCTCTCGCGAAGAAGACACTGGATGCTCGCAAGCAACAATGCGGTGAGTCCTACACATCGTACATAGAGGATGTCTTGCTCTTTGTCACCGTTTCAGCACGTCTATGTCTGAATCAGAGAGAGTTCGTCATCTATTGAAAGGGATTGGCACGGTCGCGTTCAATGCCTTGGTCATTCAAAACCCGACTACAGTCGCTGACGTTGTTGCCACGTGCCAACGCCTAGAGGAACTTGAATCCCAACGGTTACCGCCACAGCGCTGAAAACACCACCCCGACTGATGCCTCATTGCGTGCCATGATTTGGGCGATTACACGGGAAGAGCTGCAATCTTTCGGCCTCGCAATGACACCGAGTCCACCTCCCCCCTCCAACACTGTTTTGCGCGACATTATCAAAGAGGAGTTGGCGTCCATGACCAAGCCAGCGTATGTAGACTCTCCAGTACCTCGACTCCAGCCGACATACGCACAAGTCCTCGCTGGCTCACCACCCGTCGTACAACCGATGCCTGCACACTCGACGCCTGTCCCGCTGGCTTCGTTGACTCCGAGTGCGCCTAGCCAGCCCTTTCACCCACCGTGGCGGCCACCTCGTCCGATCTGTTATTACTGCGGCTATCGGGGCCACATTGCACGCGTCTGTCGGAAGCGTCAGCAGGACGAGCGTCGTGGATTCGACACCTACGGACGGGATGATGGGACAAGCTGGTACGCTTTCCAACATCGCCCTTATGATCCGCCGCTACGTCGTTCACCATCTCCCACTGCGACATCTGAGCCAACCAGTTCTTACCACTCTACTAGACGCCGCTCTCCCTCACCCCTCCGCCGTTCCACGTCTCCATTGCGACCTGTCTCGCAATTCACCAACCAACGCCCGGAAAACTAACCTCTGCAGATTTTGGAGGAAAAGCTGCATCGAACGAAAGGACAAATTCCTCCCGTGCGTCCATATAATACGATATCTGTTTTAATAGAAAGGTGTGTACGTGGACGCTTTAATAGACACTGGTGCTTGTTTGTCTGTGATTGATCGTTCTTTGTGCTCACGTCTGCGAAAAGTCACCACCCCTTATGATGGACCTACATTGTACGCTGCTCAAGGGGACGCATTAGACCTACCGCTATGTGCACCGCTCGTGTTTTCATAGCTAGTCTTCTTCATTTTCTGCAATTTGCTGTGCTGAGTTCGTGTGCCCACCAGCCTATATTAGGCTGGGATTTTGTGTCTACGGCGAACGCTTCCATCTGCTGTCGAGAAAACGTTGTTCATATGATGGAAACTGACTATGCCCTGTATGCGGATGACAAGCCCGTTCGCTTGCTCGCTGCTGAAGATACCGAGCTACCACCTGGTCATCAGCGGATAGTTGCCATCACTTCTAATGTGATCGACTCTGGTGACGTGTTTGTCCAACTATCTGCATGCTGTCTCGCAAGAGGTATAGCCCTTGCTTCAGGTCTAGCGCGGTTCCACAATGACTCCGGACTTCTCTACGCTACAAACCAGACTTCTGAGAAAATTCTCATTCCTAAAGGCACCACAATGGCTTGCGTTTCTGAATCTCAACCTGTCTCTGTTGCCCCGCTTATGCCAGCGTGTTCTGACCTTCCTTCTATTGGACGTTCATCAAGCGTTTCTATTCTTGCTGCGACTATTAGTCCAGAACTGACCTCTTCACAGACAGATCAGTTGCTTGCCTCGCTACAAAAGCATAGGGAATTGTTTGATGCCCATTCCAGATCTCTGGGACAGACGTCCATTATTAGGCATCGTATCCAGACCGATGGCACTTCCATCGTACACCGTCGACCATATCGCGTCTCTTCGTCCGAGCGTGAGATCATTGAACAAAATGTAGCCGATATGCTGCAACGGAACATTATACGTCCCTCCGCGAGTCCTTGGTCATCCCCTGTTGTTTTAGTAAGGAAAAAAGATGGCTCCGTGCGATTTTGCGTGGACTACAGAGCACTTAATAAGATTACCCACAAGGATGTTTACCCCATGCCGAGCATAGACGATGCCTTGGATTCACTGCAAGGTGCTGAGTACTTCTCAAGCCTAGACCTGCGTTCAGGTTACTGGCAAATACCCATGCACGAGGATAACAAAGAAAAGACAGCGTTTTCAACACCAGATGGGCTGTACGAATTCAACGTCATGCCATTCGGCCTTTGCAATGCTCCAGCAACATTCGAGCGGATGATCGACACAGTTTTACGAGGCTTAAAGTGGAAGACTTGCTTGTGCTATTTAGACGATATCGTTATTTTCTCGTCAACCTTCCCTCAGCACTTGCAACGACTGGACGAAGTTCTTACGTGCCTTGCAAACGCAGGCCTTCAGCTGAACACCAAGAAGTGCCGTTTTGCGAGCAAGACGATTAAAGTGTTAGGCCACATCGTAAGCAAGGACGGTATTCTTCCCGATCCTGACAAGATTTCCGCTGTCCAACACTTCCCGCGTGATGCAGAAGCCAAAGATTTGCGCAGTTTCCTCGGCCTCGCTTCTTATTTTCACCGATTTATTCGAGACTTCACCTCAATAGCTTCACCATTGCACAAGTTGCTCGGATCAGGCGTCGCCTTTGTGTGGTCTCCTGAATGTGAAGCGGCGTTTGCCCAACTGAAGTGTGCACTCACATCCGAACCAGTCCTCTGCCATTTTGACGAAACCGTGCCTACGCTCCTGCATACAGACGCGAGTGGTCGAGGCATTGGTGGAATTCTCCTACAGCGAGACAAATCTTCACGCGAGAAAGTTGTCTCATACGCGAGCCCTGCACTGACCCCTGCCGAATAGAATTATACCATCACCGAACAGGAGTGCCTAGCGGTCGTATGGTCGATACAAAAGTTTCGGCCTTATCTCCACGGCCACCACTTTACTGTGGTTACGGACCATCACGTCTTGTGCTGGCTCTCGACAATCAAGAACTTGTCCGGCCGCCTTGGTCGCTGGATTCTTCGCTTACAAGAATACGACTTCACGATCACACACAAGTCGGGAAACAAGCATCAAGACGCCGACGCACTTTCGCGTTGCCCGCTCTCTTCGGAGCAGCTTAACAAACCCGCCACTGCCGCACTCGAGAAGCTTTCGGCCGTCTCTCCCCTACATGTTTCGTCATTAGCTACTGTGTACCCAACTTCTCCAAGCGAGTGTGGTTTGTTCTTATCTCACCAACGTCCTGACCCTTATTGTCGCCGCATCATGGACCGTCTTGACGGGACTTGCCGGCCCCCTAACGCCCGTCTTCGTCGACAGCTGACGCAATTCAAGCTCAACAACCACATCTTGTACCGTCATATCTACCACCCTGATGGTCAACGCTGGGTGCCCGTTCTACCTCGCTCTCTTCGGGCCCAAGTCCTCAAGACATATCACGACGACATGTCTGCTGGACACATGGGCTTCCAGAAAACGTATGACCGCATAAGATGTCACTACTACTGGCTGGGCTTGTGCACCTGTGTCGCGAAGTACGTTGCCTCATGCGCCCTTTGTCAACGTCGCAAGCTACCTACATCAACTCGAAGTGGACAATTACAACCGCTCCCGTGTCCCCTGCAACCATTCGAGGTAGTTGACATTGACCTGTATGGTCCGCTTCCTATGACTGTCATGGGGAATCGATGGATAGTTACAGCTGTCGACCACCTGACCCGCTACGCTGAAACGGCTCCCGTGCCTTCTGCATCAGCTTCGGAAGTGGCTGACTTCATCCTTCGAGCAATAATCCTTCGACACGGAGCTCCTCGTGCAATCCTGAGCGACCGTGGAAGAGTATTTCTTCCAGAACTCGTCGAAGAAGTGCTTAAGGCATCCGGCACTACTTACAAAACAAGCTCCAGTTACCATCCTTAGACGAACGGCCTGACTGAGCGCTTTCATCGTACACTGCCAGATATGATAGCGATGTACATCGAATTCGACCACAGAAACTGGGACACCATTTTGCCATTTGTCACTTTTGCGTATAATACCTCTGTACAGCGCACAACCAGTTACTCGCCGTTCTACCTCGTCCACGGTCGCTTCCCCTCTTCTTTCCTCGATGTTTCGTTCTTCTCTGCGGCTGTGAAACCATGTTCATCTTCAAGTGAAGAATACGTGTCTCGTCTACTTCATTGCCGCCAGCTGGCTCGTGTCAACACTGAAGCCAAGCAACAGGATCGCAAGCTTGAATATGATGCCTCTCATCGTGCCGTGTCTTTCAGCCTTGGCGACGAAGTCCTCCTTCTTACACCCATTCGCACTCCCGGACTGTGCGAGAAGTTTCAATTACGTTTTATTGGCCCCTACACTGTCTTGGAGCAAACGTCTCCTGTGAATCACCGCGTGGCACCCGTTCTTCTTCCAACAGACCGCCGCTACAATGCAGCAGAAATAGTCCGCGTATCCCGGATGAAGCCTTTCATACGGCGTTCATCTTCGCTTTAAACTGCGGCCAAGAACTGCGGTCAGGATGACCGCTTTCACGTGGGGGGGGGGGTTAGTGTAGGCATTCATTAAACACATCTACTATCTCTACACATATTCATCATCATGAGTGGTCGTCATCTTCATCTGCTGTGGGGACTTGGCTTGTCTGAGTTCTGTGCCTTGGGCGTGGTCGCTTCATCGTGTCTTCTAGGCCTAATAAAGGCTGCCTTCACCGTTACATCACAGTATGTATGTACGTACGTAGCCACCTTAGTTTATGAATTGCTCAATAGATCACGTTGCGTGTATATGTCCTTGAAAATATCACTAGATGGCGTTAGTGGTTTTCGTATAGTTGGTGAATTCGTATACTTGACAGACAGACAGACAGACAGACAGACAGACAGACAGACAGACAGACAGACAGACAGACAGACAGACAGACGCTTCGTTCCACTCATCATTCACTGCATGGATATGCTGGGAATTGATGCTGTGAATTTTTTTTAGTACTCGTGGTTTATATAGTTAGGTGCATCAAAGGCATGAAAGACGCATTCACACAGCCGCGCGCACGAAGACGGAATGGGGCGCGCTGCGACGACGCTTCGCTCCCTCCCCTATAGGGAAACCTGATTGATTGATATGTGGGGTTTAACGTCCCAAAACCACCACATGATTTTGAGAGACGCCGTAGTGGAGGGCTCCGAAAATTTCGACCACCTGGGGTTCTTTAACGTGCACCCAAATCTGAGCACACGGGCCTACAACATTTCCGCCTCCATCGTAAATGCAGCCGCCACAGCCGGGATTCGAACCCGCGCCCTGCGGGTCAGCAGCCGAGTACCTTAGCCACTAGACCACCGCGGCGGGGCTATAGGGAACCCTACGCATGCGTTGGCGCAATCAAATTTGCGTATATTTCCTCTTGTGCGTTGCTGCCACTCCTTAATATCAGTTGGGGGTCTTGACGCCAGCCGGCTCTTTACTCTCTCATAATTGCATGCGAGGGTGGGGTAGGGATTTATGTTTCTTGAATGCGGAGCATTTCTTAGTCGCACGATGTCACGCGTCGCGCATGCGTCGGTGGCAATGTCCACATCTCCACTGCGCATGCTCACGCCTCGCGTATCGTGCAGCATGCTTGCGTCTCGTACCAGCTATTTGACCCCCCCCTCTCTCTCTCGTCTCGCAAGGCTGACGCAGGCAGCGTCTGCGCTAGTAAAAACCAACTGCTTGAGCTGCACAACCGTTCACTGGCCACCCCGTACATGTAGGCACTGGATCGCACATCAGCCTCCCACCACTCGTTGAAGGCAACGCTTCTCTTAAATTCATTAGCTAAGAATAATAAAGACAAAATAACAATTAAGCATTCCAAAACCATACCCAATTACGCAACATTCACGTGATACCACACCACTCTGTGACGCATTTACTTGAGTTCCCACCCTGAGAAGATGTGGGCGGCTCTTTTTTTTTGCATAGGTGTCGAAAGCAGATTGCTAACCCGCGCGTGATGGGTCTGAAAGAAAAATGCTGAAAGCAATTTCTAATGAGGTGTGTCTCTCCCCGTGTCTGCACCTGACACTAACAGATCCGAAAGACTCATTGTATAAGGAAGTATTATCGGCGACATCACAGAGCTATTTGCTCTGAAATATAGGGTGGTGGATATCCGACGCCGTGATGTCTCTCGGTCACATTGCACGCATCGCAGAAACTATTGTTTCTGCAGCATAAAAAAGAGATAAAATCAAATTGCGTTTGCAATTTCAAGACGACGTTTATCCTGCGCCGAGTTCGAAAGACTGCAGCAAGAAAGAACAGTCACCAAACTTCTGCTCCTCATTGGCTCCCTCGTCGGATGTCCTTCATAGCATCCGCTCTAGAAGAACCAACCGAGGATCGGGCCCCTAAAGTTTTCATGTTCTATTCGCCTTTCTTTCTTTTATCTGGCGTAAAGCCATCGGCGATCCTTGAGTGTTGTTCAGTTCCGGTGTGACCGCCAGAAACTCCACGCGGCGCCGAAACCGTGGGTTCCGGCGCGGCTGACGGTGTCGCCCGCGGACAGCAGATGGCTTCTTCCCACCTGACGCAGGACCTGTGCCGGCCTCGCCCTCGCCGATGTCTGACGCGATCCTATAAAGGCGCTCGGTCTGCGTGATGCGTTGCACGACAGCCGCTCACTCATCTCCCACTCTTCACGGCCCGCAAGATTCTCCGGTGAGCGCATTTCAACTCTCAGTATAGTCGCCGGACCGGTGATGGTGTTTACCTGATCACTTGCGGCTAGTTAGACGAACAAAAGAGCAAAAAATCGAATTCTTATGTTCAAAAGTGTGGGACGTTCTTCATGTGAACGAGTCGCAAGGGTCCACTTACAGCTGGCACAAGGCTCCCCAGCCACGGACTGTATAATGTCAGGAAGGCCTATAGGAGATACTGAAATCCCGGAATATTATCGCTGAGACAGTTATTGTCCCGTCCCAGTGCAACTTGCGCATGCTATTGTAATATACGCATATGCCAATACATTGCACGCTTACACTACAATATTTCAACGATGAGCTGGACTTGCACGTAACTATAAATAAGCAGAAATCTTTCAAAATGCGTAGCGTTTCAGCCGCAGAACACTTCCAAAAAAATAATCCTGAGTATATAGTGTCGTGGCTAACGTTGATTATATTTTACTCCAGTTTTCACATACTGTAACGCCTTCAGTCAGTGCTCTCTCTCTTTCTCTGTCTTTTTTTACCTATGCTGAATTGTGCCTTACAATGACCATAATGGGCTCTAATGCCTTCTCTCTCTTGTTTGTATGCCCGGGGGTGGAGAGTGCTTATCTCGGGGTGCGGCGGGAGAGTGACGTCTGGCATACATTACGTAGCACAAAGGTGTACTAGATAGTATCTAGGACACTGTAGATAAATATCTAGCACACTCTAGTAGCCCCGACACTGTATGCAAAGGATGTGGAGATTTTATTTCTGCACTGCATTTCACAATTATTCGTTTCCAACTCTCCATGTCAATAGATGAGAAAGTTCGGAAGTGGATGGTCGGGATTAGGAAATAGCTCGATAAGAAAAACGGTGCAGTGCGTTCACGAATGCGCTTGCATTCATAGGTGGATGATGAGTAAAAGGTGTGATGCTTATTCAACCAACACCACTTTGTAACAAAGTGGACCTAAATAACTACGTCCGCCATGGCAGCTTAATTAGCAAGTACTATAAGGCGTACCGTTGCCCGGGGCGCGGGTTCGATTTCCCATCACGGGGGTCGCATTTCGATGGGGACAAAATGCAAAGAACGCCCGTGTGCTTACATTTATATTGATGTTATAGAACCTCTGATGGTCGCAAGTAACGTGGAGTCCCCCATCTGCGGCATGTCTCGCAATCATATCGTGGTTTTAGCCCATTAAACTTACTCTACTGTTATATCATTATGGAAGCAATGGCGCTCAGTGATGTGTCTTTCGGGAAGCTGATGCGCTTGTTTAGTAGGTGATACTGCTACCTTTTTCTTCTATACGCGCTATCGGTAAGGAAAAAAAAAACGGCCACGTGGTGCATGTGTGGGATCAATATGAAAATTTGAGCGGGTATCATGGGTACGCAGGATGATCTCGCATAATAGACATTGTTTTTGGCATTTTCGGCACGATGCTTTCCACTCAAGTAATCCCACACGGGCCTTCGCGCTTGTATACACGTGGAACCACCATGTTCTTTTTATACGTATCGAGATGCTATAACTAGCTTCCAAAACGATATACCGCGCGTAGCGCCGCACATGTTTACAAGTGTGGGATGACACGTTCGAAATTGTTCACTTTGAGTGGGAGATAATATTGACTCTCAAGTGTGGTATCTAACTATCAGTGTGCGCACTGAAAACTGTTTGAATAGCCGGCGTCTCAGTATGTTAATTTCATGTGTGTGCAAGAAGTTTCGTGCATCTGGGTGAAGCTCTCTTCGCAAACTCTGCGCTGTGTGCCTGGCCACTGTAAGTACATCAGGACTGTGTAGAGTCTGAAGTGTTTGGAGGAACGGGTGACGATGGTTATATGTCTCCGTCTTTTTTTAGCCTATAACGTAACGCGTTTTAATAACCGCAGACGGTTTGATCGACAGGCCCTGAAATGTCTATTTTTTTATATTTTCTTTCTCGAACGCAAAACTCAGAAGAGCGTACTGTTGGGCCCATTATTCTCGCCATATGCGGATGGACGTACAGCTTTCACCTGAACAATGCCTATAACGCGTCGGGGAGGGTGAGAAACGGCAGCAGTGACGATCACGCGAAAACAAAAGACACGCTCCCCCTTTCCCACACATACACACGCTCTGCCAAATTGACCCACGAGGGTGTCTGTCGCACGCGCGACGTGTCGACTGCGTGGCTTGACCATACAATAAAGGCGAGATGCTGGAACTGGGGTGCGTTTCAGCGCGGACATATGTTTCACAGAGCCCGGTGCATTCAGTATTCGCCATGCTTACGAAAAACACGCGTTAACAGTAATGCATGGTGTTTTACGCGCGGTATTATTGTGAGGGTCTTCGACCATTTGGTGCTTTTTAAGGTGCACTGACATCCCAAAATGCACGGGTCTCTGTGCATTTCATGCCTTTCTAATTGCGGAATTCGCGGTCGGGATCGAACGCGCGACCTTCGAGTCATCAGCCGAGCACCGTTAACTCGCAGCGGCGCCGAAGACGTGTTTGGACAGTTTGTCTGCCAGTGCTCAGAAAATCATGGTTGTACAAAGCAAAAAAAAAAAAACAATGGGTTTCCTTTGCCGCGAAATGGGAGCATGCCTGTGTACTCTCTGTACTTTCGGACATGTTTAATTTCCATCAAAGCAGCCAGACACTACCAAGGTAACCATTTATATGTGGGGTTTAACGTCCCAAAACCACCATATGATTGGGAAAGATGTCGTAGTGGAGGGCTCCGGAAATTTCGACCACCTGGGGTTCATTAACGTGCACCCAAATCTGAGCCCACGGGCCTACAACATTTCCACCTTCCACCGGAAGTGCAGCCCCCGCAGCCGGGATTCGATCTCGCGACCTGTGGGTCAGCAGCCAAGTATACTTTAGCCACTAGACCACCGAGGCGGGGCTGCCAAGCTAACCATAATCATCCCAATAATCATCACAAAAGAAGCCCCCAAAACGCAGTGACGCTTTCGTAAAGAAGCCCACAGAAGCGGAAATTCAATTAGTTTTTTTTAATTTTTATTATAATAAATACGCGCAACTATGATCGATAGCGCAGTTCGTGACCTGGTGGCAATATTACTTTTTAACGTTGTATTCAGCAGTGTAGTTTCTGTCCGGTTAAATGCACGTTTTCCAGTGTGCGATCAACGTTATTTGTTGATTCCCTCAACGATGCCTGGCTTCGACACTCAAACACTCAAAGTCTTCGACCATCGAACGCGATGATCGCTAAAATAACAATATTTGCTTGGAAAATACGACCATAAGACTGGAAAACTTAACATGCGACTCGGTGAAAGAAGAAGCCTAAATCTGCTTATTTGATGCGGAACTCCGATTTTCATGCTAGCGAAGTGAGTTGGCACGGCAACATGCATAGTGCGTTCTCGTGCAAAGGTTATGGGTGTCTGAAGCGCGAAAAAGAGAGAGAGAGAGAGAAAAATGGAGCACTTTTTCCGGCAATTAACAGTTAGGGTATTATCTCGCTGTAATCATTTGCGTCGTATTTTCGGACGTAATATATGAGGCCTGCATGCAGGAAAAAAACTTGAGTCTCTTTTTTAAGTAAATTTTCTCCGCTGCACGGTCCTCACCGTAGAACAGAGGTGCACTGACCGCTTCTGTATCTCTATCCAATTGTATTAAACCGTTTCTGTGTCTAGCTTCCAGCACTTTCTTAAGCCTGCTAAATTTACCTGAATTATTATTAATCGATATTACAGATTAGTCGTCTTACCGGGAGTAATGATCGTGTGCAAGAAAAACCAAAGCAGTTTTTCTATCATTTATTTACATTATATCTCAAATAACTTTTATATACAAGATTTACTGTGTACGCTTATAATAAAATTCCGAAGAGAAATACCACAACAAAATGTTGTTACAGATTTCTAAATTTTTAAAAGTGTTCACTCTACCGGCCGATAAAAGTGACTTTTTTTTCGTCCCTGTTCTTGAGGTGACTATGCGTTCGATCACGAGTTGCGCGAGCGGCAAATCGGAATCGGAGAGTAAGAAATGGAAAGTGTGAACTAATCAGGTTGACTGAGAGCATACTTTTACGCCAGTTTTTTTTTTTGTTTGTTTTTCGGTCAATACACGCGCGGTCACTTTGAAACTTTTTGATGATTCCACCAGACTTTCTATTATAAAGTTATGTGTGAAGAAGTTAATTGATGTAATTATTTAAATACTAGGTGTGCATTTTTTTGCGAATGGTCTGTAGCTGGAGGAACCATTTACTTGTAAAGCTACGTTTTTTGAGTAAATATTGTACTTTCCTCTTTAGGTGTTTGGAGTATAACAAGTAAAAAAAGCAGCACTGCATGCATAAACCCTTGAGAGTTTTACATGCTTTGTTCAGTCGCATTTGCGATTGTAGTTTGTAGTAATGGTCGTACTGTAGGTTAGCAACATGACGTATATTTACTATGGTGGCACGCTCAGTCATCATGATGCTTTGACTGCTTATAGGGGCTCTATTGTTTGGATCAGGTACGTAGCCAGGGTGTGGTGGGGGTGGGGGGCAAAATTTGGATGAAGCGGAGTGTTTTGGCGAGAATAATTATTAAGAAAACAGGGGTTTTTCAAAGCCCTAAGCCAGCCCCCCCCCCCTAAAAAATGCTGGCTTCGGACCTGGTTCACCTTTGTTCTTAATCTCATGTCCCTGTGTATTTTTAACATGACTGTCAGTTGTAGCTCCTTGCACTAAATTTCCACAGGAATGTTTAAATATTTTAGCAATACTCATATACTCGTAGGCTCGATGTTTTCGTTGTATATACGTCACCGAGAGGGACGACAAAAGTATCGATCACCATTCGAAAGAAAATATATTTTATTTAGATAACGTACTGTGGAAGTGCATGGAAGTTCGTCACACTGACTCATATACAATGATGTTCTTTTTTTTTCTCTCTGCAAGAGCCATGTGGAAGGCCGCTGTGGTACTGCTGCCCTTGCTGATGTGCCTCGTCGTCGCTGATCCGGCGCAAAGTAAGCTGCGTGGAGCCGAGTGCGCCCATCTGCACGTGCCTAACTGTATGCTATATCAACGAGCGAAGAAACATACGCTATGTGCTATAGCTTCAAGGCAGAATGTAATGTAATGGACTCGTATTACGTGACGGAGAGTCTCGCGGGAAAAAATCCAGCCATCCTTAATATTGACTATGTATCAAAGGCGACCAACCAATGGAAATTCAATTACGGAAAAGCTTATCAAACTAGTATCACGGGCCTGATTTCACAATTTGCTTTTGATACAAGGAAGGTCAGAAAGAATCAAAGCCAGCCAACGGCGATGTGGAACACGTTACTAGCGACAGTGACTGTCCCATGTCAAATCGCAGGTATACGATCAAAATAAACATGCTTCGTGCATTAGGTCCCTGATTTAGGTTATATATTTAAGAGAAAGTTCATAAGGGTGTGTTTTAATAATATGAAACAAAATTTGTCGTTTTGAAAGTGCTTCCTTAGCCAGCGACGCTACAACTGTCGTTCCCTTCCTCACCAGTGCAGCGTGCATCAGGGAGCCATAGCTGCCCGTGACACCGTAGAGCTACGGTTTTCGATGGCGTCAAAGTCCCTCGACTTTAGGTTGGCTTGACACCAAGCGTTCGCCACTCCCCTCACCCTACCACCCACACACACACACACAGTCGTATTCGCTTCTGCGAAGTTTGGCTCGGTTGTTGATTTTTTTTCTTTGAGCTTGAATAAGAAACATCAGGACGTTGGGAACGTATATAGGGCTTACACAGCATTAAACACACTTGTTCTCAGTTTGAGCAGCACTCATATTTATGCAGGAATATGCGTATAAAATCAATATTAGTTAAACACGAATACAGCTCTGATATTACATTAAATCAGCCTAGGAATATTCAAAATGTCTGTCTATGACAGTGAAATCACCATTACACCGGATGCTTATTTAAGCACTTCTGCCTCCGCGTATGGAGTTCGTCTGACGCACGCACACATACGTGTAGGTATACGTACGTAGGTGCTTGTGTGTGTGTGTGTGTGTGTGTGTGTGTGTGTGTGTGTGTGTGTGTGTGTGTGTGTGTGTGTGTGTGTGTGTGTGTGTGTGTGTGTGTGTGTGTGTGTTCGCTGTCATCGTAAAAAGTATGCATACCCGGCTGTTGCTCATACATGTTGAAACTTGCACCATTAAAGACCACACATTATCTTCAGCATGAACCTGTATACTTCTACTAATTTTGTATTAGACTGTGTCACATCATTTTTTAGATGTAGATACCTAAAATGTGAGAAAAAGAAGTCATTTTCGTTTTACCTGCTTGTATGTGCTGCATTTACTTTAGGCCCCATATCAGTGTTGTGTACTTGAATATAATGAAATAAATGAATATAGTTCAAAGTTCATACAAGAAAAATCACAAACGCACTGCTTTTTTTTCCCTAGGTTGCAATTTTTTTTCATGCATATCACCACCTTACCGAGTGCCATGTTCATTCAGTGGTTTGGCTTCCTCAGCCGTTTTCAGTAGAATATACAGGGTGGTTTTTTAAAGCAATACAAATTATTCCTTAAAAACTATAATAATTAGGCACTTGCCGTCTTCACAGACAATTTCTAGGTCGAGGCGGAAAGATTTCGCCACTCAGAAATCATAAATTAACAAACTTATTTCAATCAACTTTCTTAACCAATTTTAGGGTGATTGTTTATATAGTGAAGTTGATCTACGTCATTAATTGTGACCGGCCCAGTTTTTAAAAAGCAAAAACATCGCGTGCAGTTTCAGAGATCTATCGTCGAATTTCTGCGGGCCGCGAAGCGGGAGAAACCGAAAGCAAACGCACCGGGGCCGCCGGAAAGGCGGTCCCTGTGACGCGTCACGCGTAAGCTTCCTTGTACGTATTTGAAGCGAGACTGATCTGCCTCCATTTTGCATGCGTTCGCATTCTCGCACTTTGCGCATCGTGCGTACGCCGTCCGCGTTCCAGCACTTTGAAGCTTATTTATCCTCCTGCGTGAGGGGGACACGCCACAGCTGGCACCGTGCCAGGGGACCGGACACCGGCCATCGCGAGTATGAGACATCAAAGGCTTTCGCCTTAATATTCGAGTCTTGCACCTTTGAGAAGTTAAAATTGCCGATGAACATGTAGCCACCACACATCACGCGCGAAGGACTATTGGTCAGCATGCTCTGCTAGGATACGTAACGTCTCTCGCATGGCGAAGTTCTGGCGCGACGCGCCGTCTTACTGTAGTGCCTTAAGGCCACGGAGGAAGGAAAGGTAGGAGAACGTATGCCCCGCCGGCGTGCTACGTGAAAAGTGTGGAGGAAATGGCATCATGGCGGCCATATTCAGTGGGCACAATGGCGGCGTTGCTATGGTTACGTGTTTGCAGTGGAGCTACTCTTGCAGTGAGCGGCCGCGGCTGGCGGTGGCATGTGTGCCTCCCTCGGTCTTGTGCTGAGCCGTGGCGAACAATATCCGTGCTCTGTGCCGCGTTATTGGTTACGCAGTGTTCTCCTGGCACTTACTGTACTCTTAGCAACGCTTACAAATCCTTTTGTCCATCACGGGGTTTCAACAGTGCGTAGAACGAGTGCATATCCATGTGTCGTGTAGCGGATGACGCGGATGAAGCAAGTAGTGTTCAGCGAAATTGCGTTGGACACTATGGCGAAGCGGAACGACGACAAACGCCTTGAAGGTCAGTGACGTTTGGGCACTGCTCCTGCTTGTGACAACAGACGACACTGTTGAGCCCAGCAAGACGCAATGAGGACCATGTGCACATACGTAGTTTCGTGTTGTGTGTGTACAGTAACAACTTGCATGTGCGCATTAAAACAATTTTTCTATACCGCTTCGTATACTCTCCCCCAGCATTGCATGTAATCTCAACGTAACAGCAACCACGTTCAACTGTCACTAGCACCGGGCTCAAAGTCATCACGGTCGCAGAATTCTGACACCGGTGAGTTTCACGCGGAACACGGACACAGTGGCAGGACGCTGCGTCGGCCGCGTGGCGGAATGCAACCGTAGAAGGCGCACGACCGATCGTGTTGTCTGTACAGTTGCTGAATTAATGACGTGAAAACACTCTCTGTTGTCAGTGCATCTAGCGCACGTTCTCTTGTACTTGCTTCGTTGTCGGTGAGCTGTTACTCGCTGTTAATACTCGGACGAAATGATTTCTCCGAAGGTGTCGCGCTGGCCCAGAGTGTTGAGCCCCGTTCCATTAGTTTCGGATCGTCACGACACACGCGCTGCGCAGTGCTTTCCGAGTCGGAGAGAGAGTCGTGCCTTCTGCTTTACATTCGGATATAAACAAGAGAGGAGAACTCGCCCAGTCAATATGGCGGACTTCCGGCTTCATCCAACACCACTTAGACTATGTCAATAGTCTAGGTGGTGTTGCTTCATCCCGGCTTCACAACGAGTGACGTCAGCGTAGAGTGTACAAGAAGTAAGTACACTGTAGTCAGGGCCTCTCCTACCTTTCTTTCCGCTGTACTAGAGGCGAATACACCATTTTCAAGCACACCAGCGCCACCAATGGGCGCGTAAGTGGAAAAGTTGGTACGCCGGAGCAACTGCGGCCGCGATGGGTGCGCGGGCCTCACGCTTTACCTTTCTGCTTGCGGGGTTTCAGGACTTGTTAGACACCATGAATTGGGCAAGTTGTAGCACATTACTGCGTAATTCATTCACTAACAGCAGTTTCTAGCTACAGGGGCCTCTCGATTATTAAGATCTGTTCCACTGTAGGATCTGTTGAGCGGCTCAAAAACGTCCCCCAACCTCACCCCCTCCCCTTTTTTTTCATTTAGTCCAGTGCTTTACGACGAAAAAAGAAATGAAAAAAAAAAGATACAACTCGGTCACCCATGAAGCGCATGAGTTTTCTTAGATTCGCCGGTGCAATTTTGAGTCGACGTACATTGACACTGTCGACGAGTAGAATATGTGAGATTTTGATTGTTGAAGAGTACCATAGGAAGGTATAGTCGGCATTTACAATAAGATACGTTCATGAACAGCGTGCGCGTCGCTCGCGCTTTTTACGTGACGAGCAATAAGTGACTACTAAGCTTCATTCAGTGAGTGCACTGTATTGATTCATATCATGGGGGTGAGTATTTTTGCGCCAAAGTTGGGAAGTCATAGTCAGGCTGCCGTAATAGATGGAACCTGTATGCTTCTATGGGTTTTATGGTCTTGCATAAGAGACCTGCCTCGGTGGTACCCAGTTGAACTCTTTTGTAAGAGACACACTCCAGGGAGTAGTAACTTTTGTCGCTTAGGTGGAGTTCTTATAAATAGGGCACCATGTTTTAATTTTGGGATTAACGCCTGTTGTGATGTAGGTACAGTGCGGCGATGGCGTAGTGGTTAGAGCATCCGCCTCGCATGCAAGAGGTCCGTGGTTCAAATCCCGGTGTCACGGAGTTCTCAACCGGATAAAAAAATGTCAGCGTGTTGATGGAACTGCATTAAGAGGCCTGGGGTGCGGCCTCACCGGTAACTACCGCCGGGAACGCACTCCCTCACCAGAGAAGGATTGTCCACCCTGGTGCAGTATCTGGCCACTACCTCCCACATGCTTACGTCAAATAACTCACGGCCCTCAGTCCCCAGCAGCTGCGAAGCAACTGACCATGGCGGCGGTCAGACCTGCAACGCAGCAGAGGGTGCTAAGAATCATTGGATCCGGACAGGCCGCCATTGGAACCTGAACTTGGCAACGTTTAACGCTAGAACCTTATCTAGTGAGGGAAGTCTAGCTTTACTATTCGAGGAGCTAGAGGGTGTTAAATGAGATATAATAGGGCTCAGTGAGGTTAGGAAGACTGATGAGGCCTATACGGTGCTACAGAATGGGCAGATCCTTTGCTATCGGGGCTTGACTGACAGAAGAGAACTGGGAGTCGGGTTCTTAATTCACAGAAACATAGCTGGCAACATAGAGTAATACTATAGCATTAATAAAAGGGAGGTAGGTATCGTAATTAAACTGAATAAAAGATACAAGATGAAGGTAGTACAGGCTTACGCGCCTACACCCAGCCATGATGACGCTTCAGTTGAAAGCTTGTATGAAGACGTGGAATCGGCAATGAATAAGGCAAAAACACAGTATACTATAGTGATGGGCGACTTTAGTGCAAAGGTAGGGAAGAAGCAGGCTGGAGACCAGGAAGTAGGAGACTATGGCATCGGTACTAGAAACGCCAGAGGACAGCTACTAGTAGAATTCGCAGAACGCAATTTTTTACAGATTTTGAATACCTTCTACCGAAAACGACAAAACCGCAAATGGACATGGAGGAGCCCTAATGACGAAAATAAGAACGAAAGAGACTTTATAATGAGTGTACACCCAGGAATCGTGCAGGATGTGGAAGTGGTTGGCAAAGTACGATGCACTGACCATATATAGAATGGTACGGTCTCGAATTCGCCTAGACTTGAAGAAAGAACGACAGAAACTGATACGCAAGAAGCCAATCAATGAGCTAGCACTGAGAGGGAAAGTACAGGAATTCAGAGTGTCGCTGCAGAACAAGTACTCGGCTCTTAGTGAGGAAACCAACCTTAGCGTAGATACAATGAATGATAATCTGACGACTATTATTGCGGAGTGTGCAGTGGAAGTTGGAGGCAGGGTAGTTAGACAGAACACTGGCAAGCTTTCCCAGGAAACGAAGAACCTAATTAAGAAGCGTCAAATCATGAAAGTGTCAAGTACAACAGACAAAATAGAACTGGCAGAGCTTTCGAAGTTGATTAATAGACGTAAGGTATGCGATGTAAGAAGGTATAACATGGAGAAAATTGAACACGCTCCGAAAAATGGAGGAAGCGTCAAAGCAGTGAAGAGGAAACTTGGGATAGGCAAAAGTCGAATGTATGCACTAAGGGACAAAGAAGGCAAAATAACTACCAATATGGATAGGATAGTTAAAAAAGCGGAAGAGTTTTACAGAGATCTGTACAGTAGCGGAGACAACCACGACCTTAATACTATAAGAACTTGCAGTAACCCAGATGACACCCCACCTGTAATGATAGAAGAAGTCAGAAAAGCTTTGGAGAGCATGCAAAGAGGCAAAGCTGCTGGTGAGTATCAGGTAACATCCGATCTGCTGAAAGATGGAGGACAGATTGTGTTAGAAAAACTAGCCACCCTGTTTACGAGGTGTCTCCTGACGGGAAGAGTACCAGAGTCTTGGAAGAACGCTAACATCATCTTAATACATAAGAAAGGAGATGACAAGGACTTGAAGAATTACAGGCCGATCAGCTTGCTCTCTGTAGTATACAAGCTATTTACAAAGGTAATTGCTAACAGAGTAAAGAAAACGTTAGAATTCAATCAACCAAAGGAACAAGCAGGATTTCGAACAGGCTACTCAACAATTGACCACATTCATACTATCAACTAGGTAATAGAGAAATTCTCAGAGTATAACCAACCACTATACATAGCCTTCATAGATTACGAGAAGGCGTTTGATTCAGTAGAAATATCAGCCGTCATGCAGACACTGCGGAATCAGGGCGTAGATGAAGTATATATAAACATTCTGGAAGAAATCTACAGGGGATCAACTGCTACCATAGTGCTTCATAAAGAAAGCAAGAGAATACCAATCAAGAAGGGTGTAAGGCAGGGAGACACTATCTCCCCAATGCTATTTACCGCGTGCTTACAGGAGGTTTTCAGAAGCCTAGAATGGGAGCAGTTAGGGATAAGAGTTAATTGAGAATACCTTAGTAACCTGCGCTTCGCCGATGACATTGCATTGCTGAGTAACTCAGGGGACGAATTGCAACTCATAATTACGGAGTTGAACCGGGAGAGCAGAAAGGTGGGTCTTAAAATTAATCTGCAGAAAACGAAAGTAATGTACAACAACCTCGAAAAGGAGCAGTACTTCGAGATAGGTAATAGTGCACTTGAAGTTGTAAAAGACTATGTCTTCTTAGGGCAGGTAATAACCGCAGAGCCGAACCACGAGATTGAAGTAACTAGAAGAATAAGAATGGGGTGGAGCACATTCGGCAAGCACTCTCAAACTATGACAGGTAGATTTTTTTTTTATTTACAAATACTGCTGGCCAGAGGCCAAAGCAGGAAGGGCAAGATAATACAGTTGTCATACACATTTCAAAACAACATCAACAATAAAGAAAGTGGAAAGCGTGACATATTTATACAAAAGCAACAAAAGGAAAGAGGGGGGAGGGAAAAGAGGAAATAGTTGGAATAGTTTAGAAAAACAACTTCAAATTTCAGCGTACATAAGATCGGGAGAGTGTAAACTGCTTGCAGGCAAATCGTTCCACTCTTCAATGGTACGAGGAAAGAAGAAAAATTTGAACAAGTTAGTACGAGCAAATTATGGTGTTAAAGAAAGTGCGTGTGAATGCCGAGTCTGGCGTGTTCTTAGTGGTGTGAGGTAGAGGTCAGGGTTCAGAGCAAATTTGCGGTTAGAAAGTTGGTACAAAAATTTGAGACGTAAGAATCTGCGTCTCGACTGCAAAGATATGATACCATTTGTAAGCATTACACTAGTTACAGAACTACCAGGCTTGTAAAGAGAATAAATGAAACGAACTGCCCTCCGCTGAATTTTTTCTAATGCATCAATGTTAGTTTTAGTATAAGGATCCCAGGCAACGCATGCATATTCTAATTTAGGGATAATGAAGGATTGGTAAGGTAAAAATTTCACTTTCGTAGGAGCATCCTTAAGTTTGTGCCTTAGCCTGCATAATTTGCGGAAAGCTGCTGAAGAAACTTGTTTAATGTGGGAATTCCAACTTAAATTATTCGTTAGAGTGACACCAAGATACTTGTATTCCTTAACTTTTTTAAGAGGTTGGTTAGAGAGCGTGTAGTCAGTACTGGCTTTTTCTTGTTAGTGACACGCAGCAGAACTGATTTATCCAAGTTTAGTTTCATCCCCCATTGATTGCACCATAGACATATATTGTTTAGAGTGGACTGGAGAGCTGCTTGGTCATTAGAACTATTTATCGAGTTGAACAAAATACAATCATCTGCAAAAAGTTGAACGTTAACAGGTGGGTTTACACAATTTACTACATCGTTACAGTATATCAAAAATAGTAGGGGACTGAATACACTGCCCTGTGGGACACCTGAAGTAACCGGCAGAAAAATTGAGTTCTGATTATTCTGTTCTGATTGTTCTGATTGCCACTATCCCTCAAGAGGAAGGTATATAACAGCTGTATCTTGCCAGTACTTAGCTACGGAGCAGAAACCTGGAGACTTACAAAGAGGGTTCAGCTTAAATTGAGGACGACGCAGCGAGCAATGGAAAGAAAAATGGTAGGTGTAACCTTAAGAGACAAGAAGAGAGCAGAGTAGATTAGGGTACAAACGGGGGCTAAGGATATCATAGTTGAAATAAAGAAGAGGAAATGGACGTGGGCCGGGTATGTAGCGTGTAGACAGGATAACCGCTGGTCATTAAGGGTAACTAGCTGGATTCCCAGAGAAGAGAAGCGGGTTAGGGGGAAACAGAAGGTTAGGTGGGCAGATGAGATTAAGAAGTTTGCGGGTATAAATTGGCAGCAGCAAGCACAGGACCGGGTTAACTGGCGAAACATGGGAGAGGCCTTTGTCCTGCGGTGGACGTAGTCAGGCTGATGATGATGATGAAGCTTCGTTCGCACTAGAATTACAAGTTCTAATAGTACTTTGAGCTAGAAAAAAGAACGAAAAAGCAGAAAAAAGGAAGGGGATACACGCACCATCTGGCGCTCATTTACTGGCAACTGAAAGTTTCTTACATGCGTGAAAAAAATAAAAAAGGAGGGTCCAGCGTGCGCGTTGTAAACAGGCACGAGAAGTCAAACAACGAAGGTGCGTGTTTACAGCTGACTAATACAGTAGAAATACTTGTCTTGTAACAACCGCGAAGGTGGACTTACACTAAGTGCTGTGTTATTTGTGACATCATGATCATGTCATCATCACCATCATCATCATCAGCAGCAGCAGCAGCAGCCTGACTACGCTCACTGCAGGGCAAAAGCATCTCCCATGACCCGCCAATCAACCCGGTCTTGTGCTTGCTGTATTCACTTTATACTTGTGAACTTTGCAATATCATCATCTCATCTAACTTTTTGTCTTCCCTTCGTGCGTTTGCCTTCTCTGGGAATCCAGTCAGTTATCCTTAATGACCAGCAGTTATCCTACTTACGTGCCAGACCCATGTCCATTTCTTCTTCTTGATTTCAACTATCATATTCTGGTTTGTTCCATCACTCACTCAGCTCTCTTTTTGTCCCTTAGGGTTACACCTCCTTCACTCGCTGCGTCACCCTCAACTTAAGCTGAACTCTTTTTGTAAGCCTCCAGGTTTCTGATCCGTAGGTAAGCACCGGCAAGGTGCACCTGTTATATACGTTCCTCTTGCGGGTTAGAGGCAGATTACCATTCATGATGTGAGAATGCTAGCCGAAGATGATCCACCCCATCCTTGTTCTTCTAGTTATTTCACTCTCATGGTTCGCCTGCGCGGTTACTGCCTGTCCGAAGTAGACATATTCGTTTACAACTCCCAGCGTCTCTCCACCTATCGCAAAGAGCTGTTTTCTGCCGAGACTGTTGCACATTACTTAAGTTTTGTGCATAGTTATTTTCATACCTACTTTTTTTGTGTTCCGTGTCCAGTTCTGTAATCATGAGCTGTAATTCGTTGCTTGAATTACTCATCAAGGCAAGGTCATCAGCGAATCGCAGGTTACTAAGATACTCTCCATTCACTCTTATCCCTAACTCTTCCCAATCTAAAGGGCCCTGAAAACGTCCCGTAAGCATGCGGTGAATAGCATTGGAATCATTCCATGCCAAACGTCCCTGCCATGTTGGCGACCATTTCAACTGTATTTGAAAAAAAAATGTGTTCATTTACTGCATTGAAAAGAGTGAAACGGTTGGATGATTCCAAAAAAAATTTCTTTGGTCACGTGGCTGCCTTCTGAACTTCTCGAAATGTCGTTTGGATGTTGTTTGTGGAAAAAATTATTTTAAAAGTACCGTTCCTATTTCTATACTAAATTTGGTCTACATGTTAAATAAAGGTTCTTGTGTAAGGTGTTTGAATCTCAGTAATATTAGTACAATTTTTCTGGCACGAACGCCTTCAAGAATTTTGCCAAAATGTGTTATGTTTGCATTTCTTTTTATTGCAATTCTGCACTTTGTATGAATATTTGAGTAGTGAATACTTCCTCCTAAGAAGGTACATTTAGAGGGGAAAATTTTTTAGACCTCTCAAGCTGCTAAACTTTACAAAAAAAACATCACAGCTTTCTCAAAATTGCCATTTTTGTTCATACTGAGCCGCAATCTGCACCATGTGGTGGTCCAATAAAAATCTCCTTTAAACTTAAATCAAAAGCAAATAAACGTTTTTTATATGGGAAATTTTATTATTACACCTTTTGTTTTAGGGAAGAAATAATTTTTTTTAATTTCTCGTTGACGGCAACGGGTAATTTCAAGGTGGCAGCTGTCGTATGATCAAATGGAAAGATAGGTGCCAATGGGAAATTTCAAAATTATTATTACCAAGAAACTGCAAATTATTAGAGCAAGGAATCTCACAACTGAATTCTAGTCGTTTTTTTCTTGAAACGCGTTTGGAATGGGCTCACTTCTTTGTAGAGCGCTTGGCTTGTGAATTGAAATAAAGTAAAATCTGCGTACCTGAACACTGTAAAACCTCTCTGTAGTTTGGTTATACCCGATCAGGGACAAATAAATAATTATTAAACCTATGAACAAGTAATAGTTGAATAATTATGAATTCGTTGTTTCGGCTCCTATTGCTCACTATGGCACATTTTGACTGCGTGTATTGGCACGTGATCATTCATTCGCATGCCGCTCAACTGCTTCATCCCGTATACATCCACTCGGTTACACCTGCACTGACCGCATCATTACTTTCGCATTTCATGCGTAGATATGTACTTGCAGGTGCATTCAGGCATGTATAGTATTTTGGATGTAATAATAGTCAACATTCCGGTAAGCTTTTCATTTTTTTGTGTGCTCATACAACGCCAACGAGCAGCGGGCCGTGGAAAAGAACTCGTGCTCGACCGGTGCGACGTACACACTTCTTCCATAGTTCTTCGCGCGCCCGCAGAGGGTTCTAGTGTATAGTTCGAGGAATGCCTGAAAGTTCGTGAGTGACGCGTCACAGGGACCGCCCTTCCGGCGCACCCGGTGCCTTCAGTTTCGGTTTCTCCCGCATCGCAGTCTGGGAATTCGACGCTGGATCTCTGAAACTACGCGATGTCTTCGAGTTTTGAAAAATAAAATAGGCTGTCCCTAATTTGTGACGTACAACAACTTCGCCATATAAACAACCACCCTAAAATGTTAATTAAAAGGTAATTGAAATGTTTTGGTAATTAATCATTACTGAGTGACCTAATTAGTGCCAAAATCGTTCCGCTTCGACCAAGGAATTGTCTTAGGAGACGGCAAGTGCTTAACCATTAAAGTCATTTAAGAAAAAAATGTGTGCTACTTTTAAAAAAACATCCTGTACATGTTCTTCCGTGACGTTGTAGCGGCACTCCCACAATGCTGTGTACTCGCGGGATGACTCCCGGGGACGGTCAGTAATTGCGGTTGCCGCCCTTTGCTGCGTCGCAGACCAGAGCGCATCCGAGCAGCATGCGAACGGGGTGTTCGACCAGCTCTTGGAGAGTGTGAGTGAGACGGAGACGCTCGACCCGCTGCACTTAGCCGAGCAGGTGGCCGGCTTTGACCGCACTTTCCTGGTGCGCTTCCATGGTGAGATTCGCCTCTACAACACTACGCTCACGGGCCTGTCGACAGTACAGCGCACCGGCAACTGCCGCTTCCATGTGGACGAGAAAGGGCTGGACGTGCTGGCCGACGTGGGCGTCGGTGCCCTGGACCTGGACAGCAAAGCCCACGTCAAGTTCATGGGCCGTGGTCCCACGGTAGACCTGCACGTGCACATCGACTACGTGCGCGTGCTTCTCGAAGCACTCCAGTGAGTTGGGAATTTGTGATGCGGAGAGAGAGCGAGAGCGATATTATATTCGCAGGCAGAGATGTCGGCCTGAACTAGTGAGACAGCGCGTAGTCTAAATGAAGTATATAAAGTAGATGGTGGGGAACTGCATGGGCTTTTCTGCAGTTCGCGTTGGTCCTTTTGCTCAGCGCCTGACCATTCTGCAAGTAACGTCTGAAGAACCGCTTATAATCTTGTTGCGAGGGAATATTCGAATGCCCTTCGTATCAAAGGTAAGCAAGGTTTGCTTTGAAATGCAACCTGAGTTTGAACATGAAGCTTCTTGGTTCGGTTGGCGAAAACGCACACACGTATGGCTACACACCGGAACTGACGCTGGCACCAGCAACTGGCACAGCAACCACTTGCAGTCGCGCAAAAAACATTGCAGAGATACACCCCCCCCCCCCCCATAACTGAAGCCTAACCAAAAGAAACACTTTCGTGCTCTTATCTCACAAGAGCATGTATATTTAGGGGTCTTCTGCAACTTTTTTAAGTGTACAGTACTTTAAGGGCCTGTCTTGTCCGTTCATAGATCTCGTGCGGCATGGTCTCAGTTACAATCAAGCGCTCCATACAACTTTAAAAAATGGCTAGCAATGTTGGAAAAGGAGTTAAATAAACTAAGAAGGTCTGATATAAAAAATAACACCATTAACCTACAAGTAATCGCAATAATTGCCTTAAAATCGCTAAAAGTGCTTCAGACACATGAGATTGACTCCTGCGCCATGCAACAGAGGGCGCCACCACCTCGGAAAGCATGTGATTGCTCCTCCTCCCCACGGCGTTTCTCCGGCGTCTTCGTCGCTACATGTGAAGGGGGAAACAGCCTGGTGGAATTCACTGCAGACGACACGTATCTCATACAAACGAAAAGTAGATAAAGCGCAGCAAAAATAGTAGTGCGCACGATGCACACTGGATTTGCGAATCACCCTAGCAAGATCCTACCAGTGCTAAGGAATGTTTATAACCTCAAACATTAATGTCATCGACCGATTGCAAACGGAGCAGTTGCAACTCTACGAACCAGAATCGTTTACCTGACCGTGCTACACACTTTCTCAGGTTTCACAGCAGTCGAGCTGTTCTCTTTTGCTTGCTGGTAATAAATCGTGCTTCAATGCACGGAGGAGGAAATTAATCTTTGACCATTTGCTTGTACAGAAACTCGTTTTGAGGCCTTAAATTCAGTGTTCGCCGTTGCCGAGCCTGGGAAGGGAGCCTTCTTCTCGCGCGCATATCTTTTACATTATTATTGTAACATGCTCTGCCTAACTTTATCTCACCTTCACACCACAATATATTGGGATTAGTTTAAGGTCTATACTTTGTATGTCGCTGCAAAAAAAAAAGTTGACTGCGTGACAAGAACCGAATCGTTTGCGTTTTTATTTTTTAACTTTTATCTCAAGAGGTCAAAAAGGCGTTTTGTTTTATTTCGCTATGGTATTGAGTTACGGAGGCGGAAAAAATAGAGTAGTGAATACGCTTGAGGTCAATGTTAATGACCCGGAGATAAGGAACAAATGCAGCTAAGACGAATCCATTTCTTTTTCTACACTAAAACACTAAACTTTGATCAAGCTAGTTGCTTGCTTCGTCTTTTATGTACTCGTCTCTGCCTGAAAAAGTCACTGCTATTCGCTTCCCTAATCAATTTGCCTTGAGGTCTGCAGCTGTGGTACCACGGTTAATGGTGGCCATGGCTGCTTACTCGAATGACGCGAGTTCCATCATGGCCGCGGCAGACGCATTTCGATGTAGGCAGAATGCTAGAAGGCCACATACTGTGCGATGTCTTTATCATCATCGTCAGCTGAACTACACCCACTGCAAGGTGTAATGGGCGGGAGGACGATGGCAGGTATAGGGAGAGTTTCTTTACGGTAGCTGGCTCCCCGCCGTCGTCCACATAGCCGATCTTCGCCATTGAGGAGACGTGTTCTTAGAGACATATAGCAAAGGTTTCTTTACATGATGGAAGAGAAATGGAACTGTACAGATATTCCGCGTATGTGCAAATGTCTTCGGCTTTTATAGCCCGTCGTTTCCTATACACGGCAGTCTGAAGAAGGCAGTGACCTCGGGTGCCGCGAATCAGGTGACGTTAAGTCTCAGTGATCCACCCACCAGAAAGGGGGCCGATATTTGACCACTCGGCTGATGAGGAACACGGGCGAAAATGTCTAATGGGTAGCACGAGCGCACCTCACAAAGACATACTCGGCCCACGCCCTCAAGACATCGCAGGGCGAGGAGGCAGAGTCTGGAGTGGGAAAGTAGAGCTCCTCCGGGGAGATGGCCACTGACACGAACGTCAGCAGCGGTATAGTATACAAGAATATATATTCTAGTACACTATAGCAGTGGTCCATGGCTGCATTGAGCTACAGTGTTCCGGAACCTTCTCGAACACGGCAGTCCAGGTGCTCGTTTCCTGAGAACGGCAACTGCGACGTCTTCCCACGCTTCCGAACTGTCGGTGCTTTTGTCACGAGCTCGCGTAGGCGACAATGACTGAGGGGAGAGGTTTACCCCTTGAAAACTGCAACAGTGATGTCGTCTCACGCTGTTCGACCTCGCTCAACAAAGGGTTGTTTACGAAGCTTTCATCGAGTTCATTGTGACCCGATCATAGCGAACTGTTTGGCACACCTGCAGGACAGCGTCCTGCGTGGTGCTTCCGACCAGACGCCGATATGGAGGTGAAGGAATCCTTGCAGACCTGCTCACGCACAATGCCGTCTGCTAAGACGAACAGCCGGGCCAAACGTAACAAGGTCAAAGGCATCTCACATGTTCCGCCAATCAACCCGGTCTACTGCATTATACCAGCAAACTTTTCAATCTCATCGGCTTACCTAACTTTTAGCCTCCGCCTCGGGCCTTTGCCGTCTCTGAAAATGCAGTCAGATACCCATAATAATGACCAGCCAGTAAACTGCCTTTGTGTGCGCGGCCTATTGTCTATTGCTTCATCTTGATTTCAACTATGATATACTTAACTCCTGTTTGTTTCCTGACCCACTGTGATCTTTTCCTGTTTCTTAAGGTTATACCTATCATTTTCCTTTCGATTGCTCGCTGCGTCGTCCTCTATTGAAGTTGAACCCTCTTTGTAAACTTCCAGGCTTCCTCTCCGTGCAAGATGCCGCTGTTATATATCTTCCTCTTGAGGGATAGTCATAGACTACTATTCATGATTTGAGAATGCTTGGGGAATGTGCTCAACTCCATCCTTATTTTGCTGGTTATTTCACTCTCATGGTTCAGTTCCGCTGTTACTATATGTCCTATGTAGACGTATTTCTTTATAAATTCCAGTGTCACGCTACCTATAGCACAGCGCTGTTCGCAACCGATAGTGTTGCACATTATTTAGTTTTATGCATATTAATTTTGAGACATGCTGTTCTGCTTTGCGGGTACAGTTAAGTAATCATGAGTTGTAGTTAGTCCCCTGAAATATTCATCAATACACTGTCAGCAGCGAATCACAGGTTATTAAGATCATCATCATCAACATCTGCGTGACTACGCCCACTGCAGTACAAAGAAATCTCCCATGTTCCGCCACTCAACTCCACCCTGTGCTTTCTGCTGCCACCTTATACCCACAAACTTTCTAATCTCATCTGCCCATCTAACTTTTTGTCTCCCCTTCGTGCGTTTGCCTTCCCTGGGAATCCAGTCATTTACCCTTAATGACCAGCGGTTATCCTGCCTACGTGCTACGTGCCCGGCCCATGTCCATTCCTTCTTCATTTGAACTATGATATCCTTAAGCCCGGTTTGGTCCCTGATTCACTCTGCTCTCTTTTTTCTCCTTAGGGTTACACCTGTCATTTTTTTCCCATTGCTCGTTGCGTCGTGCTCAACTTAAATTGAATCCTCTTCTTAATCCTCCAGGTTTCTGCTCCGTAGGTAAGTACCGGCAAGATGCAGCTCTTATATGCCTTCCTCTTGAGGGATAGTGGCAATCTACCAGTCATGATTTTAGAGTGCGTCCTGAATGTGCTCTACCCCATTCTTATTGTTCTAGTTACTTCAATCTCGTGGTTCGCTTCCGTGGTTAGTACTTGTCTTATGTATGTATACATACTCTTTCACAACTTCAAGTGCACTGCTACCTATCCCGAAGCGCTGTTCTCTTCTGAGGTTGTTGCACATTACTTTTGTTTTCTGCAGAATAATTTGAAGAGTTACCTTTCTGCTCTCCTTGTCTAATTCAGAAATCATGAATTTCAATTCGTCCCCCGAGTTACTCAGCAATGCAATGTCATCAGCGAAGCTCAGGTTACCAAGGTGCTCTCCTTTAACTCTTATCCCTAACTCTTCCCTTTCTAGACCTCGGAAAACCTCCTGTAAGCTTGCGGTGAATAGTATTAGGGAAATCCTATCCCCTTGTCTTACACCCTTCTTTATTGGTATTCTGTTGCCTCCTTTATAGAGCACTACGCTTGCTAAGATGCTCTCTATTAGCTCTTATTCTTAACTATTCGCAGTCTAGAGTCCTTAAAAACGCGCGGAATATCATTAGAGCAGGGACGAATTCAGGCACTCATTTTAGGGGGAGGGCGGGGGGGCGTGGTCACTTGAAGTAACACAAGAGAAAGTGGCGTGGTGACAACTTTTCTGTTTTCACTAGATCCCCTTCATAGTATAATTACTGTTAATGTGGGCCGCCCCCCCCCCTCTCAAATGAGTGGCTGGATCCGCCCATGCCCTAGAGTTTGTATTGAATTTTAAGAGCACTCGTACAAACGTCCCTTGTACCTGCTCGAAGGCATTGAAGTATATGCGTTTGATTGTTACTTTTTTGTGATTCCCTATAACTCTGTGTTTCCAGAACTTAATATATCCGCACTGGTTTGCACATGGTAATATAACCACCACAGACCACTCTAGGAAAACTCAATTTCAAGTTATACCATCTCCTTGAACGTCGTTATAAATATTCGAATACTGAGCTATGACGGTGCATGCCTCACGTGGTCGAAATGATGGGGTTGCCCTCCGCTACGGCGTCTGCCGATCATAGGCCGAGTCGCATTGGGCCGTTGAACCCCATGAACCAAATAACAAGTTTTACGTGTGGGCACTACAGCAAGAAAAGAAATGCACAAAAATAAGCCACTGCCAAAAGTATACTGCACACAATTGTAATTACGTTAGAAAGACGGCACAGAAATGATTTAGCAAGAACAGAGAAAAATCTGAGTAGTATATATAGTAAGAATATATATATATAGAGTGTACAGCTACGAGATTTTGTGTTTTTGTAGAGTAGAACTGCAGCGAAAAGCAAGTACAAAACTTGTTAAATGAAAAGTGACGAGTACCACAGCGGCATTGGCATAAACAAATCGCCTGAAACGCGTGATTTTAACTAATCAGCAATATGAATAGGCTGGATTATACGCGTGTCTGCTTTTTCATGCGACTTTTGCCTTTATTTATTATTATTATTCTTTTTCTTTCCTTGTAGGGTGGACAAAGTCTTGCAGCTACGCCGTTTCAAGGTCCAGGAGCTTCTGGGCTTCACTCTCAAGATAAATGGGCTTGGACCACTCAGCTACATGTTCAATTTCTTCTCCACTTACTTCACCAAGCTTTTCAAAGGCATTGTCCGCTCTCGTGTCGAGAAGATACTCAGCGCACAGATCGAGAAAAAGATTCGAGAACTCAAACTTGCTATATAAGTACACATTGCTGTGTGAACCAGCTTGATTCACCGGGGTATTCTTCTACAGAGGTCAATAAACTATTGAGCAAAGCACATTTGCACCATCTTTGAACGATGGTGTGAACTTTCGAAAGTAGCCTCTCGATTTTTTTTTTTGAGGGAAGGGGAGGGGTGGGGTTGTTGAAGTAATAGAAGAGGTTGGTACCATCACAAAGTCCTAGAAACTTTTCAGAAGAGATCTGTTATCACAAAACTTACAGCATGCGTAATCCAGCATGAACACCGAGTTTTCTGGCTGTGAGTCCTGTAACCCCTAGAGGATTGAAAACGCTGCTTCAAGTTGTCCCGAACATATATTGTAGATGAGTGAAAAGAGCGTATACCCATAAAAAAATAAAGCTAGAATATAAAAACATGTACCTAAATTATGGCTCACAGTATGTCACGCACATATATAACACAATGTAAGGAGTACGTCGGTATACATAGAAAAACATTTATTAGGAAACAACTTTGAAGCAATAAAAAAAGGGCGGAAGAGAAAGAGTGGCCACGAAAAGTGCTAACTTGAAACTGAAAATTTATTACGAGAAATAGAGGGAAAAGGTATACCCAGTTAGATGGCACACGTGGGTGCACACTTGCGCAGACTGCTAGCAAAAAAGCCAACCCCGCCCCACACACAAAGTCACATTGATATGACACCAGACTTCAGTACATATTACATTCACATTCCAGCAAGCTCATTGACGGTTGGCCTACACACGCGTTGCCTTTATTTTTCATCAGAAAGGCTTAAACAGTCCCTCCTGTTAACTTGTTCTCATGTCTGAAAATGATTGCAGAAGTGTAAGAGAAACCATGTTCACATCCGCAGTCATGGCAGTGCATCGCAAGGTGTGAATAGACTGTTCCTTTAAGGGAACTATGGTGCTCTCTAACATTCAGGCAATGGTCCGACTGACCAACGTAGCACCGCCCACAAGTGAAAGGATACACCGCCTCCAGTTTACAGGGCACAAACTGCAAGTCATGTTTCACGTTGCACTGATTGCTTTTTCCGCGAACAGGACAAATACCACTTAATTTGTTGTTTGCAGAAAAAAAACATCATCATATTTGTGTCAAAAATGCGTGAAAATGCGGGATAATCACAGAGGGCCGTTTTTGAGCTACACATTCGTCTGTTCGCTTTGGCAATCCACCTTGGCCAATTCAAAAGCCTTTTTCAGCCAATGAGGCTTGCATGTGGATACCCTGCGCTACGCAACTTATCTGTACCTATTTCTGAACCCTTAGTTGCACGAGATGCTCACATGACCTGCTACATCTGATTAGTGCCGGTCCACCCTCACGTTGATTTGTGCTCCCCTATGGCGGTACTGGAGAACAGAAGGACGTGGGGAGAGCAAAAAAAATAAATAAATGGTCGACCGATCACGGAGGCTGTAATAAGCGACTATGCCGCGTGAATACGTCATGTGACAACGCGTTATGTGAGGTCATGCTAACGTCACACGTTTGGGCAATCTGGATGGATGGATGGATGGATGGATGGATGGATGGATGGATGGATGGATGGATGGATGCTATGAGTGTCCCTTTTATAACGGGGTGGTGACATGTACGCCACGAGGCTTGAAAGAAAAAATGAAAAGAAAACTTTCTTTTGATGTTGACCTAATGTCTTATCTACTTCGATTAAATCGATATTGTTAAAACAAAGAAATAAATTTATGACCCATATCTAGCACCCTCCTTATCTTCCTGCCTCCACTATTTCTCTCCTTTATGTGTACTTTTCTGCCATCAATACTCTAATCGTCTTTTACTTGCTTCTATCACGGACGTGCTCAGCTTTCCATGTTTGTACCTGAAACCCAAAGCCTCATGTAGGCTTGTACTACAGTGTCTAGAAATATACTGGCTAGTGTGCTGAGCGCCCGCATTCCGTACGAGAGAGGGTGGCCCCGCATGTGATGACTGCACTCAGATGCCACAAGCGGCGCTGCGTGTAGAGAGGGTGCACGAACGCGCGAAATTCCTCTCGTCATGTTGCTGCCGGAGCCTCGCCACGTTTAAAATGAGTGTGTGACAGCTGCCATCTGATTTACTGTGAAGTTCAATGGCGCCATATGTACACTGCAACACCCTGAGATGTTAAAAGCTAAGCGGAAGTGCAAATAAAGGGCGTGTATAGTGCTGCTGTGTCAAAGAAGTTATCGGTAGAACAAGGGAAAGTTGTCTTGTTCCCCGCACTAACGGATCCAGCACGGTTTCCTGAATGAAAAAGTAGGATCAAGGGGGCAAACAGAAGGCCGAAGCCGAAGGCTGTCATGTGAGAAAAGCATTCTGAGAGTGACTCCATCGAACTACAGTGTCTAGAAATATTCTGGCTAGTGTGCTGAGCGCCCGCATTCCGTACGAGAGAGGGTGGCCCCGCATGTGATGACTGCACTCAGATGCCACAAGCGGCGCTGCGTGTAGAGAGGGTGCACGAACGCGCGAAATTCCTCTCGTCATGTTGCTGCCGGAGCCTCGCCACGTTTAAAATGAGTGTGTGAGAGCTGCCATCTGATTTACTGTGAAGTTCGATGGTGCCATATGTACACTGCAACACCCTGAGATGTGAAAAGCTAAGCGGAAGTGCAAATAAAGGGCGTGTATTGTGCTGCTGTGTCAAAGAAGTTATCGGTAGAACAAGGAAAAGTTGTCTTGTTCCCCGCACTAACGGATCCAGCACGGTTTCCTGAATGAAAAAGTAGGATCAAGGGGGCAAACAGAAGGCCGAAGCCGAAGGCTGTCATGTGAGAAAAGCATTCTGAGAGTGACTCCATCGAACTATCTTTTCGGATTAGGGTGAACGGTGTCGGGAACGAAATCGCCGTATAGGCATAATTTCAAATATAAGTATTTATCCTAAAAATTGAAAATACCCTTTCAATTTCATTCGCACACCTTTTCCCCCATTTCAACATTGGACTCGCTTTCCAACAACGTATTGAGTATTATATGCGGCGAGTGTCAGGTTGCTCATTAGCATGTTATCATTCTTTGATTTCACTCGAATCCTAATGGAATGCCGGCTAAGGGGTAAAGGTTTTTGGGTCTTCTGTGATAATTTTTGCTCTCAAGAACAAAGCAGATTTTAAAAATCAACTCTGCTGGTTATACTGTCAATGATTTTTAAAATTAATTTCTTTGTGTACCGCAACCATTTTGAGCACCTGTCTGTCTGTCTGTCTGTCTGTCTGTCTGTCTGTCTGTCTGTCTGTCTGTCTGTCTGTCTGTCTGTCTGTCTGTCTGTCTGTCTGTCTGTCTGTCTATCTATCTATCTATCTATCTATCTATCTATCTATCTATCTATCTCTCCGTCTGTCTGTCTATCTATCCGTCTGTCTGTCCGTCCGTCTGTCTATCCGTCTGTCCGTTCGTCTATCTGTCTGTCCATCCGTCCGTCTATCTGTCCGTCCATCCACCCTCCCGCCCGTCTTTCCGTCCCTCTGTCCGTGCTTCCGTCTGCCTTTCCGTCCGTCTGTCCGCCCTTCCGTCTATCTGTCCTTCCGTCCGCCTATTCGTCGGTATGTCTGTCCGTCCGTCTGTCTGTCCATCCGTCCGTCCGTCTATCTATCTATCTATCTATCTATCTATCTATCTATCTATCTATCTATCTATCTATTTATCTATCTATCTATCTATCTATCCAATCGCCTACGTCTGGGTGCCCTCACGATCACCCCCTACGCTTGGGGTAAATAAAAATTAGTGTGAGCGGGTAAGATGGTTGGATGAATGTGACTCGCTGGTCCTGACATGAATAATTTCACAATCCCGTCACGTACGCCATCAAACTCTTCTCGCAACATCTTCTTTTTTAACGCGTGAGCGTTAAGCTGGCATTGGCAACGTTGACCCTACGAATGTAAATAATAAACGTTTGTGTCCTAGTGGAGGAATCGAAGCCAAGCAATCTGCGTAAAAACCAAGTATTCTACTACAGGGCCACGCCAGGTCTTCGAAATACTTTGCAAGAAGAGCCAAATGTTCGTGAAACGCCAATGCTGGTTTTAGTGTTGACTATCCAATTTATGGCATATATTTAGCGCCACTTCGTAATGTTTCGCTTAATAAAAAATTACAACAGAGTCGCCTTCCATCAGCATGCTTTGCATAGCATTGATTCCCAAGTTACGTGGGATCTGCTTTTTTTGTGTGGGCCATAGCGGATGGCGAATAGTATGCCACGAAATGATCTTCGTTTGGTATTGCAAAGCACCAATACTGTGAAATCAATCGAGTAGTTCTTATACAAGCCGACATTGTGTAAAAAATGACATTGTGTAAAAAATGGCAGCATATCCACGGATTGAATTATGGAGAGTGGGGCGAAGCATTCGTCCGTCCATGCGTCCGTCTGTGTGACCGTCCATGTGTCTGTTCGTGCGCCCGTCCCTGCGTTCGTTCATGCATCTGCCCCTGCGTCCGTTCATGCGTCCATCCATGCATCTGTCTGTGTGTCCGTTCGTCCATCTATTCAACACTCCAAGTCCCACCATCTCGCATCTTTTTATCATATATTCCCCATATAGAAGCACCGACATTCAGTGATTGATATGTGGGGTTTAACGTCCCAAAACCACTATATGATTATGAGAGACGCCGTAGTGGAGGGCTCCGGAAATTTAGACCACTTGGGGTTCTTTAACGTGCACCCAAATCTGAGCACACGGGCCTACAACATTTCCGCCTCCATCGGAAATGCAGCCACCGCAGCCGGGATTCGAACCCGCGCCCTGCGGGTCAGCAGCCGAGTACCTTAGCCACTAGACCACCTCGGCTGGGACCGCCATTCAGTGGACATTCCAAGGACTAAACGAGAGGCGGCACACGCACACTTTCTTACGGCTTGCGCTTCGGGTCTACTTCCCACCTTCAACCACCTTGAGTTCATGGTATATACTAGTTCACTGTATTCATGGCACTGCGGCTCAATGCTCGCTAAAAATTTCTAAAACCAAGGAGGTTACGCCAAGCGAGTATAACGTAGCAACCTTTTCCTGTCAGAGAGTGCTCAATGTACATGCCAGTGGCTGCTAATGTGAAATGAAAGACAGGAGGATTCAGCTTTTAATTTCTTACGGCTTGCGCTTCGTATCTGCTTCCCCTCTTTAACCACCTCGAAATCATTCATGGTATATACTAGTTCATTGTATTCATGGCCCTGTGGCTCAACGCTCGCTAAACCTTTCTAGCTAAGGAGTTTACACCCAGCGAGTATAATGTAGCAACCCTTTCTTGTCCGATAGTGCTCAATGTACATGCCAATGGCTGCTAATGTTGATCGCAGCGTGCGCGTTGACTAAAAGCCGAATGCTCCTGTCTCTCATTCCCCATTAGCAGCCATTGGCATGTACATTGAGCACTATTTTTTGTTGTTAAACAACGCACAGAAGAAATCTCTCACCAGCACCACCTTAGAGGTCAAATGTTATACCTATTTCGGGTATATGCCACTGGTGGTTACGTATTACGAGAAACGCAGAAGCCACGCCATAAGGAGCTTCGCCCCTAAATATGCTCTGAAAATGCAGGAAAGCTTTCAGGAGGCCGAGAGATAGCAGGAGGCGCCCGGCAGGAGCAGTCGCTCATGGCGTTGGCTCTGTGTTTTCTGGGTGTTTCTCGGCGGAAATCACCATATCCAGCATATTTCTCGTTATGAACCGACGACCCAAGTCCTCGCGGCCATCCTGACGAAAAATCAGGTGGGAGGAGACCATTTTACGCCCGTTTTTGTGTTCGCTGCGCCGGCAGAAGAGCCATTTGCATAGCGTCCGCCGTAGACACCGCCGCCACCACTGCGACGCAGCTAGGCGTCGCGAGGAACCACGAAGAACGCGGTGCCCTGCTAGCTTGGCGTTTCGAGTTTTTTTACCAGATGGAAGTGACCGTGGAGGGAGACAGCATTTCGAAAGAAGAATTTAAGGATAATACCAGATGGCGACCGGTGGGACAGCGAAAAATTACGGAGCAAATGTTAGACCAATCAAGCGAGCAGCATTCGACAAGGCAGAAGGACAAGAAACTGAGAGAACAATGGCTTCGCCAAATCACCAGAGGTAGCAGAATGCCGCCCCTTCCAAGGGATTAAGACTACAAGATAATTGTTCAACCTCGTGGGGGACTTCGCGTCAGTGACCACGGGGCCGCCCGCATTGCTAACAGCGTCTACGAAGTGGCCAATATACCAAGGGAAGTCCGAGAGCAAGACACGATCTGTCTCAATTACCAACAAAACATCGTTGTGGTCAGCACTCCTGTCGAAGAACATGCGAACAGATACCAGCGAATTGCCTGTATCAAAATAGGCACGCAAGTTTTTGAAGCCAGCGCTTATGAAGCAGCCCCAGAAAACACCTTCAAGGGAGTGATCCGGGGAATACCACTAGAAGACACTGCCCGAGATATAACTGAAAACGTCGTAAGTCTCAGGAACCCAACTGCGCTCGTGGCCAAGCGAATGGGCAATACCACCAACGTGATTGTACTATTCGACGGCTACCGTGTGCCAAGCTGCGTGAAATACCGGGCCGGGCATTGCTACGATGTTCGTTATACAGAAAATAACTGGACGTGTGCTACCACTGTGGACGCTTGGGGCATAGGGCGGATGTTTGCCCCAACCCTAAAGATAAGATCTGCCGAGGCTGAAGGATGCCAAATCCTCCCGAAAGCCACGAATGCAAGGCCAGGTGCCAGCTGTGTGACGAAGACCACCCCACAGCAGGCCGAACCTGCAAAGCAAGGTATAAGACATCATTCCTAGTGGGGAAACGCCACTGTGAAAGAGCCAGACAAGAACAAGAGAACGCGTTCTTCGCCGCACAAGACAGGCCATCTCACGCCAACGCAGCAAGGGACAACATATCGGAGTCCTCCCCCAGTTTGCCGCATGAGAGGAAAAGCCGCTCAAGGTCCAGGAACCGCTCCAGGTCAAAGTCACGCTCCCAGTCAAGGGCTAAGGAACCCTAAAACCGTGGCGCCAATACATCATTCACGGTGAGCTGGGCAGACAGGGTCAAGGGGACGCTCGCGGAGGCGGAGGCTGTTTCTGACTAGAAAGTCACCAAACTCGAGGCAAAGTTAGTGCAACTGAAACAAATGATTCTGCAAAACAATCAGATAATTGCCGCCATGAGGGAGGAGAATAAAAAAGGGAAGAAATTCATAACTACAGAACAGGCATGGTACAGTGCAATGACGCAATAATTATAACAAAGGATAGTGTAACCATCAGTATGGAGGAGAGCACTGATTTCCCTCTCCCAAAACGTAAAGCTTTAGAGAACAACGACGATGGTACTAGCAAGCACAAGAAAACCAAGACTGCTAATATGTTGCACAAAGGTCAAGAGGAATATGAAGAATGCGTAGATTTACGAATAAGCAAAGTTGAAGAGGCCGTGAAAGTTCAAATTGAGGCAATAAACGACATTAAGGAAACCATGGGAGCGCAAATCAAAGAGTGGAGAACAGCTATTATGCGGGAAAATAGCACAGTTATACAACAGCAGGTTCACCAGCAGCAACTAGATAGCTTATCTACTAGGGTAACAGAACTTGAAAAATGCCCCTCTGCTACAGGTCTACAAGCCACTGGAGTAGCGCCCTTTTAAAGAATCATCAAACCTCCGCTACTAAAGCCATCTGTGATGGTTAAGGACGTTCGTCACTATGTTTGTTGATAGCGGACGAGAAAAGATTAACATCAACAATTGATGCGAACAAAAGAAGCGTTATATTGTACACTAGAGAACGAAGTGGCAGGTGAAAATAAAACTATATGTCCAACCCTACACGCCAAGCATCACGCAACATGTACTAAAGCCAGACCTCTATTGTGCGGAGTGCTCGCGGCTACGATTACTCAGTCTCCAGCGCGTACAGTTCTCGGTTCACAAGAGGAAACCGCTGCCTCACAGTTTGGGTGCCCGTCGTCCCGACATGATGCGGTCGTCGACGTGCGCGAGGGCAAAGGTGGCACGGCTGGAACGGCTGACGGCGCACGGATACGCTACCGTGTGCAGCGCCGTTGAGTCGGACGTCGCGGCCAACCCAACAGTCAGGGTTGCAACTCCTGAGGTCCAGGATCAGGCCACGGCTCACGAGGACCACACCCGGTAGGCCTCGTCCACAAACCTGCTCCCGGCCACTGCACCCAGGCAGGAGCCGTTCAGCAGGTCCCGTCCTTGGACCTTGTACAGGCCGACGGACTCAACCTCGAACAGACACACCGGAGCTCGACCTGGCCGACACGTACGGGTCCCACGTCCGGCTCAGGAACGCTGCCAGGAACTCGTCCTCTCGAGCGGCGCACCGCTTCCTCTGCCTTCGTGGCCTCCCGTACACACGCCCGCTTCTCGCCCGGCAGAACGTCTCGCTCGTCCCCAATGTGCGACGCTCTGGTGACACCGGCGCTTGATGGCATGGGTTCGACTACGGAGCAATCAACCCGCATCGGAGACGCAATGCTCCATGCGGGGAATGGGCCAGCCCGTCCAGCGAACAGCTTGCGTCGAGACGCGATGCTCGGCGCAACCGTGACCATTAGCCAGGCCACGTTCATCGCTGTGCCGAACGGCTGACCGTGGAGACGCCTCGCCGAGATCCGCGATGCCTCGGCAAGAAAAAGAACAGCAGGCCAGGCCGCGCCCCGAGATGCAGTACTCGTGCCGGCAATGCCGCCCTAGCTGGTGGTTGGACGGCAGCAGCGTGGACGGCCGCGTTCCCTGGCCGGAACCTGGATCGCTTGCGTCCGACGCTTCGGCCCGCTGTCTCCCGTCTGCCGCTGCTCCGGCTCGTCCTCAGCCACACAGCCTACTGCCATGTAATGGTCGCACGTGGCCCAATCGTGGCACGCCACCTCTATGGGCCACCACTGGTCATCAGCTGATTGGCGCACAGTTGCCTCGTAATCGCACGTTTGTTTGTTTGTTTGTTTGTTTGTTTGTTTGTATCCTTTAATTCATGGCTCGTACCCACTCTGGGGGATTGGCCAAGAGAACAAATAGCCTCATATGAACGATAACTGCCTTATTGCTTACAACGAAAAAAAAGGGGGGGGGGTGAGTTGTATAGTTAAGACAGTATGTTGGAAAAAAAGGAATAAACCAAAGATTTAGATAGTGAGAAAAAAAATCAATAACAAAGTAGACACTAATAGCTACAACTTGATTTTGGGAGCCGACCAGACAGCTGGTTTTGCCAAACCCGATTAATTTGGTATGTCACGGATTTATCCAGAATCGAAAATTACTTTTCGACCCGTTTTTTTTAGTATTTGTTAACGAGGGCTTTATGTTGAAAAACGTTTAGAGTCTTGAATAAAGTTACACACCGCATCGAATGCATCTCTCTGAAAATTTCCCAAAACAGAGGCACCAAAACTTAGAACATTTTCTGCGGTTAAATTTAAACCTAGCTTCGCAAATGGAATATCTAAAAGTCGTTTCCTAATTAATGCATAGTTACGACATGTGCCAAAATAATGTTCAATAGTTTCTGATTCTTCGCAGAACGGACAAAGGGGGGAAAGTGTCAGACCAGCTCTGTGTAAATAAAAATTTAATGGGGGGACACGGCACCGGAATCTAGAAATTATCATTTCAAGTTTTTTTGACGGACTCCACTGGGCTTTCCATGGAAATTTGAGGTGCTGATAATCTGTCCATTGTGTGATATTTTCTAAACTATCTGTAAAAATAGCGAATTTCCTATATCTAACCGCTGATAAGTATTCTAACTCGGGAAGTACTGAAATTACTGGTCCATCGAGTGATGCTCGCGCCAAAGCATCTGCCAATTCATTTAAATGTAATCCGCAGTGACCTGGGACCCACGCTAATTTGAGGAGTTTTAAATGCGGCGGTGCTAATGTGTGAAACGCTGCTAGGGCACGAGATTGTTCAGAGTTTGTCAGAGCTGCACACACCGAAAGTGAGTCTGTTAGGATGATTGCACTGGTCTCTGTCGTAGGAATTTTACGAAGGGCTAAAATAATAGCTACTAGCTCGGCTTCAAATATAGGAGTAAAATCTGGAAGCCTTACTGAAAAAGACCAGCCGAGGGAATCAGACGCAATTCCTACACCTGCCTTTTCATTGTTGACAGAAGCATCTGTAGCTATTACATTTTTTGTTTCTGCATGTACCAAGTAATCGTTTAATGTAGTGGTCAAAAATCTAAGAGATTGCAACTTGGCTTGTGCGGGGAAGATTTCATCGTACTCTATTCTAATGTTGATGGTAGAAAAATTAGTTTCAATTACTGTGCTAATGTCTACATTTATGCAATCCAGTTTCTTTTTAGCGAAAATTATCTGAGGGGTATGAAATCAAGGCCAATGTGCAAGAAAGAAAGAGTCAGGGTCGCTGATAAATGCGTACTCTGATCTTCGCGCCGGTAAACTGTAGAACTTTAAGAAGGTTTGAACCGTTAGAATGTGGAATCGACAGAGGAGTGTTGGCAATCGCGCTTCTTGATACAATACACTATTCGCCACGAACCTGGGAAGTCCCAGGCATATTCGCAGGGCTTCTCGCTCTAACAATACTAGCGGTTTAATTTTATAATCAGCGGCCCCCGAGAATAATACACACCCAAATTTCAATATTGGTCGCACATACATTTTATATATCATTAACATCGTGTGTCTGCGCAGCCCGTATTTTCTGTTGCTTAACCTGCGTAATAAACCTAACGCCCGTTGTGCCTTTGTTGTTATATATTCAATGTGTGGGCTCCAATTTAGTTTTTCATTATAAATCATTCCTAAGTACTTGACTGAATCTACTTGTGGAATAGGTTCCCGATTATACAATACAGAAAATGAAACTGTATCTGCTATATGAAACACCAAGAGCGCACTTTTACTGATGTTCAATGACAATGAAATGGATTGCAACCAAATTTCTAGTGTATTAATATATCTTTGCAGTTTTTGATGTAGTGAGTAAATGTCACTCTCTGCAGCGAAGAACGCGATATTATCTGCATAAATGTAGACAGTGAAATCCTGAACGATTGGAATAGAGCTCATCAGTATTTTGAATAATGCTGGAGATAGGACGGACCCTTGTGGAACACCACGTTTCTGTTTGAATTTATGCGAACAACAGCCATCCTTCACGCAATACAATTCCCTTGATTTTAGGAATTCTGCTATCCACTCAGTAATATACTGAAGAAACTTTAGACTCTGCAAGGTGGTCAGTAGAATAGAGTGCTCGACACTGTCGTACGCTTTAGCTATGTCGAGAGTTACTAATGCGGCGTACTGTTTCCTTTTACGAGCAAGCTGTATTCGACTCTCTAAATCCGCATGGGCGCACCAAATTGAGCATTCACAACGAAAACCAATTTGATTTGGCTTTAATATGACCTTATTCGTCATCCAGGAGTTTATTCGGCCCTTTAGAACCCTCTCTATGAGTTTCACCATGTTCGAAGTTAGTGAGATGGGTCTGATATTTTCTATGTTGAAACCTACTCCTTGCTTTTTTATTAATGGGATTACCTTAGATATTTTCCAGTCATACGGTATCCAGGCATTCTTTAAAGAGTAGTTTATGAGATTAATGACGTCGCCGGGGGATAGCTTGAATAAAATTTTAATCATAGGAACTGTGATTCCGTCTGGACCAGGAGCTGACGATGGTAGATCTCGAATGACTTTTGATGCTTCAGACAGCGTTACGTTTTCGAAGTCAGTGCTTATGCTAGACTTTTGCCAGTTGAAAGCCATAATCGAAGAAAATCTAATTTCTAGACCTCTGCCAATTGACTCTAAAGAGTTCTTCGTTTCTTCCAATGATAGTTTTTCATAATTAGTATTTAATGTAGACGGCAGGATTTTGCGAGATCGCATATATTGAAATAAAGCTTTCTTATTTTTGGATTTCGAGAGAAAATCAAAATGTCTTTTATCGTAATCTTCTTTAGCTTGGGCCACCGTGTGTTTGAATACAGCGGCAAGAAATTTATAATCTGCCCAGTTCTTAGGGGACTGATTATGTATTAGCTTCTTCCAAGCTGCCTGTCTTCGTCTGTGATCTCTTGAACAGTTGTAATTCCACCAGGAGCTATAGGGTATTCTCTTCGCCGATTTAACAGTAAATTCGGCATTTTTGTATGCCCTTTTAATTACTGCGCTTATTTTCATAGCTTTAGTGTCATCTCCATCCTGAGAAGGAGCGTCTAAAGCAGTTTTTAGGTCGTGTTGAAATTTTGCATAATTTATATAGGTTCGGGCATGGAAGCATGATGGTTTGACGGGGCAAGCGATCTCGAACATTATTGGAAAGTGATCACTGTTGGAGGCGCAATCAAGGGCCGTCCACGATGTACTAGCAATGGCCGAGCTTACAAAGCTTAAATCTAAGGCGGAGCGTGAATGACCTCGAACAAATGTGGGAGTTCCAGCGTTAAGGCACAATAAGTTGTTGTCTACCGACCAGTCCCACAACCGTTGTCCACACTGATCAGTTCTAAAACCCCAGCAGGTATGGTGAGAGTTGAAGTCACCAACTATAATTTTTTCTTTACAGCCTGAATTAGCAGCCATATCTAACAGTCTCGTGTCTTGCACGCCTACAGGAAAGTAGACGTTTATTAGCGAGAAAGGCAAGTATCCTGGCAAGGTAATATCTAACGCGAAAATTTCGCATTCAGAAGACATACATTTGTACGAGTTTTTGACTTTTACACTAATTTTATTGTTTATAAAGAAAGCTAAACCTCCACCTTTGGATGGACGGTCTAGACGAAAGGTTTGGAAGTTGGGTAGGTGAAATACATGATGTGTGGATAGCCAAGTTTCTTGTAATGCAATAATAGCCGGATCGAATTTGGAAGACAGGTATAACAGATCTGTTTATGGCTGAGTGAAGAGATCGGCAATTCCAATGTATAATTTTAAGAGACCCTATGATTTCGTTAAAATGGTTTCGGCAATCACCTTTTCTAAAATACTTTCTTTTAGAAAATCGGTTTTTGAAAGGTTGTCTTTCTGGTATTTCTTGCTTTTTACATGTTTCGGTGAGCTAGGTTTTTTCGATGCAGGGGATCTAGAACGCTTTAGGCATTTGAGATCTATGTCCATATCTTGTGTGTCCTGAGAAGTTTCCTGTGCACCCTCGCTTTGCCTCTGAACGCCTTCTCCAGAGGACTCTGTAGACTGTGCATTTGGTGGAGTTATCTCAGATTCTGCCTCACTTGCCGGGTGTGCAGACTCAGCATTTTTTACCGCCGTACTTATATCTATATGCGCTCCATAGACTTGTGCGATTTGGTTATTCACAATGTGCGACAGCGACTCACATAGGGTGGTAGCAAGGCGTTGCATAGCCTTATCCACAGCCTTCTCAATCATATCCGCAATGGATAGGGAAAAGGATGCTTCCATTGCTATGTTATGGTGGGCAGCTGCTCCGGCATATCCTTGAGTTCGGGCTTGGATTTCAGTAATGGCATCCTTTCGGGAGCATCGCCTTCTGTCAACAATTTCAAGTATTTGGATTTCACGTGCCTTGGCTGAGCAGTTTGGGTTATCAGCACAGTGTGCTTCATGGCAAAGACAGCACTTTTCTTCATTACTTTTGCAGTCGTTTGAATTGTGCGTCTCACCACAAATTCTGCATCTAGGTACTGACCTGCACCCTTTGACTGTGTGCCCATAACGCCAACACTTAATACACTGTAGGGGACGAGGTGATAGTGGCTCTACTCTGTATATTAAAGGCCACGCTTTGATTTCGGTTGGGCGATTCGACCCGGCAAATGTAGCAATCACGGACACCGTTGGGACCTTGTTCTTGTCCACAACTCGACTACATCTATAGATAGCTATCACACCTGCTTCTGAGAACATATCTAATATCTCAGTTGGGGTCAATTTGACATCGACACCCCGAACGAGGCCTTTGACGCAAGCTAGGTGAGGTGGAATGAATGCGCTCACCGGGTTGGTAGCGAATACCGAGCATTTTAGTAGGTCTCGAACACAGAGCTGGTCAGACGAGAAGCGAAGAATGCCACCCTTGCCGAACTGCCTGACCTCTGTGATGCTTTGGTAGTGAGTTGTAGCGGCTCTCAACTCCGTCTGAATCATTTTTGGATTCTTCATCCGTATGATACCATCGTTGCTTGGGACCAATGCCACAGGAACGGATGAGATGCCATTGCGTAAAAACAAGTCCACTGGTAATTCCTCCGAAGGAAGAGAAGCAGACCAGAGGAAAGCCCCTGGTCCAGGTGAGGAAAACGGCATCTGCCTGGTCGTACTATCTGAAAATACACTCGCTAATCAATGAGGACACTATAGAAACGCTTACGAAAAAAAAGAATAAATAAAATCAATCACAACTATTGAATTCTTCGCCAAACCCTCAGAGCAGGCAAACGTCAGTCGCTGTTCTAAAGCTCGAGCCTTCTTCTCTTCTTCTTCATTTCTTGTTGTCGCCTTCATGCTACCTGCCTCCGCTCGTCTTCTTCAGTTCTGGTTTGACGTTCCTTGGCGTCTTTAAGTCCTTTCCTTACACCATCTATTATGAACCCGGTGCCTCCTCAGCAATAATTGCCGCCATGGACAGACGCAACAAATACGCATTATGGAAATGGAATTGTAGAAGTTACAGAAACAAGGAAGCCATTCTACACCATTGTCTTAAAGATAAAGAAAAATCATATATCATCATCTTACAGGAGACGCATGGTCTCGCTAAGTTGTCTGGCTACCGCTCTATCGGCAGTGCCAAGGGGGAGACTAAAGTCCTTACAACTTTAATGCGGAGGGATCACAGGGCAGTGCAACACAGCACACAGGTTACCGATATAGAAAATATACTAATTGAAATCATACCCACAATAAAAACAGGGGACAGTATGTTCATCCTAAACGTGTAAAGTAGCCCGAAATTCACATGGCACAGATTTTTAACTCTCTTTAAGCGCACGCTTACCATAGCGGGTTACCGAGTTGTAATAATCGGAGGGGACTTTAATGCCCCTCATTGTACATGGGGTTATAAACACGTCCACCCTAAGGGCAGGAATCTCTGGCTGGACTCGCTGCAGGAAGGGCTAACACTCATCACTGACCCCACAGCACCCACTAGGCAAGGGAATAGTGCCTGTGGTGATACCACGCCCGACCTTACTTTTATAAAGAACACGCAATCTGTGCGATGGCTGAATACACAGCAAGACTTTGGAAGCGATCATTCTATCATTGAAATCTAGCTTATTGGGGGCCCACCAAACCCATGGGCAAACAGCTTAGGCTAGTTGACTGGGTTAAATTCAGAAATATGCGAAAGGGCATCACAAAAAGCATCACAAACATTGACCAATGGACAGCTAATTTAAAGAAGGATATTTCGGAGGGAACAAAAATAGTTCCACCGGAAGCTAAGCTTGAAATTCTGGACAGTAGGCTATTACATATGTGGGAAGCCAAACAAGGGCTACAAAAACGCTGGAAAATGCATAAACATAACTGAACACTAAGAAGAAAGATAGCCACACTTAACAAGGAAATCTAACAATACGTACAACAGCTTTATTGCCAAAAATGGAAAGAAACTTGTACCGCCACGGACAACCAACTGAGCCTAGGCAAAACGTGCTTCGACACCTCCTGAACCCAGAAGACACAAAAACGGTACACAAACAAAATATGAACAAAATTCTGCATGCCTATAAAGGCACAGAAAAAGATTTTCTCAAAGAGGTCGCGCTTAAATACACATCCCAGGCACCAACCTGCACTCACGCCGATTCCGTAGGAGCGCCGAATCCTGACCTTGATGAAGAATTCAACGAAGCCGACATATAAGCAGTTCTACACAAACTAAGTGCTACGTCGGCACCAGACCCTGACGCCATTACGAAAAAAACACTGCGAAACCTAGACGATAGGCTCATTGGCAAATTAACAGACTTTATTAATGAATGCTGGAGAGAAGGCCACATACCGCAGCAATGGAAAACGGCGCACGTCGTGCTTATACCCAAGCCTGGCAAACGATTACAGCTTGAAAACCTAAGACATATTTCACTAACTTCCTGCCTGGGTAAGGTAATGGAGCACGCCTTACTGACCCGATTGACTAACTACCAAGACGACAACATCTTACTCCCATGTACAATGATTGGATTTCGCCAAAATCTCTGTACACAAGACGCGATGCTACAATTAAAACACGAGGTCATAGATGACCCTAGCAGATCAACTCGTGCCATCCTCGGGCTTGATCTAAAAAAGGCATCTGATAATGTCACCCACCAGGCCATACTGAATCATGTCAGTAACTTAGGTTTAGGTGAGTGGACGTATAATTACATCCGGAACTTCCTAACGGGTAGACAAGCCAAAATCGTTGTAAGAGGCCTCACATCCGAGGAAATGTCTATGGTAGTGCAGGTACACTCCAAGGATCAGTGATATCACCAATGTTATTTAACTTAGTCCTAACTGGCCCCCCAAGTAGATAAGAAAAAATAGGTTTGTACCATACAATATATGCAGATGATATTACTCTGTGGGTAAGCAATGGCAGCGATGGGTCAATTGAACAACGTTTACAAGAAGCGATTGATACCGTAGAGCAATACCTAGAAGGAACTGGTCTCACGTGCTCAGCCGAAAAATATGAGCTGCTACTATATGGACCAACATTAAAAGGCCAACCTCCCAAGCACCACAACACACATGCCTACACAGACATACAACTTAAAACACGAGATGGACACACCATACCCATTGTCGACAAGATAAGTGTACTGGAGTTAATAATAGAAGCCAAAGGCACCAACGGGGAAACGCTACGCAATATCGAAGCGAAGGTTTCTCAAAGGATGCGCCTAATCAAAAGAATTACGAATAAGCATAGCGGAATGAAAGAGGCAAATGTCATAAGGCTCATCCACGCGTTTGTCATATCAGCCACATTACGTATTACTGTAGCCTGGGTGTATTCATACCAGTTCTGATGTCGCAAACCTAAATGAGCACTTATGCTTACTTTATAAGCAATTTCAATTATGTTGGCTAACTTCTGGAACTGAAAATCATTGAAAAGCGTTCTATGGTTCAATTTTTATGTCAGGGATTCTTTAATCTTTGGTTAAACTGATTGCGGCTGGTTTATTCTGTGTTATTCCTCCATTTTTCAGCAAAAGCTGTTCATTTGTTTATATTCTATTTTGTTATAGCATGCCTGGAAATGTACTTCAAGCACGCCACATGGGGCCAGCTGTGCCACTACAAGAAAACTGCTTCATTCTCATCTGCATGCTCCCAAGAAGTTCCTTTATGACCCAAGCCGGCAGGGCGTATGTTAGGCACCACAGCCAAATTAACAAATAAACACGTCTCTTTTTCCAAGAAACATCATTATTTTGTGCTGCAGCTACATGTGGCTGACCTTGCCCACACATAGACGTCAGACAAGAAAGCTTGTTAAAATCATTAGTAGGAGGTCATCTGTAGTGAGCTTGTGAAGTGCAATATTTTTAATCAATTCGTGAATCTAGCTTCCAACGCTCATTATTATCTACCAGCCCACCCCTGGCATACACCTAGGGTCGTCCACCCGTCATCTGCCCACCACTCTCATCGTCCTCCATCTGTCCACCTTCACCTACTTGGCGAAAGCCATTACCGTAATTCTCGAAGATCGGCTCATTATGCCCACTATCTGTCCACCACTCTCATGATCCACCGTGTCCCACTCGTCTACGTAGAGGACCAACGTCACTGCATTGCGTGTACCTAGGGCCATTCATACGCGCACGTCATGCCCTCATTCTCTAGGCGCGTGCTGGTAGAGTGGAAGGGAAGCAGTGCTTATCTTTTCCGCGGCATGTACCGTTGCAAATTTTGGCAGACGTGATCATGAACGCCTCGTCTACGCATTGCGCTTGTCAGCTCAAAATTGTAAAACCTGGTGAGTCGCCTGTCCATCACTCCTACCATTCACCATCGGTTCATCATTACCCATTACCTTGATCCACAAAGATGGTGGGTGGTGTGTCTCATCATGCCCACCATTGGACAATTTTTCGATAGGCGCATGCACCCAAATCTGAGCAAAAGGCTTAATGTATTTGCACCTCCATCGGAAATGCAGCTGACGCAGCCGGGATGCTATCCCGCAACCTGCTGGTCAGCAGCCAAGTAGCCACTGGGCCACCACGGTGGGGCAGGAAGGACTGCCATAAAGTGGCTTTTAATCAAATAAGATTGGATTTCGTTATTTCTAATGTTCTTTCCTTGGAAGCCTTCTCATCAGGTCATTGTGACCGGGATACCTGTTCTGCTGTTAGAAAGGTTAATAATCGAATCGAGGTGGTTTTGATCGCAAATCTCTCAATTAGTAAAATTTGACTTCTAACCATATAATGAATAATTAGATTTAAAAGTTTAATGTGAGCCCCTTCATATAATTACTCGTTTTTAGGCCGATGACCCAGAGTGGGTGTGAGCCATGCTTTTAGGCCATCATCATCATAATTTCTGAATCCTGGTAGGGAGCACGGAAAAAAGCAGCAAGAAGCACTCATCCACCAACTTGTTTCGTAAAGGAGACCACTTCCCCTCTCTTCAGTTAAACTGACCGAAGGAACATTGCATCAGCATGTGCACTGACTATTCGGCGACCGTGTGTTATTGGCTGATGCGATGCTATGGTAAGTGGCGTCATGTGTGTGATTGGTGTTTTAATCAAAAAAGAGGAGCCCGGCATGGTTTAAAACGATAATTCAAAGTGCAGAAAAACACTCTAAACCATGGTGTTACGGTTCATCTGCCACGCTTATGGTTTGCTAAACTATGATCTCTTATGCTATTAATAATTGTAAATAGTGCCTTTAAGCCTGTTTGTTTTTCGTTTCCCCTACTTATCAGCATCGTTTCTTCTCACAGAGTCACTTCCAGCTATCAAAGGAGTCCGAGTGCGGCGTCACCCTGAAGTCTGGGCAACCCACGTCAGCGGGGACGTGTTCGGGGAGCCTCGGACCCGCAACAGCGGCTACAACTGGAGAAGTCGGAAGAGGCCAGGCCCAGGTGACCGAAGCAGTGCAACCGATCACCTTAGGGAATAAAAAATAGTCCTGCTTTTGCTCCCAGCAACATTATCTGCAGGCGGGGCCAACGGCCGTCCGGCTCATGACGTCAGTCTGAAGTACACGCCCATAGTGCACGCTCGTGTGCATCTGCATTTGAGGAGCAAATGTCGCTTATTTATAAAGTTGTAACCATTTATAAGCACATATATTACACGAATTGGACTCCACCCACTAGATAAAAAATGCTCCTTGACGAATTTTGCAGACTTCTGGCTATACTACAGAACATTTCTCTTCATAAAATCCATGCTCGTATATTAGAACTCCAACGCACGTGTCACTTGCCACGTCGATCTTCAAATGCGCGGCCGGCAAACTGGCTTCAGGTATTCACTTGGAAAGATACGTATATGCATCAATACAATTATATTTTTGGTGCAGACAACCAAAAATGAAAGAAACAATTCTGAGGTAATATTTGTGCATGAATTAGTGATGCAGAACTATGGATAATTGGGCTATCGACAGTACTTATAGTTTGTTCTATACTATCGATAGCACTACTATCGATAGAGAGACACAAGTCTAGATCGCAAAAAGAGATGCAGGCGATCGTAAGGGTACGGCTGTTTACTCCTAAGGAATACTAAAGCAGCCTGGTTATCTTGGAGTCTCTGTGTGGAACGTGCAGCCCCTTCCTTGACACATCTCTTAAGACGGATATGAAATTTCTAAGGTCAAAAAGGCCGTAGTTTAAGAAGATTTCTTCTTTAGACAGGACCCCATATGCACCAGAGCATTTAAGCAGTTTTGAGACAGCCAGATCGACGAAATGGAACTTAGTGTTCAGTGTTTCAAATTTGCTCATCGATGAACTTTCCTTGTTGACCTTGGAAAGGGAGTAGTCTTCCTCCTGGTCCTCGGAGTGGCCATCTTCCAAATTTAGTTGGACCACCCGTTGCTGTTTTATGTGCAGTGTAGAGATGGCATGAGGCCTGGACGACAGTGCATTCATCTGAGCGCTGGCAGTCTTCCGCGAGAGAACTTCCGAGTCAATGTACTTCATGACCTGTTCTGCATTATGTACAGCCTTGGCAGTAACACCAACAGTTTAGATGTCTCCCTCAGAGTCATCGTGATTTTCTACAGATTTCCTTCCTAATTTTTGTGAGTTTTTGCCAGGGCTCAATAAATTGAAGATCTCTTCATTACAAGAATCCATAAACTGTACATTGATCTCTAAGTCTGGGGGTGGTTTGCCTTGGTCTCGTGCCTCTTGCTGGCGGGCAGCGATGCCATCGTAGAGGTGTAGCACACAGCTCGCGGTACGATTCCCTGCTCGTGAGGATTAACTACGCAGATCACAGCCCTGGCCCATCATGTGTAAGTTTTCTCAGATCCATTTTCGCCGTAAGTAAGCACAACGGCGTTGTAGCCTTCGAAACGTCCATCAATAATATGGCGGACACAGTTGTTGTGAATTGTTTCCTGCTGAGAGGGGCACCCGAAGCCAGGGTCGAATGTAAACGCCTCCTTGCCTGCCATGTCCACCAATGGAGACGCTGATGATCCCACGCGCATGCAGCACTTCGTGGACACCCCAAGGAGCCGTGGGCTTTTTCATAAAGCATGGCCACCGAGGACGTCGATGACTAACGAGCAGTACAGAACCAAGCTGATGCTGATGATAATGAATCCTTTAGCATAGCTCGTACCCACTCAGGGTGATTAGCCGAGAAATGATCAAATAATTTAGTGAGACTTGTACAGGAATTAAAGTGATTAAAAAACTTTTTAGGTTCAAATATTTTTGCATTATTAATACTCATGCAAGTATACTTAATGCGTTTAGTTTCTTGAAGGTAAGTACAAATGGCATCAAAATCATACGTGTGGCAGGAGGCGACGTTCGAAGCACCAAGAGATAGTACGTTCTAACTTGTCTTTCTTTTTTATTGTTTAGAGATCTTCTTTCACTTTCTTCGCTTTTTTTCGTCTTCTAAGTCTGGCACATCATATTTTGAAATAAATAAAAAACGCAATATAACCTTGAAGCTGTGCAGTTGCGCCACATAAAACGGATTTTTTCCTGCTGGCGTACGAGCGGGTTTGTCACGTGGTATTTTTGTATTTTGCGGGTATTTGTAATTGCAAGAAAAACACTACTATGTAATAGATGTAAAGTTCAAGACAGTCTACTCGGGCGTTTTGCAAACCGATTTACAGTTCGCTTTCTCATTGAAGTAATAGATGGTTTGCAGCAGAAAAAATGAATTTAAACAGCCTCATAAGAAAAGTCTACAAACAAGCGCTGGGGCTCATGCAAAGCACAAGTACAGAGAGGCTGTTAGAGCTAGGTTTACGTAATACACTTGAGGAACTGATAGAGGCGCAACGTATTGCACAGTACGAGCGCCTCTTTAAAACCATGACTGGTAGATGCATCCTGGAAAAATTATGCATCACTTACCACACACAATTTCGCACCAAATGCGACATTCCTCGTGACGTACGGGCTAAGCTCATGGTGCCTCCGTTACCTAAAAACATGCATCCCGTGCACAACGCAGGTAGAAGGCTGAGCAGAGCAAAGACTATGACAAAGAGCTACGGAAACAACAAAGAAGCGGTCTACCTAGATGCCGCTCGTTACAAGCACAAAAGCTGCTTCGTCGTGGCTGTAGTGAACCATAAGAAACAATGCAGCACCAGTCTGACAATACACACAAGACGCATTGAAACGGCGGAAGAGATAGCTATAGCTTTGGCCATATCACAAGATGACACGTGTTATATAATCAGCGATTCACAAGCAGCTGTAGGTAACTTGGCAGAATCTCCCTTGAAGCACTGCGTATTCTTAGAACTGGCAAAACCAACCAATACGACAGGTGCGTTTGCATTCTCTTGTTCCCAGCTCACATACCCGACACCACGGAAGATATCAACCCTAATGAGGTGGCACACAACGTAGCTCGAGGACTCACTTTCCGGGCTACGACTAATGTTGATCCCTCGTTAGAATTTCCACATGTGTGGGAGGTGGAGGACCGAATGACAACGTTCAATGAAATTACGAAACATTATAAATTACAGAGGCGTGTTTACCCCCTCCTCATCATAAACTGAACAGGGCACAGTCTGTCCAATGGCGACAATTACAAACCAGATCCTATAAGAATCCAGTGCTACTACATGCTATGTATCCAGAGGTCTACGCAACCACTCAATGCAAAGATTGTCAGGCATGAGCTTCCTTAGAACATATACTATGGGAATGCCAGGGATTAAAACACAGTAATGAGAACGCGGCCTCTACCGACAGCCTCCACGCTTGTTGGCTGGCCGTGCTGCTCAGTTCAGCCCTGGACGATCAGCTATGGGCAATCCAGCGGGCCGAGGAAGCCGCTAGGAGGCAAGACCTTCTAGCCGACACCTAGGCGGGAGCCCAGCCCACTAACACGCCGGATACAAAATAAAGTTTATTCCTCCTTTCAGGAGGCCTTGCGCGGCTCGGCCTCATGAAAGCTTCGCAGCGCTTGCGGAGCGCAAGGATTGAACGCGAAAGCACCCACTCACACAGCAGCGCACCATGCGGGCGCCGCCGGCAGTCATCAGCTGCGGGGCCATCTCCTAGCCCGCGCTCAACACACTAGACAGTATATTTCTAGACACTGTACTTGTACCCACACGTATACCTGGGTGGATATCACCGCATTTGATCAGAACATTTTTCATCGTTTCCTTAGCTCCCTCGCAGCAAGTACATTGTTCTTCCTCTTTATTTAAACTCTCTTTATGACTACGTGTTCTAAGGCAAACCGACCTCGTTTCGAACTGTAAAAAGCGCTTCCTCTTGAATTATCGTAAAACGTCTGCCGCCTTATTACGTTCTTGCCCTTTCGGTAGTTACTGAAAGCCGGCTTCTTTTCCATCGCTGTCATCCAATAAATCCTCTTCGCCTAGCTCTCTGACTTTTCGCTTAATGCTCCTTGTTGTCATATCACCCACACTGCCAGCCGTATATATGTGACGTTATGATGACGCCATCTGGTGACGTAATCACGTAGTGCTGTTTTTTTTGCATTACTCGTGCTCACGCCGCCAACGTGGGACGCCGACGGTAAGGCATCGGCTTTCGTTTTCATAAACTCTGCATGACGCACGTGCATAACGAGCGAGTAGATTGCTGCGATGGGTATGTGCTGTATTAATGTTGGTAAGAACATTTTTTTTTCTAGTCAAGCGTGCATTCTCGTGACGCAAACTCAACGTGCTAAAAAGCCCAAATATATTTGTGGCACTCTCTAACTCAAGTTTGGCCTTACCAACCCCATCAATTTTCTTGAACCATTATTTACTTTCGTGGAAAAGATGGTAAGCTTTTCGCATTGAAAAGCCACTTTAATACTGTCATAATTGCTGGGCAACTTGTCAAATAATGCCGGAAATCGAACTTGTGTATTTCACTGTTTTACTTGGTGTTGTTGTTTCCCTGCTTTGCAGATGCAGGTTGCTGCAGTAATTTTTCTTTCATCGCTATTTTAAGTTCATGTGGGTCCTTGTTCACACCACCGTTTGCAGAACAAGTCCGGTGAATGTCATTGTGGGTTGTTTCGTTTGTTTGGCGTCGCGTGGTACCACTTAGCTTAAGGTGCCTCGATGGAGGCGCGCGCACATTGACGCACCCTAACTTCGTAGGCTACTTTCTCCTTCCACCTACAATCGCTAACTAGTGAAGCTTTAGTCTATGAATTTGTTGATGACAGTTTAGTTGAACACAAAGGGGACGATAATTCAGGAGCATACCGAAAAATGACATCGCATTTGGTGACACTTTGTGCGAGCATCAAACGAAACGAACACACTAGAATAACAGAAGCAGCGTAAATTGGTGATCGCTTAGAACACCCATCAGTATGCAGTACGAGACAACGTGTCAAATGACATTCATACGCAAACTAATTTTGACCGAAAAAGCAAACTCTTGAATCGTCGGGACGGTACATCACAAGTGGCCGTAGGCGCGTCGAATTCATAGTTTTTTTTTTACTGCACTGATAGCGTCCTCCACATTCTCATTTTGCGGCCTAAAGTTCACGCCACGGCGCTAAAACACGCTCTTAGCAAAGTCCACTGATCGCAGCGGCGCGAATGGCAACTTGCGGCCACTTAATTCAGTTTCAACAGGAATCGTCGTTTCATTCTCCGTCAGCTGCGCCCGCGTTGTATACATGCAAATGAGTGCGCACGAAGGTTACAGATTTGGTAAAATGTGTGGGCTTTCAAAAAATTACGAGTGCATGATTCTTTTGGGGTCCCAAAAGAAGAGAAAGGACATAAATTTACGGAATCAACCATGTTTTTGATGTGACGTACCAAGGCGTGCGACAGTGTTCTAAAAGAGTCATTCGTGCGGCCGACAGGCTTAAAACTCGAAGCAAATATCGTCACCATCGATGTTTGTAAACAACAGTATTTTTTATCACTTTACCCGCTAATTGTTTAGTGAGCGATGACAATTGTGTCGGACATAGCGTTGCCACCTGCCCGGCTTTGGACCGGCCGGGCCGGTTTTTAGACAAGGGGCCGGTCACCAGTCCGCACTTAATTTAAGACCAGCCGTGATAGGCTGGTTTTTCGCTCATCGTATCCCAAATATATTTTTTACTCTTCTCCGTGTTCGCCGCACCTGCTGACTGAGGAATTCTACCTGCGTGGTCGGAGACTGACTGCGCAGATGGAAAGAAAGGACAAGGAAAGAATAGACGGGCGAACGTGACACCTGCGTCGCCGCAACGACACCGCATGTCGATCCCCTACATCGATCGCCGGTGCCAGAGAAGCAGTATCCTGTATACTGAGAAACGCAGGCGTCGACGTAGCCCACAAGCCATCCACCACCATCGGCAGTTTCATACCTCGGTCCAAAAATCGCGCACCTGCGGAAAAAGCTCAGGGCGTCATGTACCGGATCGCGCCGGCTGCCCCGCTTCCTATACATTGCGGAAACTAAGAACTTCCACGAAAGAATACCGCAGCACAAGAATTACCTCCGTCAGCTGAACCAAGAACGGAGTGCAGTAGCAGAACACTGCGAGCGGTTTGACCACCATATCCGTCCCGACGACGCGATGATTCTGGCAAAAGAAAAGAACCCTCGCTGGCGGCTCTTGACACATTCAGCAGCAAAAGGAAACACCAACCGCTCCACAGGAACATCGCCCTCCCTCTCCTGCCAGGGCTTGCGAAGAGTGGTGGTGGTAGTGGTTAGATGATGAGAAAGTACCTCATTTCTGCAACCCGGATGGGAGCACGGTGCAGTGCCTGCGAAGAGTGACGGCAAGCCTAGCTTGCATGCATCCTCGATCAATTCTCCTTCCCCCTCACCAAGACGCTGTGCCATGCTCCCGATAGTACGGAAGAAAACCACTTTCTACCATGTACCCATGAAATCTCGAAGCAAGAACCCTTCAAGCCCACCCATCGCTGGAACGGAGTGGAAATCAGTATCAGTGGTTAGTTACGTGCTTTCATTGCTTGCATCATGAGCATGGATTCTCCGCCTTTGAAAAAGCGAAAAAACACGTCAGTGCACGTTCCAGAAAGAGTGGAGATCTCAACCCGAGTATGAGAGCTGGCTCCGGCCCGTGGACAACGATGCCACAGCCGCAAGGTGGAAGCACGTTTACGGTTAAAGTCGATGTCGTCAGCGCTATGAAGCATCATGTATCAACGCAGAAACATGAGCCTCGCCTCGAAACAGTCGGCTAAAGTAAAAAAGCTCTTTGTTCCAGCCATTTCTAGCGCAGAAGATAACGTGACTGCTGTGTGGGCACCATATTCAATGGAATCAAGCACAACAACAGTTACCTGTCAATGGACTGCGGCAGCAAGCTGGCACCGAAAGTCTTCTCGGATTCAGTCATTGCTTCCAGAATGCGACTCGGAGGAACGAAGATGGAACACCTTGTGAAAGATGTACTGGCGCCTTACGCAGTGGAGTGCATAGTCGAAAAACTTCATCCAGCAGACCGCAACCTTCCTTTCGCTCTCTCCACTGATACTTCCAACAAGGAAAACTGAAAACTTTTCCCCGTTGCAGTGCGTTTATACGATGTGAGTGGGGCCGGAATTACTGATGCTCTCATCGACTTTTGTGAGCAGGCGGACGAGACCTCCGGCGGCATCTGCGAACTTTCGGCAACACGTTTGGAGAAGGTAGGCCTTTCTTTGAAGTGAGCTGTAGCGTATAGCGCGGATAATGCTTCTGTGAATTATGGGAAACATAACTCAGTTTTCCAAAAGATGCACAAAGATTGGCCGACTTTGTTGAAGGCCAATTGCAATCGCCATGTTGTGCTTAACACTGCCAAGCACGTAGTCAAGTCTTTAAAGTTTGACCTTGAAATTCTTGTACTAAAGGTATTCAAAGAATTTTTTTCTAGCTCGAAATGTGTAGAGGAATTGAAAACGTTCTTTGAATTTTGTGATCAGGAATATAGCAAAGTTTTGTGTCTTAGTTCAGGCCGCTGGTTAAGCTTGTTTACAGCCTTGGACAGATTGATCAAGAACTGGACGCCCATCAAGTCACACTTTTTAGGTCAAGGCGAGGAGGAGTGCGAAAAAATAATCTGGAGAATTATAAGCAACCAAGCCGATGGACTTTCAGAGAGTGTCACGCTTCCGTAGTGCTATATGCACTTGATGCACTCGTTCCTTGCAATGTTCCACTCAGCAATCCTCACCCTCGAAAAGAGTCACCTTGAGCCGACAGAACTTTAAGCTGTAATGAATAAGCTCAGGAAACAGCTGATTAATCAAAGGGATGATATGTTCTTCAGTGTCAATGCTAATCTGGGACTTGGAATCCTTACTGGTGGACAAGTTGCAAAGCTGGACTTTGTGAATGTCTATGACAGGGTCCTTGCGTACCTCAAAACGTCGTGTGACTTCGAAAACTCCCTGTTTAAGATGCTCGCCGAATTGGATCTGCGCAAAGGGGCACCCACTTTATTGACAGTAATAAATGCGGGCAACCTTTTAGATGCGGAGCATCTAATACTCGAGGCTTGTAGTGCGGCGCCGTCCGCAAGCTTCCTCCTCCTTCTTCCACCATCTGTGCATCCCTTCCTCCTCTACACACCACGTGCGCTTCTCCTCTTCACGAGCATTCGCTAGCTGTATAATGTAGCGCGCATGCGCCGTCGCGCTTCGAAAACATCGGCAGCTGACGCGCGCGCATGCGCCGTTGCGCTTCTCCCCCTTCTCGAACATTCGACAGCTGACGCGCGCATGCACCGTCACCCACCATCTGTGCCGCGCGCGCTTCTCCCCTTCGAGAACATTCTACAATTCTCCTGATTCTCCAGTGGACGCGCATGCGCCGTCGCGCTTCGAGAACATTCAACAGCTGACAGTGCATGCGCCATCGCGCTGTATATATACTCAATGTCGGCGCTCGCTCGCTGAGTTGCCGCTCGTCGGTTGGTTTGTACAGCGCGTCGACGTCCAAGGTCGCGGTGAAATGAATTCCAACGAATCCACAAACACAATGATCGACGTCCCTTCGACCAGCGCCGCCCTTTCGCATACGTGTGTACGTGTTCACTCATTTAACACCCCCTCCTACAACCACGTTAACCAATTTAGCCATCGACCCAAGTAAGTCGCAATTTAACACCCCATTTCACAACCACGTTAACCAATTTAGCCATCGACCCAAGTAAGTCGCACTTTAACACCCCGTTAACCAATTATATGCTCCGCATCCTCCTCAGTGTTCCCCCGAGGGAAGCTGCTGGCAATTTTTTGGCATTGACTTTCAAGAGGAAGGGGACGAACTCTGCTCAGAGCTTTGTCTTTTGAAATATGCTCTGCCTGAGATTGTAAAATGTGACGAGAAATCAAGCTCGAATGGGCTGAAGTTCTTGAAAGAGGTAAAGTGCCCCTTCTTGCAGTACTTAATGGAGCATGTCTACTCCATTCCCTGCAGCAGTGCGTTCGTGGAAGGCGTCTTTAGCGTGATGGTAAACTTGTGGACGGATGAAAGAAACCAGCTAAGCGTCCCAATGGTTAAAGCGGAACTTTGTGTGCGGTATAACTTGGTGCACAGCTGTGATGAATTTATAAAGATGGCGAGAGAAAACAAGAAGCCCATCCGAGCCGCCAAGCCGAATTCTAAGTACATAATCAAGTTCCGTGAATAGGAGAAGGCGAGCACATGGGATTTCTTTATTTCTTTTTATGCGTTGTGAGTGTACTGCACATTATTGCACGTGTAGGTATACATGCATTGTATACTTTTTAAAGGAGCACTGCACAGCTCAGAAAAAATAACGAAAACATCGAAATTCTACTCGGAAGACACGACTGTTTCGATAAACAGACTTTATTACACGCCTTTTTTAACAGTTGGCCGTATTTTTGTTTGCGTGCGGTGGCTGTACGCCAGCACGAGCACCGCGGCTGAAAGGTGAACGTGTTCGTGTCTGTTACCTATCTTTGTCTATCTCTCCTTTATATCCCACTCCCCCTCTTCCACAAAGATGCTAAGATGTTACGGCTTCTTTAGGGGCTTTACCCCACCTGGGAACATTGTTCACTGTAGGTGCCGCTCGTACTGGTTTTAGGAATCGCAGTGGGGGCTGAGCGGGTTGAGAGACACGGGTGACGGAATGGCATTGTTGGCACGCCTGTTCCAGGCACGGCCATTTGAGGAAGCTGAAGGCACGCTGGTTTAAGGCGCGGCGATTTGTGAAAAACGCTATAAATTCATCATTTTCTGCAAGTTTCTGTCTGAAATGAAGGTTGTGTCTACGGATTTCAGCATCCAATTTTTTTTAGTTTGGCTGAAAGCCTCGGCGGCAAATATTTTGTTCAGCATACGCAATAATTTTAATAATTTAACGCTCGTTTTGAGTGGAAACATTGTTAGACTGATAATATTTGTGCGCTTGCCACTGCAGAGACTACTTGATTCGCTCATGGCTGTGTTTTATGTATACGTGGACATAATATGTTGATCTTGAAGGCGGTTACAGTAAATGTCTTCCCATGTCAAAGATTTAACATGAACTTTGTTTATTTTCCACACAACCTCAACTTTGTAACCTCCCGCTGACGGGCCGGGTTTTTTTTTTTGTTTTTTCTGGGAAAGATGGCAGCCCTAGTCGGACATGAGTTACATAACTCCTTGTATGCGCGCAAGTAGTGCGGCCTTCGAACTCCATTTGTAGGCGTTCTTCGGTCCTTGAATAACATTGTCACGAGCGACTTTGCACGCGGTGTCTCAGCTGTCACATAGCGCAGCAGAAAGGCGTGGTCCCGCTCACGCACATTGAAATATGGCTCATTAGGAATAAATTTTTAAATTCTTGTGGTCTAGTTGCGACGCACTTTGCCTGAAATGCGAGACTTCTTCCTTAAAAAAACCCTGGAACACTTTTTCAAGAAACCATGGAATGAATTGACTGGAAAAGCTTAATGCCTCACGAATTCAATGCCACAAAAATTTTCAGAATCCGTGTAATGCGAGTGGAGTTACAAAGATTTGTCGCATGCTGCAATTGCATTCTCTCGTCCCGGCGAAAGTGCTGGAAGGTAAGCAGGGAGGGATGGCAGGGGCGAAGAAAAACGTCAGGCGCGCATAGTGACGTTGGGCATCTTTTTTTTTCTTTTCTTCGAATGTGTGGCTTTTGCAGTGTGATCGCGCACGCACGCGTAGACAAGTCAAGGCCTCCCGCGGCAATCTCTGTAACGACCGAGCGCGCCATGTTCAAATCAGCCAATAGCTGATAGATGGGCTTTTTTACGAGTGATTTTTGAACGTCTCTGTGATTTGTCGAGACAAGAGAAAGCAATTTTTAGCTGACTGATAATTTATTGTGAATTCCAGGCCGCGTACTGCGCTATAATATTTGGCTCGCGTGCTGTCGGGAGTCTCTATACCAATCGGCAGCGTTTTCTGACCATGCCCAAAAAGGGTTGCAAGGACCCTTTGATGTTGCTGTTTACGAACTGTATTACTGCGGAAAAACAGCAGCAGCGTACGAGGGGGAATGGATATAAATCTGTTGATTGTCTTCCACTAACGAATTATGGACAGCGAACTTGAGATCATTTTCCCGGCTGCCCTTCGGATCCTTCTGCACGGTAAAAAAAAAAAAACTTGCGTGGGGAGTAAGCTCACAGCGAACTATAGCTACAGCATGCACACAATGGCAGATCCAGAGGAAATCCCCCCCCCCATCTGGGTCAGCACCTCCTCACTTCAGTGCTTGTAGTCCGCCTCCTATCACCAATTAGTAGAACCACCATGAGCACACGTGTTAACACTATTTATGCTATCTTCGGGGTTTTTTAACTAGAAAAACAAAAGGTCATGACCACGCCGTCATGACCAACGTCGTTGATGTGGGTGAGCTTTGAAGACGCGTACAGGGAAGAAGCAGGACACACACGTGTCCGCCTCCTCAAAGTCCACCCAGATCATCGACATGCAGAACTAACTAGCCCATATAAGGGTGTTGACAATAATCGATCGTGTCCGCGGGATCACTTGTTTCATAAGGCATACACTAATCAAGTGTTCTCGCCGCTTTCTGAATTAAGCATAGTACGGCGGAGAACTGAAAGGCCTTGTTCCATGCACGTAGTTTTTAAAGTTATTAGCACAGTTTACGACATGGCAATTTATATCAGACATTTCGAAGCACGTAGTGCTAACAACCTGACACGACTGACATTCCCGCACGTATATATAGACGTGACACAACCTGACACTCCCGCACATAGACGTGCGTATACAGGGTTGCTTCCCTTTCATGAAGGGCGGGGGGGGGGGGGCAAAGGTTTGTCGCAGTATACCTCCCTCCCATTATGTCAATCTATGAGGATGACTTAATTTGCGCCCCCCCCCCGCGTCGCAGCACCCCCCTCCTTTGGTTCGTACGCCTATGCTCCCTCACCTAGGGTAACCAGCTGTTCAATGAAAAAGAAATCAGGATTGGGGGGGGGGGGGTTTACACAAACATATAGATCGAGAGCCAGTGACACCATGTTTCTTTATGGCGACATTTCCACAAGTGCAATGCTTCTTTGTTGTTGCCACCTTAATTTTGAAGTGGTTCTCCCAGTGGCTACGTGCTGCTTTACCTGCCGCTCTGCCTGGACAAGTCCCATGCGCAAGCTATTTCTTTCCTCTCTTCACAAACTCGTCGTAAGCGAAGAGATCTTTTCCGCAGGGGCGTTTTTCCGCACCACTGAAAATAGGCTCCGAACAAACGCAAGGACCCTGATAGGCAAAATAGGCTTTAAGCGGGTAGACTTAACTGGAAGGAGGTTATCTGATTGGTGGCTAAAGTCAAGGCACGAGTGAAAATTAAACCCTTCACTGCAAAGTACGAATCTCAAACTCACTTTTTAAAGAAAAAAAAATAAATCTAGTTTATGGTTCATTAAGTATTACGGCTTGGTGGCGCTAGCCACCGCCCGATCTACAGGGTATAGTCATTTCCATTCATCCACCCATCCAACCGTCAGCGTTTCCTTACCTTTTTTCTTGATTGAGATTTTTTTTTGTCGCTAAAAAGGAAATTACAGATGGTGACAAGCAAATGCAGTTAGGTCCCTTATTTTGAGGATTTTTTGACGCATTATCAACACCCCTCCTAAGCGCTTTCGATGGAGGCGATAATGCCCGAGACCCGTGCGCTTGAATTTAAGTGCACGTCAAAGAACCCCAGGTGGTAGAAATTTCCGAAGCTCATCACTAGGGCGCCTCTCATAATCATATGGTGGTTTTGTGGCGTTAAACTCCAACAACTATTATTACTTTACTCCGCCTAAAGTAAACGCAAAGCTCACGAAATTGCAAGGAGGTTATACTAAAGCTTCTGGAGTGGCGGTCTCGCATACCCGCCCATGTTACAGTGTACTAGAACACTTCTAGTACACTCTATCCATGTATCAAAGAGAAACCGCGGCGGCCATATTGCTAAGGGCAGAAAAAGGCGGCACCAGTTTTATAGTGCCGTAATGCTCTGTGCGCTTGCGGCCGTGCGTTTCGTTTTGTCTACTAATGCACCTGTTTATTATTCTAAGAAGATAAGGGAACATGATGGGGACGTTCATGCAGGTCTGCTTTAATTTTTCTGTGACACTGAGCGTGTTAACGAAACGCCAGGCCAGCGCGGAACGTGCAGCACGGTCACGGCGAAAGCTAAAAGAGCGGCCTTTCAGAGCTTTTTCTAAACATTCTTTGGTATGCAACAAGCAGACTGCTTGATATCCACATCGCCATATATAATCATGAATTTTGTGTAATAGGCTTCACTGTGCTATCCTTCGTCATTCTTTGGAGAAGCGTACGCGGTATTCGGTACACACCTGTTGAAAATATCAGTCAGTCAAGAACTTTAATATATGGTCCTGAGGAGTTTAAGCCACCAGGGTGCCCACGTGGGACATCCTAGCAGCCGCTACCGTAGGCGACGCCCAAGTCGGGGCGGGAACGTGGTGGCGTTCCGCCAGTTCTTGGGCCCTCTGGACTGCCTTAAGTTGGTTTCGGAGATTGGGGCTCCTGAGTGCCTCCTCCCAGTCGGACTCACTGGTGAGAGGTCCCTGAGGTAACGCGGGACATTGCCAGAGCATGTGCGCGAGTGAACAGTACACTTCTGTGCAATCTGGGCACTGTGAATTTATGTCTGAGTTGTAATGGCTGAGTCGGCCCCGTGATGGGTACGATCTCGTTTGTAACATTCTAAAGGCTACTTCTTGCGCGCGTTCGAGTTTTGAATGGGGTAAAGGGTAACGGCTTCTGTTGTGTCGGTAGTGGGAGGTAATTTCATGGAAGGTGAGTAGTGGGTCATTAAACTGCACGTCTGGGCCCAGCTCTTCGGTGGCTGATTGATCGTCACGGCGGGTCAGTTCTCGTGCTCGATCATGAGCCATTTCGTTGAGGTTGGGTTGTTGTGGGTGAACGTCTTTGCCCATGTGGGCAGGGAACCAAGAGAGGTAGTGCGAGCCCGTATATTTCCGTGTTTGTAAAATGCGGGCTGCTTCTGGAGCGATGTTGCCGGTTTCGTAAGCCCGAATGGCGGCGCGAGAGTCTGTGAAGACATTAGTGAGTGAGGGGTCGGTCATCGCTAAAGCTACAGCAACTTGTTCGGCTATGGCGCTTGTTGATAGCCTAACCGAGGCGGCTGAGCGTAGGGCTCCGTCTCCATCTACTACCGCGAGTGCGAAAGAGGAGGAGTTACCGTATTGCGCCGCGTCGACGAATGCGGTAGAGTTGCGATTCGCGGCGGTACGGTTGAGGATCGCGCGAGCGCGGGCCAGCCGTCTGCCTTCGTTGTGTTGTGGGTGGACATTTCGTGGAAATGGGGTTACCATGTAAGTAGCGCGGACAACTCTGGGGAGGGTTACTGCGCGTTCAAGGCAGGGGTGTGGGGACATGCCGGCCTCGCTTAGAAGTCGGCGGCCTGCCTTGGAGGAGGAGAGGCGGATCACTTGGGCCGTGGTCTGGGCCTCGATCACTTCATCGATGCCGTTGTGCATGCCTAGTTGGTCGAGACGGGAAGTGCTCGTGTTTTGTGGCAAACCAAGGACTTGTTTAATGCTTTTGCGCATGAGTGTGTTTAGTTTCGTCTTTTCTACCTTCGTCCAGTTGTGGGCAGAGGCGACGTAATTGATGTGACTCATTAGGAACGCGTGGTATATGCGCAGAAGGTTGGCCTCTCCAAGGCCTCGTCTACGACCCGAGACTCGCTGAATGAGTCGGAGCATGTTCTCGGTTTTAGCTGTGATATGTTTAATTGTTCTTGCATGACAGCCAGTGGCCTCGACGAGGAGGCCGAGAATGCGTATGGAGTCCACGCGGGGTATTCGCTGCTCATCTTTGGCGTGTAGCGCTATGGGTAGATCACATAAGGGTGTTAAGTTACGAACGCCTTGGCGAGATTGCCGGTACAGTAGCAACTCTGATTTTGTTGGCGACAAACGAAGTCCAGTGTTTTTTAAGTAGGCCTCTGTGGTATCGAGAGCAGTTTGAAGGGCTTGCTCCAACTCCGCCAATGAGCCTCCCGGGCACCAGATGGTGATGTCATCTGCGTATATAGCATGGTTTATGTTTGGGATGTCGCGGAGTTTGTCAGATAGTCCCTTCATTACTATGTTAAAAAGGAGTGGAGAAATGACTGCCCCTTGTGGTGTCCCGTTGGAACCTAATGTGTAAGTATCGGATGTAAGTTGCGATAAATGCAGCTGAGCTTTTCGATTTTGCAGAAAAGAACGAATGTACGCCTGGAATCTTTTACCGAGACCAAGGCTGGCAATGGATTCCAGTATAAAGTGGTGTGAGACGCTGTCGAATGCTTTAGTGAGGTCTAGGGCGAGAATGCCACGAACATCTCTCGTTTTTGAGTCGAAGATCTGTTTCTTTAGTAATAGCATGACGTCTTGTGTTGAAAGGTGCGGACGGAACCCGACTATGTTGAACGGAAAGAGTTCGTGATCCTCTATGTAGCGCGATACACGATTTAGGATGACATGTTCAGCTGCTTTTCCTATGCATGAGGTTAGGGAAATCGGGCGTAGATTGTCGAAGTTGAGTGGTTTACCTGGCTTTGAGAGAAGGATTACCGTGGCCGTGCGCCATTGTTCAGGTACCTGGCCAGTTTCCCACATGTAATTAATGTCTTTTGTGAGTAGTGTGATGGCTTGGTCGTCTAAATTTCGCAACAGGCGGTTGGTTACCTTGTCAGGACCGGGGGCTGATCTGCTGTTGAGGTTGTGTAATGCCTCCCGAATTTCTGACTCCGTGAAGGGTTCGTCGAGTTCGGGTATCGTTTCGCATTCTATTTCTGGGTAGTCGGTGGGTTGTGCTGTGTTTAAGGGGAGGTGACGTTTGGAGATTTCTTCAAGAAAGGATGAGTTTGTTCCTCCCATCTTTTTGTGCGAGTGTAGGAGCCGGTCTATGGCATGGCTCTGGTTGTTTTTTGTTTCGCAGTCGTCCAGCATGTATTTTAGGAGGTTCCATTTACCCCCAGTTCGCATGCGGCCGTCGACCGCCGAGCAGAGTTCATGCCATTGGAGTCGTGTGAGCTCCGTGCAATATTTGGCGATGTCTTGGTTCAGTATTGATAGACGTTTTCGTAAGCGTCTGTTTAGTCGTTGTGTTTTCCAGCGCGCGAGTATTGACGCTTTTGCCTCGAGCAAATGTGCGAGGTGTGGGTCCATTCTCGGGACCTCGAGTTCTGTTTGTATTGTTTTCGTTGTTTTGGCTATGTCTTCCTGAAGTGAGGTGAGTAGTTCGGTGAATGTGTTGTATTCCTTTGTGTTGTTTTTTGCGGAGGGTGCGGAAGGCATCCCAGTCCGTTAGCGTGAATGTACGGGGGGGGGGCTGATGCGTTGGGTAGTTCGGTTCGTATGATGAAGTGATCGCTGCCCAGGTTTTCCTGCGTATTGGTCCAGGTGTGGCCTGTGACGTTACGGGTAAATACCAAGTCCGGCGTAGTGTCGCGTTGTACCGATGTTCCAAGTCTCGTAGGGAATCGGTGATCTGTGATGAGTGTGAGGGACAAGTCGTCAATTGCTCGCGTGAGGTTAGTGCCTTTAGCCGTTGCCTGGGGGTAACCCCATGACGGGTGGGGGGCATTGAAATCGCCTGCTATAACAAGCGGAGAGTTTCGCGCGAGCGTTGTGGCTTTAGTTAAGAGCGCATGGAAGGACTGTCTGTAGTCTGTCGGGGAGCTGTAAACGTTAAGGATAAAAACGCTTTGTTTTAAAAAACGGTTTGGTACGAGTTCGACGAGTATCGCTTCCAGGCGGCTGCGGGTGGGTAATACCTCATGTACTATGTGAGCAAATTTCTTGCTAATCAGCGTGGCTATACCTCTCTTGGTATCCCCTCGTTGTGAGATGGGGTGGTAACCCGATAATGTGAGAGTATCACAAAGGGTCTCCTGCAGTAATATTACGTGAGGCTTCTTGGGTTGCGCTTTAATGTACTGCAGCAGTGGGGTTTTACGGTTCGCGAAGCTAGCGCAATTCCACTGCCAAATTTCTAACGTGTTTTGGGTTGTGGAAGCCATGATGATTACATTGAATTTGGTGGCCCAGGCAGGTTTGCCGTAGGATCCACAGAAACTACTGTTCTGGCTTTGGTTTTAGCTTTTATGGTGGCTTTTTGCTCTAGTGCTTCCACCCGGCGTGACAGCGTGTCGATGTTATCGTGGTTTTCTCGCGTGAGACGTAAGATTTCGTTTAGAGTGTCTTCTGGTGAGTCGCTGTCATTCGTGTCCGCTTCGCTGAGTGGTGGGGCTCTGCGTTTAGGTTTGCTAACATCTACAGTGGATGAGGGGGGATCTTTAGGAGCTGTGAGATTTTGTATTTGTTGCCTCGCCTCATTTAGTTGTGTGGTGAGCTGTTGTATGGTTGCCCGAAGACCTGCTAGTTCTGCTCGTAGAGTTGTAACTACCTCGCTTTCATGCTCTGGCAATGAGGGCCCGCGTTACCTTTGTGACTGGCGGCGTGCTCCGTAGCGGTGGTTTCTTCCCTTGGAGTCGGTCCGCCCATGTCAGCTCAGCCTGGCGAGATGGGGAGTGTCTCCTGGAGCGGGAGTGGCTGCGCTGGGCACTGCGACGTCTCGCTGTCGGTGTGAGGGAGCGGCTTCGCCTGGATGTCGCATAGGTGCTCGAGGTGGCGCTGGAATCGCGGGAGCTGGCTCCACTCGATCCTCGGGAGCGGCTACGACCGCGTCGACGGCGTCGGCGTCGTCGTTGGCGTACGATGTACGGAACTTGAAATTTACGTTTGCAGTCCTTATCGGCAGTGGGGTGTGGTCCACCGCAGAGGGTGCAGTGGGGCTTACATTGGTGGTTCTCGGGTGGGGTTTTGAGTCCGCACTTTCGGCACCACGTTGTGTTAGGATTAGGGCAAACGTCTGCACGGTGGCCGAGGCTGCCGCAGCTGTAACAAACTTCCGTGTGTCTGCGGAAAAGCGTGCATCGAACTATGCTCGCCCCGCAGTATACATAATTGGGAACTTGCATTCCTTGGAACAGGATGGTGACGGCTGTGGTGTTCTTGATGCGTTTCACCTCCAGGGCACTCGGGTTGCGCTTTGTGACGATCAGTTCTCGGATCTGGGTATCGGTGAGGTCAATGTCAATGCCTCGGATGACGCCTTTGCACGTGTTATCGGGTGGAGCCGGATATACAGCAACTCGGTACAGAGTGTCTCGCAGCCGTAGTTGCTGTACCATGGTATAAGCTCGTGCGTTTCGTTCGATAGGGGTACACACTACAAAAATGTTCTGGGTGACATTTGGGCATATAGAGTCTTCCATGAGATCTTGAGGAGCCAGGGCGGCGGCCATCGCCAGGGCTTGCTCAAACTGCACCGGCGTGATTTTAGCCACGTTGAGGCCATCTCGGGGCCTTACGATTATGCGATATGTGTCCCTCGGTAGTTGAGGGAGTCTTGAGGTAGCGACGAGGCGTTGGTACGCGCTTCTCGGTCCGGCGGTGCGGCCGCCGTCCCTACGTCTCCCTCGCGTAATTGTTGGTCTTGCGTCTTGGGATTGGTTAGCTTTGCTCTTGCTTGGCTTACGGTTGTACGCCGTAATCCAGCCTGGGCCATTCGCTTCTTCAGGCGATATTGCTTCGCCTTCGACGATTTCCATGATGAACGGGGTAAACTTGCGGGATAGGCCCAAGCCTACCCACCTTGGCTCACCGGAGCAAGGCTTAGCCCGTTAGGGGTAGCGAGGCAGCGGCGGCGTAAGCACTTCAGAAGGCCAAATGTAGAGAAAGAGTCCACCCACCGAAATAAATACGATGTCCACGGAATTCTCGTAACTTGGTGCGTACGTTGGTGTGTAAATCACGGTGATTGTAGGCGGCAAACCGCACACAATCATTGAAGATAGCGGAAGCCGATGTTCTAACGCCCGCACTGGTCGGCTTCTTCTTCTTCCTCCCCTGTTGAAAATATTGTGCAAGTTTTTTATCTAATGGCTGACGACGATGAAAAAATATGCATCACTTGGGTATGCGCTACAGTTAATAGGTGATCAAAAACAAGTTTTCTAATGGGTTGGATCATTACACAACTCAATCGTTACGCAATTCGCATTGTGTGACGCCTGGCTGTTCCTCTGATGTTCTAAAGCACTTTATCACTCATATTAACGTCACTTCTTTCCCGACGTGAAGCCTGCCTAAGGCCAGTATAGAAAAGAGTTCCAAGCATTGGCGAGGCTCAATGGTAAAATAGTGGGCTCGCACGCCGCGCACCCGGGTTCGAATATTATTGTGCCATTGGCGTGTTTGAGTTCATAACACTAGCGTGGATCAGTGGTTCAATACTGGGAAGGCACGTAGCAGACCCGGGTTGGAATCCCATTGTGTCACTGCTGTTTTTTATTTAACCAGGTTTTTTTATTTTTTTCGTTTGATACTCGTTACGGGCGGCAGCGGCGGACAACTACGGTGCCGCGCGTGACCCGTGTTTTGATGTCATAACAGCTTTCGCTGTGAAAAAAAAAAAAAGCGTACTCAGGGATATCAATTCGCATTATATGTTTACACAGTTGCTTCACAGCAGTATTGCCCCGCCGCGGTGGTCTAGTGAATAAGGTACTCGGCTTCTGACCCGCAGGTCGCTGGATCGAATCCCCGCTGCGGCGGCTGCATTTCTGATGGAGGCGGAAATGTTGTAGGCCCGTGTGCTCAGATTTGGGTGCACTTTAAAGAATCGCAGGTGATCGAAATTGCCGGAGCCCTCCACTACGGCGTCTCTCATAATCATATGGTGGTTTTGGGACGTTAAACCCCACATATCAATCAATCAATCACAAGAGAATTATTTGCAGCGGAAAAATGCAGCGAAAATAAACGTTTTACTCGCGCATAAACATATGCCCTTGGCGAATAACAGTGCAGCGTGTGTGCAAACTATTTTTATTATGGGGGGGGGGGTAGTATTCGCTTTGTCACGTACTCGTTTGGGGAGCTCCTGGATATCCGAAGAAAACGATGCTTACGAAACTTTCAATTCTTCAGCTGATAATATCTTCTGCTCCATCACCTGGCCAACAAAATTCCGAGAAGCCTTAATATATTTTAAAAGGCCTCATCAATTGGTACTGCTACGACGCTTCACCCGTCCTTTTCAGTTGTTAATTTACGTCGTTCACGACTATTTCAGTTTTCGTTTAGTTTTTTCGCCTGTACCACTCCTTTGTTGGTGAACTTTAGGAGTGGCGAGATTTTGACAGCTCCATCAATGACAGACCATTTAGGCGAAAGTGTATTTCCCTGACTTTTCAGGGGAGCGCATCTCCTTTTTGCCCTACATAAAGAGAGGCATATCGCAACATCAGAAGTTTTGGCATTGGGAGCGTAGTGCTCATGCAAATACAAGAAACTCAAAATCCCAGAAACGCAGCAAGAGCCGGTGTTACATTAACTACCTTTCAAAAACGAAGCGCTCACTTGTATTAGGCATACTCATGTGTACTGACTTTTGTAAGTTCCATTGGAACGATGCAAACATGGTAGTAATGTTACAAGCCCGTCGTATCGTTATGTACCCTGTCTCATCGAAGCTCCCTGCTTCAACATGTGCACTGAATATAATACCCGTGCCACACGGGCATAGAAAATGACATTTGGTGGCGAATGCCTTCAGTTCCCGAATGACATTTGTTTCGCAGGCGCTGCTACACGTCCAAAGCGAATGACATTTGACTTGATGATGTCGATCACAGCACCTTCCAAGTGAGCATTGAGAGAATAGCAATAAAAAAATTAAGAAGCATTTACAAGCTTCATACACATCAGATAATCATCAAGTGTAGAAATAAGCGTATTACGCTGTCCTAAGTTTTAGTTTCTTGCTTTGTTTTACAACGTTGCAGCCGACCGTAGCAACCCAAGTCAACACTAGTCAGATCCACAGCGTAAATAGAAAATGGCGCCTGTCGCATCGTACCTGTCGCATCTCTCAGAAGAAGATGTTCGCAGAGTTCGTTTTTTCACGGCAGCACTTGTGTGTGGGAAAACGTTAAATTGTCAAAGTGGGAACTGATGAAAAAAGCAGAGAAAGTCACGGAGAAAGTCACGGAGGAAGTTCCTCCGTGGAGAAAGTGAACTCGATGGCAATGGCGATGAAAATACCAGTGTTGCACGCTTGTTTGCCAAAGTTTCGCTAAAATTGACAAGCGTTTCATTATCAATACCGCGCAATATGACGTCTTATCAGTCCAGAAACGTACAAAAAATTATTCAAAGTGTTTCTGTGCATCCGAACGCAAGAAATGAAATCTATGTACTCGCGAATGCAGTCGTAGTCGCGAAAATATCTGAGGAAAAGCGAGCGAGCGAATACACACCGAAAGTTGGGCCCGGTGAACGCTTCACAAGATTCGCGCAGCGAAATGCTACCCAAAAGCCCACCATCGTCGTCTCTAAAAGTGATCACAGACGTGTTTAGAACCGCCTTGTTCAATTAGAGGCACCACACGCAACATAACTAGCACGAAAACGCGAAAGCCACGTAAGCTACAATGCGCCTATTCGCTTTCTGCCCTGAGCAATATGGCACGCGCCGGCGTTAGCTACAGAGCCCCTCCGCCACTTGAAAAGATTTAGTATAACCTCCTTGCGCAATTGGTATGACAGAGTTAATACGGTTGTACTCTTTAGATCGAGTGGTGGCTACCGCCACCTAGCCGTAATAGTTAGTGCACTAAACTGGATTTATTTTTTTTATTTTAAATAGTGAATTTAAAGACTGGCATTTGCCGTGAAGGATTCAATTTCCACTCTTGCTTTGATTGTAGCCACAAATCAGATAACCTCCTTCTAGTTATTTCTACCCGCTTAAAGCCTATTTTGCCCTCCCTGTCCCCAAACCACGCCTAAACCCCTGTGCTTTGAAAAACTCTGTGCATTCCTCCTTTACAGCCCTTTACAGAGGCAGTTTTCTCCTCCTCTCCACACGCACTGCATACTGTGTCTACCCCTTCGTATCACTGCAGACTCCAGCGTTCTGTTCAGTTTTTTTTTTTTTCAATGAGGATGGTGGTGGTGCCTGCATGTGGCCAACGTCATGTTCTGCATGTTTACATATATCATATTGTAGCACGATATGTGATGGATGTAGTGCAACACAAACTAAGTGGTGTAAAGGACAGGACACGCGTCTATGTAATACACTAACGAAACTGAAAAACCTCTAGGATCCTGGAAGTTTTTCAGTTTCGTTAGTGTACTCCATAGAGTTCATATACAGACAGGGTATAATACTAGTCAGTATATACAGCGCCGTATATTAACTGTATGAGATAAAGGATGGTTTACTACTCTAATCACGTCATGGAGTCATACCAATTAACTCGCCGTGATGTCTCGGTCACTAGTGAACAAGCTAGCAAGCACAAATTGATGATTCTGATACAGTTTCGTCTTCTATTTCTATTTGGCCCTTGATTGTGTCAAAATCTAGCAGATAGAATAATAGCATTATTGGATCGTTGGTGACATCACTACCGCTCTCTAACGAAGGGGATTATTTTTTTCTCCTAGGCTTTCTGACAGAATAAAACTCACCATTTACCTATACATCTAACACTTTTTTTTTTACTGTGATTAGTGCTACGTTACGAAGCAATAGTTTCCCGATAGCGTATGCTGTAACGCTAGCAAGAAGTGCGCCGTGAGAAAGTAGGCACATGAAACCCAACTTGCAGACGACGTGCAGCAGACGTCGTGCGTTTGTTGCGCCGCGCATGCGCGGAATTTATCCACAGCGGTCGTGTTTAGCAGCACGGTGCGCGTTGTGCGAAGCTGTGCCGTGGAGTTTGTATTGTCGATATTGTAGCATTTCTTGTTTATTATTTGCAATAGTTTCGTTACCATAATCGACGGTTAGTTAAGCTTAGCGTCGTGACCTTGTCACATGGGCCAAATTTGCCAAAGTACGCGGGCACGTTTTGAGCCGAAGCCGTCTTATGACTAGCATCGATCAGGAGAACATTTCAGTTTGTAATTTTGCCGACGCTTAATCTTATGGTTTGATCAAGCGTGCCGAAATGGCATCGGGCCAGGTAAGTGTTCCATTGGATATTGCTTATTCGTGCTGTAACATTAGTTGTATGTTTAAATGCGAATGTTAGGCTTACGACTTGGTCTGGCCGTCACTTATCTTGTGGTTCAGCTGTTCAGATTCAGCATCAGAGACGCCCATTCATTATTTACATGGTAAAATTGAACCTAAAAACCAGTTTTCATGGCGTGGCTTTGCGCGCCTTAAGAATGGCTTGTGAACCTATAATTTGTGAAGACTTCTTGCTTAGGTACGTTGCATACGGCTTTTGCCAAAGTCGTGTTTTTCAGAGCTTTCCAGCTATGAAGATTAGTGGGAGATCTAACATCAGAAGCATATATTTGGCCTGCCACTTTCAAGAGAGTGGATAAACTGGACTTCTCTCGGAGCGACACTTAAGGAAATTCTTGCCAGGGAAACTTAAGCACCGAATTTCGATGAACTTAGATATTTTGGCACTGTAGACGGTGTAATTGCCAGAACATTGAGGGCAGTGTTTGAGCTTTCTTGGGAGCGATGCGCAACAGTAACAGTAGTTGCCATTTAGATGGTATAAAACGAGAGCAAAGGTATTGTACCATGGGTGTGATGTATTCTGCCTACGAGAGCGTGATACTATGCGGCTTACCTATATACCAAGTAGTTTGTATTAGGTATCAAAAAAAAAAAGTATGGGACTTGTGACACACGGTGAAACAACAATCTCCCGTTAGGAGAAAAAGGCAGAAGACAATCGTTTGCTGAGAATGAACACTACACAATCAGACCCAATCATGGGGAAGGTATTGATGGTATGCTTTTTTTTTTTTAATTGTGCACTAGCTGTAGCTTTCTTTCACTTCACTAGTGGGCAGTGCCTCGCATCGCATTACTGTGGGGCGAAAGGAGAGGCACATACTTTGTCCTAAAAATTGTAAACTACAAAGGAGCTAGCTAGATGATCTATCCTGTACATATAGCTACTTTGCTACGACTTTGTTTTAATTTTTGAATCTCTCTCGCAACAGCAGGTGTCTTCACTTTTGCAAAACCAAGCAGGCCATGAGGGAAGCCGCATTCCAAACAAGGTGTTCATTCAGAGGGACTACTCTGAGGGAACATCGGTCAAGTTCCAGACCAAGTTTCCACAAGAGCTGGAAGGCCTGGTACCTGTCCAGTAGTTATTGCATTTGTATTAAATTTATTTGTGTCTCATCGGGGCATTTGTGCAATGTTTGGTCCCCTGTTCTTTTCTTTTCCAGATAGAAAGGCACATGTTCGATCAGATGGTCACCACAATCAACTCTATATACTCTGAAGCTGAAAGAATGAGTAGCAAGACATTTTGTGAAGGCTTCATGGCATGCCTCACTGCATACTTATTATACATGTGTACTGAAACCCATTACGAGAAGGTATGACAGTTCAAATCTGCACTTTTCACTTCATACTGAATTTTATTTTGTGCCGTTTTGTTGCAGTTTTTGAAGCAAGCTACTGCTTACATTCACGAACAGAATGAGACTGTTTATGGCCCACGTGGCCTCCACATCACAGATCCCATTGAAAGGGGCCTGCGAGTTGTATCCTTTTTGTCGCATTACTCTGCATTGATTGCTATGCTGTTGTGAGCAGTGATTTCTGTAGATAAGTTCAATATGAGCAACAGTAGGCACAAGTGGGAACTTGAAGCTACTTTTATAGGAGATATACATTGAGTATCCTCCCTTTTTATGCAAAGTAGGGATGTGCTATTGTCAAATTTTTTACTTCAAAGCAAATTCAAATAATGAAAACCAAGTGCAAGCCAAATAAAATATTTTTATTGTATATTCAACTACAAATAAAACTACTGAATATTGTTAAATTTTTTTTCACCAACCAGATATGAAAAAGTAAGTTTGTTGTACAGAAAATAGCATGCAGAAAATGTATGCATTTGTACAACACTATTGCATGACAATACCACGTACACTGTTATTTAATATTTTCACAAAGGATAGATAGCTTATGTTTGGGAATCTGTAATACCATTGGGCATGTCACCATTTCTCAAATGAAAACAGCTGGTTACTAAACACACTTGTGCTGATGCATCAATCTTGTCATCATGGTTTAATCTCAACATGCTTTTTTTAGGAGGAGAAATGGCAGCTTATCAGCATAATGTTCATTGCAGGTGCCTCTTCTCACAATAACTCAGAATAATTCTCGGTTTTCCCATTTTCAGGCATGTCTTAATTTTGCAATAGCTCCCCACTTGTTTTGGAGGGTTTGTTCAGTTTAATTTCAGTACCCTATAGCAACAGCTTGCTCAACTGCATACACAATGTCATGCTCTGGCCACTCCACTTGAATACTAGCACATTGTTTGCAAAAGTGCAGTAGGTAGGTGATGGGGGAATCAGGCTACTGAAACAAATTTGGCTATTTGCACATCCGATTTGCTGAAATTTAGTACAGGTATCCAATTCCTTGTAGTGATTTCACTACTAGTTACGGAGTTAAGCGGTGTTCGAATGATAATAGTGCTTTTCAGATCGAATCAAACATTAAGCCAGTTGAAGTTTTGAATATTTATAAATTTCAACGCTAACATTTTGAGAACTTAATGTATCTCATACTTAGTGAACACACTAATTGTTTACCTGTAAATTTCTGGCTGAGGTGTGCGATTGTTTGAAGTGGCTACTCACTGCCAGGATAAAAAGTGCACTTCTCTCTGTCCGGCTGAATCCAGGTGATATTTCTTGCCTCTTGCTTTTCCTATATGAATCTGGGCATATATACATTCTTTTCACCTCCAAACAAAATATTTTAATTGTTCCATTTGACTATTTTCATTTTCAGTGGTTTTGATACTTAAGCTGCAACTTTCTTTGCTACACAATATTGTTTATCATCACCAGATTGGAGCGTATTTGAAGCATAAAGGCCAAACCTCATATGCACGAAAATGTACGCAACAGCGACGAGACGTAGATCGCCTTTGTGTAAGTTGTCGCTTGCATGGTCAAACCCCATTCATGTGACTGCTCAGGCGAGTGATCTACAATGAGGGCAATTACTCATACCAAAAGTGGCATGTCGTCAGCAGAATACAATTCAAAATAGTGTTTTGTTTCATAATGATAGATCCAATGTTTATCGTGGTCTTGCAGTATTTGTTTCGATCCCATCACTGCTTCTACATGATGCCGAGCTGCGTCACAGACAGCCCAGGATTTGTAGGTACCGTCCCTGAGATCCCAAACGTTGGCGCTCAACGACGTCAGCATTGCGTTCATCGCCATTGGCCATGTTAGTGAAGGTTATTGCTGGTGCGCGTCAATAAGGAAATGGCAACAACAAGTAGTACATCTTATTTCAGTGTTTTGTATTGGCTGCTTTAGCGCAGCATTCCCGGACGACTCGTGAGAATTTCCAAATCTGATAAAGTGAGCTATCGCCCAATATCGACCACGCAAGGTGTCGTGCTAATGCTTGTCACTGTCGCGTGCATTATCGCACATATGGGGTTTGGCCTTAACACTTGCATGTGCGAAAACACTTACCCAACTTGTGACGTTTAATGTGACCACTAATAGCCCTGTTGTAATCTTTTTTTTTTCTGGTAGCAAGGGTGTATTGGCGTTTGACATTTCTTCAAGTGTGACTTAATTGGTTTTTGTTATTTTTTATTCAGTGTAAGAAATAGATATTCAAAATGGTGTAAAAAGTGGGGGACCCTTAAGCTTCGCTTTTAAGAGTTGAATGCGATAGCTAAATCCGGCCCCTAGTCCGCCCTTCAACCACTAAGTGCATACTTATTAATATGTTTTGTTAAATACACACACACAGTAGATTGTACCAGTGTGCCTGTGCGAACGTTACATACAGGTTTTTCATCTAAAGCAATAGTCGCATGGCCTCCAAGACACACGCCACGCGCTCACCATCTTGGAGGTCATAGTCTCACAATGCCTCACAGATAGCAGAACATTATCTCGCGTTTGCTGTTCGCTTGATCAACACCTCTAGAAAGGCATGATATGTTTTCTGCTAGATGGACATAGTTGTTCATTTTTAGAGCTGTTTGAAAGTTCCTGTGTGTTTTGAGCGGTGATGGTTGCACTATCTCGGCCTTTTTCTACGTAGTGTGAGGCCTCCCAAGTGCGCCTGCAAAATTGCCGAATGGGCTCGTTTTCGTCGTGACACCTCTCGAACAAAATGCGTTGAAGGGGCCCTGAAACATTTTTTTTCAAAAAACCATGGACTAAATTCATTAGAATAGTTTATTGCGTCCTTATTGCCTCACGAATTCAACACTGCAAAAATTTTAGGAATCTGTCCGATGGTTCAAAGGTTTACAGTATTGTCTTTTCTCTTGTCCCAACGAAAGCGCTGAAAGCTAAGGAGGGAGGGGTGGCAGGGGCAAGGAAACTCATTACCTGCGCCTCGTGACCTTGAGAACTTTTTTTTTTCGAATTGGCATTTTTTTTTCAGTGTGATAATGTGTGCACACGTAGACAAGTAGCGGCCTCCTGCGGCGATCTCTGTAACTTGCTTTTTCGCTCACGGACGATTTTTCGCGCACAACCAATAGAGAGAGAGAATAAACATTTATTAATAACAAATGGAAACTGAGCCTTCTTTGGGTGGGGCCCTCAGTCCAGGGCTCCATTGCCTTGCGCGACCCTGCGAGCCCGCTGGACCAGCTGCTGCTGTTCCTGCCGGCGTAAGCTGAGCAGTGCAGACTCCCAAGAGGAAGGGGTGGGATTGGGAATGGGAGGCACGCCCTGTGGGGCAGAGCATTCCCACGTGGAGTGGTACACCGTCGGTACGGATCCACAGAAGGGGCAGTAGGAGGGGTAGAGAGTCGGATGAAAGCGATTTAGCATATAAAGGCAAGGAAATGAATTGGTCTGTAGTTGCCGCCAAGCGACAGCATCTGCTCTGTTAAGTGAAGGATGAGGGGGAGGATACGTATAACGGCTCTGTCGATAGTACTGCAGCGTAGCGTTGTAGTTTAGTGGTTCTGTCGATGCGTCGTCTGGATTGGACAGCTCTTCCAATGGAGCCCGGCCGGTCAGCTCTCGGGCAACCGCATGAACGCGTTCATTACCATGGAGAGAGGCGTGTCCAGGAGTCCAGACGATACGCACAGGACGTAATGCGGACGGTGAGACAGAAGAGAGGATATTGTGTGTATGTGCAGCCACAAGTCCTTGAGCGAAAGCACGGCAAGCAGCTTGTGAATCTGTTACAATAGTGACAGGGGAGTCATGTGACAGTGTCGTAGCGTAAACAATTGCCAGAGCGAGAGCTCCCTCCTCTGCCAGACCACTGTCTGTAGTGCGAAGTGTGGCAGACGCCACAAGGGCGTCTGTGTCATCTGTCACGGCTAAACACATGGCTGACTTCTCTGGGTAGCGTGCTGCATCAGTGTAAAGTACTTGTAAATCTGATGTACCATCACCAAAGACGCGTGTCATAGCCTGAACTCGGGCACGTCGACGACCGGCGTGGCGGGAGGGATTCATATTGCGTGGAATCGGAGGCACTTTGATGAGTGCGCGGACAGTAGAAGCAAGTTTATATCGCGGTACTTGTGCGGGTTTTTGAGGAATCGGGTAGCCAAGACGAGACAGGATGGCGCAGCCCTGACGGGTCTGCCTGAGCCGTTGGAGCTGACTATTGTGCTGGGCCTCGATGAGTTCGGTTATGGTGTTGTGGACTCCTAATTGAAGGAGGCGTTGTGTAGATGCATGTGGAGGCAAGCCGATAGCCGCCTTCACAGCTGTCCGTAGAAGGATGTCCATCTTTTTTATTTGAGCTAGTGTGAGATTGTGAAAGGGAAGATGATAGGTGAGCCGACTAACTATGAGTGCTTGTACTAAGCGGAGGACATCTTTCTCACAGAGGCCTCTCCTGCGATTGGTGATGCGTTGGATCATGTGTGTAATTTGAGTTATCTGCTGAGCCAGAAGGTGTGTAGTGTACGAGGCCTTGCCGTCGGACTGAAGGTAGAGGCCTAAAATGCGAATTCGTGGTACCAGAGGGATAGGATGGCCATCAAGAAACAGCGAAATGTCAGGAGATTCAGCGGTTTTGCGGCGCCGCTTGTATACTAATAACAACTCCGACTTATCCACTGAGCACGTAAGGCTGCCGGCAGCAGCATAGTCTTGTACCACAGACACAGCTTCCTGTAGGGCGTCCTGAATGGTTCCGTCTGATCCTTTGGTCGCCCAAATTGTAATGTCATCTGCATAGATGGCATGCTGGATGTTGGGAACCTGTTGTAATAGGGAAGGGAGTTTAGCCATAGCCACGTTGAACAAAGTGGGCGAGAGAACCGAGCCCTGTGGTGTTCCTCTGCCTGCGAGACGAATGACGTCCGAACGGAGGTCTCCAATCCCAATAGTGGCCGTGCGGTCAGAAAGAAAGGACCTGACGTAATTGTAGATACGTGAGCCACACCGAGATGAAGCGAGATTGTCAAGAATAAGGTCGTGGGAGACGTTGTCAAAAGCACCCTTCAGATCCAGGGCCAGAATAGCTCGGACCTGGTTTGAAGTGGGGCTATCCAACACGTCCTCCTTAAGCTGTAATAATACGTCCTGTGTAGAGATACCAGGACGGTAGCCGAATAGTGTATCAGGAAAAAAGTGATTGTCTTCGAGAAATGGTTGTAGTCGAGAGAGAACAACGCGTTCAAAGAGTTTAGCTACACATGAAGTTAAGGATATAGGGCGAAGATTCTGGAGGGATAGCGGCTTGCCAGGCTTTGGAATAAGTATGATTTCTGCGTGTCGCCACTCCTGTGGTAGCGTGCCGTTTTTCCAATGTTCGTTGTAAAAAGCGGTTAAATATTCGATGGACTGGTCATCTAAATTACGCAGAAGTGTGTACGTAATCCCGTCTGTACCGGGTGCTGTGTTGCGCTTAATGCTTTGCAAAGCTGCCCTAACCTCTGCTTCTGTAATGTCCTCATCTAGAGGCGTATCGTGTACGTGTGGATAATCACGGTAGGCGGGACGGGGGCCCGTGGATACATAGTGTTGCTTTAAGGTGTGCAGCAGAGTGTTATCGTCGAGCCCTGATTTGTGGAGAATGGTGCGGATTGCGTTAGCAGTGTGTGATTTTGTCTGCGTGGGATTTAAAAGAGCACGGAGTATACGCCGCGTTCGAGGTGTACTTAGTGAGCCGTTGAGTCGATCACAGAAGTTATGCCAATTATTGCTAGTGAGGATGTTCGCATAGTCCTGTGCCTCAGTAGCTAGTTTGGCGATTCGGAGACGAAGTTTTCGGTTATGTTTCTGTCGCCGCCACCGCCGTGTCAAGCCTCTGTGGGCATCCCAGAGATGTAGCAGATGCCGGTCCACATCCGGCGTTTCTGTCGTCGCAGCGATGAGTTTGGTAGCTCTTTGAAAATCGGAGTGAAGTTTTAATATCCAAGCCTCTAGGGAAGGAGAGTCCTGATGGGTAGTTGTACGATTACGCCTAAATGCATCCCAATTCGTTAGTTTTATGATGCGCTCTGGGGCACGCGTGGCTGCTACTTGGAGCTCTGTAGTTAGTATATGGTGATCACTGCCTAGATTCACCATGAGGTTGCACCAGGAATGGTGACTAACGCCCTTGACTATCGTGAGGTCGGGGCATGTGTCCCTGCTCACACTATTACCTAGGCGAGTGGGTTGATCAGGTTCTGTCAGCAGGGTCATGCGATGAATCGCGAGAACCTGTGCGAGTCGTCGGCCTTTAGGCGTTTCTGTTGCGTAGCCCCAAGCCGGATGGGGGGCATTGAAATCTCCTACAATAACTATTTGTTTACCCAACTTGCAGATTTGTGCGAATAGATTACCGAAGTCATCGTTCCTGGCGTTAGGTGCACTGTAAACGTTAAGCACGTACAGGCTGCTACTGGAACGAGAGCACGGGACTAATTCGAGAAGTACGTGTGAGATGGAGGTGCTTTGAAGGGTGTGTTCTATGACAGTGACATGCTTAGAAACTAATGTAGCTGTGCGATGTGGTGTATTGTTCGTTACGTCCGTGTATGTGGTGTAACCCGGAAGCGTAGGGGTACATTGTACTTCTTGTAACGCTATGACATCGGGAGTAATCTGCTGCGTCACAATAAATTGCATTAGAGCTCCGCGTTTCCTACGATACCCCCTGCAATTCCACTGCCACACACGTAGGAGTTGAGGGGTGTCACGCGTTGACCTACGGTTTCTCGCCATGATCATGCAATAGCGGGGCCTCGGTAGTACACGGAGGCATTTCGGAATGTGCTAAATCTTGGTGGAGGGTGGTGGGAAGCGGGACTGCAGCAGCTGCGGCTGTTGGGACGGTTTTTCGGGACGGTGATAGGAAACGGGAGGGGCGTATGTAAGGATGCGGTCGCTGTGTTTCACGTGTCGGAGACGTGGTGCGTTTTGGTGCAGATGGCGAAATATCAAGTTGGCCAAGTGCAGCCGATATCTGATGTTTAACATCCGTTACAATCTGCTGGATAGCAGGTTGCAGGGCCTGCTGGATCAATTGTTGGAGTGGAGCTGTTAGTTCAGCCATAATGCTATCCTTCATTTTCTGCATTTCTACCTGCATCATAGCTGCGAATTCGTTCCTTAAAGAAGTAGCCATTTCGTTCAACGCCTCTCGTGTGCAATAGTCGGATCGTGCCGTAGTTGACGACATGTCAGGGTGAAGCTGAGTGTCTACTGACATGGGTTGTGGTAGTCTAGGTGGCGTTGGTTGTGGTGTTCTTTCCTGCGTTGATGTTTGTGTGAGGGAGTGGGACTGGTGTGGAGAGGGAGGGAGAGGAGGGAACTGCCCTGCCCAGCTTACCGTTTGTGCTTTCTTGTGGGAACCACTTTGCTGGCCATGATGATGCGTTGTCCCGTCCGTGTGCCAGCCTTGAGATCCCAGCTGGCCAGCGAAACCACTCCGCGATGACGAGTTTCCTCGCTTGGGCCCCGACTTATCCCTGGAATGGCTCCTTCGCCTGGCTGCACTCCCGGACGCACTGCTCTGCCGTCCGGGGCTGGGAGATGGTGACTGGGCCTTCTTGGTGGGAGTAGCTGACCGGGGTGGTTTGCGTCGGTCGACAGGTGCCAAAAACCGCTTTGGGCATGGTTTGGCAGCCGTCGGGTGGTCGCCACCACAAAGCATGCAAGAAGGGCGGCACTCGTGGTTGTTGGGTGATAGTGAATCCCCGCACACTCGACATTTCGGTGTGTCAGGAGGCTGTGGGCACACATCTTCGCGGTGTCCAGTTTTGTTGCACTTTCTACAGTGGGGAATAGTCCGTTTGTAGAGGTAGCAGCGGAGAGCCTGTCCGTACGCGTTCACGAAGAAAGGGACTCGCTTGCCACAAAATGTGAGCACCATTGCTCCGGAGTTGCCGAGGCGTCTGCACGTAAGGACCTCGTAGCCCGGTACTTCAACTTCTGTCAGGAATTCGTCTGGTGTGATTTCATGGCCTATTCCGTTGACCACCCCTTTGCACGAATTATCAGGCGCAATACCATAAGAGGTGATGTCGTAGGTTGTTGCGTGCACTGTAATTTTGGTGATTTGTCCAAGTGCCATGGCGATGTGTTCAGATGAGGTGCTTATTGTTAGCACATTTTGATTTTCGTCAACTCGAAGCTTGATATCAGGCTTCTCACTGCGTATATTTGCTGCATGAACTATGGCGAGAAGTAATGTCTTGGGGCTAACCTTGCTGAGATTTAATCCACCATGGGGACGGATTGCTAGCTTGTAGTCCTCGGCAGGTAGCGGTGGGAGTCTTGGTAGACGCGTCCTAGGCCGGCTCTGGCGTAGAGCGGGCTCAGACGGCGTGCTGGGCAGCTGTTGAGTCGGTACGGTATGGGGTTGCAGATGTCGGCGTTTGTTCGCTCTCTTGGTAACAGTGATCCATGGATTTGCGTTGTCCTCATCGCTCACCTGCGTATCGGCGTCTTGACTGGTCTGCGTATCCATCATGTGGTCCGTGGAGCGAGAGGGCAATGAGTGCTTCTCGTCGGCTGCGACGCTCCCAGAGACGCTCGCCATCCGCTGTAGAGCGGGGCGGCGTTCTGTCCAAGCCGCGTCTCCGGCTTGTTAGGGTTAGCGAGGTGGACCTCTTCAAGAACTTTCGAAAGCGTTAAAACGTTTAAAAGCGCACTCACAGGTTGAAGTCCGGTATAGGCTTGACAGTGGTGATGCTAGGAACAAGTTCCTATTGTTGCAACAGGTCGCCAGGAAGAAATTCTTCTTGAAATTGAACCTGAGCCGGAGCCGATGTGATTCGCGTCCGTCGCATGCTCTCGCTACTCGGCGACCACAACCAATAGGGCTGACGCCGACGGCGGTATTTCTGCGACACAAGCTCTCTAACGCTATCGCGTTAAAACACCCTCGTGACTGAATAAATAGCTAAGTTGTAGTTGGGGGAGGGGGGGGGGTGATTCTACGATAGATTGACACAGGTCGAAAGTGAACTTCGTTTGTTTATTAACTGCATAATTTAGGACGAAAAAAATATTGAACTTATTTTGTACAGAGGGACCAATGTCATCTCTTGTCATTCTCAAAAATTAAGGACGATATATAAATACGAATATGAGCTTGGTGAAGACTTATCTTTTCTTTCTAATAAATGTACACGTAATGAAGAGTGAAGCAGCATTGTTTGATGCTCGGGTCTGAAACAATCTGTTTCTGAAAAGTGTCTGAACTGGTGACATTTTCTAAAAGTTGCTTGGTTTGAGATTTTTTTTTCCTAAGCTAAACTAGCTATTATTTCATAACTTGGTGACTTATTGCAACAAATTGCTTACAATACTGCCTGTCAATACTGTTGCTCTATCTCAAACGCATAATTTTATAAATCGCCTCAAACTTCAATTTCGTCGACAGTGAAGCCTATTGAAAAACCGCATCTTCGCTTTTTCTTAAACTCTCATGAAACGTTCCTCGCAGATGATTGAAAAAGAATATTAAAAACATAATGCATTATTTTATATGCAGCAACAATATTGGGGGTAAAAGTTCCAGCTTTTCGAGCATGCACTTAAGCTATAAACACACGAGAAATTGAGCTAATAACAGTGGGCTTGAGCTATGAATGCTGTGAAGTTAGTGATGAAGAAACTGTGTGCTCTATCTTGTCTAGCTCTTGCATTTTTTTTTAGCACAAGCTACACTTGTTGAAGTTAAGCAGTTTTGTGTGGTTTATTGAGAGCCGTGCTATGCATGCCCAAGAAGCAGTGGTGCGCCGAGAAGTCCTGGAAGCTCCGGAAGTTCCGTGTCATTAGTGGGCTGACTCGCATGAGCTTGCTCGCTAGTCCATCCATAGCTCACTCTACGTACGTCCTGGCAAAGCCGAGCTAAGCACTTTCATATATAACCACCAATTACTATGGCACATGCTTTAAAGGGAGATAAAAAGAGGGGCTTAGTTTTATATTTGAAGCAAGGTTTTACTTTTGCATCTGCTTCAGATTCTCTATTGAAATGTCTTTACCTGGGGCACATTGTTTATGGTTAGCCTTGTGAAACCTATAGCCCCCAAATTCGGTTTCACAGATTTCTTTGACACCCAGGCCAGCTGAAAAAGCTTTGTGTGCTAAGCAAACTAAAAACTTGAGCAGGTTGCCATAAGTTGTTTTGTTTAAACCGTAGTGCAAGAAGACTTCGCACGTGATTAGGTAAGCCACAAATGTACTTGCATTTCTTTTCGCATGCTACATTTTTCTTTTGCTACTATCCGAAATAGTTGACCTTGGCAGTTTCACTGTGATTAGTCATGTTTATTGTGTGCTGAAGTACTTGAGCTGGCATTGCATACACAGGGGAAAAAATTGACATTATGGTAAGTCATACTACTTAATTTGTTTGTACACTCAGTTGGGCTAAGAAATACTGCAATACTTGAGTTGGGCTAGTTGCTTGTGCAAGACAATGTTGGGAATAAGCCTTGTTGTAATATGGCTAAGTTTCAGCACTGCCCCGACTACCTAATTTCACTTTTTTTTTTCTACGTGTATTTTGGGCTTATAAGGAATAGAGGTGGGCTGGCTTCATGCCTTCTCTCATGTGGTAAAGGAAATTGATGGCGCCACCCTGGCATGCTAGGGTGTCCTGAAGTCCAACTGCAGCTAGGCTAAAATATATATCTCGCGGAATTAAAAAAAATTATGCCTTATATGTTCACGTTGTATGTTCAGCACACTGTTTAGTAGTACATTTCACCCTTATGTGTAATGAAGTTGACTTAACATTAAGCACCTGTGTTATATGCAGTTTTTGTTATATATTATAACATAATTATTTAACTATGTTAAACTGTATTGCTTATTTTAAAGATCCTTTCGTAAGGTTTCGGAATTGCCATCAAACAACTGTGTTGCATAGATCACTTGGTTGGCCCCGCCGCGGTGGTCTAGTGGCTAAGGTACTCGGCTACTGACCCGCAGGTCGCGGGTTCGAATCCCGGCTGTGGCGGCTGCATTTCCGATGGAGGCGGAAATGTTGTAGGCCTGTGTGCTCAGATTTGGGTGCACGTTGAAGAACACCAGGTGGTCGAAATTTCCGGAGCCCTCCACTACGCATCTCTCATAATCATATGGTGGTTTTGGGACGTTAAACCCCACATATCAATCATTAGATCACTTGGTTGGATTCAATCCTAAGATTGTTGAATTGCCATGTGGTGGAAAAATTGTCAAAATATTTAAAAAAATCGTGCCCTTACTTATGAGCGAGCGTAACAGCTACCAACTAATATGTGTGCCCCTGCAGTGTGCACTTATTGGAATGTCTATGACCAGTCTTGATATGCATGTGCACGGCTGCAGTTGAGGTAATACTTAACAATTACAGCGTGTTACCTCAGTTCATCCAATGCTGTTAGTGCAAATGCATCGAAAAGCAGTTTAGAAAATGAATGGTGGGACTTGTCACATGAACGTAATTGGCTCCTCTCCTCTGTAAATTGAGAGAAGACAAGGGAGCTATCCATGTGTATGGTAGATGAGGCAATGGCGAAAGAGTCAACTCACTGAAGCTGCTTCCTGAAGGCTTGCCAACTATACTCGGGGACAACTTTATGTGGCAAGGAAGGGAAGGCTACGGAGCCAAATTGGGCATGTGCCACCGCAATAGAATATAGTCCCTCGAATGCATGTTTTTTTTTTGCGTGAAAGTAATGAAAAAGAACAACATTATTTTCTACTAGATGCTGTTTATAAAGAGCCACTGCACGCGCCGAGAAGATACCATTATTTGTGGTTGCTTTTTGAGGAGTAGCTTCGCGTCTCACTTTTTACGTGCACTTTTTAGAGTATAGACAAATTGCTGCTAAAATAATAGTGAGCACATTTGAACACTTGAATTTAAGTGTTCCCCATGCAACACTGTACAACTAAAACTCGCAATGGGGTGTGGTAAGGCGGCTCTTTAGTAAAACGAAATGATTCAATTTTACTTTTTTTTGAGATCCATTATACTAATGTCGCGATCTTGTGAAAGCTAGTTGTGTTTGCATAAAAGCCTTTTGTCAGTGTTCGGTTGCTCTCATTACTGTGTGCGACTAGTATTTGTGAAAAAGAGCTTGGGGGGGGGGGCGGGGGTAGGAACTGCTTTTTATCTGCTAACCTGCCTTTCATGTACTTCCTACTGGTGGAAACAAAATGCTTTGTGCAATGAAGAACCACAGATTAAACAGTATGGTATAGTGTAGTGGGGACGTTACTCCCAAGTTGATGCCGCTAGGGAGATCAAGAATTAGGTCCATGTGAATGTATTGAACCCGCACTGTTGTACATTTCTAGAAGAGTGATCAAGTTCAATAAAAAGTATTTAGTTGGTGCAGTTATCTTGCATGTAGCTATCCTATATTTGAAAATATTTCCTTTCAAATAGGGAACTCACACACACACATATATGTGGGCTAGCTTCATGTATTGCAGGCTGGGCTCAGCGTTCCCCATTAAATTTTGATGGAAGGCCCTAGCCTCCCTGGCTTTGCAAGACCTCAGTGAGAGTAAACTTTCATTGTTCAATTGTTGATCTTTGTTTTTCCCCTTTGTTGTAGCATGTTTGAATGACAAAACCTTGACTTGAGACTCCAGATAGAAATCACCATCTTGAGCGAACAAAGTGCACGATCATGATCACAAGCATAACCTGGCCATTATTGAAGCCTGGTCTGGCCCGTGCTGCAATGGTTTACCGTGAATTCTCACTGTGGTCTGTCACAGCCAAGCACCCAGTTCCCTCGTTTACGTGTGTGCCCAGTTCGACGTGTGCCCTGCAATGGATCAGGCCAAGGGCCGAAGTCTCTGTGTGGTCAAGACTGTGGTGTTGACCACTGCACAGGAGGCAGGCGTTGTTTCTCCTCTTAAGCTTGCTGGTTGTATAGGAAGTGGAGGAGTAACAATAGCAAGCGTTTTCATCGCGTGTATAAAGTGTGCTTTCTCAACTGTTTTTATTAAAGCTTGCTAAAAAAACAAACTGTGCATTGTTCTTTGACGGGTTGCAACGTGGCCACGCCCCATATTAAGGGACGCTGCGCGGCCTAATTAAGGTCACTTTATCTGCATAGTGCTCAAGTGAAACGCGATGAGCCATGTATTAGAACTTCCGATGCAGGGTGTCAGTGGGAACACAGGCAGACAGGATTTGCGATACAATTAGCGGACAGGGCATCAAGAGTCGAAGTCGTCGGGCGCGGTAGAGTCTATCTGGGGCACTGTTGGCGCTTCGCAAGTCTCGTTTAATCGCTGAAGAAACGATTGTAACAACCGCTTGTTCAACTGGTCGGTCAGCGTCGGCACACCGTTGGTTGGTTCAGGTTCAACGTTCGAAGTTTCATCCCTTCGTCCTTCCGACATAGCGGCAACAAGCAAACCTATTCAAAAGAAAAAAAAAGGTAACTATTTGCAAGTCACTTGTGAGACAATGGGCAAGTGAATTCTCTTAACGGCTATACACTTTCAAATGCCAGGGTGGTTGTATGTCGAAAATACGTACGGAGAGTCGGGTGACGCACTGAACTGTTCCGTACAAAAATGTCGGGACGAAGCCACACTCCAGAACCGCCACTAGTCCCGATGGCACACTACGGCAGAGTACCTAAATATCTGAACTTTACCGACCGATGTTCTCGGCTGAAATCACGCAGACATTTATGTAGACACACGAAGTTCGTCATGCGTTAACGCCCAAGGCTGCGACGCCTACGCACGCCTCACGTATCGCTACCACAAAACACCTACCACTTTACAGTAGCCAGTAGTGTGCCTAGTGTGGTAGGTGTTCTCTAATGTGCCGCTCTGGCCGTTCTCTGTGGATCGTGGTAGGGGCGCTGTAGGCGTTTCAAGTGTTATGTTTGTCGTGCCGCATCCGCTTGTTTAAGTTCTGTATGTTAAACCAATAACATTGACAGTTGTTTTATTACTATACACGCATAATTAAAATACTTAAACGTTTCTTTTTGCAATATTACTAAACAGGCTTGCGCCCTAAACTTTGAGCCTATCAGCGTAGACTATGGACGCCACGTGACCCAAAACGGTCACCATTTTGTAAAGTGTGTGAAGTTCACTATTAGATAAGTGATCCTTGATAGGTCAATGAAAAAAGAAGAGAACTGCGTGTCGCCGTAACAGTTTACCAATAGCATGGATTGACAACGAGTGAAACAGCTTGTGTGATTCTCTAGTCATGCGCTGATTCAAGAGTTCAGATAGCTCAGCGCGACCGACGCAGTAGATCAACTATTGTGACCCGATCCCCGCTGGAATGCTGCCCCGACCTTACCCTTCCCTGTGTCGTAAAGTTGATGTCGAGGGCCGATTTGTTCCGCTATCTCCCGTAATGACATCGCTAGTTCGAAACGTTGACGCATTCAGTGCATTTGACAACGGACAATGTTATTCGCCATAATCTGAACAGGTAGGAAGAATAATAGTGGCATTCTGTCGTTGACAAATTTTGTTTTCGCCTATCTCTACTATGCCTTTCCGTTGTCCCTGTGTGCGTGTCGCGAAGGAAGTGGTTTTGCCTGCTGCATTGTGCGTGCTTGTCATCCTGTCGCACGCATCAGGATGGCCGTCAGGTGACTATTTGCGCGCACCAAATGCTATTCATTTTGCAAGTGGTGAAATGGGTGAATGTAGCGCTCCTTCGGTTTCCTTTATTTTGTATTGCCATGTTTCGGTGCTTTACTAATAGAAGCGATACGAACGTGGTGATTGTCATATTTAGAAAAGATGTCGAGGTGTGTATTTAAGCAAGACCAAACAATGTCAACGGTTAATTTTTCAGCGAATTCTTCACTAGCCATTTTATTCTCGGACCCGAATTCAGTGCTACAGATGTTCCATGTTTAGTTTCACCTGCTAGGAAACCTTAAGGACTGCTGTGTGTTGTCGCCGAAAAGGGTGGAAGCTGGTTTTCACACTTCTATCTCATTTTCTTCTTTCGACGTACGTTGCTCTCGCTTGCAACTTTGAAAAAAAAAATGTATTGAACATTATAACAGCAAAAAGAAAAAACCTTCACCAGGGCTGTTAACAATTTTTTTTATGATGATACTTTTTTCCGGAGCGCTGTTACAATGCAAGGGCACCCTTCAAGATATGGGACATGTTATTGCTACACGTTCCATATACAATATGGGATGTGCTATTGCATTGGACCAATCGTTGAATTTATGAGAAAACAAGTATCTTAAATAAAATGGGGTTTAGGGCAAGGTGCTATTGATGCTGTACTGAACAAGGATTAGAGGACTTTCTTCACCCTTTCTTTTGTCAAGCAAGGAAGAATTTATTGATGCTTTGTCACCAGGACTTATGTTTGCAGATATAGCATTAATGGCCAACAACAAGGTAGGCTCATAGGTATATCTGGACATCTGGGGGTCAAGAGCGGGATAGGTTAAGTTATGAAAAATCAGTCACAAGTTTTAATGATAGTAAAAGTGGGGAGCATAGGATTCAGAAGGTCACAGTGTAGGTAGTGGATAAGCAATAATAGGGAATTCCCGGCTGCGGAGGCTGCATTTTCGATGGAGGCGGAAATGTTGTAGGCCCGTGTGCTCAGATTTGGGTGCACGTTAAAGAACCCCAGGTGGTCGAAATTTCCGGAGCTCTCCACTACGGCGTCTCTCATAATCATATGGTTGTTTTGGGACGTTAAACCCCACAAATCAAATCAATCAGCAATAATAGGGAGTTTTCGAATAGGGGCCCCAAAGAAACACCGTCAAGGCCACTGCGCATAAGCTTAACCCAAACTGGGTTTGGGTTCGGGATGCTATTTTTCGAATTTAGCGGGAGCCCCAAAGCCTGCCGCAAAAGTTTTGGTTCAGACAGATGTGATGGCACCCACTGGAATGACGACTCTCGGCCAAGACTAGAGTGGCATAGAATAGGTGGAGTGTCCAAAGTGCCACAGACCCTATTTGAAAATTCATCGCTCTTGCTTGACCCAAAGCGTCCATATGGAGAGAGCTTTGGGGCCTCTATTTGAAGACTCCCTATTATTTTGGTGACTGTATAAACAGCCGGTCCGAATGCTGAAAAGGACAGCACACATAACACATAACGACTAAAGGTACCAGGAATGCAGCTGAGAGGAAGAATATATATCACAGTGGAATTGCAATAGGTACACAGGGGGGGGGGGGTTGGAAAGGGAAGATGGTTTTTGGTCTGTCTGTCTGGTAATGCAGCCTCGTGCGTGAGATCATAGGTTCAAGCAAGGTGCACACTTGCTTAGGGGGTACACTAAATTGGAGGGTACAAGGTGACATGAGATGGGCGTCGTTCAAGGGCAGATAGCTAGTAGCTATGTAGAATTAGAGGAGCTATTGAGAGAAATAGGGGAGGAGTGGTGGCATGGTAATTTTTTCAGGTGCTTGGAGTAGAGGAATGTCAATAAAAAAATGGAGGAAGTGAACCAAAAAAATTTAAGGAAAGTATTTAAAAAACAGCAGGAGACAAAGCAGAAAAGGTGAAGAAGTCTGCAGGAAATAAGGGTGGTTATGGAATCGGCACTGGAAACCTACTGAACTTTCGCGCATAAAATTGCCAAAAAAAAAAATCTATGGTAATAGTAAGAATATTTCTATTTTGTTTAAATGCATGGTGGGAGTCTTGTGAACTAAGGTGCACTTAGACGAGTAGGAATGGATAGACGCACCATCCAATGCTTGTAGGGAGGAGGAGATAGCTTTTTGCAAAGGGCTGTATGCCTCAATTCACAGCAATGGGGGGGAATTTCGTCAACAGTTCGCTTTAGGAACAGTGTAAGTGAAATAGACTTAAAATGGTTGGAAGCAACCAGGAGGAGGCTATCTGATTTGTGGCTAAAATTAACACGAGAGTGAACTTTAACCCTTCATTATGTGTGGTTAGTATGCCACTTCTACATACTAGTTATGGCTACGTAGCGTGAGCCACCACTTGCTTAAAAAGTACTGCCTTATTAATTCATCCACCATCTGTGTTCATTTAGCACACAACATCTCCAAACACAGTAGCTTGTGGCACAACTGAACATCTTGCGTGCTCTTTTTCATGTAGTTTGTGAACAACTGAACATCTTGCATGCTCTTGTTCATGTAGTTTGTGAAACAGCTATTTTTCATTAAGTTGAAAAGCTGAATTTCATAAGCTCGAGAGCATGGGTGTATTCAGGGCTTTTGGAATTACATCGATGTGCTATAGAGACATGTTGGTATGCTGGAGCATTGTCACTAACCAGGAATGGACTTGCACAGGCAGTTTATTTCATTTTCATTGTAAAAATTATTGTATATTAGTGCAAAAAGAACAAAAGGGTAGAAAAAGGTTTTAATTGTTGTTAATTTTGTGCATTTGAAATGCTTTGAAACATTGTAAGCTGCTCTACAAAACAAATCTGCACTCCAAGCTCAGATTTGTTTGGTGGTGTAATAAAGGCATGCACCGGTACAAAATAAGTAAGCTTCATGGACTAAATTCACAGTGGCAAAAACAAGGAGAGATGAAGTAAGAACACCATGAGCGCTGCTTGAACTTTTATTACATAAATTAGTTAGAAAAGTAAACCACATTAGATTGCACCCATGAGCACACACGTGCACAAACAGCTCACAAAAACACGAGCAAAGTCACTCTGGTGCGACACCAAATTTCTGCAATAGATTAAATTCGCTATCCAGCAAACTCGGAGAAGATTGGCTGACATGTGCCTCGCCTTTTATTTTTATTAGAACGGCTTCAACAATCTTCCTTGTTAGTTTATTATTGTATCCGAAAATCACAGACATGTTGGTTAGCCCAGGTTTACATCTGCAATCACAGCAGTGCAATCAATGCAAGGTGGGGGAATAGGCCATGCCCTTAAAGGGGTTCTGACGCCATTTTTTATAGGAGAGTTTACTCTGCCATACAAACATCCTGCATATAGCAACGGCTCTTGAGCAAGTGTGAAGCTCGGGAAATGCAGATTTTTCATGGGCGAAGCGCCTTATGGTCCAGGGTAGTCCGTCCCTCCAGCATAGCCAGCACAGCATATCCACAGACATACGGATGGATGCTTTGCCCAACTCATCATCATTCACTCCGTGGATATGCTGTAATTTTTTATTTTGGTATTAAGGTCATCTTTCTCATCCCACACCTTCTGACATCGGCTCTACCTTGATGTCGGGCCACAGTACTGATTCTGGTGACTTCACGCAGCAGTCTGGCTAGTTGTGATGACATCAGGTACCAAAACTTCTAAGATGGCCGCTCATGCGTCTCAAAAACTTCCAAAATGACCCCTTCTACCTCGCCAATGGAGCCGGAGGGAGCCACGATACGGCTGTGTCACTATATCTTGCCCTAGCACGGGACCAGAAGCTCATACAGTGTTGTGACGTCAGGGCACAGTAGGAACCTAAGCTAGATTTTTTAAAAACATGCTGCAATCACTTTTCTAGGGTGCACTCCCGGCTGGTAGGACATTTTCTAAGTTCTTGAGTGCTTGGCCTTTAATTTGACACAGAAAAACAATTGAAAATTTTTGGTTCAGTATCTCTTATAAGCGAGCTGCAGTGCTCTTTGAGGCTTAAATTCAAGAACCGGCCTGACTGTCCAATATAACCACCCACATGTGAGAGGAATGTGGTACACCACCCCATTTACAGGCCACAAAGTGCATGCTATGCTTTGCTCCGCATGAGCACTCATGGTAGCCCCTCTTTTTAGTCTGTCCTTGTGTTTAGTGCTTTGTGTCTATTCCGTGATGTCATAAAAATTCGCCCAACCATATGTTATCCTAAATAAAGTAAGCTGTTTGTGTGTGAATCAGTTACGCTATGGCATGCAAAATTTGTGTTGAAAAGCAAAAATAGTTGAACACACTGTGCTATTCTAAGTTCTTTGGTGCTTGTGTGTTGAAAGAAACTTTCAGGAATGTGTGCTGTCACCTTCTCTCTGATTCTTCCACCTTATCCTTCAGTGGTGTAGGAAGTGGGTAAGGGGTTCAACACCTTCCCCTTTCCTATCTATTGTGCTTTTCAATGTCTGTGGCACTTTTCAAATTTTGATTTCATAGGTTGACAAGTATACATATATCCAAGGAAATAGATAGTTAACTGTCTCTTTTGCAGGACCCAGAAGTTGTCAAGCCATGCACCAAACAAGGCGTAGGAAAAAGCGACCCAGCTATGGGGTTAGAACTGTGGAGTTGTCTAGGGGCACAAAAGGTTTTGGCTTCACAATTTCTGGACAGGCACCGTGCATCCTCAGCTGTATTGTCGCCGGGAGCCCAGCAGAGCGTGTGGGTTTGCGGCCAGGTGACTTCCTTGTAGCGGTGAATGGACACAATGTGTCGCGTGCACCCCATGACGATGTGGTGCGGCGTATTGGGAGTTCATCGGGTCCTCTGAAGCTTCAGATTGCAGAGAATTATTACTCCGATTCTTCGGAGGAGGAAGCCACCACACCTGGCCGTACTCACCACACACGACCACGACATAGACACGTGCCTCGCTTGGCTGCACGGGATGCCCATGGACTTTTTCATCCAAATGTAAGTGGCATGCTTGAAAGGCATTTGTGTAGTTTCATTCCACTGCAGCAATCTTTTTATAGTTTCTCATAGATGCCATGGTAGTGCAGTGGCTGTTTTATTATGCTGCTTAGTAGGAGATTGCGGGTGCAGCACCTGGCCACAGTTGCCAAATTTGGATGGAACTCGTACGCAAGAACATTCGTGAACCCTTGGGTACATTTTAAAGAATCCTTGGTAGTCAAGGTTAACCTGAAGCTTCTTTAATTGTAACCCATTGAGCAGTTTTGGGATGTTGAGACCATGAATAGTTTATAGACATTTTTATTTTCACTAAATATTTACTGTTATTTGAAGTGTAACATAATTTCTCTAAATTATTTTTGGAGGAGGCATGTTATGCAACTCCATATGGCATTAAAGCATCAAGATTAATACCAACTGCTTTTTCAGTTCGTATTAATCTTGTGCTTCAGTAGACTACCGCAGGCCAAGGAAAAATAGGAGTATGATTTTTTTGTTGCTAACTTACGTTAGCCACAGTGTAGAGTGAAGCATTCATTGTTAACATGGTTTTCGTTCTGGAAGCCAACTTCTTAAACGTTTGTTTAGACTCGTCAACATCTTTTTTTTTGTTTTTGTTTAGAGGGTAGTGTGAAGCTGGACAAAGTATGATAGAATCAAGTGTAGTGTTGCCTGAGTTGTCATATTCATAGAGACTAAAGCTGCAAACTTCCACATCGCTGTCCCTGCCTTGTGCGAAAATGCTTTAAATGTACTGGCAACATATTTGGGACACAAGAATTGTTAGTCACTGCATGGTATTAAGCCATCTTTAGGGGATTAGTGATCACTTAACCAAGCTAGATGGAAATTATGGTTTACTCTGTTGCTTATAATGGTCCATGCTTACACTACACACGGTTGCCGATTGCTGGTAATCCTCCAATCTGCAGCGGACATGTAGAGGGAGACTGTTTTAGCATGTTCAGTCGCGGCCACGTCTGTGTAGAGCGCTCGAGCAGCCAGTTCTTGCTCTTCGAGCCGAAACCTTGAGGCAGTTTCAGGCTCTGAAGTGGTGTATCAGGAGCATGCACGGCCTAGCTGTCAGGCTGACCACGTCAGAGCCTGATACTACCCCAAGGTTTCGCCCCGCAGAGCAAAAACCGGCTGTTCGCGTGCTCCATACAGACGTAGCCGCGCTGTACTCTTGTTGGACTGCTGGGAAACATGAGGCAATAAAGAGAGAGAGACGAAGAAAAAAAATTTTAATGGTGCATATGAACAGCATATATTACTGCACTATCCATCCTTTTTTGGTCTTGAACCTCTGTTTAACATTTAATCCATTTTAGATTTTATAAATGACATCCAAACACTTCATGTTATCGGTTCAAAAAATGCATAGCACGAGCTTTGGAGCGAGGCCACTGCTGCATTGTTAACTTTTGGTATAGCACTCTCCTCCATGCCCTTGAGATCGAGGTATCTGGTGAGACTACAGTCTTACTCTCAAACTGCAGTCACCACGGTGCTGTTGTTTTGTGTGTTGGGGCATTGCACCTGGGAACTGGAAGATGGAGACACTGGACAAATGAAGGCTCAGTTTGTTTTGGCAAAGCACCTTTTCAGAGTGGTCTGGCGTTTTTTTCCAAGTCGGGAATCAATATTTTTTTAATGCTAAGTTTTTTTTAGAGAAAAGCTTGTATACGTTTTTTTTTTTTTAAATAATTCATCATGCTGAAAATCAGCCGGGTAACCTTTTTTTTTTCGTTTAGCTGATGTGCTGCAGTGGAGCAGTATAGAGTTAAAAAGAAAACTATAGAATCCACCAAATAGGTTCATTTTATATTATGTTGTGAGACGCTCACGACTAGGAGTTCCTGCATTTGTTTGACTCAAGACCCACATATGGTTCGGTTCAATCTCCAGACCACGGTGTAAGAATAAGTTAGGTGATGACATTGCGCCCGGCGCCGTGTCCTGATTGTGTTTGCCGCCTGGCTTGTTTCCGTTTGATGCGAAAGATGGCGCTCACAGAGGGGGGTCATAGAGTTAGTGTATGTGTTACCTTTACCTAAAGGTAGTATATACAGTAGACATATATAGTATACCAGGCTTAACGGGATAGTGGGCTTACCGGGATAGCGGGATCGAAGTGCGAATGCCCAGATACGTACGTTGCCCTTACCGCTTACTGTACGTACGCAATTTTTCAGATTTAACGTTACCGTGTTAGCGGAGTGTGCGTAAACATGGTGGCACTTTCGGACGCCCACTTATAAATGATTTTGGCGTAGTTGTTGAAAGAGTCGGTTCGTTCACAACAAATGACTGTTTAAAATGACTTCGCTTGCCTTCAGTTAGCTTTGATGACCGAGTATTACTGATAAGCTTGCGTGATTTTTGAGATAGCTTTCCATTTCAAACGTCTCTAGGCCTGACTAAAATATTGATGTAAACATATTGGCAACCTGAATGTTTTTGAGTTTAGGGCACAGTTTCTTTTTATTTACTTTTACTATTACTAAAATAAACTTGTTATAATGCTTCACACGGTGACACAGGCAAACATTCTCGTTTTCTTTTCTTTTAACTCCTTATAATGCTTCAAACGGTGACACAGGCAAACATTCTCGTTTTCTTTTCCTTTTCACCGTTCTTTAACTTATCAACCTTCTGATAGATGGCACCACCATCCCTGCTGGGGCACCTAAACCACGTAAACACTATCCCGCGAAAAAATAAGATATTGTCCGTAGTGAACGTTTGCTGAATGGTAACACCATTCCCTTGAACCCGGCTATCACGCTAACAGTAAACTCTAACTGTTTAGTAACTGGTGGGTCAGGGCACTCTCTGGGGAGCGGCTCCGATCCGAGTGTAAAAAGTTATTTGCTGCAGAGCCTCTTTGCTTATTTACTACACTTGATATACACATGTACATGGATGTCAATAAATTAATACATGATGACTCGGTTGTAACGAAATTGATTTCTTAGTTTTATATGCAGTATATTTACTAACAGTGTTTTTGGGATATAAATGCTCAGACAGCAGCAAACGTTGGCCTTGAGAGCGGTCGCATTTTGACGTGACAGCGCTAAAGGCCTCGTTTAAAAAAATGCATAGCAGTTTCTTTAAAATCATGGTGTTGGCGGCGTCGGCAACTTTATTTCAAAACAAAAAAGCCGCATTCGTGAGAGAAAATGTGACGTGTTTGTAATAAGTGCAATAAGCCTAGCAGCCCCAGGGCTGAGCCACACTAGATATCAGGAAGGTGACAGTCTGTATGTATGCGTGTGCATATATGTGAGTGCATGGGTGCCTCTGTGTGTGTGTGTGTGTGTGTGCGTGCGTGTGTGTGTGCGTGCGTGTGTGCGCCCGCGCGCATGAACGAATATTGCTGTCACGTTGTGGTTGCTCAGCAAAATTAGTGAAAGACTTCGAAAACTTTCCAACTTATGCATCATGAAACTTGCACGTGTTCTATTAATAACCTAAACCGACACACTGCCATTGGCAGTCCTTGCTGTTAGCGTTACGCAGATGACTCTATTTCGGCCTCTGGCAGTGTAAGCAACAGGGTATGGTGGGAAAAACTTCATTGGGTCTCGAAGGTCGACCCTGGGCTAACTCATACCACACCCATGTCAAAACTGTGGGGCCAGTGCCATCAGCCATATTTTGCACTATTTTATTAATCCACGTGGACCTCAACTTGATACAGTGCTTATCAGACAGTGAAAGCGAGCACACTACCTAAAGCATTATAAATTACGCAACTGGTTCCCTACGCCGCTAATGCGGGACGGCGACAATCATATCTCGCATTTGATGAGGCATCTAAGGCTATCTAAGGCCTTCACCTCAATAAACAATGCTGTATCGTAAGCAACGTCGTTGGTAGTGAGCCTGCAGTGTTGCAAGACGGTGACAATAAAGTGCTAGAGTATTATAATCATGTGAATATAATGAACATAAAAAAAATTAATGAGGTGGTTTGCAGCCAGCACTCTTTCGCCTTCGACAAAGCAATGCGGCCCGACTCCATGATAAGAAACTTCAGCACGGCGCCAAGCAAAAAGGGCCACATTGACCCTGTCGAGCGTAGCCATCTTTGTTTTGTTTTTTTCGCCCAGTGTTGCCAGCACATTGAGTGTTTTGATTGATATGAGGGGTTGAGCATCCCAAAACTACCATATGATTATGAGAGACGCCGTAGTGAAGGGTTTCGGAGACTTCGCCCACCTGGGGTTTAACGTGCACCCAAATATGAGCACACGGGCCTACAGCATTTTCGAATCTATCGAAAATGCGGCCACCGAAGCCAGGATTTAATCCCGTGACCTGCAGGCACAGAGTGTTTGGTGGAGTTGTGAATAGCAAGAGAAATCGTATTTGGGTCCTACCTGAAAGACAGTGCATACAAGCTTGAATCAAGAGCACATTGTGCTGCCATAACTCACTGAAGAGCACAGCATTTGTTGATAGCTTTATAGCAGGCCAAAATTTACCAAGTAGGGATGCTGAGGTAGAACACCATGCTCAGATTGGCTTGCAAAAGTCCAAGCCATGCAAGCCCAAGGCCTCCCTCCATCGATGATGCAAAGCTTGTGTCACACTGTCCGATCTGGTTGCATAAAGCAGTTGCTTGAAGGATGTGAAAATAGGATCATGGCCTTAAGAAGTGAATTCATGAAGACATCTGAAGTCGGTACAAGCGGCAACCTTCGTGTATTTGTACACACTGCTGACCGCCTATCCACACTTTCGCGTGAATGGTACTGCCACCTATAGCCTGGTCTCGCCGTGAGTAGGCTTAATGCTTCTTCGTGACCTTACTTGTCAGGGCAGACACGTTTCTTTTCAGTGTCCCGATCTCTCATGTGGGGGTACCTGTCGGGGTTCTCGAGGATCGACAAAAGTTGTCATTCTTGCTGCTGCCGACGTGGTCGCTCGTAGTCGTTGCTTTACATCGTTGTTGACGTGGCGGAGGCCTCTGCCTCCACCACACTTGCCCAGTGGAGGCAGGCAATACCCAGTGCTGCACACTGACGTGGCCACTTGGGGGCTGTCTTTGGTACCTTGATTCGGAGGGGGCTTGTACCAGGAATGTCGGCCCTTGCTGTGCACGGCTGCTGCATTCCGAGCAGTGTCCTTCGAAGTAGGTCGAGATCTCCGTCTACTTCTCGGGACGCCTGCATCACAGGTTGCCAAGGCACTGCCCTGATGCTCCCATCGCCAGTGCGCTTGCTGGTGATGCGGTCTTTTTCCTTGCAAGTCCACGTCGACAATGCCAGTGCATCGCTGCTCGGGCAGTGACTGCAGCTCGTGTCACGAGCCTCAGGCCTCGTGTTACGGTGCGCGCGCTCGTGCCATTTCGAATCTTGTCCGTTCCTCATTATCTTCTTTTTTCCTATGGGCTCTTGCTTTTGACAGGAGCAATTAATTTAAATCTGTAACAACCAACACTACCGCTAACTTCATGCAAATCCAGTTTTCAAGAAATGCCACCCAAAACATATTCTAGCTAGTTTGTGTTTTTCCTCATTCAAGACAATTCTGAGCAACTGTAGTGCTACTGCTCAGTTTGTTTCCTGGTGTCTCACACCAAGGAAGGGCATTTTCTTTTTCTCAACTAGTCCTAGAAATACTTTCTTGCAAATTTTTTTGTCTTGTCAAAGTTAGTAACTACTGGTTGATGCTTTGTGCAGACTAATCAAGCGGACAGTAACAAGGCACTGCTGGAGCTTATCCTGGAGCAAAAGGGGCTTCGCACATCTCTGGTCTTGCGCACAGTGGTGGGCTACTTGGGCACCATCGAACTTCCACGTGAGGTGGCTGGCTCACGGCTTCAGGCTATCCGCAGTTGCGTACGTCGCCTGCGGCTGGAGCAGAAAGTGCACACACTGGTTCAGTTGTCGGTGTTGCGGGATGGTGTGTTGTTGGCTGACTTACGGGGCGCAGCATTGGCACGTTTTCCAGCCGAGCGCATTGCATTCAGTGCTGCTTATGCTGATGATAGCCGATTTCTTGGCTTGGTCACCAAGGGAGCAGATGGTGCCCTCTCATGCCACGTACTCATGGTGGACTCACGGCTGAGGCTTCCCCCAGGTGTATTGCGGGCAGCACCTCTGCACACATCTGCAGAGCCTATTTTACGTGCTGTGGCAGCCCTCTACCATCGTGCAGATGGCCCTAATGCCTCTCCACAGCCCAGCCAGGCGGGCAGTAGCAATAGCAGCAACAGTGACAGTGGCATCGGCTTCAGGGATGAAGGTAGGTGAAATGACGCATGTTCCAGTATTTTTTTCTTTACATGCATGGGAAGACAAGATATGGAGTACACAGCTACTTGTGCACTTTGGGAAGAAATTGAGAAGTATAGGCATTTAGCGTGTGATTGAAATTATGCATGAGAATAATGTGTGTGTGTTCTTTAATACCTGATAGCATGTTAACATAATGAAACTGAAATTTTTCAGAAATTTTGTCAGTATTTATACCTCTAGCAGCCTTGGGAACTTGCTAAAAGTGCTTGTATGTGTGAACATACAGCTGCAGCTAATCAAATCATTGAGCTGAATCATTGAGTGGTTGAGCTGAATGGCAAAAGATGTGGATATATATTAAATGTTTATCTTTGTCATCACATGATTGCCCGATGACATATCTCCGGAGCATCATGTACTTTTGAACCTCAATAAAATGATGCGTGTTTATCTGCAGCATATATAAAACAGTTTCTCTACTGCTGCAAAGGTAGGCTGACGCAGTAAATTGAGACTTATGCTTGTGTCAGTAGTAAAATGGTTAAGCTACACATGGTTGTTGTGAATGCCTATTTAGAATTGCATGCATCGCAGTACTGCCAGAGGGGAGCAGCTTCTTTTCCGGCACTGGCTGAGTGGGCAAGTTTTCAGGGTGTTTTCTGTGCCTTGCTACTGTGGCAATTGAGAAGGAGAGCACATAGGTACCTAAACACATTGTATTATTGGTATTGCATCATCTCTACAGCAATGTAGTCCTGTATCAAATCTTGTGCATCCCTTGCTTCAAAGCTCAATTTGGTGTTTTTGTGGTTGTCCTGGGGCCTTTGCAAGAGACAAGTGAGTATCTGTAGAGGGGATAGTACTTGACGCAGCAGGCTTGCAAATAATCACGAGGCTGCCATTGTCAACACTGGATTTTGTGGCATTGCTGTGGGAAGGTTATTTGTGCCGTAACTGTGTTCTGAAACTTGCCATGTTAAGTAAGTGCTTATCTATGCATCGACAATTGTGAGCATGTGTTTTTGTCTAAGGTAGTACTTCTGAAAGTTTACAAGTTGAAGGCAGCTTACTTGCTTTCATATAAGACCTTGCTCATTGCTACTATTACTGCTTCTCATGTATCGATTGCTTATTGTTTTGCATGCTAGAAATGATTGCTTCGTGTTTCTTTTCTGTATCATATGTATGCCCGCCCTGCAATGACCTCCTTGTGAGATCGGCAGTATTGGTAAATAATAAATAATAATAATATAAGGCTGAGGAAACTGCAATGAACTAGTATGTGTCTGTGCATATATAGCGTTATTTTCCTGTGTATAAGGTGCACCTTTGTATAAGACACACTTCTACTTTTTACGACTTTTGCTGAAAAAAATTTATATGTAAGACACACCTCTGTATAAGATACACTTGTTTTTAACTCTGTCAACACAATAAAACATGACACATGCAGAGTACGTTCATCGCAAAATGTGTAGTCATGCACAGCGTTGAATATCTGTAAGGAGCAGTATAAAATTTGAAACGCTGCCCTAAAGTGCTGAAAACCAATATTTATTTTATTGCATATGAAGCCTCATCCTGTGGCGCACTGTCAAAAGTTCTGTCGCATCCGTATGAAGCATTGCCGAGTTGCTGTTGTTGGCGTCCGAGTAACACTTTTACAAAACATAAGTAGTAGCCAGAAGCTACAACAAGTATTGTGCTACATCACTACAATAAAACGTTTTGTGCCTTGTTTTATTTACTGTCTCAGTCTCGTGGGTTTTAAGAACTTTGAACAGTACAGTACTCTGCTCAATGAACGTCGCTTCTATACCCGCGGTAATCTCCATGTTCGCTGCACTGCTTGATAAGCAAGTAGCCGACATCAAATATTACACCCACTTAGTTGTTATAACAAGATTAAATCTGTCTTTATGAATGTTCTCACGCTCAATTTATTGCACTTGCATGTGAAATGTTTACATATTGGTCTCGCAGAATCGCATGACGTTTTGCGTGTATGTTATATCTATCGTTGTATAAGATGCACCAGTGAAAATATTGACGTAAGAGTCCATATTATACACTGGAAAGTGCAACACTTGCTTTTTTGTGCATAGAAGATTTGCGCCTTGTTATTCATATTACATTTGAAAATGGATTCATTTACTCTTTTAGGAAGCCCTTTTGAAGAACTATGCTTTTCGATTGTGTACATAGAAGGGTAGGCATAGTGTTTTTGTCTTAATAAGGGTAGAAATGGTTGAACTTGTGAAATGGAGCCAGCCCGTATAAAAACTAGATGTTGCTGGTACAGTACAGATATAGTGCACAAAAATGTATGCAATGTGTCTCTGTATCTATGGTTACACATTACTGTGTGACATTGAGTGAAAATATACGAGAGAGAGCTCAGAGTCTTTATGCTCATGTGCAGCAAGGGGAATCAAGGGTAGGTGCTTTAAGGGTGGAGGGGGAGGTTGAATACTTGAAAACTGGGGAGGGTGTCTGTTGAGGAGGGAAATCTGAGGTGAATGTGGCTGCCATCTAAGAGAGGGATACGATGCAAGAGTTTTGTGCTTCTCCTTTTTTATATCCCCTTGAGGCACGAGTTAGGATGCACTGTCTACGAATGTACGATATTCACGTACCATAATGTCAAGACACTCAATAATTACATTACAAAGAATAAAAGTAAGTAATGTGCTGTTTTGTGCAAGTTTCTGTAATTGTAGTTAGATGAATTGAAATAATATTCTGCAGTTAGTCATATTCTATTTTGACATGGAAAGAATGAAATCATAGGCTCTTAATGTGTGCGTAATTAGTTTTGGGTTGCATTCATGTGGCAAAACAAAAAGTTATGCTTTTTGCATTGGTATGGAACACAGCACAAACGTTGACATCTAGTGCCTCCAACGAAGTTTTCGGCTACAGTCATATGCAGAACACTGACTTTAAGTCGAGAAAAATTGACTATGCAGGGGGTTAAGTGCATTATTTGAGCAATGTAACTTGCTCTTCTTTGGGCACAAGTTGACACAACTAGCATAAAAAAGTTACATACACAAATGTTGCCACGGCCGCCGAAGGGGATATGCAGTAATTTGTTTTATCTGCATCGGTTACATTGAATCTATCGACAATGTTTAGATTGTGTATAGATCTTTCAGTTAATCTTGAAAGCATTGTATTTAAGCTGAAGTTGTTTCATAATTTTCCCATTGTGTGCCCTTCTCATCATGACCACTTTGCGAATATTTGTACATTGCATCCTGCCTTGTGTGGCAAGACATCTGCTCATCTCCCTTTCCCGATTTGGGAACAGGTAATGCAAGCGACCGTGTGCTTGTGGTGGACGTGGAAGGCCAGCCACGCTTCCAAAGCTTCAGCTTGGACAGGCAGGGAGCATTACCTGCGTGCCCAGACACTGAGCGGTTGCGGGCAAGGGCCATGCCAGATCCTGCTGGAGTCGGTAGCGAGGCTCCCCTCGTCTTGCCAGATTGGGTGGACAGCAGCCCACTTGGAGGCTCCTTGCTGGACGACACACTCACAGCTGCAGACCATTGTCCTGATGGAGAGAGTGTTGACCTCCAGTCATCTACAAAAGGAGAAGATGGTAGTTCCTCAGCTACCCCACGAAGGGTGTGTAGTGCCATATGAATATATATTGCACCATATCTGCTATTTGCATGTAGAAAAGTCTAGATGAAAGGGTGCCTAAGTTAGCTGCACAAGAGCAAGCCTTTTAAACGTACATGACTGATGAAGCACTTATACTTGCGGACAACTTTTTTTTTTTTTGGCAACCAAAACGGGCATGTGCCACTGCTGAAGAATATAGTCCCACAATGGTGACAGTGTTTTCCGCTTTAGCAATCGCAAAAACATTATACTTCATTTTCTATAGGATGCTGTTTATAAATAGGCACAGCACAACCAAGGAGATATTCATATTTGTTTACTTTATGCAGTGTCATTTCGCATTTTTGCACGTGTTAAATTCCCCCACATTTTACACGCTCCTCACAATCAAAATGGCGTCTGTGTCTCCAGGTGAACGCTCGTCGCCCTGCAGTATTTCCGATGACTTACCGCTGAAGCTTGTGATGAATTTCACTCTGAAATGACTGTCTAAGCAAGCGGAGCAAACATATGCATTGTTGTTATTTGAACACTGCTGTCATTCAAAATGCAAGCCAAACTGGACTACTTTGCAAAGAAGTACATGTGTAGTACCTCCGCCTCTGTAGCTCTCCCTTCATTGCTAAGAAAAGTGGTCCACGAGTACAGAAGTGTGAGTATTTTCTGGTCTGTGAAACTGTTAACAGAATTCTGAACAGCCAAATATGCCAGTCGATATTGTTCTGCTGCTTAAAATATCAGGGAAATGTGGCCACATATGCACACACATAAAAGACTGCATGTGCAGCTTTGATATAATGTGCTTCAAGTTGCCGATGAATTCGCCCTTGCGCCGGCAAATTGCTAGCTTCCTGTTTGGCTCGATTGTAAGTGTGACCACTCAGGAAAGGCGTTCGTCCTTGGTTCGAACCCCGGACAAAGAGGAATTTTTTTGGCAACTAAGAAACTTTCTTATGAAAAAAATCTCTATGAACTTCCTTGTGGCTTGTTACAAATGGTTTGTTGTTAATTTCTCTTTCTTGCAGCTTTAACAATTTAGCTGTCTAGCTTTGCTTGTCCCATGGTTTGATGCTAGAAAGCAACACATGACATGAGTAGGCCTTACTAACTCTGGCTTCAAGAAGGTACTGTCCACATATCGAAGGGTAACATCTGCCTTTCTGCTTGCCTTCGCTTAACCGGAATAAAACAACTTCAAAGGACACTAACTTAATTTTTCAAACTTGGGGCGACAAAGGCAGTAATAAGACACAAAAAGTGTTGTTAAGGAGGCAGCCTTGTTATGGGAAAAAATTGCAACGAAGTTGACTCCTTAAAACTGACATTGGTGAAATCTCTAATCCTCTTGAACTGACCTGGAAATTTTATTGCTTCATGGGCCAATATTATATTGCCACAAAGTCATGGCGTATTCAGTTGGGCGTTTTCGAGTGCTCTAGAGTGCTCTGAAAAGCGGCTGCTCCTTGGGTAATAGGATTCGAGCGCTCGTACTACCTTCGGTTGGTTCTTCAAGAGCGTCAGTCTCTGACTCGGAGCGCTCCCGACCGCTCTGACTTCGAAGTGAGAGCGTGGCACGATCTGACCGGGAGGACGGATCACGTGACAAAAGGCAGCCAATCATGTGGCTATAGGCAGGTGAATGTGGCGAGGAGTGCAAGCGTACATTTCGGAAAATGGTATCGGCTGGTGTGTAATACTTCTTGCACGTGCATTGGTAATGGCATTTTTGTGCGTGTGTGGGGCGAATTCACATCTGCGGAGCCATAAGTGCACTATGTCAATAACGAGGCGGCTAGCGAAGGCGGACGAAATGTCAATAATGCTGCCGTTACAGCACCTCGCAGTCAGCCTCGTGACTTGCCTTGAAGATAGCAGCTCGCCCCGCCGCGGTGGTCTAGTGGCTAAGGTACTCGGCTGCTGACCCGCAGGTCGCGGGTTCGAATCCCGGCTGTGGCGGCGGCATTTCCGATGGAGGCGGAAATGTTGTAGGCCCGTGTACTCAGATTTGGGTGCACGTTAAAGAACCCCAGGTGGTCCAAATTTCCGGAGCCCTCCTCTACGGCGTCTCTCATAATCATCAGTGGTTTTGGGACGTTAAACCCCACATATCTATCTAAGATAGCAGCTCGGACGAGGACGATAGCAGGATTTATTTGCTGAGCTCGGAAGGCTTTCACTACATCCAGACATGTCAGCGATGAAAATAAAGAACAAAGGCCAGATTTGTCCACTAAAGTGATCACCACTATTTTTGACGCTGCGCAGCCATGTTTACCCAACAGCTTGTTGTGCTGGCTGCACGGTGGCGCTACAGGCACGCTGCTTTAGCGCTCTGAGATCGCCGATGTATTCGGTTGGTATGCTGCCTCTTGTGCTCCGATTACGAGCTGCCTCTGCATCTGACCACTCTGAGCCAGAGGACCAGAGCGGCCAACCGAATACGCCATCAATTTGTCTGATTTACTTCCGAAGTGAATGAGAGATTCAGTATGCACTGAAACAGAGGTTTTTAAACAATGTGGAGATGACTCTCCTCCGTCACATTCTCATACAGTGATCAGCACTTTGTTGCTGTCACTCTCCGAAAAGAAGATAAAATTTCTTGATAGTTTTTTAAAACTATTTCAGCAATGCTTATGCACAGAGACGGCTTGCCTGAAAATTTTTTGCAGTTATCTTTTTGAGAGATAAGTATAAAAATTACTTGGACGTTCAAAGTAAACTGTTGAAAGTCAGTACTCGCGTGTTTCGTGCTGGAAAACACTCGCTCATCATCATAAACCAACAAACTCTCGCCATATTTCTGCTCGAGGACTGAAGGACGCTACCTGTCTAATGTAGGAGGTACCCTAGCAGCTACATTAATGTTGTGAACTTTTGTGCATCATTGGAAGTAAAAGGAATCATGCTATCCATAGTGTTTTCTAAAGAATGTTATAGCAAACAATTCTACGTCTGGACTAGTGCTCAGCATCCTTGCAATACCTTTGACCACAACTGCAAAGTCCTTGAAAGCCCTCGAATTCGCATCTTCGAAACCTGGACTAATCCTTTACTTGTTTTGTTTTTATTCTGCTGCATCTTTGTTTTTATTAAATTTGGTGCTGTGTCCTATTTGTATATCACGTGTTTAACCATGTGCCATTGGAAACAAGCATTGCACCTGCTAATGAGTCTAGTACAGGCTCTGGGAAGGAGGAAAGTTTTATATATTATGATCACCTTTGGGACTGAACCAGGTGAAAATTAGTGTTTGCAAGAGGGTGGATCTCAAGCATTGTTGTTGCACAGTTTAGTTTCTCTGTAAACTCGAGGTTCCCAAGAACTAATTAGAGCAGTTGAGGTTGCTTCACCATTTGACGTTCCTCTTGACTAACCCTATGACTTCGATAACTGCAAACTTGAAAAACACGATCCATGCATTGTCCTTACTACTGTTGACACAAGAGAGAGATTTGGACTAGCTGTTCTGTCAGATGAAAAAATTTGCGTTTTTTTATAGGAATGTGTAGGTAGATATCAGTCATGCAAAGGAGAAACATTTTGTCGTAATGAGCTGAACCATACGGCAGAAAGTTTGGTTTCCAGCTAATGTCAACTGGTTAGATAAATTGTTTCCTTTTGAATTTTGCTTGCATATGTTAATCTTTATGTGCTAAAAATCCTTCTCAAAATTTATCATCAGCTACATTTGATAGTCTTCTAAAAGTTCTGCTACATTTGCATGTTGTTGAAAATCTGCAACAAACCTCCCCCCCCCCCTTTTTTTTTTGAATTCTTGTGCAACCTTCAGGAAAATATTCCATTGCAGCATGATGTTTTCGATGGCAACACACTCTTCCTGAAATATTAGCATTAAATAAACTGGTATGCAGTAAAGAGTTTACATGTCTCTGGCAACAGTTTCAGGAGCGTGTATAATAAGGTCCCTATATTTTTAAGGCACGATGCTGAAAAATTGCCAAAAAGTCGGTAATTTGTAAACCACATATTCAGGTAGTATGTCCCATAAACTATCTATTCTGTAAATATCAATGTCTAATTTATTGTAAAAGTTCATCAAATAAATTATATAACATGCGTCAACAGCCGGCGAGCGCCGAGCAAACGCTGAAAATACCCCAACTTCGCATGCTAGCTATTTCCGAACCTCGCAGCCTAGCACCGCCGTCTTGGTATTTTTTTGCTCGGGAATTCTAGTGCTTTTTTTTTTTTTCCCGCCGCCCACGGCAGCAGCGGCGTGGCCGAAGCGGGAATCTTTTATGATCGGGGGGCTCTCGAAGGTTTGAAGTCTCCTGTGGCTCGGATGCGAAGCCGCGATTGGAGGGAGCGTGCACCTCTCAAGGGAATGGGGGATCACGTGGCTCTTATTGGCATCTGTTCGCCGGGTATTCGCCCGCTTGTCTGCTCCGGCGCTTGCAATGCTGGCATTCTTTGTGTGTCCCATTTGCCATTATCGCGATCGGTTCTCATGTGTGCTCTTCAATCTTTTATTGTATCTATAAGACGATTTTTCGCCATGTTCATGGGACTCTGATTGTTGTGCTGTAGGTAACGATGGGCACAACAAAGTTCAGGACTCTGCAGGCATTCGGTTCAAGAAAGCGTCAGATGAAACTCGACGCATGGCGAGGTTCCAGCACGCGCCATCTCGCAGAAACAGTTGCATTGATGCTCAGTAGCTTCTGCTTCGCCTCTTCATTACAACGACTACATTGACGCTTATCGCGATGTTGTGATTGCTACACCATCAGCGCAAGACTGCGTCATCACAAGTGAGGCTGGCATTGGTGTTTTGTGCTCAAGTGCACCAGATGTATCACCCTCACTAACTGCAGTGATTACGGCCTTGAAAAGTGCGACCGCGTCGTCAGCTGTGCATTTGCAGGCACGTTTTTAGACCTCCGAAGAGTCAGCTGTTTAGAATAGCGAGCATGTTGCTGCGCAACAAAAGCTTGGTGCTTTGCCGGCGACCGACAGGCTGCGGAGAAAGACTGTCTTCGCCGGAAAAGGCTAAAAAATACATGCAACACAAGCAGGAAAAGTAGCAAAAGAAAAGCATTCCAAAGGACACATCTAGCTACCTTGCAGAGTCATTTTAGACCAAAATATGTGTTTGAAACTTTCGAAGTCCGTTTTCTCAGAATGACTTTTTTGGCCAGTGAGGCTGTTTGCTTGGATGATATCTCTGGAACCGTTCATCTGATTTCTATCAGGTTTGTTTTATTATGTACCTTAGTAAATTGCCCACACAAAGGCACAGCGACTTTTAAAATTTATTTCTAATTTGTGATAATTATTAAAAAAAAATTTTATAAAAGCCCAGTGGCAAAAACGAAATCCAGTGCTTTGCTAAAACTTTTCAGCGATGAAATTTTTAAAAAGGGCTCTGTCTTAGTGTAGAGCAGCCATCTAGGAATCATCATAGTGAATTTCTCAGCGCGAGCACATTATCAAATTCACCAGAGCTCGACTAAGTAACTCGTGTGTACTATCCTGAGAAATGGTTGTAACTACTGAACCAGAGAACGTAAATGCATGAAATTTCGTGATTATTCAAACGGCTTTGCTATTAGTCTACCCTGAAAATTTTATTAGGACGTCTCATTAATAAAAAAAGTTGCCCTTCCAAGCTAGCCTTCCCCTTTAAGGGGGCAGACTGGTCTTATACATTCTTTTGTTTGTTTCTTCAGTGATCTTGATCAAACTGCACAGAAATAAACAGTTGTTTTACTGATTACAAATATTTCATTAGTTTTCCTGTAGCTCATCTTGTTCCTGAGATAGCTTTAGTTCACCCCCTATTGTTTAAGGCCGCCATAGAAAAAGGTGCTTAATTAAATGTTATATATAAGACATGCCAACATAGACTAATGACTATAGATTGAAAGTATGCAAAAGTTTTTTTTTTGTTTTTAGGCCTTTCTTGGTTATTTTGCAGCAAAATTAACTATCCATTTTCAAAAGCAGTTAGAATTTTGTGACAATTTTGATGAGTAGCATAATTAAAAAGGCCTGGGATCTAAATTCTGCTCCCATACTTGCATTCTACACAGGTACAGGTTTCCATTGCATAAAGAACTATTGTTGTACCAGCCCTAGCTGCAGAGATATGGAGGCCTCTAAATGTAACTGTCGTAAATTTTCTTTTTCGAGAAAAATGAAAAAAAAAAAACTGAAAACACACAGCTTCTTCAAAAAGCAACAATCTTGGTGCACATGTTTTGCAATCCTCATAAAGGTGCTCATAAATTTGTAGCAGAGCTCCTAACTCAGGTGTTGGCAAATTATAAAGAAGCCTCGAAGTTGGTTCCGCATTTTTTTGCAGGTTCTGAATGCTAACAGCACAAAAAATCTGGACAGTTCGAGTGACATTGCCAAAAAATTGCCACTTCCTGGTGTGTGAAAATTTCCAGAGATATAGAAAAATACTTACAGAAACGTAATATGTCAATTTTAAAAAATGAATTTTTTTGTCACTTTTTGGTCCCAAAGACCAGTCTGCCCCTTTAAAGGTAGCGACAACTACATGCAAATCCTTTGGACGAGTCTCAGGAACAGCGCTAGCAGGCAATGCGCGACTCGCTCACGTACATTCGGCACATGCCTGAAACACCTCTCAGTGCGCGCTTGAACAGGTAAATTATTGTCATTGATGGCATAAGCTGCTCAGAAAACTTTAAACAACCATGACAACTAACGATCCTGGAGTTTGCTAAACATTGGAATAATAAAACGCACGCCTTTCTGAAGCAACTTCTGAGAGGTATCCCACGGAAGTTTTCATGCACGGCATTTATATTTTTGTTCTTTGTGTGTTGTCAAATTCAGCGTAACTTGAAGTCCTACATGTTTTCTAGTTCGAAAAAATAGGCAGGCTGTGAGCTTACTGCTTTTTTCGGAAACTTCATGGGTCACTTGTGTGCAGTGCAAAACGTGTTATTATTGGTTTTATTGTGTTTGTCAGAGTTCAGAAATATTCTCGTGACTGCCTAGTATTTTTAACTAAGCCTATTTTCTCTAGAGTACTTTAATAAGCTTATTTAGTGGAAAGGGTCACAGTGCATGTGTGGAATATCCGCAGCCTTTCAAGATCTAGAAAATATAGCATGCTTACCGTATTTACTCGATTCTACCGCGCCCCCAATTGTAACGCGCACCCGGTTTCCACGACGAAAAAAAAAAGTAAGATATCGATAGCAACGCGCACCCGTTTTTCTCGTTGGCCCGCACGATCACACCACTCGAAAAAAACGACTCCTTTCGGGAGCATCTTCCATTTAAATATGAGGTACGGGGCAAGCTTGTGTCCATCTGACGTGTAACAGAGCATTGCTGTCACTGTAGTTTTACCGTGGACCGATGTCAGCACGCGAACTTGCTTCGCGCCCTTCTTTTCAACGGTTGTGGTGCCAGGCATGTCAAAGTAAAGAGGCGTCTGATCGGCATTCCCGATTTGCCCAAGCAGGTAGTCGTTGTTGTGCCGCAAGTTTAGGACGAACCTCTGAAAACTGTGAAACTTTTCATCGTACTCCTCCGGAGACTTTTTCACATATGCCCGTTCGCCTTCGGAGGGAAAAGCCTTTCCTCTTCATAAAGTGTAAGCCAGCACCTGCTCGCTTTAAACTGGCTCCACATTAGCCCTTTTTCTGAGGCTAACTGCATAGCCCGCACTTGGAGCAGTTCTGTCGTCACGGGCCGCTGTGCCGCTCGCTGCTCAAGCACATACTCGCCGAGCAGCTCTTCAATTTGCGGAAACCGACCCTGCCGTGGTCCACTGAAGCCTTTGCGTGAATCTTTGCTGTCGACAATCTTCTGCTTTTGTTTCCGCCAGTCCCGCACGCACGTTTTGGGAACTCCGAACGACCGCGATCCAGCCCGATTTCTGTCCGTTTCTGCACACGCGATAATTTTTCTTTTAAAAGGGGCATTGTGGTGCACTCGAGTTTTTGGAGTCAGCCCTTCCATGCCGTCGATGCTAATGCACTACAAGATGACGAACTCTTCAGCACACGTACGAAGTGCCGCATATGGGAAACACATAGGCAGAAATGGCTGATGTGCCATGCCGACGCACGTAGGGGGTGGCTATTTTGGAAATGCCGATGGCAATAGAATGACCGTATTCATGTTTTTTTTTCGTACTCGATTCTAACGCGCATGCAATTTATGAACTCGCTTAACCGGAAAAAAGGTGCGCGTTACATTCGAGTAATTACGGTATTAGTATCTTGCCTATTTCAATATTCAACTGTTATTAAAGACATACATTTATTCAAAGCCGTCCCCCTTTTGCTACTGCCATCGCCGTTGAGTCCTGCAGATATAAAGGATTGTTGCAATGTTACCTAGTCCAAATTCAAATAAACTTGAGGCATGTATACACCTACATGTCCTAAAACTATATTACAACCTGAAAAGCTGAGTTAGATAATTTTTTGTACCGATGCAAGAGTATAAAGAGCTCTTATTGAAAATGGTTTTTGTTGCACGAGTTCATGATGAAGTTTTTCTTTGGAAGGTTTGTTGTGAACACTTTTCTCGCCCCATTCGCTTGAAGGGTGGCTTCCGTTGTTTCTGCCTTGGCAAATCAGCAAATATTCTCGGTACAACGTATATGGTATGTGCCTCTCAGTGCCATGCAGTATTACTTACCCAAACTCGCCAAAAGCATTGTGGCTCTCTGGGGAAAATGTCATGTGCAATGCTTCAACTAACAAGCCTTTTTTTTTATTGATATGATATATAAGGAGATGTTAGCGCACTAGTAAGGCGCCGGCTACTCCTTAGCCCTTGAGTGAATGTTGAACTCGTACATTAAGGCGCCACATATGCAAAAGCACACTCATACGCACATACGAAACAACCTCAACATGAATGTAAACAAATGTTCGAAAGTCAATGAATGTCTTGGTAATGTACCTAGTTAGCATGTAATTCAACCTGCACATAATAGCAGTGCACACATCTGGTTCTTATGGAGATGTATTCGCTCATGTGTACATAACAGTCGACACGCCATGCACTTCAGTACACGCATATGATAGCCTTAATCGATCTCGCGCTCAGCAGTGCGGCAAAACACGGCAAAGTGTGGCAAAAAACTAATCCCAAATGGTCCTTTTTTTGTGAGGTTTTACTGCTGAAGCCACCTCGGGGAGAAAAACAAAGGCAGATGTATAGGGTTCTGAATTGTTATTGAAAATTGATGAAGATACAGGCACTACTGCATTGTATATGACACACAAATATACAACATAGAGAATTCCGAAACAGTAATAGCGTATCTGAGATAATGTTTGTGCACATGTAGAAACAAAAGCTCGTTGCCAGGCAATAAGCTGTTTGAAGTTATAAAACATTAAAAGCTCACCTTTTTTGTATGGCCAGATGTCATCTGTGAGCAAAGTGTTATTGCGGCTGATTTTTTGAGGCCATATCTTTCTTCAGCATGTATGTTTGTGACCGCGAAGAACAAGAAGAGGTGCTTTTTGTTTTTCGTGCTTTGCGCATTGAGGCAACTGAAGGCATTGAGGCCCAGCAAACTGGCCCAAATTCAATTTAAACATAGGATTCCCGTATCCACTCAACTTCAAGTATACGTAAATGCTTCTAGGTCACAACAACAACGTGACAAAGGCACGTGAAGTCTACTCCACTTGCTAAAATTTTCCAACTCCACGCTTTAAAACGCAGTCATCTGTTCCTCTTGCTGACACAGCGCTGCCATCGCTGGACCCTTTTGGTGGGTCCCGAAGGCTAAAAAGTTACATGTTACCAACCAACCTATCGCAGGGTGGGGAAGCTGGATCAAAACCTTTCGCTACTTTTGTAACATAAAGGGACTTTTGTGTATGACGCATAATACTGCCCACCTGCAAGTACTTGATAAAAATCAGCATGTTTATCTAGTTTCTTGTGAGTCCACTTGAGCTTCTACTGTACATGGCTTTGTCATGCCTAATAACGAGCTTTAGTTGATTTTTAGTGTCTGATCTCTTGTGTCGGTTGTGTATTCTAAATGATATGAGATAGGTATCTATCTATTGAAAGAGATAGGAATCTGTTTCTGCCTGATTTTTTTAGGTATTGAGTTCATGCACAGATGTTATCTGGATAACATTACTAAGCTATAGGTGTTTGTTCCTTGTTCAAATTTTGCCTACCACAAAGTAATCTCTAGAACAGTCATGACCATTTTTCAATGCTGCAGCTAGTATTCGAGCCTAATTTCTCTTCACTGCATGAAAGTTGTTGACTGTAGTCTGCTGTAAGTATTGCAATGGCCTTTGGTAAATCTGTAATTAATGCGGTATATTGGTGCAGAATGAAAGCAGCTGCAGCAGCAACAAAAATTGGACGAGGTCATCATCACTTCGGAGGCATCAGCGGCGAAGTCATCATCGAAGAAGCACACACGAGGTAATTGCTTTTGTCTTGTAATGTTTGCTTTATATACATTGAGTCGGGGTGGCTTCTTTAATTGCTCACTATTTCTCCTGCATTTTTAGGCAGGAACTGTGTCCGATGGTGAGGTGACAAGCGAGAAGCTTTCCATGTCCAGCAGCGTGCAAAGCTTGGAGCAAGCTAGTGATTCCAGTAGCACCTGCGATCAGCCGCGTGGTCGAGTGGGTCGCTGGCTTGCTGGTTTTGATGAACTTCTACATGACCCTCTTGGTCTCTTAGTGTTTGCAGTGAGTGTTCTTTTGTTTTAGTTCCCTCCTTGGATGACCAATGTTGTCGTTATGTGACCGTTATTACATCTTTCTCTCGGAAGTTCTGGAGATATCATTAAAATTAGGTGCTTAGTCTTTTTAATACTTTCAATATTGCAGACCCGAAATGACCTTCTGAAGATATTTATGCTTCATTGTGCATACCTTAAAAACCCTTTAAATAGAAAAGTGTTTTCCAGGCGCTTGAAAATGTTGGAATTACTTCCTCTTAAGAACCCTTAATTGTTTTGAGGGATATATAATAAAAGGCATCTGGAGGTTAACTGACTTTCTTTGTATGGCATATCAGTAATAACCTGGCACAGTAGGAACTTTAGATGCATCACATTAAAGGGTAAAGAGGGTATCAGATAATAGTTCGATATATTGGTATCTTAAATCACTTAGATGTCAGGCACATGTAGTATGCTTTATTCGGTTACCCCTTTTACAGCTATTTCTACTATATGTGCATCAAATGAAACCTGAACGGCGACAAGCCATCGCGATGGTATAGTGCACGCCGTTTACTTATCATGAACAGCCACGTATATATGCACAGAGCTGCTGAATAGGATGCATGCGCCTGTCAGTCGTGATTACTGGACGTCGCACACTATTGGCTTGCTGCTGTTCGGGTTTCATTTAACGCTGATAGTACACTGCACAGCATTGGGCATATATGTTCTTGTGAAGGTTATTGAAGGGACCCTGAAACGGTTTTGACAATTTTGTACAAACATATTGGGCCGATAGACCAAGTCCTAAGGGTCATTTACAGACTGATTTCAGCTCTCAGCGTAAAGTGTAATTAACTCTTTCGCTACCTCGGGAAAAAGGACAATTTTACTAGGTGTAAAAAACATCTTTTTTTTTACTAGACATAATGCCTTATTTACATTCTTTGGTACCAAACTGAAGCTAGAAGAATGGTCTGTCTAATAACATAAACATTCCATCCATATTTATTAAACACACAAAGAAAAAATGTTTAGTATAATGAAAAGTTTATACAATGATTATACAAACAATGCTCTCAAAAGGAGGACAACATAAAAAATAATGACGTTAAAAATAATTCAAGATATAGAATTTGTAGCTCCTTATGCTGCAAAAAAGGTTGTATAAGTTTCAAAAAATTGCCAAAAACTGTTTTTTTTTTTTTTTTCACAAAAAAGGAAGTTAGGGTGCAGCAGTAGATGGGTTATCCTGTGCAGCTTGTCATCACGGATGGGGTCTGTCTGCTCAAAGTCAAGGACACTTAGAAAAGCAAGGAACGGAAAAAAAAAAACAATTTTCTTGTAGATGAGCATTCCAATGCATTTCATCACTCGATCGGTACTGAAGTTTCTCCACGAACCGTCCCTTTCCACATATGTCTGCCTCTCTAAAATATGCATCCACGCATATTTGTTGGTGTAGTCGCAAATTATGCTGGTTAGCTGAGCAGTGAAAGACAACTGGAAGAAATCGACGGCCCAGACGAAGCTCAGTGCATAACTCTGGAGCGCGTCTCCGACTTTGCCCGGGTTTTATCTCGAATGAAATTGCACACACTTGATAGATGCCGGCAAGGAATCGTGTCCATCGGATGCTGAGACCCTCAAAATAAGAAATATTGCTGTGCGTACATGCTCTGCGGCCCGTAACTACTAATTAAAAGGAGACACTGGTCTTAAACATATTTTTAATTTTGAGTATTTAGAGCTGAAATTTTTATGTGATATGCATTTCTCATAGCTGAAAACAAATATGCAATTAGTTTTCAGCTGTCACTTTCAGATATTAAAATATTTACTGTTCTATAGATTTGCATTCTGCCCACTGTTTAGACAGCTTTTTCATAAAAGATTGCTACAAATTAGATATGACAGTGTTCTGTAAAGAACAAGGAGTGCAAGGAAACCATAATATTATTTTTAGCTTCATTGGTTCAAGAGTTACGCCTTCACAAGTAGACTCATAAAAAATTGGAAACTGTTGCTTAATTATATCACTAAATAAATCGCTGTTCTTATAAAACTATGATAATTTTTAAGTTTTGTTGCACTCTTCAATTAAAAGCTTTCAAATTGCAAAAATTATCAAAGTCTAAGCACTAGATCAAAAGATACTGTGTGTAATGGCCTCGAACATGATGAAAAATGTTGTTTTGAGAAAACGAGAAAAAAAGTTTAGGGACACAGTGAGCATGTATATTAAACAGGTAATGGTGTAAATCAGTACAGTAATGATGCTAGAAGCCACCGGGTGCGTAGTTGTCATCATTCTTCGTGCGCTTTCTTTTCATTGCACGCCAAATGTTTCAAGAGTTTTCATGCATACAACGTTTTGACGATGCTCGCGCAGTCGTCAGTAACGTCTGCGGCAGCCTTTTATGAGGCAGGAATCATTCTCACTTTCACGTAATCTTTATATTTCTGTGCATCTTCATGAAACATACAGGGTGAGAAAAAATGCAATTAAACGCAGTTTGTCCGTTTGCTGTGCCGGGCGAACCGTGAGCACGTTGATCTCGAAACAGGCCGCGCGCCGCATCCCCCCTCCCGCTCTCGGCGAGCTCCGTAACAAATTTCAGTTCCCCGCCCTCATCAACGTCGGCACAAGTTTTGTGGCAATGCCATATTCCCAATCTTTCTCGAAAATGCTGCCAGACCCGCCACACACATCGCACTTCATACACTGAAGCAGTTCATTCATTATCGCTAAACTTACGCCGGTGAACTACGTGCCAGTGGTCGCGGTTGCTTCCGAGTCTCGAAAAAGATTGCTCGTGTCGTAAGGCTAATGTCGATGAAAGGTCTCTTTGAATGTGACTCGCACGACAAGCAAGGGCCACTTTGTCAGCGTCGGAAACCAGGGTAGTGCCGACGCGCAGGTCTCTGGTGTGATTGTTGGTCCCGGCTATCGTGTCTCTGATCGCGGAAGCCGCGTTCGTGATAGCGTTGGCACAGCCAGCTTTTTCCGTGTTCTCGGCGGCAGAGGGTTTTGCTGATAAGATGCTGCATGCTCTCAGACGCCGTTTACGCTTCTTTTCGAACGCATGAGTAGTATGAACCTTTCGATGACCGCCTGCCATCACACCGATTGTACAGCCGTCGCTTAGGCCTCGTCGCACAACGGGAGATTGCGGACCACTGTCTAGCAGACGAATCCCTTTACATCCAATAGGAAACCGGGAACTGCCCCACGTGATGAAACGCACCAATGATGTGCAAGTATATGGTTTTTCTTTATTCGGGATAGCTGCATTGTTGTTATACAAAACGCGTTCTGCTAGGAACACACAAAAAAATATACGGCTTTCAAATGAGACCAAAATGACTGCCCTACTTGGCGTGGTTCTCAGGCGCTGCCACGTCAAATATGACAATTTTTGAGGTGGTTTCACGAGTGGAAATGGTTATGAAACTGACTTTGAAATCAGATTACTCGACAAATATGCATTACATGGCAATAGAATTTTCGGAACACCTTCTTCAGACCCTATATATTATAAAAAAATTACCTCAAAAAATCTATTTTTCGAAAATTTTTCGGTCTTTGAGACCCGTGTCTCCCCTTAAACAACAAAATGTGCACCCCACATATGGCCGACACTTACTTACTCAAAGTTGCGACTTGACTTGACGCATCCTCGCCATCGGTGCTGAAATGTGTCAACATGTTATCCACACTCACGGCTGCTGATTGCACCCTGAAAATCTACTGTTGATGCTCTTGATTTGCAAGAAACACATCATACTTGAGGAACATCCACATGGGAAAACGACGCCATAATCGGTGCGCTTGCATAACCACCCAAAACTTTGAGCGGCGAGGGAAACTTCCCGAAAGCAAAGAACAACCTAAACGCTGTATATTTCATTGTGCGTTTCTTACATGGCGTTAGGTGCCTGCAAACGCTGCAAGTGCGCGAAAATTTAAACTTGAAATGCATCGTTCAAGTTGAACGATTCGAATAGGCACAATAGCAAAAGAGTTAATTACAAAGCTTTAAAACTGCGAATCGCTTCAGATATCTGTGACTCGGCCAAACACGTTTTCCACCGCTCAGTCATAGAACAACATGCTCTGGTAAAGCGACGTCACCCTGGCTGCTGATCTGATTGATTCTGGAATGCGCGCAAGTAAGATGGGCTGGTAGGGTTGCAGCACCTGTTGAAGCAGGTATGTACTACTCCACAATCTTCTTCTCTGTTGCCAGACAGCGTGCGTGCTACCAGGCGCAATGTGTGATGGCCTCCGAGATTGCGCGCTACCTGTCAGCGTGCAGTTTTGAAGGTCTAGACTGGGCGAACCTTGAATCCTCGAGTGCATTCATGAGAGCTCTGCTATTGCTCTGCGATCGCCAGCATGTCTCGTGAGTTGAGGCAAGGCAGAAGTTAGAAGGAAGGTATGATATAATTGTTCATAGCAGCCTTGGAACTTCGTGTATCGCTAAATTTGTGGTGTGAATGGTTTGATGATGCTCTAGCCTGAGCGCTGGAGTTTAGAAAACAACCGTTTTCAGAGTCCCTTTAAAGGAAGAAAAACAAATAAAGAACTTGCTTTGACACACACACATTGCTCACTTGTCAATAGTGTCTGCATGATAAATACATCCCGATGTTTTTCAGCTCAAAGCAAATGTGACAATTGTATCTACTTGTTCACTTTAAAAAACAGTATGCTGTATATGTATTAATGTGTGGCAAGTTGTATAAAAACATAATTAAGTGAAAATTTTTCAGGAATTTTTGAAGAAGGAATTCAGCCAAGAGAACATCTTTTTCTGGGTGGTGTGTGAGCAGTACAGAAAAATGCTTGACGGGTGTGAGGTCAGTGTTTTCAATAAGTATATCTAATGTAAGCATTTGTGTAAAGTTTTTTTTAATGATACTCCCATTGATGTTAGATAAACACACCTATTTGATGTAATATTTTGGTGAAAATTTGTGCCAGAAATTGTCTACAAGAATTAGGGAATGTACAGCCTTTCTTGAATGACTGTCCATTGATTAATTGATTTGAATGATTGACGTAGTGATTTATTACACTTTATTAGTGTGTATGTATGTGTGTGTAGGACTGTGCTTAAAATGTTGTGAATACAGTGAAGCTTTACTTGAACGAACTTGAAGGGACCTCAGTAAAAGTTCGTGAAAGTTTGCTGAGCTGACACAGCTATGTTGTAGCTTGTTCTCACAAGCTGAAGGAACTATATGAGCTGTTCAGATGAAATTTCAGCCCATTTGTTTTCATGCTGCTCATTTGCATGTAAATTTATCCTTTTTAAGAATTTTGGAAAGAATCACTTGCTGCACTTGGGCTCTAAAGGCTGCTGGTCATAGATTAAGTTACTGTGTCTAAGCTCCCATGAACCTTCAATGAACCTTCTCTTGCACAACACTCTGCGGGGTAGAAAATAACTTGTTTCTACAAGCGCATTAACGCTCCTCTGCAAAACATTAGATTTTTGTCTGCAGATATGCGCTACCATTAAACACTCATGAGAATCATGCCACAATGGGGCAAAAGCTGCTGCTATCGCTCTGGCTGGTTGAAAATATGTTCAGCCAATTGAGCTTAAGGGCCACTCACCAGGTTTGACAATTCTGAGCGGACAAGCGCAATGTGTAGATGGGGCATTCACGATCACATCTGCCAAAATTTGCAATGCTACGCTCAGCAGAAATGGTTTAAATTTCAAGATGAACGCTGCTCCCCCTTCCTTTCGCGGGCGCACGCCCAGAGAATGAAGGCATGACGTGCATTTATGCATTGCCCTACGTACATGGCAGTGCAGTGATGTTGACACCTACATAGACTGTGCTCTGACATTGCCAGTATTAGCACGTGACATGGTGAAAATATTTAACACGACATGCGTAGTTCATTTATTTTGTTGCTTGAAGAGATTAATAAAACTTCAGATAAATAATGAGACGCAATAAGGAAATGTGTGCGTCTTTTTCTCATTTTTTCCCCCATGAATTGCAACGAGATGCGGGGCTAATGTACTGGCGTTTCGCATACGTTCGTGTCGCCGTGGTCAGTACATTAACAGATGACAGCCATGGAAGCGAAAGTAACGCTCCTACGCGTTCTCGCTCTCATTGTGCTCATCTATTCTACCGCGTATAAGCCAGCGTTTCCAAACCATCCCGAAGAAACAGGCAGTAGACCTCAAAACAACGCTGGTCAACAAAACAACGCTGCTCGTGTGTTTAGGGGCTGGGCTTGTTTGAGCTCATGACTTTTTGGTCTAATGTCAGAGAGGGTAGAGAAGAGATTTGGCTTGTGAAGGTTATGGGGCAGAGCTGCAAGGGTTTAGATCTCAAGAGCCTCCTCTCATCCTCGTTTCGCGGCACTCCAAAAAAATGTTTTCTCGGCTCTTAATAAACCGATTTAAAAAAATTTTGTGGCATTATGCTCCTCATCGGACACACAAGAACTTCCAAGGTTTAACAAAAATTTATTATGGGGTCTAATGAGTGGCCCTTTAAAGCCGATTGGAATGAATTTTTTCATCGCATCGCAATGAAGTACCATCGTCAACGTAAAATAGTGGTGTCTACAGTTCTCTGGCGGAGCTAATAGTGAAGGTCATGGCAAAACTATGTTACAGTAATTGGGCTGTGTTTAACCAACAACCTGGGAGGCATTGTATCGTGTCATGGAATATGTTTGCATAACTTAAATGTGCCATTCGAAAAGTTTCATCGAACTGAGGCTACTTAGCATTGCATTGGGTTCAGTGGTGCTTCTGTTGGGGAACTAAAGATAGCTTCTTATCCGACCTAACCTTTTTTGCATTACCACATTTTTTGCAAATCCCAAAAAGTTTTCATAAAATTTGCTCTATATAATAAACGCACCCCCACTTTGCTCCGATTTTTCGAGGAAATAATTGCGGTCATTGTGCACATACCAAGTAGATATGGTACTGTTGTACCACCTCGCAGACTCTAACCACTCACTCAAATAATAAGCTGCTTTTCGCTTTATCTACAGCGCAAGGCAGCCGCAACTGCCATCTACCAAAAGCACCTGGGCCCTGGTGCGCCAGAACCCGTCAATGTGGACAGTCGGGCTCAGCTCTCCGTGCAAGAAGGTCTCGACGAGGCAGCGCCTGACCTTTTTGTGCCTGCGCAGAAGCAAATATTCAACCTAATGAAGTTTGACTGCTACCAGCGCTTTCTCAAGTCTGAACTTTTTAAACAGTGCATGCTGCGCGAGGTGCAGGGTAAGCCCGTCTTCCCTGAAGCCGAGAAGGAAGCTTGGAAACTTCACAAGGAGGATAAGCGTCGCAGGTCTTTCTTGCCTTGGCACAAAAGTGAGTTGCCTAGCAGTAGTTTTTGCCGGAATAATAATTGATTAGAAAAACTAATGTGTACTTTCATTGTACTGGTGATTTGGAAGGGGTCATTAAGTTTGCATTTCCTATAAATTATGTCTCAGTGCCTGGTGGTCCTATGGCAGTCTAATGGTGTGTGGCTAAATTATTGTATATGGCCACGTGCTTCGGGCTGTGGCTGGTGGGAAACGGGGTATAGTATGTTCTTATCTTGTTCAGAGTGTTGTCTTTTAGTGGTCATTAAGTTTGCATTTCCTATAAATTATGTCTCAGTGCCTGGTGGTCCTATGGCAGTCTAATGGTGTGTGGCTAAATTATTGTATATGGCCACGTGCTTCGGGCTGTGGCTGGTGGGAAACGGGGTATAGTATGTTCTTATCTTGTTCAGAGTGTTGTCTTTTAGTAGTACGGGATGCTTCATCGTTCATCGCGACGGCATTCTGCACACGATGCGCGCATTTACTTTAAATGCTTGGAAAAATATCGGAGGTGGTTTACGGGCCCTTTCAGGAGCTTCAGCCCCCCAAAAAAAAGGAGACAGCTTCTATGGCTAAAATTAATCTTGCAAGATTTTCCTCCTTTGTGCATATCACTTTTTAGTGAAGAAAAATGTTTCTCTTGTAGTGTCTTATACAGGCAGGGCTATTTTTTATGAAGAGCAGTCCTTAGTTACCAGGATGGAAAAGAGCCATATGATGTAAAAAATACAATTTTTGTGTTTAAAATTATAGGTGAAAAAGTTTCCTTCATTTATGTGAACAACACAGCATTGGGCTCATCAGGATGGGTTAAGTCAGCTTTGCTGGTGGTACAATGGTGGTGCTACGTAGCATCCGTTGGGGCACATTGTATTGAATGTGAACATGGTCCCCTACCCGTTCTCCCTTTTTTTAAAGACGATAGTCTTTCTTGCGGTACTTCAACGCAAAAATTTGGGTCTGTCTGTTTGTACATTTGTCTGTCTGCTGTAATTATACCCCAAACAGCCAACCCTATTCGCAGCGCCCATCAATATTTCTCAAGCTTCAGCGCTCATACTTGTGTGATTGTCAATTTAAAAGCAAATATTGCACATATCTGAGGCACCATAACAACACGTCAATATTTTGTATGTGTGTTTTTATACTAGAGAAGGCACACATAAGTAATTCTAAGGACCGTAGCGTTTATCACGCTACACTGACAGTGCAACACAATGCTCAAAAAGGCGAGTGTTTCCAACGCTTCGCAAAAAGGTGGTGGCACTTGCCCATCGCTTTGCGTTCTACATCTTATCGCCTCCGAGACAGGTGCGCATCTTTCTCCGTGGGCGCGCACGCCTTCGTTTTCAAAGGTAACTGCGAGATAGCGCTCGTGTTTAACGTGTCTCTATGCGCTCGTTCGCCTTCGCTGCACGGATCGAGACTCTCTAATGCAGCGCTTCCATAATACAATTCACCGATTTTCTCGCGCATAACATGAAATAAACGTTGTGTTCACTCTCTCCATAGGCAAAACGATATATCACCTGTCAACAACATTTGCAGTGAAACATGCAGATACGGGGCCAATTTTTTCTAAGTAAAGGGAAGCAGGGAGAGGGGAGGCATCATTCACGTTTTGCATTTGATAGAGTTTATCATATTTCTTACTTGCAGATTTCTTTTAGAGCTGTGCAAACAGTAAAATTCAGGGTGCAAAGGCAATTCAAATATTGAGGTGTGAGTGCGAATCGAATATTTTTCGAATATTGCTAGAATACTTTGAAGCGATATCAAAGAAAAAATGTTGGAGAGGATTTTCAAGCATAATTTTATGAGATAGCAACATGAAAGTGTTTCTCTTTTCGGTAGGTTAATTAATCGCGGGGGGGGGGGGGGATCGTAGTTGTCTTAACAAAAATGACCCAATGCAAAGGCTGAATTGTACTTGTGTGCATAATTTGGTGCAACCAAAGTGTTGCTGACAACACTTTTGACATGAAAAGTAAAGATGGTATTTCCTTGTTCTTTCAACTTTTGTGGAAGCCCAACTGATGTGGCAAAAAAGGATCTGCTCCCTTAGAGTTTGGAGTTTAAATTTTGGATGCTAAAAATTTTTGATGTTTGATTTTTCAGACTTACTGCCCGAATTTCAGGTCCAAAACAGCATTGAGCCCCCACCTCTGCCACATGCATAATCTCGATGTTGAAACAAGCGTTTTCGTTAGTACATTTACAACCGTAGCAAAGTTTGAAAAGCAGCTTTGCCGCACTACGAGTGTGTAATGAGGTGAAGCATAATAAAAAGCTGAAAGAATCACTTCCAATCTATCTGATGTTGACCGTGTATATCTGGGAAGATCCAATACTTCGAGTAATAAAAATTTCAGTGTGAATTGAATAACAACCACTATTAGAAAAATATTTAGAGTTTCAAACATTCACACACCCCTACTTTTTTTAATGCCCAGTAGTAAATTCACAGGATTCAACTTTTTTTTGCATTCTCAAAGGAATTCGCACCCAATATTGTGTGTATTTTCTGTGAACAGTAAGTTTCATCTCTGTTGATGCATCTCTGATCAAGAATTCTATGTTGCAGTGATACTGCTCGTGCTGTTTATGATTTGGAAGTGCTGGTTGCGAAGGATTGAAAGAAAAGCACGCAGAGTACTTGGATGTTAATTGTCATTTTGAACCAGAAAGGGATTATATCTTTCTTAGTGGCAAAAGCAGCTGCAAATTAAGGAGTTGGTTGCAGTTGAGAAGGAAGGAGTGTGCTGTCTAATCATCTGTGTACAATCAGTATAACTGATGAACTTCAAGCAAATTTATTGTAAATTTTACTACACCTTCCTGCTGTGCAGACCTGAAGCTGGTGGGCAGCAAGTTGGGTGAAAGAGCTGCCTGGGCGCGAAGATCTTCCAAGAAGAAGAAAGCGCTTAAGGAAGGCACAGCTTCAGACCTCACCAGCAGCCATTCTTCACTAGCTAGCAGTGAAGCCAGCCTGGGCCTGCTTTGCTCTGCATCCCGTGAGGTAAGGTTTCTCTGAGACTTGAACTTTCTTTCTTTCTTTATTCAATTATGCACACCTTATGCAGGTCCAAGGAAGAAGGTAAGGGCAAAAATTCTATCATTTTCAAATGCCCTAGAAAAAAACAAGTTCAATTGTTTTAGTAAGTTCTTCTTTGCAACCCAAGGAAAGTCACTCTTACTGTGAAAGTACCGTACTTTCTAGTTTGTAAATCACACTTTTCTCTAAGACGCACCCCCTACTTTTTATGAGTTTCACATGACAAAAAAAAAATATGTAGTTTGCTTTTTTGTGTAAGACGCACCTATTTTTGACACTGCCAACATCATAAAACACAACACACGCAGGATATGTTCTTTGCAAAATCCATAGTCACGCACGGCATTGAGTATCACAAAGCATCGATATAAAACTCGTAAATAATGCTGTCCTGAGGTGCATAATACCAATAATTATTTCACAGGATTTAACGCCACATTCTCAGATGCACTGTCAAAAGTTCTTTTATCTCAGTTGGCGGCATCGAGGGGTTTGCAGTCGTAGCGACTTTTAAGCGCCATTGAAAGCACCTTTAAGCACATTGTTAAAGTTGTTTCTAGGGCATTATGAGGCTTCGCGGGAACACATAAACAGCGACCGTGCTGCACGTTTGGCGCCTATACATGCACACACACCTAGAAAACATAAATGACAACCAGAAGTTTTGACTACAAAGGAACTTCCATGCCACGTCTACCACATTTTACGACTAATCGGTTTGGTCCCGGCAAAATCCTCATAGAAATAATGTATTAATACCTTGATTTTTGGACGCAGTTTTACGCCGACTTTCATATTCCGTCCAAAAAAAAAAAAGAACCACCATTACTCCAATCAAACATTGAGGAAATATTCACGAGTGCAAAATATGAACTTGCATTCACCTAGGTTGGAAAAGAGTGAGACAGGATGTCTTCTTAGAATAGAAAATTTATTCTTATGGAAGTTCATGCGCTTCTACATACGCCTTGATCGCGTGTGTATGGATGCGAGTTCAATACATAATCACGATCTATCCACACATAGTAGCGTCAGCCGACCGAAAAGCTGATATTTTCACGTTTTTGGTCTGTGGAAACTTTTCTTGGTTGACTTACAGCTGATATCCTGCCTTTGCCGCGCTTGCAGTCACAGGCCTGCGCACGCATAAGGCGGCAATGCAGCTGTTTTCATCGTGCAAACTTACTTTCAATTAACGTCAACTTTCATAATAAAAGCAGGACATCAGTAGTTGCACTTACCAAGGAATCAAATTACAATGCGCACAGCTAAGTCGCGCACAAAGGCATTCTACGCTAACTCGTGGTTTGTCACCATTATGTGATAACCATGACACTGGGTCCGGCTCTTCTGATGGGAGGCTGTTGGCAACGTGGTATCGGCATCGTTTTCATGCACAGGCAATTTTCGGACTCTTAATCATCGGTAGAAATATGCCCGTTAGATTTGATTTTTTTTAAGGTTGACAATAAAGATTCACTGGCACCCCTTTCAACTAAGTAATGCTGTCATTAGCTGCCACTGGCAAGAATAATTTAATCTAACTTCTTCGCGGAGGCACAAGGTCGTGGTGTGGGCTTATTCCGGCAGTCTGTACCCGTTTGTTGGGCAAGGCTGATTGTCACTATCTATAATCTTAGTTTTTCGATTATCCTGCAGGATATCAATATTCAAAACAAATGTGTGCCCTTAAGAATGAATGAAAGGATACAACGACTTCATAAGGTTGACAATACTGTATTTACTCGCATAATCCTTGCACTTTTTTTTTCGAGGGAAACCGATGAAAAATTTGGTGGGTGTGAGAATTACACAAGCAAGAAAACATAGCGGCCGCGAATCGATGTTTTCACGCCAGCAACTCATTGTTACTGCCGAGAATTTTAATCTTGTGAAACCAAGGTTTTCACTTTTAGGCCATGAATTGTGTAGGCAGGTGTTTATTGTCTTTATTCTTAGTTAAATGCTCATACTCCTGAGCTTGGTCTGGTTCACACAGTGCCTTGTTACCCCTACCTACCGTATTTTCCGGTCTATAAGTCGCACCCTTGTATAAGTCGCACCCTCCTGAATAAGGCAGTTCCCCCCCCCCAAAAAAAAACGTATATAAGTTGCACCTGCTTATCCGGCCAACGAGTGTCGCGTCGTGAGAAAGCATTGTGAAAATGCATGCTTGAGGCGGTGCCCGCTTTGGCAAGTTTCCAGCTGTTGGCAGACTCGTGCGAGGGCCTCTCAACAAACATGAAAGCAATATTTCCAGTCAAAAATACTTTATTATTTCAATGAATCAAAACCATCGAAGTCATCTTTCTCCGAGTCGCTCACAAACATTGCAGCTATTTCGGGTTGTAGCTCTGGTGGCCCGCCACTGTCGTCCTCTGACTCGCTCGAATCGGACTCAACATCGGCCACGCAGGGGATCAACCCGGCCTTGCGAAAGCTCGCCACAATTGTTTTGTCAGAAATGGAATGCCAGGCTTCACTCACCCATTTCGCCACTTCGCCAAACTCGGTGCGTCTCATGCAACCCGTTTTAGTGAAGCTGTGCTCTCCCTCCAACATCCATGACTCCCACAAACGTCGCAGAGCGGCCTTGAAGCTGCGGTTGACAGATATGTCCAGCGGCTGAAGCAACTTGGTCATGCCTCTGGGAATGATTACAGGCACAGAATGCTTTGAAATGATCTTTTTTTTTTACGATGTCGGTGATATGAGCCCGCGTACTGTCCATCATCAGCATTCCTGGCTTCATGCGAAAGAATCCGTCGGGTCGACATGAAAAACAGCGGTCAAGCCACACACCCATCGTTTCCTCGTTCATCCAACCCTTCACGTTAGCCTGAACCACCTCTGTAGGAGGAAAAATATCCTTCGGCAAGGTCTTCCGCTTAAGGGGAGACGCGGGTCGAAAAGTCGCGGTTTTCCGGAAAATTTTCGCTTTTTTTTTTCCGGCTGTATTGGCATCCTTGGACTATAATCTATTACTTCTGAAAATATCAAGCTGAAATTCGCACGAGAAATTATCAAAAAATGCTTCCAAGTGGGCAGCGGTGACGCGAGAAATGCACGAAAATCGCGAAAAACGGCGAAGTTCGCGTCGTCCTGTCGTGAAAACGACGCGTTGACCGCCATTTGCAATCGTGCACGCATGCTGCGAAGGCCGTATCCTTCATAATCCACTAGTAGCCAGTCTCGTGCCTTCACGCAGAATAAACAAAAAACGAGAAAAACAACGCGTACGTCACGCGTTTTGAATATCGCGGCACACAGCGCGAGGCCGCCATTGGACGGCGGTACGCTCCACGCTCCTCCCCCTCCTATCTCTCCGGCAAAAGAGCGAAGCCTCGGACGTCGCGATCGAGTTTTTCTGCGTTTCTCTGCATTTTTGCGTCATGGCAAGCCCGAAGAAGTGCAGTTCAGATAATCGAAAGTTCAGAACTCGCCACAAGTATTGAGGGAAACGGCGTCGGACGCTTCGCAAAGCGACAGCGAACGACGATGTCGCCCCCGACCAACGCCCCGACGCTCCGACTTCGCATAGGCCTAACACCGTCACCGAACCCTGCGACAGTGGTTGTGAAATAGCCGCTGCCGTGGAATTCGTCAGTGCATCCCAAAGGAAGATTGGATTCTTCGAGAGTGAACGTAGACCGGTAGATGCTGCTACTGCGAACATGCTGCTTTGCGAAATCGATGCGCTGATGGCACTTGTGGCGGGTGCGCAATGCCCAACCTGCCGCGAACGGAAGCTCGGCGTGCGAGAGGCAGCTGGAAAGCGCAAAGGACTTTCGGCATTCCTCGAACTGTGCTGTCAAAATTCTGATTGCCCTGAATCTGCACTTTCGTTCACGCACACGTCGAGACGTACTGCTTCAGCCGGGGACCAAGGAACGAGCGCTCGTTTTGACAGCGGCAGCTCGCGTGACAGCTTTGCTGTAAACGTGAAGGCAGTTCTGGCAGCACGCGCTATAGGCGCAGGCCACGACCAACTTTCACGATTTTGTGCGATTCTCGGTCTTCCGAGCCTGATGCATCACAAGACATTCAACGGCATTTGCAAGAAGCTCCATGGTGCGGCGATGACGGCAGTGAGCAAAAACTTGCACCAGGCACGAAACATCACGAAGGACGCAGTCGGCGGCAGAGATGTGCCAGTCATGTTTGATGGCACCTGGCAGAAAAGAGGTCATAAAAGCCACAATGGAGTGGGCACAGTCGTGTCCCTGGACACGGGGCTCTGCCTCGATTTTGAAGTTCTTTCGAACTACTGCCATGCTTGCAGTATACACAGGGACCTTGGGGAGGATGAAGAGATATGGCGAGCTTTTCATCTTCCAGTTTGCCAAAAAAACACTGACTGCTCATCCCATGCAATGGAACCTGCGGCAGCTGTCAATATATGGCAGAGGACCTTGTCTTATGAAAGTCCACTGCGATTCACCAGCTTCCTAAGTGATGGTGAGAGCAAGGCCTACACTGCAGTCTGCGAGGCAAATGTATACTGTGACACCCCCATTGACAAAGAAGAGTGCACGAACCACGTTGCAAAGCGCTTGGGAACTGCCCTACGGAAATTGGCAACGCCACTGCCACGAGGCGAAAAACTGAAAGATGCGACAATAATAAAACTACAAACATATTACAAGATTGCCATCACGAGCAACAAGGACAGTGTCCGAAATATGTACACTGCCATATGGGCATCGTATTTTCATTGCTGCTCCAGTGATGGTGCCAGTAGCCACAACTTTTGCCCCGCGGGACCAAATTCGTGGTGCAAGCAGAAGCGTGCGGAAGCACTGGGGGAGCCTGCACCACGCCACACCCCACTGTTGACGAAGGGTCAAGGATTGGCAATTATGCCTATCTACAAGCGCCTTACAGAGGAGAAACTCCTTATTCGGTGCCTTCATGGCAAGACACAGAATGCAGCCGAATCGCTGAACAGCAAGATATGGCTGCTATGTCCAAAAACAAAGTTCGCCTCCAGAACAACTGTGGAGACAGCCACCGCTCTTGCTGTACTCTGGTACAACAAAGGCCACAGGGGCTTTGAAGAAGTGCTCGAAGGCATTGGAATTCTCCCCTCACAAGATCTGGCCACACATGGTGACCACTGTGACGTCATGCGCATCAGGAAGATGAACCTGAAGCAAACTGCAGAAGCGAGGGCACACCGTCGCAACACAGCGAAGAGAGCTCGTGTTGAGGACACTGACCGCAAGAGCCGTGAAGGACCAAGCTATGGTGCAGGGGACTTCTAGACACTTGCAGTGCATTCAAGGCAAGGTACTTTTCATTGTGCCCCAATTTGATGCAAAAAGAATGATTTCCTAATAAATGCCAACTTTGCGAACTTTCAAACTTGTTTTTCTCATTTTCATTTTTTCTGACAGTTTCACGTTTTCCGGGCAGCCTTTTAGAAACTTATATTCATTGTATAGTAACGAAACTTGGCACACATATTCTTCAACACATGCAGAATGCAAATATCTACTCTAAATTGCAATGCCTACCAGCATTAGTTGTGAAAATATTAGCTTATTGTTTCAAGGGAGATTGAAAATAATAAGTCATTCAATACAATTTTTTTTTCTTGGTTCCAATATTTCTGTGGCATATCTATATAGATATTTGCACTTTTCAATCTACCAAGAGTCAAATAAGATCAGACACAGTGCTTTTACTGAAAGTTTAGTACATAAAAGAGTGCCTGCAAAAAATGTAACTTTTTGCGATTGTTTATGGCATAACTCAATAATTATAGCAGCTACACAAAAAATGATTGCATATTTGAATTCTGCATGAAAAACTATACTAATAACAAACTTTTGAAGTCTCTATTACTAGAAATAAAAAAAGAAAAACTTTTTCGAGGAGCGTCTCCCCTTAAATATCAGCATGGGAGGCAACTTGGTGCCGTCTGCACAGCAGGCAAGCACAACGGTGAAGTGAGACTTTTCGTGGCCAGTTGTCCTCGCCGTCACAGTTTTCTGGTCTTTCTCAGCGACACTTCTCATGAGTGGGATGTCGAAGGTCAACGGCACTTCATCCATGTTGACGATGTGGCTCGCGCTGACGTTCTTCTTCGCAATTTCCTCCCTCATAAATGAGCTGAAGTGTTCCAGCTGCGCTTGAAAGTCGTCGGGTAGCTTCTGGCTCACTGTAGTCCGGGCTCGCATGTCAAGCTGATTCCGCCGCATGAAGTGGAAACACCACGACGGACCACCGCTGAACCCCTCAGTGTTACTATCCGCTACCAGAGCCTTCGCCTTTAGGCACAGCTGCACTGTAGACAGGCCTCTTCCTTCAGCTCACTGTTGTAGCACACACGTTCGCAGGCTTTGTTCAAGGTCCGGCCAGCGTGCCTTCTTGCCGCGGTTGCCCTTCTTTGTAGACTTCATTGTCTGGAGGACGCTGTGAGCCTTCTGCCAGTCCCGGATTACTTTTTTGCAGACATTGAATTCTCTCCGTGCACCACAATTTTCATGTTCATCTGCAAATTCAACTGCACGCAGCTTGAACTTCGCAACGAAACTTCGTCGACATTGCTTTCCATGTGGTGCCATGGTTAGCAAGGATGCTGCGAGAACGCCGCTACGCCTACGCTACGATGCACAATATGAGCAACCGCAACTGCTATGGCGGGCGGAAGTGATAGCAAACAAAACAGCTCCAGCGGCTGTTGTCTGAAATGCAAACTTTTTTTCAATTATTTATAATTTTAAATACCTCTACTTTTTTCACCTCCTCAATAATTATTTATTTTCTGTGCAAAACTATATAAGCGTTATTATTTCTAGGGAGTTAATTTACCACTCTTTTTATTTTCTTCTGAAATGTGGCTTCCGTGCACGACAAAAGGGGGCGCACGGCGAACCACCCAATGCGGAAAGCGTAGCCGTATTATCAGGCCGCCAAATTCGCGGCATTTGATCCGATTTTGACTGTATACAGTGAAAGCTCGTTTACTCGAACTCAATAATTCGAATTTATGGATAATTCAAACTGTAAGTTATGGCCAAGCTCCATACAAGCCTATAAATAAAAAAGCCCGTTGATTCGAACCCGAGTAGATTCCGCTGCAGATAATTCGAACTACGCACCACCGCACCGGCGGCTTGGCTAGTCACTCGATAGGGGGGCTGCCGAGTTACGAGGCGGCGTGGACAGGGAGCGGAGAGAAAAACGGAGAAACTGACAGGGAGGCTAGAGTGCAGAAAATAGCGCCACTTACTTTTCGCCCCCCCTCCCCCCACAATCTCGCTCTCTTGGCGGCTGCCTGCTCTCCGTCCTACGTAACATCCAAGATTTTTTTTTTTTTTAAGCGCCAATCTCGGAGTCTTTGAAAATCCTGCGTAGTTGTCGCTGTTAGACGACAGATGGCATGACCAGCACACGGGTGTGTCGTAGCTTCGCCCAGCCTTCTCTGCAGTCTCTGTCACGGGTGTGCGTTGTACACCTCGGTTGTTTGTGCTGGGAGTAGCTTCCGACTGTCGCGATTCTTTGTGTTGGTGTTAGGCCTCGGCTAACGTTTGTTGTGGTAGCGGCGGTTGTAGCTTCCCGTCTGTCGTGATTCTGCTGCTCCGACTTGATGGCGTGTGCCCACGGCAAATATCGTGCCAAAACACTTCAGGAGAAAGCTGATATCCTGCGGGAAGTGGACGCCGGACTCTTGCCTAAGCAAGATATCGCGAAAAAGCATGGGATACTGAAAACGATGCTATCTAATTATATAAAAAAATAGGAGGACTATTGAAGACGCCTTTAGAGGCAGAAGTTGCCAGCAAAAGGAGGAGGTTGCGGCCCGCAAAGTATCCTGACCTTGAGAAAGCGCTTTTCATTTCGATAAAGGAAATGCATTCGCAGGATATACCACTAGTGGCCCAGTTATACTGGCAAAGGTGGCGGACTTCGCCCTGCAGCTAGACTACGACGACTTCACTGCTTCAGATGGGTGGTTGTACCGTTTTTGCGAGCGCTACGACCTCATTTTCCGTACTGTGTCGGGTGAAATGAACGCCATCAACATGGAAACGTGTGAAGGTTGGCGCTCCGAAGTGCTTCGAAGCTACATGGAGAAGTATTCTCCGCAGGACATATTTAATGCGAATGAAACTGCCTTATTTTTCAAATTGCTGCCCGCCAAAACTATCATGTATAAAGGCGACAAGTGCACGGGAGGGAAGAAAAGTAAAGAACGGATAACTGTGATGGTTGCTGCGAACATGACCGGGATCGAGAAGTTGCCTCTGTTTGTGATAGGCAAATCAAGAAGTCCTCGTTGCTTCAAGAACATCCGGTCCCTCCCATCAGACTACGCGGCCAACAAAAAGGTTTGGATGATGGGGGAATTGTTTGCGGAGTGGCTGGGGAAGCTTGACAAGAAGTTCGAACGCTGTGGCCGCAAAGTCCTGCTTCTTGTGGACAACTGTTCGGCTCATAAAGTCAACGTTGAGACGAAGGCCATTGAGCTGGCCTTCCTTCCAGCAAACACGACAGCGGTACTGCAGCCCATGGACCAGGGTATAATTAGAAATTTGAAAGAATTTTATCGGCGTCATATGTTGGAACGAATTATTTTGTGCAATAACTACAAGTGATGCTCCTAAGTGCACTACACATGCTTGTGCATGCTTAGGAGCAAGTGACAGCACTAACGATAGCAAATTGCTTTCGTCACTGTGGCTTCAGCACCGAAGCTCTGCAAGCTGACGAGCCAGCAGTGCTCGAACACGGCGTCACCACCCTCATGGCGGACATTTTGGAAGACGTCTGCTTTGCGAACAACGTCGATGTGGACTCAAGTGCAGTGGTGTGTGGTGCACTCACGGATGGCGACATAATATGTCAGGTAAGAAGTGCAGAACCTGTCGCTGCCAGCGACGATGATGAGGAGAAGGACGAAGCACCAGTGCGGCCCTCTGCTGCAGAAGGCATGGCCGGATTGAATGCTGCCCGTCTTTTCTTAAGTTTTGAAGAAGGTGGAGAAGAGGCCTTCCGCCAAATTCGCTCGTTAGAGCAAAAAGTGCTGGCTGTCGCTTTCAAGGGAAAAAGGCAGACAGCGATCACAGATTTTTTCAAAAAATAAATTGTTATGCCCTACTCACAGTGTACTAATTGTTGTTCTTTACTTTCGTTAGTTAGAACTTTTGTTAATTCAAACTGAGACAGCTTTCCTTTGCGGTTCGAATTAACGAGCTTTTGCTGCATAAGTAGCACCGTTGTATAAGTCGCACCGACGAAAAATTCAGAAAAAAATTGTGAGTTATACATCGAAAAATACGGTACGTATGTGGCCTTCTGTCATGATAGCAGTATAAAGAAAAACAATGCCAGTTGCTTTCACGTGTGCTTTGGTGTGCTGCTTCTGGCTTCAGCGATTTCGGTTTTTGTTTGAGCCATGTGTACCCATGTTAACAACCTTGTGAACTCCCCTGCGAAATCCTCATGGATGGTAACTTGTGTGTAAAAATGCACAATTTCCAGAATGTACTCCCTACCTGCCCAGCTGGTGCCTGTTCACCCGAAGGTCACGTGATATAACTGTGGTTGTAATGGTAACATTTATTGTTACTTTTATTGGTAACTAAAAGGGTGGCATTGCCAACATGCAAAAGTAGTTTTTTTTTTTATTTTGGTTTTGAGTGGGGGCGGCAAGAGGGGGCGGCACATTTGCACATGTGCCCGCAGCGGTGAGAATGACGCTGGCTCGTGGGGTGCAGGGCAGCCTACTCGCCTCGCGTTATCAAGCGCGCAAAAAATCTCGCCTGTTGCACCGTGCGGGCCGCTGCCGCCGAAGCGGCTGCGAGGCAGCTGCACAAGACGCATGCTCGTACCAAAATACCAAATTGCGGAGCAAAATTCTTAGCTAGATTGTCTGTGGCAAAAATTCATTACATCAAGGTTGTCTTGCACTCTTACTTTGTTACATAGAGGTCGAAAATACATGTACTTCTATGGAGCAACGACGGGGAATAGAAAAACTTCGTTATATTGAGGAATTCGTTGTATGGAGGTTTGTTATAAGCAGGTTTAACTGTAGTAATATTTCTGTGTAGTAGTACCAAGGCCAGATAAACACAACTAAGGCTGCTCGCTTGATCGATAAACTACAGTGTAGTGGTTGTACACCTACCAATAAGCGCGCAAGTGGCCTAGAGCCTCGTTTTTGTTTACAGCCGAGTTGTTATAAAACGCTGCATTCCCACACCGTTTAATATTTCTCATGTTTGGGAGGATGCCAAGAGCATTTTGCTATGTGCTTGCAAAACAGAAAGTGGCACCCAATCTTAAGTTATTCTGGTGAATGGATATGACGACAATAAACAGCACTCTGGAAAGTTGCACTCGTCGATATTATTACAATGCATTAGCAGCCGATCAAGACCAAATGCTTTCATATATCGTTTCAGGCATATGTAGAAGCAGTTACACTCGCGCTGACATGGCCGGATAAACCACGCTTTGAGAACGTTCATGACGTACGCACACATAGAAATACGACGTGGCTAGCAGATGATGCACGAAGCAATCCACACTTGTGCGATTCAGCCATTTGCCGCCAGGTGGCGACTCCACTCGATCTCGCGGCAAATTGCAAGACAATTCTTCATTTACTTTGTTGTAACTAATACTTCTTTATATCCAGGTTCCTTATATCGAGGTTTGAGTTTATCATTAATGTACGGTCTATTTGCATTGTGCATGCAGTCTGAGTAGAACATTTGAAAATGCTTGAAGAGTTTCTAATACATGAAGGTGTGGCCTGCACTGAACAAAAACATGTTCAACTGTTTCAGCTGGAGAAACTTGGGCACAATATAACAGAAAAATCAAAAACACATGTCACTTACAGACATAAGACACCACTTTAGAACTGGCCTATTGTAGTGCTAGGGCTATTTATTTATGTCCCATGCCCTTCACTTTTTATAACTGTGTGTGTGAAATGATGTATGAACAATAGTATACTCAGTAGTGCTTTAATTTCTTAATCTAAATGTTTTTTTCCTTTATCACAATTTATTCAGCGCAATTTTGTGTTGGTTGTTGTCTTCATGTTCATCTTTGTTCTGTTCTGCTTCAGTCACTGACAGGGGCTCCAGACTCCAACTGTATCCTCAGCAGAGTCGTACTGCCAGATGGCTCCTCTACTGTAGTTCGAGTCCATCGGGGTGAGACTGTTGGTGCCATGCTTATGCTGTTGCTGCAGAAGCGCTCACTGACTTACTCTGTTGTGGACATCTTTGTGGCTGGCTCTGACAAGGTTAGCTGCTGAATAAATACCATTGATGGGACTCTCCTAATTCAGCTTTGTTTTTCCTTTGCAGCCTATAAGTCCAAATGTTGACGTTACAATGGTTGGGTGCAAGGAAATTCATGTTGAGCCACGGGCAGTGTTCTGTGTGATTCTACCTAACAGCAAGATGCTTGGAGTGAAGGCAGTTCCCCGCCGCTCATGTGGAGAAGTGCTGCGTCCCATATTAGCAAAGTATAGTGTCCAATTGGAACACGTGACTCTGCGCATGGTGAGTCTTATTTGTATTCTGTGAGTATGTTTCGAGGTTGAGACATAAATATTGGTGCTTTGCGCTTTTTTTTTTTGCAAGTGTAGTAATTGGGTCCTATGTTCGTGATTGCATTTTCACTAATTTATGTAAATAGAGTGTAATAGAACCTTACAGTTACGTTTTGAAGTGATCGTAAGTAACAAAAGTACGAGTCCGAAAAACGGAAAAAATGGCAAAATATTTATTGGTACAGACCTTCATTTCAAAACAGTAGAACCTCGTTATAACGAAGTGGTATATAACAAACTAGTGGATATAACAAAACAATTGTAATGTTTTTGAAATTTCTGTAGATGTCCATGTATTTGAAACCTCATTTTAACAAAGCTAAAATTTCCTCACAATAGATATAATAAACCATGCTTTGTCTACAATGAGCATTTACTGATCATTTCGGTATACGTCAATTCAATATCTTATAGTGCGCGACGGTTTACGTCTTACCATGGCTGTGGTTATTCAAAACTCTCGCCTTGTGCTTGCCGGGAGTCACCTGCCAACACGCGCGTGGGTGTGAGTCTCCCTGCCTCCCCTTTGCTCAGGAACTAGCGTACTTGCCCGTGCTGCATCTCGCGCGAGCGTATGCATCAGCCGGCCACTCCTGTCCTGTAGAACTTGTTGACCCGCCCGTGCATCTGACCTCCATGGCACTGCGCCGTGCTCCCTACCGGTTGTGTGCTGCAGAAATGAGGTGCCTTCTTCCTCTTCTAACCACTACCACCACCACTACCACCTTTTTCTCCCCTTCATCTCCGCGCTGGGACGGCAAAGATTGTGGCTTTGATTCTTGTCATTCGCTGTAGTAGAGCTTTGCCAACTCTATTAGTTTCCGCCGCCATACACGAGATGCACAATGGCAGCAGCAAACGTAAGCGCAAAAATATAACAATCGAGCAGAAATCTGCAATGTTGAAAGCCGTTGAGTCCGGCTTCGAGAAAGAAAAAAAATGTAGTCGAAGATTTCGGCGATGTCGCCAGTGAGGGTGCCGCAGGCGACCAGGCCCAGACGTCGTGGGACGCTCTCCTTAACGCCGACGTTGTGCCTAACTGCGACACTTTCTGCATGTACATCAGTGCTGATGCTGACGCTGTGACACCGAAAGAGCTGCCAGATGCAAAAATTGTGCGCTCGGTGATGGGGGGGCATGACGACAGTGACAAATGTGTCTATACCCCGGAGCCAAATGTTTGCTAACCGGACGTACCAAAACTCGCGCAAGCACTGGATGCGAGAAACCTGCTGCGCCGCTTCTTTGGTGCTTACAATGACGACGAGAACGGACTCGAAATAGCTGCTGAAGCTGAAAAAGCAGTCATCCACGTGAAGAAGACTTGGTAAAAGTATGTTAAAGATATATATATATATTTTTTTTCGAAGTGATCTGCCAGCTGGTGTGCTGAATTAGGTGAAATGAAGTGCATTGTAATTTATTATTTTGCTAGTTTTTTGCCTTCCGACGGCCGTTTTTGTCTGCGCGGTGGGCTGCGGTGATATTTGGTAGTGAGTATGTTCTCTCTTGCTGGCTAATTGTCAGCAGAAATGGATATTGGGTATAACCAACTAATGGTTATAACAAAGTAATTATGACTCCCCCTTCAACTTTGTTATAATGAGGTTTGACCGTACTTATGCTTAAAAAAAAAAGTGAACCCTTGCTTGGTGTTTTTAATTATGCCACAGCAGCATAGAAGGTTTTTTGAGTACTGCAGTGTCATATTCTTTTAATGAATCTACCTAATGCCAGGATAACCCACACCTGTTAAGTGATCACTTTTGGTGATAACTTCACGGAATTGTCATGAGATGTGGCGGCGTCTCCGAGCTATAATGTAGCACTGTTGCCATAATGTTGGACCCTGTTGTAGATGGTTTAACACCTCACAAAAGTGAAACTACCCCTAAAATTGATCATCAAAGAAAAAATAACCCCTGCTCCATCAACTTCCAAACTTTGTCACTGGTGCACTCAGCCACGATCTAGCCCGTGGATAGAACCGCAGAGCTGAGCACAGTGTCATTCATAGAAATGTAATCAAGTATACCAAATTTTTTTGGCACCAAAAGTTGTAGGGGTGAAAGAACGAAGCACACACAAAACGACCAGCATGACATTTCACCCCGAACTGCACTAACTCCTCCTACCAATTAGGAGTGATGAGTCCACGCCAATGTGACAGCGGAAACAAACCCCAATCTCAAAGGATTTACTTTTGTAAGCGCTAAAAACAAGTTCAAAACAATTGAAACAATAGCGCCATACATGCTATCTTTGCAAAACGAATCTCGAAGGCTATGCTTTTGTTCATGGCAACCCGAAGAATGTTGTGCGTGTTGCTTGTGCCACTCATGCGGCTAATCTTGCTATCAAGCCAGGCCAAGCTGCATGAAAAGTCAATGGGGCAGTTCTGTTACGGGGTTTTTCGATTGACTCTGAGTGCACTTCACTATGTATCATTACAGAACGGTCCAGCAGTTGTGAAAGAACAGCCGGGTTCCGAGTATATTTGATTCACAGTAGTTATGCCAGGACCGGCATAGAACAGCATTAAACATAGCAGTGAGGATGGTAACAGTGGAGTTTTTTTCTACAAAAAAGTTTACTTTATTTAATGATGTTTTAAAAAATATATATACATATTTTCTGCATTAAACATATTTTATTGTATGTTCTGAATGTTTACTAAATGCCCTAATGTCTGATTTCAATGTGCAGTTTCCTGTGCAAGGTGTGACACTAAAGCCATTGTCATCCAGTGCCCTTGTCACTGATGTTGATGGTCAACACATCGTGGTGCAATTCAAGGAGAATGGTTCTGGTAAATTGAAACCTCTTTCATGAATATTGCATGAGGCATTAGAAAAGAATGTGTATATATGTGCCTAATTGTAATGAGTTCATTTGATAATGATTGGATCAGTGACCATGGTCTTATTTGATGTTTTTACAAAAACTTCACTCAAGTATCTTAATTATCAAGGAATTATTCCTGATATATAATTAAATGGGCCTTCATGCAGTTCTTAGGATAGGTGTGACATTAAATGAAATGGTGAGAAACTGACATGCTGGAAACTCAGTTCTTGGTAATGCACTGTATCTAGCATATGTGGAGTTCATTTTGGAATATGCTTGTATTTTCTTTAGGATTCCTTCCCAATTTACTCTGTAATTGGCATTTTTGATTGGCTGAAAAGGCACCACAGTTGCATTGCAAGAAAAAATGAAATAGATGTCTAATATTTGATGAGAAAATAGGAATTGGTATCAACAGTGATACCAAATTCTCATACACTTGCACATGGTGTTCGTGTTTATAATGTCGGGGAGTGCGAGGCCAGTATGCACTATTGTATAGTGGGTGGAATCAACTACCAACTAAACAAGTGAAACGTGAGAATGAGCCCCACGCCCCCTCCTTTTGTTTTTTCAGGCCTGGAACATTTTCCTCAAAGTGAGAACAGACATGCAGTTGAACCCACCTATAACGATCTCAGATATAACAATTTATCGGTTATAACAATCATATTTTAGTGTACTTATGATTTTCTTATGCTACCCATTGAAACTGCATCCACATATAGCAAACATTTTTTAAGGCTTCCTACTTTTTCAATGAACGCTTCAGACATTGTCACGGTAAAAGTATGGCACATACAAAGGGAAAGAAAAAAAGTGCCTCCTAAAGCTGAAATAGGTGTGCGAGTGTGAGCACCCCCTACAATTTATTTGTGACGAAAATACCCGAGATCGGTGAGCACTACACACAGATTCCTGATGCCTTGAGCAAGATCGCTCACTTTTTGGGTGTTTCTTCTGTAGCAGAATGTCAGTGAGAAGAAAAAAAAAGGAAGCAGCATGGTCTTGCTGTCAGCTTTCATGCGGAAACATTTTCTAACCCTGTTATTTGCAGCTACGGCTGCCCATGCAATGAACCAAACAATGCCTTAGAATGCATGAACCCCACAGGGGCGCCTGCGCGAGTAGGCGTTTGGTGTGTAGCGACACCACGGACCCGAGCTAACGGGGGAGTTTTGACTCCCTCCCACTCCTAGCCGTGCGTGGCTTTGCCGTGTCCGGGGAAAAGGGGATCCTGGGGGTGAGCCAATGCTGGGTGATTAAACCTTTAAGGCCCCCCAGTGGCGGCAACACACCCCTTTGGCCCCGGCTTCACGTAGACGGAACCCCTGGGCTGACCCACCCAGGGGAAACCGGCAGTCGCCTTTTCCTGTCTCTTCCTCTCTTCATCTTCGTCTTTCCCTCTTACTTTCAATCTTTCCTGTTCTCTCCTCTCTTCAATTTACTTCTGTTTTTCCTGGCGGCAAGAGTTAACCTTGTGTGGCTATCCAAACTAGGGTAAACCATATTCAGTTATAGTAACTGCGTATTGCTGGCATTGCGCAGACATGCCCACATGCTCTGCCACGTCCCCTTGTTGGACTCTGTGGTGGGTGGTAGGCGCCGTTGCCAAAAAAATCCACATTTTCTCATGGGATCCTCGACCCCCTCTCTAACTGATCGTGCCTCGAAAAGGGTATGCACCGACGCAACTTCACTACTTTGGCCCAAAAACAGAGAAACTTTCCCAAAATACCATGTCCTCCACTGTTAACAATCATCTACAAAAGCTAGAGCAATCTCACCCTTCCTTGTGGCCAAGTGCTTGAGAGAGACCATTGGAACCAGTTATAAGGCCACGAAGATGGCAAGTGGAGATCTGATTCTCGAATTAAAAGACGAGGAACAGTACAATAAACTCTCGCACCTTGTAGCCTTTAGTAACATCCCCGTCTCTGTGAGCGCACACCGTACCATGAACACAGTGAAGGACGTGGTATCGGACGAAGATTTGATGACACTGAGTGAAGAAGAGCTCTTTGATGGATGGAAGGACCAAGGTGTAATACATATCCAGCGTATCAAAATCAGACGTAACAACAATGAAATAGCAACGAAGCACTTGATCATCACCTTCAACTCAACCACTTTACCTGAGACTCTCAAAACTGGCTACATAAAACTCCATGTCCGACCCTTCATTCCGAACCCGAGGCGTTGCTTCAAATGCCAGCGATTTGGTCATGCATCCCAGAGCTGCCGAGGGCAGCTGATCTGTGCTAAGTGTGGCACAACCGGCCACAGTGCTGATGAATGTAGTCATGATGAGGTCCTCTGTGCTAACTGCGAAGGTAGTCACCCCGCATACTCCAGAGCGTGCCCAGCCTGAAAAAAAGAAAAAGAAATAATAACTATAAAAGTAAAGGAAAATATCACATTCAAGGAAGCAAGACAACGGGTCTCACTAACATTGGCAGTAAAAACACCTTTTGCCGAAGTGGTGCAACGAGGGGCGGCACCACAAAGGCCCTTGGCATTTGCCCGGACCTCGCCTAGCGTGCCGAGGCCAATGCCACAAGCCCCTACGGCGGGAGCAGCTAGCGCTGCCCTGCCCACATTCAGCCAGTCCACACCAGCGACCTCGACAAGCTCTAACGGCAGCCAGGGCAATCACGAGGCCAAGGGGGCTTTATTGACCCCCAGCTCGGTGGGGACAAAGACTTCGTCGATCGAGGCGAAGTCTAAGCGACGCACAGATCGCTCTGTAGAGCGGGCGTCCAGTGCCTCGCAAGAGCCTATGGACACCAGTTCATGCCAAACGGCGCAGGGAGCGCCGGAGGAGCGGCGAGCTTCTCTCGACCGCCCCAAAAAAGACAGAACGCCGATTGCAGGGCCTGGCAAAGGCCCTGTAAAATGAGCTAATCTCCGTCTTTTCTGCACACAGCACTTTTTCCCTTTTTTTTGCCACTATGGACAAAATCATACAGTGGAACGTAAGAGGAATACTTAGAAATTTAGATGACGTCCAAGAACTTCTGAGTAAGTTTAACGCGAAAGTGCTATGTGTGCAAGAAACGCACTTAACTCCTAAGCACAAGGACTTCCTACGGCAATATATTATTTTCCGAAAAGACCGGGAGGATGCTGTCGTACCATCTGGCGGTGTAGCCATTATAGCTGATCGTAGTATAGCATGCCAGCATTTGAAGCTCCAAACAGCCCTTGAGGCAGTGGCCATTCGAGCTGTACTTTTTAACAAACTCATTACCATATGTTCTGTGTACATACCACCGCATCAACAGCTACACAGACGTGATCTAGAATCATTATTAGATGAACTCCCAGAGCCGTTTCTGGTTCTAGGTGATTTTAATGCACACAATGTCTTGTGGGGCGATGCTCACTGTGATGCGTGAGGACGTCTCATTGAGCAGCCCCTTTTCTCTTCTAGTTTATGTCTTTTAAATATAAAGGAGCCTACGTATTTTAGTTTTGCAAACAACATGTACTCCTCCATAGATCTTAGCATTTCATCACCGTCCCTTTTACCTGTTTTTAAGTGGAAAGTTCTTAAAAACCCTTATGGTAGTGACCACTTCCCAATCATCCTGAGTGCGCCGAACAAAGAACAATTACCCCCACAGGTTCCTCGATGGAAGATTGACTCAGCTGATTGGGAAGGGTATAGAACTCTTACACACATGACATGGACTGAGCTGTCTGCCCTGACCATAGATGACGCTGTCACGTATTTTACAGCTTTTATACTTGATGCCGCATCTAAATGTATTGCCAAAACGAGCGGCATGTCTTCTAAACAGCGAGTCCCATGGTGGAACGACGCATGTAGAAAAGCACGGACCACTCAGAACAAAGCATGGACGTTGCTTCGCGATTCCCCTGCAGCTGAAAACCTGGAAAATTTCAAGCGGGTCAAATCGCAGGCAAGGAGAACACGTCGACAAGCTAGACGAGAGAGCTGGACTAAGTTTATATCGAGTATCAACTCATACACAGATGAGGGAAAAGTGTGGAATAACGTAAAGAAAATTAAGGGCCAACAAACGTATTCCCTTCCCCTAGTAGGTAAGTAGCCTCGGGGAAAGCTTGGAGGATCAAACCAACTTTCTTGGCACACATTTCGAACACATATCGAGCTCCTCACACTACTCCGAATTCTTCCATAATTACAAGGCACGATTAGAAAAACAAAAGTTAGAAAGAAAATCCACAAGAAATGAGGCATATAATGAACCATTCTGCTTAGCAGAAATGCGAACAGCACTCAGCTGCTGTAATACATCTACCCCAGGTTCTGACAATGTAATGTACGCGATGCTGAAGGAACTACCCTCCGAAACTAAAGAAACCCTCCTCTCTCTTTATAATCGCATATGGTTTTCAGGTGTGATCCCCTCCTCCTGGAAGGAGGCTGTTATAATTCCAATTTTGAAGCAGGGAAAGGATCCCTCTACTGTATCAAGTTGCAGATCTATAGCGTTAACAAGCTGCCTCTGCAAACTATTTGCAAAAATGATTAATTGCCGCTTACTCCAATACTTAGAAACAAACAAGTTGCTCGACCCATATCAATGCGGGTTTAGAGAGGGCTGATCTATCACCAACCATCTTATACGTATCGAGGCACACATACGTGAGGCTTTTGTTCATAATCAGTTTTTCTTATCTGTGTTCCTCGACATGGAGAAGGCCTACGATACTACGTGGAGATTTGGAATATTGAGAGACCTCTCACACAAAGGTATACACGGTAATATGTTCAGTGTCATTGAAAGCTATCTGTCTGATCGTACATTCCGCGTTAGAGTGAGCAATGTTCTGTCCCGAACATTTGTACAGGAAACCGGAGTGCCACAGGGTGGGGTGCTCAGCTGTACGCTCTTTATTATAAAAATGAATTCTCTCCGTCTGTACATCCCACGCAATATCTTTTATTCAACATATGTCGACGATGTGCAGGTAGGTTTTCAATCGTGTTCTCTTGGGATCTGTGAGCGACAGGTTCAGCTTGCGCTTAACAAGGTATCCAAATGGGCTGATGAAAACGGGTTCAAACTGAACCCACAGAAAAGCACCTGTGTCCTTTTTTTTAGAAAAAGAGGCTTGCACCCTGATCCTGAACTGGTCGTTAAGGGTGAGCGTCTACCCGTAAACACAGAACATAAGTTCTTAGGTATAATTTTAGATGCGAAGTTAACCTTTGTACCGCACATAAAACATCTTAAAAATAAATGCTTGAAAACAATGAATATTCTAAAGGTGCTGTCACGAACAACGTGGGGCAGCGACAGAAAGTGCCTCATGAATCTGTATAGAAGCCTTATACGCTCACGCCTTGAGTATGGGGCAATAGTCTATCACTCTGCCACGCCAAGCGCTCTGAAAATGTTGGACCCTGTTCATCATCAAGGCATCCGCCTGTCTACAGACGCCTTTAGAACAAGCCCAGTTGAAAGCCTTTATGTGGAATCGGACGAGTGGTCACTCCATCTGCAGAGAACATATTCTTCCTTCATATATTTCCTTAAAGTAAATGCGAACAGTGAGCAACCCGCATATTCCACTATCAACGACCTGTCCAGCTCTCAACTTTTTTGCAATCAGCCCGCAATGGCGCATCCTTTCTCGCTGCGTGTTAGAGACCTAGCTGAAGAAACAGATGTCCCACTGCTTGAATACCATCTCAGCCCCCCCGCCCTGCGGCTCCCGCCGTGGCAGTGGCAGGTTATAGACTGTGACACATCTTTCGTAACTGTCACAAAGCATGCCTCCCCCATACACATTCGGATGTATTTCTTAGAGCTGCATTATAAATATGACTGTCCAGAATATTATACTGATGCATCCAAGTCCCATACTGGCGTGTGCTATGCGGCGGTTGCCCATCCTTCTCGGATGCCGGCGTTCTGTCCACGAGCACAAGCATTTTTACAGCCGAGGCTTACGCGTTATTCGTAGCCGCTAAACACATCAAAGAATTAATACGCCAAGGGTAGTTATATACACAGACTCCCTGAGTGTCATAAAAGCGTTGAAAAATTAAAAAAAAAACCACAGAAACCCTATAATTATACCCCTCTATTCAATACTCTGCGCGGCCTATGCTTCCAAGCAACATATCGTCGTGTGCTGGGTGCCAGGACACCGCAAGATCGAAGGAAATGTGTTGGCCGATCAGCTCGCCACGTCAATTAATGGAAGCACTGCCAACTCTTCAGTTGCTGTCCCTATAAGGAACCTAAAACCAAACATACGGAAAAAGCTCAGGGCTTACTGGCAGAAGTTATGGGATCTACAAACTCATAACAAGTTACACTTGATTAAACCATACCTCGGTAACTGGCCACCCACGTCGAAAACGCGCCGTACAGAGGTCAGTCTCTGTCGGCTTATAATAGGACACACACACAGCACGCACACACACCTTTTGTCCGGTGATGACCCACCCAGCTGTCACCGATGTGGCCGTCCACTTACCGTACTCCACATACTCCTTGAATGCTCTGAGCTAGAGCCTTACAGGAAAAAACATTTTCCACTAGCGTACAAGGAGCACATACCCCTTTACCCAGCTATGTTTATTGGTCCCGAACCTCTTTTTAAATATAATGCATTGAATGCATTCTTAAAGGAAGTAAATACTTTTCATGTTATCTACTCAAGTGATCGGTAGCACGGCCTCTGAAAGGAGGCTGCTGCTGCAGATGCTACATCCAAAGAGAGAACCTGTCTCCCAGCCTCTGGGACCAAGGGCGCTGGCGAGGTATCGGTGCTAATATAACACTCCTATTCTATGGTGTCATGATAACTTAAGACTCATTCTCACCAGGCATGCTTCACTTCACTTTCATGATTTTAATAATTATATGTCTTACACACCTTTAGAGCGCAGAATCTTAGGCCCTTTTACAGCCATTTAACATAACCATTGCTTTCATTCGATATCATTTCCTGGCGCTCTTTGGCCATCAATGGCCCTTGCGCCATTAAACAATATATATCATCACCGTTGGAATGCATGAAGTTATAAATGCAGGAAGCGATAGCTGTGATAACTTTTTGTCGCATTAAAATTCACTACGTTTCTCAACTCGGGGAGGCGCTGCGATCGCCAAATCGAGCGGATGTGCATCACGCTGGCTCCGCATTTTTCGCATGTTTTCGTGGCGAAACTCACCAAGCGTCATCAAAAACTCTACATCAGCAGAACGAGCTCATCACCAGGAACGAGTGGACACGAAGCTCCAGGTGAGCATTTCGATTGTCCTGAAGATATGGCTGTTTTTGTGCCAGGAACACGTAGCAAGAAGCCTGGCCCCACGCCCGTAGGCTCGCTACCGGCGTTCCCTCTGATGCTGCGTCGACAGCCCAGCCTCGCGTCTGGTGAACAGCGACGCACCTTGCCTGCAACTTTGCGGCCGCGACTGTTCCGTGGAGCCAAGTTTCTCAGCGTTTGCTGATCCTTCTCACAATTATGGAAGTCATCGTAGAGGGACACAGCGTCACAGAGGAAGAAATGGATAAGAGCAAGGGATGGAAAGGGGTCAGGAACAGAAGGTCAAGCCGGCAAGGCTCCCAACATCACAAGAGCAACTCGTCGCTGACGCGGCCCCTCAAGCGCAACAATGCACCCAGAAAAGGAAGACTAGCATAAATATGCAAAGCAAGCAGGATGCCACATTTGCCAAGAGGTGATTACAAGATTGTGATCAGACCAACTGGAGGAATCGAAATATCTGAGCACGGTGTGGCTAACTTAACGGCGGCGGTGCAAGATGCGGCGGGCATCCCTTTAGAGGAACGGGAGGACGATATCATCTACCCCAACAACTATCAAGATGTTCTTATCGCCAGTACACCGAATCAGGAGCATGCCAACAAATATCAGACTATAAGACGTATCAAAGTTCAAGACAGATTTTACGAGACAAATGCTTACGAGACAGCACCGGACATGATGGCCAAAGGAGCCATCAAAGGAATCCCACTCGAAGAGGGTCCGAGAGACATCACAGCAGCTATTGTTACTACCAAAAATCCTACGGCGATAGCAGCGAAGAGACTCAGTAACACTACCACAGTGATACTGCTCTTTGACAGACACAAAGTGCCCATGTTTGTCCGATACAGGGCAGCTCTGCTCCAATGCTTACTGTACCGGAGACAAGTGGATTTCTGTCGCAAACGCAAGACTTGGACACTGGGGAGACGGTGTGTCCCAAACCTAACAACAAGCTTTGTGCCGGGTGTGGACCATACCACCGCAGACAGGACATACAGGGCCAAATTCAAAAAATCCTTCATTGTGAAGCAAAGACAATGGCAAAGGCTTCAACAGGAGTGACAACAAGAATATGAAGACTTTACATCAAGAGAAGGCTGATTTTCACGGAAACCTAGTCTTCCAGAAGCAAAAAACGATGCTCCAGGCCCAGAAGGTTTAGAATGAGATCACATTCTCCATCGACCCGTCGTGTTCATCTCATTTTGACTCCTGGAAACTGGGGACACGACGCTAATCCCGATCCAGGACTAGGTCCACAACAAGGCCGCCCACTACAGGAGACCCGAAATTTAAGGTGAGCGGGGCAGACGTGGTCCAGGGCGCGCGTCTGCAGGTTGACGAGGAGACTGCCATTACCAATGAATTAAGGGACTAAAGCACGAGAACGCACAGCTGAGGATAATGCTAGCACACATGAGTAATGAAATAAAAAGCCTCAAGGAGAAAAAATGCCCAGTAAGCCAGGTAACTCCTGCTCCACATGCGAGCACAAACGAAATAACTGGAATCCCAGAGAACAAGATGGACGAAGGGAATGATTCCTCTCCTCTCAAATGCAAAGCTCAAGCGAGAAGTGTTAAACAAGATGACGCAACGGTAGATAAAACATTAGCCGATATACAAAAGACCCGTGAGGAGATTCGAAAATCAAATGAAAAACGGGACGAAATGATGAACCGAATGGCTAAGGCAATAGCAACAATTATGAATAGATTAGGCGTTCTAAAAACAAAGCACTTATTAGGGAATGGACTCTCCTCTGGCTCAGCAGAACTGCCACAATTTATAAATTCTCAACCACAGAATTATATAAGATCAGCCTCTCTCCAACCTCCCACTTCCATTCCATGGTCACAACTGCAATGACGTGGCCTAAGAAAGCTTTCCGAATGTGACAATGGAACTGTAGAATTGCAAAAACAAAAAGTCAGTTTTTCAGCAGTACTTGAAAAGCAGATAAACGGGACGTCATAATTTTTCAGGAAACACACGGTATTGCAAAGCTAGCAGGATATAGATCTTTTGGCTATGCCGAAGTGGAGACCAGGGTATTAACCACGCCATTAAAAAGAGGCACCGCGTGCGTGCAACACAACACAGGCATAGCGCACATCGACAATATTTTATTGGAACTCCTCCCCCAAAAGAAGGCAGAGCGTAGCTTATTTCTTTTGAACATTTATCGCAATCCTTTCGAACATAAGCACAAATTTAAGAACCTATTCCAGAAAACACTTAGCCTGGCTGGAGAAAATCTAGTAGTTATAGCAGGAGACATTAATGCACCACACACTGCCTGGGGATACCTATATACAAGACCAAAAGGAAGGGCCTTATGGGATGACTCGCAAGAGTTGAGCCTAAAACTCGTCACAGATCCCGGCAGTCCAACCAGAATTGGCACTGCGCTAAACCGGGACACAACCCCAGACCTAGCCTTCACCAAAAATATTGAAATAGCAGCGTGGCGCAACACACTACAAGATTTGGGCAGCGACCAACGTATATCAGAGTTACACTTCACATATGGCCCAAGTAGCCCCAAAGAAAGAGAAATTAAATTAATAGACTGGGAATCGCTTTGTAGAATGCGAGAGGCGGCAGAACAACGACCAATCACAGACATAAAACAATGGACTAAGCAGCTCAGGGAAGACGCCAAAGCTGCTACTAAAATCGTGCCACCTGAATCTAACTTAAAGAAATGGGATAGCAAACTTCTCCTCATGTGGGAAGCTAAGCAGTCACTTCAACATAGACTTAATGGCCAAAAGCATGACAGGAAGTTGAGAAAGCGCATAGAACTTCTTAATAAAGAAGTAGAACAATGTGCTAAGCAACTCAGTAAACAACAATGGGACGAGATTTGTAATTCGATGGACCAGAAATTAGGCACCGGCAGAACCTGGCACTTCCTTCGTTTCCTACTTGATCCGGAAAATAACAAGAAAAACAACAGCATTGCATTACTAAGTTAATACACGGCTATGATGGCACAGAAGAGGAATTTCTCAAGGAACTAGAGAAGAAATACATCACATAGGCAGCTCCTTTTAACCATTCTAGCTACAACAGTGATGCAAACTCAAAACTAGACGAGGAAATTACAGAGGCAGAAATTGTGCAGCCTTATAAAATTCAAACACCAAATCAGCCCCAGGACCTGGCAGTATAAGTAACAAAACACTTAGAAACCTCGATGATGAATCAATCTCCAAATCAACAGAATACATGAATGAGTGCTGCATAAAAGGAGAAGTACCAGCTGAGTGAAAGAAAGCGACGATATCGCTCATTCCAAAGCCTGGTCAAAAGCTTCCCATCGACAACCTCAGACAGATTTCTCTAACATCCTGCGTCGTAAAATTGCTAGAACATGTATTTTTTGACAGAGTCGACAACTTCTTACTAGTCAACATCTACCCAGATACGATGATAGGGTTTCGCATAAACCTTTCGACACAAGATGTGATGCTTCAACTTAAGCATCAGATAATAGACTGTAAAACCCACTTTACAAGGGCCATCTTGGGTCTTGATCATAAAAAAGCTTTCAATAATGCTAACCATACAGCCATATTGCACAATGCACGTAATTTTATGCGCATTCATGGTCACACGCAGGCATTTAACTTATCATCACTATCTCGAGTCATTGCATATTGGAACGGTCTTTCGAATCATGTTGTATCCATTTGTTACCGTGAAATTTTTCGTGACAACCTGATTTCGTTGCACTCTAGTATTGTATAACGCTGTTGCACCTTGATTTTTGTAATCTTTTATATATATATATATATTTCGTCTGCTTATCTCCTTTATTGTTATTGCGTTTGTATACTGATGCCCCCCTTACTCAATACCCTTCAGTGGGTCTGTAAGGTATTTTGAATAAATAAATAAATAAATAAATATGGAAAAACATTGAACGAATAGGACTTGAGTAGCGGATGTATAGCTACATTAAGAGCTTCCTGTTAGACAGAAAGGCAGTCATCTTCGTTGCAGGACTCAAAATCAGTCGAGATCGTCATCGGCGGTGCTGGCACGCCGCAAGGCTCTGTCCTATCTCCGATGCTTTTCAATCTCATCTTAATAGAGCTTCCCGGGAAACTAAATGAAATTGAATTTCTATACCACTCAATCTATGCAGATGATATTACTATCTGGGTTTGTGATTGGAGCTATGGCTCTACAGAACAAAGACTGCCGACCACTATAAACACAGTAGAGCAGCACCGGATAGGAACAGGTCTCACCTGCTCTGCAGACAAATCAGAGCTTCTTTTGTACCGTCTCACGCTTAGGCATATGACAGAAACAAGGCTTATGAAGAAATTAAGATACACACAGGGAATGGCCGAAACATCTCTATAGTCAACCAACTCAAGATACTGGGCCTTGTAATCGAGAACAAAGGTACAAATGGAGAAACCATTAAAAAATTAGAAGTAAAGGTAACAAACACCCTAGGACTAATAAAATGAATTACTAAAAAACACCAGGGTAGAAAGGAAGAAAGTATTATACGGCTGATACAATCTTTTGTAATCAGTCAGATCACATACATAGCAGTCTTCCATAATTGGTTTGCAGCTGAAAAGACCAAAATTAACAACCTCATAAAAAAAGGTGTACAAACTAGCGCTAGGAATTCCCATCGGTACGCGCACAGACCTTTTTCTAAAGCTAGGACTCCACAACACACTGGAGGAACTTAAAGAAGCACAACAAATGTCTCGGGTGGAACGACTAACAAAAACCTCTACTGGACGGAATATATTGCCACGTTCCATTTCCCAAGTTTTTGTTATCGTTCCGAAACACCACACGATTCTCAGCGCAAACCGCGCCTGCAGGTTTCGAGAAGGTTCCGGACTGTAGTAGATCATTTTGATAAGATCACGCCCACTGTGCGAACGGTACAGATTGTTCTGGAACCTACGCCAACAAGCCGAACAAGCCGCCGACAGCAAGGTCTCCCACCGGAGTACGGCCTTCTACAAGACAAGGCGTGGAAGACCAAGATCATGACCTCGACTGCAGCGACAATGACAACCGGAGCGTCCCAGCCCGCGATCATCATTCATCAACCCAGGGAACCGCCAACGTTCCATGGCTTATCGTTTGAAGACCCGGAAACCTGGCTAGAAACATACGACCGTGTGGCCGCCCTCAACCACTGGGACAACGAAGAAAAGCTCGGTCGTGTGTACTTCTACCTGGAAGACACCGCAAGGACCTGGCTAGAGAATCGGGAGTCCACGCTCCGAACGTGGGATGTCTTCTGCGGCGCATTTCTGCAAACGTTCGCGAGCGTCGCTCGCAAAGAGAGGGCCGCTGCTCTACTCGAGACCCGGGTTCAGCTACCAAATGAAAAGGTTGGAATTTTCACAGAGATGACTTGCCTATTCCGTCACGCTGACCCAGACATGCCTGAGGAAAAGAAAGTTCGTTTCCTCAGCGAGGGGTCAAACAGGAGCTCTTCGCGGGACTAATGAGGAATCCACCGAACACCGTCCAAGAATTTGTATCCGAGGCGACCACCATCCAAAAAACCCTGGACATGCCCACCAGACAGTATAATCGTCGCCTGACTCCAGAATGCGCTGCTGCTCAAGCCAGTGACTCCGACGACCTGCGTGAAACGATCCGAGCGATCGTGCGGGAAGAGCTGCGCAAACTGTTGCCTTCGGCACAGCCTCAAGTGGATTCGATCGCCGACATTGTGCGAGAAGAAGTCCGGCAATCGCTTCGAATTCCCCAAACACCGCTGCCCGAGCCAGAAAACTATGAGCTATGCCGCTGCAGTGCGCCACAACGCTCGTCCCCGTCCACGCCAAAACGCCGCCCCGTCGCACTTCCGTCGCCAGACGCCACCGCCGCCACCACCCCCACCGACGTCCTACCGTTCCCCAGCGGGCCAGCACAGTGCACCAAGGAAAACGGACGTTTGGCGTGCACCTGACAACCGCCCGCTCTGCTACCACTGCGGCAAGGCCGGGCACACATACCGCCGTTGCCAGTACCGACAGATGGGACTGCGTGGTTTCGCCGTTAATGCACCGCGTCTGCAGCCAGGAAATCGGCCACGTGACATCGTGCCCGTGTGCTAAGATTTGGGTGCACGTTAAAGAACCCCAGGTGGTCAAAATTTCCGGAGTCCTCCACTACGGCGTCTCTCATAATCATATGGTGGTTTTGGGACGTTAAACCCCACAAATCAATCAACGTGACATCGTGACATCGCCGACTACCTGGCAGGAACTCAATGGACACCACAAAGTTCTTCCCGTTCGCCGTCGCCCAGCCGCCGCATGTCACCGCACCCCCGGCAGTACCCTGGCCCAACGCGGGACCGGTCTCCTAGCCCGTATCCGGGAAACTAAGGGCAGCAACCGATGGAGGTGCGGTTGCTGTGCGACGAACTACCGAAGATCCTCCGCCGACGCCGCGACAGAGCTTTTTGAACACAACACCAACCAGGCAAAGCCCTGAAGGCAAAAGGTCACTTACCGAAGGTGGCCGGACGACTCAACATGGAAGCAGTGGAACAAGCCGACGCAGCCGTGACCCGACGCCACGCCCTAACTGTAATGCGAGACGGCGTACTAGCGACCGTAGAGGAATTGCAGAGCTGCGGGGAGGCAAAGCAACGGTTATGCTCACGAATTTCAGCAATGAGTACAAACATGTGAACAAAGGAACAACGGTCGCATACATCGAAGAAATTGTCGAAGCCACCAGTGCTTTCGCCCTCGCCGATTCTGCGGGACCTGCTCAGAGGAACCAAGCCCCTCCCATAGCTTTCCACGTCAGTCCCAGGCTTCCGAACGATAAGCAAGAACAGCTCAAAGCCCTGCTCCTGCAATACGAAGATTGCTTTTCGTCGTCATCGAAAATTCGGCAGACCCCAATCACGAAACATTGCATCATAACCGAAGAAAATGCCAGACCACTCCGTCAGAGTCCGTACAGGGTTTCGACGCGAGAACGTGAAGCCATGAAGAGACAAGTTGATGAAATGCTGCGAGATGACATTATCCAGCCGTCCAAGAGTCCATGGGCATCCCCCGTGGTGTTAGTGAAGAAAAAGGATGGGACCCTACGTTTCTGCGTCGATTATCGCCGCCTGAACAAAATCGCAAGAAAGGACGTGTATCCTCTCCCACGAATAGACGACGCACTTGATCGGCTCCATAACGCTAAGTACTTCTCATCAATGGACCTCAAGACTGGCTATTGGCAAATCGAAGTCGACGAAAGAGACCGAGAGAAGACGGCGTTTATAACACCGGACGGCCTCTTCGAGTTTAAGGTGATGCCCTTCGGCCTTTGCTCAGCGCCTGCAACTTTTCAACGCGTTATGGATACAGTACTGGCAGGATTGAAGTGGCAGACTTGCCTTGTGTACTTGGACGACGTCGTCGTGTTTTCCTCGAGTTTCGACGAGCATCTTCGGCGCCTTGAAGCTGTACTTCAAGCCATCAAGACGTCCGGACTCACACTGAAGCCAGAAAAGTGCAGATTTGCGTATGAGGAGCTCTTGTTTCTGGGGCACGTTATCAGCAAGTCTGGAGTTCGTCCCAATCCACGGAAAACAGCCGCCATCGCCGACTTCCCGCCGCCCGCTGACAAGAAGGCCGTGCGCCGATTTCTGGGCCTGTGCGCCTATTATAGGTGGTTCGTGAAAAACTTCGCCCGCATCGCCGATCCTCTCACTAACCTTACCAAGGCCGACGTGGAGTTCAAGTGGGAAACACCACAGGAACACACTTTCCAGAAGCTTAAACACCTCCTCCAGACGCCTCCGTTACTTGCCCATTTCGACGAATTCGCCGAGACAGAAATACATACTGACGCAAGCAGCGTAGGTCTTGGCGCCGTTCTTGTGCAGAGGGCTGACGGACTTGAAAGGGTTATTAGTTACGCCAGCCAATCGCTATCCAAAGCAGAAGCAAATTATTCCACGACAGAAAAGGAGTGCCTCGCCATCATCTGGGCTACGTCGAAATTTCGCCCCTACCTCTACGGCAGGCCCTTCAAAGTTGTGAGCGACCACCACGCCTTGTGTTGGCTAGCCACCTTGAAGGACCCTTCAGGTCGCCTCGCACGATGGAGCCCGAGACTTCAAGAATATGACATTACTGTCATTTACAAGTCCGGCAAAAAACACTCCGACGCTGACTGTCTCTCTAGTGCGCCTGTCGACCAACCGCTACCCGACGACCCGGATGACGACTACTTCTTGGGAACGATAACTACCGACGACTTCGCTGAACGACAATGGGTCGACCCAGAACTTAAGGCCCTAATAGAATACCTCGAAGGCAGGACCGCCGAAGTCCCGAAGGTATTCAAGCGTGCACTTGCGTCGTTCTTTCTACGAAACGGTCTTCTACAAAAGAAAAACTTTTCACCGCTTCGAGCTAAGTACCTCCTTGTGGTGCCTTCAGCTCTGCGACCAGAACTCCTGCAGGCCCTGCACGACGATCCGACGGCAGGGCACCTCGGTGTTTCTCACACGCTCGCGAGGATACAAGAAAAGTACTACTGGCCACGTCTTACCACCGACGTCACTCGTTATGTGAGGACATGCCGGGACTGTCAGCGACGCAAGACACCGCCGACAAGGCCAGCGGGACTTCTGCAGCCAATTGATCCACCTTGCCGACCTTTCCAGCAGATTGGTATGGACCTACTGGGGCTGTTCCCGACGTCGGCTTTCGGAAACAAGTGGATCGTGGTAGCTACCGAGTACCTCACCCGCTACGCCGAGACAAAAGCCCTGCCAAAAGGCAGTGCATCCGAGGTAGCTGAGTTCTTCGTCGAAAATATCGTCCTACGTCACGGCGCCCCGGAGGTCCTTATCACCGACAGAGGAACGGCATTCACTGCCGACTTAACTCAAGCGATCTTGGCATACAGCCAAACAAACCACCGCCGGACGACAGCGTACCACCCACAGACCAACGGCCTCACCGAGCGGCTTAACAAGACGATCGTCGACATGCTGTCAATGTACGTCGATGTCGAACACAAGACGTGGAACGCCATTCTTCCGTATGTGCCGTATGTGACCTTCGCATACAACACGGCGGTGCAGGAGACGACGCAGATATCTCCATACAAATTGGTCTACGGAAGGAGCCCGGCAACGACGCTCGATGCCATGTTACCCAACGTCACCAACAAAGAAAACCTCGATGTGAGCGAGTACCTTCAACGCGCCGAAGAAGCCCGACAACTTGCACGTCTCCGTATCAAGAATCAACAGACGACCGACAGCCACCGTTACAACCTTCGACGACGCTTCGTGGAATACCAGCCCGGTGAACGTGTTTGGGTGTGGACGCCGATACGCCGACGTGGACTAAGCTTCTGCGACGGTACTTCGGACCGTACAAGGTGGTTCGACGTCTCGGCCCACTTGATTACGAGGTTGTCCCCGACGGCATCACGAACTCTCAACGACGCCGATCGCGACCTGAAGTCGTCCATGTCGCGCGCCTCAAGCCGTTTCATGCTCGTTAACAAACTGAAACAGTGTTTTTTTGTATTATTATTGTATTGTAATTTATTCGTTGTACTTTCTTGCATTATTATTGTACCTTCATCTTTAGTTAAAGCATCGGGACGATGCCTTTTTTTCAGAGGGGGGCAATGCCACGTTCCATTTCCCAAGTTTTTGTTATCGTTCCGAAACACCACACGATTCTCGGCGCAAACCGCGCCTGCAGGTTTCGAGAAGGTTCCGGACTGTAGTAGATCATTTCGATAAGATCACGCCCACTGTGCGAACGGTACAGATTGTTCTGGAACCTACGCCACCGCCAGCGATAACGCTAGAGCATTCGACGGCAAGGGTATAAATGCCGACGCGCTTCGCCGCTTGTCAGTTGTTGATCGAAGGCCGACGCTCCGTTCGCCGCTATCAGTCCGAGACTGCTATCTGTGCAAGACTGCTGCTGTAATTAGAATTTCCCTTTACCGGGCACAGGTTCGCCCCAAACAAACAGTTAAATCCCAACACGAAGTTTCCTGTCTTCGGCCACGTCACGACCTCGTGACAATATTACGCAAGTTAGGAATGAATTACCACAATCAAAACGCAGAAAAGAGCACAATCACGAGAGAAATTCATGAGAAACTTCTGGTACCTAGTATACCCAAGAACATGCATCCATGTTATAACAAAGGTAGACACTTGAGTAGAGCAGAGCTACGGGTCAGACGACAGAGCGGCCTTCGTAGACGCTGCAGAATACCCAAACAGAAATAGCTACGTTGCGGTAGTAGTCGTAGATCACAACCAACAGTTCGTTACCATCATTTCACCCCGTCGTGGTGGTCTAGTGGCTAAAGTACTCGGCTGCTGACCCGCAGGTCGCGGGTTCGAATTCCGGCTGCGGCGGCTGCATTTCCAATGGAGGCGGAAATGTCCTAGGCCCGTGTTCTCAGATTTGGGTGCACGTTAAAGAACCCCAGGTGGTCGAAATTTCCGGAGCCCTCCACTACGGCGTCTCTCATAATCATATGGTGGTTTTGGGACGTTAAACCCCACATATCAATCAATCAATCAAATCGTTACCACCATTTCAGTTAATACTAAATTTTTCGAGACAGCAGAGGAAGTAGCCATTGCACTAGCACTGGTCTCGACGAACACTGAATACATTATTAGTGATTCACAAACGGCTCTTCGAAATAACGCTAAGGGCCCAGGAGGCGTGGCACATCATGAGTGTAAACGAAGCAAAATTTTCCACTGTAGAAAAGAATGACTGACAACTGCTCTGGTTCCCAGCGCATACAACTGCAGACATTCCTGCAGTCAACCCCAATGAGGTAGCACACTGCGAGGCTCGAGGTCTTACTCGCCGAGCTGAGCAAGGAGTGACTTCTACGGGTCAAGGGAAAGTGGAGGAGAAGATATGGAGAGAAAAAGATCGATTGACCACATTCAGTGATATAGCCAAATACTGCCAAATGCAGAGGCGAATTTATCCACCACCTCACTCCAAACTCAACAGAGCAGAGTCTGTTGCTTGGAGGCGATTACAGGCAGAAAGCTACCCCTATCCCGTGAAATTAAGGACTTTCTACCCTGCCATATACGAGAGTGACACTTGCAAGCTATGCAAGTCTGGTATAGCCACGCTTCAACACATTTTGTGGGGATGTCGAATATACCAAGATCAAATGGCAGTCTCTTCGGAAGATCTGCGGGTGCGGTGGTACGCCGCGCTTCAAAGCTCAGAAATCGCGGACCGTCCAGCGAGCCCTGGAGGCAGCGCGAGAGCAACAGCTTCGAGCGGCCATCTAAGCGGCCCCGGGCCAGGCCTTCCTATCGTTGGATATTCAATAGTCATTTCATCATCATCATCTTAACTCGTCGATGCCACATTGTGCTGGAAAAGGCCTTCAGTTTTTTCAGCAGAATTGGAGACCAGTCAATCGATTTATTGACTACCACGCGACTTTGACGATGCCTTCACAGATAAACATTAAGAAAAAAATAATAATAGCAAAGGTGAGGCAGTGGCAGGTGATGAATAATAGCAAAGGTGAGGCAGTGGCAGGTGATGAATGTGTCATCATGACTTTTTGCTGACAACTTGATTGTAAGCACTTGCAGCTATTTGCTGCTCAGCTCCACCTCCTATTGCTGTGCGGGTAAGTCGCCACACCAGCGCACTGTGCAAGACTGCTAGTGCGCGTTTCATTACGTTGAAGCAAAAGTAGCTCGCTGACTTTAAGTGTAGCGATCACCAAGAAGCGTCAATGCACTGCTCAGCTGCACCTATTGCTGTTCGGGTCAGTCGAGGCACCAGCGCACCATGCAAGACTGCTAGTGCGTGTTTCATTATGTTGAAGCAAAAGTAGCTCGCTGGCTTTAAGTGTAGCGGTCACCAAGAAGCGCCGATGCACCGATAGCAAGCATATAGTGCTTGTATTATTAGGCAATAACACAAGCGCTCCATGCATTGTTATGCAGGACTGACTGTCAAGCTTCGCGGATAAGTGCACATTGCCTGCAAAATGCTTCTATTCACTGCATTGTATGAACAGGCCAATTGCCGCCCGTGTGCATGGTCTGGAGGGAATCGGGAAGGAAGAATGCACCAACTCCCACAAACGGTATGCTGCAGTGTCGGCAAATGGCCCGGCATTTATAATGAGCCAAGTAGGCGATGCGCTGCATGCAACTAGCCACAGGTCATCGGCTACATGCGGCAGTACCGCACTTAATGTGAAACGATGTCAGTTCATTCTAAAAGTGGATAAATTGGCTTGTAAGCACGCAGGGGACATAGCTTCAAGATGTGAAAAGTCTTAATAAAAGTGCATTGCAGAAAAAACTACTTGGTTACTAAATGCACCTTTTTAAAGGCAAATCCACATACAATGAACTACTGATATAGTGGTGACTTTTCACAGCAATTTCAAATTTGTTATAAAGGGGTTTGGCTGCATTAACTAAAGAAAAAAGAATTGAGAAATGGTTTGGGTCTGCCAGCAAAAGGACAAACGTCAGCACGGACGAACTGTGCCGACTGATGGAATTCTGCCTCAACGCAACATATTTCTCTTTTGGAGGTGAATTCTATATAAACAAGTAATTGGAACTGCAAATAGAGCCGCCATTTCAGCCATGATGACAAACTTGATGAAAGAGCATATAAAAAAAACAAGCTATGGACAAGTTCATCGAACAACCAAAAACATTTTGGAAATATATGGATGACGTCTTTTGTGTGATCAAGGAGCCTAACATTTTCCTGGTACACCCAAATTCTCTCAAGCTGTTATTGAATTCATCGTGGAATGTGAAAAGAACATTCTTCTTTTTTTCCTAGATGATGTGCTAGTGACACGGTAAAAAATGGGGGGGGGGGGGGCATTTTAGATTTTTGATGTACTGAAAACCAACGCACACCGAACGATATCTATACAGTGCAGTCTCGATGATACGAATAGGAAGGGAGCATGCAAAATATCCTCATCATCCCAAACCCTTATGATACCAAAAACAAGTTTAAGCTGATCATGAAAATGAACAAGATCATTGAGGTCAACTTCTTGCTAAAAAAAAAAAAAAAAACGTCCCTGATTTTTTTTCGAACTTTCCTGCTTTTACAGCCTCTCAATAAAGTGCCACAGTTTTCTGACTCAGGCTGCTGGTGCTATAAGGTGCATTCACACTTGGCATCCAAGGGAGCAACAGCAGCAAAACTTATTAGCAATTCACTCGCTTCGCCGCTTAAGTGGCTGGAAAAACGCGGTGCGAAGTCGATACAATAAAAATTAGTCCTGGAGAATTCAAGCGAAAACGCCAGAGTGGCTGTAAAATCACGTCCGCGTCCATCGGAAATGTTCACATACGTTCTGCCCCTCCTTGAGAATTTATTTTTGAACATTAAAATTCATACCGAGTTATAGTTATGCATGCAAAGCACTGAAAAGCAACAGTTTACACCTTTACAAACGTTTCAGAAGATACGCCAGAAGAAACGACACAAGCGGACGCAGTGGTGGCGACGGGTTCAGCTGGCAGTGCAAAACGAGACTCGTTAGGGCACGCCAATTCGCTGCTGCTGTGCCTTCTACTTTCGGTGTTCGCAGAGATCGTAATTCATACCAGGCTCTCGATGAACACGTCCTTTTTAAGGCCAAAGCATTGGGGTGCTGTGTGGGTAGTTCACGGTGACGCCAACGCGATACCGCCATGTTCAATGTACAGCTGGTTGTTAACATCACATGGTTTGAATGCTAGTGCAGTCGAAGTAGCCAATGCCGTTGCAGAAAGGGGATCCACTTTCGTGTGGTGGCAGAAATGGTCTCAGATGGATTTTTTCGCGATGGCCTCACGGCAAGGTTTTCTGGCCGCTTCTGCGGCAGAGAAGTAAGGGAAATTCCAGTGAGTTTTGCCGCATTCACTCTTTCAGAGGCCAAGAGTGAACAGGCCTTCCTTCCACAGACAAGCCGCATTGCATTGCTCACATGCAGCGGTCAATCGTGTGTTCGTATTGTTACGGAAAAAAAGAGACACCGTATCGACGAGGCTGGGGATTAGATGTATTTAAAACCAGCGGTAATGGCGTGACCGGTTCACCAGCGATCGAGCGGAGACAACCCTTCGTCTTCCTTGTCAGGCACACACGCGCGACGCCCCCTAGAATATAAATATGCATGCATGTAGCATAACCCCCGATGGCACAAGCGCCGTCTCCGCGCATCTAAATGTCAATGTCACTAGGAGAGTTGTAGGGTTTCAAGCGCGCAACATGTACAATATTGGTAGCCTGTTGAGCACATGAAGGCGACGGGGTGGGAGGACCAATTTCATATGTTACAGGAGTAACCACACGAAGGACTCGGTATGGACCTGTGTAGCGAGTAAGCAGTTTTTCTGACAAGCCAACTTAACGGGTCGGAGACCAGAGCGGGACCAAAGAACCGGGGGGCGTAAAGTGTACGTCACGGTGTCGTTGGTCATACAAACGCCGTTGCTTCTCTTGAGAGGTCAGAAGGCGAGTATGGGTGATTTCGCGTGCGTGAGCGGCCCGAGTGATAGCGTCCATGGCATATTCACAGTTCAATACTGCAGGGGACGGTATGACAGTGTCTAGAGGCAATGTTGGTTCTCGGCCAAACATCAGAAAAAATGGAGAGTAACCGGCAGTGTCATGGCGCGAAGTATTGTAGGCAAATGTGACGTACGGCAACGCGAGATCCCAGTCAGTGTGGTTGGTAGAAACATACTTTGTGAGCATGTCTGTAAGAGTTCGATTTAGCGCTCCGTGAGTCCATTGGTTTGAGGGTGGTATGACGTAGTCAGCTTGTGTCATTTGACAGGACTGTAAGATGTCGGCTATGACCTTTGACAAAAAGGTGCGACCATGGTCTGTAAGCAACTGCCGTGGGGCTCCGTATTGCAAAATCACGTCCTTGAGGAAGAAGTCGATGACATCTGTGACGCAGCTTGTTGGAAGAGCTCCTGTGATGGCATAACGCGAGGCATAGTCGGTGGCCACGGCTATCTACTTGTTATTCGAGGAAGACAAGGGGAAAAGGCCAAGTAGGTCTAAGTCAACGCGGAAGAACGGTTCTGACGAAATGTCAAGTGGTTGAAGGCGTCTGGCGGGAAGTGTCTATGGTGTTTTGCGGCGCTGACATTTCTCACAAGCCGCAACGTATCTTCTGACTGAGCGTGCAAGCCCTGGCCAAAAGAAGTGTCGGCGTATTCGGTCGTAAGTGCGTGACACACCAAGGTGACCAGCAGTCAGAAGGTCATGAAGTTCATGTAGCACTTCCGAGCGAAGGTGTTTTGGAATGACAAGAAGCAGGGCTGGTCCATGCAGCTTAAAACTTTGGCGGTATAATACACCATCGTGGAGCACGAATGAGCGATGGGACTGATTGGAAGATGGTGATTCGAGGCGCTCAATGATAGCATGCAAGGACGCATCATGGTGCTGCTCGTCATTGATGCATGTCATTTGCAAAAGGGAAAAGACGCAAGGCTCGGTGTCGCCGTCAGGCATAGTGCTCGACTCGGCAACCGGATAGCGGGACAGGCAGTCTGCGTCCTGATGTAGGCGTCAGGACTTGTACGTCACCATGTAGGTATACTCTTGCAGTCGCAGAGCCTAGCGCCCGAGTCGGCCAGTAGGATCCTTCAGTGACGTAAGCTAATATAGCACATGATGGTCAGTTATCACAGAAAAATTTGTGCCATATAAATTTGAGACTGCCCAAACAAGAGCAAGACATTCACGCTCTGTAGTGGAGTAGTTGCGCTCAGCAGCTGTGAGGAGGTGGCTAGTGTAGGCGACAACTCAGTCGTGTCCCTGTTGGCGTTGGGCTAGGACGGCTCTGATTCCATGACCACTAGCATCGGTTCGGACTTCTGTCGGAGTAGATGGGTTGAAGTGAGCCAATATAGGTGGAGTCGTCAGTAGCGTGATTAGGTGAGAAAAAGCAGCAGCTTGGTCGGTACATGTAACGTCTTTCTTCAGAAGCTCTGTGAGGGGTCGAGCGATGGTTGCGAAATCTTTCACAAACCTTCTAAAATAGGAACAAACTTCTATAAAACACCGGACGTCTTTGACTGACTGGGGTACAGGAAAACTGGTGACTGCACAAATTTTCGTGGGGTCCGGCTGCACACCAGAGGCGTCGACAATGTGGCCCAACACTGCAATTTGCTGGTGTCCGAAGTGGCACTTCGATGAGTTAAATTGAAGGCCTGCAGTTCAGAATATGTTGAGAATAGCTGACAAACGCTGAAGGTGGGCCTCAAATGTTGGGGAATATACAACATCGTCAAGATAACAAAGACATGTTGACCATTTGAACCCATGTAGCAGAGAGTCGATCATGCGCTCGAACGTGGCTGGGGTGTTGCATAGCCCGAACGGCATAACCTTGAACTGATATAGGCCGTGTGGAGTTGCAGACGCAGTCTTCTCTTGGTCTTTTTCGTCAACAGCAATCTGCCAGTAGCCAGAACGTAGGTCTATTGAAGAAAAGTATCGGGCGCCGTGGAAACAATCGAGAGCGTCATCGATGCGGGGTAAAGAGTAAACGTCTTTTTTCGTGATTCTATTCAGATGGCGGTAATCCACGCAGAAGCCCCACATGCCATCTTTCTTTTTAACTAGCACAACGGGGGATGCCCAAGGGCTCGAAGAGGGTTCAATAATTCCTTTGGCTAGCATGTTGGTGTCTTCTTGTTGAATTACTTTATGTTCGGGGGCAGACACCCATTATGGTCGCTGATGAATGGGATGAGAATCACCTGTGTTAATGCGGTGCTTGACAAGTGAAGTCTGGCTGAGTGGATGGCTGTCGATGTCGAATATGTCGCGGTATGAAGCCAGAAGGCGGCATAGCGTGGCTGACTTCTCAGGTTTGAGGTCCGGGGCAATCATGGAGCGTATGGTCGCATCGAGGTACGTGGCATCCTGCGAGTGACGAGGGTGATCGGGACGTACGTACGCCGTAAAACAGGTGACGTGTTTGTCAATTAAGGGTCTTAGCGGGGCGACCAAAATTCCTTGGGGTAGCACTTGTTTAATGAAACCGAAATTGATAACAGGTAAATATGTTCGGTTAGAGGCCATGGTTACGACGGAGTGTGGGACAGTAATGTCACGCGCCAGGAGAACATCAGGAATCGGGGTCAGGATATAATTACCGTTAACACGGGAGAGGGTGTTACCAATTCAACGAATGTGAGAGCTTTAGGTCGTATCCAGAAGAAGTCAGTGGGGCACAGGCTGTTCGGGCGTTCAGGGAGAGAATCCAGGAGAAGAGGAAGTTATAGGCAGAGAGTACCGGCGGCACGATCGATCAGGGCAGAATGCGTCGATAGGAAGTCCATGCCGAAGATTAGGTCGTAAGCGCAATTTTCAGGCACCGTAAGTAAAATGGGGACATGGCGGCCGGCAATACTAACATGAGCAGTACACATTCCAGTGATGGCCACAGTTCCACCATCAGCTACATGGAGGGCTTTAGTCGCTGCAGGCGTGAGGAATTTTTTGAGTAGGCGACACAGGGGTGCATTCATTATGGACACTTGAGCTCCAGTATAAACTAACACCGTCAAAGAGATACCGTCTACATACACCTCAATCAAGTTCGTATTAGTGGGGAGCGTGAACGGAGGATTTGGATCCGTCACAATTAATGCAGCACTACCTACCGGAGCTGCATGGTCTAGTTTTTCGTCCGAGAGGATTCTTAGTTGACCGGCAACGGATAGCAGCGTGATTGGGGCGATGGGGAACGGCAGCGTTGAGGTGACGGCGAACAAGCGGTGGAGCGACTGTTAGGGACGTCGGAAGAAGGGTACACATGACTGGGCAAATACCGACGGGAGTCCTCGTATGGGCGAAAAGAGGAAAATGGGCTCCGGTTTGAGGGCGTCCAAGTGCTGCGGCAGTAGCGGGAGATATGGCCAACTCGGTGGCAGCGGAAGCAGATCGGTTTGTTGTCTGCAGTTCTCCATTCCTTCGGATTGCGGGATCGTGGAATAAAATGTGAGTCATGGTGTGGTGCATTTATTGTCATTGGTCTGGAGGTGGATTGGGAGATAGAGCAGGCCACTGGAGAACCGTGCTTTGCAATTTCCTGCTTCACGACGGCTTGAATAACAGATACTGCCGGAGGCGTTTGTGCGGCGCCATGGTTGAGCGGATGTGGAGGAAATGGTGCCGGACCTGACGCCTCAAGTTCGCGTGGAACTATACGTGTCACGCTGTCCTGCTGCCGGAGGCGTTTGTGCGGCGCCATGGTCGAGCAGATGTGGAGGAAATGGTGCCGGACCTGACGCCTCAAGTTCCCGTTGAACTATACGTGTCACGCTGTCCTGCATGGGTGGTGCGGCACCGAGATCGGTGCAGGTTGATGTAACAGCCGTGTTTGGTAGCCGCGTAAATTGAGGCAGAACACTGGGGCTTTTTGCCATTTCGAAGAGGCGGCATTCCGTGATAATCGTATCTACGGTTGTGACATTGGTGTATTCGAGCAAGTTAAAGGCGTCGTCCGTGATTCCCTTGAGTATGTGGCCCACCTTGTCACTCTCTCTCATTTGCTTGTCCACTTTCCGGCACAACGCGAGCACGTCCTGTATGTACGAGAGATACGACTCAGTTGAGGACTGCACACGAGTAGCGAGTTCTTTTTGCGCTTCTATTTGGTGACCGTACGGGTCCCCGAAGATGTCGCGTAGTCTCTCCTTGATGGTATCTCAGCTGGTGAGCTCAGTGTCATGGGCATCGAACCAGACACGTGGGGTGCCGTCCAAGTAAAATATTATGTTGGCGAGCATCATGGTAGGGTCCCTTCGGTGTGTCTGGCTAACACGCTCGTATATACGGAGCCAGTAGTCAATGTCAAGCTCAGGTTGTGCGGAGAATGTACCAGGATCATGGGGGGTGGGCATCGTCAGGTATGTAGTGGCTGGAGCTACAGATGGAGGCGCTGACGGGTTGTTGTCATTGATAGCCATGGCTGGAGACTGAACGGTGCGGCCACTGCGAAGCTTCGTGGTGAAGACGGGGAACGTTCCACCTCCACCAAACATGTTATGGAAAAGAAGAGACGCTGTATCGACGAGGCTGGGGATTAGATGTATTTAAAACCAGCGGTAATGGCGTGACCGGTTCACCAGCGATCGAGCGGAGACAACCCTTCGTCTTCCTCGTCAGGCACACACGTGCGTCGCCCCCTAGAATATCAATATGCATGCATGTAGCAGTATCATCCATGGTAACTGATGTTGAATTCCAATGGCGGAGTCGGTGCAGCCGACCGACTTCACGAGCGAGCGCTCGACTCTGGCGTAGAGCGAATCCTCCAAATCCGCCATCGGAACACAACCCGCCCTGCTGGAGCAAGGCGGAAGCTGCCGCGTTACCCAGGATACCTTGCGCGTGGTCTTTTCCGCTGTGTGTTTCCAACGTGGTTTACCAGCATCACCGCATCGTTCGTTTGCTTGTTCAGCGCTATTCATCTGTGTGGAATGGATATCACGCCAAGCGTGCAACAGCTATTGTCCACGACGTCTGCTGTCGTTATCGAGTAGCAGAAGCATTGCCGCACGCTTTGCCGAGGTAGCCGAGCCGTCCATGCCATCCGCCATTATCAACACAACTCGCGCCGCGCCAGCCGCGCCCCCAAGCAGGCAAACGTGTTAAAGGAAATGCGTCACGCTGAGTTCCGGTCCACTCCACCGATTTTGGCGGAGCAGTTTTTCCTGCTCCACGGAGGTACTCCCGCTCTGAATCCCCTACGGCTCTCTCATTGGAACTTTTGACTCTCGCTCTCACTCTGTCATTGGAACACACTTGCTCTGAAAGGAGCAGAAAAACTTGCTCCGACTCCGCCATTGGAATTCAACATGAGGAAACCGTTTGTATGACACCGAAGCACGGCGTATTTTATATAATGTAGTCCATCCGAAGCAACTTTAAAATTCGTAGCATCGCGAAATTCGCATAAACCGTAATCGTATTATCGAGATTCTAATGTATAGTTCAGCACCAACCACCTGACCACCTACGAGGCATTGGTTGTCCAGACACTCACGAACCACGCATAGTCCATCTTCAACTAAAAAAAAAGCGAGGAATAGCAGAAAAAAAATAAGCGCATGAATACAAATGGATGCATGAAAAAAATATGGATGCATGAATACAGTCAACCCTCAATATATCGAACACGGATATACCGAATTATTGCCTTTATCAAACAGTCCCTATATCACGTGGGAAATCGCATGCATTATTTATTTTTTTTATTTCGAACAAAGTTTTAATTATATATTGGATATATCAAACTCGGCCACCCCAAACCGCCCGCGCTCCATTGACAGGCGGCGAGCTTTCCCGCAACTCTCGAAAGTAGGGGTAGAGCGGCGGGCGTTTACGAATGCTGCACACATCGATGGCGCCGAGAGCGCCACTTTAACGTAGCGGCGTACGCGTGCCGCAGCCTTGCGGTAGAGGTTCTTGAATGAGGAAAGTGAAGAGAAAAGCGCGGAGCTGTTATTTTCTTTCAGTACGAAGGCACCGACACGGCTTCGCGCGGGGAAGGGGGAGTGAGAGGTAAAGATTGAGGAGGAAAGTATAGGAGGGAAAGGACGCAGACTACTGTCTCGGACGCGGCCCGCGCCGCCGCCGGGAAAGGGAAGGCAGTCAGGCGAGCCGGCATGGGCGCGCCATGTGCGCGCCATGTGCGCGCCATGTGCGCGCTTCACACCCGGACTCACGCCGCAGCCTTGCAGCTTGCAGTCGTTGCAGTCTCTATGGTGTCAACGACACACTGTGTACTTGTTGCAAGCTCCTCTTCCGTAGCATCGGCACGCATCGGTCGTTGTGCTCGCAGTGTTCGTGCGTTTGGAGTTAGGCCTGTCGCGCGCTGTGGTGCGCGACAGGCCTAACTCTGAACGGCGGAGCTCATGGATGTGGAGATTGTCGCCGAAGCTACTGCTGAGCAGCCAAATGAAGACTCTGCCGAGGTGTATCCCGCAAGCGCTGATGGTGCCCCGCACCCGTCATCAGCTCAGGTCGTAGCTGCCTTGGCCCTTGTGCGCCGCCACTGCAGCGCGATTGAAGGCACCGGCCTATCACTTATGGATCGGCTGGACTATATTGAGGACGCAGTCATCAAACACGCCATGGCCAACAAAAAGCAGGCTACTCTTTTTCAATATTTTAAACCAACACAATAAATACTATGTTTGAATCTTCAAGTGAGTATTTACTGCACCACGCTTGAACGGTTCGTTGGTTGTTTTCAGCAAGCTGTTGACGCATTTTTTTTCGTGATTTTTTTATACCGAATTTTGGATATATCGAACTATTTCGCGATCCCCGCGCCGTTCGATATATCGAGGTTCGACTGTAGCTTTACTTGCCAAGTGTGCCAGCAACATGACGGCCGGGAAAATTCCCCCTGCTTACTCTCTTCTGCAAAAGGGGGCACTTAAAAGGGCCCTGAAACACTTTCGAACTAGGGGGTCACGAACCATGACGAGCTAGGAGAGACAGACTCACGACTTTTTAGGAGCTTCGCTTCTAGAAAAATTCCCTGGGCTAGTCTCAAGTTTTCATGCACTGATCGTTTCGCTACTTACATCGGCGACACAAAAGAACTTTTCAGAAAGGATACGGCCACACCAAAATGATGTGTGTAGGTTTAATGCTCCACGAAACACTCGCACAGAACAAAGCGAAAAGATCGTCCATCGCATCAACTTCTACAACAGCTGTGAAGACAGCCGGAGGAAAAGGCAACTCTTAGAGTCCCGTGGAAACATTAACCGCTCAACTTGGACCCTGCTGAGTGTATATGTACACAGTCTATAAAACCAGTGGGTAAAACAATGCCGCAACAAGAACGACGGTGGAGAGGGTTACACTGCTAAGAAAAGTTGCTAGGTTCAGAGCCTGCCCGCTAGTCACGTGTGAGGAAGGGACTGAATCGTTCCCAAAACGTCGGGCCAGTTTTTAGTTCTTAGTTGGAGATTTTGTTTTATTTGCACAATTTTTACCCAGCCAGACAGATCTCTGTCGAACCTTTAAACATTTGAGAGCGGCATCAGGCGATGTAGGCTGTTGCTTAACTGTTGTTTTTCTTTTTTTTAACAATACTGACACTAAAATTCTGCATCTTGTTTTTACACTGGTACAAGTAGATAATTACCCATTTCTCATGTTTGAAAGCCTCATTCGCTTCAGCATGCCATACTTAATTATTTAGAGATGTTCTTATTGAGTCTACTTGCAGCTCAAGATTTCTTTAACCTGATCTCAGCGAGCATCTTCATAAAATTTGTATTGGCAAGCTTTTGCTGAGCTTTTACCACATGTTTCACCCATTTTCACCAGTCGGTATTCAGTGGTAAACATTTGAGCTGACCACACTTTGGAAGGAGTGAAGCAATGTTCGAAGAAAGTTATGTGGAAACAAAAATTATAGTAAATTATAGTAGTAATGGACTTGTTAATGATCTCTATGGCTGCTTGAACTAAAGTCAGTGTGGTCACATAAATGAGAAGGTTTATTAAAAAAGCCATCTACAAGGAATCAGTGCATTTAACTTACATCTGTATTAGTTGAAAATTCATCCCTTTTAATTGAAGGTTTGACAGTAACCTTCCAATGATAGTCTTCATTCTATGCTATACGGAGGAGCTTGTTTCATTTTTATGTGGTACGCAATTGTGTCTATGCAGAGAACCGTGGTACACCTGCTGTGCGACTTCTACCTCATGGAGAGAGTGTGGTTCCCCGGTTTCTGGATGCCATTCATGATGGGAAAGTCCAGTTCGATGATCTTGGTGTCACTGACCTAGATATTCTATTTCCTCCTGTGGTGAGTCTTCGGCGTATCCACACTGTACACTCATTAATTCATTTCTGTCCTGCTTTTTATCCCTCAAAGTACTACCAGTGTGATATGCTCACTCGTGTAGCTCTTCCGTAGGGATGCAAATGCTGTTTACAAGTGGGTGCTCACAAAGCAGTGATAATGGCATGGACATATAAATTATTGTGAGAAATGAGAGCTTATTGTATCTTGTCCAGAGATCAGACAGTTCATTACTGCAAGTTTCTTAAAGCTCTCTTCATTTTTCTGATGGGTACACATCCATTGAGAGTGCTTGTGTATGTTTACAGGGCATGTCTTGCTTGTGCTGTAGCCATATTTTATGTAACAAGATTATCTTTATTTCTCAATTTTTCTTGTTTTTATCATTCTTTTGCAAGTGGCTGGAAGGCTGCTGCACTTTGCTGGCATTAGTATGTCACTTAAAAAATAACTTACAGTGGATTCTGGATATATTGAACTTCAAGGGGATTGTGAAATAGTTCGATATGTCTATAAATTGAAATGCAAAATATGTGTATTCAAAGCCTATAATGCATTGCAGGTCTCATAAAGGTTTTTGGAAATTGTAACAAGCGCTGACATGCTGATTCAGTAAAGAACAAGGTGACAACTTCTTTATTTGCAAGTTACTGACTGGACTGTATCTCACACGGAAGTAGTCAGTAAGCTTGACTTCTAGTTCAAGGCATCTTCAATATCATTGAAGCTTTTCAAATAAGCCACTTCAGCACCTTTCATTGTGCAAAAACGTAGGTGAATGACGCTGAATGCCGATATGTTCCCGGGGGGTGCTACCTTTTTGCTCTGCCACTGCAAAGTCTGGAGTGTGGTAAAAACCTTTGTTTATAGCCGCTGTTGACATCGTCATCCCAGCTTGAGTTTTCTTAGCGGCACCAGCGAGCCGCTTAGAGAACTCTTGACATCGATGATGTCGCTTGCTGTATCCCCATTCGGGATGGCACGTAGAAATGATAAGTTCAGGGGTGGAAGTGCTGCGCCAATTGCACCAATCTGACCTATATGGTAATTTGCGCGTGCAACGCCTAATTTAGTCTAGTTTTGTCATCGACCAAGCAACTTGCTTGGGCTACACAAAGGACATAACCGCGTTCATATCAAATTAGTTTGGTCACATTTTATTTTGGTTCATGCATAAATCTTCCTCTATGTTGTAGGGGTGCTGACACCCCCTGTAAAGTTGTTTGCCCCATGTGGCGCACGTGTTTCACCCCAAAGCCGCATTTCGAGTGACAATTGCCGGCGATTGGTGGTGTTCTATTCGCGTTGAGTACCACTATTGTCATCATCATCATGGGGTAGCGCCGGCAGTGATCCCTGGCAGAAGAGAGCCTTGGTGGCGGGCGAGAGTAGAGCGAGTCTCTCCTGCGCGTGGCGGTTGCCGCGAACGGTTGTCTCTAGCGTGGGTCCTCGGCGCGTGGCACTGTGGGCCTGCGTGCCAGGGGGCCCACGTGGTAAGTCAAGTGTTGCGATGCCGCCTTGGGTATTTTATTGTGTGTTTGGTGTGTTACTGTGTTATGTTGTTTGTATTGTCACGGGGTCGTGATGTGGCCGAAGACAGGAGACTTCGTGTTGGGATTTAACTGTTTATTTGGGCGAACCTGTGCCCGGTAAACGGAAAATCCAATTACAGCAGCAGTCTTGCACATATAGCAGTCTCAGACTGATAGCGGCAAACGGAGCGTCGGCCTTCGATCAACAACTGACAAGCGGTGAAGCGGGTCGGCATTTATACCCTTGCTGTCGAATGTTCTAGCGTTATCGCTGGCGGTGGCGTAGGTTCCAGAACAATCTGTACCGTTCGCACAGTGGGCGTGATCTTATCTAAATGATCTACTACAGTTCGGAACCTTCTCGAAAACTGCAGGCGTGGTTTGCGCTGAGAATCGTGTGGTGTTTTGGGACGATAACAAAAACTTGGGAAATGGAACGTGGCAGTATGGTAGCCTGTTAATTACAATTGATGTATCATTTGGGAGACGATATCATCGTTATAAATTAGTTTAATAAATGTATGTGCATTGTTTGGTTTGTACCGACTGTGTATACTGCATTCTTTCACTCTAAGAGTGTGGTCGTGGCACTCGCTCGCCTCTTCGAGACCCCACAATGTGAATAGAATGTATCAATCTTGTTAAGGTGGTGTTTGTGTTCAAACCTCATTATGCGACTACGTATATGTTTTAACAGCAAAGCTATTAGTCAAACTTGTGGGGTCTCGAAATGGCGAGCGCCACCACCACGCTCTTGGAGTGAACGGACACAGCATACACGGTCAGTACAAACCAAACAACAACATACATTTATTCAACAAATTTTAGAACGACACTATCGCCCGCCGAATTATTAAAACACCAATCGTGATCAACAACATGACAAACAAGGTGGTGTCGCGAACGCCTGACTCACCACGTGGGCCCACCGTCGACGACCCGCGGTGCCGTCCACGGCAGACCCACCGCAAGAGACAACTGTTCGCGTGACCACCCCATGCCAAAAGCGACTCACTCAACTCTCTCACCCGCCACCAAGGCTTGCCTTCCGCCAGGGGTCACCACCGGCGCTACCACTCTACCAACCATGACGACGATAGTGGTGATCACCGCTCGCGAACACGCCATCCATCGCTGGATAGTTGTCATCCCCGAAATATGGCTTCTGTGTGAGACACGTGCACCACGTGGTGCAAACAACTTTACAGGGGGCGTCATTACCCTCACAAACTATAAAAACGGTAGTGGTGTGGCTAAAAAACTCGCTGCACCATTGCCGAGCACAGCACACGCTTTGCGATGGAGACCGTCAAACCATATAGACTGAGAAAAATAAGAATCTGTTTCACCGGCGAAGCGATAATTGCAATAGGAACGATTTGTAACGTTCTAATTGTAATCCGCTCCTTTTTTTTTCTATTTTTGTTGCCGCACCATTACGCGTGTAAAGCTGCTTTGCGGGAACCGCACCCGTATGACTAGGAACCATCTAGATATCTTAAACCTTCCGATGAGATTACGCGCTCAACTCATACATTAGAGTTGTACTCATACATTACTCATACATTAGATTCAACTGCCTGCAGTCCGGCGCCCTCGCGAGTGCTGGTCGCAACTGGAAGACGTGTCGGCGCTAGCGACGGATCGTCGCGCCGACGGTAACGTTGCTGTTGCGGGGCTGGTACTGAGGTGAAGTCTAGCCGGACAGTGCAGCAGTGTCGACCAGCGGCGGTGTCGTGGTGCAAGGACAATATGGTCGTGCGATTTTATTTTTTTGTTAAAGCTTGTGTAGCTAATTTTTGATTTCGGGATATGGTTTGATTTAAGGTTGGGGGAATGTGAGGGTGCTGACACCCCCCCCCCCTGTAGAGTTGTCTGGGCCGCGTGGCGCACGTGTCTCGCCCCAAGGCTTTATTTCGGTGGTGACCACCGCCGGGCGATAAATGGCGTTGTGTTCGCTTTGAGTACCACTGTTGGTAGAGTGGTAGCGCCGGCAGTGGCCCCTTGCGGAAGGCAGGCCTTGGCGGTGGGCAAGCGTTGAGCGAGCCTCTTCTGCGCGTGGCGGCTGCCGCGAACACATACCACTAACACACTAACACATACCCAAGGCGGCGTCGCCAACGCCTGACTTTCCACGTGGGACCCCGGCGCGAAGCCCGCGGTGCCGAGCACCGGGGGACCCACGCGACAGACAACCGTTCGCGGCAGCCGCCACGCGCAGAAGAGGCTCGCTCAACGCTCGCCCAGCGCCAAGGCCTGCCTTTCGCAAGGGGCCACTGCCGGCGCTACCACTCTACCAACAGTGGTACTCAAAGCGAACACAACGCCATTTATCGCCCGGCGGTGGTCACCACCGAAATAAAGCCTTGGGGCGAGACACGTGCGCCACGCGGCGCAGACAACTTTACAGGGGGGGGGGTGTCGGCACCCCCACACGCTAGAATCTTCATTGGCACATGTATAAATGCTGACGCACTTCGCTGCTTAGCAGATTATCGACAGTAAACGCTCTGGTTTGCTGCTGTCGGTCTGCAGCGTGTATTGCTTGTAGAGTGCCATTTCGTTTTCAGGGCACAGGTTCACCCTAATAACACAGGTTCGCCCAAATAAAAAGTTCGCTCATGAAAACAGCGGCTGGTGCCTTCGTCAACATCACGACCCCATGACAGTAGGAAGGCTGTCAGCTAACTCTTTTGGATCTCACATCGCGACACTTTACAAAACGCTTGTTTAAGAGGGTTAGTATGACCGCTCTAGGGAGAAGTGCTTTTGTCGCACAATCTCATCTCGTTGAGAGCGCACCATGTAGAATGAATTACGAGCCATGCGCTGATGCTCGCTGATAGTGCGCGCCAGCTATCGCAATCACGCCCCTAGAATTAAAGTTCACAGCTGCTTCTCGAGCAATCCCCTTTCTCTCTCGCGCGTTTTTTCGTGGCCGTTCAAGATGAGCAGTGTGTTTCCTTTCTGCCTGAGTATTCGACGGCAGGTCTAACCATATGGTGGGATGCTATTACGCGTGCCCCCCAAATGACGAACATCAGCCGCCTCCTGTAATCTCTGCTTGAGCAGCGCTCATCACGCCAGCTTGTGCAATTTTACGTGCAGGTAGAATTACGATGCGCAGAGACTGTTACCAACTTGTATTTTACCCGAAACATGGCGGCGGCGACAAAAACCCATTGAGTGACCATATAATTCTTATCGTAATAAAAAATTTTTCACTTCATTGCCAAGCAATGGCGTGGTGAGCGCATTTAAATTTTCTTGCGGTTCTCATGTCATCTGTGGCACTTCAATGACCAGAACATAAGCTTTTACATTTATTTTTATAGAGCTCTATTGGTTTATTATGAAGATAACGTACTATAGTAGCTGATCTCTAGTTTTGAGTTGCTGTTTATGTTGGATGTGGTGTTTTAATCACATTTTGAACATTGCAACATTTTAACGTTAAATTTTTTTCATTCTTCTGAGTTCTAGTAGCTGTCCAGAGTGCCGTTTATGTTTTTTCTTTGAGTTGCTGTGCTTTCAGCTTTGATGTTGTAGGGTTTAATATATGTCAATGTGGCTAAGTCTGGTTGCTTCATTAGCATTGCAGGCTTAGTAAAAAACCACTGAATCTTTTTGTTTACGAGAAAGCAAAAATTTTAATTAACAGTGGTGTGTGACCCGAGAAATCTGCTCCAAATTTAAATTTTGATGCTCAAAAATACACTTTTTAGTGTTATAGAGCTGTTCCAAAACTTCTTTTTTACTGCTCCAAAGCTACTCCAAAACTACATTGTTCCTGCTCCCAAAGCTGCTTCAAAAGTTTGAAGGCCCGCTTCCACCCCTTGTAGTGTACACGTATCCCGAAGGAGTACGGCCACTAGCGTGGGTCCGGTCTTAGCGAGCCGCAAAGCACGCGTTAACCGTCGCCGTGGCGAGAATACGATACTGCTCAAGGTCGCAACACTTTATTGTCATTGGCAACACCAAAACGCAGTACAGCTCGTTACAAAGGTGCGGCGGGAAAGAAAATGGGCTTATCCACGCCACGGGCGCAAAGTACTACACAGGGTGCCACGAGGACGTCTCCGTGGTAAAGGGGATTCACGGAGACACCGGGACCATGGCCCGTTTGCTCGAGCGAGGGCAAAGGCGTGCGTGTTGGCTTTGGAGGGAGACGGGTCGGCGTAGCTTGGCCACGCACTAGGACACTGTACCGCCCTTTGGCCGAGCGTACGCAAAGGGGCAACAAAAGGTTAGCGTTCGCTTCTGGTGCGAGGTGCCGTCAGAGAAGTCCGACGAGCCCCGAGCAACGGGAGTCTACGGACAGAAAAGAGAATGCGTGACTCACCGTCAGCTGTCCCGGAGAATCTCTGACCCGCTCTCGACGCACGTGCGCGAAACCTCTCAGGAGACCTTGCGCGCGGCAGCACAGTCGACATCCGCTACCGGGTGAGAGGGGTTAAAACGTCACTCCTTGCTCTCCCAGCGCGGCAGACAGCGGAGGAGGGGAGTCATGTTGGGACACGAGAACGGTAGAAAAGGCGGCAAAGCCCGCGCAAAGGCTGCGGGCTAGCCTCAATTCCCACATCCCCCTCTCCTAAATTTGCCCTTTACCGGTCTACAAAAGGCAGCCAGACGTCACCCATGCAGTTAAAATGACACTGCTATGAGCAACAGCTAACCTCAGTCCAGCTCTGTAACTGCTGCTAAAAAAATTATGAGAAAGGACAAAAAAACATTAATAACAAAATAAACACATGACACTATAAAAATTATTGTGAAAGGGAGCACAGGAAAGTGGGACTAGTATTCGTGGTGCTTGGGAAGGATAGCGTCCACCGCGCAGAGGCCCGTGCGGAAGAGGGTGACACTGTCCGCTAGGTGCAATGCCCGAGTGCGAGGTCAGAGGCACGGAAAGGGGCTATCTGATGGCTTGTTGGTGCCCTTGATTAGCCGCGATTCCGAAGAACGCCGCTTTGGTGGTTGTTCAGAGGCCCCGCATTTTTGGCTCGATGACGGAGCTGAAACGTTGCGGGAAGCCGGGCCTCTCCAGTGATCAGGGAGGCCGAACCCGAATTGGCTGCGAGGTGCCCTGGCGTTGGCCGGCAGCATATAGCTGCTGTCAGCTGGCCTCGCGCAGAAGCCATGATGGAAAAGGCAGCAGGGCTTCTCGTCGACGGCCGAGAGCAGAGCACAGCGTCAGTAGGTCAGTGCCTCGAGCACCTCTAGTGTCCATGTCGAAGGGGCAAAGCCACGACACGCACTCTTCGTGGGCAGGCACTGAAGCGTCACGCACTTACACATGCACAGATGCACGTACGCACGCACTGCCGACTGCTGCGCGAGAAAAGGTGCAAAGCGTCCTTCGTTCTACTCTCCATGCATAAACGATACTCAAGGTCACAACTCCCTTCGTGGTAGACGAAATAAACACAAAGAAAAAGTAAAACAGAGCAAAATGACTCTCAGTCTCTGGCCAAAAGAAAATACAAATAACACAATATAAGACAAAGAAACATACTATACACATGAACACTTAAAAAGAAACACCGGCAGCAAACTGTGCGGGGTCAACTTCTTTACGAGAAAAGGCCGTAAAGAAGCTAACCCATACTGAGGCTACACAGTAAACTGAGGGCCTTCGGTTGCGGAGAAGTCCGCCGTCCGGCGCTAAGGTAACTGCTTCCTCAGATTATATCGGTGCACGGTCTGAATGCAGTCCGCCGCCCCAGGTGTGCCCCGTTGCTTGCGCGAAGTGCCGCAGGGCTCTGGCGCGAGCTTGTCAGACCGTGATACACAGGGTTTCAGGTCTGCGATATGGGCACGGCTGAGTTTTCTCGTATGGGAATCTTTCAGCAAGTACGCGAGTGGAGTGCAAGCTTTCTCCACTCGGTACGGACCAAGCCACTTAGGAGCGAGTGAGGTTGAGAACCCCTTACTGGCATCGCTAAGAGCATGGTTACGCTTCAGGACAAGATCGCCCACCTCAAAAACTAGCTCGCGATGCTTGCGGTCATATTGGGCCTTCTGCTGAGCCCTGGCCGACGCCAAACTTTGCCTTGCTTTGCAGAAAGCTCGACAAAGCCTGTGCCGAAGTGTGGACTTGAAGCAGAGCAGTCTGCCGGCGTCTCCTCGTCTTCGAGCTGGCATTGAGTAATGCTGGTCACTGGATTTGCCAACTCGTTTCCAAAGTTTAAGAAGGTGGGTGAGAAACTAGTTGAGCGACTCTCGGATGTTCGAATAGCAAACACAAGCTCACTCAAATGGTCTGCCCAGTCCTTTTGATTTTCGGCAAAGGCCGCCAACATCGGTTTGAGCGTACGATTGACGCGCTCCGTCAAATTAGACTGGGAATGGTAGAGTGAAGTGGTGCAGTGATCAATTCCGAGGGAACGGCACGTGACACCAAATACCTGAGAGGTGAAATACGAAGCATTGTCCGTGATAAGCCTTTCCGGGAAGCCGAACCGGCAAAACACTTCCTACAGCTTCTAAAGCACCGCTCGTGCTGTCACCTTCCGAAGTGGGAACAATTCCACCCATTTCGAAAAGTGATCAACGACTGCCGTCAGATGAATGAACCCCTGCTTACGACTGGGAATGGTCCCATTAGATCACAGGTGGCCACTTGCCACGGACGCTCACTGACAAACAAACCGTTTCATCAGACCGGGAGGTTTGCCACCCCTTGATTTCACCATTTGACAGACGCGGCAAGAACGGCAATAGCGAAAAATGTCTCGCTTCATGCCGAGCCAGGTCACAACGCGGCTCAGCTTTGCAAAAACTTTCGAGCTACTCAGGTGACTGGCCATGGGTTCGTCGTGAGAGGATCGCAACAGTGCGGCTCTCAGACTTTTGGGCATAACCACCTTAAGGGGAGATGCTACTCGAAAAACGATTTTCTTTAATAAGAGTCTGAATTTAACACAAATTGGCATGCTAATAGAGTTTTTTCTCCTCTTTTCAAATATGTCGTTTATTTTCATGTGGATTGCTTGGTTTTCTTTCTGCAGGTCAGATACTGCAAAATTATGGCCATTGTTATGCACCAATTCTGACCTATAAAAATTTGAGATAAAGCATGCAGATATAGCTGATTATGATCCTTTGGAACTGTAGAGTGCAAAAACTATATAAATCTTGTGTGTAAAAAGGTGAAATACAATAATAAAATAGAAAAATTTACTATGGCTCTAGTTGCCAAGGGCTTTCAATGTTATGTAATTTTTGAAAAACATAATCAAGCAGCACTGACAATCTGAATAGATACTTGCACTCTATGGGCCTTCATCATGCTATGTGCAAAATTTCATAGAGGTATGACAATTCTAAGTATACGAACTAGCGTGTATAAGAAGCACAGATCACACAAAACTGCAAAAGGAGAAAAACGCATTTGAAAGTTTGAAACCCTTTTTTTTTTTTATCACAGAGTTGTTAGAAATGCATAATCTTTGGCCATAATGTTCAACAGAACTTTGAAAAGCACTGCAAGTTACTAGAACTGTCCTGCAGCATAGGTTGTGCCCTCACGGTCCTTGCGAGCACTCTCTTCAAGCTGTGCCCTTTTCACTCCACGACGACGGTGGGCCCTTGCTTCTGCTGTCAGGCGCTCGGACATTCTCTTGATGCGCCTCGCATCGCCGGAATCACTGAAAGTAACTAGATCTCTAGATGGCAGTATGTTGAGCTCTTCCAGGATGTGCTCAAAAGTAGCATGACCCTTGTTGAACCACAGGATTGCGATAGCTGCGGCAGTCTTGACAACCGTTCGGGAGACAAACTTAGTCTTGGGGCAAAGTAGCCAAATTTCGCTGTTCAGGGATTTCGATGCGTTCTGGGTTTTCCTTTTGATGCATCGAGCAAGGAGCTTCTCATCCGTTAGCCGCTTATAAATGGGCAAAACAGCCAATCCCTGTGCTTTTGTCAGGAGAGGTGTGTGGCGTGTTGCAGGTTCGCCAAGTGCTTCAGCGCATTGATGTTTGCACCACGACTCTGTTCCTGCAGGGCAAAACTTGTGGCTGCCAGCATTGTCAGTAGAGCATGAGTGGAAGTACGAAGCCCATACTGCAGTGTACATATCCCGTACACTCCCCCTGTTGCTTGTTATGGCAATCTGATAGTATGTTTGGAGCTTCTGAATGGCTGGCTCTTTCATTTTCTGCCCTCGTGGTAATGGCACATGCAGCTTCCGTAGCGCGGTGCCAAGTCTCTTGGCCACATGATTAGTGCAGTCTTCTTTTTCTATATTGACAGCACCATAGACTTTTGACTCTGCAACTGCACTATATGCTTTGCTGTCACCGTCACTCAAGAATGTCATGAAATGCAGTGGGGTGTCATAAGTCAATGTTCTCTGCCAAATGCGCATTGCAGCCTCCGTTTCCATGGCATGGGAGGAACAGTCTGCATTTTTTTTCACAAACTGGGCCATGTAATGCCTGCCAGACTTCCTCGTTTGGGCCCATATCCTTGTGCCTACTGCATGTCGGGCAGTAATTTGATATGACCTCGAAGTATAAGCAGAGGCCAGTATCTAAGGAGATAACTGCGCCAATCCCGTTGTGGCTTTTGTGGCCCCTCTTCTGCCAAGTGCCATCGAACATAACAGCCACATCAGTTTCGCCTGCTACTTCTTTCCTCAACTCTCTGGATCGGCGCAAGTTTTCACTCACAGCTGCCATGGCAGCGGTGTGCACCTTCTTTGCTATCGAAAAAAATCCTCGGTGGTGCATTGGCTTTGGGAGTCCAATAATGGAGCAAAATCATGACAATTGCTCATGCCCAATGCCGACAGCGCATGCAGCCACCACAGCCTTCACATTTACAGCGAAACTATCTCGGGAGCTCCCACTGTCGTACCGTTGTTACGGTGGACGGCAGCAGCCGTCCACCGTAACACGCAGTGACGTATAGGAGCACGAAAGAACAGTTGCTGAGCATTCACTGATTTCGCAATGAAGTTCGAGGAGCGACGAAAGTCTCTTGCGCTTTTCTGCCGGCTCCCAAACGGCAAGTTTTTGAATACCGCAAGCAGGGCATGCCGCACCTGCCACAAGTGCCGTCAGCAAGAGGGTGTCGCACAAAACTGTCGTTGCACAAACCTCGTTGCACAAACCTCATTGCGCTGTCTTTCGTCTTTTTCGAAGAAGCTGAGCTTCTTTTCCGAAGCACTGACGAAAGAAAGCGCAGCGTCAATCCCTTCATCGCAGCCACTGTCGCTCGCGCACTCGTCGATGCCGCCGTCAGGCCTAGCACACGTAGGCGCGTTCTCGTTCGTCGCCGACGTTCGGGGCGCTTTACGCCGCCTTCCCTTGAACTTGTGCGTCGTTCGAAACTTCTGTGGTCTCACGTTGCACTTTTTCGGGCTTGTCATCGCGGATATATGCGTAGACGCGCAGAAAAGCAGACGGACCAAATGCCGATGGCCACCACCAACACAGCTGACAATGACTTGGTAGCCAATGGCGATGCGGCTTAGGGTGCCGCGCGTTTCAAACCGCTCAAACCACGTGATAAAAAGGCCTCTTTTTTTTTTTTTTGCCCACGTACGAAACTGGCGGTCGTTGGAGCTGTAAGAAGAAGGCCGGACGCAACTTTCGCAACCGATCGCGATGGCGGGCGGCTCTGCGACGGGGAGCAGCGCGCAGTCAAAGATGGCCAATATCGGCGCAAATTCACGAAATTTTGAGCCACCGCGATGCCTTCATACACATTTTTTTGCATTTTGCAGTTCGAATTTAGTTTTGAAATTTTCACAGATGAAAGAAGAAGTTTTGAAGATTACAATGCAATAAAAATAAAAAATACGAAAAATTTCGCAAAAAACGCGATTTTTCGACTCGCATCTCCCCTTAAAAGGCTGACGTGGTTGCTTGGGCGAGTTGGTACGACATGATTCACATAAAAAACAGCGCCAATAACGAAGAACAAGAGAAAGAAGGAGACAGACAGTGGCAGTGCCGCTGTCTGTCTCCTTCTTTCTCTTGTCCTTTGTTATTGGCGCTGTTTTTTATGTTAATCATCTTAAAAGTGTCGATGGACTCGTCGTCAGTGGCTATATACTTCAGCAGGAGCCCGTTGTGGTCCAGCAAATATGAATCCGCCGGGGACTCAGCGACACACGCTGGTTCGAGCCACCTATTTGCGCCCGCTGCAGGGCAAGCAGCGTCACAGAGCTCCGTCTTGCCGAGACAGTAGCTATTGGCACCCGCTGCAGGACAAGCAGCGTCACGGCGCTCCATCCTTCTGAGACCATCGTACATTTCTTGACAAAACGGGTCACTTTGCTGGGCCTTCAGAAGCTCTTCTCTGCTAAAAGCGATTCCCATTCTCCCAAAATAGGGGATCGCTTTTATCGCTGGTATCGCGCCCACTCAGGACCACAGCAACAACCGCTTGAGTCGGCGTCGCGGGTTCGCGCTCGGCCTCATGGCCTTCGGAAAGCTCTCTGCTCGGCCGCTTCGCGGTGCGCCGCTTTCATGGTTAGCAGCCAAGGTTTGTCTGCATGGGGACTCGCCCTTCTCTCTGAATGGCGGCGAAGCCGCTATTTCACCTCCGATGCTTGCATGTGCTAAGGTACCGCTAGCGGCTGTCGCACCGGGATCAAGGTCCTCGGCAGACAATGGGGCACGAGATAGCGCGTCAGCTACCACGTTGGTGCTCCCCTTGCGACACTGTACTGAAAAGTCATAGTGCTGTATCAGAAGAGCCCAGAGCGCCAGCCTGCCACATCAGCCACGGAGCCACATCACGGAGCCACATCAGCCAGCTGAGTGCACTGTGATCCGTTTGCACCATGAATTTCGTCCCATCAAGATAGACGTAAAACTTCCGCAGTGCAAACACGATGGCGAGGCACTCCTTTTTGGTCACAAAATAATTTTTCTCCGCAGAGACCAAGGAGCGGCTGGCAAAGGCCAACGACTGCAACACGACATTCTATTCTTGTAGGAGAACAGCTCCTAAACCCAGATCACTCGCATCAGTTTGTACAACGAACGGTCTGGTCAGGTCGGGGAGCTTGAGCTGCACTGTCTCCGCTATGGCATTAGACAGTCGGCAAAACGCCTCCTGCTGCTCAAGTCCCCGTTGCCACTCAGCAGACTTACCCAAGAGCTTGCTCAAGGGCGCCTGCAGTCGGGCACAAGATGGAATAAAGGAACGGTAAAAGTTTACTATTTCTAAAAAGCGGCGAAGGCCCTGTACGTTATTGGGCACGGGAAAATCGAGGATAGCTTGAAGTTTCTCCTGATCCGGCTCTATGGAGCCTTCGCCCAGCGTAAACCAGAGTAACTGAACATGGGTCTGCCCTAATTTGACCATAGCGTGATTTAATGTCATCCCGGTGGTCCTCACCCTCTTGAGTACGTCGGCAACATGGGCCAAGTTCTTTTCGAATGTTCGTGAATAAATAACGATGTCGTCGAGGTAGCACATGCAGTATGACCACATTGCTTCCCTGGGGACGCAGTCCATGAGTCATTGAAACGTCGCAGGATCATCGCGAAGACCAAAGGGCATACGAGTAAACTCTAACAACCTTCTGTGGGACGTGAACGCAGTTTTACGCGGTTAGCCATCCGGACCTGTAGGTAATCTTTAGAGGCGTCAAGCGTGGTAAAGTACCGTGCATCACCCAGGTTACCTACGATGGAGTTTATCGTGAGGAGCAAATAGGCATCCTTACGAGTCACTCCATTCAGATGGTGACAGTCTACGCAAAGGTGATGACTGCTATCTTTTTTAGGCTCCAACACAATTGGAGACACCCAGGAGCTAGACGAGCGGCGAATAATGCCTGCCACAAGCATGTCGTCTAGCAACCCATCGATAATCTGCCTTTCGGTGAGACTGACGAGCCTAAGGTTACACTTCAAAGGAAACGCATCACCAGTTTCGATCACATGGCTCACTGATTCGGTGCAGCCACGTTGATTGGTGAAGAGCTCGTCGTACTTACGTAACAGTGTCGACAGACGAGCCTTCTGTGCATCATCCAACTGAGTCGCGCAGGCGACCAAAGGATGTAGTGCCTCTTCGTGTCATGTCGGTCGATCCACACAAGGGTTTCGAGCCGACGAGCACGGAACGCCAGGGTACAACTTCGAAGTTGGCGCACGACACGGTTCATGCCACGCAACTCGTTCCCGAAGGGGACTCTGAGAGGGCAAATGCGTTGATCAGGGGCTTGGCCCCGGGCTCTGCACAGGGCATGTTTCCAACGCTTCTGTTGCAAAGGCAACGGTAAGCGCCGGCGGGCTGATGAACGGCTTGAGTTGGCAAAATGGGCCATCATGATAGCCGCCATTCGCAATGTCCACAAAAATACCGGTCTTAAGGAGAAAGTCCCGACCGAGAATCACTGGAACATTGAGCCCTGGAAGATGAACAAGACAGCTGCGTTTCATTCGATCTCCCCATCTGACAGTCAACCTTGCATTCCTGCCGAATGGGCCACGCCTTTTGCAAGGGTGAATGTCGTTCGGCTGTCCCGCAAGCGCACTGAGTGCTTCTTCAAGTGGGACAACACCTGTTCGCCAAACAACGAGGCGCTTGCGCCTGTGTCCAGCAATGCCGAAAATTCACGGCCGGCAATAGTGACCGGAATGAACGGCGCGTGCGTATCACCAAGAAAAGTGCTTGCCCTGCACGCAGAGGGATGAAGCAAAGGTTGGGTCGCTCGTGCATTCACGAACGACCCGGAAACACGTTTCCCTGCCTCGCAGGAGGCCTGGATCCGATGCATTCCCTTGCTATGTGCCCTCGTTCACGGCAGCGGTAACAGCGCACTCCATCACGGTCTGTTTTCCCTGACGGAGCAGCCTCTAGTTGTTGTGATCGGCTCACTACATTATCGCAGGATACGTTCCTGCGAGCCTCACCTCCCACATTACGTTGGGTCGGAAAGCGTCCCTGTGTGGAGGTTTCAGGTGGAGCAGCGCAGGCTGCTCGCCTTTCACGCGTAAAGTGATCAAGAGCGCGTTCGCTCAACTCCCACGCACAGCCGGTTGCAGCCGCAGAGGCGGTGCCGCGAGGCTGTTGCCGATGGGGAAGGGTCATGGCCCTTCTCCAAGCGCAGCGCGGCTCAAGGGCATCGCTGACTGGCGGCGGCGGGCGATAGGCACGCGCGGCAAGAATGTTGTCTTCAATGCGCTTCGCCTCGGCGGCCAACTCCTCCAAGTCACTGAAGCGGCCGCCGCCCAGGTGTGCTGAAAAAGTCGGTTGTGCCTGCCGTATCACCCGTTCGACGCGCTCCTCATTCGAGGCTCGGGGGCTCAGCGACAGAAATAAGTTCATCCATCGCACGTACAATACTCCTGTAAAGACTCGTCAGGAGGGGCTTTTGTACGGAGCTTGAGCTCTCGCCGCGTCCTATTTTTGTAGTCAGCGGGTAGGAATTCGCGCAAAACCCCGCACGAAACTCTTCACGGTAACCTGTAAGCCGATACCATCTCGCTGCCGTGTCAGTCAGTGCAACTGGAACAACACATTCGAGCACCACCTGATCATCCAAAGCCATTGCTCTGTGATAACGGTACAGAGAGTCGCGGTATTCTTGGGCGATGAGCAGATCACCGTATCCGCTGTAGGTTGGCACAGGCAACATAACAGCGGGGGGGACCGTTTTTCGGACCAGCTGAAAGTGTTTGCACAGCTCCCGAGAGTGCTTGGATCATCTGCACGGCACTTTGCAGCAACGCCTGCGTCGTCGCACCGGCTTCTAGGAAGTCGTTCGTGCGTTAGCGGCGCGGTCGAGTGAAGTTGAGCAGTCGCCCAGCTCAATCAGTGGGGCGGTTTCAAACGGACCATCGCCCTGCGCGCCACTCCCAGAACAAAAGAGGCTTCTCGTGGGATTGGTCTGTTGTCGAACAAAATGCGCACTTGGTGCGGCTACCATCGACAATTCAGGCGCCTGCTCAGCATGCGTTCGAAGTGTTGGTCGCACGGCTGAAAGCCTTCACCCCGTCAATTCCGCAGGGAAACGACTGCGAGTGCTGTGAAGACGAACTGCCATGCATGCCGAAGGGCGCATTAGCAGTCAGAGGCGCTTGTGTGTAGCGTTTGGGTAGGACAAGAGGCCCATTCCGAAACGACGCGCCATCTCCAAAGGGAGCGGCTAGGCGCCTCGTGTCGTCACCGCAATAGGGGTGCCAAAGGGCGTCAATAGAGGCAATGGCCTTCTTGTGCAACGCGGCATCCGCTAACAAGGACAGCAGAAAAAAATCCCGCGAAGCAGACATGTTACGACGAGCCTGAATCGCGCAGGCGAACTGACTTTCTAAGAGCAGTCAAAAGCTTAGAGCCTTTGATACCGCGTTGGGTGCCAGTGTGGTGTACACGTATCCCGAAGGAGTACGGCCACTAACGTGGGTCTGGTCTTAGCGAGCCGCAGGGCACGCGTTAATTGTCGCTGTGGCGAGAACACGATACTGCTCAAGGTCGCTACACGTTATTGTCTGTGGCAACACCAAAACGCAGTACAGCCCGTTGCAAAGGCGCTGCACGAAAGCAAATGGGCTTATCCACGCCACGGGCGCAAAGTACTACACAGGGTGCCACGAGTGCGTCTCCGTGGTAAAGGTGATTCACAGAGACACCGGGACCATGGCCCGGTCGCTCGAGTGAGGCCAAAGGCGCTCGCATTGGCTTCGGAGAGAGACGGGTCGGCGTAGCTTGACCACGCACTAGGACACCGTACCGCCCTTCGGCCGAGCGTACGCAAAGGTGCAACAAAAGGTGAGCGTTCGCCTCTGGTGCGAGGTGCCGTCAGCGAAGTCCGACGAGCCCCGGGCAACGGGAGTCGACGAATGGAAAAGGGAATGCGTGGCTCACCGTCAGCGGTCCCGGAGAATCTCTGACCTGCTCTTGACGCACGCGCGCGAAACTTTTAAGAGACCCCGTGCGCGGCGCCACAGTCAACATTCGCTACGGGGTGAAAGGGGTTAAAACGTCACTCCTTGCTCTCCCAACAGGGCAGACAGCGTAGGAGGGAAGTCATGTCGGGACATGAGAACAGCAGAAAAGGCGGCAAAGCCCGCGTAAAGGCGGTGGGTTAGCCTCAATTCCCACACCCTGCAAGTTGGAAAATTCAGTCGTGAACAGTCGTTGAAAGCCCACAAGCAAGGAGGTCACGACGATGCTCTGGTTGATGGCATTTCAAACGCTTTTGATCATTTTTGTTATTATGAGCAGGTAAATATTTAGTTCGATTTTCTACTCAGGATTTATCAGCGAGCAAGTGAGAAGTTCACAAGTCCACAACTCCACAACGCAATGCTGCACCGGCTGCCCTGCCGCGGTGGTCTAGTGGCTAAGGTACTCGGCTGCTGACCCGCAGGGCGCGGGTTCGAATCCCGGCTGCGGCGGCTGCATTTCCGATGGAGGCGGAAATGTTGTAGGCCCGTGTGCTCAGATTTGGGGGCACGTTAAAGAACCCCAGGTGGTCTAAATTTCCGGAGCCCTCCACTACGGCGTCTCTCATAATCATATAGTGGTTTTGGGACGTTAAACCCCACATATCAATCAATCAATGCTGCACCGGCTGCAAGTGTCTTTGCAATGGCACTTGTGGCTTTGTAGTTAGCTGCTGCTGCTTTGGCACTGAACGCAAGAAAAAGCAGTGCCTCTGATATGTCAAATTATTAACCAAAAACATCTTACCAGGTTGCAGATCTCGAAGGCTCTGCTTTTGGGCATGCCATCATACATGAGAAAAACAGCGACAATATGCAAATGTCCCGTTTAGGTCAATACGTGTTCATCTCATTTTGGGGCCCTCGGACATCAGCCTCCTTGAAAAACTGGTCGCACGGTACAACCTGCATATCGCGGATTAAAACAAGCCTTTGCACTTGCAAGCACTACACAACCAAGCCTCCCAGTGCAATTACACCGCCATTTCGCCATTTTAGCACGAAAAAAATTGGAACTTGTGAGAGGGCGGCCGAAAAGTGATCAATATTTATTAGGAAAAATGCACTTTGTCGTGAGCAGTCATGAGGGTTAATGTGGGGATTATATAAGATAAGGTAAAAAAAAAAGTCAACTAATATAACCTTCCAGTCATGCAGGCCTCGCGATCAAAAAACAAAATCTTTTTGGATACCTGGCTAGGTTTCAGCAAGAACTGTTTCATGAGGCCTCATTTCACACATTCATTGCTAAATGCAGCTTAAATGACAATAGGAAGTGAACAGAAATCAAAAGCACTCCACATTCTAGGATGCTCTGTAGTCATCGATATCGGAAATCAGGTGACATTTCAAGTGAGCCCTGAAAAACTAGTACGCTTAAGACAAAGGCACCAACAATAGAGCTCACTAGGAACAGTAGCATTCACTAGGAGCTTAAATTGAGGATGACGCAGCAAGCAATGGAAAGGAAAATGATAGGTGTAAGCTTAAGAGACAAGAAGAGAGCTGAGTGGGTCAGGGAACAAACCGAGGGTTAAGGATATCATAGTTGAAATCAAGAAGAAGAAATGGACATGGGCCGGGTGTGTAGCACGTTGCCAGGATAACCGCTGTTCATTAAGGGTAACTGACTGGATTCCCAGAGCAGACAAACTCACGAAGGGGAGACAGAAAGTTAGGTGGGCAGAGGAGATTAAAAAGTTTGCAGGTATAATGTGGCAGCAGAAAGTGCATTTTTTTTATTGCTGATTTGTAGTCTGAATGTACTTGAAAGCAGTTAGTCGATGTTAAAAAAATATTTGTGTCACATACTCAATCAAACCAACACAAGAAAGTTTACTTCTGAAAAATACATGGTGCCATGTTTCTGCTGCTAATAAACATAAAAGCCTTATGTAGACAACAGTTGCAGATTCCACACATTTCTTCAATTGTGTTGGTTAAGCCATTTGATTTGAGAAGCTTGAGGACTGTGGAAAATTTCAAAACACGAAAGAACTCGGAACAGCTTCACTGGCGTGCACTCGCGATGTTCGCTTCCGAGCTCTCTTCAACCTCACTGGGGGAGCTGTTCAATTCACTGTCATCGGGAACTTCACTTCCAGACAAAAGATAAACATCTGTATCCATATCATCGTCACTCGAAGCAGCTTCTTTTTCTCACTGACGGCATAGAGTTTTCTAAAATTAACTAGAGAGGACTCTGGTGCTGCCATCGTTCAGCGACCATGTAAATGATAGATAGTACATGCACAGATTTGTCTAGTTTTCGTATTTGCAAACACTGAATCGCACTTGTGGCTTCATTTATTGCTGTATTTCGATTTTGTTTTGAAGGAAAGAATGAACCCTTTTGAACTCTGTGATCCGATTTGAAATGGTAAGCCTAAAAGATTAAGGTGGTAAAACACAACCGCTGAACATTAGTTGATTTTTGTTTCGTGACAGAACAGCTCCTAGCCGCATGAACACACATGGAGCCAGAAGTATGAAGATTAGACAAATTCGTGTACTACCTATCATATCCATGCTTGCTAAAGTGCCATACGCTGCAGCTACCATGGAAACTAGCGCCAGAGTTCCCTTTAGTGGATATATAGGAAACTCTACGGTTGATCGGCCAGCTGTGCATGGATCGGCGCTACCACTCGGCATTTTTCTATACGAAAACAGCATTCCTGCCACGGGAGATAACTAAATCACCGAGCAAATGCTTCCATCTAGTGAATGACACAGAATCTAAGCTGTAAATGAGCGCTTCTTGTCCTGAACACTACAGGGAAGTATGTATTGTGCTAGGACGAGTGTCCAAAGCAGTTTAGGAACAGTGATGGTTAGTGTACAAGTACTATGAACAAATTTATGTGTGATAATCATGCCACTTTCAGTCATTTTATAAGGAAGTGCTGTGGTTCTTAATTTCACCATTGCCTTTGCCTACTAAATACCGTCGGGTTAGCCACAAGTGTTATTCATGATTCTATGTTCTTCTATATTTTTGTTATGCTTAGCGTGCAGCCCATTGTGCTTTTATCAGTTTCTGTCGTGAACGCAGTAAGCGTTTTAAATTTGCTTCTAGTAATACTTGCTCGGAAAGCCAGTTTTACTGCTCCAAAATGGATTTTTGCATGCTCCGAAAGCCGCTTTAAAGCAGCCTAAGCCAGTAGCATCATTGATTTTCTATCACCACTTACTAAGGCTAAATTAAAATATTTCAAAGCACCGTTCACTGCTAATAGTTGGTCAGAAGTGCCTTCATATGCAGGGCAATCGCACAAGTATTTCAAGTTGGCAATTTTAGTGTAGGGGTCCCTTGCACTCGTCTTTTAGAAAACGCACATTATTCGGAAGAGCTGGGATTCAAGTAGATTTCAATCAAACACATTTGGGATTTGGAAATTGGGAATTATCAAGCTTTAGCCCCCAAAAAACCAAAGGATCCTATATGTATACTGTGTAGAGTACTTGTGATATAGAAGTAGTTGGCAAAATCTGATTCAGTGACCATAGAATGGTAAGAGCTCTAATTCACCTAGATTTAAACCGGTGTCACACAGGCACTTTTAATCAGGATCAGGGCGATTCGGATCGGTTTTCTTTATGGCCACTGCTACACGGCGCAAGCTCATTTAGCTCAAGCTTCAGTCAGATAAAATGCACTAGTTGGCGCTTGCGTGCCCTAAAACATTTCATTGACGAAACTCTGTGTACAATATTTTTATAGAGCCCGTTATCAGCAATGTCATTCGTGCAAGAATCGCTCTAACGTCGTAAACTTTGTGTGCCACTACAAAAGCAATTTTATTAATCCATCATTCGGGAGTTCTCCTTGCCTTACTTTTATTAATCCATCATTCGGGAGTTCTCCTTGCCTTACCTGTATTGCTGTGTTAGATTCTTTATCTCCTCTTTTATTTGTGATGGCAGCTACTCGAAGCCGTCTAGTCGCAGCGAAGCGGCAATCTCGTTGTACACGTCTGAGTTTCGCTTCTCGAGCCTCAAGTCTGCCAGTCGCTCCTGCTAGCGGTCAATTACTATAAAGGTCTTTTCATTCGACCATGAAGTGCGCGTACACTGCGACACAGTTGAAAAGCTGCCGACACTCATAATCAGTTTGCTTCGGGATTGTCCAACTGCTGCAAGGGTGCAAGCGTTGAACAAAGCGCGGAAGACAACTGTCGTCTTCTTATCGTCTGCTTCCCCCATGACTACCAATAAGAATCTCGAAATATGCAACATTTCAGATGTTATTTCAATTTAAATAGTTTACAATTGCTTCCGTTTAAAGAATTTAGCTGTTGTAGCGTGTTTCTATTTGACTAAGCTCAATTTTATTGTTTATTGTGCTTTCAAGAAACTCGGCCAGGGGGCACAGACGACAGAGAAATCGCGATCTTCCAGCCAGATCGTGATGCACGCATCATGATAGTCTTGATCTCTATTGGGCCTGATCGCAATGCAAAGGGACGGCGTGGCAGCTCCTAATCCTTATTGTGCATAATCCGAATCGGCGCTGATCGTGATTAAAATTGTCCGTGCGACACCGGTCTTAAAAAAGCAAAGGCATAAACTGATACGCAAAAAGCCACTTATTGAGCTAGTAATGAGAGGGAAAGTACAGGAATTCACAGTATTGCTTCAGAATAGATTCACGGCTCTAAACAAGGTAACCGACGTTAGCGTTGACACAATGAACGATATTCATACTATTATCATCAAAGAGTGTGCTATAGAAGGTGGAAGTACACTTGCTAGACAAGACACTGGCAAACTATCCCAGGAGATGAAAAATCTCATCAAGAGACGACAAATCATGAAAGCCTTAATTGCAACCGACAATATAAAGCTAGTGGAGCTTTTGAAATAAATCAATTGATTGATTGATTTGTGAGGTTTAACGTCCCAAAACCACCATTTGATTATGAGAGACGCCGTAGTGGAGGGCTCCGGAAATTTTGACCACCTGGGGTTCTTTAACGTGCACCCAAATCTGAGTACACGGGCCTACAACATTTCCGCCTCCATCAGAAATGCAGCCGCCGCAGCCGGGAATCGAACCCGCGACCTGCGGGTCAGCAGCCGAGTACCTTAGCCACTAGACCACCGCGGCGGGGCGAAATAAATCAATAGGCCTAAGGTAGCCGACATCGGTAGGTATAACATAGAGAGAATTGAGCTGGCTGTAAAAATCAGCAGAAGCCTAAAAGCTGCGAACGCAAGCTTGTGTGCCTTAAGGGACGCAAATTAGAGGTATGCATTAAGGGACAAGGAAGGCAACGTCATAACCAATATGAATAGGATAGTTGAGGTGGTGGAGGAGTTCTAGAGAGAGCTGTATAGGAGGCAAAACAATAAGGATGATATAGTAAGAAGCAATAATAATCCAAAGGAATTCGACATGTTACTAAGTAACGACAGGGCAAGTAATCAGTGCCCTAGAAGGAATGCAAAGAGGCGAAGCCGCTGTTGAGGATAAGGAAACAACGAACCTACTGAAATATGGCGAAGAAATTGTGATAGAAAAACTGGCCACCTTGTATATGAAGTGTCTCTTTACATGAAGGGTACCAGAATTTTGGAAGAACGCCAACATAATCTTAGTCCACAAAAAAGGAGACTCGTCGAGGACTGAAAAGTTACTGGCTGATCAGCTTACTGTCCATTGTCTACAAACTATTTACACAAATAATAGCTAATAGATTGAGGCAACAGTACAGTAATCAATTAAAGGACCAAGCAGGATTTCGTACACGCTGCTCCACAATAGACCATATTCATACTATCAATCAGGTTATAGAGAAATGCACGGAATACAACCAACTCTTATACATAGCTTTTATATATCACGAGAAGGCGTTTGACTCAGTTGAGACATCAGCAGTAATGCAAACACTACAGAATCAGGGCATCGAAGAACCCTACATAAACATACTGGAATAAATCTACAGTGGATCCGCAGCCATTATAGTTCTCCATAAAGAAAGTGACAGAATCCCAATAAAGAATGGTGTAAGGCAGGGAGATACGATCTTTCCAATACTATTCACCGCATGTTTACAGGAGGTTTTCAGATTGGGAAGAGTTAGGAATAAGAGTTAATGGAGAGTATCTTAGTAACCTGTGATTCGCTGATGACATTGCCTTGATGAGTAATTCATAGGACAAATTACAGCTCATGATTAATGAACTGGACACCGAAAGCAGAAGAGTAGGTCTGAAAATGAATATGCATAAAACTTAATTAATGTGCAACAGTCTCGGCAGAAAACAGCACTTTGTGATAGGTGTTGAGACACTGGAAGTTGTAAGGGAGGTTATGTTCAGATAAGAACATTGGTGCATGTTCGCCTACCCTTTTTGATTTCGCCAAAAAATATATATATTTTGTTTTTTGAGTTCCCAGGACCCCAAAGCCACTTTTGATATTGTGGAAAAAAAATTTTACCTTGAAAAAAAAAATTCAGAAGTTTCCACTGAGCTGCAACCGTTTCTCACAAATTTTGCGAAAATGGGATTTCGATGAGATTCTGCAAGGGGGGGGTGGCTGGGATTTCGATGAGATCCTGCGAGGGGGGGACTGTTGTAGCTGTAGGTCTGAAAAGTTTAAGCCACATACTAAGAATAGTTTTATTTGATAAACCATTATTACTTAGCAGTTTTGGCGCTATTCTTTAAAACAAAAAGATAGTGAAATTGGCGCACATTTCAATATTGCCCAAATATTAGTTTTTTTTCCTCTGCACGTATAAATGTGAGACTTCCCAGAAATTTTCAGAGCATTGCCACATGTTAGGTCAAATAATTTGCAGAACGTAATTGCTGAGACTGATGTCAAATGTTAAGCAAAAGCATTTAACTGAGGACATGTCTCTGAAAATGCAATATTTTGAAAATAATTAAAACAATTACATTTTTGGTTTTCTTCAAACTCTTCAAAATTAAACCCAAGCACATGCTCTAACTTAATCTGTAAAAACATGTTGCATTATTTTTGCGAGAACAGAGGTACAAAGCACGAAAAGTGGTAAAAAATGACGTAAACTCAGCAACCGCAGCATCCAGCGAGCAGGAAGCAATAGTTACCATTATCAATATTTTTAGGTCGTGAATGTGTTTTGTAGATGCTAATAAATGACAGCTTGACCACAAAAAAAAGGGGGGGGGGGGGGAACAGGTGGCTTCAAAGAGCAAATTACAACTACATTTTGCTACACATTTTACAAAATCTTGTACATGTATCCCAGCCACTGAACATAACACAGTGCTGAGTCACATGCTTTGCAAGAATCGCTTTCAAGGTTTTTTTGCAAACGCAAGCCTGTGTACATCTCATGAAGAGGATCCACTGCTGGATATTTATTGCTTCCCATGGCATGGCAGTGGTAATCTAATAATGCAGAAGGTGCGTGGCGGCATAAGCGTTGCATCTGCAACCCGACCATGCTTGCCAGCTCCCTAAAAAAAGAGAAATACAAAGAGGAAACTGTTTAACTCGGTCAGAAAGGTTGAAGTCATTAAAGAACATCAGCCTTCACACCTGTTCATCATCCACAACTCGGCAGTCCTCCGCTAGTCAACGAATGTGAGTACACGTGCACGTATAGCACTCCCCTGAGATTCATAGCTACGTTGTGGAGCTCAAAGTGAGCGTTTTGCACTGACTATCTAAAAAGGCATAAAAAGAAGCTTGCCTACAAGCAGAACTTTCGAAGTGTGAAAGATTTTAATTTTGCCTTAGTATGAAAGCGCATGCCAGAAAAAGCCTCATCGATCAGAGAAACCGATATTTTGGGACAGAACTGCTTCAACCGCTTCAAAGGGATCCCCATATAATCTCCGGGAGGATCTCAGTCTGATGAAAATTTCGTTCCAGAACAAAGTGCTGTTGAGTAGCTAAACGGGTTCATCCAGACAACCGATGTGACATCCCTGAAAATTCCAGTGAAAGTGAAAATACATTGAGGCGCGTCCTCCTACGCCAAGCGAAAGAAAGGGGAAATTGAGGGTGCGGTCTCCAGGAAAATTTCTGCTGGCCTTACAGCAGCGTACGGCCCTAGAGAGGAACCTGGTTTTTCAGCAGAAACCCAGACTTCCCAAAAGTTTCGAGAACATTGCCACATGCTAGATCAACAAATTTGCAGAACGTAATTGCGGAGAGTGACGTCAAACGTTAAAGGGCCAGTAAACAACCTTGTCTAAAAATTGTTATAAATAGAAATATATGCATTTTTACTTCGTTAACATGCTGCCCCAAGAATTTTGTGAATACGTGCTATATTAAGGAAGTTACTGGGGCTAGAACATCGTGTTAAGCTGGTTTCAAATTGTCGCACGGCCTCGCCACACATCTCCTTCAGAGGGAAATTAAGGCGTGGCTCATCATTGTGACTCTGCTGACTTCGGCGTTGTGACAAGACGTCAACGATTGACGTCATCGGCGTACTCGATCAGTCGCAACGCACTTCCGCTTGCTTCGATGCCTGGTTGTTTTATTGTTTACCTAGTGCTGATGCTTCTCCATAGCCCAGTCGCTTAATTTGCAGCCGACAACAATTAGCAGCAAAACTGTGTTGCAAAACCTGGACATGGAAGTTGGCCCAATTTTTCTGGAGTTCGATTTTTCGGGAGCGGAGTGTCGCGCCATCTGGAAGCAACAGCACAAAACACAAATATTGCACCTAATAGAGGGCGCGACAATCTGCGCACTTCCAAAAACTGGGTCGGTGAAGTGTCCCAATTTCGATGCATGGAGCATATGGGGAGTTTGCAACTCGTATGATTGAATAGCTCTGTCAAAGCTGTGGGTGGAAACAGGAACTGTCATTGCTGCTTTTAGACCAATCGGGGAGCTGCGTGCTGCGTCACTTCGCCGATCGCAGAGTTGTCGTCTCTGCGCGTGCAAGAAGCATTCGTCAGACGTAAGAAAGAAGCATGGGAATTGTTTTTTGAAATGGAGGCTCCGCACGGCTCGCAGCTCTGTAATATTCAGAAAACGGGATCGCTGTGGTCTACTCTACGAATTACCGAGCTTGTTTCCGGGGTGTAAAAAAAGTCTAGGCCTGTTGACTGGCCCTTTAAGCAGTAACATTTACCTGAGGACACGTCTCTGAAAACGTAATATTTTGAAATTTGCTGCTCCAGAGAGAAGTTATTAGTTGCTCTAAAATGGCATAGACTGACCATACCACTGCTTTTATTCAAAAAAAAAAAAAAGAGGTAAATGACACTGATTCTGCGTTTGCACCTCAAAAAACAAAAATTAATCTACGGAGAACATATATTCGTTGGCTAAACTTTTTAAAGAATCGTGAATGCTATTAAATTTATTTTTTATCGGGTCTGGAGTTCACGTACCTCCCACCTCCTGAAAGCCTATAGCTTTCTCATATGTTTGCATCTGGATAATGATGATTTATCTATTGCAGCATAAGAATATCAACCCTGCAATCACTTGACCCTCTGCATGGCATAGGCTTATGACGTTGCAGGGGCACTATTTAATTTTTGCCTGAGGGCTACTAAACGGACAGAAATTTTTTTTTTTTTTTTTCATGTGAACATGTCCATCAGGCATGGACGGCAGTGCCCCTATCCTGGCAGTGTCCCAATTGTTCTTTTATTAACACTGATTGCGGCACTGCTTCAAATAGTGGCAGTGCCCCAGTGTTCATGAGAGAAATTGCTTTTTGCATTGTGCAGACAATCTTATTAGAAAAAGAACAAGTATGCATGTACAGTAGACTCAGTAAATGGAAATCTGTTAAACAGAACTGCTGCTTCTGACAAGGTTGGTTTCATTCTAGTATTCTGCTCTCCTGGTCATCTCTCTGTAAATGGAACTCTTGTTAAATGGAACATATTTTTCTGGTCCCTTGAGATTCCGTTTAATGAGAAGCTGGTTTAAATGTGACTGTAATTCAGACTTATGTAATGCATGTTCTTTAAACTCATCTACACATTTTTTTATTTTCGGAATAGTGTCTAATCTTTACGGGCATAAGTGTCATTGTTTTTTAAACTTTAACTTTGGCTAACATTGATCTTTGTTACATTTAATTGGTAGCTTACAAGACTGCCAGACGAAAATAATAAAGTTTGTTTCATTACTATTGCTTTGAAACAATGTTCAAAATGGATCTGTTAAGACTGGGATATTTATTTGTTAACCATTCCATGGAATTCCTCTAACACCACATCAGTCTATACTTTCTGCTTGCCGGGTAGTGTTTGTGCATCGCGAGTTCTTTACTTTGTGTATCTCATAGCCTCAATCGCTTTGGGACATTGAATCCCATAAAGCAAGTTATAGTAGCCAACTAACCTACTATAAGTTCATTACCTTTGTTCCTCCAATTTTTATTCGTATATCCCCGTTTTTCATGTCAAGGTTTCCGATTGCATATTCTGTGTATCACCTTTAAATAAGTACCTGGCATACAGGTTCTCAGGTAGAATACTAAGGTATTCAAGAGTGCATATATTCTTTTATACCTAGCCTTTTTAGTGGTACAGTATAATCTCGATGATAGGAATTTGAAGGAAGCACGCAAACTATTGATATCATCCCGAATCCGTATGAATCAAAAGCGAGTTAAAACTGATAATGAAGATTAACAAGAGCTTCATTGGCAACTAGTTCTTGCTGAAGAAGTAGATTATATTTTTTAAACTTTTCTGGTTTCACCGTCTTTTCTATAAAGTGCCACGGTTTCCTCACTCATGCTGCTGGTGCGACGTATTCACATTTACATCGAAGGGAGTGAAGGCGGCCAAACTCGTTGGAAATTCACTCGCGTCACCGTACTTTAACGGCTGAAGCACCGGGCGATGAAGCCGACAGGAAAAAAAATCGGTCCTGCAGAGTTCACACTGGGTAAATCAAGCGAAAACGCCAGAGAGGCCGGAAAACCACATCCATGCTCGTCGAATGCGTTCACATTCATTCTGCCCCTGATACATGCCACCGCCGCCGCTTGAGAATTTATTCCATTTTGCCCGTTTCCTGAACATTAAAGTTCATACCGAGGGCTAGTTATGCATGCAGATCACTGAAAAGAAACAGTTTACACCTTTACAAATGTTGTCTCTGAAGATATGCCAGCAGGAACGACACAAGCGGACGCAACAGCGGCGACGGATTCAGCCGGCAGTGCGAAAGTGAGACACATAGGACATCTGATTCGCTGCTGCTGCACCTTCGTCTACTTCCAGTGTTCTCAGCGATTGTAATTCAAAGTACGCTCTCTATAAACACATCCTCATCAAGGCCGTAAGTTCTGACGTGCTGCACGGGTAGTTCGGGATAGCACCTACGCGATCCACCACTGGTGCCTTTGCCGCCTTGTTGAATTTGCGGCTAGCTGTTTACATCACGTGGTTTGAGAGCTAGAGCAACCGGTGTAGCCAAAGCCAAAAGTGATCTGTTATCGCGGGAAAATCGGTCTCAGACTTATTTTTTCATGTTGGCCTTGCGACGTGTTTTTTCAGCCACTAAAGCGAGGAAAATTCCGCCAAGTTTTGCCGCAGTCACTTTTTTAGAGGCCAAGAGTGGACGGGCCTTCCTCGGACAAACAAGCCACGTTGCGCCGCTTGCATGCAGTGGTCAACCAACAAATTCGTATCATCCACAGTGATCGAGGAAACCATTCGTATAGCACTGAATCATGGCGTGTTTTATGTAATTTAGTCTATCCAAAACAACCTTAAAAGTTGTATCATTGTGAAATTCGCATAAACCATAATAATATCATAGAGATCATGCTATAACAGGTTCAAAAGCCTTTTTATAATTGTTAGCATGAAACCTTATCACTATTAATTTACACAGTTGTGGCATGAGTTGTCACTTTTTGTGGCAACACGTTCTGCTAACCAGTTGACTGATCGTCGTCTTCTCAGTATCATATTTGCATAGTGTCACTGCACCATAAATGAGTATGTGACATAAAGTGTGCTCCGTCACTGCCAGAAGAAGAGTGTTGAAGCCTGAGTAACGTTTTATGAAGTCCCCAGGAAGACTCAAGGTTTTTGATAGTGTTTTTTTATTCTATCCAATAGTTCGTGCTTGTTTTTCGTAGAATGCAGAGTCAGGGCTCTAATGTCACTTGGGTGTAACATGGGTGAGTTCTTAAAAGTGACAGAGAAGGCAAATTTAGTAAATGTGTTTGAAAAGGAAATGAGTATCCTGTTTGAATTTGCTCTCACCCAGGTGGAGCTGCGCCAGTGTGGAAAGAGCCATGGCATGTACCTGCCTCCCTCTGCACTGCGGACAACCATTGAGAAGAGCCCTCTTGTAGAACGCTTGCGGCAGAGGGAGACAAGTCCCAGGGAAAGAGACGGTGAGTGGTATCCTGAGGCTCGCACACTTCCATCTCTATTTGATCACAGCACGTGAGCTGTTCGTTAGAGATGTTAAACCCCAGGACTTCGAGATGCAAGCAAGTGCGAAACTGGGCCAGTCAATTTGTGAATACCACTGAACGAAGTAAAAATAATTCGGCAAATGTGTATCGTTGTTCTTTGTAGTCGTTAGAAAAGGTTACGGTTTACGATTTTTTTTATATGCACAGAGACTACCATGGGAAGTTTATTATGGTCTTTCCTAATGGTCTCATGTTTGACTTATCCTGCATGAGCTGATTCTTTTTTATCCATGTGAATTCTTTTAATTTCATCACCCCACTTGACTCTCTGCCATCCTTTCCTATGTTTCCATTGCCACATATTGGGTCAACAAATTTGCAGAACGTAATTGCTGAGATTGACGTCAAATGTTAAGCAGAAGCATTTAACTGAGGACATGTCTCTGAAAATGCAATATTTTGAAGAGCATTAAAAAAAAAGCCATGTTTGATTTTCTTCAAACTTGTCAGAATTAAGCCTAAGCACATGCTCTAACTTAATCTATAAAAACATGTTGCATTTTTTTTTAGAACAAAGTTACAAAGCACGAAAAGTGGTAAAATACGACGTAAACTGAGTAACTGTGGCATCGGGCGAGTAGGAAGCAATAGTTGCCATTATCAATATTTTTAGGTCGTGAATGTGTTTTGTAGATGTTAATAAATGATGGACAGACCAAGAAAAAAAAACGGGAACTGATGGTTTCGAAGAGCAAATTACAACTACGTTTCACCACGCATTTTACAAAATCTTGTTCTCTACCACTTGACTCTCTGCCATCCTTGGCTATGTTTCCATCATTGGTGTCCATTTCATTGCTCCCACTGACCATCAGTTATTTTACCTTTGTGGCCGTTATATTATGTGACCTACCCAGGTTTTTCATTTTTTTTCTCTTAATGCAGTGGTGATCCAATTCCATCATTTTGCTAGAATTCTATATCCCTTTGCCTTGCCACACGCATTCAAGTACAGCTTGCGCCAACTTCGCCAAAGTTCAAAGTTCACTGGTGTGCCTGCTTACATGGCATCGAACCGTTAATCGCCTTCAACTATATTCTTGATTGCAACAAACACTAGAGCCTTTCCATAATGCCGCCGATGACCTCTACTCAGGCACCATTCCAGCTATTCCCAGTGATCCCACTCCTGTGCGAACTGCGCCAAATCAAATATACTGCGCCATCCTGATAGTAATATTGTGAGGAACCGGTTTATTCAGCCAGGCTCAAGCTAAATCACACTGCTCATGATATTTACAGATGATGAAGGTGATGATGCTATCTAAAGAGAATGAAGAGTCATTCGCTTGTCGCGCTCACACTAATTCCCCCGCGCAGTGAAAGCGGCCGCCTGGTCGCTTGAGAGTATTATGAAATGCGTCACGTATAAGGCTTTAAATGAGATACGTGCACTATCTCTGTCCCTCGGCAACGATGATCAGGATCAGTGCTAAGAGGAGAAACGCAGTAATTGACAGGAGATGTCTGTTCGACCACCGTGTATGGCCCAATGAAGCGACTGATGAATTTGTCGCATAAGCTTGGGACGCGCAGTGGAGTCCATAGAAGAACTTAGTCACCAGGGGAAAAACTCGCAACACAGCGAGACGAGTCGTAGCGAGATTTTCGAGTGTCTTGAGAGAGGCTGGTGTTAACGCGGGCCAGGTGATGGCAATGTGTGAGACGAGATAAAAATTCTTCAGAGAAAGGAGCCGTCGAGGGTGCAGGGGCCGAAAAGAAAGAGACATCCAGAGCAAAACGTGGCGAGCGACCATGGATGAGGAAAAAAATGGAGAAAAGCCGGTAGTGCATTGAGCAGCCGTATTATAAGCAAATGTCACGAAGGGTAGAATTGCATCCCAGTTCGTGTGGTTGGGCTGAATGTACATGGCGATCATGTCCGATAGGGTCTGATGAAAGCGTTCAATCAATCCGTTGGTCTGCGGGTGGTAGCTAGAAGTGGTCTTGTGAACAATGTTTGAGGCACGCAAAACTTGCTCGACAATAGAAAAGAGAAAGACTTTGACACGATTGCTCAGGAGAATGCATGGAGCTCCATGGCGCAAAAATATGTGGCGAAGAAAGAAATCGGCAACCTCAGTAGCAGTCCCAGATGATATAGAAGCTGTTTCTGCGTAGCGAGTAAGGTGGTCAACGGCCGTGACAATCTAGCGATTCCCGTTAGATGATATAGGAAGAGGGCCATACAAGTCGATTCCAACGACTTCCAAAGGCGAGGCGCGACAAGGAAGAGGTTGCATTAAACCAGCCGGAGCAGTTGTCGGTCGTTTTCGCCGTTGGCAATGGACACAGGAGGCGACGTACTTAGCGACGGCTGAAGAGATGCCAGGCCAAAAACAACGACTTCGTATTTTGTCGTAAGTCTTGTGATAGCCTAGATGAGCGGCGGTTGGATCGTCATGAAAGCCTTCCAGAACTTCACGTTGCAGAGAACGTGGGATGACGGGTACCCACTTATTGCCTTTGATGTGGTAAGTCTAGCGGTATAAAGCACCACCGACAAGCTTAAATTGTTTAAGTTGTCGACGGAGTCTGGTGTTTGGAGGAGTAGTTGAGCCAGTCAAGCGGTCAACAATGGTGCGGCAGTATGGGTCAACACGTTGTGAAGAAAAGGCGGATAGGGTGCCAGGTGATGAACTTAGTGATGCGATTGGATAGGTGCTGTCGTTTCGGAGTATCGATGATGAGAGGCCTCCACTGGGCAAAGGACAGCGCGATAGAGCATCAGCATCTTGATGCTTCTTCCCAGATCTGTAGGCGACATCGAAATCATACTCCTGCAACCGAAGCGCCCAGCGATCGAGGTGACCCGATAAGTTTTTCAGCGATGAAAGCCAGCATAGGGCGTTATGGTCGGTAACGAGGGTAAAATGACGGCCGTGAAGATATGGTTGGAATCTTTGCACTGCCCAAACAACAACAAGGCACTCCTGCTCGGTGATAGTGTAGTTCTTTTCTGCAGCGGTAAGAACACGACTTGCGTAAGCAACGAGGCGTTCGCGTGCGTTTTTGTCACGCTGCAGGAGTACTGCACCTAGACCATGACTACTTGCGTCGGTGTGAAGGATGGTGGGTGCGGTTGAATCGAAGTGGCACAGTACCGGATCTGACGTGAGGGCTTGCTTCAATGCCGTGAAAGTGCTTTCGCAGTCTTCGGACCTAACAAAGGGGACATACCTTGCGAGGAGTTGATGGAGCAGAGACGCAAGTTTCGCGAAGCCATGTATGAAGCACCGGAAGTAAGGAGATAACCCAAGAAAGCTGCGCAGGTCCTTTTTGACGTAGTGGACTTGGAAAATCGAGGATGGCGGCAAGCTTCTCGGGGTCTGGTCGAATTCCTTCTTTGCTGACGAGGTGGCCGAGAGAACCTTGATTGTCCTGCTAGCAAACGTACATTTCTTGGTGTTAGCCTGTAGACCGGCTTTTGCAAGGCATGTGGGGACTTCGTCAAAACGTTGTAGATGCTGTGAGAACGTAGATGAAAACACTACTATGTCATCGAGATAGCACAGACAAGTTTTCAATTTCAAACCACGCAATACGCCGTCTATCATGCGTTCGAAGGTGGCGGGTGCATTACAGAGTCCAAAAGGCATCACATTAAACTCGTACTACTCATCTGGCGTAGAAAAGGCGGTCTTTTCTTTATCAGACTCCGACATTGGTATCTGCCAGTAGCCTGACCCAAGGTCGAGGCTAGAAAAATACTCGGCGCCCTGTAATAAATCCAGTGCGTCGTCGATCCGAGGAAGAGGATAAACATCCTTGCGCGTTACTTTGTTTAGCGCACGGTAATCGACGCAGAAACGCACTGTCCCATCTTTCTTTTGAACGAGAACAACTGAGGATAACCAGGGACAGGAGGAAAGACGTATGATATTGCGTCGTAGCATGTCTGAGACGTTTTCCTCGATGATCTTGCGTTCTGCCTAAGACACGCAATATGGACGCCGATGTACAATACGAGAGCCGTCAGTCTGGATGCTGTGAGTAGCGGTGGTAGTCATGCTGAGGGCGGGCGAGTTCACGTCAAATAGAGAACAGTGTCTATTTAACAGGGCGAGTAAATCTTCAGTTTGATCAGGTGTTAAGTCGGTGCTTATGGTTGCCGACACAGGTGTAGAAGAGGCATTGAATGGCAGTGATTGTGACTTTGGGACATCGTTGTGGTTGTTGTTCGGAAGAGTAACAATCGCAACAGGCTCACTGTCGACCACGCAAGATATTGTTGAGCCACAGGGGAGCAGTACACACTCGGGTGTTTGATTTAAGGTGGTTAGGTAGGTAAACTCATCGAAGAAGCGAATAAGCCCTGGCGTGATCACAATGCCCCTATGTAGAGTATGGCCGTAAGGGAGAATGAGTACATCACCATCCACAATGTCCGTGCAATTAACACTAATAATTTCTTCGATGTATGGCCGAAGTACATAATCTAACGTGGTGACAAGGCGGATGCGTTCATCGTGTTCAAGCGGAGAAAAGTCAGTGGCATTTAGATGCAGGAGCCGCTGATGACAAGATGAAAGCGGACGCAGAAGACAAGAAATCCCACCCCAAAATGAGAGCGTGGGTGCACTCACGAAATACCGCGAAAACGATGTGATGACTAATGCCTAGTTCACATTGAAACATCCGCTTTCTACAGCGACCGAAATTCCCCTGCCGCCGAAACACAGCGTCGTTCGCACTGGACGCGCCCCGCGCCGCCGAATATGCCATCTACCACGGGGCGAACGCGGGATGGATGCGCTGTCACCCGGTTGTTGTCGCGGCTCGCAAACGCTACTACGCTATCCGGTGGTGTATACTTTGACGATTCTCGTACGCAAGAAAAGACAGTACTGCTTACTTTGCTGGCAAGTGGCTGTCCTGTAATGCACGAAGAGCAGAAAAACCACCAACGCCAGCGGCGTTGGTGGGTTCATTTTGCTTTGCAAGACCGCAGCAAGCTCGGTCACGCCAACAGCAAGCTCGGTCACCCCTTTCTCGAAATACGGAGGCGAAGTAGGCACAGAGTAGGTTAAACTCCTGTTGGTTTCAACATTCAGTTACGTGCACTGCAGCATAACAAGTGAGTAGGGCTTGGCCGCCATTTTTCAAAATTCCTTGACTAGCGCTCCTATTGGTCCGCGGTGACCGATTCGGCGGAAGACGCCGCAAAAATCGGTCCGAGAGCTATCGGCGCGGAGAGGGCCCTTTCGGCGGCCGGAATGCTCAGTGTGAACGGGGCCTTATGCCTTCTATGCAGGCACGAACGGTACACTGTGCAAGTGGACGAATTAGAGCGTTGGTCGCTGCATGGAGAGGTGGGCCGCCATAAGGTAGTAGTGGACCGATGTTAGATGTTAATAAATGAAGAAATGAAAGATGTTAATAAATGAAGTAGTAGTGGACCGTTGGAACACCTCGGACATGATGCGGACGAGATCTCTTGTTTAATCAGGTCTCGCAAGCTATCTTTTGCAGAAGGGAGAGTAATTTCCCCAGCGCAGGAAGAGCAGTGCCCGTGAAGCTCTTCACGAATGATGCCGCAAATAAGCGCACTTAGGTCGTGGGGTGCAGGCAAACGAATGTCGGTGGCATCGTAGCAGAGGCGATGAGACTGAAGCTCATCAAGTCGCTGACAAATGGTTATCACGTCCCGGGTTGTGGCAGGATTTTGCGTGGCGAGGATGTTAAAGGCGACGGTGTGAATGCTTTTAATAATGTGGCGTATTTTGTCAGTCTGAGACATGATAGAGTTGACATGTTTGCGCAGTGCAAGGACATCCTCAATATAAGAGGTGTAAGATTCACCCGGCAGCTGGGTGCATTCAGCGAGCTTCTTGTTTGCTGTCTCAGCGCAAAATGTAGGGGCATCGAAAATGTGACGAAGTTACTGCTCGAAAGTGTCCCAGTCGGGAATATCCGGGTGGTGGTTCCAGTGCCAAGTTTTGGCAACATCAGACAAGTGAAATGGGACGCTGCGCAACTTCTGTAGATTGTCCCACCTGTTCAAATCGCTGACGAGGTCGTAGTTTTTTATCCAGTCTTCTACATCATCGCCTCAGATACCGGAAAACACTGGTGGATCATGCAGGCGAATGTCTTTGGGCAAAGCGGTTGTCGGTGGCTGCAGTAGGACGGCGACGTTGGATGGGCCAGGGTTTTCTTGGGCCTCCAAGGCAAGGGGTTGTATGCAACGGCCCGAGCGGAGTTCCAGCGAGAGCGGGCGAGAGGACTTGGGGGAACGAAAAGCACCGTCCACCACTTGTGAGGAACCGGTTTATTCAGCCAGGCTCGAGCTAAATCACACAGGTGATGATATTTACAGATGATGAAGGTGATGATGATATCTAAAGAGAATGAAGAGTCATTCGCTTGTCACGCTCACAATATCAATGGAAATTGCACCAAACTGCGCCAAAGTTGAATTTGGAAGCGTCTATCACCGGCGATATCCAAGCCGGCGCGTCAAAGCATGTGCACCTTTTTCTTGGGGCTGCCAAAATCACAATCACGTACCTAGAGTAATTGTGCTGAATAAACAGCGGTTGTGCGTGTGTCCTAAATACAGTTAAACCTCGTTATAACGACATTGGAGGGCCGCCGCTATTTGCTCGTTATAACCAATATTTCGTTATAGCCGTAGCGGGCATCTACCGCAAATAATATGCACTGTACTTACCCCAAAAAAATAGCGGGCGAAATAGCATCCCGCCGCACGGTGGTATGCAACAAAATAACCGCATTCCCAAATGAAAAGGAAAAAAGTCATGCACCTGTTTTAATGCACTTCAATATACACAGCTTGCATTTCAGGCAGACTTAGCTGCAAAGAAGTCCGTAATTGGACGTTGATGCATCTTCCTGATGCGAACGATGGCTCTCTCAGCTGCGGCCGCAATGTTCAAGCCATCTTCGCCGCCCTCGTGAGCGCCGAAGTAGCCGCGCAGTACGTCCATCGCGTCTGATGCCTCCGACGCCGTCGGCACGTTTGTCTCCTGTTCGTCGACAGAGTCATCGTCACTGGTTTCATTACGATCACTGACAGCGCGCACAATATCGTCATCCAGGAGCTGCTCCGTTGCCACCACTTCAGAGTCCGCACTCACATAGTCGCAAAACGACTCGCTGTCAGGCACGACACCGGCGTCACGAAGTGCCGTCCATGATGCAGCGACTTCGTTTGATGTGGCCAAACCGTCCGGCACAGTGGGCTCGTCTGATGGCTTATCGCTGGCGTCTGGTGCGGCGGCAAATGAGGCGTGTCGAAAGCAGTTTGCAATCGTGGTCGTTGTCACACTCATCCACGCCGCCTGAAGCATTTCGAGCGCAGCGTACAAGTCAACATCGGTGTCTCGCTTCATCCTCATGTTGAGCAGGAGCTTGAATCACGAGCGCAGCACGATAAAAGAAAAGGCGGAAGCGATCGAAAAAGAGAAGAAACACGCACGCAAAAGCAACGCGGCTCACGTCGGCGAGCGACAACACTTGCAGAGAAAGTGACTGTGAAGAGGAAGGGGCGCTCTTTTGCGCTGCCCTCTAGGAACCGGTTACTCAAGGGGAAGGGGGTATGTAATATTAGGAAGCGTGCCTCAGCGCCATGAGAAAGGGGAGAGGGAGAATATAAAGAAGACACAAAAGAAAAGAAAAGGGCGAGACGTTCGCGGAGCGCTCCGCTGTCGGTGGTAGCCAAGCGGCGTACGTGCAGCGAACTTTCCTCCGGAAACAGCGCGTGCCGTCTGCTTTGCGCGCGTTGCTGGAGGGCGTGTGGCGGGAGTTTTGAACTGCTAAATACAGTTCTCGCGTTGCGCGCCGTCTCAAATTCGCGTTGTGCACTGTCGTGACATCGGCTCAAAATTTTACTTCCTAACAAAACTTGTTCGTTATATCCCATAACAGGCAAATTTTGCCTCGTTAAAACAAGGTTTTGAATACATTGGTTTGTATGGGGACTTTCAAGGGGAATTAGGATTTGCTCGTTATATCCATTATTTCGTTATAGCCCGTCTCGTTATAACGAGGTTTAACTGTAGTCCGCGATGCTATGTTGGTTGCTGACGCTACTTTTGTTGTGCAAATCCACTTAAGGGGAGACGCGGGTCGAAAAGTCGCGTTTTTTTTCCAAATTTCACCTTTTCTGTTTTTTGTTGCTTTATCATCTTTATACATTATATTTTGACATCTGAAAATATCACAGCGAAATAAGCATCAGAAGTCAGTGAAAAACGCGTCTGAGTGAGCGGCAGTGACGCGCGGCATCACGAAATTTACACAAAACGGGCTGCTGTTCGCGTGCTCGCGGGGCCGCGAAGAGAGCTGTCCGCCATATTGCGGCCGCTGGCTCGTGTAGAGTTGTCCTTACTCTCCACGATCCCGGTTCTTGAAGTCTCGTACGTTCACGAAAAATCTAAAAAAAAGCAACAAAAACAGTCTTTTCCCGCCGTTTCAAACCGCGCGCCACTAACGCAGGGCCGCCATTGGCTGACGGCACCCGTGTTTTCTTGCCGTAGTTCGCTTCACTGTTTTCCGGAGTTATTTTTCGCTGTTTTCGTGCGATGGCAAGCCCGAAAAAGGCCGTTGCCGACCATCGGAAATACAGAAGTAAGAACAAGTTCAGAGGGAAGCGGCGGAGGACGTACAAGAAAGCCACCGCCAACGAAAATGTCCGCGACGGGCCAGCGGCCGGTAGGCCTAACATCGACCACGGCAACGTCGACCATGGCAACTGCGACGACGAGATCAACGCTGCAGTGAATTTTGTGAGTGCATCGCAGAAAAAGATCGCGTTATTCGAAAACGACGTCAGGCCGAATGCCGATCGTGCCGAAAGCGTAGTGCTGTGCGAGTTGGGTGCATTGACGGCCGTCGTCGCAGGCGCGGCATGCCCCGTTTGTCACGAGAGTAAACTCGCAGTTCGGGCACCGAATAAAAAGCGGAAAGGCCTTTCGGCGTTTCTGGAGCTACACTGCGAGAATGCGGAGTGCTCGGAGAGCATCCTTTCGTCCGCGTACTCGTCGAAGCGGGTCGCGTCAGATGGCGGCCGCGGTGCAAGCAGAAGCTACGACAGCGGGAGTTCGCGTGACGCCTTTGCCGTGAACCTGAAAGTGGTGCTTGCAGCGCGTGCCGTCGGTATCGGGCATGAGCAACTTTCACGATTTTGTGCAGTAGTTGGATTGCCAAACCCTATGCACCATAAGACCTTCCATGCTATCGGCAAAAAGATTCACAGTGCGGCAGTGAAGGCTGTCTGTGAAAACATGCAAAGGGCACGCAGCGTCACCAAAGAGGTGGCTGGTAACAGTGACGTGCCAGTCATGTTTGACGGCACATGGCAAAAAAGAGGCCACAAAAGCCACAATGGTGTGGGAACTGTAGTGTCCTTGGACACTGGTTTGTGCCTGGACTATGAAGTGCTTTCCAACTTCTGCCTGGCGTGCAGTTTGCATAACGACATGGGAGGCGATGAAGAAACATGGCAGGCGTTTCATCATCCCGTTTGTGAGAAGAATTGCGACTGTTCTTCGCATGCCATGGAGGCCGAAGCTGCAGTGCGCATTTGGCAGAGGACTGTGGACTATGAGACACCCCTGCGGTTCACCATCTTCCTAAGCGATGGAGACAGCAAGGCCTACAACGGGGTCTGTGATGCCAACGTGTACCCTGACACTCCAATTGAAAAAGAGGAGTGCACCAACCACGTGGCGAAACGTCTGGGCACCGGCCTGCGGAAGCTGCCAACGCCACTTCCACGAGGGGAGAAGCTGAAGGAGACCACCATCCAGAAGCTTCAAACTTACTTTCAGGTGGCCATTGTGAACAATCGGGGAAATGTCCACAAGATGTACACTGCCATATGGGCCTCATGTTTGCACTCGTGCTCAACAGACGGTGCTGGAAGTCACAAGTTCTGTCCTGCAGGCCCAGACTCGTGGTGCAAGCACCGACGTGCTGAGGCGCAGGGCCAGCCTGCACCGTGCCACACCCCCCTCCTGACCAAGGCCCAGGGTTTGGCAGTCCTCCCAATCTACAAGCGTCTCACAGATGCGAAGCTGCTTGCCCGGTGCCTCCACGGCAAGACACAGAACGCGGCCGAGTCCCTGAACAGCAAAATATGGCTGCTGTGTCCAAAGACCCGGTTTGCTTCCCGGACTGCTGTGGAAACAGCCACAGCCATTGCAGTCCTGTGGTTCAACCGGGGCCACGCGAGCTTTGAAAAGGTGCTGGAAGAGCTTGGGGTGCTTCCTTCGGAGGCCCTGGTTACCCTCAGCGACCGCCGAGACAGCATGCGCATGCACAAGATGAATGTGCGTCAGACCGCTGAGGCGAGGGCACACCGTCGCAGTGCAGCCAAGAGGGCCCGGGTGGAAGAGTCCTGCCGCACCAGCCGGGAAGGGAAAACCTACGGTGCTGGAGAGTTTTAGACAACTGATATTCCCTTTGGACATGTGTGTATGTGTTCAGCACAAGTTTCGTGCTACTGCGTTTTTCATTTTTGTAAATACAGACTTTCAAACTTTCAAACGCGTTTTTCTCATTTCGCAATTTTGGCCAATTTGCATTTTTTGCGGGAAGTGTTTCGGGCACTTAGAATGGTCATACGACGACGAAATTTGGCACACACATTGAGGAGAGTGCGTAGGGTGCCGATATCTACTTGAATCAGCACAACCTATCAGCTGTAAATATCTATTAATAAATTTAATGGTGGTCGAGTGGAAAAAAAAGGGTACTTTGCTACACAGATGTTTTTTTCATAGTTTCAAAGTTGGAGCACAATTTCTAGCTAGATATCGGCACTCTATGGCTAATAGGGAGCAAAAGGAGCCATTGAACAACTCTCTGCATGAACATTTAGTATGCGCGAAAGTTCCCGGAAAACTTATCAAGTTTCACCATTACTTGAAACACAACTCCCAAACTATTGCACTTATGTAAAAACTGATTACAGATTTGGAATCAGGAGGAAAAACTGCATCAGTGGTCCAATTTCTGAAGCTCTAAGTTGAATAACAAAAAAAAAGTGCTTTCGAGGAGCGTCTCCCCTTAACAGCGAAACGCGCTCTCTGCAGGGACTCGTGACGTCTAGTCCAATTGGTATCGTGCTTAGTACTACGAACGGGTGGTTGGCTTTTTTTTCTTAGCGTGAAACTGTGGCGGCGGTTTATCAACAGATGTCGTCTGTTCCAGGAACGCTGCTTGTAGCTCGTTTGAAGAGTTGTGCAGCATGTATGTAAAGGGATTTTCACTAGTAACTTCGTGCATGCCGCCAGAATATTTGTCACTTCTACTTCTACACATTGCGATCTAATTTTTTGTGCTTCATGTCCGCAGAACACGTGAACAATGGGAACGCATCCACACTTTTCCCCTAATGTACTTTATTCTGGTATATTCATTCAGAAAAGCTTTTTCATATTGTCTTCCTGTAGCACATCCGTGTTTGTAATTGCTGTTGTGGTAAAAGCCCCCAAAACCCTGTCCTTTCGAACTCGATATTGCTAGGGTGCTAATACAAAATTTTCGCGTGCTTTTCTGTAATGTTATCTCATTAATGAAAGCATGCATCCTGGTTGGAGCAGCTGCAATTCAGTTTTAATACGTGCAGATTTCAGTACAGTACGTGCATTGCTGGTGGCGTAATGATGCGCCGTAATGATACCAAACATAGTTATACTGCGTGTTACGTCCTTGTGCTGTAATGTAGTGAGCTTGCAAGCTAACGTGAGATAGAAGTCGCAGCCAACAACACTGTTGATAGGAGCGTGTTCCGCTGCTTTAGATAAGTGTGATTTTATGAACGGTGAAAGGCGCGTACGAATCGACCTCCAAAATGGCGCAACTATGGTGTGGTCGCCTTGCGATGAAAGCTCAGTGCACACCCCTATATGGATTCTCCAGAAAGCAAAGCACTTTTAGCACCTTGTGATCAAAGCTGTTGGGGTGCTAACATCTCCTGTGAAGTCGTTTGCACCTCGTGGTGCATGTGTTTTGCGCATTGGCCGCATTTCGGGTTCACAGCTACCTAACGATAGGTGGCGTTGTGCTCAGGAGCGTTTATCACCACCATCATCATCATGGTTAGAACAGTGACGCCTGGCGGCAAGCCTTAGTGGCGGCATGGGAGAGATGAGCGGGCAGGTAGCCGTTGGCGCGAACGGTTGTCTCTAGCGGTGGGTTCCCGATGCGTGGCACCGTGGGGCATGTGCCGGGGGTACCTCGTGGTGACTCAAGCATTGGCAAAGCCGCCTCGTGAGTGTTCTTGTGTTTACATTTTTTAGTGTTGTGTGATATTGTGTAAGGTTGTTAAGCGTGTGGATCACGATATGTATATTAATTCGGCTCATAAAATCGTCGATCTAAATGTAGTTACATAAATATGTGTTGTTTGTTTGATTCGTTCCGACCGGGTCTTCTGTGTCTGTTCACTCCAAGAGCGTAGCGGTTTCCACATCGAGACCGCACAAGGCTCAGTGCACACCCCTATATGGCCACTTCAGAAAACGAAGCACTTTCGTCTTCCGATGGAGGCGGAAATGTTGTAGGCCCGTGTGCTCAGATTTGGGTGCACGTTAAAGAACCCCAGGTGGTCGAAATTTCCGGAGTCCTCCACTACGGCGTCTCTCATAATCATATGGTGGTTTTGGGACGTTAAACCCCACATATCAATCGAAGCACTTTCGTCCAATTACTTCGCATTGAGAGTACAAGGTAGAAGGATATACCAGCTGTCTTTAATGCGTGGTGAAATAGCGAGCGCGCCAGCGATAACACCCTTAAAGTCAAAGTTCATATAAAAAGCCCCCCCCCCCCCCCCCCTCCCTCGTTGTGGTCTTAGTTCCTTCCTGCTCCTTGAAAACGGGCGACACGTTCCTCTTTGCTTGAGTAACAATGGATGGCAGGCCTGACACGCAGAGGGATGTTATCACATCCGTCCTTCGTGCAAAGCAGATACATTATCGCATATGTTCTTCATGCAGAGCAATAAAAACAAAATGGCTCTCGCCTTCAAGTTGTCTTAGTCTAATGCCCTTGAGTTTATTTTTTTATTTTTGCACTGCTTTTTAAAGGACACTATAGGGGGTCTTTCGTGTATAGACAAAACACCCTAGCCACATAAAACACCACTACAAAAAAAAAACAGTTTTTTAAATCGTTCAGTTTCAGCACAGAGAGACGAGTGCAAGGAGGAGGTTGGCTTTATGAGACTAACTAAATGACGTAATGTCATGCCCAGCAATATAATCAGTTGGGAAGAAAATGAACCCTTTTTTTTTTTCATCCTTGAATTCATCTTAGAGAAATGCAGTTGGGATTGCGTGAGTCTGTAGCGTTTGTCTACCAGACCTGCTGATATTCACATGGGTGCATTCAGAATGTTACTTTATGAAGTACTATTTTATTCAACCAGTATTCTGTTTATTTACTACAAAAATAATCACTGAACAAGTTTTTATAGCATTCTCAAGAGTATTACAATGCTATTTTTGCATCAACTGAAATAGGCTGCTCCTAAAATCTCTGGCACCATGAGGTTTGCAAATAATCAAAGTACTTTAGCTCTTCATAAGAGCCCCAAAATAATTATTCATGTCCTTGAATGTAAATGCTACTTGCTTCTCCTTCAGGATGTAAAGTTAGCTGCTCAGGATCGCTCCAAAATGGAAATTTTGCTGCTTCAAAGTGCTCCAAAATAAAATTTTTCTGCTTCAAAGGGCTCCAAAAATGGAACATTTTGCTGCTCCAAGGTGCTTCAAAATATAAAATTTTTCTGCTTCAGAGTTCTCCAAAATGGAAAATTTTGATGCTCCAAAGTGCACCAAAATTTAAATTTTGCTGCTCCAAAAATTGCTCCAAATCATTAGACCTCAGTAGCATCAGTGTATTCGCTTTTTGTCTGATATTCAACCTAACGAAAGTGTCTACGCCTTTGTTGTCTCCATTGATGGTTTAGCATGTCGTCAATGGCCTCTCTTATTTTTTAGAGGACTGGCAAAAGTGCATAAAGAAAGGTGACTTTTTTGTGTGTGTGTGTGTTTCCGAGTCACTGCGACTGCCGTACACAACATAGCCACCATGGCTGATGAGCATAGGTATCAGCATTGCGGCCTATAAACGGCTTATTCACACAAATGAATATTCGTCCGTGATATTTTGCAAAAATGTCGATGCTTCTTATTCACGGTACGTGATATTCTTCGGTGTGCTTATTGTAATGTTAGAGAGGAGGTGCAAGTCAAAAAGTGCACGGTTTTTTTCCAGAATAACATATTTTTCGCCTTTTATTTTCTTTCACAAAGTTAGTTTCTTTACTTTCACGGCAAAAAAACATAAGATTGTATTCAAACTCGAAGTAGATTAAAATTCGCTTTTAAAAGGCTCAAGGTGGCTACTAAAACTTGCGGGGTCTCCGCGAGGCGAACGAGCGCCACGCCATGCCACGCTCTTGGAGTGAACGGACACAGCAAACGCAGTCGGTACAAAGCACACAACATACTTACATTTATTAGCTAATTTAGACGACGATATCGTCCGCCGAATGATGCACCAATTTCAATTAACACGCTACCATACAAACAACATAACGCGGTGACACACTAAACACACAATAACATGATAAACACACACCAACACACACAACACACTAACACATACCCAAGGCTGCGTCGCCAACGCTTGACTTTCCACGTGGGACCCCGGCGGGAAGCCCGCGGTGCCGAGCACCGGGAACCCACGCTACAGACAACCGTTCGCGGCAGCCGCCACGCGCAGAAGAGGCCCGCTCAACTCTCGGCCACCACCAAGGCCCGCCTTCCGCCAGGGGCCACCGCCGGCGCTACCACTCCACCAACAGTGGTACTCAAAGCGAACACAACGCCATCTATCGCCCGGCGGTGGTCACCACCGAAATAAAGCCGCGCCACGAGGCGCAGACAACCCTACAGGGGGGGGGGGCGTCAGCACCCCCACAAACTAAGAAGAGCTCATTGTCAAAAGTCCGCTGGAAATTGTCTCCTGGCTGTTTGCCTTTGCATTTTCTCCGTTACCTGCTCCAAATTCAGATTTTAGTGCTCTAAAAGTAAGATTTCGCTGCTGCAAAAATTGCTCCAAATTCTATTTTGGCTGTTGCACCTCTGTAAGCTGTATAATATGTTTGAGCAGTGATGCTTGATTTCCTTGTTTCATTGATGAGCTTGCAATTATAATACATTTATCATCTCAATTTTGAATTGCCGTGAAACGATATGTCTTCCAGTAACAAAGATTCTTTTTCGTGTTTCTCTTTTTCACATTCCTGTTTAAATACGATTTCTTTCCACTCCTGTAATAGCCCTCCAAAAATGGCTGACAGTATCAATAAATGAAATGAAAAATATCCTACCACAGAGCCATGCCAGGTCATACAACTGTTCCGTATACACCGTAATGTTTGTGTAACATCAATTGCGGCTATCCAATCTTATAAATAGTGCATACGTACTCCTATTACACGTACAACTGTTCCGTATACACCGTAATGTTTGTGTAACATCAATTGTGGCTATCCAATCTTATAAATAGTGCACAAGTACTCCTATTATACAGCCGTCATGTCCGGTTATCGACAACTGTAGTGAAGTGCCGTGCACTGAATTTCATTTATCTAGCAGTGTCCAGGGTCGCCATCCTCGCTGGCACAAGTGAGTGCTACGTATCAGCTTACCACTTCTGGTGTCACTACTACCCATGTTGTTGTTGGCATTGTTATGCAACAGTAAACATGCGGCTGTTTACATATGTCCATGCGTACAACATTTGTGCATATCTTTGGCATCATTTCGTAGTGTTTCACTTAATAAAAAATTTACAACGCTGTCACTACTTTCCTACGCATACTTCATATAATGCACAACATCGATTGCAAAGTTACATGGGATTTACCGATCTTTTTTGCTTTTTCGAATAGACACAGACATTATTCTGTAAAGAAAAGGAACAAATTTTAGTATACTAAGTACTTTGGTGCTTATTGTAAAGACGTCAGTGTAGATTTTCTGTACATTATTTGAAGTTTTTGTCCACCATTGAAGGTTATGTTTTGATTTTTTCTGAAAACATTATGAACAGAATGTTGCTTTTCAAAAGAAGCCTTGACTCAAACACATAAAAGTTCTAAATGCAATGGTTTGAAACAAAACGTTGGAACTAAGCTGCCAACTTAAAATCAGTTAGCTAAAGTTAGTAGAATTTGTGTAGTGAGGTAATACATGTCTGTTGCCTCTATGGTCTGGAACCTTCCACAATCCAGGGCATTCCAGAATGGTTTCTTTTATAGACAGTTCAGAACTGGTGCAAAGCCTTATTAGACACTTATAAAAAATGGTAAACTGAACATCACTTATGTGTCACTTATGTGCAGCCCTGCAGTCATGTTCTGAAAGAGTAAGCTTGAAATGTATAGAAATGTATATACTTCCTGTTGTAGGGCATTATTTTGGAAGAAACAGCTTGATGGCCATAGCCAGTCAAAGGCTTTTAAAGCACATTAAGTGGGTGCATTTTTTGATGCTTTCTTATAGATGCACGTGACCTATGGGTGTGCCGTGAGCTGGTCCGAAACCTGGATGCAGCTGCACCATCTCCTCCACCACCTTTGCCTCCTAAGGCCAAGCAGCGAGGACCCCCACCACGACCACCTTCTCGACCTCAGGGAGGCTACCTGTCAGATGACGAAAATCCGGGCTTAGCAGCCAAGCCTCTTGAGCATGGAGACTTTGTACACATCCCTGCCAAGACTTCCTTGACCAATCATGACTGCAACATCAGTTTCGTCTAAGATTGTAAGATTTCTGGGCTTGGTTTAGCTCCTGGTAACGGTGCTGATGATAAACTGGTGAAATTGTGCATACTTTTACGAACACAGCAAAGTTCAGCAAGACCGCTAACCAATAGGAGGAATACATTAAGTGAATGTCCTTTTTTAGTTCATGTGCTATGTAAAGAGGATGCGCTTTTTGCTTGAACTCTGACCTGCTTGTGGATTCTTGTTGGCGTTTGGCCTCAGTGGTGAAGCATAATTGAGGGACTGTGTGCCACATTTCTGCAAACCATATTCCGAACTATTATGTGAACATTCATACATAAATTCATACATTATGCTAGCATGTTGAGCTAGTTTATATGAAATATTAGTGGCGGTGTTTGTAATATAAAAGTTTTAGGTGCAGTGCAGTATAATTACATCGGGAAATTCATAATAAGGTTCCCTTGTGGCGGCTTTAGTTGGTGCTGCAAATCTTCTTTTGTTAAGACCCGCACACCCGAATTGCAGGTTACTTGAGCACCTTTGCAATGCATTTTGTGAAGAATGCGAAAGACCACCCTACGTGCTGTATTTACTCTGTTCTAGCATGCAGGAGGCCACAGGCATCTGCTCCGCCATTGCAGTAGCAGCACCACTGCCCCCAATTTTTTTTTTTCTGAGCAACATGGTCACAGCAATGAAATTTTCATGATACGTGATTACTCTACAGTTATACTGCTTCCTTTAGAAGAGACTTTTGGTTTATACTATAAGAGACACCAGTGTGCTTACACTGAAATAGGGGTTGAACTGAAGATGCGGACATGGCACACTACTTTCTTTTAAGAGACACCCTCTGTAAGGGACCAGAACTGCTCCCCGGTACAGGTCTCTTATAAAGGAGTTCAACAGTAATAGGTTTGCTTTGTTACTACCATGCACCCATATAAAAAAAAAATGACTGTATTACTTGTGCGAAAGCTGCATATCTGCCAAGTTTCCCAGATTTACCGGAAGACTCCCAGATTTTGACCGTTTCTTCAGTTTGTACGGTCGTCATGAAAATCTCTTAAAAATTGAAATTTCTTTGCATGATCTGTCCGCATTGACAAAAAAGCAGCTCAATTCACTCCAGGCTTTTCGAACCTACCCCATTTTATTATAGATTAATTTAAGAGGCGTTCATCTAAACCTACAGAATACGAATTTGTGAAATTCCTCAGCCTAATTTTATTATGCTGATTGGGCCCAAATTCGAATGTTCCGAACACATTTCCTAATCGCGGCGGTTGACACAAACTTTAGTAAGAAAACCGTCGGACAAAGGCGAGAGCAAAGCTGCCGGCGCACGCACTTTCTTTTACAGTGCGTGTGATTGTCGTTGCCACGATTGCTGTGAACGAAACCGCGGTCGTTCTTCACACGATCATGTGCGGTGACGATGTAAATGACAGAACCCCGAAATGTGCGTGCGTCCAACACTCAATTAGTCTAAGCAACGCTGCTTTCTGCAAACTCTGAGGACAAAACCACGGCAGATGCGATTGTAGATGGCATAAAATGACTTAGTTTTGAAGGCGCGTGCACAGCCAAGCACACATAGATTGAAAAAGGAACTACATACCGTTTGCCGTAACCGCCACGCACAACACTGGAGTCGCGGCGATGCGATAGCGGTCTAGTTTCGAAGGCATGCGTAATTCAGCAGTAGATTAAAGGCAGTAAATACATAAAAAAAGGCCAGACGCATTTTGCCGTTCCTGCAAAAGAATCTAGTAGTTAGCAAAGCTTTGACCTGAGCTTTTGCGGCAGCCAGCTGCGCCATCCTGTCTGTTCACGTGTGTCCCAGGAAGACATACCCGAGTTGCTTTGACAGAAATAGATTCTGCTAGTTGTGTTAATCCTTTGAGACTCTCACCATGGTGGGAAACCCTACCCTCGTGTGTTCAGCCACTCCAAGCCATTATAAGACCGCAACGCTGATGTTCGCTTGCGACTGAGAACCCCACTCCCTCTTGGTTCTTGCGATTTTTGTTTGTTTGTTTGTCCTTGGGATTTTTTTTGGTAAAAAAAAACGAAAATCTGGGAGATTTTGGTCGTAGAAATCTCCCAGATTCAGAATCCTCGAACTTGGCAGGTATGAAGTTGCATATTACAATCAAGGATTCACTTTTTTTCTGACCATGGTTGTTGGTACTGCATTGCAATGGCATTCGTGTTAAAACTGAGAAAGTATGCCATTTGGTATCCGTTTGACCTTTGTTTCTAATGAAAGAGCACACAATGTGGATTTGCCCCTCCCCCTTTTTTTTTTGCACAGGTCGGTGCAGTATCAGTTTAAAGGGACATGCTCTTCGGAAAACTTTTTCTTCAGATATTTGTGACAGCTCAATGAAACTTTTACCGGTTATAGAGTTTGAGCTCTTTTTTTCAAATCTGCTTTTATTTTTTTATAGTTCATAGTTCATTTAGTTCATTTTTTGCAAACCATGCACTTGTGAAAACAATGCATTTTTGTGCAAGCTTAAGGCAACAATTGTAAGCACAACAAAGCTAATAAAATAGCAAATGTTGCTCCTAATGAATTGAGAAATTCAAAATTAAGCAAAGAAACATTGTGTAACATATATTTGCTGGCCTAAAAAAATAGTCTAATGCCGAGTTTCAGTTTTATCATACTCGAGGAATATTGCAAGCTTTTGAAATTATCAAGCTGAATATACTTTGGAGACCTCTGAAAGTTGTTTATTTGAATTCAGGACATGTTAAACTTTAAGCATGCCAAGTTTCATTGCAATCCGACTGCACAAAGCGTACAAATTTTAGTGCACAATTTTAATGTGGAACGCTTGCAACCAATGGTAGGGCTCTGATCGTACCACGTGACTTCAAAGGCCCACTTGCCATGCGAGAATGCAATGGGGAAACGATTTTTTTTTTTTCAACGCAAATGTCGCGCTGCCGAAGTGGGCTCTGGGAGAATAGGGTTAGGCCTACATCCCCGCGGAATTTCAAGAGCCGGCGATGGTGCAGAGCGAAGTGCCGCGTGTGCAAAAATCGGGTAATTTCACACTTTTGCAAGCCACCACGAGTGCTTTAATTGTATTTTTCGAAAACGTCTAGTTAATTCTCAGCTTTGATTTTTTAATATTTGAGGTGAAGGCTTGGAGGGATACAAAACGCAAAATTGACTTTTGAAAAAAATCGTGGTTTTTTTACCTGCATCTCCCCTTAATGACATGTAACTAATGTGTGCAGTTTTGTTTTTAATAAAAAATAGTTTTCTTTGTGAGGACCTGCCAAGAAAGATTGTGTCACTGTGGTCTCGTAAAGTTTGTGTGTAATAATGTAGCTGTCTCTTGAGTGATGGAAGAAGTGGCTCTTAGAACTGCCAAGTGTATGTAACATATTCGGTCACTCATTGCCATAGGTGTTCAAGCGCCACTTTTTGGTGTTATTATAATTAATAAAAATTTTTCTTCACATCTCAACTGTAACAGAGCTCAGTGTTCATGTTCAGTGTAAATGGTACCTATATTTGTGCTAGCATGTGGTTGACATTACTCTCGGTGAGCTGTTAGTACGACCGCAGTGTATCATACAACATAACGACTGCGCTGCAAGTGATTGTGTATACTGCTTTCTCCATTTCTTCAGAGAAACCTTTGTTAAGTCATAGTCAAATAATTTTTTGTGTGCTGTTTGTGACTCACTTGGCATATGTTGAAGCCAGTAAAACACTGTAGTTACATTAGTTTGCTTCTCTAGCTGGGAGTCTCATCCTGTTTAATCGTACTGCCTCCATTTTGAGGAAATAGTTTCTACATCAGGTCGGAAGTAGAAGTGCTTTATTTTACAAAAAGATATTCTTCCAGCCAAATGTGATTTTGTGTAATATTCGTATATACTTAGTGCTTAATAAATAATCTAATGCTGCGTAGTGATGTACACAACTGTATTCTTTATAGCCCTTGTGGGAGCAAGTGTATGTTGCCTTAACGTCTGTTGTACTAGCCATGTTGTGTCCATTGTAGTAGGAGTAATGTAGTGAGAAACTTGGAAAAAGAAAATAAAAATGCTTATTTAGTGCACAGTGAACTAGATAGGGCAGTGCAAGAGATGGTGATTGTGTTTTGAGGTATTAAAAAGCACTGTTGTAAAGCTTTTATGCACTCAGACAAAATGGTAACAAAGTGGCACCATTATGTGTCTGTGCATACCTTAGTCATTTTCCTTTCATCTGGGTGCTACTTTCACTGTCAAATAATACTTGACAATACTTAGCATATACTCAGCATTAGTGCCAATATGGTTACTGGTGTTCAGAGAGGGATTGCTGAAAAGTGCTGTATACATTGTGCATATATTAACAAAATACCATGAGGCGACTCTCCTTTGCCAATTTTTGCACCTTGTATGGTTCAAAGCAACATTCGGTGCCAACACAGGATGCCAGCAAGCCCAAAGTGAATTTATTGATGGTGCTTTTATTTTTTCTATGTATATATACTTTCTTGTATCTATGAGGGAAATATATAAATTGCAATTAAAGAGGATTCTTTTAGAGCTTTCATGGTCGCTTTGGAGTGGCCGTGATATTACTCACACCACACCACCTTGAATCACCACACCGCCTGCTGTCATCATCATCATCAGTCTGACTACGTCCACTGCAGGACAAAGGCCTCTCCCATGTTCCGCCATTTAACCCGGTCCTGTGCTTGCTGCTGCCAATTTATACCTGCAAACTTCTTAATCTCATCTGCCCACCTAACCTTCTGTCTCCCCCTAACCCGCTTGCCTTCTCTGGGAATCCCGTCAGTTACCCTTAATGACCAGCGGTTATCCTGTCTACGCGCTACATGCCCGGCCTATGTCCATTTCTTCTTCTTGATTTCAGCTACAATATTCTTAACCCCCGTTTGTTCACTAATCCACTCTGCTCTCTTCTTGTCTCTTAAGGTTACACCTACCATTTTTCTTTCCATTGCTCGCTGCGTCATCCTCAATTTATGCTGAACCCTTTTTGTAAGTCTCCAGGTTTCTGCCCCGTAGCTAAGTACCGGCAAGATACAGCTGTTACATACCTTCCTCTTGATGGATGGTGGCAATCTACCTGGCATAATTTGAGAGTGCTTGCCAAATGTGCTCCACCCCATTCTTATTCTTCTAATTACTTCAATCGCGTTGTTCGGCTCCATGGTTATTACCTACCCTAAGTAGACATAGTCTTCTACAACTTGAAGTGCACTATTACCTATCTCGAAGCGCTGCTCTTTTCCGAGGTTGTTGTTCATTACTTTCGTTTTCTGCAGATTAATTTTAAGACCTACCTTTCTGCTCTCCTCGTTTAATTCAGTAATCATGAGTTGTAATTCGTCCGCTGAGTTACTCAGTAATGCAATGTCATCGGCAAAGCACAGGTTACTAAGGTACTCTCCATTAACTCTTATCCCTAACTGTTCCCATTCTAGGCTTCTGAAAACCTCCTGTAAGCACGCGGTAAATAGCATTAGGGAGATTGTGTCCCCCTGCCTTACACCCTTCTTGATTGGTATGCTATTGCTTTCTTTATGAAGCACTATGGTAGCAGTTGATCCCCTGTAGATTTCTTCCAGGATGTTTATATATACTTCATCGACGCCCTGATTCCGCAGTGTCTGCATGACGGCTGATATTTCTACCGAATCAAACGCTACCTCGTAATCTATAAAGGCTATGTATTGTGGTTGGTTATATTCTGAGCATTTCTCTATTACCTGATTGATAGTATGAATGTGGTCGATATTTGAGTAGCCTGTTTGAAATCCCGCCTTTTCCTTTGGTTGATTGAATTCTAATATTTTCTTTACTCTGTTAGCAATGACCTTTGTAAATAGCTTGTATACTACAGAGCAAGCTGATCGGCCTGTAGTTCTTCAAGTTCTTGTCATCTCCTTTCTTATGTATTAAGATGATGTTAGCGTTCTTCCAAGATTCTGGTACTCTTCCCGTCAGGAGACACCTCATAAACAGGGTGGCTAGTTTTTCTAACACAATCTGTCCTCCATCTTTAAGCAGATCTGATGTTACCGAATTCTCACCAGCAGCTTTGCCTCTTTGCATACTCTCGAAAGCTTTTCTGACTTCTTCTATCATTACTGGTGGGGTGTCATCAGGGTTACTGCTAGTTCTTATAGTATTAAAGTCATGGTTGTCCCGGCTACTGTACAGATCTCTGTAAAACTCCTCCGCTATTTTAACTATCCTATCCATATTGGTAGTTATTTTGCCTTCTTTGTCCCTTAGTGCATACATCTGATTTTTGCCTATCCCAAGTTTTCTCTTCACTGCTTTGATGTTTCCTCCGTTTTTCAGAGCGTGTTCAATTCTTTCCATGTTATACCTTCTTACATCGCATACCTTATGCCTATTAATCAACTTTGAAAGCTCTGCCAGTTCTATTTTGTCTGTTGTACTTGAGACTTTCATAATTTGACGCTTTTTAATGAAATTCTTCGTTTTTTGGGAAATCTTGCCAGTGTCCTGTATAACTACCCTGCCTCCAACTTTCATTGCACACTCCGTAATGATACTCGTCAGATTATCATTCATTGTATCTACGCCAAGTTTGGTTTCCTCACTAAGAGCCGAGTACCGGTTCTGAAGCGAGACTGAATTTCTGTCCTTTCCCTCTCAGTGCTAGCTCATTGATTGGCTTCTTGCGTATCAGTTTCTGTCGTTCCTTCTTCAAGTCTAGGCGAATTCGAGATCATACAATTCTATGGTCACTGCATCGTACCTTGCCAACCACTTCCACATCTTGCACGATGCCTGGGTGTGCACTCATTATAAAGTCTATTTCGTTCTTATTTTCGCCATTAGGGCTCCTCCATGTCCACTTGCGGTTTCCTCGTTTTCGGTAAAAGGTATTCAAAATCTCTAAATTATTGCGTTCTGCGAATTCTGCTAGTAGCTCTCCTCTGGCATTTCTGGTTCCGATGCCATAATCTCCTACTGCCTCGTCTCCAGCCTGCTTCTTCCCTACCTTTGCATTAAAGTCTCCCATCAGTATAGTATACTGTGTTTTTACCTTACTGATTGCCGATTCCACGTCTTCATAGATGCTTTCAACTGAAGCGTCATAATGGCTAGATGTAGATGCGTAAGCCTGTACCACCTTCACCTTGTATCTTTTGTTCAGTTTAATTACGATGCCTGCTGTAGTACTCCTTAAAAAAAAAAAATGCTGACCTGCAGGATGCCATTTGAAATACTACAGTCGAATGGCCAGCACAGTTTTGAGATGCGTTTGTCAGGCAACCTGTTTAGTGTCCGACAGTTGTTATACACTGATGCCAGATTTGTGGCATGTTCTGTCAGGATGACATTCCTTTAATGGCGACATGCTAAACACTATGAAGACGTAATTTTAAAGTTTGCACCTGAGTGCTGTTGCCAGTTTTAATGTTTTTTTTTTTTTTTTTCAAGAAAGGTCTAGTGAAGTTGCCAGCCAGGTTGCAAGTTCTTTACCATCACGTAATTTTATTTATGAAAACATATCAGTGATACACTTAGTATCTGGGAACCTTGGTCATGTTAAGAAAATTTTTAGAGTGAAAATGAGTCTGAGTGCACATGTGCACACAACACGTGCGCGACACATCTCAATGGTAAGACTAAGTAGTGGCTTCTAAAGAAAGTGCTCAATTGTCACAATCTGTCAATGCAAGTTTATGGGGCAGAACTTGAAAGCTTAACAAAGAAGCTTAGGACTGCAACGAGCAACAGAATGAAAAATTACGAGCATATTGAAAACAAGTAGCAATACAGATGTGGAATAGAGCAAAAGGTTGGTTGTGGCATTCTACTTGAACTGAACAAGAAATGTGTAAACCACGTAATGGAACTAGGATAGCCCACGGAATACAATAGGTGCAAGGTAAGGGAAATTCAATTAAGAACAGCAAAAGATTGGGTAGTGGGTGTCAAGATCTGCAGTAACAGCATGGAGTCTATTAGTGCAAGATGTCGATTGCGTGGGGAGGCCTTTGTCTTGCACTGGGTGATTCCACGCCAACCGTCCCAGCCATTTTTGCAACCATCTCAAATGTATTCAAAAAAAATCGTGCTCATTTACGGCATCGAAAATAGTGAACTGCTAGAATATTTTGTAGAAAAAAAAATTGGGCATGTGGCTGCCTTCTGAACTTCTCAGAATGTTGTTTGGGTGTTGTTTGCGGAAAAATTTATTTTAGAAGTACCGCACCTTCTTTCTTTACCAAATTTGCTATACTAGTTCTTTTGTAAGGTGTTTGAAGCTCAGTAGCATTTGTGCAACTTTTCTAGCACATTTGCCTTCACAAATTTAGCCAAAATCGGTTACATTTGCATTTTTTCTATTGCAATACTGCATTTTGTATGACAATCTGAGTAGCGAATGCTTACTCCACAGAAGGTTTCACAACACAGTTTCCACGTGTAAACTCCGTGTCGTGCACGCCTACAAACTTATTAGCAGTGTTCGTTGTTCATCCTTGCAATTGTGGGGTGAAAAAAAAAAAAAAGTGATGAACATCGGACAGCAAGACGTTCCAATTTATGAATCTTTAGACATCGGTGTACCCTGTAAGGTATATTATGCAATGTTACACAGGCATCTGAATTATCAGGATTTTCTAAAAGTCTGCTGTTGATTGTGCAGTAGAATTTGATCGATAGAACACTACATAATACTTTTTAACAGTATAATGTGGTGTCAGAGCTGGCATTGCCGGTTACAAGTGGAAAATACTGTAGGATTACAGGAATAAAAATTGGGGTTTAAGCTACAATAGAACTTGGGCATTCTGCACAGCAGGCAAGTGTTATAAAAATTTCGATTGGAATAACTCGATGAGGTGCTATATGATGCCAGATGTTTATTTACATTACTTACAACTGCATTCGAGAGCCGAGAGTCTATGATTGTTCCGTCGTTCCAAAGGTCTCTGCCACCACCTCTTTGGCAACCAAAACACTGCACTGACCACTTTCCCCTTTTTCGTTAATCATGCCAACCGGTCTTGCAAGGGGCAATCTGATCTTACCAATCATCCCATTCCATGAACATACATACACATGTGTACAATCACCCAACCATTTCAATGGGAGGGCAAGTGTCAGTCAGAGACCACGCGACAGTTCAGGTGAAAGGGAAAATCTTTAAGTGTTCAACCACAGAGCCATACCAGTGCCCCAAAGTACTTTGGAAATAGACCCTATATAGGCGTTTCAGGCAAAGAGCCACGTTAACAACCAATGATGTGCTGTAGAAGTATAATGTAACAAGTGGGTGGCTCAAAGCTACCCACCCATACAAAGGGCTCAGCGATAATTTTATCATTATCAGTGGCAGCATCAACAAAAGTGTGCAGCTACATGGGTGTGTTGCTTCACAGATTCGTACCTGTAATTACAGTAGGCACCTTAGGAGAGTATAACAGCATATATCATGCGCACAGATTCTCCTTTTCTCATGGAACGGTTGAGGCATCCACCATGAAGTGAAGCGTGTGATGTGAATGAAAAGGCAATGTGAATACAGCCCAACTACCCTGTCACGTTCCACATTTAAATGCAATGGTCAAGCGTCCTGTAATTTTTCATTTCTTCTCCCAGCAAATGTCCCAGCGGAGCAATGTATTTTCATAACAGTTAAGGCAATCACATTTTCAGCTTCATATGGATAATATGACTGCAGAAGTGACTTTTCACTGGTCATTCCAACTACCTAAGAGCATGTTGCACAACTGCAGCAGCACAAAGAAATCACCACTGGAAGAGAGTGAAGGGGAACAACTGCATTGTATCGATCCACTATAACATCCATACAAAATTTTGTATGCAACAGTAAACTTGCTTGACAGAATTTATTTAAATTTACAAGCAAAGTTTCATTGTGAAAGTACATACTTTTATGCTACAAAAATAAACTTATGAATACACTGCTTATGAGACAATAATGAATACAGCCACAGAACAGCCTTGGCATTTAACAAAACTTGAAAGAAGTCACTCAAACTTGCAAAGGCTTGCAAAGGTATGTACGTACATATCACAGTCAACATTTGTTTTAACATATAGATCGTCAACTGCACTACGACTCACTGGACAAAACTGCACACAAATGCAAAGGTAACATACGAACTCTGTCTACTAAAACCACACTTTTACAGCTCTACAGTTTGCAAAATGTTTATTCAAATAAATACCGGAAAAATAATGTAATTGCTACAAGCTGATGCACTCCAAGACACTGGCATCATCCTCGGAGCTTCCAGCAGAAACAATTAGAACAAGACAACACAGATCACAAAACAATAGCAGCAGCCGGCATGCTACAGGTGAAACTTGCAAATTATTCAAATAAATGTATCACGGAAGAAGAGTCGACTAATAAGAAACAAGCTATTCTAGTGGGTGAAAATTTATTCACGAATTAAACCAAATATGGAGTGTTTGCTAACAGGGCACAAATACTGAGAAACGAATGCAGAACAAGAAAAGTGAAATAGGAAGAAAGTGACACTAATAAGGAACTTTCATATTAATCATGCTGACTTAGATTCATGTTATCACAGAGGACTTTGAAGAGTCTGGGTATGTCTACCTTTCAATATTTTTGTTCACCAATCTGCAGTGCACTAATTAATGCAATCTTGCTTTCTCCACTTCCTCTTTCAAAAAATGACTTTGAGCTTGCAAACATGCAGTACCATCGACACAAGGATAAATTGTGGTACTATCAACATAAGAGATCTTTTCTTATGTGAAAAATCTACCTATGTGCACACATGTATAAAATGGAAGGAATCAAGCATTGAAAACCCTGTGGCCACCACTGCAGCATTCGTAAGTGGCAATATCACATGCCGAAGCACTCCTCATGGTGACGGCACAGTTCTCAAAGTCTTTGTTGTTTGTGTGAGAACAACACTTGAGCCTGAAGCAGAATGTTGTTTCTCTGCGCTCAAGTAGCATCGCAATACTCCTCGGGCGGTGGCACTACAGGGATTTTTCCAGGTGTGAAATGTTGAGCCAGAAACTGCTCTTTTTGCTCAGGTGCCAGCCTTTCCACAAGTGAGTATGTGTAATAAGCTACTGTGTCTTTCTGGGCCCTGCCTGTGTTCACTGGCCTTGTAATTTGCTGTGTTGAACTTTGCAACTTGGGTTGCAACGTAAAAAGGGAAGCTGCTGTTGTAGAAGCTGCAGAAGCTACCTGTGGCAGGCTAGACGGAGCTGTCAAAAAAGGGGAAAAAAAAAAAGAAGATTGCATGAACATCCTTAAATGCACACTTTGGTGTAAGCCAAGTCTTCAACAAAAGTGGTAACAGAGAACATACAAAATTGCTTTTACAGTTGTGTCGCTTTGTAAACCTCAGTACAGGTAACTTTAAAAACAATAAAAAAAGGCACTTCATCAGAAACAGTCCCATAGCGACTGCCTTTGCTGATGCTACTGCTCGTATTTTTAACTGGATCAAGGCAAAGTCACGCGGCCATGTGTATATCCTCACCCCTTCCCTTCACAACACACACACCCTTCTTCTTGCTTTGCTAGCTGCTCCATGTTCATGTTGCATGCACTGGCTTTTTTGTTAAATTCATGTGAAGCAATCAACAGTGTCCAAACGAGGGATGCCTCTCAAGGTCAGGGAGGTATTCTTGCTTTGCATAGTAAAGATTGTACTTGTTCACCAATTTTCAATGAAGGTGCCATCGTGAGCAAACATAAAATAAACGTACGTGAGATTATCGAAGCTGAGGTCATTCAAAGGTTGGGCGATGAATGTGCGAGTTCGGTGTCGATCATGTTATCAAATGAAAGGGTTGAAATTTTTTTCGCTCTGCCCTTCCAAGGTGATAAGTATATCTACTTTGACATGCCCATTGTTGCAGCTGTTCGTCAGTAACATTTCAGAAAAATTCATCAAATAAACTGTTGTAAGTTCAGCGTTGTGTGCTTTTCCTTCCTGTGTCTCTGTCGATATTTGCACTGTGTGTTTAACTAAGCTACATTGCAAAATGTGAAGAGTACCAATAACCATTGTACACGACACTGCTTCACGACTCCACTCGAAAAGTTGAAAAATGGTAATGTGCAGTTTTTTGTACAGATGGCTCAAATAGGACACTATTACTTTCAGCAAGTTCACTTGTTTTGCCTATAAGTATAAAACAACAAAAATAACACATTTAATTGAATAGACCACGAGCTGCAACCTGCTACTGAAAGTCATGGCTCCTTTTTCAAGATATTTTTTTTTTGTGCCCAGTATGCTGTTCACTAAATCAAAATAATTCACCCTGCAATAAGGGGTTCACACATTTTACAACTGAAGCGAGTTACAGTTGCTTCATACAGATGCAGATGGCACCTTTCAAAAAAACTCATCATTTTACTGTAATTCTGAGGCTCCCACTTTTGTCAGGACCAAGGATTTGAAAAAACTGAAACATTTACCATCTAAGGATCAATTATGTTTACATAAAAGTGTCTAAAATAAAATGAAGTTTGTTTTTGCACTAAACAAGCAAACCACATCAGTGGCTAGTGTCAAGAAATTTGCCCTGTTACCTGTGGAACAAGCAATCACCACAAAAACTAAGAAAGGCATTACCTGTACTAAAAGATGTTGGTAGACTTGCAGTGGCTTGATCATTACAAAGATTTTTCTAAGAAAATGAAACACACAATGTAATTAGTTACAAAAGGGGAGGTGTCTAGATGCTACTATAATTATTGTACAGAAATGTTAATTCTGAACCTGAAAATGTCTCTGGGACCAGATAGATTACTGTAAAAGCGCCCGTATAGCTCTTTTTTTTTTTCTAGATTTTACGGTAGAAAATTTCGGCCCCGTACTATATGCGAGTTCCAAGAATTTTCAACCGAAATTCAGTTTTGCTTTCAGCAAAGCGGGTGCTATGATTCAGATGTTTGTGCACTTCTGCGCTAGGAGCTAAGTAGTGTTAGCGGCGGTAGCAGGTGTTAGCCTTACAGACCCACATGTGCAACACTGGTCAGTGGCCCTTGCTTCAACTTGGCGCCTATAATGATGGCCACAATTTTTTTCTGTGATTTTATGTGCCTGTAACAATGGCCACAATTTCATTCCTGTGATTTTGTGCCATGTCAGCAGGGTGCAGGCAATACTCGACTGCTTTTAAAAGGAAAGTTATCGCTGCTGCCAAAACCATTAGCAACTGTGCTGCGGAGGGGCAGTTCAGAGTCAACGAGCGGAGTATTCAAGGTTGGAGGATGCAGAAGGATGCCCTCTTTGTTTGCAGCGGCCAGCGAAAAAGTTTCCACGGACCAAAAAATGGAGCGTTTCGTGACGTGGAACGAGAACTTGCAGACTTTGTGCGGGAGCAGCGAGCTGCACATCTTGCTGTTAGCATCGAGCTGCTACAAGTGAAGGCAAGGAAGATCGTCCGAGACAAAAGCCGGAGGATTTCAAAGCGAGCAAGCATGGGTGTCTTTCTTCCTGTGCTGCGCTGGGTTTTCTCTACGTCGGCATATGTCGATCTCACAGAAGTTATTGAAGAGCTATGAAGAGGACCTTGTGAAGTTTCAAAAGTATGTAATTGCATTGCGAAAGGCTGTCCCCCTTTCAGCTGGGTCAGATCGGCAATGGGGATCAAACGCCGGTCTACCTGGATATGCCCTCGGCACTGATGGTGCATCAGAAAGGCTCCAGGCAAGCTATCATGCTATCGACTGTGAAAGAAAAAACGCAGGTGACTGTAATGTTGTCCTGCACTGCAGACGGTCAAAGGAAAGACGCTGCTGAAGGGGGAGAAGTTCCCATAAAATATCGTCGTCCGCTGCCTAGTGCTTAACTGGATAAAGCACGTGTGGTGTCAATGGCCCGGAGCATTGCTGGGGCTCCCTTCAATGCTTGTGCTCGACGGGTTTCGGTGTCACCTGACCGACTCTGTAAAGCGACTGCTGCACGACTCTTGGGGATGATATCACAGCTGCAGCCGTTTGATGTGTGCATAAATAAGCCATTTAAAGACCATGTCAAGCGCCTGTACGCGGAGTGAATGAGGTCCGGAGAACCAGAAATGACCCCTGCTGGACGGCTGAAATGGGCCTCACCAGCTATGCTGTGCTCGGGGATAGTTGAGGCTTGGGCCTGCATTCCTGAATCGCTCGTTTGTTGCGCATTGAAAAAGTGCTCCATCTTGAACATACTTGATGGCACTGAGGATGATGTGCGGTGGCAGAACATTTCCGACAAGGGAGCTTCAGAAGAGAGTGCGTCCAACGACGGCGATGAATGAAGTGTGTCAATAAACGCATTTTTCCATTTTACTCGGGCTATATTTGGGTGAAAACTGTTTTTCTTGCATTTGCTATCCTCAAATCACACCCTGAACTATATGCGGGTCCTAGCTATATGCAAGCTTTTACGGTATTAGGTTCAGCAGTTGCAGTCAAGACATGGAAGTGAACAAGGTAAGACAAGACAAAACTGTAGTGGCTAGGCAAGCAACATGCCGAGGAGATGTGATCGAATAGAGATATTTGATTGATAGTTAAAATAGTGCACTATTTGGTCTTTCACTGAAAGAGCCACCATGCGAAAATATGAATATCTTCTAATAGTTTATAAATATTCAAAAATGTAAAATGCACTCCAATTAACATAATTTTAGAGCAAAAGTATAGGTCAGGTTAAATCCACCACAATCTAAGTATATAGGCATATAAACATTCACTTCGTGCAGTAGGCTGGGGTGCTCTCAGAGAGCCACACTTCACTGACTAGGTCATACACACCTTCTGAAGAGTTCTGTGCATGCAAAGAACATGCTTATTTGTTATGTCCATCCATGGTAATAGTGTAAAAATTATTAATACTATAGTGCAAACATCATTTTATATAATTATTGTATAAATGGCTGCTCAATATAAAAAAAACTATATTCTGATTTGCTTCCGACACATTTTTATTTGCACATGATTCGATACTCCAAAAACTCGGGTCACCCATTCGATCTCGGAAATTATGTCGCTCATTTTGAGAACTTCCGTCTTAAAGCGACACTGACATGAAAAAGTTTTTGTATTAGTAAACTGCCGTTTCTAATACCAACAGCACCAGTTTGCTATGAGAAGACGCTTCGTGGGAGACAAAATGCAGAAAAAAGAAAATGCAAAAGGTGACATCACAAATTTGGACAGTCTATTATATCCCACATAGTCCTTAATTCCCCCTCCCCCAAAAAAGAGAGACAGAAGTACATTGTTGTCTAAGGTGTCCAAAGACTTAATATACTAAGTTTCAAGAAATTTGATGAAGTGGTACACAAAGAACACATTCATGCTCACATAAAGACACTAACGCCAGTGGTGGCATTTGTGTCTTTATGCTTGGGTGGATGTGTCTTTTGTGCACTGCTACATAAAATTATGGCTCAACAGTTAGCCTATTAAGTACGTATCAGGAAATCTTGTTAAGGCAATGTGGCAAAAGCCATTAAAAAAAGAAAAAGAAAACTGAGACCAGTGACGCCATGCTGACATCAATGTGCAGAGCTTCTGGTTCAAAATTTTGACAATAAAGCTGCGACCTTAATTTTCACTTCTATGAAAGTGAAATTAACAGCAGAGTTTTCACAGAATAATTGATCCATCTACACTGATTCATCATTTCATGTGAGTGTCTCTTTAATAGTAGTTTAACACTTTGTATAGTAAATTGTTTTCTGTTCACAATTTCATATTTATTAATGTTAAAATTAATTAGCAAGTTTAGTTATGAGCTTGATTAGTATAAATGTTTATGTCCTAAATGTCTGCCAAGAAACATAATATATATAAAAGCAGCCTATGAGTAAAATGCAGTTTTCTCATTCAAATGGCAAAATATCAATGCTGAAGGCATTGTACGGCCACTGCATTACATCACCATTAACCATAACCCCCAAAACATGTCGGCTGAGTAACATGACAGGTTGCTAAGAAATACGTCAGCAATAGTGTGAAAAATGGTAAGAGCAATGTCAGGAGTTAGATGAAATAAAAGGCTACTAGGTAATATCCTAGAATGAATGTCGAGGAATAAAAAATGCTAAAGGAAAGGAGAAGACAAAATTAAAGGGCCCCTGAAACACCCTTTTCAATGGATTGTAGAATGTAGAGCTGTATGAATTGCATAATATTGGGTGCGAAGCGAATTCTAACAATTGAACCCCTTTGCAACGAGCTACGTGCACTGGGAAGAAATTCTTGACTTTTATATGAGGTCTCTCTTATAAGCAGAGTACCATGTCTGCATTTTTTTTATCAACCTCTATTTTTATGTAGGCTCACTGATGTCTCTAATAGCTATTTGTCTCTTAAATCAGTGTGTCTTATAAATGGGTTTGACCGTACTGAAGAGTGAGTGCAAATCGAATATTTTAGAATATTTCTAGAATATTTTTCTATTAGTTCGAAGCAAAATTGCATGAAAAAAATGTTGCCAAGGATTCCCAAGTATATTTCTAAACATGAAGTGTTTCTTCTCACTGGGCTAATACAGCACTGCTGGGGTAGTATTTCATAGTTGTCTTATCAAGAATGAGGCAATGCACAGGCCAAATGGTATTAGTATGTGATTTGGTGCAACCGAAGTATTGCGGAAAATACTTTACACATGAAATGTACAGATGCTATTCCCTCAGCCTCTCCTCCTCTTTGAACTTCTGTGAAATAACAACCGATGTGGCAGACAAGGTAGTGCTCCCTTCAAGTTGGGAGTTCCAAATTTGCCTTATAGACATCAACATATAAGTACACTGGAAATTTTAGATGATAAAAATTTAGCGTCAACTTTTTGGGCCTCCTGCCTGAATTTCTGGTCTGGAACAGCGTAATTAAGTGCCCCACCTCTGCCACACCCATCATCTCCATGTTGGAACCATCGTTTTCTTGAGTCAATTCATTTGAGACTGTAGCAATGCTTGAAAAGAAGCTTTGCCACAATACTGGAGTGTAACGAGGTGAAGCATTGGAAAAAATCTCAAGGGGCTATTTTTAAGTATTTGTCTCGGAAAAATTGAACCACGGCAGAGCCTGAAAGATAGCTTTGCTGCAACATGAAAATCTGATGAGGTGAAGTTCATTGAAAAATCTTAAGGGATCACTTTCAATCTCATATTGACTGCATTTGTCTGAGAAGTTCGAATAGTAAAAATTCCAGTGCAAATCGAATCAAAAACACTATTAGAAAGATATTCGAAATTTCAAATATTCGCACACCACTCTTAGAATAAATTAAATGTTAAAAATTCTTAGGCTCACAAATCTGCCACAAATGTTTCCCTAAACCTTCAAACAAGAGTTCAGATAGTGAGTTATGCAGTGTGCTAAACAGAAAAAAAAGGCAAGGCAGCAAGGCCCTGCTCTACAGTTACATTGCCGTGTTTCATGGGATCTGGTATTTTCTGCACACAAGTTTTTCCTTGAATGTATTGGGTGATACTTCCACTTGAGGCATGTGTGGTGCACTCAAGCTACCTCGTGTTGTCACCATTTAGGAAATACGGGATCAGTCACTTTTGATGATTGCCATTGATATGTGGGGTTTAACGTCCCAAAACCACCATATGATTATGAGAGACGCTGTAGTGGAGAACTCCAGAAATTTTGACATTTTGGGGTTCTTCAACGTGCACCCAAATCTGAGCACACGGGCCTACAGGATTTTCACCTTTATCGAAAATGCAGCTGCTGCAGTTGGCATTCGATCCCACGACCTGCGGGTCAGCAGCAGAGTACCTTAGCCACTAGACCACCACGACGAGGCATCAGTCACTTTTAGGAGAAATGCCTCAATCAGGAGTTCACCGTACTGATGTTTAACGTAAGCATTCAAAAACTATGTTCTCAGCAACATCATCATTAATGCCATATAAGGCACAAATTTTATAGCTATGATAACATGAATACTAACGAGACGTTTTTCCTACATGTAGTTGACCCTGTATGTTACGCACCGAGAGATATTGTAGCGCTAGTTGGTCAAAGCATCTTTCTGACAAGATGACTTGTAACATCACTTCATGGAAGGTCACAGGCCCATGCTTGCAAGTTCCAGCATGGCCGTGCTATGCAAGTACATAGCGCTGGCTATCTTTGTCTTGTACCAGCATGAATGACAAATGGTGGCCAAATCAGCAGTGTACATTTTTAAATGCGCTGATTGAGGCACACGGCATTTGGAGGAGCATGCACGTCAGTGCACATGTTGCCCCATGTGATTGCAGGAGAAAATGAAACATCAAGCTCTCCAAGAGAATTGCCAGTTTGCTTATGATAAGAGGACTTGGGCTCAGCTTTTACAGTCATTTGTAAAATTTTCGAGTGGCTTGTCGCATTTTTGGGGCTTATTCACGCATTCCTTGAATATATGGTTATTTTAGCACTTGTCATGTTCAATCAGACTACGCAGGGGGAGTCAACAAATTATGTTATTCGTGCATTGGCAAATGTACACCGAACAGAGTGGACACTAGCCTAGGACTTAGGACTATGTTAAAAAGTAAATATGTGCTGTAATTTGTAGTTACACATGTTTTCACGATAAAAAATAATTAAGGATATTTCATCCCTTACCTTTGCCCTAAAGTGACTTATACTTAAAATGTTTCGAAAATATATTTAAAATATAATTTAAAGAATGAGCAAACTTACTAAGCTTCTACTAATTATAGCTTCTAGGCAAAATGATTTCTGGGATGTGCCGAAACCATGATATGATTATGAGGCACATCACAGTGGAGGGCTCCGGTAATTTCAACTACCTGGGGTTCCTGTGCCTAAATGCCTTAACATCAGTACACAGGTCTCCAGAATTACATCCCCATCAAAATGAGACTGCCGTAGTGGGGAACGAGCCCACAGCTACTTTTTTGCCTGCTAGCATTGAAACATCTACCAACTTTGATTGATTGATATGTGGGGTTTAACGTCCCAAAACCACCATATGATTATGAGAGACGCCGTAGTGGAGGGCTCCAGAAATTTCGACCACCTGGGGTTCTTTAACGTGCACCCAAATCTGACATCTACCAACTCTGCCCTCCACTATGGCCTCTACAATAGCCTATCTTTACTATGATTCAAAGTTGGGCGAGTCGGTGCGGATTCGTTGTTGGGAAATGCATGGAAAGACGGTTACAAAAGTAAGGTGATAAACACAGGATGACAGGAGGAAATAACTGGAGTAGTTAGTAGCACACCGTCCTGTGTTTATCACTCTCTTTTGTGACCATCTTTCCACGCATTTCCAAGCAATCTATCATAGCCTAGGTTGCCTTGAAATGTTAAAACCCATAAAACAAAACAAAACCTAAATATTAAGCAGACAACTGTCTATGGAAGCTTAAAGGTACTCTTCATCTTTTCTTGAAATTGCAGAAATGCATAACTTAGGCCAATATGCTGCAATGACAGTATTACTGAGAATGTAGTCACAAGCAAGAATTCAGTCAATACTATTCAGAGAAACAATCACCAACTTACAGTATCGCCAAACATGATACTGTAAAGAAGGAAGGAAGTGAGTTTCTGCTGTTTTTGACAAGGGTCTGTATCCCTGGTGCATGCAGTGCATCTGTATTTGGCTCACATCAGCCTCACATACAGAATGGCAATAATCTTTCAATTGAAACTGTTTCATGGCTTTTTAAAGAAATTTGCGGACATAAAATGCATTCAGTTCATGTGACACAAGATTAAACTTTAGGTTTTTGGAGGCATCATATCAGTAGTCAACTTAATTATGCCAATAGTCTCAGGCCCTTTTCAGGATGCAATGACTACAACACTTACCAAACAATTCCTTACATCTGGAGGCATTAACAGCAAGTGCTGAATATTTTGCTGCACATTTATGGTGGTTTGTTTAACACAATTGACCTGAAAAAAAAAGGGGGGGGGAGGCAAATTCAAAACAAATGCTACCAAATACATGGCTTTCCTTTAAAATCTCCGTGAGCTCCCGCTTATGAATTACGCCCACAAGCCCAAGCATTGGTTAGATTTCACTTACATAATCTCCAATTGCTCCTGCTTGCAAAGCATTGTAGAAGTTCAGTCGCAACTCCTCCATTGACATGTCACAAAATCCTGGGTATGATGCTGAATTTCCAAATGGCCCATAGCATGTGAATAGCCATTGCCCACTTGCCTGCCACTGCTTCATGTCAGATACAACAGCAACTTCATAACTGGGAAAAAAAAGAAAAGCAAACTGAAGAGGCTGCAGCCCAAACACATCACTTTACATACCAGAGATACGGACTATTCTCAAGATATTTAAGATAAAGTATTAAGTACCAATGAAGAGACATTAATAATAAAATCTAACTGACAATCATGTCAAAGAAAGTACAAGGGATGTTGTTAGAAGTAATTGTAATATAAAATGTGAAGAAAGAAAAGTGGATGAAAAGATAATTTGCCGTGGGCAGGTACCAAACCTGCGACTTTGGTATAATGCGTTCTATGCTCTACCAACTGAGCTACTACAATGGCTATCCTTCCCATTCACTTTATGAGGATAATGTGCATTAAACATGGGAGCGTCAGTCAGCGCCAGTCAGATGGTAGAGCATGAAACGCGTTATTCGAAAGTGACAGGTTCAATCCTTGCCAACGGCAAGCTTTCTTTTTGTCCATTTTTATTTCTTCGCATTTTTTTTTCCTTTACACTACAATTACAATTATTTCTAACGATATTCCCTATACTTTCCTTGGCATGATTGTCTATTACATCTTATTAATTTAGCATCTAACAAAGAAAACAAGCCCTTAAGTATGCACTTTACTTCAATCATAGCGAGGGTCTTTTTCTGGCAGACTTGGTACCTCTAGGTGGTATACGAGGGATTATTGGTCAGCTGCCAGGTTGTAATGAGATCACGTGCTACGTGATGCCTAACGGGCAGAAAAAAAGTGTTCCACATTTGCCGTCATGGCTACAACCAGCACTGATCGACACTTCCATGTTAAATGCACATATATACCCCATAAATTGGACGGAGGGATAGCCACCATAATAATAAAATCTAACTGACAATCATGCCAAGGAAAGTACAAGGGATGTTGTTAGAAGTAATTGTAATATAAAATGTGAAGAAAGAAAAGTGGATGAAAAGATAATTTGCCGTGGGCAGGTACCAAACCTGCGACTTTGGTATAATGTGTTCTATGCTCTACCAACTGAGCTACTACAATGGCTCAGTCGGTAGAGCACAACACATTATCCGAAGGTCACAGGTTCGGTCCCTGCCCAGGGCAAGTTATCTTTTCACCCACTTTTCTTTCTTAACATTTACATTACAATTACTTCTAACAACATCCCTCATACTTTCCTAGGCATGATTGGCTTTTAGATCTCATTAATACTGCATCTACCAAAGAAAACCAGCCCTTAAATTTACAACTGTGCAGAGTACAAAGTATAAAAAAAAATGTTTTCATACATTCAAGATACTTAAAAAATAGATAACTGTGCCAAACATGACCAAGACTACGCCAGTACAGTGCTTTGAGAATCAAAATACAGAATTCAACTACCAAGACTGATTGCTCGCTCTGAGAAAGAAATAAAACTAAGTATTTCGATTAGATAAACTGCTCCCCCCCCCTTTTTTTTAGGATATTGTTGCCTACACTGCAGTTCCCTCTGGGGCTTATCACTGTTAAGGTTGGAAAAAAAAAAACTGAAATGATGGAGTACTTTAATGCAGACTTCACATCTTAGTCTACACTGCTGTGCCCGAACTAGGAGAATAGTTGTTGCACAGGCACACTTTCTCTCTTGTCTCCTAGTCAGACATAGAATGGAAGTTCTCATTGCAAGCGAGGCTGTTGCTTTTTTTTTATTCACTTAATGCAAAGCAAGTCGACTACCAAATGAAGTTTGCAGCCATGCATAAAAGAAGTCATACCAAGACAGTAGCGTGATGCCTAAGTGATTGTTCCTCAAATGCTTGCACACAGCTCAAGTATCAAGAAAATGCATCTGCATTCAGCCAAGCCTGGCTGAAATAACTTGAGTGGTTTAAAGGGACACTAAAGTCAAATAATTTATATGAGAATGAAAGCTCAATGTATGGCAACGTCTAAAACAACAATATTGTCAATAGCAGTGTCCTACTTACCGAGAAATTAAGGTAAATGCACGAGAACACATGCGCCACAGTAGGACACTCTCAAAATTATCCCGATGACACCACAGTTACAGCCTACAATTAAGCACTAGTAATCAAACTAGCTACACTATATAAAGAACCTTCCGTGCACCAAGAGATGTAATCGAATGTGGGACCTCCGCATCGTGAATGCGAGGCGCTACACCACTGATCCATCGAGAGGTACCTCCTTCAACGTTCAAATGGCGAGCTATTTATATTTACCACTTAACACAGTTGGCGCACATCTCGGGGGAGGGGGGGGGGGAACTGTTGTGTTTTTAGTATTATCGGCAAGATGGCACAGCGAGTGCACGACGGCTCTCGTCTCTCAGGCCTATACTTTGGCCCAGGTAGAGAATAAGGGGGTGTATGTTCTATCACGCACCCTTATCTTGCAGTGGGGAGAATCGTACGTCTTGGCTAGCCTTTGAGTTCCATCGGAACGATTCTGTTGAAGTTACTGTGCGCAGAAAGGTCACTGCAATCGTTGCATATCCTCCGTTTGCGAAAAGCTTTTCAGACACAACGAAGTAACAACTGAGACACTTATTTGCGTTTATCTGTACCTGTGAGTACGTTTCGTACGTCCTTTGTGCGTGAGAAATGCGGGGCACGTTTCAATCTGCTTGCCATTCTGCACGTGACCTTCCAATTTGTTGCTATCGCGTTCATTGCTTCGCCCTTGCGGCAAAGCTGTGACTTTTAAAATGCAAGAATAACTTCTATGATTTCCCTGGTTTTATCCTATGTTGTGGACCCTTAGTTCTGACTTCTCAGTTTATTTTCTTGTTTCGTACTAAGCACCGTTTTCATAAAGTAATAGAAGATGTTTGAAAGCGATAGTAAAAACATTGAGCAATGTGTCCTGGAGTAACGCAGGCATAGCAAATGGGGCGATAGTCTGAAGTCCGCCAAAATTTTCCGACTTTCATCTCGGCCTAGCATGTAGGAAAAAGGGCGGACTCGTAGGCACGTGGCTGCATGGGTCGGAAACGCTGCTGAGGAGACCTGCAAACCATCTTGGCATACGTAAGCGGCGCGGCCACAGGCTGCTAGTGGCGAGCAACGAGAACAGCTTGAGCGACCTTTTCAGTAATTACAGAGCGGAGCGTTGGTGGCAGTTAAAGAGGACGGCTCCTGTGTAAAGGAAGACAACAGAAAGTTGACGAGCAAGTTCTTCGCGCACGAAGTCCTTGATCTCCTAAAGTGCGGCGATTGTTCGGGAACAGTAGCAAGACGTGATGGAGAGTCAGCGCCCGATGAGAACATCAGAGTCAGGGTGCGCTGCTTCCTGAGCTCGTCATAGCTTTGACATGAAGTGATGACTTCTGCAACGATGCCAGGAGTCCTGGCGAGGAGCACCTGAAAAGCACCATCATCAATCCCTCCGAGGATGTGCTGAATCTTGTCAGACTTGGGCATGGCAGCGTTGACACAGTTACAAAAATCAACGATGTCTTGAATGTAACTCGTGAATGTTTCAGATGTTTGCTGTGCTGAAGTCAAGATGTTTGCTGTCCTCAAACAGTGGGTCGGCCGGACACTTCAGCGAAATGACTATGTTGAGATGTTGCTTTTGCGGTTGTGATACCACAGTTCAACAATGCCAGTAAGATGAAAGATGAAATGAGTCAAGCTGACAGCACCATCCCATTCGTTATGAGCGCTCACCAGTTAGTAGTTGGTAAACCAGTCATTCACGTCCTTCTCATCAGCACCACTGAACACCTTTGAATCCCTCAGGTGAGAGATTCTGGGGTTGCTCCTGGAGTGGACAGAAAGATTGCACTTTGTTGGTTGTCATGATGGGTGGAAGTGTTCAGTCTCAGAGCTCCAGGTTCAGTTGACATCAGAAAGATTGCACTTTGTTGGTTGTCATGATGGGTGGAAGTGTTCAGTCCCAGAGCTCCAGGTTCAGTTGACATAAGATCTTCAGCACCCTCCAGCAAGTGAGAAGAGGTTTATTGGATGTATGTTTCTGTGCTAAATCTATGAACACAAGACAGCAAGTAAGAGCAAAGCATCATTTAGAGAGATGCCTGCAACAAACAGCATGCAGCGCGCAAGCCCAGCACCCCAGCGTTGGTGATGCTGCTCACCATACACGTGTCTCCTTTTTCCCTGTACCTATGAAATATGACAATACTCACAAAAGCAAATTAAACACCATCTCTTCAGTTTAGTATTTCAAATACATATAGGCACAGGATCTGCTAAAATTCTTAACAGAAGCTGACTTTAGCTGACATTAATAATAAGTATAGGTTATGCACAAACTTGCATAATCTATCTATAACACAGCAGCAATATGAACGTAAAAGCCACACCATTGCATCAAATGAGGAAGGAGCAGGTCAACTTACAACTATAAGGGTGTTTTACAACAGGAATGCAAGCAGATGGCTTTTTCTCCTAGAGCACTGGCCACTTGCATAAATATGTCAGCAAAAAGGCTAGACCACTGAGATGCTAGCCATCATATATTGCTGCAATGATAAGGTTAAGGCCAACTGAGGTTTGGCAGTACTTTTGCAGGGGCAAGTTGATGCGACATTTGTAAAATAAATCAGCACGAGAGATGGGACAAAAGACTCAGCACAACAGGACCTTTGCTGGTCCTGTTGTATGGTCTTTCGTCCAGTCTTTTGTGCCGATTTATTTTGCAATTGAGGTTTGCAGATGCCTTCACTTAGGAATGCATAAGGTGGCACGATGAAGGCCCGGGCACAAAACGAGGCACATTTCGACCCACGAAATGGAGCGCTTCGTGCGTTTCATTGTTCCTTTTTCTGTTCATGTCTTAAAACGCACCACTTTATGCATTCCAATGGCAAACCAACATGCCCAAATCGACACCTCAGTCTTCCCTTACTTGATTATGTCACTGCCGTTTATGTCACTGCTTTAACAACACAAAGGACCGTAGAATAAAATTTACTAGCCATTTTCTCACCTGCACAGATCACTTAAGTTGTTTTCGGCTTTGGTCACCTCCTGGAGCGTTTTATTGAAGTCAAACTTCAGTGCCGCAGCTTTCTGGCTGTTTTCACTTCTTTCAGCACTCCGAAACAACGGAAACCGTTGTTGGTCGCGTTGGCCGGCATCGATGTGCCGATGAATGTTTCTTTCCGTGTCTCGAAGGGCTTGAAACCTATTATGTTGTTGCGGTTGGTAGCTGTAGCGATCACCGCCAGAGTACCGGTTCGTCTGCGGCGAGTGATACGTATTGCCGTATCTCCTTTGGAAGCTTTCGTTGCGGTAATGCTTGGCCTGCTCCTGCCGCAGCACCCTGTCAAGAGTGCCGTTAAAATCGAAGTCTGTCGCTCTTTTACCGCCCGAAAGGCCTAGAAAAAGAAGACGATGGTAAGGACGGTAGTGACATGGCACTTGAAATTGTAACACACTGCACAGCACAACAATCGACACATACACAACGAATTCACACATATTCAAACAGCAAAACTCTTACGAGATTCTTCATATTCGTCGTCGAAGTAATCCTCTGATACAGGATGCACATTGCGGCAGCGTTCGCCATAGCGGCACCTTCCTTGCATATAGTACCAGCAGACATTCAACCCTGAACCCCTCCGTGACATGGTTGAAACCTTCTGCGAATTATGGTTAATTCTGACACCTGACACGTCGAGCCAAGAGCAGTACTGACATTATAGCATGAGAGCACAGTCTTTTCTTGTTTAGCTCACCTACGGCGTGATTGTTGTTGGCAAGGTTCCTTTTAGCAATTGCATAGGTGGTTGCCAGACTGGAAGGGTCAGTGTTGCAAAACTGTCGCTAAATTTGACTGCAAAAGTTTTTTTTTGTAGTTGTGGCTTTTCTGTGAGAATTTGGTGCCATCCGCGGTGCCTTTCGCAAACGAGCGACGCTGGCCGTTTCAATTAACGGAATGAACCGCGCATTACAGAATTCGTTTTATTTACGGAATGAACCGCGCCTAGCAGAAGTCGAGCGCAGCGCTGCTGTGCAATTAAGAGGTTGTTTTAATTAACGGAATGAAACGCGCCTAGCAGAAGTCGAGGCGCGTTCTCTTGCTGTGTCCGCAGCTGTGCGATTAAAATATCGCGTCTCAGTATTAGGGATGACGGGGAATAAAACGAATTCTGTAACGCGCGGTTCATTCCGTTAATTAAAACGAATTCGACTTCTGCTAGGTGCGGTTCATTTCGTTAATTAAATTGGCCTCCTAATTGCACGGCAGTGCCACACTCGACTTCTGCTAGGCTTGCTTCATTCCGTTATATAAAACGAATTCTTATATGCGCGGTTGATTCCGTTCATTAAAAGGCAATTAAAACGGTTTTTTAATTGCGCGGCAGCACCACGCTCGACTTCTGCTTGGCTCGGTTCATTCCGTTAATTAAAACGGCCAGCGTCGCTCATGCACTCGCGAAATGCACCGCGGATGGCACCAAACTCTTACAAAAAAGCCACAACTACAGGGAAAAAAAAATGTTCGCCAAATTTAGCAGCAGTTTGGCAAAAATTATTTTAAAGTCTGGCAACTGATTTATGCAACGCCAAAAGGAGTCAGGTTACAGTGTACCATGACCTACTACACTCCTGACCTGCCCAGAGAGCACCTCTTCCAGCGCCCACGTTCTAGTTCATACCTTCTGCCGCTAGGGCCGTCACCTACGAGCGGCGTGGCGCTAGTCAGCACCTGCTCGCTGACGTCATCTTCACTCTTTGTGGTCAAATTTTGACCAACAAAGCACTCGTAGTGCGTATTTATGATCCAAAATTTAGAATTATTCAGAAATAATAATACTAAAAGACATTCAGAATTTTTTTGCAATAAAATGCACGCTACCACGCATAGGCTGCCCTACATCGTGTAAATCTACGGGTTCCCACGTTTGTCAACCAGTGTGCTATAAATACTCAAGCGCTCTGAACACCTTGCTTAACCAGCAATGTATGGGAAGAAATAGTCACATATATGCCGCCAGTTCACTACAGAATGCAGGCATTCTTATACCAGCGCCTACAAAACAACCGTAAAGAAACAGACGAACAGGTTATAGGTAGCGCCACCAATGGTGAGCGGTTGAACGAGAGCGGGGACACGCGCTCCCATAGGAACCCCGCTATCTGAACAGGTCAGGAGTGTAGTAGGTCATGCAGTGTACTACACTGTAGCCAGGTTAAAAAGGATTGGAGAGAGCACTGACCCTTGAGGTGTTCCGAAGCTGCCTAGTGTATAGGGTGAGGAATGTTCTGGTCCTAATGTTAATGTAGCTGTGCGATCTGTGAGGAAGCTTTTGATGTAAGAGTTGATTTTAGCGCCACAAGAAATGTAGTTGAGGCTAGCATATATAGCTGAATGATTCGAGGAGGTCTTCTGAAAAGTGAACACCTTTATAATGCCCCTGACACACGGGCACCCTGAAGTCCTTTAGACACGGGGACATCTTTCGGAAAGGCGTTCGGGCACAGTGACACACGACAAAGGAGTAACTCTTTTCCGGCAAAGATCCTTTTCGCAAAAGCAGATCCCGCATCTACTTTTCTGGCAGGAATGGAGCACTCTCGCATACATTGTGCATAATTTATCAATAGAAGAAAACGTGTCACAGCACTTCGGTGCCCTGCCAGTGTTTTTTTGCGCTGAGAAAATGTTTTCATTTTCAGCAGCCGTGCGATTTGTTGAAAAGTGAAGGCCTATAGTCGGTCCATACTCTCAAACGCCTGCATTACGTCACTAGCGCGATCATGTTAGGGTTGGCAGCGGCAGTTGCTGTGTCGGCGACGTAAGGTCCGTTCGATTCACCTGCACCGGTCGGAACCGGTTCACGGCTGTGCACGCGAAGTTCAGAAATTGTGCAGCGTGAGTTCAGCGGTGTAGGCACAGCACGACACCCGAAACAAATGACAATGTGCCGACCAGGTGTTGGCCTTATTTCTTTTCGGTTAATTTATACCGTTCAGCAAACACTGACCTATGGCGAAACGCACATGCGGACAGTTTATGAGGCGCGAACATCTTGGCAAAACACACCGCACTTGTAGAGGCGGGTACGGCGCCTAAGCCACCTACGTCTAAGTGCTGCGTCGTCTGCTCAGCTGCACGCGTGCCTGCACCAAGCCGGCACCGTCAGCGAAGGAGGTGCAGGAAAATCGTGAACCGGTGCTGCACCTCTTCTGCACCTTTCGAAACGAATGGCAGGGTTCAGCGGTCGTCAATGCTGCACTGCTGAAACGAATGGCAAGGTGCAGCAACTCGTGAACTGGTTCACGTGGTGCAGGCGAATCGAACGGACCTGTAGTATCTTGTAACAATGGAGTCGGCTCAGTCGGTGAAGAAAAAACCGCGCGTCCAGTGGACTGAAAAGGAGACCTGGGCGCTGATAAAGCTATGGGAGGACCATTTGGACGCCTAGCGAGGGCAAAAGCACAACGGTGGAGTGTACCAGGCGGTAGCCGAGAGCCTCACCGACGACGGCATTCCCCGTACAGGGGCGCAAGTTCACAGCAAAATTGACAACTTGACACAGACATTCAGGTTTCGGAAAGGCTTTATCTCTGTCTCTGCGCTGAGACATCGCAGGACCACGATGAAACGCGGCACGCCGTCACTGACACAGCTGGCGCAGCCATGTAAAAAGCACTACAAAAAACAAAAACAGCAAAACACCGACTGTTCATAGTTGCCAGACGAACTTAGGTTGCTCCTAAAAACGCAAAAAAAGTGAAAAAAAAATCCAGATATGCGCATTATAAGCCACCAAACAATAAAAAAACGGTTTTATGCTCCGGCGTCACTGAATGTGATGTACATGCGCAGATTCTTTTTAATATTTCCAATCTTGCTGCTTCCACAAACAGCGCCATTTTTTGTGCAGCGTTCCTCTGAGGCACCGCCTAAAGCAGTAGTCCGGTGCCGTGTGTCATCAGCACCACTCCTTTCCGCAAATGGTCCCCTTAGGCGACAAAAGGGGTTTACTTCAAAGTACTTTACTTTTGCCCGTGTGTCACGGGTATAAGCATGATTAGGGTTCTCCTTCAGGGGGGTGAGACGAAGGTTCATCGCAGCAACCCCCCCCCTCCATATCATGTCAATGTATAGGATAGGGTTGACATTGTGCCCCCATGACACCTCCCCCCCTGTGCGCAGGCAAATGAGCACCTTACAATGAATAGCTTACAACAAAGTGCAGTGTAGCAAATTAGAATAAATGTAGTGTATTGACTTAGTGTTGGTCCACAGTAAGTGAAATTTTCATCAAAATTTTACTTAAGACAATCAATATAAGCAAGGAATTAAGTTCAAATAAGAGTAAAGCCTACTTAGTATCTGTACAGAACTATTCTCACAGAGGGCCTTGAGCCAAAAAACAAAAAAAAAACATTGTTTCAAAACTTTGCTATTCTTTGTTTCTCTGCTGCTGAAGAGGTCTGAGAATACGATCTACTTGATGGGCCTTGAAGCAACAATGAATGAAAATTATATATTTTTAATGTCTCTTATTTCATGTGTGAAAACTACCAAGTGATTGTGAGGCATACCCCTAACAGGGGTCTCCTTGTTATTTTCTATCCACCAGAGTGGCCTTGTATTTTGTCCCCCTGAAACTGCTGGCGTGGTCAGGAATCAAACTCGTGCCCTTGAGCACGGTGTGGTGTTGGTGTCAGTGAAAACCTTTTGCAGACTGAAATGCCATCCCACGGCTATCATGTACGCAAATCGTGGGTTAAATTTCTGGTTATTGTGGTCAGAATACAGAAACATTTGCATGTATATATTGAAGTTAACGTGCATCTGATTAACTTCAACTTCTCACAATAATTCTGCAGCCATTCACCAGTGGCGCTTCTTGCATTTTGCTGTGTCGCTTGAGATTTTCAGCTTGAAAAATTAATCAACACAACCATCAATCGCTTTGTGTTCCTGACACTGGATCAGATATAGTGGCATCATACTTTATGTAAATATTCAAGTGATGCAAACTTCAGGTAACTTTGCATCATTTTTGAAAAAAAAAGCGAAGTTATCCTGAGAAGTGTACACCCACTAGTGATGCAGAACTATCGGTAAACAGACTATCGAAAGCTTGAATATTTCCTTTAAAACTACTGACAGTACTTCAACTGATGAACTATCAATAGTATTACCGATAGTGTAATCAATAGTACCATTAATGGCATTATCGAAGTAAGTACTCTTGATAGTCCTGTGAATAATTATGTCGTTGTTGGCCTGTGACAATGCTAAAGCATTGATGGGAGCCAACTATCAGCAATACTCAGTTCGATTATGACGAATATTTTGGCAAAAGAAATAAACTGTTTCCAGGGTGAAAATGTAGGATAATATCCATATAAATTATTCATACAAAAAAGCCATCAGTTTCCTTCTACAAATAAAAAACTTAGTTTTTTTAATGTCGGTATGTAAAACTCCAACAATTACTACTTGATATTTTTACTTTGAATTCACAAAATACTATATAGATTTGAAGCCCCACACAGTTCCATGATATTATATACATCATGGATCTCTTTCTGCTACAGATGTGCAATTCAATTTAATTATCATGAGTCAGTGAAGCATTCTGGTCAAAGAACACGAGCATGTAAACTTGCTTGCTCTACAGCCTGCTCATCCCGCTCCACCATTTACCACATACCTGGGGAACAAAGCATATGCTGCAATGAGTTCATATGATTGTTTTTATATTATAAATACTCAACCATCAAACTATCAATAGTTCTGCATTTCTGTCGCCCACACATAAATATTTTAAGAGGCAGAAGCAAACCATATAAAATTTTTCTAAGTAATGTCACTGCCGATGTGTTACTAGCAAGCAACTTAACTATGGTCATGATTGAGCAAGGCATGGCCACAAATGTTAAAATTGACTTCGTCTTAGAAATATTATTCGCTTTCAACATGTAGTAACAGAGGTGGTGTTTATTAAACAACTCCCGTTAATTCATCTGACTTTTTTTCACTGGATGGCTTTTTCTGGAGACAGTAACAGTGGCAGTATTGTGAATTGGCAGGCTAATGCAAATTATCAAAATAGATTTATTTCATGCAATCCATCTATTCTTACTAAGCCCATTTACACAAAGAGGATGCAATGACAGCTCTATAACTAAAAATTGGAAGTATGTAAAATTGAGCTCATTGGTGGCTGGCGATACTAGGCAAAACTTGCAGCACACCAAGAAGGACATAGACAGAAGAAGTGAAGATGGGACGATGTGCTTCGACGAAAGTGAAGGGAGGATTAAGCGCATCGTCCTGTCTTTATTATCTTCATCCCTGTCTATTTTAGTGCACCGAAAGTCTTGCCATGTGCGCCTGACAACAGGTAATAAGCATCTTCAACTTCAGTGAACTTTTGATGTTCGTTTGCCAACTAACACGAGTCCCTTGGGCGAGCAATCATGCGGTACCATCTGCGTCACAATTACTTCGTAGCCACTCTCGGCCGCACACATAGCCCAATCTCTGTCTACCAGAGACATGAAATAATGACCCTGCTGGCTGTAGGCGTGTCGCGCTCAGTTGGTCAGCGTAGTGGCACAGCAACGTGTAGTCCTCCTTCGAGATGCCCGTATCCATAAAAGCACGACTGAGGGGATAGCTGATTCGGTCTGTCACTTTCATGGCACCGTAGCAACAGGGACACGACACGAACGTCGCATTGTGTTCGATGCACTTCTGCAAGACCAAGTCCGTGGCAACGCCGCATGCATGCAGAGAGACTCCCAAGTAAAAATTACCCACAAAGTAGTCCATGTTGCTTTGATAAAAGACAACGTTTCGCAGGCCGAGGGACTTCACCCTCTCCCGAGCCCGATGCATTGACTCTTCCTTGTTTTCAATCATTATGATCCGGCACTACGGTAGCAGGTAAGCCAGGACAATGCCCACGTGGCCTCCTCCTGAACAGAAGTCGACAATCCTGCAGCCATCAAAGACGTTTTGAAGAGCCAACACGACGAGGTTCTCAATCTGCTGACACTTGGGCAGGACCCTGGTTTTTGGAAGACCTCCTCCGAGGGGGTGCACTTTTTCTGTAAACTCCTCCCAGGGAAGGAGAAGGGAGTTTTTGCCGGGGTTCGGCTTCAAGTCTGGCGTTATGCGGGCCTCCCTGAGGGAGTTAATGGTGGACTCTGGGTTCTTGTGCCGAATACGAGGCTTTGTGCGTTCTGGATGAGATGAGTAGAGGCTGTCCTTCGGGAGCTCGAACTGTTCTATGCGCCTGCTGCACTCGTCTCGTTCGACCTGCTCGATGTGCTTCAGTTCCAAAGATTCCAAGGCACGGTGAGTCTGTATCTGTGCAGACATCGTTTCGTACCACTTGGAAGTGAGAGGTAGCCTTACGGATATTGCCTTCTTACTCGTAACAGCTGCCAACTCGGTGAATATGAGGTGAAGGACGGGAAAAAGCACTACGTCGGCCAGTGTCTCGTCGAAACCCTCGACGAATCTGTGTTCCAGTAGAGGCAGTTTTTTATCAACCAACTTATGCTCCACGGGCGAGTCGCCTCCTTCACGACGTGATGCCCGAAACACTTGCTGCTGTTTCCTCCGGACATTATGCATCTTCACAGGCTGTCGCATGTGGGCCTTGAGAAGGTGAAGTTCTTTGGGAAGCTTCAGCGGCGGAGATTCGAACCCGCTACCAGCAGAGAAGCACTTCCGAAGCTTCAGAAGGGCCCTCTGTACGTCCAGTTCGCAGAAGCGAGTCCAGAGAGAAGACTCGGAGCAGGCTGCGAGGCAACCGCCGCGGAAACCCAGCAGTGCCTTGTACTCGCGGTCCCGGGTTCGACTCCCCAACTGACCCAGCGCCCATCGGAGGACACTCGCGAGCCCGCCGATGCAAGTCGCGGTAGTATTGTCGGGTAAATAGACAGCCGGAGATTCGCAGTCGAGTAGTTCTTGCGGCGTAGGTGAGCCGTCGCTAGTCTCGAAGCACTTGAGTTTCGAAAGAACGCTGAGAGGCAAATCTAAGAGTGGATTGTCGTTACAGTCACTACCACCATCGCTGGCTGGCTCGCGTGGCACCAAGAGGATACACAGGTCATCTATCTTATAGTAGGCGAACGTAAACAGAGCGACGAGTGTTTTTTACGGTACATGCAGGAGTGATCTGTCGTTGTCTTTCCTGCCGCAGAGCATTACGAGGGGCTTGATTGCCATGATTGTTGGCTCTCCACGAAGATCTATGAACTTTGTTGTGGAAGAAAATAAAGCACGTATTATTCATCACCGAGTTGTACTCACACCATATCCTAAGCTAAACAGAGAACACCTACCTACCTATGCACGCCAGCTTGACAACAGAACTCTCGTTTCCATTTCGCCGCATTTCGCACAGGGCGCCGCCATCTTCACTTTCTCATTGTTTGTGGGCGCCCATACGACTTTGTTCCACGCCAACGTCTTTTACAACATTGTCCACGCTTTGTTCAGCTTTGTGTTTTGTGGTTCCAATGAAACGTCGTTGAAAACTATCAAAAAATGTTTTGACGCTTGCTTGCTTTTTTGCAGACAAAACCTCACGCCTAATGAAGTTTTAGTGTTAATATTGTTTTTGTTTTTTTTTGAAGCTCGACAAGCATCGTTGCAATCGATGCATAGGTGTCGGCCTGTTTACATGACTCACAGTAGGCGTTTACTGAGTGTACTACGGTATGCTAATAAGGTTCTTTATTCTATGGTACTACCGTACTACAGGTGTTTTATGGCCCTTCCTTGAGACTATGTAGGGCGAGATGGACTGGGACTCACTGTGCGAACAAACAATATGTGTCTGACCTCAATGAATGCACAGAGCCTGTGCATGTAGCTGGCCCTTTTACATCATTGGCGTAGCCGGGGGAGGAGGGCTCAACCCCACTCGCCCAATTTTCAAAATTTGTTTGCGCACATTAGAACACACAAATAGCATATATGGTTGAATGACCTCCCCCCTCTCAAACTGGCTATGCCCCTTCTATGCATGTCCCTTTTTTAAAAATCCAGTGGAACCATTTTTGAAGCATAGCCTAGCTATAGTCATAGGTGTTTTCTGGCTTAGCTGGTGTTTGATCTAAGTGCACTCTAAAAAAAGCAAGTTATGGCGACTGAGAGAGGTAAAAGACCGGGGGAGGGTGCGTCGGCGGGACGTCGGGGTGACGCAAACCAGCGCGGCAAGCTTGACCATTGCCAGGGAAACGCAAACAGCAACAAAATATTCCGTCGCCGGTGGTGTTTTCGGCAACCATGGCTGTTTTGGCCCAAGGCATCCATCCGGTTTCTACGGAGCATCCCGTCTGCTTTACCAGCAGCCGGCCCTTTATTCTTTCTTACAGCTCTTGTCCCCTAAACCTAAGAATAAAATAATAACCTAAGAATAATATAAAGCGATGATGTAGTGACTGCTTACCTATTATGCAACGTATCGAAATGAGATACAAAATAGTGCAATATCGTCTGTACGAATAAACTTTTAGCGTGGAAACATTTTAACCAGTTGCACCTCCGTACAGAATAATTTTGGAATCATGATCGGCGATGCGATCTCTGCGATGTGCACTGTACCTGGCTCGTGCTTAATTTTTGTACCTAGTAGGTTTGTACCTAGCATGTGAAGGTAGATTTAACACGATAAAATCAATAAAACTCGGTGTGCTTGCTATATGAGAGATAAATAAAAGGAAGGCACAGGAACCTAAAAAAAACTGGTTTGCTACCCTGCAAAGGGGTGTGGAAATAAGAGTTTTCAGGTTTGCTAAATTACAGTTTAGGTTTGAGTTGCCATACAAATCTGAAACCTGCGACCATGGAGGAGTGGCTGGAATTCCCCCCGATCATCATGCTTGTTTTTTGTTTTTGTTGTTTTTGTTAGGGGGGAACCTGTACTGTGGTTCGTTTATATTTAATAAGGTTGTTCTCTCTCTCATCCTTAAACCTAACCTTAAAAGAGATACGTTGCGTTGTCTTTATCGATAAACCGGGGTGTAACTACTGGGTTTACAATTAGCATTATTTGTTTGTTTGGAGATAGGATGGGCCCTTGGGGAGCAGCACGTTTCTGTTTGAATTTATGCGAACAACATGCATCCTTCACGTAATAAAATTCTCCTGGTTTTAAGAATTCTGCTATCCACTCAATAATAGAATCAGAAAAATTTATGCTCTGTAGGTCGTTCAGTATATGGGAGTGCTCAACACTGTCATACGCTTTAGCTATCTCCAGAGTTACTAAAGCGGCGTATTGTTTTCTTTTACGAGCAAGCTGTATTCGACTCTCTAAATCCGCATGGGCACACCTAATTGAACATTTACTGCGAAAACCTATTTGGTTTGGCTTTAATATTGACTTATTTGTCATCCAGGTGTTTATTCGGCCATTTAGGACCCTTTTTATGAGTTTCACCATGTTAAAAGTTAGCAAGATGGGTCTGATATTTTCTATGCGAAAACCTAATCCTTCCTTTTTTTATTAATGGAATTACCTTAGCCATTTTCAAGTCATGTGGTTTCAAGGCGTTCTTTAAAGAATAATTTACATCATTGGGGACTTCGCCGGGTGATAGCTTGAATAAATTTTAATCATAGGAACTGTGACTTCATCAGGACCAGAAGCTGACGAGGGTAAATCTCGAATCACTTTTGATGCTTCAGATAGCGTTACGTTTTCGAAGTCAGCGCGTATGTCACACTTTTGCCAGTTGAAAGCCATAGTCGAAGAAAACCTAATTTCTAGACCTCTGCCAATTGACACTAAAGAGTTCGTCGTTTCTTCTGGTGATAGCCTTTCATAATCAGTATTTACTGTAAACGGCGGGATTTTGCGAAATTGCATATATCGAAATAAAGCTTTCTTATATTTAGGTTTCGAGAGAAAATCGAAATGTCTTTTATCATATTATTCTTTAGCTTGGGCCACCATGCGATGGGCAAGAAATTTATAATTGGGCCAGTTCTTATGGGACTCATTATGTATTATCTTCTCCCAAGCTGCCTGCCGTCGTACTCTTTTCGCCGATTGAACAGCAAATTCAGCTTTTTTTATGCTCTCTTAATTACTGCGCTTAATGTCATAGCTATAGTGTCATTACCATCTTGAGGAGAGTCTAAAGCAGCTTATAGGTCGTGTTTAAATTTTGGATAATTTATAAAGATCCGGGTATTGTAATTGAACATGATGGTTTAACGGGGCAACTGATCTTGAACATTATAGAAAACTGGTCACTGTTGGAGGCGCAATCAAGGGATGTCCAAGATGTACTAGCAATAGCCGAGCTTACAAAGCTTGAATCTAAGGCGCAGCGTGAACGGCCTCGAATAAATGTGGGAGTTCTAGCGTTGAGGCACAATAAATTGTTGTCTAACGAACAACCGTTGGCCACATTGATCTGTTCTAAAACCCCAGCATGTATGGTGAGAATTGAAGTCGCCAACTAGAATTTTTTTCTTTAATGCCTTCCCGCTGGCAGAGAACCAGTTCTTTTTCTTCATATTTTCAGGCTCAATGCTCCAAAAGTTGAAATACTTCATGAATGGCGAGTATAAGACCGCACGTGTTGCGCTTGCCGGCATGTCTTCAGAAGTGTAAAGTATTTCATCTGTGCGTACATTAAATGATTAGAAACACCGAATTTTGCCCCGAAGTACAAAACATATATCAAGCAACTGCATCCGTTGATTCGTACGCCAATCGCAAATGTCTCTTATTAAGCGCGCACAATTGTATATGATAATGGCAGAATTAACGTTTTTTGAATGACGAGCGCTACCGAGAGGCGTTCAAGACAGCGAAGGGCGAGCCCGCAGTTTCGTGACACACGAAGTTTGGGCATTGCCGCTTTTGTCTATGCGCCCGCACCACACCACAGGTTTACTTGTATTTTTTTCTCATTCATCGTCACGCCAATTTGCCGCAGAAGAATGTGAGGAGCGCTGCACAACTTCCTCATAGAGCGCCGTCACAGAACACCTACCAGTTTAGAGAACGGAAACTGTACCTTTGGGCTGTTCTATCAAAATAACATGCAAATTCGTAGCGTCGGCGTACTGAACTGCAATACCGCGAGGTGAGGTAGCGCTAGTGGTACTATCATCATCAATAAACAAACGCATTTTTTTGCAGGTGGGGGGGGGGGGGGGCTTGTGGCTGGTTCGCGCCGTCACCTGCTGTCACTACCGAGTGCGCCAAAAGAAAGCGTGCGCAGTTTATCAAAGTAAAAAAAAACCCAACCTGCTATAAACAAACCCATTCTTGCTTGCAACATTTTTATAAACATTGTTAAAAATAAAATAAACTCAACTTAATGTTACCGTGAGCTATAATTACAGAAAAAATACCGCGCTTGCGCGGCAGATTGGGACAACGTTTCTAGACTAGGTAAGTTGCAAAACCCCCCGCGTCAGACTACTCGTCACCAAGGAGGATTTAAAAAAATTGCTGGAGTGGAAATGGCTGCGCAGAAGTGAAGCCGTTCCTCTGGCAAGATGGCGACTGTAGCGGCAATCTAGGGGCATTAAAACGGGGTGTTAACCTCGCACGCCCAACAAGTTTACTGTGGGAACTTTTTCGGGTCACATAGTGCTCCAAGTGCGTCTTAGAGTTACTAGTTTTCTTTAGTGAGCCTCTAATGGGAGGCAAAGTTCTTTGAAGATTCAGTCATCCATACTCGTTTCTGTATGTTATTTCGTCGGGAACAACTATCTTTTAATATAGAACTAACGCAGCATTTACATAACATATCAAAGCCACTTGATCTTCAAGTGGGCACTATCAGAAAAGAGCATGTTTCCGCCATCTTGGCAAAGGCAAAAGCTGGCTTCACTTCTGCTGGCAAGGCAATGCAGCAGCTTCCACTCCAGCAATTTTTCTTTAATCCTCCTTGCTCGTCACACGGCGCCGGGACAGCTTCCGGTTTGATGGCGCTGGCGGCGCAACAAGCTGCCGCTAGCAGACGAAAACGCGTAGTCGTCGTGGCAAGACGCCGTGGTGGCCGTTCTGCAAGAGCTTTGCCAACAGTATATTATCGAGATTTGTTGTGCTGCCGCAGATACTTAATACTGCGTAATATTAAGCGGTTGTAAGGCAAATACTGTATAATTTTGGTTTTCTGAACTGCCCACAATAAACAATGCTTGATATATATAGCATGGCATACGAGTTGTCGGTTAGTTGCTAGTTAGTGTACGTTCACAATAGATTTTTAGACGCGAAAAACCCAATTACAATGTCTGGCATCCTTTTTTGTGGCCGTGTTTTTCGGTCTTGAAAATAAATTACAACTATGTGGCGCAATCTCGTGGCTTTTGTCTGGTTATGTAGTCAGCTGTTTTTTTTCATGTCAGTCACAATTTTTAGCAACTTGGACCGTCGAAGAGCTACGCGTGCGGCCATTTTCTTGAGTATGTCTTCCCTCTCCTTCTTATGGAGTTCCTCTAATGAAACCTTTTAACACAGCTGCAGCCAAAGCTTCGAGCAGAGACCACACTTTGGGGTATCGGTGAGCACTTCATAGTCATTACTCACGAGTCTGCCTGTTGATGCATTGGGACAACATGAACACGCTTGCAGCTTTTCTTTGTGTTCCAGAAGTTCGACCCCTAGGGTGATGGCATCTGCATTGCCAGGCGACTTGGCTAAGCGATTGTGACGGCTGCTAATGGTGACTGTCATGTCTTCTGCGACGAAAACGCATTTCTGCACAAATAGCACTTTTTTTCTTTGAGGCCTAAAAACACCACAAGATATCTTGTCTCGCCATCCTCAACAACTTTCCGCCAATATGCAAACAAACGTTTTCTATGTCTTTAAGCGAAATGACGCCACTAGTTGACGGCATGTCGGGACTTATTTCACTGTCTTCGAGCTCAGTGCTCGGAGATAGTCTATTCTTTTTCGCCGATGATAGTCTGGAAAAGACCCCACTCCTATCGGGCAGCTTTCGCTTCTTCGTCGCGGGCCCCGCAACAAAAGTAAGCGGGCAAGGTAAGCGGGCGAATTCGGGAATATTCGTGGAACGCATCCTTCGACGAGGTCCCACTTTCCTCTTGCGATTTGTACCTTCTTACCATATGACGTGAGTAAAAATCTTCAGGATGTCCTTCTCATGAAAGAGCATATCACACACACGTGACGTGCTGGGCAGTTTCTTATTTGCACGAAGAATAGCGTGGTCCCATACCTCTCGCTGCTCAGGTACACGTGGGTCCAAAAGAAATGGTGTGGTGTCTCTCATTTCCAGTAGCTACTCTGCAGCCAAGAACGCAACATCTGGGCATGATGAAAACACGCAACACATACAAAGCAGAACAAGGCGCGCTGAAGCATAAAACTGTTCACGCAGAAAGAAGCCTCCACGGATAAAGATGCACTGCAACATGCAGAGCCAACGGAGGTTACGGGAGTGACATGAGCGAGCATGCAGTGAGTGAATCCGGATGCGACAGCAGCGCCACATTTGTCGCTGGTAGCGGCGGCGCCGCGCAACATCGCTCAGTTTTGCAACTTACGTTGGATTGGGATACCTATATAAGGCATTTTGCCGCACTACCAGCACTACTTTCTCAGACCCATCAGATAACGGGCGTATTTTGTCCACGTCGCTGCTTTGGGCCGTAAACCCATCAAGTATGCATTTGTGACGCTATGATGACTGGGTGACGTGGCCTGGCTCATACCCCATGTTTATTCCGTTCTGGCTTCTTCCTTCTCTACTTCTACTACAAGTCACTGCCTTCCTACGTCACAGGATTCCCCCTCCCCCCGAAAGAATGCGCAAGTTACAATCAACAAAACAACAAAAAGCATAAAGTGAAGAATGTCAAAATGCGCGGTAGTTCGATTTCAGGAGGGAGTTTCTTAAGTCGCACAAAAGCTTCACAGTATAGAGCAGCAGTCCGGTTAACGCAGGAGTTCTGGTGGGCGAGGCTGATGGTTGCGTCCTGGATAACACAAGAATGCTTTGGACGTGGAGATAGCGGAAATCGCAGCCGGCATTCTTGTGAAGAACAAACGATGTTCGAACACCTTGCAGAATGGACAGTTCAGATATCGTAGGCATCGAATTCTTCGTCGTGGCACAGGTCGTGCAGGCAGCTTGCGTGCGCGTTGATCGAGGTTGATTGGGCGCTGCCTGTGTTTCTGCCGAGTACAAGGGGTGCTTTTGTGGCTTTTGGAAATTTTTCTATGGCGATGTCGCAGATGGTTTGACGGAAGGCACATTCTTGATCTTTGGTGGAGAATGTATACACGACGATGGGCCTTTTTGCAATGTTCTCCAAGCCCTAAGAGTGCACTCGATGAAGTTTTGTTTCGCCGTTGACAATGTTGAAGTATGCGTTGACGTTGTAATTTCTTCGTTTTGTCAACTTGCTTGTGGTGTGACATTGATCGTGTTGCGCCAGGATTCTTAGCGAGTCCTCCGCAGTCTTCTACGACGCCAACCAATGCAACTGTTTCCGGCGCAAGATAATGTGCTGGGTTTGATGCCCTTGAATCTTCTGTATTTAAAAACCGTTCATTGTTGGTCGTTGCCTGAAGTGTGCTTATGTAATCAGAAGTCGCACCTGCGGTTTTGTTTTCATTATATGCAGTGAGGTTGTATACTGGATTCACGTCGCTTCGATCTTGTGATTGATGAACACTCGATGCCTCTGCAGAACACTTTTCTTCACAAGATGCTGATTGTGAATGCTTCTGTCTCTGTGTAACTGCTGAACTGAATACTTTTAACAAATGAGATTCCTGTGAACATTCGTTGTCTGGGTTGGTTTCGTGCGGATTTACTAACTCGTCATGCGTAAATGCTACGATCTTGTGAGGTACTTCATCAGGTTTATCAGTAAAGTTGATGACAGGAGATGGAACTGCTGAGCTGAATACTTTGAACGAATTATTTTTCTGTGGACATTCGTTGTCTGGTTTGGTTTCATGTGGATTTACTAACTCGTCGTGCGTAAATGCCGTCACGCGTCCGAAGCCGTGTGGGCCATATGTGCGACACGAAGCATCAAGTGATTCGGGTTCTTCAGTAATACCTGAAGTATTATGGTGCCGTAAATACATTGGAAATGCCGATTTATTTGCCCGTGAAAAAACCAACCGTAAGTTCGGTCTTTTGGCAAAATGGTCTACATTCCTATCGGCATACGGTGGCATTACCTTCTCTGCTGCGACGTGCAAGTCCCTAGTTGGTGTTGTAATACATGAAGTGTATTTGGACGAGTCATATGATGGTACAATGGTGGAATATTTTCTCTGAGGTCTCGTTTGGGAAATAGGCTTACTGCGGGAAGACTTTGCGTAACTCTGATGGGCGAGTTGAAAAGCTTTCCGCTGATGGAGTATGGACAGGTCTTCATCGTATTCCTTGAAACGGCTGATCATTTCTTCTTTGATCTTTTTCCAAGACTCATCGTTCTCGAAGATGTGGGTGAGGTAAAACTTGAATGCCTCACCTGAGATGTAGTCGGTGAAGTTTATGATCATCTCCCGTTCCGACCATGATGCAGCGGCGGCATGGAGCTCGAACAGGTTGAACCAGTCCTGTACGGGTCTGTCGTCCGCTGATCCGGTGTACTTAGAAATGTCAAGGTCGTCTGATGCTGCTGTCATGATGCTTGGTGGTCTTGGTGGTCCGCGTTCGGTCACTGCGTCTCGCTGAAGTCTTCGACGATGATGGCCGGGCGATGAAGTGGTTGCGAGGTCTTCATCATGCCGACTCGTGTGACGCTATGATGACTGGGTGGCGTGGCCTGGCTCATACCCCATGTTTATTCCGTTCTGACTTCTTCCTTCTCTACTTCTACTACAAGTCACTGCCTTCCTACGTCACATATTTATTCAGCTATAAGTTGGTTTTAGAGGCGCTTTTATGTGCGATGAGCTTGTTGAAAGTTTCTATTCTTGCACGTAATCCAGGAAATGTCGCGGTGTCGCGATAGCTTGGATTGCTCTGTCGGCTCTTGTAAGCCTAGCGCCGGCATGGTCCGAAATTTCATTAGTATATTTATGAATCGATAAGTACCTTTGAATCTACTGAGAACAAGCTGCGGTGCAGAGTGAGTGGGTGTTCACTTACAGTAATCGGAGCGAATGTATACGAAGTCCTGTCGTAGCTGCTAAACGTCTCCACATAGGCCTAATTTAGGTGCGATTGGTTGCTGAGTGGGTGTGGGGTATTTAATCTAGTTTGGAAGTTAAGCCAATGGTTAAACTGACTGCGTTACTGAGCTGAGCAGTTTGCTTGCGGAGGTAGTTCAACTGTCCGATCAACATTCCCCCACCGTCCCCGCCCGGCTAGTTTAACGTCTTCAAAATTCATCACTGGCCGCGTTCACACTGCGCATTCCGGCCGCCGAAAGTGCTCCGAATCCGGTTCGGCGGCGGCGAGATCCGCCTAAAGGGCCCTCTCCGCGACGATCACTCTCCCTTTCCGCGACGATCGCTCTCGGACCGATTTTTGCGGCGTCTGTCGCCGAATCAGTCACCGTGGACCAATAGGAGCGCTAGCCAAGGAATTTTGAAAAATGGCGGCCAAGCCCTACTCACTTGTTATGCTGCAGTTCACGTAATTGAATGTTGAAACTAACGGGAGTATAAGCCACTCTGTGCCTACTTCGCCTCCGTATTTTGTGAAAGAGGTGACCGAGCTTGCCGTTCGCGTGACCGAGCTTGTTGCGGTCTTGCAGAGCAAAACTAACCCACCAATGCCGCTGGCGTCGGTGGTTTTTCTGCTCTTCGCGCATTACAAGACAGCCACTTGCCAGTAAAGTAAGCAGTACTGTCTTTTCTTGCTTCTTGCGTACGAGAATCGTCGAAGTATACACCACCGGATAGCGTAGTAGCGTTTGCGAGCCGCGACAACAACCGGGTGACAGCGCATCCATCCCGCGTTCGCCCCGTAGTAGATGGCATATTCGGCGGCGCGGGGCGCGTCCAGTGCGAACGACGCTGCGTTTCGGCGGCAGGGGAGTTTCGGTCGCTGTAGAAGGCGGATGTTTCAGTATGAACTAGGCATAACGGTCGTCAGCCGGCGTGCCTGACCGTTCGTTGCGGCTGTGTATTGTGAGGGGTGTTGGGCGGCGGGTCTTCCGAAACCGGCTTTTAGGAGTGAAGGTGCCTGGTGCGGAACAGTTTCCAGACCGAGGCCTTGTTAGGATCTTTTTGGTAAGCCGATGTGCATCCACGTCCGCGGTTTTTGCGCGCTCGCTCGCATGTCAAAAGCGTTTCGTCTTAGTAGTCGGAGACAGTCGCTTACACTGCGGTTAGGTAGTGATGATAATGGTGGTGAGTTGTGATAACCGACATATTGAGGCGCGGTTGAGAAGAGTTGCTGCTTCGTGTGGTGCTTCGCTCCCGCTCTCGGGCGTGGCCCCCGGAGCTGTCCTGCGCTGGCAGTCGGTCCACCGCCACGGTGTCGAACATAAACTGCCGTCCCCTGGCGCCTGCGTCGGGCGTGGGCGGTGGTCCCGCATATTCCTGGTCTTCGTGCCCGTCCTTCTGGACAATGGCATTGGGGAAAGACCATGCAGTGTACAGGTGTCATTCATTCATTAGCGTGGCAGAGAGCCAAACTTGAAATTTTCTTTCCTGTGAGCGTGGTTACAGCTTAGTTTGTCTTATGCTCTGCTAAATGAGCGTTGTGATGTAAATTCGAGTGGGTTGTTTCTGCAAGGCGTAAATATGTTTAGCTCCGGTGAACTTGACGCGGGATTTCCACTAGCAATTTCCTGTAGTGATATGGTTCATTGCCCAGTGTGCATGTCGGTATGTTGGCGTAGGTGCACAGCGAAATTATAATTTTGGAGCTAGTAGAGTATTATGACAATCTCTCAGTCGTCTGGATCAGTGCTGACCTGTCAATACATGTGCTCAACTTTCTGCCTTGAAGCTTGTTGTCAGTGCCTGCAGACGTGCCTGTTTCTTTGTCTCTCAGCTAACCGGTGAAAATGCGTGAGTGCATATCTGTTCACGTTGGACAAGCGGGAGTCCAGATTGGCAATGCCTGCTGGGAGCTTTACTGCCTCGAGCATGGCATTACGCCCGACGGCCAGATGCCCAGTGACAAGACGATCGGCGGAGGTGACGACTCCTTCAACACTTTCTTCAGCGTTACTGGAGCCGGCAAGCATGTGCCCCGCGCTGTATACGTCGATCTCGAACCCACGGTTGTCGATGAAGTCCGTACTGGCACCTACAGGTGTGCAGCGATTTCTTTTGATCGCACAGCTTTTGTGGGTGTTTCGCTGACTGTAGCCGCTTTGCAGGAAATGAATGTTGGTCAACAAACTTCAACCCATTTTTGTACATTGACATATTCGAATCTTTTGTTTAGAGTGGTAGAGCATGTGGATATGAACACTTGCACAGCCCATAGCTGCGACAAGCTTCTTTTTGTTTGAGTGATAGTGCAGTTTGGTGTCATTATAGAGCCTATCGGCATATTTTTATCAGAACAGCATTAAACTGGCCACTCCGGACAACTGAGAATATGTGTACTTCTCAAAATGCATGACAATTACAAATGTCACTTCAAATATACACTACTCATAATGCGGGTAGTAAAGCACATCAGAGTAAAGTTCTGGGGTCAGTTTAGGGTGAACGTCATTAAGAGGCAACATAATAGCTTGTAACTGTAATTCCTGAATCTTTAATGTGGCTTGCGATAAGGAAAGTTTAATATGCCATTGGGAATAAAGGATGCCTTTGTGGCTGTTCACTGCAGTTGCCAAAGTACCAGCCCTATTTTGTGCAGTTGATGTGGCGAATCACTCTTGTCGGGACACTCGCGACATGTATTAATCGTTGTTGACTGCTGCAGGCAACTGTTCCACCCCGAACAGCTGATCACTGGCAAGGAGGATGCAGCAAACAACTATGCTCGCGGCCGCTACACGATCGGCAAGGAGATTGTGGATCTGGTGCTGGACCGGATCAGGAAGCTGGCAGACCAGTGCACGGGACTGCAGGGTTTCCTCATCATTCACAGCCTTTGAGGAGGCACCGGCTCGGGTTCACCTCGCTTCTCATGGAGCGCCTCTCGGTAAACTACGGCAAGAAGTCCAAGCTCGAGTTTGCCATCTATCCAGCCCCACAGGTACTTATTTACTATAGCCTCCCATTCTGTGCTGTAGTTTGCGCGTAGAGTACCCAGACACTATGGAGGTGTCGGCGGCCCGGCTTTCTGGCTCTGCTGCTGGCTAATCTTGTTGGCCTAGGAGCTGCTTCATGTCGGTTGTCCGCGCCAGTGTTTCTGACAGCGTACCTGTCCCCAGTCATGTGCGGCTGGTGTGGGCTGCACTCCTGCATATTCCTGTTCTTCGTGTAGTCTCATCAGACGAGTACACCGTGGAGAGACCATGCAGGAGACATCACCTTTTCCCACTGCTTTGTGAATGCTCATCTATTGCATGCTGTGCCAATTGGCAGTTCTTGTTAAATTCACGTCTGTTGCCTCTCGGTTATTATTAGTTCACGCAAGGCGTAGCTGTTCTACTGCCACTTTGTTCTGATCCTGCTAATACTTCAGTAGAGCACTGGTCTAGTCAAGGAGTGCCCTTTACAATGGCAGCTATTGGCTCAACGTAATTGCCATGGTCAGTAGGGTTTCAATTGAAGTGCCTGGCAGTGGTGTGTGCTCGTCCTCACTCCACCTCTTCTCATCGCAGGTCTCCACAGCAGTCGTGGAACCCTACAACTCCATTCTCACCACTCACATTACTCTCGAGCATTCAGACTGTGCTTTCATGGTCGACAACGAGGCAATCTATGACATATGCAGGCGAAACCTCGACATTGAAAGGCCCACCTACACGAATCTCAACAGGCTCATCGGCCAGATCGTTTCCTCTATCACCGCCTCTCTGCGGTTCGAAGGTGCTCTGAACATCGACCTGACAGAGTTCCAGACCAACTTGGTGCCCTACCCTCGCATCCACTTCCCCCTCGTCACCTATGCTCCTGTCATCTCTGCCGAGAAGGCCCACCATGAGCAGCTCACTGTCGCTAAATTCACAAACACCTGCTTTGAGCCCGCCAACCAGATGGTCAAGTGTGACCCCCGTCACGGAAAGTACATGGCCTGCTGTCTCTTGTACCGAGGGGATGTTGTGCCTAAGGATGTAAATGCAGCCATTGCGGCCATCAATACCAAGCGCACGATCCAGTTTGTGGACTGGTGCCCGACTGGATTTAAGGTAAGTTGCTGCTACCTTGTGCGTCAAGCCTAGCGTAATTGAGAGGACCAGGAAGTTCTAAAGGGACTATATATTAATGAGAAACAACAATATTGCCACGTAACGTAGATGTTATTTGTGTATTTCGGAGTAGGACTTCACATAACAAATTGTAGTGCAAACTGAAAATAAAGAACAAAAAAGCCCCCCCATTCATTTTTTTTCGCTGGCTTAGAATTTATTATAAAGATGCGAATCTCTTCAGGGAGCTCAGTATGAAACTTAATTTTTCAGTCTTTCGTTGCTGCACAACTTCATTTTGATCTCTTTCTCAAATGCTAGCGAGTTCAAAAGACTTGTAGAATTCGTAGTGGTTTTGTGTGTGAGCAGTGGCTTTTCTTCAAACATAGCTTGTGTTTACAATTGGCTATTGTGGCTTTGTGCGTTCTTGGGTGTTCAATCACTACACCCGATTCGTATTGCAGGTTGGCATCAACTACCAGCCCCCGACTGTTGTACCTGGTGGTGATCTCGCCAAGGTTCAGCGTGCTGTGTGCATGCTGTCAAACACAACAGCCATTGCAGAGGCCTGGGCACGGCTCGACCACAAGGTCGACCTCATGTACGCCAAGCGGGCATTTGTTCATTGGTATGTCGGCGAAGGCATGCAGGAAGGAGAGTTTGCCGAAGCCAGGGAGGACTTGGCTGCCCTCGAGAAGGACTACGAGGAGGTTGGCATCGACTCTGCAGAGGGTGCTTAAGATGTTGGTGGGGAGGAGTTTTGAGGAAAGGCGTCGTTGCCCGCCTGCTCGGGGCCATGGAATAAAAGCAGTTGTCGCTGCCCGAGATCTGTTGATTCTTTATATTGAAGCACTTAGTAGTATCTGTCCACGCCATTCAGTGGCTCCTGCCATGTCTAATGCAAGTTGTCAGTGGTCTTAACAACGAAAAGCATGTATGTTGGTTGGGGTCTTGCTCCGTGCTCTCTCTCGTTTTTTGTAGCCGTGGATAGACCAGGCAACTGAATTTGTAGGGCTGCTTGTTTGTGACAGCGAACTTTTTTTTTGCTGCTCTTAGCTTCAAAACGTAAAATGCCACTAAATCTTCAAAAAAGGTAACACAGGTAGAGTGAACATTGGGGTGGCTACTAATAGATGGTGTATCTGATAAAACACCACCTCCCAAGCCTGTACAGAGCGTGTGCAAAAGGGGCCCTACAGTATCGCTTTGCCTGTCTTGTAGACCCTTCCACTGTTTGCCAACACAGTCCCTTGATGAGACCCGGTTTCGTTCAACGATTTGCTTTAATAGCATTGATGGACCACGAGGGCTTCAGAAATTAGCGCGCCGATTTTTCAGTTTCCCTATATTTCTCAAAATAAATTCAAATATTAGAGCTATGTGAAAGTTCTAGAAGATTCCCTTGTACTTCACAGGTTTATTTAATGTGAAAGACTTTGAAAGAGATTTTCCTTACGCGTGAAAACGAACTTTTAGTTTCGACGTCAGGAGCTGGTATATGAGGTGACCGGAAGTTATTTTGGGTACAACGTTTGTTCTAGGAAGTCTCGCTGTTTCCGGGTCAAAACCTCTGAATCAGCGCTTACACATTTTTACGGAGTAAGTGTGCAAATATGGTACGCATTAAGCAGTTCCCTTTGCTTTATCTACAATAGATACATTTCCTAACATGGTGTACACGCGCACTACGTACAATGTAGTGGGAGGTTACCACCAGTTGCAGGGGGTAGAGAATTTCGTACATGTCGCAACTAGGCTTGATTTGTAAAACAACCCTTCAGCCTCGAGTACGTGAGCAAGAAAAAAAAGTTACCTAATCTGCAACGCATTAAATTGAGATAAAGAATGGGATATTGATCCCTTTGAACGGACTTAAAGCACGGAAACATTTTGACGAGCCTAATTGCAGCTGGTGGTGCAGGTGATTTTCAAAATTTAAAATATCAACTTCGTAAACCAGCCATGCCGTTTCTGGCATGTTTACTCTACCCGCCACGTGCTTAATTTATGTACCTTATAGACTCGAAGAATTGAAAAGATGTAACACGATACAATCAATATAACTGTTCTTCACATATGCGAATGGTAAATAAATCAATCTCTATAAGTGGTCGTTATCTATAAGGCTAGGTGCAACGCACGGAGGAAGGGATGGGGCAACGGAAAACATGGTAAAACCGAGGTTTCGAGATAAGTACAGTCATTATTTTTCTCCATTTTTCTTTTTCATACCTACAAGTTCAACACTACGAAATTTGAATTGTCTCACGAATGGAGAGTATAAGATCGCACGTTTCGTGCTTGCCGACATAACTATAAATGTCTGCAGTGTATTTCATTGTGTACGTACAATAAATGATCAGACAACAGCGACTTTTCCCCTGAAGAACCTATTTCATATGACTATATCGTTGCATTCGTTGACTCGTAAGCCCATCGCCGATGTCAATTACAAAGGGATTAAACGTTTGTTGAATGACGAGCACCATCGAAAGGCGTTGAAGACAGCGAAGGGTGTTACATTGCGTTCAAACCAAGCCCGCAGTTCGTGACACACGTAATTATGGGCGTTGCCACCTTATCCAATATACCCACACCTAAGGTCCATAGATGTAACCTGTTCTTGATGAAAGCAGAGAACACCTAATGAAACATCTTTCGTCCAGGCACTTTACCCGCTCCACCCCACAGGCACCACAGGTTTCTTTGTATGTTCTGTTCTCATTCATCGTCGGCGCCAATTCGACGCGGAAGAATGCGATGTGTGACGTAGAAGCACTGGTGTCACAACCAAGTGCGCTAGAAGAAAGAGTGCACAACTTTTTCAAATACAATGAAATGTATATTATTCTAAACAAACGTATCCTTACTGCATAAATAATATTACAGTGTTTGAAATAAAAAAATACAGCCTAACGTTTTTGTGAGCTCTAATTATTGAAACATTACTGTGCTTGCGTGGCTGATTTGGATGCTTATATAAAGCATCTCGCCGCACTACTTTTTGCAGACCCATCAGTTTACGGGCATACCACAGAACACCTACCAGTTTAGAGAACGGAAACTGTACCTTTGGGCTGTTGTATCAAAAGGCACAAAATAACATGCAAACACGTAGCGGCGGCGTACTGAACTGCAATACCGCGAGGCGAGACGGCGCTAGTAGTATCATCATCAATAAACATCATCAATAAACAGACGCTTTTTTTTGTTGCAGGTGGGGAGGGGGGCTTGCGGCTGGTTCGCGCTGCTCGCTTCCTCTGGTTTTTTCTTCTTTCGTTGCCCAATCGCGTTTCACGTCTGTAATTATTGCCAGGGAACCTAGCTGGCCTCGACTGGCAAAAACAACGTCAATCAAGTAAGGTTTGCATCGCTTATTGCGAGTGTCCAAGCCGGTACAATCAATGGATACGGTCGGGTCCGAACAAATCAAGCCACACATAGATATCGACAGCTTTCAACCTATGTGTAAAGACTCTTGAAAGCTAACAAGCATATGCATATAACTGAACATCGAAATCGCTGAATGAACGCTGCTCTCATTGTGTTGCGGCGCTCGAGTTTAATAGCGTGGCTTCAGGACAAGGGTCCGATTCTGCCGTCAGATTCGGCGCTTGCCCCGTAGTGTTGATTTTGAAGCGAATGCCTGATGTGGAATCGGGAAGGAAACTTGCACATTGCCGATAGATAGCTCGCGCAGTTAGAGCAATGTAGTTTTTCTAAATTTGTTAAATAAGCAATTGCGGATGCGTGAATTTCTGAATCTTTCTCGCTCGGCAATGCTGCAATGAGTACTTCACAATTATGCAATGTCGCGTTGTGTCGAGAGGATGGGTACTAGTTTTATAACTCAGCCGTGAGCCCATATCATAGGTATTATGTATTTAGGGGATGGGACTGAAAATATTTCAGGCTTGCTGCATTTATTGTTAGAGTTAAGTTACACAGTTACCACAGCTAGAATTTCTCGTCGTAGGTAATGACCAGTCTGCTGAGTATGCAGCGAACATGTATGCTAAATGGACACTTATGAGGTGTGTGCTTACAGATCGAAAAGGCCCAATTCTAAGAAAATAAGCTTCAGGTATGCATTGTACAATTTTGTTGTCTGTACATCTTTGTTGGTACTCTTACATCACACTATCTGTTCAGCCCTGAGCACAATCCCTTTTTGCATAGACATATCCATAGAACTTGAGTACTCTCTTGCAAGCAAGCACTCCTGTAATCAATTGGTGGTACATGATGTGAATCTGTCCGAATACTGGATCAATAAAGGTCACATTTATTAGGCACTTGTTATTGTGTTTACTTTTTCAGTATACTTGTGCTTGAAAATGAAGTTGTTTTCTCCCTGCTGCTTTTAGAGGTTAGGACTTGAAATACGTACTATCTTGCAGTGTGGCTGCAGATAAGTGAAGATCATGTATGTTTCAACTACCTGTGCGATTTCCTAGATTTTTTTTCATGACCGTAGTGCACAGAATTTCACTTCGTAGTGGTAGACACTATACTTATGACAACCTAATTTAAACAGAAGCAGATGTGCACAAAGAAATCTGGAACGTTTTTCTGCCAAAAAAAAAAACAGTACCACATGCAATGAACACAATCTTGCTCTTCATGACAGCATTCAAGTCTTTGAGGAAGCTGTGCTGCAACTGCTCATCATGATTTATTATTTTAGGAGCCCATTGAACATATGTACAAAGCTAAAGCAATTGAGTGCAGTTTTATGAGCTTTGGTGCATCTTTTTGTAAACTTGTATGAGCTAAACACAGTTAATTAAGACAAAACAGTTCTGGGTGTTGTTGGTAAACTGTCACAAGGTACAACTAAATGTCTGAAAGCCTGTTAATGCCCATCACTGCAGGTGTGTTATGTAGTGCAATTAATAATTTCCGACGATTCACATGCCAACTATGAAGTGATCGTGAGTCGTACAGTAGTGGGCAAATTTAGATTGAATCTGGCTTCCAGGGGTTCAAACAAATGACATTGTATCCTCACAGGAGACAAGACTGCTTGTCGAAAAATTTGCTTTGACCCCTTATGTAAACATATTTTTTATATTTTCAAGCTTCCATCTTTTAAGGGTCTGTTTAGTTCACCTGCACCTATCTGAGCTAATTCACAGCTGTGCATGAGAAGTTCGGAACTTGTGCGGCAGGAATTCAGCAGTGCGGCATCACAAGTGAATGAGAAGGTGCCGACAAGGTGGAATCCTTATTTTTGTTCGCTTGATTTAATGAGGTGCAAACATCTTGGCAAAACACGCCGCATTTATAGGGGTGGGTACAGCACTTACGTCTAATGCTATGTTGTTTGTTAAGCTGTGCGAGCGGCTGCACCAAACCAGCGCCGTCAGAGCAGAAGGTACAGGAAAGTCATGAAATAGTTTTGGTGCTGTACCTCTCCTGCGCTTTTTGAAATGAATGGCAAGATTTAGAAGATGCCATTGCTGCGCCACTGAAACGAATGGCGAGGTGGAGCACTTTGTAAAATGGATCATGCGGTGCAGGCGAATCGAACAAACCCTTAAGCACACAAGCGTCTTAGCGTTTCACCCCCATCGAAATATAGCTACAGTGACTGGGATCAAACAGTGTGTTGTTGAGCTCAGCAGAGCCACACAATCTACCTAATAGTGAAACAGTTTCAACATTATTCAAGTGTAGATTCCATGCCACGGTAGGCAGGCAATGCTTGTAGCCAATCTAAAGCACCTCTCCACGATATGCGCGGTAAAACATTCACAAATACAGCGTTACATGTGTGAGGTTAGAGATGACCTGTTGTAGTGGACATTCATATGTTTCAACGTGCTTGCAGATTGGACATTCGGGGGCAGTCATCCTGTCATTGCATGGCAGTCTGGAAAACAAGTAACATCACCAGACAATGCATGAAATTTTCCAAAGTAAACAAATAAACTCAATTAATTAGTAAACAGCTGTATTTTATACATATATGTAGCGGTACCTCATAACACGTATATCACTCAGGGCTGCTTCTTCACAGGCATGTCATGTAGCAGGTTCCTTGCCCATTGTACACATTTGCTTCCATGTCAAGTGGGCCAGGAGGCTGTGGCAGAAAAAGAAGTATTTCTCATTTATGAGACACTTTCTTTGTCACACTATAGCAAAACTAGACCCATAATTATGTGATGTTTCTCAAACGCGACTGCAGTAAACTATCAACTAGTAGGTTTTTCGCACTAATATATGGACTAGCTAAGAAGACACAAGCGAGGCGACAATGATTTATTTGCCTTCATTTATCGCAACGGCCTGGTTGGTGTTACCTGGCGATAGAATTTTAGAATTAACTATTGAGTTAGCGACTCGTTTCCACATGAAGCCATTCACGCCGCAAGTACGCACGTCTTTCTGGTTACAGATTGAGACGTTCAACAATTTTAAATTTTAATACTGCAATGCGCTGCCACCATGTGACGCCTACGCAGTCATTGGCAAAAAAAAAAAAACTACGTATGTTGAAATGAACCAACTAGCCCCGCAAGCAACCATCCTTAAAAAACTGAAGTGGTTTCTACTCACCGGCCCGGGCTTGCAACGGTGTTCATCCGATGAAAGCTTCAACGGTTGCTTCGTTCCCCGAAAGTCACTCGAATTCCCTTCTCGAAAGCATTCGAAAGAGTCAAAATAAACAGAATGAGAAAGAATGTGTCAGTCGGCAGAGGCTCGAAATATTTACAGCGAAACGAAACAGCCCGAGACACATCCTAACGTGCCGCGAGCCGTCACCTGCCGTCGCAACCGTTGGCCGCCGCAAACTTTGAAATGAGGATAATGATGTTGATAGGCTGCTACTGACATCGAGTCAGCTGGAGCAAAAATTATTACATATAGTTGATGACGCAGCACATGTTTGAAAAAACTACTTGCTAGAAAAACAAATTGTTTTTTTTGTGTAGCGGTACGCAAACATGTAGTATTTGATTATTTTAAAATAAAACTTGGCCCCGACGAAGGCGCCTCTACAAAAAAGTGCAATAGCGCAAGTGGCGAGAGAGGCCAGTAGATTCACTCTGGGTGTTTGAAGCAGAAACGCGCCGCCACGTGTGCGCCGCGGTAGGGAGCCTACATACGCCGGCGCGGCGTATGTAGGCTCCCTACGCCGCGGTAAAGTCCCTAAAAAATAATAAAGTAGCGCCATTCATGTCAATGTGCAGACTCCTCTCCCCTCGCGTGCATTGCAGATAGTAAACGACGCTAGTTAAGGCAACTTAAGGGGCTGTATGGCTCCTGGCCGCAAAGATGAGCTTGTGCTCATGTTTCCGTTAAAGCGCATCTGGGCGCTGCGGTTCTAGGCGATGCACCGAAAGCGTGATTGAGAAAAAAACATAATATAAATAGTAACGTTAAATACGACGATGTGACATGTATATAAGCAAGTGGCATGCAGTGGCAAAAGACATCACCGCAAGCAGGCAATACTCAACGGGATAGCCCACCGTTTGCATGCAGACGCGCTCAATGGTGTCGCTCTCGATGACAGCGCTACTGCTGTCCTTGTGATAAACTCGGCGGTGCTAAGAATCTGCATCATGACGCACTAGCCTTTGTGAAGGTATCGCAAACGCCATTTTGTTTGTCCAGTTTCGTGGTGTTTGTTTGTGGCTAGGCGTGCGCGCTTGGTATTGTTGTGTAGCCGGAGTTCGACCGCGCGTGAGTGTGTGCATGGTAATCCTGCACGTTTCGGGATGCCGACCTGCTGTGCCAGCGGTTGCAAAAGCAGGTACAGCAGAGGAAAGAAGCTATTTTCGCTTCCGCGAGCGGCCAGAAGTGTGGATCCAGCCTATCGGAAGGACTGACTTGGACCCTGTATCGTCGAGGCTTTGTGAGGTGAGTACCGGCGAGCTAAACTCTATCGTTTCGCTTGTATTCGTGTTTACAGTGTTGCGGTACTGTCAAGCTCGAGCATCACACAAAGAGAGTAACCGCGTCGATGGTAAACGTGTATGCCAGTTGAAACGCGTGCAGCGTTTAGTTCCGTGTAAACGTTGCGTCTCTGGCTTGATCCTTGCCGACCGCGGCGGCTGCATTTTCGATTGAGGCGGAAATGTTGGGGCCTGTGTACTTAGCATTATATGCACGTTATTGAATACCAGGGGGTAGAAATTTCCGTAGCCCTCCAAAAGGGCGTCCCTCATATTCAAATTGTGGTTTTGGAACGTTAAACGCCAGATATTATTATTATTATTACTCGTTTGATCCAGAAATAATCGTCGACTATGTTACAAAGTAAATGTAATGGATACATTCAAGTGCTAAACTAAACTTTGTTTATTGGCAGACGTATAGTTAAATGACTCCCGCGTGTATGTGTAAAGGACTTTATGTATAAAGGCGTGGGCAGCGACCTCAATGTCGCATCATTTCGTTTAAGCATGTGCTCCAGCACGCTCAGTATTCAGAAGCTCTGTGGTTGAAATAAGGACACGCAAGGCTAAATGGTGCGTATTTCTACATACTGTACGCACCGTGTGCTAGTCTGGTGGGAAGAGAATGTGGCAAACAGTGTGTAGTTGTGTACGTGTTGACACTAAAGGTTATTTTAGTTTCTTTTAAAGCGTGCTGTTACATTGTGTAACAGTAGCCGCGAATATTTCCTTACCTAGGACCACTTCACTGCGGACCAATTCGAGCCGATACTGCTGCACAAGTTTGGTACTAAAAAGTTGAAGAGAGACGTGGCGCCTACGATCTTCAGTCAAGAGCATTTGCAAACGTTAGGTAAGCCAATCGCATTAAAAAACTGGAGAATGTTTAGTCCGTCTTCATTGTTTTCTGCATCACCCATAATTACTTCTCAGCCTTTCACTAACTTGAAACATGTCGTCTTGCATATAGGTGTTGTGCACTGTTTGTGTATAGCTAATGGCTTTTCTTTGGTATAATTAATGCATTTTTTTTTTCATTCTCCAGAATGCAATGATTCAGCCCGCTCATCTTGTGGCCTTAATCTACTACTAACAGCAGCTGCTCTTGTTGATGGTGAGTTGACGGTTAAGCACTACTCACGTCTTTTCCCTCTTCGTTATCATTAATACATGTTTGGATTATGCAGAAGCCAAAGAGACACACTGCCCATCAGCTACGAATGTGCTTCTGACACCAGCTGCTGTTGATGGTGAGTTCTTACTGCATTTATTACTTACCGTAATTACAAATGTGCTTTATGCCTTCATTGATGTTTTATAATTTGCAGGCTATGGAGCCAACAGTGATGCCACTCAAGCAGGGTTAGGTTCTTCACAAGGTAACGTAGCTAACACACATGCTGCATGTAGTCGAAGCATTGTAACGGCTTGTAACTTGTATCCATTGGTTTATATATTTTACAATCATGTCTGTAGGGCTGTGCTGCAGATCCACAACATTTTGCTCCGCAGTAAGGTGTTCAGCACATTGCAAGCATTGAAAGCATTGTCGCTTGTGTTTTGGCATGCATTCTTATTACTGAAAAATTGTAATGCACCTGTGCGTATTGTAAATGCTTCAAGTAGTGTTGATGCTTGTTTGCCAAAATGCGATGTAACAGAGATGATGGTCTTCTTCAATTTGTCTTTATCTTTTTTAGGTCACACTGCCACTGATTCAGCATCATCGGATTTTCCAGAAGGTAATGGCAGTGACATGCTGCTTTGAAATTTCACATAATTTATTGTTAATCTCATGTTGCAGATGCACCTTCAAGTTCCGAATGGGATGCACTGCCGGCTTGTGCAACAGCTTGTTCAGCAGGTGAGTGCTACTTTTCATGATTTGTATAGGCATGTGTCTGCCAGATGGTTTTGTTGGCTCCAACTATCATATGTCCACAGGTGTGGAAACCACCCATGAATCGAGCTGCCAGCCATTTCAAGCTTTGACGGTGTCTGTTGAGTGTGAGTGAAATTTCTGTTCAGTATCATATACATTTTTTTTTTATTTTAGTCACTGGCCATCCCTCATTGCCTGTGCTGCAACTGTGCAAGTTTAAAGCTTTGGTGACTGTACCGGTCTTCAGTACTACTAATAAGATTATCCATCATTTACAGCTCAGCAGAACTTTTGTGCTGCCTGCGGAGGATTTCTGTCTGCTGAGGGCACAGCTGATGTCACCGGTAAGTGTTCAGTGCTACTGTTCTCACACACTATGCAATATACACTTGAGTGTGACACATCGCCGCCTACAAAAAATTACGTGCACGCTCATAACAGATTGATATATTGGTGCATTTATTAGTGCGGATGCGCTCCAAGTACTGGTGCCCTGTTTTGTTTCTTTTGCTGGTGTGCTCATTCTTGTAAAGCGAGAGTAGTCGCACACAACGTAAGTTTATTGGAGGAACATGTAAGCTGTGTTTCGTGTACAGTAATGCATAGCACACTGCTACACACTGCGCAACATCATCACATTATCACTTGTGACACGCAATCAGCTGCCGTATTGCAGCACCTCTGTCAAAAAAAGCTACAACAGTGGAACCATGGCACTCTCCCCACTTTGTTTGAAATAGCCACCGCCATAGATAACCCTACGTCATAACCGAGAGTACGTGCCATATATTCATGTCTTTACTCACTACTAACTATTGGCATAGCTAGGAGGTGGTACACCGGACACTTACTGCTCCCAAAATGTCTTTCTGCCTTCACACGCAGAGTACAAAGTGAGACGTGACCACACTTGACTGTCCTGCCCCTATTTCGGATCAAGGACACGCCCCCACCAAAAAAATAGTTCAGCTGCATGCATTGCGGGTTCTGCGCAGCTCCATTTGTCCCTCTTTATTGAGCAACAGTGTCAGCTTATGCCGTTTGTTAAAACCACTGTTGTGTTCTCAAAAAGTTACGCTTACACTTTTCTGCTGAATAATATGGAGTGGCACTGATTTTTTTTTGTTTCTTTAAATCCTTATGGTTCTCCCTCACATGCTAGTCTGGGTTAAATAGTGAAATTTTCAAACTCTTGTCACTTCCTGCTCAATCTGTGCTTTGCAGGCTCCAGTTCAAGTAGTTGGGATGCTGATCAAGCAGTAGTAGCTGCCCTTCACAAAAGAATAGCTACATTGGAAGAGTGCTTGAACAACATGAAGCGGAAAGTTGCTACACTGCAACAACAGAAAAGCAGAGCAAACCGTAGAAACCATGAACTCACGCGAAACATCAAGAAGTACCTGTCACCAGACCGGCTGCAAGGCATGTGGACTTCCAGTATGCGAGGGAAGCAATGGTCTACTGAGACTATACAGAAAGGCCTCAAGCTCCGTTTGGCATGTGGATCCAGAGGCTACAATGCGATGAGGGAGCTTGCTGTACCCCTTCCGAGTGAAAGAACTTTACAGTTCTCACCAGGAATTCCACATAAGGTTCTGAAGTCCCTTGCTTTAAAGGTGAAAGTATGGTGTAGCTGAATATATTTGTTACATTTATTCTCGTGAGCATCTCTTTCAGCAGTACACCTTGAGCAAAAGGTGAAACCTTTTCCAGAGCCTTCCACTATGGCATGTCTCGTGATTGTATCATGGTTTTCGCACGTAAACCCAAATATTTATTAAGCTTTCATGTGTTGCTAGTGCCAGTGTTAGTGCCTGTCACTGCGCTCTTTGTCGTGCACGTTTTTGCGGCCATTCATAAAGTTTCTGCAACATATTCTCACCTTTCCTTTACTTATGACTTCAGGTCCTCTAACTAGGCACACTTCCACATAAATTTTAATAGGTGATAATCTTCTTGCATGCAAACATCGAAATACAGATTGCACTGTGCACTGCCTGTTTATTCTTGAAGAGCATTGTATTTTAAATGTCTTTATTAATGCCTTTGTTGCCTAATGCATGTTGCATATTTCAGATAACCACCATGAAGGAGCATGAGAGGCATGCAGTTCTGATGCTCGATGAAATTCAGTTGAGCTCAGGGCTTGTGCTTGACCAAACAACTGGCACTGTTATTGGAAGGCCAACTTTACCTTTGGCCGACGGTTCTCTGCCACATGCTGCAGTGGCAACGCATGGACTTGTTTTCATGCTGGGTGGGGTTACACAAAGATGAAAGCAGACAGTTGCTTATCATTTTACTGGAAATTCGTTCAGCAGTGCTGCAGTTTAAGAACAGTTGATTGAAATTATTCAGGAATGTGAAACAATCGGGCTTCGTATAGATGCAGTCGTTAGCGACATTGGTGGTGGGAATATGGCGCTCTGGAGAGAATTTGGCATAGTGTTGGGAAAGCATTTTGTGTCAAGAGTTTCTTGTTGTCATCCTGTTGATCAAAATCGCAAGCTTTATTTTATGGCAGACACCGCACATTTGCTAAAGAACTTGAAGAACCACCTCACACGTGGTCAATCGATTTTCCTTCCCGAAAATGTGGTCGAAAAGCACAAGCTGCCTTCGAATGAGGTTAACCTTGTGCCGATTCGGAAGCTGGTAGATATAGACTCTGAACTGCAATTAAACATAGCACCGCACTTGAAACTATCCTTCTTGGACCCTAGACACTATGAGAAAATGAAAGTGGGGCCTGCATTTTCGTTGCTAAATCACGATACTAAAGCTGCACTACGTTTCCTGGTCCAAAGGGGAGATTCGCCCCAAGAAGCGTTGACAACAGCATGGTTCATAGAAATCATTTATAGGTGGTTCAAAGTACTGACATCACGTACAACGAAGCTTGGCATCAGCAAGGTAAATGATCAGAAATATGAGGACACAGTGATTTTTTTAAAGGGTATTGTAACTCTTTTTACAGATCTGAAGATAGGCTCTCCATCGAAACACGTGTGGAAGCCTGTGGAGATGGGCATAATTTTGGTGTGTAAAGTTGCATTGGAACTGCAGCATTATTATCTTAATGAGAAGGGCTTCTTTTTGTTTTGCTCAGCCGATTTGCCCAAGATGCTCTTGAGAATTTGTTCTCCACTCTGAGGGCGAAGAATGCAGTACCAAAAGCTCTTCAATTTCGTAGTGCTATTCGAGCTGCTACTTTGGCACAGTTCTTTCGGCCCAGTAGAAGTGGAAGCTATGCTATCGACGATGCTCCTTTCCTAGTTGGCATCGAAAATTGCCACGCAAGAGCTCCTAACAGCAATGATACAGAAGCTGTTGAATATCCCAGTGATCTTCTCGACATAAGCATGATGGAGCATGAGTCTTTTATTTACCTTGCTGGGCTTGTGGTAAAGGGTGTTGCAAAGCACACAGGGATTTGTGAGCAGTGCAAAACTGCCACAGTGTCGAACGAAGCTAGTGTGCTCACAAAGTTAAAATTCTACACTGATGACAGCAAGCTCGTATCGCCAGGGCCAGCAGTACTTCATTTGCTTGAAACAGCTGAGAATATGTTTAGAGGGAATAGCAACAAGCTTCTGTGCAATGAAGTTACGATTGGTCAACTTGTGGCCACCACTATCGACAGTGTGCAAGCTGTCAATTGTTTTCGACCTTGCCACAACATTCAGGAGAGGTTGCTGAAAGCATTTTTTAAAACCAGAATTAACATTCTTCTGCGGAAAGAGAATATGCGTTTGGCAGCTGATAAAGCTAAAGATGCAAAAACTGGTAGTCGTAGCATTGGAAAGCAGGCTGCTACAACCAATGTAAAATAGTGTGTATGCTTCATTTCTTTCGTGTTTTCCTTCCATTTTTCTATGATGCATATGTGGTATGGCCTCTTAACCTAGTCTGTAGGTACAGTACTCACGGATTGAAATGCAGGAATTATGGTCTCAGTAACGCACATACTTTTGTGGACACTGCGTTAAGTTCGGGTCATATTGGCGTAATTTCGAGTAGAATGTGTATATCACAGCCAAAATTATTCTTAGAGACTATATTTATCACGACATGACGTGGTTATTTCGAGCAGGTGTGTTTACCAGTTATCCCCAAAAAATTGATGTTGCGTTTGAATCCCCAAGTACCGTACATGAGGAACTGCAGTGTTTTGTCCTATTGTGATTTCATTTCAACAGTAATTACTTATCTTTGATCTGTACAGTTCAGAGCAGATGTTTTTAGTTGCTGTCATAATGTCATTGAAATTTCTAACACGTTTGCCCTGTTTGTTTCAGTGTGTACGTTTTGGTCCTTTATAAGCAGTTCCCTTTAAGTAGCTTGGGTGGTGTCTCGATCTCATTTACGTTGTAATTCTGTGTGACTAGAGTTCTTGATGAGAAGCTTTGTTAACTTAGCTAAGCCTATTTTTAATATTCTGTGTCAAGTGTCTCTGTTTTTCGTTATGTTTCTCGTCACTCGGGAAATTTCGCTTACTTTCTGCCTTGGTGGTTTACCGCCTTAAATTTCTGCTTCAGATGTCAGTGTAGTAATGGTTTTGTTCATTGCCTCTGTGTCTGTTTTCTCGTTTTTCCTCTCTTTGCTTTGCATTTCTTGCCAAACGTTATTCTAAGCTCGTGTATTTTTATTTTGACTTCTGCTAGGTTGGCCTGTGGCTGATTTTCCTCTTGTTGTCTTGAGGCTGAAGCTGTTGTTGCTCTATGATTTTACAGCTTTGCACTTGTTGTTGAGGGCAATTATAAGCTCGCTTGTTTTTATTCCAACTACATCTGGGTTGGCCTCTATTTTAGTGGCTAATTTCGCTCTTCTTCTCTTCAGATAGAGCTGTTGTTACCCTCACTAGTCTATGATTAGGTCCGTGGTTTTGCTGTGCCTATTACATCTGCTTTATTATGTCTTTTACATGTATGTCCTGTTTCATGCCTACATATCTGCATATGTTTTGCATATCCCCAATAGGGGCTTTCCATGTCTACTTCCTATTCCTGTGCTTTCAAAAGTTCAATATGTGTACTTCATTTCATTCGCTAAATTCCACATGTGGAGTGTTAATCTTGATAAAGGTGTTTGGCACAAATTGCGTCCACTTGTTGCTAGTTGTGAGTGCACCACGAATGCCATCGCTTTTCTTTACTCTTGTCATTGTGATGTGCACGTATAACAACAAGTCACCGTTAACACATATTTCATGTCATTTATTGTGTACACTGCATAATTATCATGTATGATTGAGGCAGTCCTGCATTTTCATGAAATATTGAATAAATGTCATGTTTTGTGCCCTTCATTCAGTTTTTGCATAGAATCAACTGTACTTGAACTTTGGTGTTTATCAATAAAGTGACATTATGGAATGGGGTTTCCTAATGAATACCAGGCCCTTTTGTTCGCTTGACATATTGCATGCTATTATGATGGCATATGCATAAACATGTCATGCCATGAACATCCCAAGTATATGTGTGTACTCAATGCTGCCTTCCCAGACGCAGTCATTCTTATGTATTCATGCCAAGAAAGATTGAGGTGTGATAGATGTTGAGTGGCCTAGAGCCGGTATATAAGTGTAAAACATTATTCTAAGAGAGATGTATTCTGCTTAAACAATGGGGACAATCATATGCGCAAAGAAGGAACTTCATGTAACACTGGACACAAACGGTATGGACCTCACCAGAACACAGAGGAGAAACATTATGCACATTATCGCACTACCCCAACCTCTGTCCTTGTGAAATGCTAGCTGTTCGTACCTTATAATAATAACCAAGTAGCTTGAGATCCGTTATTCTTTATGGAGCAAGCTATGCTTACTCTTTTTTATTGATTGTATTTTAACACACCTATTAAAAGAATGAAGGCATGGACGAGAACATAGGTAGAAAATTTCATTGGACACATGCTGGACTAACAACTGCAAGTCTCCAATTGGAATATGTTTTACAGCAATCGCAAATGTTAGTATGGTCAGGCTGCATGCACCCCTTGTATGCAGATTTTTAGGTTTGTCGAGGAGGTTAAACTCTCAAACACGTTGGCAGATAGAAGAGAAATGCAGGGAAAAAGGACAAAGTTCAGTCTTCATATATGTTTCATTTGTTTGGTTGCGCATTCAGCTGCTAGAGAGAGATGCTAAAAAGCACTATGCATGCGCGAACGCTATCTTGTTTTGTATTCTTCAGATAGTATTTCGTTTGTTTACCGCCTGTCTTACGTAATACTTCTATGGGCTCTATTGCCTCCTCAGCTGCGCTTTCTTTTTTTTCCAATATGAGCGAACTCACCCAGTTTTACACTAGTTTACATATCAATATACCTTCTATGCGGACTGTAACAAGCCACGTCTGTCAATATATGCGCACGATGTGCAGTAGTTGTTTAAATTACTGTACATCGAATAATGCGAGCAGCATATAACCTCACAGACCGAAGAAAGAATCAGCATGACCATGTGACCTGATTTTGTCAGCACTTGCCAATAGTATCACATGGCCTAACTCGCCCAGGCAGTCGCTTCATGCAATTGACGGTGAACTCGAACTGGTCGGCCCCGCGCCGACAACGTATATCTGAGTCTTTCCTTCGGCTGCGCACGGCGCTGTATTAAATATTGCTGCGGCGACCTTTTAAAGCTTTCGGTACCGACGGTCCAAGAAGAGCGTGCCAAAGTCATAGTTGCTTTCGTAGTTTTTTTCTACAGTAGAAAGGTTGGCTTCTTCGCACAAAATGCTTGCTTTGAAAACGTAGAACGATCCATTCCCTGTTTTGCGAGGGGTAGCTAGCTTTCTGTTCCTTCGAATCGACCAACGAACGAACGAGTAATGTCACCACACTAACGATACGAAGAACTGTTCAGCGACGAATGATATGCAAAGGAAGTGTACCGAATACGAAATACTGGCAACGCCGCACACACGCTGGAGCAGCGATGAAAAATCTCGGAACGATGGCCGCCGTAGACTTTGCTTCTGTGAAGCGAGCGCGCGCTCCCCGAACAGACGCCACCGGCGTACCCTTTCAGCATACCCGAGGCACGTCCGCTCGACGAAAAACGCACGGCGCAGCTGTGCCAGAGCTGCCCAAGCGTCTGGCACATCCAGTGCGCCCGCGTGCTTTCGCATTCTTAGTTTCGTGGTGGACACTCTAGAGGCGCTGCTGTGACTGCTGGGAGAGGAGGTAGAGGCGAAGGGGTCCGGTTGGCGCTACTTTAGTTTATATTTCAGGGACTTTAGCGTTCGCCCCGTAGTAGATGGCATATTCGGCGGCGCGGGGCACGTCCAGTGCGAACGACGCTGAGTTTCGGCGGCAGGGGAGTTTCGGTCGCTGCAGAAAGCGGATGTTTCAGTATGAACTAGTGGTCGTCAGCCGGCGTGCCTGACCGTTCGTTGCGGCTGTGTCTTGTGAGGGGTGTTGGGCGGCGCGTCTTCCGAAACCGGCTTTGAGGAGTGAGGGTGCCTGGTGCGGAACAGTTTCCAGGCCAAGGCCTTGTTAGGATCTTTTTGGTAAGCCGGTGTGCATCCACGTCAGCGGTTTTTGCGCGCTCGCTCGCATGTCAAAGGCGTCTCGTCTTGGTAGTCGGAGACAGTCGCCTACACTGCGGTTAGGTAGTGATAATAATGGTGGTGAGTTGTGATAACCGACATATTGAGGCGCAGTTGAGAGGAGTTGCTGCTTCACGTGGCGCTTCGCTCCCGCTCTTGGGCGTAGCCCCCGGAGCTGCCCTGCACTGGCAGTCGGTCCACCGCCACGGTGTCGAACATAAACTGCCGTCCCCTGGCGCCTGCGTCGGGCGTGGGCGGTGGTCCCGCATATTCCTGATCTTCGTACCCGTCCTTCTAGACAATGGCACTGGGAAAAGACCATGCGGTGTACAGGTGTCATTCATTCATTAGCATGGCGGAGAGCCAAACTTGAAATTTCCTTTTCTGTGAGCGTGGTTACAGCTTAGTTTGTCTTATGCTCTGCTAAATGAGCGATGTGATGTAAATTCGAGTGGGTTGTTTCTGCAAGGCGTAAATATGCTTAGTTCCGGTGAACTTGACGCGGCATTTCCACTATCAATTTCCTGTAGTGATATGGTTCATTGCGCAGTGTGCATGTCGGTATGTTGGCGTAGATGCACAGCGAAATTATAACTTTGGAGCTAGTAGAGTATTATGACAATCTCTCAGTCGTCTGGATCAGTGCTGACCTGTCAATACACGTACGCAACTTTCTGCCTTGAAGCTTGTTGTCAGTGCCTGCTGACGTGCCTGTTTCTTTGTCTCTCAGCTAACCGGTGAAAATGCGCGAGTGCATATCTGTTCACGTTGGACAAGCGGGCGTCCAGATTGGCAATGCCTGCTGGGAGCTTTACTACCTGGAGCATGGCATTCAGCCCGACGGCCAGATGCCCAGTGACAAGATGATCGGCGGAGGTGACGACTCCTTCAACACTTTCTTCAGCGAGACCGGAGCCGGCAAGCACGTGCCCCGCGCTGTATACGTCGACCTCGAACCCACGGTTGTCGACGAAGTCCGTACTGGCACCTACAGGTGTGCAGCGATTTCTTTTGATCGCACGGCTTCTGTGGGTCTGTCGCTGACTGTAGCCGCTTTGCAGGAATTGAATGTTGGTCAACAAACTTCAACCCATTTTTGTACATTGACACATTCGAATCTTTTGTTTAGAGTGGTAGAGCATGTGGATATGAACACTTGCACAGCCCATAGCTGCGACAAGCTTCTTTTTGTTTGAGTGATAGTGCAGTTTGGTGTCATTATAGAGTCTATCGACATATTTTTATCAGAACAGCATTAAACTGGCCACTCTAGACAGCTGAGAATATGTGTACTTCTCAAAATGCCAGACAATTACAAATGTCACTTCAAATATACACTACTCATAATGCGGGTAGTAAAGCACTTCAGAGTAAAGTTCTGGGGTCAGTTTAGGGTGAACGTCATTAAGAGGCAACATAATAGCTTGTAACTGTAATTCCTGAATCTTTAATGTGGCTTGCGATAAGGAAAGTTTATTATGCCATTGGGAATAAAGGATGCCTTTGTGGCTGTTCACTGCAGTTGCCCAAGTACTAGCCCTATTTTGTGCAGTTGATGTGGCTAATCACTCTTGTCGGGACACTCGCGACATGTATTAATCGTTGTTGACTGCTGCAGGCAACTGTTCCACCCTGAACAGCTGATCACTGGCAAGGAGGATGCAGCAAACAACTATGCTCGCGGCCGCTACACGATCGGCAAGGAGATTGTGGACCTGGTGCTGGACCGGATCAGGAAGCTGGCAGACCAGTGCACAGGACTGCAGGGTTTCCTCATCTTTCACAGCCTTGGAGGAGGCACCGGCTAGGGCTTCACCTCGCTTCTCATGGAGCGCCTCTCGGTGGACTACGGCAAGAAGTCCAAACTCGAGTTTGCCATCTATCCAGCCCCACAGGTACTTATTTTCTATAGCCTCCCATTCTGTGCTGTAGTTTGCGCGTAGAGTACCCAGACACTATGGAGGTGTCGGCGGCCCGGCTTTCTGGCTCTGCTGCTGGCTAATCTTGTTGGCCCAGGAGCTGCTTCATGTCAGTTGTCCGCGCCAGTGTTTCTGATGGCGTACCTGTCCCCAGTCATGTGCGGCTGGTGTGGGCTGCACTCCTGCATATTCCTGTTCTCCGTGTAGTCTCATCGGACGAGTACACCGGGGAGAGACCATGCAGGAAACATCTCCTTCTCGCACAGCTTTGTAAATGCTCATCTATTGCATGCTGTGCCAATTGGTAGTTCTTGTTAAATTCACGTCTGTTGCCTCTCGGTTATTATAAGTTCACGCAAGGCGTAGCTGTTCCACTGTCACTTTGTTCTCCTCCTGCTAATACTTCAGTAGAGCACTGGTCTAGTCAAGGAGTGCCCTTTTCAATGGCAGCTATTGGCTCAATGTATTTGCCATGGTCAGTAGGGTTTCAATTGAAGTGCCTGGCAGTGGTGTGTGCTCGTTCTCACTCCACCTCTTCTCATCGCAGGTCTCCACAGCAGTCGTGGAACCCTACAACTCCATTTTCACACCACTCTCGAGCATTCAGACTGTGCTTTCATGGTCGACAACGAGGCAATCTATGACATATGCAGGCGAAACCTCGACATTGAAAGGCCCACCTACACGAATCTCAACAGGCTCATCGGCCAGATCGTTTCCTCTATCACCGCCTCTCTGCGGTTTGATGGTGCCCTGAACGTCGACCTGACAGAGTTCCAGACCAACTTGGTGCCCTATCCTCGCATCCACTTCCCCCTCGTCACCTATGCTCCTGTCATCTCTGCCGAGAAGGCCTACCATGAGCAGCTCACTGTCGCTCAAATCACAAACACCTGCTTTGAGCCCGCCAACCAGATGGTCAAGTGTAACCCCCGTCACAGAAAGTACATGGCCTGCTGTCTCTTGTACCGAGGGGATGTTGTGCCTAAGGATGTAAATGCAGCCATTGCGGTCATCAAGACCAAGCGCACGATCCAGTTTGTGGACTGGTGCTCCAGTGGATTTAAGGTAAGTTGCTGCTACCTTGTGCGTCAAGCCTAGCGTAATTGAGAGGACCAGGAAGTTCTAAAGGGACTATATATTAATGAGAAACAACAATATTGCCACGTTACGTAGATTTTATTTGCGTATTTCGGAGTAGCCCTTCAATTGTAGTGCAAACTGAAAATAAAGAACAAAAAAGCCCCCGCATTCATTTTTTTCGCTGGCTTAGAATTTATTGTAAAGATGCGAATCTCTTCAGGGAGCTCGGTATCAAACTTAATTGTTTGGTCTTTCGTTGCTGCACAACTTCATTTTGATCCCTTGCTCAAATGCTAGCGAGTTCAAAAGACTCGTAGAATTCGTAGTGGTTTTGTGTGTGAGCAGTGGCTTTTCTTCAAACATAGCTTGTGTTTACGATAGGCTATTATTGCTTTGTGCGTTCTTGGGTGTTCAATCACTACACCTAATTCGTATTGCAAGTTGGCATCAACTACCAGCCCCCGACTGTTGTACCTGGTAGCGATCTCGCCAAGGTTCAGCGTGCTGTGTGCATGCTGTCAAACACATCAGCCATAGCAGAGGCCTGGGCACGGCTCGACCACAAGTTCGACCTCATGTATGCCAAGCGGGCATTTGTTCATTGGTATGTCGGCGAAGGCATGCAGGAAGGAGAGTTTGCCGAAGCCAGGGAGGACTTGGCTGCCCTCGAGAAGGACTACGAGGGGGTTAGAATCGACTCTGCAGAGGGTGCTGAAGATGTTGGTGGGGAGGAGTTTTGAGGAAAGGCGGCGTTGCCCGCCTGCTCGGGGCCATGCAATAAAAGCAGTTGTCATTGCCCGAGATCTGTTGATTCTTCATATTGAAGCACTTAGTATCTGTCCACGCCATTCAGTGGCTCCTGCCATGTCTAATGCAAGTTATCAGTGGTCTTAACAACGAAAAGCATGTATGTGGGTTGGGGTCTTGCTCCGTGCTCTCTCTCTCGTTTTTTGTAGCCGTGAATAGAACAGGCAACTGAATTTGTAGGGCTGCTTGTTTGTGACAGCGAACTTTTTTTGGCTTCTCTTGGCTTCAAGACGCAAATTGCCACTAAATCTTCGAAAAAAGGTAACACGGGTAGAGTGAACATTGAGGTGGCTACTAATAGATGGTGTATCTGATAAAACACCACCTCCGAAGTCTGTACAGAGCGTGTGCAAAAGGGGCCCTACAGTATCGCTGTGCCTGTCTTGTAGACCCTTCCACTGTTTGCCAACACAGTCCCTTGATAAGACCCGGTTTCGTTCAACGATTTGCTTTAATAGCATTGGTGGACCACGAGGGCTTCAGAAATTAGCGCGCCGATTTTCCAGTTTCCTTATATTTCTCAAAATAAATTCAAATATTAGAGCTATGTGAAAGTTCTAAAACATTCCCTTGTACTTTACACACGTTTATTTAATGTGAAAGACTTTGAAACAGATTTTCCTTACGCTTGAAAACGTGCTTTTAGTTTCGACGTCAGGAGCTGATATATGAGGTGACCGGAAGTTATTTTGGGTACAACGCTTGTTCTAGGAAGTCTCGCTGTTTTCGGGTCAAAACCTCTGAATCAGCGCTTACACATTTTTACGGAGTAAGTTTGCAAATATGGTACGCATTAAGCAGTTCCCTTTGCTTTATCTACAATAGATACATTTTCAAACATTGGTGTACACGCGCACTACGTACAATGTAGTGGGAGGTTACCACCAGTTGCAGGTGGTAGAGAATTTCGTACATGTCACAACTAGGCTTGATTTGTAAAAGAACCCTTCAGCCTCGAGTACGTGAGCAAGAAAAAAAAGTTACCTAATCTGCAACGCATTAAATTGAGATAAAGAATGGGATATTGATCCCTTTGAACGAACTTAAAGCACGGAAACATTTTGACGAGCCAAATTGCAGCTGGTGGTGCAGGTGATTTTCAAAATTTAAAATATCAACTTCGTAAACCAGCCATGCCGTTTCTGGCATGTTTACTCTACCCGCCACGTGCTTAATTTATGTACCTTATAGACGCGAATAATTGAAAAGATGTAACACGATACAATCAATATAACTGTTATTCACATATGCGAATTGTAAATAAATCAATCTCTATAAGCGGTCGTTATCTATAAGGCTAGGTGCAACGCACGGAGGAAGGAATGGGGCAACGGAAAACATGGTAAAACCGAGGTTTCGAGATAAGTACAGCCATTATTTTTCTCCATTTTTCTTTTTCATACCTACAAGTTCAACACTCCGAAATTTGATATGCCCTCGAATGGAGAGTATAAGATCGCACGTTTCGTGCTTGCCGACATACCTATAAATGTCTGCAGTGTATTTCATTGTGTACGTACAATAAATGATCAGACAACAGCGACTTTTTCCCTGAAGTACCTATTTCATATGACTATATCGTTGCATTCGTTGACTCGTAAGCCCATCGCCAATGTCAATTACAAAGGGATTAAACGTTTGTTGAATGACGAGCACCATCGAAAGGCGTTGAAGACAGCGAAGGGTGTTACATTGCGTTCAAACCAAACCCGCAGTTCGTGACACACGTAATTATGGACGTTGCCACCTTATCCAATGTACCCACACCTAAGGTCCATAGATGTAACCTGTTCTAGAGGAAAGCAGAGAACACCTAATGAAACATCTTTTGTCCAGGCACTTTACCCGCTCCACCCCACAGGCACCACAGGTTTCTTTGTATGTTCTGTTCTCATTCATCGTCGGCGCCAATTTGACGCGGAAGAATGCGATGTGTGACGTAGAAGCACTGGTGTCACAACCAAGTGCGCTAGAAGAAAGAGTGCACAACTTTTTCAAATACAATGAAATGTATATTATTCTAAACAAACGTATCCTTGCTGCATAAATAATATTACAGTGTTTGAAATAAAAAATACAACCTAACGTTTTTGTGAGCTCTAATTATTGAAACATTACTGTGCTTGCGTGGCTGATTTGGGTGCCTATATAAAGCATCTCGTCGCACTACTTTTTGCAGACCCATCAGTTTACGGGCGTACCACAGAACACCTACCAGTTTAGAGAACGGAAACTGTACCTTTGGGCTGTTGTATCGAAAGGCACAAAATAACATGCAAACACGTAGCGGCGGCGTACTGAACTGCAATACCGTGAGGCGAGACGGCGCTAGTAGTACTATCATCATCAATAAACAGTCGCTTTTTTTGTTGCAGGTGGGGGGGGGGGTCGCGGCTGGTTGGCGCCGTCACCTGCTGTCACTACCCAGTGCGCTAAAAGAAAGAGTGCGCAGTTTGTCAAAGTAAAAAAAAGCACATCCTTCTATAAACACCCATTCTTGCTTGCAACATTTTTATAAACTCTGTTAAAAATAAAATAAAGTCAACTTAATGTTACCGTGAGCTATAATTACTGAAAAAATACCGCGCTTGCGCGGCAGATTGGGACAACGTTTATAGACTAGGTAAGTTGAAGAACTCCCCGCGTCAGACTTATCTCACACGGCACCGGGACAGCTTCCGGTTTGGTGGCGCTGGCGGCGCAACAAGCTTCCGCTAGCAGACGAAAACGCGTAGTCGTCGTGGCAAGACGCCGTGGTGGCCGTTCTGCTAGAGCTTTGCCATCAGTATATTATCGAGATTTGTTGTGCTGCCGCAGAGACTTAATACTGCGTAATATTAAGCAGTGTAAGGCAAATACTGAATAATTTTTGTTTTCTGAACTGCCCACAATAAACAATGCTTGATATATATAGCATGGCATACGAGTTGTCGGTTAGTTGCTAGTTAGTGTACGTTCACAATAGATTTTTAGACGCGAAAAACCCAATTACAATGTCTGGCATCCTTTTTTGTGGCCGTGTTTTTCGGTCTTGAAAATAAATTACAACTATGTGGCGCAATCTCGTGGCTTTTGTCTGGTTATGTAGTCAGCTTCTTTTTTTTTTCATGTCAGTCACATTCTTTAGCAACATGGACCGTCGAAGAGCTACGCGTGCGGCCATTTTCTTGAGTATGTCTTCCCTCTCCTTCTTATGGAGTTCCTCTAATGAAACCTTTTAACACAGCTGCAGCCAAAGCTTCGAGCAGAGACCACACTTTGGGGTATCGGTGAGCACTTCATAGTCATTACTCACGAGTCTGCCTGTTGATGCATTGGGACAACATGAACACGCTTGCAGCTTTTCTTTGTGTTCCAGAAGTTCGACCCCTAGGGTGATGGCATCTGCATTGCCAGGCGACTTGGCTAAGCGATTGTGACGGCTGCTAATGGTGACTGTCATGTCTTCTGCGACGAAAACGCATTTCTGCACAAATAGCACTTTTTTTCTTTGAGGCCTAAAAACACCACAAGATATCTTGTCTCGCCATCCTCAACAACTTTCCGCCAATATGCAAACAAACGTTTTCTATGTCTTTAAGCGAAATGACGCCACTAGTTGACGGCATGTCGGGACTTATTTCACTGTCTTCGAGCTCAGTGCTCGGAGATAGTCTATTCTTTTTCGCCGATGATAGTCTGGAAAAGACCCCACTCCTATCGGGCAGCTTTCGCTTCTTCGTCGCGGGCCCCGCAACAAAAGTAAGCGGGCAAGGTAAGCGGGCGAATTCGGGAATATTCGTGGAACGCATCCTTCGACGAGGTCCCACTTTCCTCTTGCGATTTGTACCTTCTTACCATATGACGTGAGTAAAAGTCTTCAGGATGTCCTTCTCATGAAAGAGCATATCACACACACGTGAGGTGCTGGGCCCTTTCTTATCTGCACGAAGAATAGCGTGGTCCCATACCTCTCGCTGCTCAGGTACACGTGGGTACAAAAGAAATGTTTGGGTGTTTCTCATTTCCAGTAGCTACTCTACACCCAAGAACGCAACATCTGGGCATGATGAAAACACGCAACACATACAAAGCAGAACAGGGCGCGCTAAAGCATAAAACTGATCACGCAGAAAGAAGCCTCACGGATAAAGACGCACTGCAACATGCAGAGCCAACGGAGGTTACGGGAGTGACATGAGCGAGTTTGCAGTGAGTGAATCCGGATGCGACAGCAGCGCCTCATTTGTCGCTGGTAGCGGCGGCGCCGCGCAACATCGCTCAGTTTTGCAACTTACGTTGGATTGGGATGACTATATAAGGCATTTTGCCGCACCACCAGCACTACTTTCTCAGACCCAACGGAAAACGCACGTAGGTTGTCCACGTCGTTGATTTCGGCTATAAACCCATCAAGTATGTATTTATTCAGCTATAAGTTGGTTTTAGAGGCGCTTTTATGTGCGATGAGTTTGTTGAAAGTTTCTATTCTTGCGCGTAATCCAGGAAATGTCGCCGTGTCGCGATAGCTCAGATTGCTCTGTCGGCTCTTGTAAGCCTAGCACCGACATGGTCCGAAATTTCATTAGTATATTTATGAATCGATAAGTACCTTTGAATCTACTGAGAACAAGCTGCGGTGCAGAGTGAGTGGGTGTTCACTTACAGTAATCGGAGCGAATGTATACGAAGTCCTGTCGTAGCTGCTAAACGTCTCCACATAGGCCTAATTTAGGTGCGATTGGTTGCTGAGTGGGTGTGGGGTATTTAATCTAGTTTGGAAGTTAAGCCAATGGTTAAACTGACTGCGTTACTGAGCTGAGCAGTTTGCTTGCGGAGGTAGTTCAACTGTCCGATCAACATTCCCCCACCGTCCCCGCCCGGCTAGTTTAACGTCTTCAAAATTCATCACTGGCCGCGTTCACACTGCGCATTCCGGCCGCCGAAAGTGCTCCGAATCCGGTTCGGCGGCGGCGAGATCCGCCTAAAGGGCCCTCTCCGCGACGATCACTCTCCCTTTCCGCGACGATCGCTCTCGGACCGATTTTTGCGGCGTCTGTCGCCGAATCAGTCACCGTGGACCAATAGGAGCGCTAGCCAAGGAATTTTGAAAAATGGCGGCCAAGCCCTACTCACTTGTTATGCTGCAGTTCACGTAATTGAATGTTGAAACTAACGGGAGTATAAGCCACTCTGTGCCTACTTCGCCTCCGTATTTTGTGAAAGAGGTGACCGAGCTTGCCGTTCGCGTGACCGAGCTTGTTGCGGTCTTGCAGAGCAAAACTAACCCACCAATGCCGCTGGCGTCGGTGGTTTTTCTGCTCTTCGCGCATTACAAGACAGCCACTTGCCAGTAAAGTAAGCAGTACTGTCTTTTCTTGCTTCTTGCGTACGAGAATCGTCGAAGTATACACCACCGGATAGCGTAGTAGCGTTTGCGAGCCGCGACAACAACCGGGTGACAGCGCATCCATCCCGCGTTCGCCCCGTAGTAGATGGCATATTCGGCGGCGCGGGGCGCGTCCAGTGCGAACGACACTGTGTTTCGGCGGCAGGGGAGTTTCGGTCGCTGTAAACAGCGGATGTTTCAGTATGAACTAGGCATAACGGTCGTCTGCCGGCGTGCCTGACCGTTCGTTGCGGCTGTGTATTGTCAGGGGAGTTGGGTGGCGCGTCTTCCGAAACCGGCTTTTAGGAGTGAGGGTGCCTGGTGCGGAACAGTTTCCAGGCCGAGGCCTTGTTAGGATCTTTTTGGTAAGCCGGTGTGCATCCACGTCAGCGGTTTTTGCGCGCTCGCTCGCATGTCAAAGGCGTCTCGTCTTAGTAGTCGGAGACAGTCGCTTACACTGCGGTTAGGTAGTGATGATAATGGTGGTGAGTTGTGATAACCGACATACTGAGGCGCGGTTGAGAGGAGTTGCTGCTTCGCGTGGCGCTTCGCTCCCGCTCTCGGGCGTGGCTCCCGGAGCTACCCTGCGCTGGCAGTCGGTCCACCGCCACGGTGTCGAACATAAACTGCCGTCCCCTGGCGCCTGCGTCGGGCGTGGGCGGTGGTCCCGCATATTCCTGATCTTCGTGCCCGTCCTTCTAGACAATGGCACTGGGAAAAGACCATGCGGTGTACAGGTGTCATTCATTCATTAGCATGGCAGAGAGCCAAACTTGAAATTTCCTTTCCTGTGAGCGTGGTTACACCTTAGTTTGTCTTATGCTCTGCTAAATGAGCGATGTGATCTAAATTTGAGTGGGTTGTTTCTGCAAGGCGTAAATATGTTTAGCTCCCGTGAAATTGACGCGGGATTTCCACTAGCAATTTCCTGTAGTGATATGGTTCATTGCCCAGTGTGCATGTCGGTATGTTGGCGTAGATGCACAGCGAAATTATAATTTTGGAGCTAGTAGAGTATTATGACAATCTCTCAGTCGTCTAGATCAGTGCTGACCTGTCAATACATGTGCTCAACTTTCTGCCTTGAAGCTTGTTGTCAGTGCCTGCTGACGTGCCTGTTTCTTTGTCTCTCAGTTAACCAGTGAAAATGCGTGAGTGTATATCTGTTCACGTTGGACAAGCGGGAATTCAGACTGGCAATGCCTGCTGGGAGCTTTACTGCCTGGAGCATGGCATTCAGCCTGACGGCCAGATGCCCAGTGACAAGACGATCGGCGGAGGTGACAATGCCTTCAACACTTTCTTCAGCGAGACCGGAGCCGGCAAGCATGTGCCCCGTGCTGTATACGTCGACCTCGAACCTACGGTTGTCGACGAAGTCCGTACTGGCACCTACAGGTGTGCAGCGATTTCTTTTGATCGCACGGCTTCTGTGGGTCTGTCGCTGACTGTAGCCGCTTTGCAGGAATTGAATGTTGGTCAACAAACTTCAACCCATTTTTGTACATTGACACATTCGAATCTTTTGTTTAGAGTGGTAGAGCATGTGGATATGAACACTTGCACAGCCCATAGCTGCGACAAGCTTCTTTTTGTTTGAGTGGTAGTGCAGTTTGGTGTCATTATAGAGCCTATCGGCATATTTTTATCAGAACAGCATTAAACTGGCCACTCTAGACAGCTGAGAATATGTGTACTTCTCAAAATGCATGACAATTACAAATGTCACTTGAAATATACACTACTCATAATGCGGGTAGTAAAGCACATCAAAGTAAAGTTCTGGGGTCAGTTTAGGGTGAACGTCATTAAGAGGCAACATAATAGCTTGTAACTGTAATTCCTGAATCTTTAATGTGGCTTGCGATAAGGAAAGTTTAATATGCCATTGGGAATAAAGGATGCCTTTGTGGCTGTTCACTGCAGTTGCCCAAGTACTAGCCCTATTTTGTGCAGTTGATGTGGCTAATCACTCTTGTCGGGACACTCGCGACATGTATAAATCGTTGTTGACTGCTGCAGGCAACTGTTCCACCCCGAACAGCTGATCACTGGAAAGGAGGACGCAGCAAACAACTACGCTCGCGGCCGTTACACGCTCGGCAAGGAGATTGTGGATCTGGTGCTGGACCGAATCAGGAAGCTGGCAGACCAGTGCACGGGACTGCAGGGTTTCCTAATCTTTCACAGCCTTGGAGGTGGCACCGGCTCGGGCTTCACCTCGCTTCTCATGGAGCGCCTCTCTGTGGACTACCGCAAAAAGTCCAAGCTCGAGTTTGCCATCTACCCAGCCCCACAGGTACTTACTTTCTATAGCCTCCCATTCTATGCTGTAGTTTGCGCGTAGAGTACCCAGACACTATGGAGGTGTCGGCGGCCCGGCTTTCTGGCTCTGCTGCTGGCTAATCCTGTTGGCCCAGGAGCTGCTTCATGTCAGTTGTCCGCGCCAGTGTTTCTGACAGCATACCTGTCCCCAGTCATGTGCGGCTGGTGTGGGCTGCACTCCTGCATATTCCTGTTCTTCGTGTAGTCTCATCGGACGAGTACACCGTGGAGAGACCATGCAGGAGACATCACCTTCTTCCACTGCTTTGTAAATGCTCATTTATTACATGCTGTGCCAATTGGCAGTTCTTGTTAAATTCACGTCTGTTGCCTCTCGATTATTATTAGTTCACGCAAGGCATAGCTGTTCTACTGCCACTTTGTTCTGATCCTGCTAATACTTCAGTAGAGCACTGGTCTAGTCAAGGAGTGCCCTTTATAATGGCAGCTATTGGCTCAATGTATTTGCCATGGTTAGTAGGGTTTCAATTGAAGTGCCTGGCAGTGGTGTGTGCTCGTCCTCACTCCGCCTCTTCTCATCGCAGGTCTCCACAGCAGTCGTGGAACCGTACAACTCCATTCTCACCACTCACACTACTCTCGAGCATTCAGACTGTGCTTTCATGGTCGACAACGAGGCAATCTATGATATATCCCGGCGAAACCTCGACATTGAAAGGCCCACCTACACGAATCTCAACAGGCTCATCGGCCAGATCGTTTCCTCTATCACCCGCCTCTCTGCGGTTCGATGGTGCCCTGAACGTCGACCTGACAGAGTTCCAGACCAACTTGGTGCCCTACCCTCGCATCCACTTCCCCCTCGTCACCTATGCTCCTGTCATCTCTGCCGAGAAGGCCTACCATGAGCAGCTCAGTGTCGCTCAAATCACAACACCTGCTTTGAGCCCGCCAACCAGATGGTCAAGTGTGACCCCCGTCGCGGAAAGTACATGGCCTGCTGTCTGCTGTACCGAGGGGATGTTGTGCCTAAGGACGTAAATGCAGCCATTGCGACCATCAAGACCAAGCGCACGATCCAGTTTGTGGACTGGTGCCCCACTGGATTTAAAGTAAGTTGCTGCTACCTTGTGCGTCAAGCCTAGCGTAATTGAGAGGACCAGGAAGTTCTAAAGGGACTATATATTAATGAGAAACAACAATGTTGTCACGTTACGTAGATGTTATTTGTGTATTTCAGAGTAGGACTTCACATAACAAATTGTAGTGCAAACTGAAAATAAAACAACAAAAAAAGCCCTCCCATTCATTTTTTATTCGCTGGCTTAAGAATTTATTGTAAAGATGCGAATCTCTTCAGGGAGCTCGGTATGAAACTTGATTTTCAGTCTTTCGTTGCTGCACAACTTCATTTTGATCCCTTTCTCAAATGCTACGGCGTACCACAGAACACCTACCAGTTTTGTGTGAGCAGGGCTTTTCTTCAAACATGTACCTATTGGGCTTTGTGCATCTTGGGTTTTCAATAACATGCAAACACGTAGCGGCGGCGTACTGAACTGCAATACCGCGAGGCGAGACGGCGCTAGTAGTATCATCATCAATAAGCATCATCAATAAACATCATCAATAAACAGACGCTTTTTTTTTTGTTGCAGGTGGGGAGGGGGGCTTGCGGCTGGTTTCGCGCTGCTCGCTTCCTCTGGTTTTTTCTTCTTTCGTTGCCCAATCGCGTTTCGCGTCTGTAATTATTGCCAGGGAACCTAGCTGGCCTCGACTGGCAAAAACAACGTCAATCAAGTAAGGTTTGCATCGCTTATTGCGAGTGTCCAAGCCGGTATAATCAATGGATACGGTCGGGTCCGAACAAAACAAGCCACACATAGATATCGACAGCTTTCAACCCATGTGTAAAGACTCTTGAAAGCTAACAAGCATATGCATATAACTGAACATCGAAATCGCTGAATGAACGCCGCTCTCATTTTGTTGCGGCGCTCGAGTTTAATAGCGTGGCTTCAGGACAAGGGTCCGATTCTGCAGTCAGATTCGGCGCTTGCCCCGTAGTGTTGATCTTGAAGCGAATGCCTGATGTGGAATTGGGAAGGAAACTTGCACATTGCCGATAGATAGCTCGCGCAGTTAGAGCAATGTAGTTTTTCTAAATTTGTTAAATAAGCAATTGCGGATGCGTGCATTTCTGAATCTTTCTTCGCTCGGCAATGCTGCAATGAGTACTTCACAATTATGCAATGTCGCGTTGTGTCGAGAGGATAGGCACTAGTGTTAATACTCAGCCGTGAGCCCATATCATAAGTATTATGTATTTAGGGGATGGACCTAAAAATATTTCAGGCTTGCTACATTTATTGTTAGAGTTAAGTTACACAGTTACCACAGCTAGAATTTCTCGTCGCAGGTAATGACCAGTCTGCTGAGTATGCAGCGAACATGTATGCTAAATGGACACTTACGAGGTGTGTGCTTACAGATCGAAAAGGCCCAATTCTAAGAAAATAAGCTTCAGGTATGCATTGTACAATTTTGTTGTCTGTACATCTTTGTTGGTACTCTTACATCACACTATCTGCTCAGCCCTGAGCACAATCCCTTTTTTGCATAGACGTATCCATAGAACTTGAGTACTCTCTTGCAAGCAAGCACTCCTGTAATCAATTGGTGGTACATGATGTGAATCTGTCCGAATACTGGATCAATAAAGGTCACATTTATTAGACACTTGTTATTGTGTTTACTTTTTCAGTATACTTGTGCTTGAAAATGAAGTTGTTTTCTCCCTGCTGCTTTTAGAGGTTAGGACTTGAAATACGTACTATCTTGCAGTGTGGCTGCAGATAAGTGAAGATCATGTTTCAACTACCTGTGCGATTTCCTAGATTTTTTTTCATGACCGTAGTGCACAGAATTTCACTTCGTAGTGGTAGACACTATAGTTATGACAACCTAATTTAAACATAAGCAGATGTGCACAAAGAAATCTGAAACGTTTTTCTGCCAAAAAAAAAACAGTACCACATGCAATGAACACAATCTTGCTCTTCATGACAGCATTCAAGTCTTTGAGGAAGCTGTGCTGCAAGTGCTCATCATGATTTATTATTTTAGGAGCCCATTGAACATATGTGCAAAGCTAAAGCAATTGAGTGCAATTTTATGAGCTTTGGTGCATCTTTTTGTAAACTTGTATGAGCTAAACGCAGTTAATTAAGACAAAACAGTTCTGGGTGTTGTTGGTAAACTGTCACAAGGCACAACTAAATGTCTGAAAGCCTGTTAATGCCCATCACTGCAGGTGTGTTATGTAGTGCAATTAATAATTTCCGACGATTCACATGCCAACTATGAAGTGATCGTGAGTCGTACAGTAGTGGGCAAATTTAGATTGATTCTGGCTTCCAGGGGTTCAAACAAATGACATTGTAGCCTCACAGGAGACAAGACTACTTGTCGAAAAATTTGCTTTGACCCCTTATGTTAACATATTTTTTATATTTTCAAGCTTCCATCTTTCAAGGGTCAGTTTAGTTCACCTGCACCGATCTGAGCTAATTCACAGCTGTGCATGAGAAGTTCGGAACTTGTGCGGCAGGAATTCAGCGGTGCGGCATCACAAGTGAATGACAAGGTGCCGACAAGGTGGAATCCTTATTTTTGTTCGCTTGATTTAATGATGTGCAAACATCTTGGCAAAACACGCCGCATTTATAGGGGTGGGTACAGCACTTACGTCTAATGCTATGTTGTTTGTTAAGCTGTGCGAGCGGCTGCACCAAACCAGCGCCGTCAGAGCAGAAGGTACAGGAAAGTCATGAAATAGTTTTGGTGCTGTACCTCTCCTGCGCTTTTTGAAATGAATGGCAAGATTTAGAAGATGCCATTGCTGCGCCACTGAAACGAATGGCGAGGTGGAGCACTTTGTAAAATGGATCATGTGGTGCAGGCGAATCGAACAAACCCTTAAGCACACAAGCGTCTTAGCGTTTCACCCCCATCGAAATATAGCTACAGTGGCTGGGATCAAACAGTGTGTTGTTGAGCTCAGCAGAGCCACACAATCTAACTAATAGTGAAACAGTTTCAACATTATTCAAGTGTAGATTCCATGCCACGGTAGGCAGGCAATGCTTGTAGCCAATCTAAAGCACCTCTCCACGATATGCGCGGTAAAACATTCACAAATACAGCATTACATGTGTGAGGTTAGAGATGACCTGTTGTAGTGGACATTCATATGTTTCAACGTGCTTGCAGAGTGGACATTCGGGGGCAGTCATCCTGTCATTGCATGGCAGTCTGGAAAACAAGTAACATCACCAGACAATGCATGAAATTTTCCAAAGTAAACAAATAAACTCAATTAATTAGTAAACAGCAGTATTTTATACATATATGTAGTGGTACCTCATAACACGTATATCACTCAGGGCTGCTTCTTCACAGGCATGTCATGTAGCAGGTTCCTTGCCCATTGTACACATTTGCTTCCATGTCAAGTGGGCCAGGAGGCTGTGGCAGAAAAAGAAGTATTTCTCATTTATGAGACACTTCCTTTGTCACACTATAGCAAAACCAGACCCATAATTATGTGATGTTTCTCAAACGCGACTGCAGTAAACTATCAACTAGTAGGTTTTTCGCACTAATATATGGACTAGCTAAGAAGACACAAGCGAGGCGACAATGATTTATTTGCCTTCTTTTATCGCAACGGCCTGGTTGGTGTTACCTGGTGATAGAATTTCAGAATTACCTATTGAGTTAGCGACTCGTTCCCACGTGAAGCCATGCACGTCGCAAGTAACGCACGTTTTTCCGGTTACACATTGAGACGTTCAACAATTTTAAAATTAAATACTGCAATGCGCTGCCACCGTGTGACGCCTACGCAGTCATTGGCGAAAAAAAAACTACGTTTGTTGAAATGAACCAACTAGCCCCGCAAGCAACCATCCTTTAAAAACTGAAGTGGTTTCTACTCACGGGCCCGGGCTTGCAACGGGTGTTCATCCGATGAAAGCTTCAACGGTCGCTTCGTTCCCCGAAAGTCACTTGAATTCCCTTCGCGAAAGCATTTGAACGAGTCAAAATAAACAGAATGAGAAAGAATGTGTCAGTCGGCAGAGGCTCGAAATATTTACAGCGAAACGAAACAGCCCGAGACACATCCTAACGTGCCGCGAGCCGTCACCTGCCGTCGCAACCGTTGGCCGCCGCAAACTTTGAAATGAGGATAATGATGTCGATAGGCTGCTACTGACATCGAGTCAGCTGGAGCAAAAAACTATTACAAATAGTTGATGACGCAGCACATGTTTGAAAAAACTACTTGCTAGAAAAACAAATTGTTTTTTTTTGTAGCGGTACGCAAACATGTAGTATTTGATTATTTTAAAATAAAACTTGGCCCCGACGAAGGCGCCTCTACAAAAAAGTGCAATAGCGCGAGTGGCGAGAGAGGTTAGTAAATCCACTCTAAGTGTTTGGAGCAGATATGCGCCGCCACGTGTGCGCCGCGGTAGGGAGCCTACATACGCCGCACCGGCGTATGTAGGCTCCCTACGCCGTGGTTGATTTTTTCGCCTCCTACAGGTGAGCACTTGAACTTGAGAGCTGGAGTGGCTGGAGTCGCAGTTGGAATTAAGGCTGGTAGCGTTTGGTCACGTAATCAGGGGGTTCCGCGTAGAAACAGCGACAAAGTTTTGCAAAGAAACGCATATATTATCAGGAATAAAAATTACGCGATTTTTTTAAGGATCCGCGTTTGAAGGCAAATATGTTTCACCTCCCGGTAGTTCTCATGAGCCGATGTAACCTGGAAGTGGCCTCATGAGTTTCACAAGTAAGTTGCTCGGCTGGAGTTGCGGGCTTGTAAACTAATGGACCCACAGGCTCAACTTTGACAGCGACGTTATGTGTGCCCTCGCTCGTGCACGTGAACCATTGTTTTCGTTGATCGAAGCTGTCGAGCCGGTTTTGACACCTGCCGACGTGTTGTCCGTACACGTTTTCGCAAGTGTGCCTGTTTGTTTATTTAGATCACTGATGTTAAACATGTTGCTTCTTGCTGTCCGTAACGGCAAACGTAGCTGCCATGCAGCTAAGCTAAATTTACATCAGTGAAATCTAGCTCGACCACACCTCGGTGCAGGTGCACTTGATTTCTCTTTATTTTTCTTTGAGCAGGTTGCGACGTCATGTGCTATTGAATGAAAAGGAAGCGTTGCTGGGTCAACAGTGTCTTACATTTGGATCTCTTACCACGTTTTCAAAGCCATGAGTCATGTGGATCTAAAAGTAGTTCTCCTAGGCAAAGAGTACGGTGGCAAGACAAGCCTCGTCGAGCGCTACCTCTACGACCGTTTCGATGCGTCTACTCCTTATCAAAATGTGAGTGAGTAGATTTTTGTGCCGCACACAGGCAGCGTGCCTGCCTCTTACAGTTACTGAATACATGTCTTCGATTTTGCAGACAATAGGCGCTGCTTATGGTGCAAAGCAGATCGCCGTGCGAAATCGCAAAATCACCCTTGGAATTTGGGTAAGTGCTACCGGCTGGCTTGTGTCGTGACGAAGACTAAATGGTCGTGCGACTTGTTTAACTGAATCAACTTCTTGTAAAAAGCAATTTCGCTACATTTTAGTGATCTTTATTTGGGGTTCGGATCCCGGCTGCGGCGGCTGCATTTCCGATGGAGGCGGAAATGTTGTAGGCCCGTGTGCTCAGATTTGGGTGCACGTTAAAGAACCCCAGGTGGTCTAAATTTCCGGAGCCCTCCACTACGGCGTCTCTCATAATCATATGGTGGATTTGGGACGTTAAACCCCACATATCAATCAATCTTTATTTGGGATATACACATATGACATTTTGTTATTTTACTGACTTTTTATGACAATATCTTTACAGCACTTACACCAGAACTGTAATATTATAGAACTTACTGAGAAATTATAGAGGATAATCTTACAAAACTGTAAAATTAGTCTCCTCTCCGTTAATAGACAGAAAAGATTATATAAAGCAACTGCCTTTGTGTGTTAAGTTACCTGTTTCTTTTAGTGCTACAGGATTATGACGGCAAGTATCTAGGTTAATAGCTGGGGATTATTGTCAGCACGAATGAGACATAATACCTAACTGAGTGTGCTATCGTAAGCAGTATGAGCAGGAAGATGTAAGTGCCTGGTGAACAGCCTCAAACCCCAATTGTATCAATATTTGAATGGTGCTGTTAAAAATAAAGTAAAAATGGTTATGCATTTCTGCAAAGTGTTGTGAATCACGCGTTTGATTTTACACCATCTATGATGCAAGTAACGGCTGTAGCACCTTTTAGCGCTCATGACCAGCGAGGAGCACTACTGTTTTTTTTTTCTTTTTTTTGCTACATTAGATTTTATGCATAACTAATTGAACGAACTGGCAATTAATCCAAGGAAAGCATTGGAGACACTATTTGTTGCTTTTTAAATGTATTATATTTATGACCTAAGGAGAAAAAAACTAAAGTGGTCGAAAAAGCGCCTTTTTCCGTCGGTGGCATCCTAACCTACAACCTTCAAATTGTACATCCTATGCAAAAAGAGCTTTCCGCACTTCCTGGCTTGGATACAAGTCGCACTAGCTAACACTCCCAAGGATTTATACACACATAAATATATAGCAAAGTGGAAGAGGTAGCATGCTCCATTGTAGCTCTGTCGGTATAACATCAGACGCATAGTAATTTGAAGGTCACTCATAGAAAAGATGCATTTTCATCTGCTTTAATATCTATATAAAGTCAATGTAAGTCACTGAAATTTGTTTGTAGGTATAAAAGAGTAATTAATTATTTGCACTTTATAATGATAGTTCCATGGTTTTGGCACATGAAATTAAATTCAAGCCTTGTGCAGTTTCTTGATTCTGGACTTATTTCTCCTGTTGTTATACCAATGTGAAATTGTCAATGCCAACTGGATGAGTCATTCATATTTTCTTGATAGGGGCACACTATCATTGCTTGCTTCTGTAAGCAATATTTTGATAGCTGGAAGAAGATGTGTTCTGTATTGTGTGGGTTATTGCTCCTTTCTAAGGAGGGAGTACTATGATGACAGTTCTTCTTATTTTCAAGGATACAGCTGGCAGTGAGAGGTATGAGGCTATGAGCCGAATCTACTATCGAGGAGCTGGTGCTGCTATTGTGTGCTTTGACCTCACTGACCGTGAAAGCTACCAGAAGGCCAAGTTCTGGGTGGATGAACTGCGCAAGCATGAAGAGGTGAACTCTGCTGTTGTGCTGTTGAGTTTTTTTCTGGCTTTATTAATTTAAGATGCATAGGAGAATAGTTGTGCATAATATCCTTTCTGGTGATCGAACATCCTCTCTTCTTCTGAGCAGCAACGTTGGACACCTTGGCTGGGGACAGGAAATTGAGGGATGGGTTTGAAAACAACTTTGATCAATTTGAAGTGTTTCATTAGTTTCCATCTTTTAAGAACATTACAGCGGTACATGTACAGCTTCACATCAAAGTGGACTGTATGCTTTTAGTTTGCTGCTGTTGGGGAAAAATTTCACTTAGCGGAGCTTTATTGCTTCTTCTGTAGCTGTTCACAATGAGAGAAGTGAGGGTACTGTAAAGATTTTACTGTGAGCTGACCATTTATCTTTATGCTCTCACATGCGCCGTCTAGGTCCTCCTTCTCTTTAGAATAAACATGTGGAAAGTTTATCGCCTGTGTTGTACTTTCCTCTGTCCTTGCGCATTTGCTTTAGCCAATGCACAAGCGTATTAAGCTTGTCTAATTTGCTTCAACAGAAGCCATCCTACTCTCTTTTGGCTGTGTTCTTCAGTTTATTCGCTGTACACAACACACTAATGCAGTTTTATGGGACACTGTAGTTATAGAAGTGCTAAGTTGGCCACATAGCATAGCTACCAGCTCTGAGGGTAGCTTTGTCTCTTCTATTGTGGCCTCTAGTGAGCAGATAATATTCACCGAAATCCTCTTATTGAGCATTTATCTGCTCCGAGCTTTCTAAAAACTGGGTAAATAAACCCACGCTAAATATGAAGGCCACTATTAGTGACCATGTTTCAGTATAGACTTTTGTCACGTTATCAAGCTTTGAGTTTACGGTAACTCCAATTCACTCAAGCCAGGCATTGCACAAGGTATCATCACAAGGTAGCAGGAGTTGCGTCTTTTAATGCGATAGCATTACAGCTCGTTTCTCAGAAGTGTCGGTGTGAGCGTTGTTGCTTGTGTGCGAAAGATCATGATCTTGTCTGTCATAGAAAAATCTGAAAAGGTGCAAATAAAATAAATAATAAAAAATTCTGGCTTTGAGTGAGGATCGAACCCAGGCCGTTTGCGTGGCAAGCAGATGTTCTACCTCATAACCACACGTCTGCCTAGAAATAGCGAAAATAACTTCTGCTTGGAAATGCAGTAAAAATAATGTTCATGCTTTACGGACTCATACATCCTGCGTGCAAGCTTTGCAGTACAACATGTAATATCAGAGTAATATTGCACGGTACAAGCTTACATCGCCATCAAGCCTCGGAACATGTGATTTTCATGAAGACTTCGTGGTTTAAAGCCGGCCACCCATTACAAAAGACACACGCGTCACTGCACGTATTCCTTTAAGACCATGTAGTGGGTGCATAAATAGTTTGAAAATATTTCACCTGCGCGATTGCTCATGGTTTAAAAAAAAAAAAAAAGCATGCTATTTGTTACATCGAATGCAGTCATATATGAAAGCTTCACTGATACAAGCCTTTTTCAACTTTATTGATTACATTGTAGTAATCCACAATTCAAAATTCTCAAGTAACATCATATGTACTATAAAAGTGTGCTCTAAGTGGTTGATAAAAAAGATCTGTAAATGGTTGAAGTATGCACAAAGGACAAAATATCGCTATCTTGTTTAACTATTAAAGACGACTTTTTTTTAGTCTGTGTTTTTGCAGCCAAGTACTGCATGTATATACGATGTAGTCACATCGCCCAATTTAGTTCACGCAGCAAATCAGGCCACTAGGCACAACTGTGTCGAAATGCTAGTGATTTAGCTTTTATGCTATGTGGCATAGTTACTGATTTGCAAGTGCACATATGTGAGCAATACGATGAGAAAGACCAGTGGCAAGGAAGCGAGTGCGCCTGTTTGTAAACCAGAAGCTGCTGGTTGTTATCTAATCACAAAGTCTATTGTTGATGGCATCTCAGATACAAATTTCCAATGTTGTGCATGGCATTGGGGATGCCTGAAAGACCTGAAGAGGAAAACGGAATTTTTTTTTCCAGTTATTAGTGCTACGTCAAAATGGGAAAACTCAATGCTCTACTGTGGTGCTCTTTGCAGCGTAACTGTAAATTGTTTCTTTTTCATGTCTCGCAGCAAACCAGTGGACTCGTGGCATGCAAGGGAAATTAGCATTGTCTCGATTTTTTGCCCAAAGTTGCATACATGCTAACTTTTGCACATATAACTACAGTCAGCAGCTAGCAGGGTATTTTGGGGCAGCAGGACCCTCGGCTGGCACCTTGCGAGAAGGTTAGGCACCCAACTATCATGAGGCTAAACGATTCTCCCAGAGTGATTGCGTGAGCACAGAAAGCACTAGGAACCACAAGTTTTGGTGGCTAATTGTAAAGCACAAATTTTGACTCATTTTTTCAAGCTAATTAAATTATTATCTTTGTCTCCTCTATAATAATCTTCAGCCTAAATTTTACACTTTACTAAATAAGAACATTGTTCATTTATTGCAATTTAGATCTGTCATTGCTAAACAGGGCAATGTCACTGTAAAAAAAAAAAAAAAAAAAAACATGGCTGATCTCTTTTTTTTTTAGAGATTGGTATAACACGAAAGTTAAACGTGTCCTCACAGAGGTAGTAAAGTATTTATTTTGCATTGTTTCATCACAACGGCAAAGGAATGAATGCTACAGCAACAAATTGCAATTTCGTGCAAGGAATGGCAAGCAGCTCGAAAACGACAGCGCTCACCTAGTGCAGAAAGCACACAAGAAATGAGCATACACAGCTCGAGCGTGGACGAACAACTGTCTCAGTTGTTCATCCAAGCCCGCTGCTCAAACAGAAAGAAAGAGACGCACGAAACCAATGCACTAGTTTACAGAGGATGAGCGTGAACAACTGTTACTTCATCGTATGTGAGAAGCGTGGCCCTTTCATAAACGCGGCAGCGAGCGAAGTGACCTTCGTACTCTCCTGAATCGCGAGTCTAATCTGATAAGCGCGTGCGCAGCCCAAGAGACCATGCGCTCTGGAGACGCGTGCTTAGAGAGACGTGAAAGGTGCCCAATGCTAGGCCATTGCGCCATCTTGTTACTGATGGCGAAAACGTGGTGAAGTTGAGGAGCTCTGACAACAACTAGTGGTATATATAGTGTATATAAATGGCTTGCCGTTAGCAAGCTTGACAACGTGCACTCCATGGCATAGTGGTATGTGTCGCGAACTACAAAGTGAGAGGTCGCTACTTCGCAGCCTGCTGTGGAAATTTTTCTTGTTTTTGTTCTTTGTAATTTCTAAATTTGTATTTTACTACGTCATATCATTGGCGGAAATACATCAGTGGAGCCGTGGTGGACCACGGCATAAAACACTTTCGTGTTAAAATAAAACAGCACGGAACAAGAATAACGAAAAAGATCGTGTCTGGAGAGTGTCACTGCAAACCATGGGTATTGATATATTTACCATTGATTTTGACTCCGGCTCCTTTCTGCTCTTTCCTTACCTGACCCATTTATACATAATTTTTTTTTTCGACTCATGTTTTGTAGATTTTTTATGTCACAATATGAAATGATCGTAGTCGTGAAACATTGAAAGCGATTTCGTGCAGGTGAGTTCGCCGTAGCACTGTTTGTTTATTTGATACGAATACTAAACTTCAATTTTATCAGTCCAAGATGGCAGTGCTTGAGTGCGTTTAGAAAATGGTATTCTTCCGCTTTTGAAAAATTGAGGTAGCTCAGTAATATTCACAACTATTCCCTTAGATGCTTCCTTGTACTACTTCTCTATGAAATGCTTCCACGACTGCAGTTATCTCTACAGAAAGAAACACCTATTTGTTGTCCCTGAAAGTAATGTATAGAAGTTAGTTGTTCTCTAAAGATTTATCAGTTGGCTTTTTGGATGTGGATGGAATGCATTGTCCTGAAGCCTCCATTCTTTCGCTTGACTAGAGTGAAGTGTTCAATGGGAAATCACTTTTATGAATGACTTATACAACATCAAAGGTCACCTAATGGGAGTCTAATATTTAAATTATTTTCTTTTCTATACATTAGCAGAATTGAGGCATTATTTCAATGTTGACAAGCTTGAAGTACTGAACTATTGTGCATAAATATTTGCAAGGCTTTCAAATAAAATACACTTTCTCCTTCTCCTATCATGTAGACTGTTATTCGATCAGTCAAGCCATTTTTTTCTGTGGACATCTTTCCAAAAGCCCTTCTAATATCAGAACAAGTTTCCCATTGATTCACCACTGTAAAAAGTTAAGCATGCTGAAGCAGATATTGTTGTGAAAGAAAAAGGCAGAAGAGGCCACTGAGAGTGAGCAAGTCACTCAACAAAGGTTTATTGTTTAATTGCCTACCATACTTAAGCTAGGCCAAGAATCCGTCGGAGCAGGATCGTTGTCATTATCTAGAAAAGAATTGTCATTTCTTGACGTCTGTACATTTGCACATGCCTGAGCGTCAACAATTTTTATGTATACATTTTTTTATCCAGCTTCCATTAAACCATTGTTAAAAGTTAGCGCTTGTGTGTACTCTCTGTCCTGTACCCATCATTTCAGTTATGTGCTTATGTATGAAAAAGCCACTCAATTTAGCTAAAGTTGTCATTCTTAACATTATCATAGTACAGAAGTGTATTTAAGTGTAGTAATTAAAGCGTCATATATTTTTTTCAGAAGTGCCAAATCTTCCTTTGTGGCACTAAGAATGATTTAATCAAAGAAGAAGGCAAATTCAGGGCAATCAGTTATCACGATGTGCAGGATTATGCTGATGATATTGGGGCCAAAATGTTTGAAACTTCTAGCAAGACAGGAGAAGGTATTGGTAAGTGTTAATTCTTTATTGCAAGTTTATTTCACTCTTGAACCTTAGTTTCTTGTTGTTATTAATATGACTACATATTCTATTTTAAGGTTCTTTGTAGTACTGGTGTATGATATTGGCAGTCCATTTCTTTTTCTTTTTTCCTTCGTTCTTATAAGGGAGCCTTGCAAATAAAAAACTTACTGGCGTGGAAGAAGAGCCCCAGTGGTTCCGGTCAGGTTGACTTGAGGAGGGCACGCATAGTTCACCTACAGCCCCTCATGCCCACATGCTGACCTACTTGCCCCAATCCAATAGTACACTTATCGCAATGCCTTTCTGCCTGACAAAAAAAAAAGACGTGCTCCTTGATTACACCGTGTATGGTCTTCATGGAGTGTGGGATGCTATTGTACTGGGCTTTATGCAGAACATCAAGGAATTGGCAAATTTGTGTTTGGTGTGTCTATATATTGTGGAAGTCTGAAATGCTTCTGCAGTCTCGACCCAAGCCATTGCAGCCATGCCCGCCACAGCCAGCAGCGCGCGGCAACATCTAGCAGAACCCTGGTCATGGCACGCATGCCACACACAGGAGTGCAACAGCTACGCCAATTGTGCCGATTTGATACACTTCCACATTTTAGCGCCGAGCTGTGCGAAAGCCATAAAATTGGCTGAAATTGCTGTCGTGCCCTAAACGTAATCCCATCATGAAAGAAAAAAAGGGGAGGTGGGGAGGGGGTGTAGCAGTTCGAAAATTTCTTCGCCTTGTACTAACTCGTGCAGAACGTACTTAAGTCACTTTCGCCGCTGTAATGCGGTGGCCTGCGGAAAGGCGTTTTAAGATTTGAAGGGGCTGTTAGCACTAGTCACGAGATACAGCACAGTTTGTTCACACTCATGCATGTATAAGCCGCATAATTGTGAGTACTAATATGATTGCTGACGTCAGAAAAAGTTACTAGTAATCATTTGGAGCACTGTAGGACATTTACTTAGCCCTAACAAAAAATCAAACAAAACTGTGTGTCATTTTTTTTTCCGCCACCCCTACTCCTCAGTTTGACTGATCTCCCAAATTTTGAGGTCGCCAGTTTGGTAGATCTACATAAAAACCCTCAGAGTCAGTCAAAGGATTTTACAGGCGCGGCAAATGCTAATGCAGACTTTATCATTGTTTGCTGAATGGGGTGGTTCAAAATACCGCTTTTAGTAAAATAGCAGTGCTGATGTTCACTCTGCGTGATTTAGGGGATGTTAAATGGTTTGTACATATTTTTCCAAATGTAAGCCTTCTTTTTCATTGCTCTAAATTAGTCTTTAGTTATAAAAAATTAATGGTTTTTTTTTCCCTGTAACCTGCTGCAAATTTGAATTTTAGTGCTCCTGAAGTAACATTTTGCTGCTCCAAAAATTGCTGCAAATTTTATTGCGGCTATTGCACCTCTGCATGCACCCACAAGTACTTTGTCTTCTCCTCAGTGTTTTCCGGCAGCCATCTGCGCTACCCTCGCCTCCGTATAGGCATTTGGCCCACGACAACCCTCTGCGCCCTCGCCTGCAGTGAAACCTTGGGAGCTATACACGAAACATGGATAACACAAGATGTAGCAGATCCGGTGGTGCAGCTCAGGATTTGAGGTCTTGCAGGCATAGAGTTTTCTAAGATTAACTAGAGGGAATTCCAGTGCTGCGATCATTCTGCTACCAAGGGAATGTTGGGTAGTTCATGGCCTTACCTAGTCTTCGTGCTTGCAGGCTTTGAATGCACGTGTGGCTTTGTTTATTGCTGTGTTTTGGTTTTGTTTTGAGTGAAAGAAAGGACTGTTGTGAATTTACTTAGTGACCTGACTTGAATCAGTGAGCTTAAAAAGTCCAAAGTGGTGAAGCGTAACTGTTAAACCTTTGCTGAACTTCTTGTGGCGAAATAGATTCAGGCCGAATGAAGCCAAAGGAACGAAGATGAGACGAATCCATCTACTACCCATCATTTCCATGCTGGGCTCCCATAAACACTAACGGCAGCGATCCCGCTAGTGTAGTGCAACAATGTGTGCTTGCAGGCACCTGTGGGCCCCAAACTATTGATTTTCTTCTGGGATCTTGCAGGTCCTAAACCATTCCCGAGTTTAGATGCCGACTTGGTCGCCCTTCCCGATGTTGCTCAGGAAAGTGTACCCAGCAGCTTGTCATTGGGTGCTGCCACCTACTGTCACAGGCATTTTCTTTTCTGCATTCTCCTAGCCCACTTCTCTTAATGCCTCCATTCTCATTCTTCTTGCCATTTGTCTTGTCCTTTTTCTTCTTCTCTTTGTCTTCCATTTTGTCATCTTTCTTTGGATCATGTTTCGTTACTGCAGCGTTCATGGTACTGATGCTGGCATCCTGAGCATCCCATTGTTGTCGTTGTTGCGTTCGGTAGCTATGTCAGCTGCTAGAGGTGCATGCCTTGTCTAGCACCTTATATCAGCCTTGGATGTGTCTCTCGAGTCGCGTGGAGCATGCATTCTAAGTTGTGGTCCCGCAAAAGCTGTACCCCTGAAGAATTTTCACTCGCTTTAAAGAGAACTCTAAACGTTCCTGGCAGCACTCGCCAGCTCTCATGACTCTTGGAGTATTCAGCCTGGCCAGTGTTTTCCCGCAAGCATCGGAACAACCGGCATGACGTTGCCTCTCCTGTAAATGCTGTTCTTCCCGAAACGCTCCTTTGGCTCCATGATGTAGGCACCGGCGTAAGAGGGGCCCACGTCCCTGCATTCTTAGCCCAAGTTACTTGAGGATATCCAGGCCTGCCACAGCGTATGCAGCATGCATCATGTGCACAATTTTTCTCTTTTCACCTGAGAATCTCTGTGGCAGCAATCCTCACATTATCAGTAAACGTACTGCATTGCACTTGAATGCAGGGCACGTGTTGGAATTAATTGGCTACACAAATAATCTATTGAATCATTAGTGGCATTTCACAAAATTTTGACGATTTAAGGGTAGATGCGGGATGAAAAATGCGAGTTTTTTTCAAAATTACCGATTTTCTATTTTCACCTGTTTTGATAAGATTAGTAGCTGTACTGTTATGGAAAAAATAATACAGGTTGAGACCTAACTGGAAATGCTTTAAAATTGCATGTAAAGAGCACAAGGTGCCTATTAAAGGTCAAAAGTGTGCAGTCTTCGAGCACCTTGCTGCCGATAATGCGCCGCCGCTCGCCATTGTTGATCGCATGAGTCGAAGATTCGAGCCTCCCTCTTCAAATACCAACAGTTTCTCTCGCTGATGAAGCGCAAGAAATAATAAAAAGAAGCACTCTTCTGCGTGTTTTTTAGCGCCACGACTGGCTTATTACATGGTACGAATCGGGGACCGCCATTGGCCGGTGCGCGCCTGTATGTGCTGTGAAACCTATTTGCGGGGTCCATGTCTTGTTGAGCAGCGCAGCTGAACAATGCTTTTCTCGTGTAATTATCTCCATTATGAATGAAAAAAATCATCGCTTTCAAGTGAAAGCTGTTGTGCGGCGCGCTCTGTAGGAATAGGCTACGAGCAGCTGGTCCGATTTGTGGCAGTTGTTGGCTTGCTAAAGCCAATGCATCAAAAGTCATTCACACCCGTCAGCCGGAAAGTTCTTGATGTGGCAATGGATGATGTCAGCGCCAATCTTGAGAGGTCGAAAGAGCTCGCAGTGAGAGAACTTAGCAGGGACGACATTGCCATTATGTTCGACGGTATGTGGCACAAGCATGGCTGCAAAATGGCATGACACTGGACTTAGTTTGGATTTCGCAGTCCTGTAAAACTTCTTCCTAGCTTGCAGTTGGCACAAGGCTCTGCCAGATGGAGCGGAAGTTTGGCAAGCATTTCATGGCCCTGTCTGTGAGCGAAATGTCTGTGAAGAGTTGGCTCGAAAAAGCCGAGAGGGACAAACTCGTGGTGCTGGCGTATTTTAGTCGCAGTGGCCACTACAAGAAGGATTGTTCTTTTTGGTGTGCAAATTTCATCTAATTTAATGATATCTTTTAAGAATAAAAACTCAATTTTAACTTTAAAACTCGTTTTTCTCAAAACACAAATTTTGCCAGTTTTTTCAGTGTGCCCCTTCTTTTTCAGGCACTTCTAGTGCTCGGATCTGCATGTAATTTCGTCCAAATTTTTTCCAAAGTATGGCGAATGCAATTATCTAGTTTAAATTTTTATATTTGATTGTATAATAAAAAAATTGTATGTATACCTTTACTAGGGTAGGTGAAATATGGACTTTTTACGTATTTTATTTTTCACGCATACTACATATTTTGTATGTGCTTCCTAATTAGTTATTTGCACACTACACTTTATTTGAAGCATTATGAGCTATGAATGATAAAAAATTACAGAAGTTTAGGGATGAAAAGAGGGGGGCAAAAGGGTTAAAGTTTTCACTTTGTGATGTTGCAGAGCCACAAGTTTATAACTTGCAAGAAAACTAATTACATACTTGAAATCGGCATAAAAAGTTTCATAAACAGCTCAAATTTCATTGCTCTAGGGTGAATATTAAAAAAGAGTGCCTTCGAGTAGCATTTCCCCTTAAGGGGACAGGGTAAGCAAAAATATTGAAAAAATAAATTTTTTCTTTTTGTAGTATTTGAAGCCTGCAGCCTTTTCTGAGTCAGAATCAGTAGTTCGTCTAAGTACACATTTTTTTCCTCTAAAATTGACATATTTCAAAACTTGTGCAGCAGCCTGCCATGCCTCTATTTTTATGTAGCAAGGTATTCTGTGCAGTTCAAGCATCATAGCCATATGGAGATGCTATAATTTGCAAGCTGGAATTCATATCGCACATTCAGACAAGAATGGGTGCAAAAAAAAATTCACTATTCTTTTCAGAAGTGCACTGGTCTTTCAGTATGGTGATCTCAAAACTACATCTTCTGACTCACATTGCCCGTTGGATACTGAGCCTTTTTTAATCATTATAAAACAAAGCAAATAGATTTTGATATTTTGTAAGGTAAACGTTCATTTCATATCAGACAGGGCCTGGGTGAATTCTACTCTGGATAGATTTGTTTCTACTGTGGGCTAAAGACGTTATGTGTGCTTTTAGTTATCTTAAGAATATTGGCCTCTCTGTGGAACATTCCTTCATGCTGCAAAACCTCTAAAAGGTCATACATTGTGCAGCCCTCCTCTAAAACCTTAATAGCCAGCTCTGACAGAATTTCAGTGATATTGTTCGATTAATTATTGGAAAACTGCAGAGCTGGTGGTCGTATAAGGTTTGTATTAACACCTTTTTGCAGTCACAGCGTATCGTAGCATATCACCTCCAAAATTTTTATTGTTCTGTGGTCGCAACCAATTTTCAGTGGTCTTGCCTATGAGCTATGAGAATGCGCTACACTGCAAGTAACGGTCAGGTATAATGCCATTATGCAAGCTTGTGGGTCACAGCATAAATCGCATTGAGCTTTTGGTTACTGAGCAGCAATATATATCTCAAGCAGGAGTATTATCCAATTCCAGGGCTGTTGTAAACCTATGCTTGCCCAAAATAATATTATTTGACTTATGGTAACTTTGACAAATTGTGCAGGTGCAAATTAGGCCAATCAGGTACAATGTGGATAGGATGAAGTGGTGCACCAGGGCTGTTGTGCACACCAATGCAATTTGTTGAACGTGCAAATAGGTGCTTGTTATTATGCCACCACAAAATTGGATTGTTTAATTTACTAATTTACAGGTTTATGCTGAAGACGGATGACAAAAGACAGCTGTCATCACACCAACGATAGCTGCACTTAAATTTTCGACAAGAAGAGTACTTGTGTGGTATTCGTTTTCAGCTTAGTCATGCTGTTTTTTATTGTGAGACACTGGTTTGATGAATAAACACAGAACGGTACACCATGATTTTCTTGTAGTCAAGCTTAGCTGTGGTATTTAACTTACCTGTTGTGATTAACTAGCACATTTGCCAGAGAAGAATTGTGTGGTTGAAACCATGTATATTTTTTGCTTTTCTTTTTCTTGTTAAAAATGCTGGCCTTCCATAGGAATGATGGACGGCAGGTTAGTTGGCCCTGCATGAAGTAATGTGTTTTAACTGTTCTAGTATACTGACTTTTCTAAAGTGTGGTCTTGGGGTGTGTACTCTTTATTGTAAGGTTGTAAGGCGTAGAAGATAGTTACGAGACATAAGAAGTACCTTGTTTCGTAATTTTGTCTATATAGTGTGTATGATGTGGCCTTCATATCCCAAGTCAAATAAAAGAAAACTACACAGTAGCACTCAAATCACTTTATATGTGCTAAGTAATTTGAGCAAAAGAAATTCACTTGTTTTGTAGTGAAAGGCTGATCATTGGTGGAGAAAAGTAAAGTAAAATATTTTCATACTGAATTTTATGTTAACTTCAAGTACAGTAGAATCTCAGTAAACGGTTCTCCATCCTTGGTCATCACTCTGTAAACAGAGCTCCTATTAAACAAAACACATTTTCCTGGTCCCTTCAGGTTCCGTTTGGGAGTCTACTGTACATTAAACAGAACGACAACCGATTTTTTTCAGCCGAATTTTTTATATTGCAGCAAAAAGCTCTAGCTCAGTAATAATTAAACCTGCAGTGGTTAATTCTAAAAGTTCCTGGATATATTGTAAGCCTAATTTTTTTGTGTGTGTAAGATGCCACTAAAAGAGTCTCTCTTTCAGCAACGCTGAGAAGTGATAGTGCCGCTGATATATTCTTCTTGCAGACTGTCCATATGCTAAATGTTCTGCTTTCACAGGAGTGAGTGCATCTGTAGTTAGCCACCATCATTTTGATATGTTCAACCATTCGTTAATGTATAATGTAAGTAGAATAAGCTTTTCGAACGCTCGAAGCATGTGAAGATATTTTGCTGGCCTGGTGAGCCATGCACTTTTGCTTGTGCATGGCTTCTAGGCCCTCCGCTAACACTTCTCAATCTGCTGCTCATGAGCATTGGATCATACACCAAATAAAGGCAGCATCACTGTTCTCCTCAGTACAAACAAAGGCATATCTGCACATATTATGTTAGAAAAGACTATAATAAAAATGATGAGCATTGGATCATACACCAAATAAAGGCAGCATCACTGTTCTCCTCAGTACAAACAAAGGCATATCTGCACATATTATGTTAGAAAAGACTATAATAAAAAAGTACACTGCATTTGAACAATGTATAGAAATCATTAACTGCATACAGTAGTAAAAGGTAATGTGATGGGGATCATATGTATTTTCACTTATTTTCCACGTGGAGCACCAATGATAGTTTTTTCCGGCTGTAATGATAAAAAATATAAATCGAAGTTTACTGAAAAAATAAACTTTTCTTTTAGCCATTACTATAAAATTTTTTTCATTAGTGGGGTTATCTCAATCCGTGTTTTAAGCGGTTTCTGTCCCTTTAATGGGATCTAACTTGTAATACTTGGCTTGTTTTAGCTGAAACAACATTCCCAAATTGTGCAACGTTGAGTTTTTAGAATGCAATGTATTTCTGCTTTACCAATACGCAACCATGAGATCCGTAATGTAGATGCTGTAAAAATCTGCGGCATCATGATAAGCTGGTGCGAGAACTACGGGGCATCATAAAGCGTTTTATTTGGTGAGCTGGTTCATGACGTGAGAGGAAAATGGTGTAGTATGAAAGGAGTGAGGACGAGTAACTAAAGCATGAGTCCTCTGTACTTTTGTTCATTTTTTTTCGTGCTAATATTGCATTTCCGCTTTGAGACATCATTACCACACAAGTTTTGTTTTTACATATTTTTTTTTACTTACCAAGCAGCTCCTCAATGTTAACAGCAGTCACTTTTTAATTTCAGAAGTATACCGTACTAGTAATGCTCAACTTTATATCCCTTTGAAGTGCACGACAGTGCGTAAAACAAAGATGAAGACAACAAACGACACCAGCGCTGGTGTCGTTCGTTCTCTCTTCGTCCTTGTTTCACACCCTGTCGTGCACTTCGTACTATACTACATGAACTAGCCTAACGTCGTACTCTTTTGCAGCTCATGTTCCTCTCTAGTGTCCCTTTGAAGTTTCAAATTACAGTGATTTGAGGCAGTGACATGTTATGTCTGTAGGTAAGCTTAAATCACAATAGCAGGCAGTATGGTGTTGAAGATTGAAAGGCAGAAAGGGCAATTTTGGTGAATAAAACTGGAAGAGCTGAGCACTTCAGTGAGAAAGCTTAAGTGAGAACTTTAAAGAGACGTTCAACGGAAAGATGACTTCATTTATTATTTGTGACTCATCATTTCATAGTACCAAAAACAGCTACTCTTACGGTGAGAAGATATTTCATTTGGGAGAAAAAGTGCACAAAAGAAACAAACAGGTATTAAACTTGAACAATTTCAGTCATGAAAAATTTTCAGTTACATGATGTTCAAATAAATATGCTAATCTGTTTGCATGGAAATGTGAACATTATATTTTTAAAACGTTTTTAATGAACTATTTTCAGTGGGTTATGTGAACTAGTGGTAAGAAAAAAAAAGTACTGCTTGATTCTAATATGATAGCTGAAGGTCAAGGCTGAAGCATTTCTGTACAAAATTATAGAAAACAAGACTTTGTTTGGGTTTACTCATATAAACTATATTAATGAGAAATTTGTGAAAACAGAATAAGCAACTGCTGTGGAGCAGTTAAAACCCATGATTAAACAGTTAAACTTGCATTAACAATGTTATGCTTTTTTTTTTCTCTTTTTTGCAGCTGAGCTCTTTTGTCAAATTGCTAAGGACCATATTGAGGCCATGTCACCATCAAGGAACAAACGTAAGATTTTGCATGGTGCGATGTTAACCGAAATCATGCCACATTTATTTCCATCTTTTCAAACTATTTGAATACTTTTGTTTCACATGCTGTGTGAAGTTCTTGCAAAGTTGTTTGCTCTTCCGCCGCGGTGGATCGGTGGCTAAAGTGCTCGGCTACTGACTCGAAGATCACGGGTTCGATCCCAGCTGCAGCGGTCGCATTTTGTTGGAGGCGAAGTGGTAGAGGCCCGTGTACACGCTATAGAACACCTGATGGCCAAAACTTCCAGAGTCCGCCACTGCGGCATCTCTCATGACCTTATTGTGGTTTTGGGACGTAAAACCCGACATATTATTATAGAATTAAATTTGTTTGGTCATGCCCACCACATGAAATCTTGCTGCCATTACAGTTTAGCAGATTGGGCCTTGTTACATTGCAGGTTCTTAGTTAATGGGTGTCCGAGCCGTCGCCCCAGACTCCCACGAAAAGACGAGGCCGTTTGTACGCCACACTTTATACACACAAAAAAAACGAACACACATAACATGGACAGGCTATTTAAAGAATCCTTCACTGTCTCTGTGAACTATCAAAGTCCTAAGCTAGCCGTCCCTCCTTTTAGCATGGACACAAGACATGAGGTCGGTCTCACCGAGGTTCGTTGCTACGTCTTGAGCTGGCTCGCGTTGTCCGCACGGTCAACCAGGCGACTAGTTGATGGGTAGGCTCCGCCACCGCAGCCGCGTCGCGGCTGGACACATCCGCTGGAACTCGTGCCCGTAGCCCGACAGCTCCGCGTTGCTCGCACGGTAGACGAGGTGGACCAGTTGGCACGGTAGACCAGGCACTACCACCGGCCGCGTCCCGGCCGGACACCTCTGCTGGAACTCGTGCCCGTAGCCCGACAGCTCCGCGTGTCCTCAAGCACAGGATGCTTTGAAGCCGCAGCACGTCAGCGACGCACGGCCGTGGCAGGTAGAACGTGGCAGGTAGGCCGGGCTCGACTGTTACTAGGCTCGGGTCCGGAACCCAACGGCCGAGTCGAGAGCCCCGTCTTCCTCGTTCCTTCTCGTACCTTCGCCGCCACGCTACTCAGCGCTCGTGCTACCTTCGTCGTTGTCTGCTTCAAGCGCGCACTTTGTATGGCGCGCACTTTGAATGGCGCGCACTTTGAAGCTTCGCGCACGACACATATCACAAAAGCCCCCCCTTAAATGAGTTTTTTTTTTTTTTTTTAAAAAAAAAAAAAACTGCTGACACGTGCGCGGTCTGTAAGCCGCTTCACTGTATATGTCCTCTGTATAGTTCACATGTCGAGGTCCAATATTTACTAAATACACAAGAACACCGTTAAATACACTGACATACTTCGAGTGTCCAACACCCAATATCACAGTGCATGAAGTCCGAACTCTTGGCTCACAATCTACTCATGAAGTCCGCACCGGTATTCTCCGACCCTTTTATATGCTGAATGCTAAATGAGTATTCTTGCAATGCCAGGCTCCACCTCAGTCCTTTGGTCAATGGTGTAAACTGGTATAGGTGAATCTGCCTCCTCTTCTTCCATCACTACGAATGACGCTGTTTGTGTAAACCTCTCCGGTTCGCGATCCTCGTAACGCTTTAACATGTTGATGTGGAACAACTTGGTGTCACGTCCCAAGTCCAACCAGTAGTCATGACTGCCCTTTTTCCCTGTGACCTTAAAAGGTCCTTTCCATTGCATGAGTAATTTATTTTCCGTAGTAGGGAGTAGAATAAGGGCCCGGTCGCCTACTTCAAGCTGACGTTTCGTGCTTCGCCGATCATAGTATTGCTTCTGTGATTTTCTTGCTCGTGTCAAGTTCTCATGAGCCAACTGCAGTGTTTTTTCAAGACGATCTCGCAGATCCAATACATATCCGTAAGTTGTCCTCGCCTCGTCGCCGATGTGTTCTCCAATCCATAATTCTTTTAACAAACTAAGTGGTCCTCTGACGTCACGCCCGTAAATAAGTTCGAAGGGAGAAAATCCCGTGCTGGTCTGAGGCACTTCACGATAGGCAAAAAGGAGTGGGGCAAGCAACCGATCCCAGGATTTTGGTTCCTCCTGGCAGAGCTTCCGCAACATCTGTTTTAACGTACCGTTAAATCGTTCCACCAACCCGTTACACATAGGGTGATAAGGTGTAGAACTGAGGTGCTTAATAGCCAGTAACTCGTTGACTTCTTTCATCAGTTCGGAAGTAAAACAAGATGCTTGATCACATAGAATTTCACGCGGGAATCCTACGCGTGAGAACATCTCCACCAGGCCCTCTGTTACTGTCGCCGCATCGATTGCTGGCAGGGCCACCGCGTCCGGGTAGCGCGTGGCGAAGTCCACCATGGTCAATATGTAGCGGTTTCCGTTTCTCGACACAGGTTTTAAAGGACCGATAATATCGATTGCCACTCGCTCGAAAGGGGTGTCGATCAACGGCATTACGCCCAGAGGCGCCTTGCCTACTTTACCTTTTGGATATGCTCTTTGGCAAGTGTCACAGGATCGCACGTATCTCTTTACTTCTTCCTGAACTCCTGGCCAATAGAATGATCCTAGTACTCGGTCAATTGTCCTCTTGATGCCTTGATGGCCCGCCATCAGACTTTCATGAGCTAGCTGCAGTACTTGGCTCCGCAGTTTGCGAGGAACAACTACCTGCTGTACTATCTTGCCGGAGGATAACCGATAATGGCGATATAGAACTCCCTTTTTCATAACAAACGAATATTCTGTCGATTCTCTCCCAAAAAACACCTGCCCAACTTTGTTCCTACAGAGATCTAGGCTCTTGTCCTCCGCCTGCTCAATCTTGAGGATTCGTTGGTTGATATTCAAAGCGGTTGCTTTCACCGAATCCAACGAAGTACTTGAATTCTTGACTACGCTGATCATTGGTTTCTCGTAGCGATCTGCTTTCATCACCCCTAATCTCTCCTTGACGCTTTTAGACTTCGTCTTCCTTTCCGACAGTCCCTCGCTCCACCTGCTATCTGGATCATTGGGATCACGGGATCCTGGCACGTTTCCCACGATGACGTCATACAATGGGGAAGTCATGCATTTAACGATCCCCGTGCCAGAAAAATAGGGCGAAAATATCTCCACTTTTGCTTCGGGAACTTTTATTCTGCTCCCATCGGCTAAAAATACTGTCGTCATAGCTCCTGTCAGCACTTCGTCGGGCACGAGGGAACGTCGCACAACCGTCGTGTTACTTCCTGTATCCCGAAGAACCGAGACAGGCTTACCAAATAGGAGACCCTGGAGAACTGGCATCTGATATTTCGTTGCCATTTGTCGCGTGTTTACTGCCCCCGACACATTATTCTCGGGCCCGCCGCCGGATGCGTTATCATTGTCTTTAGAGTTCTCTTCGGACAATATACATGAAGCCTTTTTATACGTGGCGGGTTTCTTGGTGCAAACTTGGGTATCGTGTCCTGCCCTACGACAATGCCCACAGTAAGGTTGCTTCGTCCGAGCGCGACAATCTGAGGCTTTATGGCCGATTTTGTTGCAAACAAAACATTGCACTGAAGTTTTTGAGGTCGTGCTCCCACTTTTCACAGCCATGCCGTTTTCAGCCTTTTCTCGGAAAACAAGCAGGTTAGACTGTCGCTGTGCCTCTAAAAACTGATCTGCCGCTTCAGCCATTTCTTCAAGTTTACGGCAATTCTTTTCACGCAAAAAGAGCGCCACTCGATCATGACACTTACTGATGAACTGTTCAGCTACAATCAGGTCACGAACTGACGCGTATTCTTTGTCTACTTTCGACATTTCCACCCATCGGTCGAAAAAACTCATTAATCGTGCAGCGTACTGCCGGCCGGTTTCTCCCTCTTGAGGCTTACTGTGCCGGAACTTCTCACGGTACCCTTCCGCTGTGAAGCGAAATCGCTGAAATAGAGCCAGTTTCACTTTCTCGTAATCAAGTGCATCTTCAGGGGATAGGCGACCAAACACTTTTAGCGCTTCTCCGCTTAGGCACAAACTCAGAGCCGTGGCCCACTTGTCTCTAGGCCACTCTTGCCCTGTCGCCACATTCTCAAACCTTTTTAAGTACGCATCTAGGTCATCCCGGTTTTCATCAAATCCTGGTATAAAATTATGAGGATTGACGTTGGAAGACACCCTTGATGATCGACCTATGTCTGCCCCGACAGGCTCTCTGGCGGTTTCAGTCTGAGTCAGTTGAAGGCGCAATTGGATCGTCCTTTGGGCCTGCTCCTCTACTTGTAATTGCAACTGCATTTGTTCCTTCTTCGCCTCTCTTTCTGCCGCCCTTTCCTCACGAGCTCGAGCTTCTCGCTCATCAATCCAAGTTTTCAATTCGGCACCTTCCAAACCCATGCGCATGGCCAACGCCATTAAATCTGTCGAGCTCATCTTTTCCTCACTAATCGTCAGCCTCACTCAAGCGATACAAATGGCCTCGTCCTGTCGCAGCGGACGCCAGTGTTACATTGCAGGTTCTTAGTTAATGGGTGTCCGAGCCGTCGCCCCAGACTCCCACGAAAAGACGAGGCCGTTTGTACGCCACACTTTATACACACAAAAAAAACGAACACACATAACATGGACAGGCTATTTAAAGAATCCTTCACTGTCTCTGTGAACTATCAAAGTCCTAAGCTAGCCGTCCCTCCTTTTAGCATGGACACAAGACATGAGGTCGGTCTCACCGAGGTTCGTTGCTACGTCTTGAGCTGGCTCGCGTTGTCCGCACGGTCAACCAGGCGACTAGTTGATGGGTAGGCTCCGCCACCGCAGCCGCGTCGCGGCTGGACACATCCGCTGGAACTCGTGCCCGTAGCCCGACAGCTCCGCGTTGCTCGCACGGTAGACGAGGTGGACCAGTTGGCACGGTAGACCAGGCACTACCACCGGCCGCGTCCCGGCCGGACACCTCTGCTGGAACTCGTGCCCGTAGCCCGACAGCTCCGCGTGTCCTCAAGCACAGGATGCTTTGAAGCCGCAGCACGTCAGCGACGCACGGCCGTGGCAGGTAGAACGTGGCAGGTAGGCCGGGCTCGACTGTTACTAGGCTCGGGTCCGGAACCCAACGGCCGAGTCGAGAGCCCCGTCTTCCTCGTTCCTTCTCGTACCTTCGCCGCCACGCTACTCAGCGCTCGTGCTACCTTCGTCGTTGTCTGCTTCAAGCGCGCACTTTGTATGGCGCGCACTTTGAATGGCGCGCACTTTGAAGCTTCGCGCACGACACATATCACAGGCCTATCTGTTGCTCCAGCTATCTTCAGCCAGAGTTTAGAAAAATATCAACGCATTACATCAGGACACAACCAAATTCATGTTGCTTGCTTTTTGTCGCATGGAGTAAGACACCCTAGTTTTAGTTCTTTCTTAATTGGTTAATTAAGCATGTTTAATTAGCTCATTTGAGTTCATAATGGTAGAGAAAATTTTTATGGGCAAAAATTGTTCATCGGTGTACAAAATGTCGAACTGGCAGTTTATAACTTGGTATCTGTTAATTATTAATATTTTTCTGCATACTACAAGTGCCTGTGAAATACAAAGTACAATTATTCGAACTTTCGAATATTTTTTCAAATAGTGTGTGCTATTCGATTAGATTCATACCGGAATTTTCCTATTTGAACTGTTCGAGCTTCCCGATAACAACTACAGTCAACGTCAGATTGGCAATGGCGCAGTCAGATTTTTTTACATGCTTCACCACATCACACTTTCACATTGCGACGACCTGCCTTTCAGACTCTGCAACAGTCGCAAATGTAGTTGCTAGAGGAAGCGCTGGTTCGAACGTGAAGATGCATGGCACCATTACAGTGGCCCCTTTATAGTTTTAATTTGCTTCACCGCATCACACTCTGCTATCGCAGAAAAGCTGTCTTCAGGGCTCTGCTATGGCCGTAAATAGATACTCACAAAAGTGATTGTTCGAACCGACACGGCAGAGGTGGGGGCTTTAATTAATGCCGTTTCGAACCAGACAGTCTGAAAGAATTGGACGAAGATTTTGAACATCTGACATTTCAGATGTTTTTATGCATTGATGTATACAGGGCAGATTAGCTACACCAAATTTGAAGGGAGCGTGCTCTTGTCTGCCAAATCAATCGGGCCTAAAGAAGTTGAAGTTGGCCAAGGTGGAGCAAAAATTGTCTTTTTATTTGGCGTGTAAAGTGTTGTCCACACTACCTTGGTTGCAACAAATCATGTAAATACTAAATAAAATTCGGTGCCTGCATTGCTTCATCCTTGATGAAATAACTAGGGAACTCCAGCCCTTGAGTACTTCACCATCATAGCCAACATAATCCCTACTATGCTCCTGTCTCATAATAATGTGCTTAGGGATCTTCTGCAATCTTTTTTCTTTAATTTCACCTTGAGGTATTTGAAAAATACTGAAGAAATATTTGAACAACTATTCAAGAATTATTCTATTCAATTTTCACTCAGACTTTAATATTCTAATTCGCTTTTCACCCAAAATTTTGCTATTTGCCCAGCTCTAAAAAGATACCATGTGAAATGCCCGCTCGCACACTTTGGTGCGCTGTAATTGCAGTACTCCCCAACGTTCTGCATACAAGCAGTGTGCTTTCCTTGCAACTGTTCATGACAGCGATAAGGAGATGCAGGTTTATTGCTTGTATTGCCGCTAGCAAAATGCGTCATCACACAGCCACCCCCATCGTCCCTGTCCTGTCAAGGCAGCACACCTGGTCAAGTGCCATAGTCGTTTGCATGCAGAACATTGGGAAGCCCTGCAGTCATGGCACACAAAGGCACACAAGTGGGCTTGTCGCGTGGTATTTTTTTGTATTTTGTGGGCATTGATACTAAGCAGAAAAGGACCAATACATAACAGATAGAAAGTTAGGAAAAATGTTTACTCAGACTTTTTGCAAGCTGATCTACTGCCTTTTTATGGGAATTATTTCCCCGCTTCATTGCTTCAAAAGTTAGTGAATAAAAATGCCTAATTAGCCAATAATAACAAAAACAAATATAGTGCAACTTACCATGCAATAACAGTAAACATGCATTGATCATGTCTTCATAGGTTGCATCGGCATATTTTTTAACTCTGGTTAGAGATATCTGCAGCACCCTGCATATGCCAAGCACTGCTTTCTATTCTTTTGCCTGTATGTTTATTAGGCTTTATTGGAATGACTTATATACAAAACAATACAGCGCACAAGAAGAGACACACGGAAAGATCAACGAACAAGCTTATCAAGGAAAAAATTGACAGCCACTTGTTTTTAGCACAAAGCTACAAGGAAATTCATGCCGATTTTTTTTTTTTTAAAGAAACTTCTTAGTTGATGAAAAATTTGGCCTGGTTTGGAGGATCAAAACTTTGGAGTGGTTCCTCTACAAATTGAGGTAACCAGAAGGGTGGTAGCTGGCAATGCAAGGGCAAATTAATGGACATCTTGAAGCACATAGACATTAAATTTGGCAAAACAGGTCTGTGGAATCCTGCAAGGAGGAGGATGTGTTATGATAGTAAAAATTGGTAACGGGCATGGAGGAGGGAAATTGTGGGCCAGCTGACCCAAAGTTTTTCTGATCAGCTGTACGTTATATATATATTTTTTTTTCATATTGAAATCTCTGACTTGTCTACGAAGTGAAAATAAATGCTATTGTCTGCCAAGAATGTAAGGTGGCACTAGGACTTATGAGATACACCAACTCAACAAAACTATCATAACTAGGTGTACATAATGCCCTGAATGGGGTAAAAGAAGCACAGAACTGCACAGTTATCTCTCTTTTGAAATAGTCTACATAGACTAAATCTAAATGCCAATATGAGCCCCAAGGAACAAGTCCGCTACCGTAAATAGTCAGACAACTTAACAGTCAAACCACTCCCCATTAACATGCTTTTAGGCAGACATGATAAAAGGCAGTCTGCAAGGACCAAGGCCCTTCATGAAAGATGCCAAAACGTGTTTTGTCGTGTATATAGTATGGGACCCCGTTCACTTGAGGAATTTTGTGAATCAGGAGGAGCATCTCTTGAACTCTGTGGCCCCTGATGAGACGGGGAACTCGTGCAATGACATGACCGATTTGTATGAAGACTCTGAGCGTGCCTGTGCACTGCTGGACGACAGTCTGACTAGGGCGCAGGCTATGACCCTCACTATTTACAGGCTCCTTCATTATTGCACATGGAATGGCTTTTTTTTTTTTTTCTGACCATTGGAGAATTCTATACAAAGTGTGCAATTGTAGTTCAAGTCAGTTGGCTACCCAAGATTGCATCCTGTGGGGATGTGAGGGTTCCCTCCTGCCTCCCAAACAGATTGCTCCTGCCAGCTCCCTCAAAGCTGACCTGGAAAGAGTTTGTTTGAGCCCTCATACTGGAGGAGAAGCTAGGCATCCTTGCCTGGACTGTAGGCGTAGCTTCCAGATTGCAGTCACTTTGAGGCTCAGGCACCAAAATATTTTTGCCTGCAAGTAAAGGTGCCAACCTCAAAACCAAAGCATATTATTCACATTTAGCTTGCTATGCTGCAAACAGTATCATTGTCAAACTATTTTTTGTGAGACCTCTATGCTGTTCTCAGATGAAAATAATTGGGCACTCAAACCTCAATATAGACTGATATAACAAAATATTGGTTCTAAGAAAGTGATTGAAAAACAGTCTTGCAATAGATAGTGTTTGGAATTCTCTTTATAATAAATTTTTGAATATAACGGGCTTATTTTATTGTAAGGTGCAACTTTGTTAAAATGAGGTCTGAGTGTACAATGAATTAGTGGTTTTCATATAAAAAGCATGCAAATAAGTATATTAGTAAAGCATTTGTTGTTATGAGGGATAAAGAGTTTGCTTTCTTGAATGCCATGTGAAAGTTTGTTATTCTGTTTTCGCTTTTGTAATTTTTTACTTTTATTCAGTGCACGTCCATTAAAAATAGCAGGTGCTGATATATACAGTCTGTAAAAAAAAACGACAAAAAAAAAAAACACTTGGGAGTCTGCAGCTGTCAACTTCAGTTGACTCCCATCTGCATCGTGAGCAAATAGGCCTATTTTGATGGAGAAACTCAATTGTGACTGAAAGTGCATCGTGTGACTACTATATTAGCTCCAGAAGATTGTCGCACTGGCAGTTTGGCTCCAAATGACATGTTAATATGAATGAGTGTGGGAGTCGCGTCGATGGAAGGAAGAATCCCCACATGAAAACATAACGACTGTCTATTCACTTTGTAGCAGCAGCGGGCAAGCATACTGATGCTGCGCTCATCTGGATAGTGAAAGAAGGATCTTGCAATGTCGACGGCCGGTTATAGTAGCCACCGCCGGCGACCCATATCTCTGGTGATGCTGCGGTGGCGCTGTAGTTAATTTTAAGGAAGGCGATGGAACGTGTAGCCATTTCATGCTGAGCTGAAAGGTAGCAAACAGAGGCTTGCACAAGAATATGCACAAAGTGTGTACAAGTGCAATTTGTTTCTTCTTAAGGTTTTAACGTTCATGTGCACCCTGGGTTTCAAAAGTGCACTCTTATGCATATATGCCAGGATTTGTAGTTAGTAAATCAAGTTGTGGCGTAAAGATGTGTGGGACCCTCGTTTATTTTTTAATAGTTGAAAAAAAATTACTGTCATAACACATGCAATTGCTGGCAACCAGGAAACTAGCAAATGCTCGCTATAAATATCAGTGTGGGTCCAATACTTTATGTAGTTGAGGTCATCGATGTGGTTACAGCCTGAAGTGGTTGTGTTGTTGGCCTACTATACTACAAGGGTCATTCAAGGATTAGTGGGGTTACTAGTCATATACAAAATGAGATTAAACAGGGAGTGAAGTCAAATATTCAATCAATATATTACTCCTCTGTCATGTTTCCTGTCACAGGTTAATGTGTCAGATGCAAACACAGCAATTCCAGCTATCATGGCGACCATTAATAAGTCAGAAGGTGCAGAAAGTGTAACCACACTTTTAATTAAAGTGATTGCTAACATTATTAGAACACCCTTCCCCCCACTTTTTTTTAATGGAAGGTGGAGTGTGAAGAACGGGTTGTCTTATGTGACAATAGGTGAAGTGTCAGCAAATGAATGGCAGGTTGTGACGGGGAATCAGTCATGTGGGTATTTGCTTAATAACGGCAGTCTTGTAATGGCTGTGAAGCCCACACTAGTCTGCACAAATATGGTAGATACCAGAAAAATAGCTAAAATGGGAAGCAAGTGTTTTAAAATTTTGAAATGATGCAAGTGTTTTAAAATTTTGAAATTATACTTAATTAGCTTTGTAAATGCTTTACTTTTGACCTCATTTAAGAATAAAGGAGTTGTCATTCTTAAATGACTCTAGCCCTCACTGGGTTAAAAAAATAGAGAAGTTACTGATATAAGTGTACTGATGTGATATCGAAGGAACGTCCCTTCCTTTCTGGACTTGTGCTCACACATGCACATTTTTTTCATATGTGTACTCTTGGTATTATTTAGCCACTGTCAATGCATAACATGTTAATTGCACTTTTTATGTTTGTGTTGGTTGGATGCTAGATGCATACAGATTGCTTCACATATGAATGCCTTCTGTGACTATTTTGTGACGAGGTGGAGTAGGAATTCTGTTTTAAAAGATGGTTGTGCATATTGGCACTTTTTTTTTTCTTTTCCAGCAGGCACAAACTTTAGACTTGAAGAACCAGCTTCTCAAGGTGGAGGCTGCTGCTGAACCCTGGTTTCCTGAAGGTCTATTAAGTGCTGCATAAAGTGGTCTTCATGAAATGACAAACATTGGCGCCTGCACTGTTCTAGTCTCAGTGGACATTGAAAAAGCCAAATGGGACCTTACTCACACTCATGTGACTCTCTGGTGTGCCTTGGATGTTTAAGAACTATTGCAAGAATTTCCGAAACAGTTTTTCGCGAGTGTTTTGTAAAGTGGTGGGTGTATGTTTTTTTTTTTTATGCATGATTAACGTTGCATATAAATGTGCCTTGCCAACCAGCCAGTGAAATTCTTAAGCTGGTGTATAACTAAGGAGGTTAACTATAATGTTTGCATGTGGGAAAGTATGCGATGTAGCGCATAAGTGACCAAAATATGTAAGGGGCGCAATTATTTTATGTGCAGCGTACGTAGTGCCGTTTTTAACATTCTCTATGATTGATGTATGCCATGTTCGTATGAAATGGCGCAATAAATTGCATATCATTTCGTCCGACTTATGCTCCTTGCTGTGCGTGCATGTGCTACCGAGATAACTCGCCGCAAGCAAGTGACGCAAGTACAGCGGAAAGTGCGCTTTGCCCCGTGTCGGCGAGCGAGGCGTGCGCTTTTGCCACGGCTTCGACGCACTGTGAGCTGCGAGGCCGTAGCGGGCTTCGTCGCCGCTTTGCATGTTTGCAGTCACTCGTGAGGTCATGTCTGATATTTAATTTCCAGCTTTAGCCCCGCTTCAATGACTTGGTTCAGTGTTAAAAACAACAACAACGGTGAGTCGCGCGGCTGTTTAATGTTTACGGCGCTGTTTTGGCACGAGCCACCACAGCCCTAGAGCGTAGCGAACGCAGGCGCATAGTTGCCCAAACAGTCGTTGACGTCAGGAGCGGTGGGCGGGCTTCATTGTACGCTTCCGCTAGGAAGAGGACTCTCTGATCATGGACGAATTCGCTCTGGGCTGAACTGCGCTCAACATGGGAGCTTCTCTCCCGTAAACGCACCTTGTTTTCTTTTGTCGACACGGTCAGAGCTGGAAAAGTGAACGAGAACAGTAATGGGCGAGCACATACCGGTGCTTCTAGTCACGGCCAACGTAGGATCCATCTTTGAAGAGGTAAGGAAGGCCTGCGTGCATTTTCCCAGCTTCCAGAGCTCGGTGAAAGAGCAGCAGGGAATGAAGACAGCCGTTTTTCACTGTGACTTTTTGTGACTTGCTGAAGCGCGGAATAACCTGTGCTTGCTGCTTCCGTAACCGAAATAAGTGCGTCGTAGTGCCGTAATATATTCCCGGGCAAGTTGCACGGATCCACGCAACCGATCGAACTGGTGCAGCTGCAAGTGTATGCATTAAACCAGCGGAGGCGCTGACTAACCGTATTAGTGGCTCTCTGGTGGACGAGGGAACGTTCTTCACTTTCGTTTAAATGAACGCTTGTTGAAAATGCGGACAATTTAAGCTAGTCCTTGCACTGTTCGATGTCGGCGGGTCGCCTAATCTCCCGCAGAGCAGCACAAATAAATATATGCGACTCAGTCATGCTTGCATCGTCGCAGACCGTAGCACCCCGCCCCAGATTGCAAGATTAAAATACACTGTTGATAGCATGCATTGTTATGGTCATTAAAAGAAAAAAAAAAGCCTGCGTACGTAATCGGTGACATTGCTCCTAAGCATTACACTGAATGTGAGTATGGTTTATCGAAACTGCCTTTCCGGGTTGCCGGCCAAACATTAAAGCGCTAAAGCGAACACACAACCAGATCATTTCTTGGAACTGTGCTCCCTCTGAAAGCTTTCCACGTCTATTCGCAGCCTCGAACACTTTTGCCGGGATGGATAGGAGAGTTCCTTCGGGTAGGTAATGTACTGTACAGTTATGGTGTAAAGTATCATTTGGGAATGCGAACAGTGACACTAACAAAATGATGTGCAGATGGTGAAGCAGTTTCAGCCCAGTTTCCTAGCCTTACATTGTCAAGAAGTAGGTGGGAAAAATTACGAAAGGACCATGCTTCACGTTTCCGACTTCATCAGGTGAGAAGTGCCCCAAAGTAAATGTATTGAAGCAATAAAAGTACTGTAAAATTTTGTTAAGTACCCATGCTCTAGTAATAGGTTTTCTACGTCTAACAACTAGTACCTTGCACAAAGGTTTAAATGATGCAGCTTTAGAAAATGTGATTTGCAGTAGCATATTATGCTCATGTGTAGAAATCAAACCCCACAAGTTATGACTTTTGTCAGTATTATTGTTGATACCGTGAATAGAGCTATGAAGATAGGAGCAATTTTTCGAAGCTGATTTTATGCAATTTAATTACTTGCAAAATAAACTACATGCACAAATTATGCGTAGGATTGAACTATAGCTTTCGACACTTTTATGTTTGTTTATGATGCCTTTTTTATTACTTAAACAAGTGCAAACAGACGAAACACGCTCTCTTTCAGTGTGTATCCTTATTATGATATTACCTTTTCATACATTTGGAAGCAAGAACATACACAGTAGACTCATGTGGTATGACTGGCATTAAAAAAAATAATAATGAAAAGTTCACTTGGAAATGCATGAATGCATTACTGTTTCTGCACAAACTACAAAATTACAGAGTATCCAACACTAGTGATTGCACCGATTCATGAAATCTCTTTTCGTTTACTAGTCTCAGCTGTATACATAGTCGTTTAAAGCAGCTTCATCTACATTTAGATGCTGTGTATTAGCATATGTGGGTGAGCCTCTAACATATACCATGCCTTTCATAATTTTTTTTCTGCTGCCTCGACTCCAAGAGTACACTTTTAGCTCAGTTATTCCTGTGCGTATTACCTGCTTTTGTGTGTTTTCTCTCGAAGTTTATAAGTATATGTAATTTGCTCAAGACTAACACAAGCGCCATGTTCTTTACCCCCTAAACAAATCACTCCATATTTCATGCTTTCTTGGAATTTGCTTTAAAGTTGGCATAGAAAGTGGAGGAAAAGTATATCGGCCAAATTTTATTGCTGGCCTTCATGCTGCGAACCAGTCGTTTTCTTACTCAGCACAACCATGTTAGTTTTAAGGTTATGAATCTCTCTGCAGGAGTAGTGGCTCCATTTTATGTATAAGGCTTCATCAAGGTACTGCTTTTACAGCAAGAAATGCACTGATATTCTAAAACACTTCATGTTTGCAGCCTGTGATGAGAATGTTCTTGTGCACAGGACTCTCATGGGCAGCGAGGAGCTCTCAAGTTACACAGCAGTCCAAGTATTCTTGGACGAGGACTTCTCTTGTGTAGAAAAATTTACGGTGAGTTTCTTGCTGGAACGTTGTGCATGTCGAGCAGGATTTTTTGTAACAGGCATGTCAATGTTGAACTTAATCTGGGGTTGAATTTTTCACTGCCCTGCAAATAGTCTGCTATGTGTGCCTGATGCTTGCTAGCTCTACGCGTACAGTTCAAAGAAAATCTGCCTTTTTGGTATGGGAACATTACACAACGTTTAGCTATTACATAGTGCAGCAACTCAGTTCAAAATTAGCAAGTTTATTAAAATCTTTCTGTTGTTGAGAACTCATTGTAAAGATTTTAGAAAAAGGCCACATTTAATCGGTCATTGGATATAAAGATGCCAATTTAGCTGTGTTGGTGCCCATTTTGTGTACCCTACAAGATGGGCTTCAACCTAAGAAAGGATGTATTAAGCAGTGCTGCTTGAATAAAAAAAAAAATTGGAATTTAAGAAAAATGAGCCATCAGTTTGGATAAGTCATACGCCAAATAAATCCCAAGTACTGAGTCAAAGTAACAAGAATTTGTAATACATACGTGACTGATAATCCAAGTTCGATAAAAAAAAATATAATAAATTATGCATAAGCTCTGGCTAGCTCTAGGGTGGCATTGTTTCTCAAATTGCGAAGTTTATTTTGCGACAAATTCTTTGTGCACATGTTATGTAGGAGTTGCGCATTGCACTTGTTTTGGTACTAGTGTTCCTGATACACTGTAGTCCGTTTGTTTTACCATTACGGTTCTGCGTAATTTTTTTGCAGTTAGCTTATACTGTCTATGGAGGATTTGTTACTGACGGGTCCTGCGTAATTTTTTTGCAGTTAGCTTATACTGTCTATGGAGGATTTGTTACTGACTTGAATTGGGGGTCATGAGTTATTGGTGTTGTTACTTTTCCCTCACAAAAAATTTCGTTCAATTGCATAATCTATCTGTATTGAGCAAAAAAACACGAGATCCCGACCTTGTAGAATCCAATATTCCCTACAGTGTTCAATCAATGAATAGAACCGATATATTATGATAACTCATCCATCTCGTAATGAGTCTCATTGTTTTTGTATAGGCTCTGGGCAACTTGTACTTTGTCCATCAGTCTTTGAAGAACCCCCAAATCTGGGACTTTCAAGGTGAGCCACTTTCTGCACAAAATTATTATTTTCTTTGCAATCAGTTCTGTATTAAGTTTGTATTTCTTGCTCTTTCCGAGTCAGAGTGCTGCTTTCGACCAGTAACGATGAAGGAGGTTCATTCTGGAAACATAGAGAAGGTGTTCACCAAAGAAAAGGTCAAGTTTCCCCAGGAACTTTTTCCAGAGGCAAGTCTTTCATATATCAGCTTTAGTGGCATCAGCCTGAATTTCTATTATTGGTAATCAGTTTTCTTTATGATGTATTATGCCAGTGTCCCACAGGCTCTTCTGATTGCAATCAGGGTAAATTTGGATCGGATTTTTTGATCGCAATCAAACAGTTCTCACTGATAAACAGTCCAAACTAATCCAGATTGAGTTTGGCGCAGACAGCAGTCAAATCATGACCGGGGAGCCAGATCTCAATGCGCAGATCGCGATCGGGGATTAGAAGAGACTGTGTAGTAGCACCTGATCTGGATCGGCCCTGGACGCGAGCAAAAGTGCCCTTGTCACTGGTATTACACTGTAACTTTTATTTTGTTGACTAATTTGTTTGTGTCGTAGCTTAATAGTGCAGCCTTGAATATGGTAATGCCTTTTAATGTGGCTAAAGTTAACCAATTCTGTAATGGTGTTGTTTTTTTTGTTATGATACTTTCATAGAAATTGCTTATTTTACCATAGATAAATCTTAGTAAGATATGACTAAAGATGTCCACTTAGGGAAAGAATATTTGAATAGTGAACAGTCCCTTAATTTTCTCTGAAGGTTGCAGAATTTTTCTTTTTTTGCTTGTTGCAGTGCAAGTGGTCAAGAAAAGGCTTTATGCGAACAAGATGGAGTTTGCAAGGCACAGTATTTGACCTAATCAATATTCATCTTTTCCATGATGAATCAAACTTCATAGCAATGGAATCTGTGAGTTTAGAGCATATATATATCTTGCTGATTGAAGCTATACTTCAAATTTAAAACATTTTTGCTGTGCATCCATTTTTTTATTAAAAAATGTTTTGTTTTTTTCAGTTTCCTTCTTCTTACACAAAAAATAGGCAAGGAGCGCTTGACTACACTCTGAACAGGTACAGTGTTCATCATGTCTGGTTGTTATTTTTGGATAAAACAAAAATAACATATTGTTGTATTTCTATGTAACATAATAGGAAAATTAATTCATTTGACACCCTAAACCAGAGTTATTTTCTGAACAGTTTTGGTTATTAGGTGTATTGATTATGAGATTCTAATATAACTGCTTTATATGAGGGGATAACTAATGAAACAAGATGCTGTTTTTTTTTTTGTGCTGTATGTGTGCTTTTACCCATTTCATTCTGTTTTCATCTGAGGTGGTACTTAATCTAAGCAAACTCGTGGAAAAAAAAGCTTTTTTTTCTTCTTATGAGTGTCTAAAATGTCAGCTGACATGGTACCTTTGCTGCAGTTCAATAAATGTGTCAAGTGACTTTAGCTGAATAATGCATGAGTAGGGTAAGCCAGAAAGGAAAAAAGTAAAAAGCAGTAGCAAAAGCATGTTAACTTTTAGCCACTTTGTGAAAAAAAGAGGTGCATAAGAACCTTGCATGGTGCGACAGCCTAGCACTTCTCACATTCAGCATGGCTGGCCTGACGAAACTTGTTGGCTTTTTTGCATTTTGCACCATGTGGGCAGGATGTATTCTTGTTCATGTTTGTCTTGAAAGTTTTGCTTTTATCCACAGCCTCTTTCAAGACCATGCAATTAAAATGTCCAGGTTCTGTGAGTCTATATATATAGGCTGTTCTGTGCAAAACATGTGTTGCCATGGCATATATTCATATAACATGCTTTGAATTAGTGTTAAGGTTACGGTTGTGTGAATGTTCGAGTTTCAAATTCGAATCGAATAACACCTAATCGAATAATTCAATGCAACTTTCAAATTGCGAGTATTCGAAGTTTCAAATGGTTCCAAAGGCCAATGATAGTATTTGATTAGAATGGGGCGGCTAAAACTAATCCTAAGGTCGGTACAGTGGGCCTTTTGTTTAAAAGCAGTGTCAAATCTGGAGCCATGCTTAAAACCATAAAGAAGTCATGGCTCCAGCCAAGAAGACCAGGAAACAGCCTAGGAGACTGTCGAACGCCTAGCCTCAAAAAATAACCAGCGTACTAAGCCCAGACCTCATAATCGGGAGGTTCAAGAATACTTAAATGAGCCCTCTCATCCCGAGAAGGCATGATCCCGTTAAATACTAGAAATAGCATGGAGCGGCACCTAATCCACGTACCACCGAATTGCTTCGCACGTCTTCAACAGCAGGAAACGCCCTAAGACTATGGTAAAAGCCTGACACCAGGTGATGGGGAACAGCTTGTGTTTTACAGTCAAAGCTGTTATGAGATCACAACACGGGTCACCTGCGTGCCATGGTTGTCTGCCGCTGCCGGTTTCCGTAACTGCTATCGCATGAAATAAGAAAAAAAAATCTGTAAATAAACAACACCAGTGACACAATGGGATTCGAACTTGGGTCCCCTGCGTGCCAGCCCAGCCTTCTACCACTGAGCCGCGCCAGTGCTCGGAACTCCTTTGCAAACAGGCCATAGGCAGGTTTGATGTCATGAAAGGAATCTCATTAATATGAGTAATACAGCATTTTAGAACAGAAAAGGAGGAAGAGGAAGAAACTTCATTAAGGAAAAAAAGTAGTAGTAAATGCAGGCAGTTGTAGTTGGGCCCTCAGTCCAGGGCTCCATTGCACGAGCGGCTTGCTGGGCCTGGTCAAGCAAAGCTATTTGACTCTGCTTGGCCTCGTCTGCCAGCCATGCCTCCCACTGTTTGTGTAACAACAGCGAAGGAACAACCGGGTGTCACATTATGCAAATTGTGCAACGACTGAGTTGTTGAATGCTGTGACACGCAAACCATCGAGTATAAAACTGAGTATTTATGTAATATGTATCCTACTGTTGTGGAAATAATTAAAAAAAAAGTTTGATAATTTAAACAATTGATAATCAATATTCTTTTGCTCCGCACACGAATATGTTGTAGAAATTTCGTTTCGTAAATGTGGCTTGACTGTATCATAATGTTATAAATTAGTATTGTTACTAGTATAACTAATTACTTTTGTGATGTTTTTTTTGCATCTGTGCTTATGTTTTTATTGTGATTGCATTATGTTCATTAATATTATTATTGTGCTAATGTAACTGGTGATTACATGCTTCCTATAATAATGATCATGTCCCTGTTCATTTATTATGTTACGAAAAATGATTTTTTTTTTTCTGAATTCGCTGCTTCTGCTGCCCCAGTGTGGTAAGGCCTAGTCAGGATTGGTTGAGTGATTCTTCAAAGGAAGAAAGAAGGCACCTATTTCTGTCTGCCCCTTGGACAACACGGGGCAGAGATTTAAGTCTTTCTTTTGTCTTACCACATGGGCAAACCCTGTATATGTGTATGCCCCCTCCCCTAATAAATAAATAAATAAATAATATGCACATACCCACTGTGGGGGATTGTGGGGATTCCAAAATCTTCTGGCATAATTCTTTATTGCAGTCAGCCACAGCATCAAAAAATTGCACAAAGTTCCTTGCAAGTGTGCAGTGGGTACCGTGCTTCTCAGAAGAATGATGAAGGATGGCATAGTGATTGCCTGCCTACTACACAATGATTTACAGCGTAGTGGCTACCCTGCAAGTGCGCTTCCAGCAGCTACCCAAAGAGTGTTAAAAAAAGGCTCTGGAAGGCCACTCTTCCAGCTTTCGCTGTGACAGTGCTGCATGTTCAATGCAGGCCTGGCGGTATATTTTGCATGATAATTTGTAGTCTTTCTGTTACAGTCACTCAGTGTGTTATGAGCTGGAGGATATGAGCAGATTTCGGTTTTTCGGTCTTTCTTTCAATTTTCTATAAAATCTTTTGTATTCAATGTTCTTGGCCATTATTTGGCACTAGTGTTTGATTCGATGTGAAATTTCACCATTCACACACCTAGTTATGATATCTGTTGGTTATTTCAAAACTTTCATTAAAAACAAAAAAGAGGAGCTTCACAGAGCAGGGACATTTCTTTATCGCTGGATCATCTCTTGACTATCCACTAGACTGAGGATATGTGCGTTTCCTTTCAAGGATCCAGAGCGACAAGTATGAAAATGTTCCATTCTTCATCTTTGGGGACTTCAATTTTAGACTTGACACGCAGGCCGTCATAGAGGTGATGTAGCTTTTTTTTGTCATATATTATTTATTATTCTCATTCTTATTTTAATACCAGCTGGTTTTTATAGCTCTGCCAACATTATTCAGTGCACACTGTAGCCTGTGACTACTACTTCTTAATAAGTCTCTTGTTCTTATAGAAAATCACAGACAAGGCACCTCCAGTTCAAGTGAAAAGTGCCAAAAATGGAGATGTCACAAAAGTTCTCTTCAGGGATCCTAAAGATGAGAATAAGGTAGGATTGCTGTGGCATGTGTGTTGCCTTATTAGTCTGCTTTAGCAAATGTCTGCTGTGTAACATGGGCTTGTTAGAAGTTATGTGAGAATTTCAGTTATAAAGTGAACATGTTTGGCAAGCAATAGTCTTGCATTGAAATGACAGGAGTAACAGTATACTTAGGCCTACAACATCTTATTACTGAGAAATAAATTGCTCTCAGATCCCCTGCCCACAAGTAATTAGCAAGCTGTCTCATTTTCAGTGAAGAGTTGTTTACATTTCGTGTAAAGCAGAACTTCAAGCAGTGACCCCTTCAGTACTGCTTTGTAAGCTAGCCCCAACAACTATTGCTACAGCTGATGTACAGAACATCTTGTGGCCACGTCACTCGCTCTAAACGCGCTCAGAGTTACTGGGCCTCCAGAAAGTCCGTAAAAGGAAATTAAAAATATTTTTTATTAGAAATGTTGAACCTGTTAAATTGATTCTAATTATGATTGATGAAGGTGCACCTAAATGAAAAGTTTGAGCTCAGAAATATGGCGTAATGGATGGTTTCATAATGGCATGCACTGCCCCTTTTATAGGTAATAAGTTGATGGTGGTTGCAGGTGGTGCTTACAGTCGAAAGAAAAGTATTCGCTCTTCAAGACCATGAGGAAGCTTTCTATCGGAATGATGGGAAATGGGTGAGTGCATTTTAAGCGTATAGGTTGTACATCCTTCGTGTCTGGTTAACTTTTAGAAAGAGTAAAAAAAAAAAATGGGGAAAAAAGCACTATAGTCAGCTTTAGAACACAGCGACGTTTCCCTCTTCAAAGGCACATGCCTATAAGCCTGCACACGCGCTCCTGACCATTGCTTGTAGAATCTGTTCAGCCCGAAAACTCGGTGGTGTTGTGCGGCGCCGCTGCAAGCGGTGTCTGGAAGTGGCACTGCTGTCGCAGCAGGCTTCATTCAGCCAGTCTAGCAACGTACGCCAGGTCATGTGTATGTTTGGCTGCGGTTGCGTCGTGTCCGTGTGTTGTAGAACGAAGACTAAAGTGATTTTGGATTCTGTTGCGTTCTATGTAGGGTGGATGTTTGTGCGTCTTCAATGCTGACTTGTTTTGTTCCTGGATGCACAAGCGGTTATAGGACTAACAATTCCCTGAGACACTCCTGCTGGGCTCCATGTGATGCGGTTTTCGGTGCAGCATGGGATCGCACTGTTTCTTGTCTTGACAAAAGGTTATCCGACAAATCACGAGTTTGCGATGTGCATTTTCATGCCGAGGATATCTTGAAAACGTACAGCCACGATGTTGGCAGGAAAAAAGTTGCCATGGCTTGTGGCAATGAAGACAAAACTTGTACTACAGGGAAGTGTGCCAAAATATTTCCGAACTTGCCATCGTATCTTTCGAAGTCGTAAAAAAAATAAGATTTCGTGATGAAAGACGGCCGAATAAAAATGTTTTAAGCGTGTTAAATCACCCTGCGAGCCTAAAAACTGTGCGGACAATTCAGCGTTCATTTCAGCAAGCGGTGCATTCTGAGTGATATTGAAAGTGTTCGTACGCCCACGGTGCCCAGGCTGCAAAAGTATGTGCGTGGAGGGGGGCTACTATTTGAGGGAAGAAGCAGCTCCTGTGATTAATAATTACTGAGATTTAACGTCCCAAAATTATAATGATTATGAAATAGGCAGTAGTGGAGGGTTCCAGGAGTTTGACCACCTGGAGTTCTCAAGTGCATCTAAATCAAAACACGTGAGCCTCAAGCAATTTCGGATTCATCAAAAATGCGGCCATGATTCGATACCACGACTCGCGAGTTAGCAGTTGAGGATAACCACTAGACCACGTGCTGCCGTGAAGTATCAACCCAGAGTACCAGCTGCATACTTTCTTCGAAGCTCCAACTTGCCATAAAAGCTACTCGCTTTGTCGTTATCATGTCGTCAAAGCTACTCGCTTTGTCATTGAAAAGTAGTATGGACAATGAGGAACACTAATGCCTGTCGCGCTGAACTTGATGAGAACCGCAGCGTCTGCCAAGCACTGGTGGACTGGTGGCGCAACATAACATGCTTTCGAACATTTTTTGCTAATGTATTAAACCTTCACGATTACCTAACAGACTAAAGCCATCCTTGTCGTTGCGTTTTAAAGCAATTCAATATTTGCGCAGATAGCAGAGGCATTCGCTTGCGCTTCGTCGTCTGCTGTGTAGAGCCTTTTGCTGCTGTAGCGCCTCCTGGACTGGAATTCGGCTTTGCGCCGCTTTCAGAGTATGGTGGTGGCGAAGAGTTTGGCGACTGAACAGGTTCTGTAAATGTTGCTCGAGATTGATGTCATGAGTTGGACGGCCAGTGGCCCTACCTTCCGAGAACATTGCCGAGTGCACGGCACGGGACTATTTCGTTACTCGCTGAAGTGATCGGTTGCTGCACTTCGGTCGTCTGGGTGGGGCCTCTCCTTATGTCTTAAGCTCTATTCTGCCCATGTTGACTTTTGAAGTTGTATCCAACTATAGTGCTCAATGGAACTAAAATGCTACACTTGCAGCTTTGTACACCTAACCATAAAAATGCCTCGTATCACATTAAAACTGCTCCAAAACATTCTGTTTGACCATCCAGTGTACATGGTTAGGGCACTCTTTGACAGAAATGTCAGCTAGGTAAATAACCAAGTACTTGTCAGTGGAAAGGAGCAAAGTTTGTCAGCATGTTCTGATTAGGACTAATAATGCATAAATGGAAAACAATACATGAATAATACAAAAATAAATAAATGAAGGAGCAAACACAAGTGCATGCACTGTGTTATTCGTTTGAAAGTTTAGCCTGTGGTTGGGCATCATAATTCCAATTTCATTGTATTGGTAAATGTTTAAAAACGGATCATGGCAGTCCTTTGCACTGTGAAGTCACATCTGTGGTGGCAGGAGCCAAAGCGAAAACTAATTACTGGAGGACTACAGCAGGGTCTTTTAAACTTTATTGCCTACCAACTTTCTCACAATTCTGTGGAACACTTCTCACTTCCTCTTTTCTTCAGTATGCTTTGTAGGATTGAGGCTTGTGAGATATATGTGCACGCTACAGCTGCAGAATCATATTTGCACTTTATTTAGTTACAAAATGTATTACATATATGAAGGTTGCTATAAAATGTTATGCAGCCAGCTCTCATTAATTCAAACTTGAAGGGACCTCTGAATTTTGTTTGCATTATCAAGAAGTTCAAAATATTAGAAGTTCTCATAAAGATGACTCTGGGTGAGGTGACACCACACAGTATGATTAGGTATTGATTTTATCATATTTGAAATTTTTAAAGTGTTTTTAAGCCCTAACTGCACACAGTCAACAGAAAGCAGAGGTGTAAAGTCCACAAGTTTGTTGGCCATTTACTGCTGATCAGACCTTTCAAAGAAATTATGAACTGCCAACTGCTTCATTTCTATAGCTATGTGCCTTCAGCACAAAGCTCTCTACACCAGTTGATAAGCATCTCGGTTTACCATGCGTGCATGTTGTCTCAAACATTTGTTTACTAGCAAAGCCTTTTTCCTTGAAGGCTTGAACTGCTTCATTTTTAGACTCTTGGAATTATATAAGCATGCAAATATTTAAATAGTAGTGGGAAAGCAGAATAGAGGGCCAACTAAAATATTGAATTTTGTTTGAATTAACCAAAAATATGAATTATCAGAGCTTGAATTATCACAGTCTGCTGTATATCAATGAAGATACAAAGGGATACATGTATTTTGTAAAGGTTAAGTAAAACAGATAAGTTTAATGGTAAGAGGGTCTTATTGGATGCTCAATACTGTGAGTGCTGAAATGCTGACATGTTGGAGTAATATAACAGAGGCAGGGCCTCGTAACCCCTCTTACATTTGCCCTACTTAGGCAACGTTCGTGTCATATCTGTGTGTTGCCGCTGTCATTGATAGTGTGGTGGATAATTTGGTAACAGCATTTTTTTTAGTTTTTTGGTTATCTTTGAAGGTAACCAGTAAACTGTAAAAAATCTCATTACTGTGGCTTGATTTGCTCTCTACAGACTACTGGATTGACAAGCGACAGCAGTGCCTTTTTCTAACACTATACATGGCTTCTCATTGTGGAAGCATGCTAGAGTGTGTTACATGCAAAAACTTATATCTATAAAAATAAGAAGGCAAGGTTGCTTTGCAGAATTTGCAGATCTAACAGGAAAAAACAAGGACACAGAAGACAGACAAAAACCACACACATAGCGTTGCGCGAAGTTGTTGTGTGCCGCTTCTGAATCCTCGTTTTTTTCGGGCTCTTTCCGGGTCAAGATATTTAACCAACTACCTGACTAGTTCACTTTATTAGATTTTGCAAAATCTTGCAAAAAAAATAATGCATGTTTTATAAAGCAGGCATCCTAAAGGAAGTAAAAATAGTTGAAGTTTGAAGAACACTTACGTTCTTTTCTGTCTCTGTTTTCACAGCTCCAAGAGCATGACAAAGAACCAAGCCTGTTCAAAGACCGTCTTTTTGAATTTGACATTGCCTTCCCCCCAAGGTGAGTCACATGTGACACTTTCATATGCTTGAATTGTGCTCTGTGAACATGCCTTTGATTGGGGGTTTTGCAGCTATCCATTCAAAGAGGAGTCCTCAGGAGCTCGCAGTTACATGCGGACACGCTGTCCTGCCTGGTGTGACCGCATTTTGCTTAGCAAATCGGCCAAAGCCTTGGTGTACACGGTGAGAAACCTCTTTGCATCTGGTTCTGTTATTGCCTTCCAGTTTGCATTATTATTGGTGCAAGTTAGCTTCTGACCTTAAAAAAGTAAGGTGGGTAAACATGATCAGAAAAAAGGAGAACAAGGCAAAATAAATGCCAACCATTAACAAAGGTCACAATGTTTTGCATAAAAAAAATATGTACAGAAGTTATCTGTGCATGCACAGGAATGGTAGTGCCTGTCACTCGGGCATTGATGTGGTTCTGTGTGAGATAGCTGTTTAAGCATTTCATTTTTTTCTATGTTAAGTGATCAAAGCCTGGCTTACAAATGCCCTTCCTCTAATACTGACATGCCAAACCTCAATCATGGGGCATTTCTCATCATTTTTGTGTCTCCATAAATCTGCACATTCATCCAGCTTTCGGATGCATTTAAAATAGCAACAATGGAACAGAAGATGGTATGGTTGTTTTCTGCCACGGAGCGACCCTTGAGCAGATAATGTGGGTTTGTGTTGTCTGGTTTTCTTCTCTTTTGTCAGTGTTTTATGCATTACTTTCATACACAATGAATCTCTAAAAACTGGCTAAATTTTCTCCCGCTGGTCAAAATTTTCGGAGCCCTCCACTAGAAAATCTTTCATACTTATATGGTGGTTTTGGGACATAAAACTCCAACAATATTATCTTAAAAACTTTTTCTCGTAGCTGCAGCGGATGCATTTTGATGGAGGCAGAATGGTTGAGGCCCATGTACTGTGCGATGTCGATGCACGTTAAAGAATCCCAGGTGGTCGAAATTTCCGGAGCCCTCCAGTGGTTTTGGGAAGTTAAATGCCAAATATTATTATTATTATTATCATTATTATCTTTCTCTCATTATGACATTGAGAGTTTGTGTCCTTTCAGTAAATTTGTGTGCATTAAAGTTTCCTTCAAAAATGACAATGAAAGTATACGAACCTCCATCTTTTTGTTATTTTATTCTGCATAATCGGGATAAGCTTAGTTGATGTAAAGTTTCCTTTGTGTCACTTGTTGCGAGGGTTCGCGACAAGTGTGGCTCTTTGCTCATTCAGCTGAAGCAGGTGAAGTTCCCCGATAACAATGTGGCACTCGCATATTGGCCTTGTTTTTGTTGGTGCAGGGTCCTGACGAAGGTGGCAAAGCATCTGTGGTGTACCATATAATGGGGCCGAATGTGTGCATGGGCGACCACAAGGTAAGCGGCGGCTGCCGCTGGAGGAGCAGCCGGCCTACTGCAGTGCCGATCGTCTTCTCTTGTGTTGCAGCCTGTGGTGCTGTGGTTCCGCATGGTCCCTGCTGCAGGTACGTGTCCTCTGGGCTGTGGTGCTAAGGGCGAGGCGCGCAAGGGTGCCAGCCCGCACCGGTCCTCGAGGCTGCTTAGGGGCTGCCCAGCAGGGTGCCGCCTCCTGTGACCACTTACCACTTGTGCATGGCTCCCCCGTTCTGTTGTGCATGGCGTAAGTGGATACCCCCCCCCCCCCCGTTTTTTTTTTTTGCTGGCTCCTGCATGCTGAAGGGGACAAGGGAGGGATTCTCCTTTGTTTGTGAACCTTTGGTGTTCTTTATTTGTGTGTTTAAACTGTGGTTTTGTTGAGCCTGTCATTAGTTTAGTGGCACTTTGTTGCTGTAGAAAGCCTGATTTTGTTTTGTTTTTCTTTTGCAGCATTGTGTTTGCTTTGAGCGTGGTAGTCGGAGTTTTTCGTCATGTCTAGGTGCATGAGGCCTCTAGTCAACAACCCAGTCAGAACAGGTTTGACATGCCCTTTTGTGTTGGTGAGTTTGTTTTTGTTCCCTTTGTTGTATTTTAAAATACATTTGAGGTCCTGTGATTTTGCTTGCCAAAGCTGAGCTCATACTTGTTGCTTTTATAAATGGTTTATCTAAATGTCATTATACTTGGTTGTGGTAATGTAAGGTGTCTTGTCAGCTTCCTGCACAAAACAGCCAGTGAGCAGTGAGACAATCTGTAGTATACGGTTAGGCATGCCTCGTCATGAAAGATGGGCCTCTGAATTGCAGCATTGTGAGACATTTCACTGAGAGATGTTGCCTTTCAATGGAGTTTTATTGTGGCATTGCATAGTGCTCAAAAACATTGAGCACCAAAGAAAAGGTTTACCTAAAGAATTGCATTCTGTATCACTTCAAAATTTCAGCACAATCAGTATAATTTTTTAACATTACCATTCTTTTCACAAGAAAGTGCTATGTTTGGAAATATATGACAATATCTTAAAAAGAAAAGGGGAAATGCTTTGTTAGGTCTCACAATGGAACGCCATGCTCTCAGAACACGGACACAGTAAACCAAAACAACACACATTTATTTAACTACTTTTAGATTGACGAAATTTCCAGCCGAGTTAGTACATCAATTGTGATCAGCAGGCTAAAACAACCTTACACAATATTTTACAACACTCAACACCATAACACAAGGCGGCGGCGCCAACGCTTGACTCGCCACAAGGGCCCGTGGACCCACCGCAAGAGACAACTGTTTGCGCCAACCGCCACGGGCCAAAGAGGGCCGCTCATCTCTCATGTGCCGCCACCCAGGCTTGCCACCATGCATCACTGTTGACGCCACCGCACTAACCATGATGATGATGGTGGTAACGAATGCTCGGGAGCACAAAGCCGCCTACCGCGTGATAGTTGTGAACCTTAAATGCGGCCTATGCGCGAAACACGTGCGCCACGAGGCACAAACGACTTTACAGGGGGGTGTTAGCATCCCAACATCTTCCATACTGAGACGTGTCTGATATGTCCATGACTGTGGTCAAGTGATATTTTATGTACTGTAGGTGGTCCATCCGTTGGTAGTTCTGCATCTCTGCACCTGCCGAGTTTTTGTAGCTTTGATGGTGGGCAGCCAACTTTTTAGCCTGGTTCTTTTTGTATCTCACAGGCAGTATATGGCAGTTTTAGATATCTTGAGCAGCATTGCTCTTTTTCTTCTTACCTTTATATATTACCATTTTATTTTATAGTGTTAGCTGTTAAGAGCTACTCCATGCTCGTTCACATTCTCCGTTCATCTTGTGTAGATAGTATGCAATTTTCAGTATTACAGCAGACAGATGTGATCATATACTAATACTACAAAGGTTCATAGGAACGGAGTATACTTCATCAAGATGCTGCCCCGCCGCGGTGGTCTAGTGGCTAAGGTACTCGGCTGCTGACCCGCAGGTCGCGGGTTCGATTCCCGGCTGTGGCGGCTGCATTTCCGATCGAGGCGGAAATGTTGGAGGCCCGTGTACTCAGATTTGGATGCACGTTAAAAGAACCCCAGGTGGTCAAAATTTCCGGAGCCCTCCACTACGGCGTCTCTCATAATCAAATGGTGGTTTTGGGACGTTAAACCCCACAAATCAAATCAGTCATCAAATTATCATCAAGATGCTGCTGTGAGCATCAAAGAGTGTGTAATAATATCCAAAATAATGGAACTAACAATTGCATAAAAGTGCCATAGCTGGGGTCTGCGGGCTGTTTGAGTTGCTTGCGGTTAAGGAGATATATCAAAGATAAACTTTCTTAGAAGCATTTAGGCTATTAAAGCATAGTGCTGTTTTCTGCTGAAAGGCTAATATATTTAAAAAAGTGAAAATATTGCTGACAACACTTATCTAATCTTTTTTGTATTCTTTCTTAGTATATGATAACTTTACCAGAAAACGAAATATCTTTTTAAAGGTACACTAACGGCAAATATAAATACGATGTTGATTGCTGAAATAGCTGTCCAGAGACCTTGTATTGCTTATTTTGAAATCAAAGCACATTTTAGTGGTTTGCATCGCGTTAGCACACTTCAAATCTCCTGCCTGAAGGCGGCCCGTCCATCTCGCGTCACTATTGCCGTGCCCAGCGTTGCCCGCCTTTACTCCGCGGCCGCCGACACTAGTTAGTAGCCGAGCAAAAGTAGCGGGAGCTACAGCAGCTACAACGACCATTAAACAATTTTCTGCTTGCTTGGTTCAACTAAGACCCGCTATATGGTACGACTTATCCAGATAGTCTAACCAGGCGAAAATGAAATTTTCGAACCACTCGCCCAGTTCACCATAGTAACGGCAGGCGGTTCTTTTTTCTATAAATCAAACAGAAAAGGACAAGCAGCATTTTATTACGTCTCTTGATGCATGAAAGGTTCTTTTTTATTGCAGCTAGTTCGATTACTAGTGAATTATTGTAGTCTAGCGCACTCCCGTCGGGATCATTTTGCAAATGTCCCACTCATGGCACATGTTGTGTGGTACATTTAGCTTAACTTCTTAATAAGTAGGGCACTACTGTTAATAATATTGCCGTCTGTGACATTGTGCTTTCACTCTAACATGAATTGTTATTTGCCTTTAGTGTCCCTTTAGAGCACAACACTAATAAAAAAAGAGGTAAAACAAAACTAATTTTGCTAAAACATTCTCTTGGTTCATTAGTAAGATGCCAGCAACATAAGTACCACGTGAGAAATGTGACTGAGTGAGTACATAGTTATGGGATTAGCGTAACAGCTTGGAAACCATAACAGAATCATAACATCAAGGTTTTGCTGTACGCTAATATTCTCAAGAAGCATCTTATATTTTTTGGTACATGAGATAATATGCTAGTTCTTTGTTTGGTAATAGATTACCTACTACGGAATAAGCAAAAAATATTTTTATTATCGATGTAGACAACTTTCACAGAACAATGGTTGAGTGGATGGGCTTTAAAGCAACTCCATTAGACAAAATTTTAGATGTGGCTGTCTGTGTGTTCTGGGAATACCACCCCTACCCCCACATGCACCTTTTTTTATTCTTTTTGTCAGAGCCATGTCAGAAGCCTGCCCTGGAGGAAGCAGCAACCCGCTACATCCAGGTCAAGGTTCCAGGCTCACCTGTGCGCATCTTCCGAGAGACCACCGTGTGAACTTGCCACTTGATAGCATAATGCCCTCACCTTTTGTTAGCGCATCTGTGACATAGCTGCAACGCAACACTGTTTGTGTAAGGACTCTGTGCAAGGGGCTGTCAAGCTGATTTCTTGTTAGAGCCATTCTAAGTTGAGATCTGATATTAGTGCCAGTCCACTAATTCGTAGCCTCAGCACTGCAGCATTGAAAGTGGTAGTAATGCTGTGCATTTTATACCAAGTTTAATGCCACACTTTTATGTGGGGCAGTTGGTTCTTATTTTAATTCTTGACGTGCACCCTCAATTACGAAAATACAGACATATACACACAAATTTATATAGTGCATTGCATGTTTAATACCACCTTGCATCTGCACATCTGCTTTTGTTCTGTTATGTTCCACAGACATTGCTAGCAGTTGTGCTGGCACATATTGTTTTAGTTTTTTTAATTGTTAAGAACAGGCACAATAGCAGTGGGGCAAACATTACATGCACACTTTTATGGTTTTGACAAGAAAAGTGATGTCTCACAGGGTGCGTCAGTGCATGCCATTCTTTCGCAACATTTTTCAACATCATGGAGACTACATCAAATCCCCCCACCCTTCTTTTCTGCACAGGAGTATACAAAGTCATTCTACAATCTCGCGAAGTTTTAATGTAGGAAGGCTGCTATTCAAGCCTCTCCCTCAGGGCCCTTTGAGATTATGCGTGTATTATCACCAATTTCCACTTCACACTTATTTACTATTTATGATCCATTTGTTGTGCCAAAATTGTTCTGTGTGTGTGACCTTGTGTTGTGCAACGTTTGTATGGTTGATCCACTTGCGCTACACCCCATTGAAGGTGATATTCTTGTTATTTAATGCGGTGACTCGCGTTGGGCGTCGCGACTGCCGGCCGCTGCGTCGCACAAAGTGTTACATGGTGCAGTGTTCCGTCCAGTGGTCTCCAGGGCCGCCCCGTGATGCTGTACGATCGTCACAAAGTCGAATTATGTTTTTAGCGTCGTTGCATATGTGCACATTTTTCGGTAGTCTGTAAGCATCGGCTTCTTTAGTGTCACCTGCCATCTTTGATCCGATCGCAATAAATGGTGCAAATCCTTTTTGTGTGTGTGTGCGATCTGTTTTTTTTTTTTTAATCTAACCAGGTCGCGCGCTTTCGGCGGATTGCGCAATTCTGGTTTTAGGGCTCGTAACACGCCTCGCACGTTTCCGCATGATAAACCAAACGGCATCGCCATGATGGACAGAGCGAGACAGCCGTTTGCGGCGAAAAGTAAAACACATATAATGCATGTTCGGTAAACTAGCCAACAAGACTTGTCGAGTTAAGAAATACGAAATGCTTCAATATGTTTGTAAACATACACGAGACCGGGCGCCACGTGAGGGACTGTGAAGAAGAAGAAAACGCGATGCAGCACCGGCATCGCCAAGTGGTAGCCCCGGTTGCAAGTGCGTGCATTATACATAGCAAGTAGTATGTTTCGAAGTAAATTCGCAACGCTGAGTTGCGGTGCAGCATTCTCTTTTATTGGCTCCTGCAGGACTGGAGCAATTTTCAATTTTCGACATTCCCTGGCGTATCGATTCTCTCAGCTGCTCTCTCAGCTTTTCGCTCCCGCATCAGGTTTTGGTAAGGCATAAGTTTGGCTGGTGCTCGTGTTGCGACTTTGCAAACGTTGGGTAGTTGTTGGAAGTTAGCGTCTCTTGTGGAAGGTTTCATTGAAAGGAAGGGTCGTTGCACTAAAGCTTAAGCAGGCTTAAGTCAATAAATTCAGTTTCAGTCCGATAGTAAGGAGTGCCATGTCGAACGGAGGCGATATTTTCAACAATGAAGTTGTCGCCCGTAATCATGAGGCTCCGCAGTTGATCGTGGAAGATGTGGAGTCTGTAGCGTCTGCAGACATGGATAGCGACGTCAAAAACCCTTTCGACGACGGAAGAATCAAGAAAAAGGCTAAACGGCCTTCCAAGCTGATTGCGGCCGGGGATGTGAGCCCAGTCTTGCCAGCTGCCACCAGGACGCACCCCCAGTACCGTAAGAACAGTCGAAGGCCTAGGAACGGCCACGGACGCGGACAGCCGAAGAAAGGCGAGCTGCATTGCTGTCGCATTCTGACAGCACATTTGAGTGTGACACGCACACTAAACGTACCGGCTGTTTGTTGCTGTTGCATCGTTCTTTATTAGATCTGCGCTCCTAAGGCATGTAAATATAAATATGGCGGCTATCCAGTGGACATGTTTTGTTTGTTTTTGTTGATAGTGCGCGCCTGTTTTCTGGTGCCTGCTTTCGCTTGGAAGTGTCAAGTTAATGACTGCGTAGGAATTTGCAGTCAGTAGAAGCCGCATGTATTGGCGAAATCGTATTCTACTCTCTCGCTCTCCAACTTGTGAGTAGTAGGCGGACAACGTGCTTATGGTATTCTGCCTGAACTGCCGTTCAGCTGGTTCTTTGCATTAGGTATTCATATTTGCGTTATTGTAACAGCGTCATTTAGGTTAATCTCGCGGCTGAGAGCTTATTGTAGCCCGTGAAGCTGCGCTTGTTTCGTATTGAAAGGTTTACTTTTTTTCCTGCAGGTGGTGCAGGTGGAAAGGGAACTTGGGGCAAACCTGGGAGCGAAATTTCGCTCGAGGATGACGATATCTCTGCATCAGACGTCCGCGATCCGAACTATGATTCGGACAACCAGGTGACAGCAGGGAGCACAGTTTTCTTGAGCTCAGACTCCGGCGTCGTTTAAGTTTAACCATGTCACTTTCATTCCGAGGGAACAGTAATGCACTTTCACTGGCCCGTTAGTGCGTTCCTGGTCCTTACCATGACAGAGCCGTGCCCTCTAGATTCAGATTTTGCGCGTTGAACCGTAAACCCGAGTTTACCCTTTGCAGGAAAACTGCGAGTTTGAGTCCATTACGCCCGAGCTTACAGAGGATGAGTTTGAGACAACAGTCTACCCCTTGTTGCTGGAGTACTTTGAGCATGGAGACACCAACGAAGTTGTTGTAAGTAACCAGCCAGAAATCTGCATTTTTCAAGCTTTAAAGGGATCCTGAAATCGATAGAGACAACCTTCATTTTAAGCAGGAACTACGGGAAAGTAATAAATTTAATGCATTTTTCACAAACTGCTGCATCCGGCGGCAGCGCCATGCATGTTTGGAGACGTCAGACTCCCCCGAAACTGGCAAGCCAACAATGCCAGCCATCGACCGCATCTCTTGATTCGCTCATCTTCCACTTCGGTTCCAAGAACCGGTATGAACAGCAGCAAACAAAGCTTCCGGCTGGAACAAAGCACCAGCGCTTTTGTGGAAAAGGAAGCGGAGGACAAGAACACGTGCATTCTGCGTGCGCCTCGTTGAGTTTGACGTCACGGCTTGCGCTCGCGAGCAGCCGCCGCCACACGCTGACAATCTATGAAAAATATAACACAGTTTTAAATAAAAAACACTGGAAATAAACTCCATTATTCGGAATAGCGGCATCTTCAGAGTCAAATTTCGAATTTTTGTCAGTTTTTCCTATTTTTGTTCAGTATCCCTTTAAACTTGCCATATTCAAGCAAAAAAATTTTTATATTTTGGTATTTCTGTATGTAATTTTTGCTACATGCATAATTGCTTTCTCTTTTGCATGTATGCTTGATGCTTTCTTTTTAAATTCCTGTTTCAGTTGTCTTTGGAGGAATTTAACCTGCGCCAAATTCGGCCCAACCTTGTATGCCTGGTCATATCTCTGGCTATGGAGCGTAAACCGTCGCACAGGGAGATGACATCTGTGCTGCTGTCAGACATGTACGGGCGTACTTTGTCCGAGCCAGACTTTGAGAAGGGCTTTCAGTTATTGCTCAAGAGCTTGCCAGACCTGGTGCTTGACACACCGGATGCCACAACGGTATATTGCATATTGTATGCTTGCTGCAGTGATACTTGAAAATTTTAGGTGGGGGTTGGACATTGACTTTGACTGGTGCTTGCTCACATGTAGTTCTTGATTTCCCATTTATATTTCTCTTTGAAATTGTCTGGTGCCTTGCACATTATTGCTTTTACAGACATTGCTGCTGTTCGAGTTTTGCTGAGCGTGTGCTGGCACACAGTTTCGACTATAAAAATATGTGCGCAGTCACAAAGATAGGTCCCTACATGTGTGCCTATGATGTGATATGCGCATAGATGTGTGCCTATTTTGTTCTGTTTTGCCATTTAGTAGCTAGACACTTCAAAGCAGTCAGTAGTTGTGAAGCGCTACTCACTACTAGTATGCTTCAACCTTCGAGAGAATGCTGTTGTACATTTCTCATGACTTGCGTATTTCATGTAGGTGCTGGGCAACTTTTTGGCACGTGCAGTGGCAGATGACTGTGTGCCACCAAAATATGTGCAACTCAACCTTGAAGAAACTGATTGCCCACTGTCAAAGTATGTAATTTTTTGGTTATGACTTGCGTGAGGATTTCTGGCAAGTTTCTCTGCTTATTAAATGTGCGTACTCCCTTCCCCTGCCCCTTCTTTCTTGCTGTTGAACAGGCAGACCCTGCAACATGCCAGCACATTGTTGAGCATGAAACATGGACTGGTTCGTTTGGATAATGTGTGGGGCATGGGAGGAGGCATGCGTCCTGTCAAATATCTTGTAAAGAAGGTGTGTAGACGATGCTTGTTTTTTTTTTTTTTTTGATGAAGTGGCAGTCGTGTACAATCATTGCAATGCGGTGTAATTTATGTGAGGGGTATATTATATCTGAAGTCTGCACAAAATTAGGGTTGTACTGTGTTGACTTGCAAAATATTTGCACATTCATAATAAAAACAATTGACTCAGACTCAGATTGAACAAAGCATGGTCAGTTGACCTCTTGAATTCATTTTAAAATTTGATATATTGTTGTCTGGTGAGCGGAAAGAACAGATCTGCAATAGGTTTTGCCTGAAAAAATTTTTTTTCAGGGCACAGTAAATTACTAATAATGAAAGGTAGAGTGCCACGCTTACCTGCTTTGTTGTTCTGTTTTTTTTACTTAGATTGTGAATTATGCAAGATATATTATAGCTATATATCTTCAATTTGTTTACCTAAATATATGCATGTTTTTCCTTGTGTTCAGGCAACTTATCTGGATAGTGTCGGGGTGTCTACCGACCTATAAAACCTGGAAAAGTCTGGGAATTTGTAGCCATCTGGAAAAGTTGGCGAATTTCTTCAAATTTTTAGCTGTGGTTAATTTTAACTCATGTGTTTGCTTTCTGTTTTATCCCAATATCAAACAGCCAACTTTCTCACTGCCCAATTCAGAGGCTTTATTTTAGCAAGATATACATACTTTTTCATATTTACTCCACACGCTCAGAGCCTTATGAGCATGTGCAGTGAATATGTTTAGTTCTTTTATGAGGAGTGCCTAAAATTGTATATATACACACATACACACCATATTTACTCCCATAACAGGCACACCCCCAGTTTGGTCACGAGAAATCAGATCAGATCTATATTTATGCTCATAATAGGTGCACCCGGAACTTGATCGTGATTACCGTATTTGCACAGCTGTAATCTGATGCCCTCTTACGTTAACCGAAGGAAGGAAGAAGAAAAAAAAAGACCATGGCAGCGCTGCGCCAGCTCCACGAGCTCGCCGTGTAAATAAAGATGGTTTCCTGGGTGTCAAAGTAATCTTTGCATTGGCGTCTGCGTGGCTTCAGCCGCACTTAAATGCGCATTTGAGCTTCCTGTCGAGAAATGTGTCATTATTTCATTTGCTGCCTCGTCCACAAGTTTAAAAGCTTTGTAGCTTCATAATGCGAGCTTTCACCTTTGCTGCCCCTCCACGGACTTCTGTCGCGTTCATTTGTTCGCCCCGAATGTAAAAATCGTATCACATTCAAATCAGTGCTTGAGTGCGATCTTTTTGACGTCCAATTTTCATGTTGTCTTGTACAGACTTCCCGCGACAACATGCCAAACTGTAGCCTAGGCCAAATCACTGTTGGTGTTTTTAGGCAACGGTCGCGGGCAATCAAAGTTGCGGTTTTGTACCGAATCAAGGCAACTCTTTTCGGTGGCTCTACTTGAAGGAAAAAGAGGCTTGGGTGGCACTTTTAACACTCTAATGGTGGTTCAGTTGCAGTGTCTTGGATATGGGGTGCGAGCCCGTGAAATCTATCGATTGGTGCCGTTCAGTGCACAAAGTTTTAGTTGTGATAATATGCATAATCTAGGTGACCTGAGACATAACTGGCAAATTCCCGCTATGGCACTTTCTTTTTGGGATGTTCTTTCTTTTTTAATGTTCATTTCATTGTCAACACGGGTCTCATGATATTTATTTTTGGAATTTGAATGCTTACTGCATCACTTGCTTCGATTCTCGGACACCTGAGACCGCATGCTGAACGGATTTTGGGCTAGTGTAGCCTATGAAGAAGGTTGTTTCGGCTCTAGTGCAGATATTTGTGAGTTCAGCAGCGTGTACGTTATCTGCGGTCTGTACTAGTCTGAAAAAACTTTTCGGAAATTTTACCCCGCAAAATAGATGCTCCCTGAACTTGCAGCGGATTTTCTGGAAAATGAGTGCACCTATCATGCGAGTAAATGCTGTACTCGAGAGTTTGTTTCCAATGCACAGAGTTTTCCAAGCAGATGTGACTGTCATGGAATTTGCTTTTAATGATCATGGAAAAGCTGGAAAAGTCGGGGAATCTTGAAAAGTCAATTGGTAAACTTCCTGAGTGTACATGTTTTTATAAAACATCTCAAAATTGACCCATAAAATGTTTTTTTCTGCCTTCTTTGGAGGCTTGTATATCAATAAGGGCATACGACAGACTGACAAAAATTTCGCATTACGTTCTCAGCATTTATAAACCTACAAGGCTTATATTGATAACACTTTTTAATAAAGAGATGCAATCGCGCTAACTTCAAGAAAACGGCATACAACAGAAAGTTCTGATGACATTAAAAAAAAATTTGATGTTTCTTAAACTTTCCCCAATTCTCTTGCAGATCAGCTTTCACAATCAATAAAAACATCTTGCATAATTTTGTTTCGCAGTTGCGGCCCGTCCAGTTAGGCCCTTACTGGATGGGCCGCAATTGAACTACTTGCTCTCCACACAGTTAAGAACATCCAGCATCAAAAATTTTAGTACACCATCAAAACTAAAGAATCACTCAGAAAACCATGTGAAATTGAAGTTACAGTGCTATTGTGACACTTTTGTTTAGTTCCCCTAAACAAAAGTTTTCATTTTTTGTCGCAGACAGCCAGCTTGGCATTGCTATTCCATGCGTATGAAAGAATGGTGCTGTTGCATATTGGGTGCGGTATAAAGTATGTGTATGTGTTTGATTTCTGTTCCTGTTCTTTGCCACGCGTAAGCGCTGTGAGTTGCCAAAGTGTCATCAAATATGCCGAAGATTCATCGGTTTTTAACACATTTTTTCTCCTCGCCTATTGCATTGGTTGTTTCAACGTATTACTGCGTATGTTGGTGAATGTGATATACAGTACTCGCTTGCATTCTAAATTCAAATTCTTGGTTGACCCACCATGTTTTCAATGTGTTTTAAGGGCTCATAATTGGAACTGCTCCATTGCATGAATTGGGTTAATTCATACTCTTTGCTCGTCCATGCCAGAAAATATAGGGGACTCTCATTAAACAAAACCTGAAGGGACCGGGAAAATGTGTTCCGTTTAAGAGGAATTCTATTTACTGGGAGGTGAACTTGGGTGTAGTATGCAGGGATGAAACCAATCATATCAGAGGCAGTTGTTTCATTTAAGCAGCAGTTTCGTTTAAGGGGAGACGCTCCTCGAAAGCACTTTTTTTTGTTATTCAACTTAGAGCTTCAGAAATTGGACCACTGATGCAGTTTTTCCTCCTGATTCCAAATCTGTAATCAGTTTTTACATAAGTGCAATAGTTTGGGAGTTGTGTTTCAAGTAATGGTGAAACTTGATAAGTTTTCCGGGAACTTTCGCGCATACTAAATGTTCATGCAGAGAGTTGTTCAATGGCTCCTTTTGCTCCCTATTAGCCATAGAGTGCCGATATCTAGCTAGAAATTGTGCTCCAACTTTGAAACTATGAAAAAAACATCTGTGTAGCAAAGTACCCTTTTTTTTCCACTCGACCACCATTAAATTTATTAATAGATATTTACAGCTGATAGGTTGTGCTGATTCAAGTAGATATCGGCACCCTACGCACTCTCCTCAATGTGTGTGCCAAATTTCGTCGTCGTATGACCATTCTAAGTGCCCGAAACACTTCCCGCAAAAAATGCAAATTGGCCAAAATTGCGAAATGAGAAAAACGCGTTTGAAAGTTTGAAAGTCTGTATTTACAAAAATGAAAAACGCAGTAGCACGAAACTTGTGCTGAACACATACACACATGTCCAGAGGGAATATCAGTTGTCTAAAACTCTCCAGCACCGTAGGTTTTCCCTTCCCGGCTGGTGCGGCAGGACTCTTCCACCCGGGCCCTCTTGGCTGCACTGCGACGGTGTGCCCTCGCCTCAGCGGTCTGACGCACATTCATCTTGTGCATGCGCATGCTGTCTCGGCGGTCGCTGAGGGTAACCAGGGCCTCCGAAGGAAGCACCCCAAGCTCTTCCAGCACCTTTTCAAAGCTCGCGTGGCCCCGGTTGAACCACAGGACTGCAATGGCTGTGGCTGTTTCCACAGCAGTCCGGGAAGCAAACCGGGTCTTTGGACACAGCAGCCATATTTTGCTGTTCAGGGACTCGGCCGCGTTCTGTGTCTTGCCGTGGAGGCACCGGGCAAGCAGCTTCGCATCTGTGAGACGCTTGTAGATTGGGAGGACTGCCAAACCCTGGGCCTTGGTCAGGAGGGGGGTGTGGCACGGTGCAGGCTGGCCCTGCGCCTCAGCACGTCGGTGCTTGCACCACGAGTCTGGGCCTGCAGGACAGAACTTGTGACTTCCAGCACCGTCTGTTGAGCACGAGTGCAAACATGAGGCCCATATGGCAGTGTACATCTTGTGGACATTTCCCCGATTGTTCACAATGGCCACCTGAAAGCAAGTTTGAAGCTTCTGGATGGTGGTCTCCTTCAGCTTCTCCCCTCGTGGAAGTGGCGTTGGCAGCTTCCGCAGGCCGGTGCCCAGACGTTTCGCCACGTGGTTGGTGCACTCCTCTTTTTCAATTGGAGTGTCAGGGTACACGTTGGCATCACAGACCCCGTTGTAGGCCTTGCTGTCTCCATCGCTTAGGAAGATGGTGAACCGCAGGGGTGTCTCATAGTCCACAGTCCTCTGCCAAATGCGCACTGCAGCTTCGGCCTCCATGGCATGCGAAGAACAGTCGCAATTCTTCTCACAAACGGGATGATGAAACGCCTGCCATGTTTCTTCATCGCCTCCCATGTCGTTATGCAAACTGCACGCCAGGCAGAAGTTGGAAAGCACTTCATAGTCCAGGCACAAACCAGTGTCCAAGGACACTACAGTTCCCACACCATTGTGGCTTTTGTGGCCTCTTTTTTGCCATGTGCCGTCAAACATGACTGGCACGTCACTGTTACCAGCCACCTCTTTGGTGACGCTGCGTGCCCTTTGCATGTTTTCACAGACAGCCTTCACTGCCGCACTGTGAATCTTTTTGCCGATAGCATGGAAGGTCTTATGGTGCATAGGGTTTGGCAATCCAACTACTGCACAAAATCGTGAAAGTTGCTCATGCCCGATACCGACGGCACGCGCTGCAAGCACCACTTTCAGGTTCACGGCAAAGGCGTCACGCGAACTCCCGCTGTCGTAGCTTCTGCTTGCACCGCGGCCGCCATCTGACGCGACCCGCTTCGACGAGTACGCGGACGAAAGGATGCTCTCCGAGCACTCCGCATTCTCGCAGTGTAGCTCCAGAAACGCCGAAAGGCCTTTCCGCTTTTTATTCGGTGCCCGAACTGCGAGTTTACTCTCGTGACAAACGGGGCATGCCGCGCCTGCGACGACGGCCGTCAATGCACCCAACTCGCACAGCACTACGCTTTCGGCACGATCGGCATTCGGCCTGACGTCGTTTTCGAATAACGCGATCTTTTTCTGCGATGCACTCACAAAATTCACTGCAGCGTTGATCTCGTCGTCGCAGTTGCCATGGTCGCCGTTGCCGTGGTCGATGTTAGGCCTACCGGCCGCTGGCCCGTCGCGGACATTTTCGTTGGCGGTGGCTTTCTTGTACGTCCTCCGCCGCTTCCCTCTGAACTTGTTCTTACTTCTGTATTTCCGATGGTCGGCAACGGCCTTTTTCGGGCTTGCCATCGCACGAAAACAGCGAAAAATAACTCCGGAAAACAGTGAAGCGAACTACGGCAAGAAAACACGGGTGCTGTCAGCCAATGGCGGCCCTGCGTTAGTGGCGCGCGGTTTGAAACGGCGGGAAAAGACTGTTTTTGTTGCTTTTTTTTTAGATTTTTCGTGAACGTACGAGACTTCAAGAACCGGGATCGTGGAGAGTAAGGACAACTCTACACGAGCCAGCGGCCGCAATATGGCGGACAGCTCTCTTCGCGGCCCCGCGAGCACGCGAACAGCAGCCCGTTTTGTGTAAATTTCGTGATGCCGCGCGTCACTGCCGCTCACTCAGACGCGTTTTTCACTGACTTCTGATGCTTATTTCGCTGTGATATTTTCAGATGTCAAAATATAATGTATAAAGATGATAAAGCAACAAAAAACAGAAAAGGTGAAATTTGGAAAAAAAACGCGACTTTTCGACCCGCGTCTCCCCTTAAAAGATTTCCGTTTACTGGGAGTGTAATGTATATGCATTAACAATCTCATAATAGTGAAGTGGTTCAACGTAAGCAGATCATTGAGACGTTGAATGCGAGAATCGACGGCGTGTGTCTTTATGCAGGAGCCAAGAGCAAGAGACATAAACAAAAGCACGTCGTCTTCTTCAGTGTCTTTTTTCAGGAGACTGTTGGCGCGCACATAGTTTTCGTTCTCTATTTCGAGCGCGGCATTTGCGTTCCCTTAAAAGAGCATTGCCCCCGGTGCTATAGCTGAGCCATTCATTCGCGCATAAAAGTCACTTGCTACAAGCGCTGGTGCTTTGCAGAGTCACTCGCTGACGTATGGCTTAATGCGCACTACGTGTACAAGTTCAGGTTGGTGCTGGCGACGCCTTGTACAGTTTGGGCTATCCGGGACGACTTCGTAGGTAACATGTGGTCGCAGCACTCGATAAGGTCCGAAGTATCTTCTGAGCAACTTTTCGGATAGTCCCTTCCCCATCTTTGTACAGGCGTCCACACCCATATCCTGTCCTCGGTTTCGTATGTTACAGGTGTAGGACGTAGGTTATAGCGACCTGCGTCGTACTCTTGCTGTTGGTATATTCGCAGACGTGAAAGCTGCCTGGCTTCCTCTGCGCGTTGAGTAAATGCGTCAGCACTCGTTTCGTTGCCATCGCATTCGTGTGGCAGCATGGCGTCCAACATCGTCCTTACTTCTCGTCCTTACTTCTCGTCTGGAAGGCAGGCCTTGGTGGTGGGCGAGCGTTGAGCGAGCGTCTTCTGCGCGTGGCGGCTGCCGCGAACGGTTGTCTGTCGCGTGGACCCCCCGGTGCTCGGCACCGCGGGCTTCGCGCCGGGGTTGTTTGTATTGTAGCGTGTTAATTAAAATGATGTATCATTCGGCGGACGATATCGTCGTCTAAATTAGTTAATAAATGTATGTATGTTGTGTGCTATTGTACCGACCGTGTCCACTGTGTCCGTTCACTCCAAGAGCGTGGTGTGGCGATGCGCGCGTTCGCCTCGCCGAGACCCCACACTGGCGCCCAACGTGGGGCTCTTGGAGTGTCGGACGACAGTTTTTGCGGTTCGGTACAGGGATTTTGTTAGAGCCGGAGTAGAGTAGGCCTAGGGGGGGACTTCTTTGCTAGCGTCGGTGGTGTGCTTTGTTGAGAAGCGAGGAGATTGGTTTTGTAACGTGTTTCAATTTGTCGGCAAGTTGACTTTCTATTTATTTCTTTTTGCTCGCAAGTGTTGTTATTTTTGTTGTTAGTTTTCAAAAACGTTGTTGAATTAGGACGAAAGCCATGCGGTCCGCATCCTGGGGTGAGCAAGGCCTAGAGCACGTGGTTTGTAGGCCAGGCCCGAAGCGAGTGAGTACGGAAGCCTCGTGGGTGGTCCGATTTTCTGTGAATAGCTTCTTCTATCTCTTTGGGCTCAGGGAGCCGGGCGTCGTTGCTGACTTGTATTGCGGCTCGACGCCGAGGCGTCGTGACACCGCCCGGGGCGGTGGACGCCGATCGCTCGGTAAGCTGCTGTGTGCGGCGAGCGATAGGGCCACCTCAGAGTGAACGTCTCCTCGTGGCTGCCTCTTCTGCGCCTAGGCTGGGTGCTGGGTGGATGCCGGTTGTTGCCGAGCGACTCATTAGGCCTAAGGCTCTACGCAGTCGCACGTGGCACAACTAGGTGGATCGTGGCATTGAGGTGTCGCGCTCCGCTTCTTTCACTTTTTTTTTCTTGTGAGCACGAGTTAGGAAAAGTGATTTTTGTTTTATTTTGATGGGCGTCTCGGCCGCCACCGATGTATTAGCTAGCAGTACTGACCACCGTACCACGTAGCCGAAAAGCCTGAAGCTCCCTCCCCTAGGCCGCGCTCCTTTGTTTCTTTCGAGTTTTGTTTTTTGTTGATGTATTCAGCGGGAGGGATGTCATCCACGGCCGGCTGTCCTGCACATCGTCAGCGTCGTTGGCCAGGAATGCGGTCGTGAGGTCGGGCGATGGAGATGCCTGGGACCTGCGCAACTGCCAGCAGTCCGGCGCCCTCGCGAGTTCTGGTCGCAACTGGAAGACGTGTCGGCGCTAGCGACGAATCGTCGCGCCGACGGCAACGTTGCTGTTGCGGGGCCGGTACTGAGGCGAAGTCTAGCCGGACAGTGCAGCAGTGTGGACTGGCGGCGGTGTCGTGGGGCAAGGACATTATGGTCATGCGATCTCATTTTTTTGTTAAAGCTTGTGTAGCTAATTTTTGATTTCGGGATATGGTTTGATTTAAGGTTGGGAGAATGTGGAGGGTGCTGACACCCCCCCTGTAAAGTTGTCTGCGCCGCGTGGTGCACGTGTCTCGCCCCAAGGCTTTATTTTGGTGGTGACCACCGCCAGGCGATAGATGGCCTTGTGTTCGCTTTGAGTACCACTGTTGGTAGAGTGGTAGCGCCGGCGGTGGCCCCTGGCGGAAGGCAGGCCTTGGTGGTGGGCGAGCGTTGAGCGAGCGTCTTCTGCGCGTGGCGGCTGCCGCGAACGGTTGTCTGTCGCGTGGGCCCCCCGGTGTTCGGCACCGCGGGCTTCGCGCCGGGGTCCCACGTGGAAAGTCAGGCGTTGGCGCCGCCGCCTTGGGTATGTGCTAGTGTGTTGGGTGTGTTAGTGTGTGTTTATTATGTTATTGTGTGTTTAGTGTGTCACTGCGTTATGTTGTTTGTATGGTAGCATGTTAATTAAAATTGATGTATCATTCGGCGGACGATATCGTCGTCTAAATTAGTTAATAAATGTATGTATGTTGTGTGCGTTGTACCGACCGCGTCTGCTGTGTCCGTTCACTCCAAGAGCGTGGCAGTGGTGATGAGGTCGTTCTTCTTCGCCGAGACCCCACAAGGTCTGCCAGGACGGTGTCCATCATTCGCTGGAATGTGGCTGGAGCGAAACAGAGGCCGAAAGGGAGCACTTTGAATTCATAAAGCCCATCCGGCGTTACAAAAGCGGTCCTTTCCCTGTCACGTTCATCGACCTCTATTTGCCAATAACCGCTCTTCAAGTCGACGGACGAAAAATACTTCGCGCGTCGCAGCTTGTCCAGAGAATCATCGACTCTGGGCAGCAGGTACACGTCTTTCTTTGTGACATTGTTCAACTTTCTGTAGTCGACACAAAAGCGAAGCGTGCCATCTTTCTTTTTCACAAGAACGACTGGTGATGACCAAGGGCTGCTTGAAGGCTGTATCACGCCATCCTGAAGCATTTCCTTAATCTGCGTTTGAATCGTGTGCCGTTCGGTTGGCGAAACACAGTAAGGCTGCTGCCGTATGGGATGCGCGTCGTCGTAGGTGATAATACGGTGTTTCGTTATTGGTGTTTGACATATCTTTGAAGAACGTGCAAAGCATGTGTGGAACTCCAGCAACAATTCGCTCAATTGCTGCTTGTTCGCTTCAGAAAGCGTTGGATTGATGTCGACGCTGCGGAAAGGCGCTTCAGCAGTGCCGATGGCCTCAGAAGCAAAACACTCGGTGACATTGGCGACTGGGTCGGCGTAGGCGATGACAGTTCCAGGAAAAAGGTGCCGGTGCTCGTAGCTTTGTGACAAAAACGTTGCAGTGATCATCACGAAGGTCGACAAGGCTTCTCGCTACGCAGACACCCTGAGACAGCAAAAGCGAGTGATTGCTTTCTACGACTGCTTCACCGTACATCACTCCGTTCCACGCCACCTGAACCACAACAGTTGCACGGGGTGGTAACGTGACAGCGTCCTCGACGACGCGAAGAGACACTCGGGAGTGGCTGGGGTCGGCGTAAGCTGTTGTGGCATTTGAGGTTGCGAAAGTGACTAAACGTCTTCGAATGTCAATTATAGCACCATGCTCCCTGAGAAAATCCATGCCAATGATCAGGTCTCGAGAACACTGCCAGAGAACGCTCAAACTGGCAACAAATGTACAACCGCGAACTTGCAGTCTTGCCGTACACATACCGAGTGGCATGACGATATGCCTGCCAGCTGTACGAATTGGCGTTCGGTTCCAAGGCGTCGTTACTTTCTTGAGAAGGGCGGCCAGCTTTTCACTAATTATGGAATAGTCCGCACCAGTGTTCACTAAAGCGCTGACTTCGCGACCATCTAGCAGAACAGGAATATCTAAGGAAACTCTTCCGCAATCAGCCAGTGGTGTCGTTGTCGATGTATCGTCGGTATCTTCAGTCTGCGTCGATATGGGGTCTTGAGCATGACCAGTCTGAGCGGCCTTGCCCCTGAAGGTCGCTGAGGCTAGTTTTCCCGACGCGGGCTAGGTGACCGGCCCTGCGCCACGCCCGCATAAGTGCGATGATTCGGCGGGAACCGCCGCGGTGATGGAGAGCGTGAGTGGTGCCGAGATGTTGATCCGCGCTGCTGAGCAACGTAGTCAGCGATTTCCGGAGGCCGCTGGCCGAACCTAGGAGGTGGGGAGTTGGCCGAAAAACCACGAAGTCCCAGCTCTCGATAAGTGCACTGTCGGTAGATGTGCCCAGGTTCACCACAGTGATAGCCAAGGGTACGTCGATCGGGGGCCCGCCACACGTCTGATTTTCGCGGAATCGGTCAGCGGTCACTGAGGTACGGGCCCGCTTGGACTGCCTGAAGCATGGCTGGGGCTGTGGTATAAGGCGGAGGGAAATGTGGTGCAGGTGGGCGCAGAGTTTGATCTGCCGGAAGCATGGCAGGGGACGCGGTGGGAAGCGGAGCCAAAGGTGGTGCTGGCTGGAGCAGAGTTTGCACATACGACATGCGAGGGAAGTCATTTAGGGGCCGCGGCTCTGTTTGACAGGACGGTTCTCGTAGTGCCTGCTGAACTTCATCTCGGACGATGCCGGACAAAGAACTGACAGTGGGCGCCGAGGGTACAGATAACTTCTGCAGTTCTTCGCGAATTACAGAGCGTATGAGCTCTCGGAAGATGTCGACGTGGGCCCCAAGACCACCCATGTAGTCCGTAGCAGAAGCAAAGTTCACTTATATAGTCGCTCGTACGTCTGGGTCCGTTGCCAAAGCGTGCTTTCAATCAGGACAGCTTCAGCAAGAAACTCTGACGTAGTCTTGGGGGGGCTGCGTCCAAGACCACCGAACAACTGCTCCTTCACTCCACGCATCAGGTATCGCACCTTCTTCTCTTCCGGCATGTGAGGGTCGGCTCGTCGAAAAAGACGCGTCATGTCCTCAACATACATTGCTACGCCTTCATTTGGCATTTGCATACGGCACTGGAGTTCACGTTCAGCTCGCTCTCGGCGATCGGGACTTGCATACGTTTCGAGAAGCCGGCGTTTGAAGTCCACCCGTGAGGTGAACACACCTGCCCGGTTTTCGTACCAAACACGTGCCCAGTCATTCAAACTGAAGTAAACATGTCGGAGCTTGTCTCTGTCATCCCACATGTTATGAGCGGCAACGAAGTCATAGTGGACTAGCCAATCTTCAACATCCTCATGGACAGCACCATGAAAGGGATTCGGCGTTCGTGGTTTAAACAGTGTATATTGCAATGGCGTTGCGCCTTCCATACCGGCTGTGTTGGAGCCACCCGGGACGACGCTGCCTGGAATAGTTGGGGCCGTCATCTTTTCTGCGAGAAGTCCGAACTCAGGGTCCAGTCCACGGATCCTGTGGCTAGCACGGTGAACAGGCGTAATCACCGGTATGGGGCTGGAGCTTCTTGTACTGGGAGGGGTTTGGTGCATAGGGTACCCAGCGCCTCCACCAGTTGTCACGCGCTGAGAGCTCGAAGGAACGTACAAAGGGACGCGACTGTCAAAAATCTCAGAGACAAAGAAGGACGTCTCCGCTGGCACGTGTTGCTCGTCTTTGTCTTCCTCGTTCACTGGCACAGAACTGACCCACTGTTCACTGGCACAGAACACCACTTGGTGGCAATATATATATATATATATATATATATATATATATATATATATATATATATATATATATATATATATATATAAAAGGGAAAGAAATGGATACCTAAGGGCTCGTTTTTCTGTGTTTTGACACAATATAATGAAATCTAACAGACAATAATGCCAACGAAAGTATAGGGGAGGTTATTAGACCAAATTGTAAGGTAAATGTCAAGAAAGAAAAGTGGATGAAAAGATAACTTGCCGTGGGCAGGAACCGAACCTGCGAGCTTTGAATAACGCGTTCGATGCTCTACCACTAAGCTACCACAGCAGGTATCCTCCCAGCCACTCTATTGGATATATATATATATATATATGTGTGTGTGTGTGTGTGTGTGTGTGTGTGTGTGTGTGTGTGTGTGTGTGTGTGTGTGTGTGTGTGTGTGAATTGAAACGTGGGAGTGTCAGTCAGTGCCATCTGTAGCCATGGCGGCGAGTGTGGCACACTTTTTTATGAGCCTGTGTGGCGTCACTTAGCACGTTAACTTATTACGAGCTGGCAGCTGACCAATAGTCTCTCGTATACAACCTAAGGCACAAAGTCTGTCTGTACGAGACCCTCGTTAATGAATAAGGGAAAGAAGTTGATACTTAAGGGCTCGTTTTTCTGTGTTTTGACAATATCTTTAAGGCTGACCTCACCCTTGTGCTAACATGACTTCTGAAGGGTGGCCTGAATACATGTGGTGGCGATTCCTCTTTTTAGTAATGTTGAATAACCACAATCAAAAGGCAGAACATTCTTAGCACTCCTGGGCTGACAGCACCAGCCAATACCCTAAAAGCATCATCACAATTGTTCTAATAACTTCCCCTATACATTCCCTGGCATTATTGTCTGTTAGATTTCATTAATGTATATATACACACACATACATACTCGCGTATCTGTGTGTGTATGTGTATATATACACACACAGATACGATGAGTGACGCCAACGGCAAAACCCAGCCTGGAGTATCCCTATTATTGCTATCGCATTAAAACGCAGTATCGGATGGCGGCGCACAAACGTTGTGGGTGCACAACGCGCTGTCGGCGCGATGGGTGTGGTTGCGTTTTGCATGGCCTTCGAGAGAGCAAAGCGCGCGCCAGTTTGAAGGTTATGTGCTTTGTATTGGTGCCGCTGTGCTTGCGTGGTGCTATCAGCAAAAGGTTTTCTCCTGCATTCAACAGATGGGCCTTTGCCGTAAAAGGCGTGGCTTTCAAATTTTGACTCACGTCGTCCACGCTCGCACTGCTCGCAAATGTTTAGCATAGTTGCAAAACTATGTTTTGACCTTTATTGCGTTGTTATTTTGTGATATAATTGCTTGATTTAACGCTGTTTCAATCGCCAACGGCACTGGCTGTCTTACCGAAATAAAGTTAACCGATGCGTTACGAAAAAGTATTTTTTTCTCTTTTTTCAAGGCAAAGGTGGGGTGGGTTCATTATGCGAGTGGGTTCATTACGCGCGTAAATACGTTATTATTCGACTAAATCAAGGTTGAAGTTTTGCACTGAAATATCCGCACAGGACATCACTGATTTCCAAATTCATTTTTCCATCATCGCAGCGTTGGCTAGATGAAATTTCAGATGAAATTTTCTGAAATTTTTGGTGCAATTGTTGTGGGCTTTGTTCTTAATCAAGATGGTTATGTTCCAATGGGAGTGGTATGGAAAAGCAAGTGCATGGGGCTTCGGGTGCACACTAAGGAATCCCAGGTTGTCAAAATTAATTTGGAGTTCACTGCTTTGGCATCTCTCGTAAGCCTTTGTGTGGCTAAAGCTGTATTCTCTCGACGGACATTATCACGGATGAATCAGTCACGTGACATGTCAAACCATGTCAAACGCGTGGCATCTCTCCGCAGCCAGCATTCACACAACAGAATTCTTGCTACTAGCAAAGATTTTGGCATTTCTCTTGAACGATCTCAACTGTGACTTGGACCTTCATTATTTCTCTAATTGCTCTATGCAAATGTCAGCAAGACCGTTGGATGAGATGACGTATGGTGATGGAAGACGCAGTCTACGGGCTTGAATCGTGATTGGGTACGCCGTGTGAATAGAGCTTTTGAGGGAACACATGTAAGCAAGACCGTTGGATGAGATGACGTATGCTGATGGAAGACGCAGTCTACGGGCTTGAATCGTGATTGGGTACGCCGTGTGAACAAAGCTTTTGACGGAAGACATTGAGCAAGAGAATTTATTAAGCTTGGTGCTGCTGTATGCTGTCTTCTTTGAACTTGCAAATTGATGGTCTAATTACATTTGGCCTTTTTTTTTTTTTTCAGATTCAAATGTTGCTCAAGGAGTACTTGTGCTCTGGTGATGTTAATGAAGCCATTCGTTGCTTGCAAGACTTGGAAGTCCCACACTTCCATCATGAGCTGGTCTATGAGGTGAGCGTGACGAGGGATTTATTTTGAAATGAGCAGCGCCAAACAATCGACAAAGACAGATGTGAAGAGTTCTTGCATTCCCGTCCTGGCTTGGGTGCTTTGTTGTTTTACACTGTTTTGTTGCATTTTGCATTAATACTAAAGCAGCGATGCTCTTCTTCATTTCCTACCGCCTCATGCTGGGCTTTTTTTATGGCAGTTTGCAGATAAAACTATAGATGTGTTAGTACTTCAAAGGAGCAGTAAACAATTCTTGCCACTGAACTTCTCAGCCCCATTTACTTGCCCTTACTCAAGGTTGTACAGGAGTGAAAAGAAATACATAATCATTCTAGAAACAGAATATAATTACCTTGTGTTATCAGAACTAGAAGATGAAGTTACCATTAATAGAGAGACTTAACCAGACGATAAATTTACGCCCTGTTCAGCAGTGTTCAAGCCCCGTAAAAATGCATCGCCTGGTTGTCTTTAGCAACCTTTCCTTTCCTGGTCCGTTCCTGCCCGTTTCGCTGATGTACTTGTCGATAATTCCACACTGATTGTCCGCAGGTGTGCGGTCTTTGAATTTTGTGCACATGCGTATTAAGGCATGGTGGCCTTATACTAATATGTTGGGTTTTTCGTCCCAAAGCCACAATATGATTATGAGAGACACTATAGTAGAAGTCACGGTGTTCGAAGTATTGTGGAGGTCTGAAAATTTCGACCATCTGGTGTTCTTTAAAGAGACACTAAAGAGCAATAATGACTTAGATTAGCTACTGTCAGAGAACTGAAATTCGATTATTTTCACTGTCATAAATTCATTATTAGTGGTGAAAATCGAGGTTGAAGTTTAATTTTTAAATTTTGCACCGAAATCTTCATGCGTGATGTAAGAAATTTTAAAATATATTTTTTGTATTTTCGCGACATTAGCTTGATGAAATCTCACACTTTGTATGCTAGGTCTATGGCACCCAGAGATGACAATATACTTCAAGTTTATCGATTAGAAGGCATGTAGGACCCAATAGATGCCTTCAATATGTATGACGTCATGGTGTTTTGCGGGAAGAATCATGTCGCAGTTGGAGCGGTGTTTCCAAGATTGTGAATTTGTACTTCTTATGCGCAAAAATCGTTTTCCTATTTAGTGTCCTTTTAAAGGACCCGTAAACCACCCAGAGCTCGAAATTCAGTTGTGGTAGGGAAATTGTGCACGAGTGTACGACGAACAAGGAGCCGTGGGAATTTTTCGAAATGGTGCAGTCGTAACGGAGTTATACGCGTTTGATTATCGAAACTGCGACGACCACATCTTTCACTCTCTCCTGCGCTTCCCTCTGCTGGTATCCTCTCCCATGTTGCTTGGCCCTCTTGCCGAGATCCCTCCAAAGACCCTGCGGATCTCGTGTGGCATATGTCATCGCTGACGCGCTGCTTGAAACACCGTCTACTTCCGGTTGCCGGGACTCCGTCAGTTGCATTGTAGCTACGTGCTTGTTGGCGAACCGTGGCTGCCATAATTGTGTCGGTATGGACCCTGCGTTGCTCGCATGCCTTCAAAGGATCGCCAATGCGATTCACCTGTACGGGGACACGCCGTGCCCCGCACTTATTGCAAGCTCACGGGCAACATGACCATTCACAGCATATTTGGCATATTTGGTTCTGCATATAAGAGATGTGGCACGATGGGTCATGCGGAGGACCGAAAGGCACGGAAAGAAGGAGGGATTTTTCTTGGAATTTCTGGCGCTCCGGTGCCTCATAGTGCTGCCATACGTAGAATCGTTAATTGCGACGGCATTCGGTACACGATGCATGCATTTAGTTGAAATGCTTGAAAAAAAATATCGGAGGTGGTTTATGGGCCCTTTAACGTGCACTTACAGCGCACAGTACCTGGCCAATCTAATGTCATTTGTTTACTATCACATGAAGCAAGTAATGTCATTCGATGGAAACGACATTTTCAGTTCATTGAGTTTGCAAAACTTATTTGCATTAGATTTTGGACCAAATGAGTAGTCCCGACGCTAGGGACTTGTTAGGGAGAGTCTATTGTAACTAGTCAGCCTCAGTGGAACAGTGGTTAAGGTGCTCGGCTGTTGACAATAACTTTGCGGGTTTGATCTCAGCAGCAGCGGTAGGATTTTGGAGAAGGCGAAATGCTAGAGTTCCGTGTAGTGTGTTATGCCAGTGCGCATTAAGGAATACCAGACTATCGAAATTCTCCTCTGCGGCATTTTTTTATAATCATATCGTGGTTTTGGGACGCAAAACTCTAGGTAACATTACTCAATTCTGTGATTCCTGAGTATCTTACTTCAAACTGGATTAGCTTATGGCTGCTTTGATGATGCAATAGCACGGGCTAAAGTTTCTAAGAGAAGGCTACTAAACAACAGCGGCTGGACTTCAGTAATGTTTATTTGTGCTCTGCTGTCATTGCCTGTACCGCGGGTGTTAAGGGGGGACGCGGCACTTCGGGACCGAAAATCAGCCAAAAAATCCAGTTTTCGCGGACCTTCTTTTCGCGTTCCCGACATCATTGCGCACCTATTTACAAAATTTCATAGCCGAATACCATCAACTTTTATCGTTATTCAACTTTAAAAAACCGAAAACGGGCGTCCTGCCCTTTAAATTGAGGGCGAATAGCGCAGGTTTCGGCTCTACGATACGCGGGAACTACGCGCTCGATCGGCGCCATTTTGGTCTTGTTTGAAAGAACGCGTTTTCAGCTGTTTTTTTTATTCAGTAAGCAACATTGAGCGTTTCCCCGGCTCGAAAAACGGGGCCTCAAAGACGAAGAGCCGCGCTCACTGCCATTGGCTAAACGGCGCACGTGACTGAAATGGCGCTTTCCGGTTGGCTGGAAGCTCGCGGCTTGCGCCTGCATACGCGACCCGACGCCATTTTGAAAGGGTTACCGCTGTGACGCCTCGAAATCGGCAGAACACTCTGAAGCTTCTGATCGTATCGCCATGCCTGGAAACGCAAAAAAGTATCGGACCGTGCACGCATTTGGTCGCAGGAAACGCAAAGGTCGTGGGAGAAAGTCTACGAAGTCATCAGAGCCCTTGGTTGACTCCGACGAACGATGTGTCGACGCTCCGCGGCCGTTCAGCGATGGTTGCGACCGAGCGCGTTGTCTCCGACGACGATGACGGTGAAGCGAACTCCGGACGACTACGAATCGACGCCAAGGTGGTGACAAACGCCGAAGTTGAAGAAAATCATGCCCGGGAGAAAGCGACGCTCGACCGGCTTTCATCGGCGCCAGCAACTGCACGGAAAATTGACTTTTTCACCGCGAGTTGTAGCGAGGCAACCGCACAGGACTCGGACCACGCTGCTCCTTATCTGCTTATGCATCTAGATATCCTAAACGCGATAATGGGTGCCTTGTGTTGCAAAGCCTGCCACGGACCGGCTACGATCGTCAGAGGGGATCGGGACTACGGACTTGCCGTGAAAGTGCTAGTGCAGTGTGAAAGGTGCGGCGAGATCACGAATGAATGGACTTCGCCCCGCGCGAACGGCATGAAAACGTGCAATCCGCTTGAAGTAAATCTTCTCGCTTCGAGGGCGATGGTGGCTACCGGCAACGGCCAAACGAAAATGAACGATATTTTCGCAACAATGGGCATCTCACACCGCGGTATGCACCACAAGACGTTTCAGCGGCATTTGAAGAACACGCTGGCACCCGCTGCAACGCGAGCGGCTGAGTCCACTATGAGCGAATGTGCGGAAAAGGTTAGAACAATTTATGATGACTTGTGCTTCGGCCACCAGGGCAATATTGCCGTTACCTACGACGGCACGTGGAAGACGCGAGGCCATTCTTCCCACATCGGCGTGGGCACAGTTATCGAATTATTTAGTGGCTACGTGTTGGACTACGTCGTTCTTTCCAACTTTTGCCTAGGCTGCGAGGTGGGCCCAAAGCCTAGTAGTGAGGGCTATCAAGAATGGAAGGCTAATCACAAATGCCAAAAAAATACGAACAGCAAAGCGGGGCAAATGGAAGTGGAGGCGGCTCTAATTCTATTTCAGAGGTCGCTTGAACGCCATGGCCTGCGCTACACAACTATGCTGTCTGATGGAGACTCTAGGACATTTTGCGCCATACAAGACGCCAAGGTGTATGGTTACATTGACGTGCAGAAGGAAGACTGTATTAATCATGTACAGAAACGGATGGGCACCGCATTGAGAAACCTGGTGCAGAAACAAAAGTGCGATGGGAAAAGAGGCCTTGGTGGGAAAGGCAGGCTCACAGGTGAGCTGATCACCAGGCTGAGCACATATTATGGCCGGGCTCTGAAATCCCATGAAGGTGACGTGGGCGAGATGCAAAAGGCTGTGATGGCCACATACCGCCACGTCACCTCTACTGATGAATGCTCGGACCACAGTCTGTGCCCAGCTGGTGAAACTTCATGGTGTCGGCACAATGCCGCAAAAGCACAGGGTGAGCCCGACCCCAGGCATGCCTACAATCTACCGAAAGACGTGGCAGAGGCATTACTACCGGTTTATACCCGGCTTTCGGAAAGAGCCCTGCTTCAGAGGTGCGAACGCGGCAAAACGCAGAACTCCAACGAGAGCCTACATTCGGTAATCTGGAGTTTGGCCCCCAAGGAGCACCATGCGTCCCTGTTCGCTGTTGAAGCAGCTGTTGCAGAAGCAGTGCTGCGCTTCAACACGGGCAATTTGAATTCTGCAACGGCAATCTTAGGTGAAATGGACATGAATGCGACAAGTACTGGTGCCAGGAGAGCGAGAGAAAAAGACCACCGTCGCAGCATTGTCTCCAACAAGAAAAGAACAGCCTCATTGGAACTCCGGAAGCTAGTGAAGAGGAGGCATGAGCACAGAATGCATTCAGACTATGCTTCTGGTGCGTTTTGAGGTTGTCTTGTTGCATCTTCTGCAATAAAAATGTGTGCCCACGTTTTTTCTCGATTTCTCAAAACGACAATTTTCATGTGCTTCCCATTATGCCGGAGCAATATCTCTTGTTCTATCTGGGTTATCATTACGATTTCTTTTTTGTTTCGAAGATAAATGCAGGGGATGTGTCGCAAAGTAAGTTTTATTGTAATAATTTTTGGAGAAAATTCTCTAAATGGATCTTTTGTTTCAAGTGTAGATGGGGAAATTTTTCATGTCATATTCAACATCCCACAACTTTGCTTCGAAATAGCCGAGAACAATGATTTATACTTTATTGCACACTGTGAACATACCGAATTGGTTCTATAGGTTGCACATCAATATCCAAGTTACAGTTAATTAGCTAATTAGGCCTTAATTGACAAAGTCGCAGTTCATTATATCTTTAAAACTAATTGTCACAGCAAAAAAAGAATTAGATTTTTGAAATTAGCAGTAAAATCTACATAGGCTCTCCAAATTTGACTGAGGTACTCGCAAAAATAAGAGAGTTTTTGGAAGGTGTAGCGTCCCCCCTTAATTGTTCGATTGCACGTGTTTTGGTAATCAAGGTGGTGACTACATAAATTAGCTGCCACTGTTTTATTTCTGCCAAATGAGTGCTAGCCGTAATCCCACGCTTCAGTTGAATTGCATCATGCGCCATCATATTGTCAACAATTCTGGGTTTTGATTGCCTCTTGGCTCGACCATAGAATTGACTTCGTTTTTTTCGTGCAGCTGTGGCAGTTATGCGGCTGGGTTTATTTTCGTGCATCAAATTTTTGTTGATCAAAATTAGTTTCAAGGATACGCAACTGTTTCATGCAACTGTTTAATGTTTTAATTAATTTTATATCTCCAGAAGTCTCGGCAGGGCTCACTCAGGAAGACTAAGGTCATAGTTATCATTTTAAAATGATATTGCTTTTCATTGTGTGGCAGTAAGCAGTTAAGTTGACACTAACTCTTTCACTACCGCACCTATTCAGATCGTTCAATTTGAACAATGCATTTCAAGTTTAAATTTTTGCGGGCTCGCAGAGTTTGCGGGCACCCAACACCACCTGTTTATGAAAGGAAACGCGCAGAGAAATCCGCAATGTTTTGGTTATTTTTTTGTTTAGGGAAGCTTTCCCTTGGCGCTTCAAGTTTCGGGTTGTTGCGTGAGCACGCCAAGAATGGCGTCGTTTTTCTCGCGTGGACATTCAAATGATAACGCGATTTTCGTGAATCGGGCGCATCAACAGCAGATTTTGAGGATGAAATGAGCAGCAGTGAGCCTAGAGAAGATGTTGACACATCAAAATTCAGCGCCAGTGACGTGGATGCGTCAAGTCAAGTTGCAACATTGAGCGAGTGAGTGTCGGCTGTATGTGCGGCACACATTTCATTGTCTAATTAGTAGTTACAGGCGGTGGAGTGTATATTCACAGCAATTTTAGTCTATTGAGGGTCTCGGCTTTCTTTGGACATGATTCCTTGTGGCATCTATAAAGCGTGTGCAGTTTCGAGACGAAACCTGGGGGTCGAAGTCGGAGGCGCACTCTAGAGCAACGTATGCCTTATCCAGGCTGTTGATTTCTTCCAGCTGTCGTTCACAGCACAGCTGACCAACATAATCTGCAACTTCACGAACAAGTATGTGTGGATGCATATTTTAGAAAGGCAGACATACACGGAAAGAGATGATTTCTGGAGAAACTTCAGTTTTGGTCGAGTAATGAAGTGCATTGGAATCCCCATCTACATGGAAAATGTTGAATTGCCTCACCTTCATCTCTACTGGAATACCTTGGGAGTTATTTTCAGGCCTCATTCCTCAGAAAATTATGGCCAGAAGTAATTTTTTTTCTTCCTTGCTTTTCTAAGTGTTATGGATTCCGAGCAGTCCATGATGGCCAGCTTCACAGGATAACCCACATACTGCTGCACCCTCACTGACCTTTTTTGTGGAAATAACTTTGGAAGAACTGTGAAAGAAATTGGCAATACCTTTCGAAACTTGTACAATCTTTTAGCAACATAAGAAGCTGCCAATTAAATATCTTGAATTTCAACCTCATTATTTTTGAAGTGTTTTTTTTTAAGCGGTGCTTGTATAATCACTGTATAAACTTTTTATTATAAACATTTTTTATTTAATGTGTATAATAAATATATGTGACATTTATCTTATTGGACAGAGCATTTTTTTAGCTACAGTTTGGAATCAAAGAATGTAAATAAAGCATGAATACCTAGCCACAAAAAAAAAATGTTTTTCATACCTAGTAAAAGTGGCCCCTTTTCCTGCAGTAGCAAAAGAGTTAAGTTCACCTAATCTCATTCGTTGTAAATCACGTTAAGTTGACTGTGTGACAGGGGTATGAAAAATGGTTTGAATGCCCAGCTAACGCGAAGCTTTTCGAAGAGGGTGGGTTGGGGCATCTTGAAGAATATATAGTGCCCATGGGTGCTTAGAAATAATCTATTACACACCACATTGTGTAATGTCTGTATGGTACCTTTGAGAAAAATATTATCGTTTTTACTTGAATTTAACACGCACCTAATTTTCATGGGTTTAAAGGGCCCCTAAACCCCCTCCGATATTTTCCTAAGCATTTCAAGTAAACAAGCGCATCGCGTGCAGAATGCTGTCGCGATCAACGATGCCACACGCCGCAGCGCTACAGGTAGCGGGCGCGCCACAATTTCGAAAAAACAATAGCTTTTCCTTTAAGGTCCCTGACATGTGTGACATCACCAGTGAGACTCGATGACGTCACCACTTTCGATGCTTGCAATTGGCCAAACGACAACCGACGACTTCCGGTCACTTTGCAAACAGCTGTTTGCGCGCACCTTGCTGTTCTTGGTCGTGTTGCCGCTTGCGAATCGACATCTGCGACCCGTAACGCAACCGCCAAGTCACTAGCCTAGGGCACGGGCTGGCATGACAGCAACAGCGGTTAGTCAACGATCATTGCACCCAGATGACTCACACAACACAGTTGACGGCGAGCTGGGGCATCTGAGTGGCGGATTGCGGTAACCGGAAGTAGACGCTGTCTTGAACAGCGCGTCAGCAGTGATGTATGCCACGTGAGATGAGGAAAGGCACTCGGCTGACTCAGCGAAGACGGGCCAAGCGGTTTTGGAAGAGGGTAGCGTAGGAAAGAGGGAAAGAAGCGATCATCGCGTTTCGATCATCTAATGCGCGTAACTCCGCCATTACGGCGCCGTTTCGAAAAATTCTCTCGGCTACGTGTTCGTTGCAAACTCGAGCACAACTTCCTCACCTCAATTAAATTTCGACTGCTGGGTGGTTTAGGGGCCAAGAATGACTTGGTTGAAATTTATAAACTGCACTCTGGGGACTCTGCCACAAGTTCCATTAGGATAACATCATTATAAAAGGAGAAAATTAAGGTTGAAGTTACAATTCTAAATTTCGCGCTGTGATCTCCGCACGTGACGTCGAAAATTTTAAAATATATTTTTGTATTGTGACATGGGCTCGACATTTTCCGAAACTTCGTATGCTAGGTCTATGGCACTCGTAAACGACAATGTACTGCAGTTTTAATTTTCAATTTCAAAATTTGTTTTATTGTTTTCTTGTACAAGACACAAGAAACAAAAGGATGTTGGGGCTAAAGGCATATCACCTGATAGAGGACCGCTACAGAGGATCGATTAGAAGCTGTGTAGAAGCTAATAGACTCCTCCAGAAAAGTCTATAATGCCACGATGTTTGGTGTGGAAATCTCAAGGTGGCGTCTTCACATGCATTTTCTTTCTGTGCATCGTCTGCTTCCCAAGCATTGTCTCGTGGCACTAGTGGTACTTTCGTGATTGTGAAATTGTACTTTACTAATACTACACAAAAAATCGTTTTTCTCTTAGTGTCCCTTTGATTCTTTGTGGTCTGTTGTAGGGGCAGCTCCTGGTATTGCAACTCAGCTACAGAAGGAAACTTCTGCTGAAGTTGGTTAAAGCAAGCATTGTAGTCTTTTAAAATTGAAATGTTGTGCAATGCACTGCGAGCCAAAGTATTTAGAGGCTGCTGCTGGCAACTGCATACTTGTAATGACCCGAGTCTCTTGTCTTTTCTAGGCTGTCGTTATGGCTATTGAAGACATGGGTGATTTGGCCATGGAACTAATGTGTAAACTGCTCAGGGCTCTTGATGAGAGTGTGATTGTTACTCCTGATCAGATGAAGCGAGTAAGTAAAGATATTACTTCCGGTGTTTTTTTCGAGTGTTTCTTTTTTTTTTTTTGTGGGTTGCCGATTGCTGTCTTGCCTGCCTTTCTGGCACAAGTTTTGCTGTTGTCTCTTCCACCTCCACCCGTTTATTATTGTATATCTTGTGGCCAGTATGTGTATTCAAAGGTGTAGTACAGAACATTATGTTCATTAAAGTCATTTAAATTTTATACTTGCTATTGCAAGGCTTTCACATTTCAATAGTTACTAATAAGAAAGTGGTCATGTCCCATTGCAGCTTACTATATTATTATTTTATTCAATTAGGATTTGACTTGTGATAAAATGCAAGTGGTAACCTGTAAAATATGTTATATTGTAAAAGTTATTTTAGTTATAATCTAACCTTACCTAACATGAAATGAGCATGGTGAATGGATGCGAGGATAATATGTTCACTTAACCTTTAAGCGGGGCTACACAGCAGTGTGGATTTTTCCTGGATAGGTGTTTTTAGAACTTGGCACTTCCTCACTACAGTTAAACCATCTTTACATGGTTCAACATGAGAGTAAGGGAACAGGGTAAGCCCTTATATTCACCATTTATTATGGCAAAGTTGTGTACCTTTTTCTCCGTAACACCATAGCAGCTACAGTAATCATTCTACTATCATTGTGATCATAAGTAATTCCTCTACTTACTGAAACAGATTTAGCATTGAAAATTGTAATGCTCTTTTTTTGTAATTTTTTTTACTTCAAGTACCTAAGTATCGCTCGGTAATTGCTATTATATGTCGTGTTGAAGAAGAGTTCTTCCTCACGCAACAATAATTCTGCTTGAGCATATTCCCCATCACTCTTTCTAAATACTGGCGAAATTATGTTTCTAGATACTGTGGTTGCTGAGATAAAGAAACAAAAGTAAAAAAATTTGTTTTAAGATACACACATTTAAAGTTAAAAATGTGCATTATTTCAAAAATTCGATATAACAGCGAATTGACGGATTCATTCAATAGGCACAAACGAAATATGCATCACAAATATCTTTTTTTTTTTTTTTTTTGCTGTGCAGTCATCAGCAAAGTACTGTCGACAGAGGTTGAGGGTGCGCAGGCACTTCACTGTGCAGTGCCCTGGCAAAATTCCAAAATAGTTCAGCACATTCACACGGGCTATATTTCCATCATTAAAAGTGAACACAGCATGAAGAGTGCACATTTTCAGTGTTTCGTGTCCAAGGAAAACGTTTCTTGGAGCCTGCTCCTATGTGACAGTTCAAATATTTAGGGTTTTGAGTTTTCCCATGGAGGCCCTCGTTTATTATCAAGTAATTCTGGACGAGCTAATTCCGGATAATTTGGTTTAACAGCCTCCATAACAGGTGCTGGAAGGTATTCGTCATCAACGAATGCTTCACCATTCAACTGGGCTTTGTTGAATATACGCCAAGTTTAGGGGTCCTTTAGGCAAAGGCCGTGGGATGGACTGGTATCCTTTGATTCCATGTGAAAATATGTGGCCCGGACAGCCTTCGCATGTCTTCCGAGCTAGCTCTGTTTCTTTTAATGGCCAAACGATAATAGTTTTGGAGCTTGCCTTAGTGACACCACTAAGACATCTCTGGCCAGATATAGAATTGCCAACAGAAAGCTTGATGCCTCTGCTTTCTTTCTTCTTTCGTTTGGTAGTTCTGGGCCCATTTTTTCATTTTTGAATGTGCCAAATGCACTTCAGCTTGTAAATTATAACCTCCATATGGCTCTGATGCCCGAACTACAAGGAATCTCTTGCTACGCAAGAACGGCAGCATGGCAGGCCACCACACAAGTTTTAAGATATGTCATTATTAGAGGATGAAAATAGCACTGGGACAAATAAGGGATTAGTTCTGGTTCTGAAAAGGCTGCATATTTTAAATAATGCAAAAAAAAGCAGTGTTTTATTTTCCCCAATATTTTTGCTTACCCTGTACCCTTGACATACATTTTAATAAATTCTTTCACGGCTAGACAGCCCTCTACGACAGCGAAACGACCTTTACAGGGGTTACATGTGGATTAATATACATTATATTTTGTTGAAATTTCTAATAATATGAATTCTAATAGAAGCAAATCGAATATTGTACTATCTGTTCGAATATATGAAGCATTGGAACATTCACACTAGTCTACATTATAAAGTTGCTGCTTGGTGTTGGTGTAACATGGGCTGAAAGTGTTGGGAGAATATCTGTCTGTAGTTAATTTGACTTCAGATTTCAGGTGCTCTCTTTGAAACTGTTACCTTTTGTTGACAGCCTTGGCAGATTTTTTGTGTGTTATTTGACACTCTAAAGCTATATTCAAGTATTGTTCTTTGAGGGTTTTGACAGGGTTACATGTGGATTAATATACATTATTTTTGTTGAAATTTCTAATAATATGGATTCTAATAGAAGCAAATCGAATATTGTACTATCTGTTCGAATATATGAAGCATTGGAACATTCACACTAGTCTACATTATAAAGTTGCTGCTTGGTGTTGGTGTAACATGGGCTGAAAGTGTTGGGAGAATATCTGTCTGTAGTTAATTTGACTTCAGATTTCAGGTGCTCTCTTTGAGACTGCTACCTTTTGTTGACAGCCTTGGCAGATTTTTGTGTGTTATTTGACACTCTAAAGCTATATTCAAGTATTGTTCTTTCAGGGTTTTGACAGGGTTTTCCAGGATATGCCAGACATTTGTATTGATGTGCCTCCTGCTTATACAGTCTTAGAGAAGTTTATAGGGAAGTGCTCGGCCATGGGCTTTTTGTCTCCAGATATTGCCAAGGCAATGCCTACAAGGTAACTGCTTTCAGTAACAAGTTCTCTAGTGTAACCCATTGCTATCAAGTGCTGAATCTAATGCTCTCATCTCAGTTATGCTTAGTCTATATAATAAAGGGATAAATATAGCACAGCTCTAATGATTAAAGGGAGATGCTACTCGAAAAACGGTTTTCTTTAATAAGAGTCTGACTTCAACACAAATTGGCATGCTGATAGAGTTTTTCTCCTCTTTTCAACTATGTCATTTATTTTCATGTAGATTGCTTGGTTTTCTTTCTGTAGGTCAGATACTTCAAAATTATGGCCATTGTTATGCAACAATTCTGACCTATAAAAATTTGAGATAAAGCATGCAGATATAGCTGACTATGATCCTTTGGAACTGTAGAGTGCAAAAAACTATATAAATTTTGTGTGCAAAAGGGTGAAATACAATAATAAAATAGAAAAATTTACTATGGCTCTAGTTGCCAAGGGCTTTCAATGTTATGTAATTTTTGAAAAACATAATCAAGCAGTACTGACAATCTGAATAGATACTTGCGCTCTATGGGCCTTCATCATGCTATGTGCAAAATTTCATAGAAGTATGACAATTCTAAGTATACGAACTAGCGTGTATAAGAAGCAAAGATCACACAAAACTGCAAAAGGATAAAAACGCATTTGAAAGTTTGAAACCTTTTTTTTTTATCACAGAGTTGTTAGAAATGCATAATCTTTGGCCATAATGTTCAACAGAACTTTGAAAAGCACTGACAGTCCTTGCGAGCACTCTCTTCTAGCCGTGCCCTTTTCACTCCACGACGACGGTAGGCCCTTGCTTCTGCTGTCAGACGCTCTGACATTCTCTTGATGCGCCTCGCATCGCGGGAATCACTGAAAGCAACTAGATCTCTAGATGGCAGTATGTTGAGCTCTTCCAGGATGTGCTCGAAAGTAGCATGACCCTTGTTGAACTACAGGATTGCCATAGCTGCAGCAGTCTCGCCAACCGTTCGGGAGACAAACTTGGTCTTGGGGCAAAGTAGCCAAATTTTGCTGTTCAGGGATTTCGATGCGTTCTGGGTTTTCCCTTTGATGCATCGAGCAAGGAGCTTCTCATCCGTTAGTCGCTTATAAATGGGTAAAACAGCCAATCCCTGTGCTTTTGTCAGGAGAGGTGTGTGGCGTGGTGCAGGTTTACCAATTGCTTCAGCGCGTTGATGTTTGCACCACGACTCTGTTCCTGCAGGGCAAAACTTGTGGCTGCCAGCATTGTCAGTAGAGCATGAGTGGAAGTACGAAGCCCATACTGCAGTGTACATATCCCGTACACTCCCCCTGTTGCTTGTTATGGCAATCTGATAGTATGTTTGGAGCTTCTGAATGGCTGGCTCTTTCATTTTCTGCCCTCGTGGTAATGGCACATGCAGCTTCCGTAGCGCGGTGCCAAGTCTCTTGGCCACATGATTAGTGCAGTCTTCTTTTTTTATATTGACAGCACCATAGACTTTTGACTCTGCAACTGCACTATATGCTTTGCTGTCACCGTCACTCAAGAATGTGATGAAATGCAGTGGGGTGTCATAAGTCAATGTTCTCTGCCAAATGCGCATTGCAGCCTCCGTTTCCATGGCGTGGGAGGAACAGTGCATTTTTTTCACAGACTGGGCCATGAAATGCCTGCCACACTTCCTCGTCTGGGCCCATATCCTTGTGCCTACTGCATGTCAGGCATTAATTTGATATGACCTTGAAGTCTAAGCAGAAGCCAGTATCTAAGGAGATAACTGCGCCAATCCCGTTGTAGCTTTTGTGGCCCCTCTTCTGCCAAGTGCCGTCGAACATAACAGCCACATCAGTTTCGCCTGCTACTTCTTTCGTCAACTCTGGATCGGTGCAAGTTTTCACTCACAGCTGCCATGGCAGCGGTGTGCACCTTCTTTGCTATTGTAAAAAAATCCTCGGTGGTGCATTGGCTTTGGGAGTCCAATAATAGAGCAAAATCTCGACAATTGCTCATGCCCAATGCCGACAGCGCGTGCAGCCACCACGGCCTTCACATTTACAGCGAAACTATCTCGGGAGCTCCCACTGTCGTACCGTTGGCTGGCTCACTCGGCTGCTGCCGTCCGCCGTAACACGCAGTGACGTATAGGAGCACGAAAGAACAGTCGCTGAGCATTCGCTGTTTTCGCAATGAAGTTGGAGGAGCGACGAAAGTCCCTTGCGCTTTTCTGCCAGCTCCCGAACGGCAAGTTTTTGAATACCGCAAGCAGGGCATGCCGCACCTGCCACAAGTGCCGTCAGCAAGAGGGTGTCGCACAAAACTGTCGTTGCACAAACCTCATCACGCTGTCTTTCGTCTTTTTCGAAGAAGCCGAGCTTCTTTTCCGAAGCACTGACGAAAGAAAGCGCAGCGTCAATCCCTTCATCGCAGCCACTGTCGCTCGCGCACTCGTTGATGCCGCCGTCAGGCCTAGCACACGTAGGCGCGTTCTTGTTCGTCGCCGTCGTTCGGGGTGCTTTACGCCGCCTTCCCTTGAACTTGTGCTTCGTTCGAAACTTCTGCGGTCTCACGTTGCACTTTTTCGGGCTTGTCATCGCGGAAATATGCGTAGATGCGCAGAAAAGCAGACGGACCAAATGCCGATGGCCGCCACCAACACAGCTGACAATGACTCGGTAGCCAATGGCGATGCGGCTTAGGGTGTCGCGCGTTTCAAACCGCTCAAACCACGTGATAAAAAGGCCTCGTTTTTTATTTTTTTTTTTTTGCCCACGTACGAAACTGGTTGTCGTCGGAGCTGTAAGAAGAAGGCCGGACGCAACTTTCCCAACCGATCGCGATGGCGGGCGGCACTGCGGCGGGGAGCAGCGCGCAGTCAAAGATGGCCAATATCGGCGCAAATTCACGAAATTTTGAGCCACCGCGATGCCTTCATACACATTTTTTTTTGCATTTTGCGGTTCGAATTTAGTTTTGAAATTTTCACAGATGAAAGAAGGAGGTTTGAAAATTACAATGCAATAAAAATCAGAAATACGAGAAATTTCGCTAAAAATGAGATTTTTCGACTCGCATCTCCCCTTAAATAGAATAAGTTTTGTATGTAGTAGTCGCTGCTCGGTTTGCATTTGTGCTTATTGAGCTCTTTGTCACGTGGCATGAGATTTTAAAAGTTGTGTTGAAGCCAGTCACATAACCACTGGCACCAGCAGAATTTTTAATATGTTGCCTTGATCTTCGTTTGCAGCTGCAGTGAATCTTTTACAGTGATACATTAAGTCAAAGGAGGAAAAATTGGGGAAAAAAACTAGACTAGTAAAGTTGCAGATATTACAGTGAGGAGCCAAGTCTTATGTACCAACTTCATTGCTACTGACCAGGTTTTTAATAGCATGTTTGGCTCTTCATAAAGGTTTTGAAGAAAAAAAGTGGAGACATAGCAGAGCTATCAACCAGCAATGTTCTTTCAGCACTGCCTTTTTCAACTAAAGGGTGGTCAGCTTCGCGATGAGGGGTCCTTGAGCTTTTCATATGATGTGCCGATTGCCACTGCGTTCAACTTTATTTCTTATCAGATGAAGCATGTTTCTTGTTTTGGTTTTTGTCAGCACCCCTTCAATAGTTCTCTCGACACTGCCACATTCACCTTGCAAATGCTTTGACACCCGTATGGCCAACAAATAAATAGAGCGATGTGCTTTGCATAGGTAAAACATACTGAAACCACTCCTCTGGTGACAGACCACGACGAACGAAACGAACTGCCATGCTGCCAAACATTAGCAATGCTGTTTTGCAGGGCCTGCCTCTCTGCTCATCTGTTGCATCACATGATGTTGCACAAGGTTACTTGTCGAAGTTATGCTGCTAGGTTCCAACTTCATGGTAGGGAACAGCATACACTTTGTGCTGAGCAGGGCAGCCTCACTCAAACCTTGTAAATGTTTTGGCGGTGAAACTTTCCTTCCACTCTAAGTCAAGATTTCAAGGCATCCAAAAGTTCGCCCGGAAGTACTTCGAGATAAAAGCTAAAAGTACATTGCACCTATCAGTAATGGTTCAATACTGTGGAAAATTTCAACTTAGCTAATTTTTCGCATTGACAGGCTATTACTGTATTAAAAGTGTTGGATAAAGAAGCTGCGTTATAATGAGGTTGTGTGGGTATGAAGTTACAAAACCGAAATAATTCTTCATATCAAGGCTGTGTTTCATGGGGAAGTATGAAATACCATCTAGTCGATGACTGGTAAAACTCAACTCTAATCAAATTTATGGAGTGTTTGTGCTGCTACACGGCAGCTTTGAATGGCTGTTAAGTGGTTGAGGTGTTTCTTGCAAGAATTCTGTTGTGCTGCAGGTCTTTAATTTTTATATTTATGTCGCCAAAAGTTAAAACACAATAGATTGAAACACAAAAATGCCTGTTCTTGTTTCAGTATTTCAAAAATTGTTTATTTGTGGTCACGAATATGTCAGCATGCGGCGTCTTTGAAGCACCCGAGATGTTAAAACGGAAATTTTTTACTAAACTCTCATGAAAACACAAGCCACACAGGCTACAAACGCCACACAGGCCAAATGGCACGAGCGTCACTTCGTCCTCATCGTCGTCTTCCTTCACTATTTTCCTCAGGGCATGTGCATTTCCAACATTCGGTTATCCTGAAGCAACTTAATGTCCTCGTTAAGGGGAGACGCGGGTCGAAAAGTCGCGTTTTTTTTTCCAAATTTCACCTTTTCTGTTTTTTGTTGCTTTATCATCTTTATACATTATATTTTGACATCTGAAAATATCACAGCGAAATAAGCATCAGAAGTCAGTGAAAAACGCGTCTGAGTGAGCGGCAGTGACGCGCGGCATCACGAAATTTACACAAAACGGGCTGCTGTTCGCGTGCTCGCGGGGCCGCGAAGAGAGCTGTCCGCCATATTGCGGCCGCTGGCTCGTGTAGAGTTGTCCTTACTCTCCACGATCCCGGTTCTTGAAGTCTCGTACGTTCACGAAAAATCTAAAAAAAAAGCAACAAAAACAGTCTTTTCCCGCCGTTTCAAACCGCGCGCCACTAACGCAGGGCCGCCATTGGCTGACAGCACCCGTGTTTTCTTGCCGTAGTTCGCTTCACTGTTTTCCGGAGTTATTTTTCGCTGTTTTCGTGCGATGGCAAGCCCGAAAAAGGCCGTTGCCGACCATCGGAAATACAGAAGTAAGAACAAGTTCAGAGGGAAGCGGCGGAGGACGTACAAGAAAGCCACCGCCAACGAAAATGTCCGCGACGGGCCAGCGGCCGGTAGGCCTAACATCGACCACGGCAACGTCGACCATGGCAACTGCGACGACGAGATCAACGCTGCAGTGAATTTTGTGAGTGCATCGCAGAAAAAGATCGCGTTATTCGAAAACGACGTCAGGCCGAATGCCGATCGTGCCGAAAGCGTAGTGCTGTGCGAGTTGGGTGCATTGACGGCCGTCGTCGCAGGCGCGGCATGCCCCGTTTGTCACGAGAGTAAACTCGCAGTTCGGGCACCGAATAAAAAGCGGAAAGGCCTTTCGGCGTTTCTGGAGCTACACTGCGAGAATGCGGAGTGCTCGGAGAGCATCCTTTCGTCCGCGTACTCGTCGAAGCGGGTCGCGTCAGATGGCGGCCGCGGTGCAAGCAGAAGCTACGACAGCGGGAGTTCGCGTGACGCCTTTGCCGTGAACCTGAAAGTGGTGCTTGCAGCGCGTGCCGTCGGTATCGGGCATGAGCAACTTTCACGATTTTGTGCAGTAGTTGGATTGCCAAACCCTATGCACCATAAGACCTTCCATGCTATCGGCAAAAAGATTCACAGTGCGGCAGTGAAGGCTGTCTGTGAAAACATGCAAAGGGCACGCAGCGTCACCAAAGAGGTGGCTGGTAACAGTGACGTGCCAGTCATGTTTGACGGCACATGGCAAAAAAGAGGCCACAAAAGCCACAATGGTGTGGGAACTGTAGTGTCCTTGGACACTGGTTTGTGCCTGGACTATGAAGTGCTTTCCAACTTCTGCCTGGCGTGCAGTTTGCATAACGACATGGGAGGCGATGAAGAAACATGGCAGGCGTTTCATCATCCCGTTTGTGAGAAGAATTGCGACTGTTCTTCGCATGCCATGGAGGCCGAAGCTGCAGTGCGCATTTAGCAGAGGACTGTGGACTATGAGACACCCCTGCGGTTCACCATCTTCCTAAGCGATGGAGACAGCAAGGCCTACAACGGGGTCTGTGATGCCAACGTGTACCCTGACACTCCAATTGAAAAATAGGAGTGCACCAACCACGTGGCGAAACGTCTGGGCACCGGCCTGCGGAAGCTGCCAACGCCACTTCCACGAGGGGAGAAGCTGAAGGAGACCACCATCCAGAAGCTTCAAACTTACTTTCAGGTGGCCATTGTGAACAATCGGGGAAATGTCCACAAGATGTACACTGCCATATGGGCCTCATGTTTGCACTCGTGCTCAACAGACGGTGCTGGAAGTCACAAGTTCTGTCCTGCAGGCCCAGACTCGTGGTGCAAGCACCGACGTGCTGAGGCGCAGGGCCAGCCTGCACCGTGCCACACCCCCCTCCTGACCAAGGCCCAGGGTTTGGCAGTCCTCCCAATCTACAAGCGTCTCACAGATGCGAAGCTGCTTGCCCGGTGCCTCCACGGCAAGACACAGAACGCGGCCGAGTCCCTGAACAGCAAAATATGGCTGCTGTGTCCAAAGACCCGGTTTGCTTCCCGGACTGCTGTGGAAACAGCCACAGCCATTGCAGTCCTGTGGTTCAACCGGGGCCACGCGAGCTTTGAAAAGGTGCTGGAAGAGCTTGGGGTGCTTCCTTCGGAGGCCCTGGTTACCCTCAGCGACCGCCGAGACAGCATGCGCATGCACAAGATGAATGTGCGTCAGACCGCTGAGGCGAGGGCACACCGTCGCAGTGCAGCCAAGAGGGCCCGGGTGGAAGAGTCCTGCCGCACCAGCCGGGAAGGGAAAACCTACGGTGCTGGAGAGTTTTAGACAACTGATATTCCCTCTGGACATGTGTGTATGTGTTCAGCACAAGTTTCGTGCTACTGCGTTTTTCATTTTTGTAAATACAGACTTTCAAACTTTCAAACGCGTTTTTCTCATTTCGCAATTTTGGCCAATTTGCATTTTTTGCGGGAAGTGTTTCGGGCACTTAGAATGGTCATACGACGACGAAATTTGGCACACACATTGAGGAGAGTGCGTAGGGTGCCGATATCTACTTGAATCAGCACAACCTATCAGCTGTAAATATCTATTAATAAATTTAATGGTGGTCGAGTGGAAAAAAAAGGGTACTTTGCTACACAGATGTTTTTTTCATAGTTTCAAAGTTGGAGCACAATTTCTAGCTAGATATCGGCACTCTATGGCTAATAGGGAGCAAAAGGAGCCATTGAACAACTCTCTGCATGAACATTTAGTATGCGCGAAAGTTCCCGGAAAACTTATCAAGTTTCACCATTACTTGAAACACAACTCCCAAACTATTGCACTTATGTAAAAACTGATTACAGATTTGGAATCAGGAGGAAAAACTGCATCAGTGGTCCAATTTCTGAAGCTCTAAGTTGAATAACAAAAAAAAAGTGCTTTCGAGGAGCGTCTCCCCTTAAGGGGAGACGCTCCTCGAAAGCACTTTTTTTTTGCACACAACTCTCATAATCATATGGTGGTTTTGGGACATTAAACCCCACATATCAATCAAATCAATGATTCTTTGGATGCGTCGTCATGATGTGATGCTTTATAGGAAGGAGACCATTTCTTTAGTAGGGAGGTGTAGGCAGCTCCTGAATATTGGCCTTTCCCTTCAGGACGTAAGTCGGTGACGCAGTGAGTGTCCGCAGGCAAAGGGTGTGTTTCAATGAGTGCTCCATCACGTTTCAACTGAGTGGTAGTCATAAAACTGGCGTTTACTGGACTCTTGCTCAGAAATACCATTTTACCAACTTCAGCGGTCTTTAGAGGGTAGATGGTGATTGCATGCATCTTTCGGGCACTTGGGATCCTCTAGTAAACGTTAACGCACATGTGGGCTTAATTCCTGAGTTGGTTGCGAAGGGATTTCTGTATCGCTAAGCTGCTGAAGTTGCAATTCACAAAAACTTGACTTGTAGCCATGAACCATCTTGAATGAAATCTTGCTGGTACTCTTGCTTGAGGCGTTCTTCTTACACTCATCTGCTTTCAATCCGATACCCCAACGAAGCTGCTCAGGACCGTCAACAGTCGCTGATTTTTCCTATTTCCTCTCACGAAGCACATCAAGTCCACAGTGTCCTCAGAAACTGGTCACAGAGCGATCGCTGGATGTAGTGATGTAGTTTACAGAATCCTTTTTAAGCTCATGTTCTCTCGCTGTCAAGTGTAGTTCAAGCTGTTGCTCCGACAGCACCAGCTGAGCAAAAGGACAATCGTAGAATGTGCTCCCCACCTTGGCATACATGACGTTCGGCTGTTCGGTGAACGTCGGGGACTATCAGGACAGGCACATTTTTTTGCACACATTTTTTTGCGGTAACGCGGTTTATGCTCAAGTTAGCCTTACAATGACCCAGGCTTTTTGTCATGGGGACATGCTGGCTGCCAAACCCATATAATTCAGTCAGTTGCTGAACCATCTCGATGCCGCATCGTGCCGCCGCTGACGCAAGAAACAAGCAACCGGAACTCCCTGTGTCAATGAGTCCCACTAGAGTGAAGTCGTCATTGAATGTCACTTCCTTGAGCAACACATGACCGGCCCCGGTGCAAGGAAGTTCCCTGAAAGCTTTTGTATCGTAATGCAGCAAAGCTTGGCAGTTGCATTGAGTGTAATCAGTTTCTTGGCAACGCTGACATTTGAGCGGGCGCTTTCGCCTGCGATGTGGTCTAAAATACTATAACATTACAGTTATAGCATTTTCGCTCACTGTGATGGTTGACGGGCGGCGATCCCAGGCGTTGATCTGCTCTTTGGATCGAGTCGATGGTCCCTTTACTTGACATGGGCAGGCTTTGCTTCGAATCCGGTGATGACGCAAAGCTTCGGTTGCGAGATCCGAAAATCTCAGATCCGAGTTCACGCTCGAACTCCACGATGTCGTAAAGAAGGTTGTTGTCGTCGTCATGCACCCTTCCCAAAAGCATGGTGCAGAGTTCGCAGGACCTCAACCCTGTGAGGTCCTGCGAACAAGTCCTCAACCCTGTGAGGACTTGTTCTTGCGTATCGGTAAAGTCGAGGTCGACTTCATGGCACAGACGCACCTTGGCATGGAAATAAGCTGTTCTACTCTCGTTGCGCTGCTACACGCGTTTTTGCATCTTGCGCCATCTTTCCGCAATGCGAGTCTGGCTAACGAAGGTTCAACAGAAGCGTGTCTCGAAGTCCTCCTATGACGTGATCTGTGAGCTCCTCGAATGGTACCCATCCTTGGCAGCTTCTACCAGTTGGGCTTTGGCAGTTTCTAGGGTGTACGCGGCTGGCCACCGGTGAAGGTTAGACATGCGACGAATATTTTCGATCCACTCGCGCGCCAATTGAGCGTTCTCGGAGCCGTCGGAAGGCACTGATGTTGTGGCTTCAGTCGCGAATCACCTGGAACGCTGGCGCTGGTTGAGGTTGCACCGCGTCGGCCTCAGACAAGTCGTTCCAGCAGGGTTGCTAGTAAGTGATCCTTTTCTTGAAGAGCTTGAAATAGGTCACGAGTTGAGATAGTGTCGCCATAGTGTCAACACTGTCGCCATAGTGTTGAGATAGTGTCACCAGATAGTGAAGCACATCTTTCGTCGGTGCTTTCCACCTTAGGCTTAGAGGTACCACTTCTGTGCACTGATTAAACTCACGTTTACTCTTCCTTTGGCAACTGGATGGGCAATGTTAGCTTGTGGCGTCTTTGAAGCACCCGAGACGTTGAAAAGGGTACATATTTACTTAAACCTCGAAAACACAAGCCACACAGCCTACAAACACTACACAAGCGAAACGGCACGAGTGTCACTCCGTCCTCATCGTCGTATTCCTTCACTATTTTCCTCGGAGCACGTGCATTTTCAACAAATACTTGCTGTATTTACTACCATAATTTTCACACTTCTTTTTAAGATTTTGAGGCTCTGAAAAGGGGGTGTGCAAATTACGCGTAAATTTTAGAATTGCATCTGAATAATGTGCAATAGTATATAGTCCTAACATGCACAGTATATACATTAAAAAAAAATTAATTTGAGCACAAACGAAGTGTACCGTCGCTGGCGAGAAATTGTGGGATCTGCAGCGCATGGCGGAGTGATGCGACTGGTGCTCAGGCTATCAGCTGTGGCCTCAACTGCCTGTTTGGACAATGCACTGCTGCTGGATCTAATCGCGGAGGCTGCGGTCGATATCCTCATCGCCAAGGCACGTGACTGTAGGGGACTCGGCAGCGTAGTTTTTCACCCAGTGACTCTGCAGTATCTCGTCACTCCACCACGTGCAGCAAATCTCTCAAGCTTTCGCCGCCGGTGGTACTTGTTCAACAGAATAAGCACGTACTTCAACGAGCATGCAGCATCTAATTGGAATAGGTCTAATTGGTAGAAATAATCGTCGCGGCTGCTGTCGCCCTCCCAAAGCATGTCGTCCTCAATTTCATTGAGCGCGTTTAAATGCCTCATTTGGCATTTTCTTTAAGCTATTCTCGACAATGCTACGAGAAAGCAGGTCCTACAACACAGTGTTACTGGAGGACCTTAGCTTACACGCATTATTAAAAAAGGCCTTCTTTAATGGCAGGAAACTTATATTGGCAAGCGCCCGTACCGAAAGTCGCACGTTGAAGAAAGAACTTGATGCTGAAGTGCTTGGCGACAGCACGGTGCCCGTTTTCTTTGACACACATTATAACAGCAAGCTTGAATTTCACCGTATATATAATTATTGTAGCCCAACGCAAGGAAACAGTAAAAACATGACAAACAGATAGAAACCTAAACTTCTGAAATCAACCATGCGCGAATGCAGAGAACGAGTGAAACAGGTGGTGTGCCAGGACTTCGCACGCCTCTGGTGTAAAAAATAGTTTGTGCAGAGTCGTTCACATGCATTCTCATGGTGAAAGAGATGGAGAGTTAGAGGGCGAGAAAAGCTCTAGCATTTTGGATGGCTCCTCAACAGGTTTGATCAATCGGGTACGGTATTCTAGGCACCGTCGTATAGGGGAAGTCCCCGGAAGAGGGAACCTCGCACTCGCAGCCTGTATAATGTATGACTGTGCACGCAGAGGGGTGCGCCCGTCCAATAAACTAAAGTTTCTTTGTGCGTGCGCCGGCTGACTGGCTCGTGCAGATCGGGGAGCGCAAAATATGCGAGTAAATATTTTTTTTAGTAAAGCTGGCTAAATATCAGGGTGTGAAAATTGAATGAGGGCACAAATTATGCGAGTACATATTGTATTTAGTTTTTAGGTTGTTGAGCAGTGAAACTGTGGTGATGAGACATGGCAAGACTGCGTAATGTGGGCCATTGAAGACAAACAGGCCATTGTTGAGAACACGTGCAGTTCCCACATTTTAGGTGGCAAAAATACTTTAATATTCATAGGTCTCGCATTTACTGCTCTTAAAGGATGCTTATTAAATTACATTATACAACTGCACTTTCCTGCTAACAAAGTTTGGGCTTTCAACCTTATCTATTCAAGCAAAACGAGCTCATTTCAAACTTGTTCCCCAGATAATACATGAATAGATAAAAGTAGATGCTTCAAAATCTGTTATTGTTCCATGATTCTTGCTTTTGCCGCCAAAATCACACACTCTGAATAGTTTTTTTGCAATAATGATAGTTTTCTTCTGCTTGTTCATGAGTAGAACAGTTGGATTTTGTTGAGTTATTGAAAGATGTTATAAATGATTAGGCATTTGTGTAGTTATGTTTGTTGTACCCTCCATTTATCTGAACCAAACCTAATTCTTATTTCTTTCTGTTTCTTTCTAGTTTTATTTTGTCAGCTTAATATTTCAGTTGCATAATAATTCATATTTAAGTGTAGCGTATTGCCATTTTTCTGTGTATTTGTATTTCAGTCTGTTTCATTTCCATATAAAAAACTGTGTATTTTACATGTTTTTATGCCCATTACATGAAACCTAACATTAGTAACGGGACACCAACCAATGTATTCAATAAAAGTAATCACTTATTTTTACTTCAAATTGGGTGACTAAAGGGCACCAGGGTTTATATCTTCTCCTCAAGTCAGAGGGGTGAGGGAGATGGGGTCACACACTCAGGAGCTCACCTGCAGACTAGTTCAGGTTTCTAGGTGATGCCTGAATATACCAGGACTCCACGAAGAGCCGCTTGTGGAAACTGTTCCCAAAGTCAATAATGTGGGAGTTGTCGAAGGCAATGTGGTGATCATTTATCTCTCTGTGCTCGGCCGGTGCACTCCTTTGTCAATTGAACTTGCAGACGTCGTTGCTGGTGCTGTTGCAGCCTCTCTAGAAAGTTTTTCATCTCCCCCACGCACATATGCCACAATCCACACAAGGGATAGGGTATACCACTCCTTGCGCTTTTTCTTTGGGTGGTCTGTCTTTTAGGACTTTCCACAAGCGACTTTTTGTGAAGTCGTAGAGTTGTAGTATACTCCGGCAACGCCTGGAAATGTGAACCGGTCTGCAGATGCACTCCCGACTGGGTATTACGGCGGGCGCACTCCCGACTGGGTATTACGGCGGGCGCACTCCCGACTGGGTATTACGGCGGGCTGAAACAGCATCACCCCCTGACTTGAGGGGAAGGTGTTACGAACTCTCTTGCTCCCTGGTGCCCTTAGTCAACCCCAAAGAAGAAGCCGAGTTGGATCCAAAACATTGGAATTATTCATTTTGAAGTAAAATAAATTATTACTTTCAATGAATATTTTGGTTGGTGTCCCTTTTGCAATGTTATTTGCTTTCCAACCAAACAGAAGTCTGTCAAATGTTCACTTTTAAATATGAAACATGGATTTGTGTGTAACCATAGACCACCTGCAATGATGGCCTCGACATGAGACAGGCAGTATTGTGAATAAATAAAAGTTAACGTACCTTTACATAGTTGTGTTAGTACTGAAAGATTTTTGCTGGATTTTTATTCGTACTTATGGCTGAGTGCACATGTTTTAATTGCATTGACATATGGCTCCCTCTGATGTGGTTCACACCCAGGTCATAATGTGGAGCCTCTTTGTGTAATTTTTGCAGCTGTGATAGTATATGCGCTTTAGTGCCTATATAGAAGCATCAGTGCAGATAAATATCAGAACATTAGTTTTTTTCTTCTTTAATAAGCTGATGGCAGAAAATTGATAGGCATGTAGTAATGGCGTGTAGTGATGGCATGTGAAAATCTTGCTACTTTCTTTCCAGGGGACGCAAACGATTTGTTTCAGAGGGAGATGGTGGTCGCCTCAAAGAGGATGCCTACTGAGGAGGACCCATGGTCCCATTTGCAGTGTACAATCCCCCTCTGGAGATGTCCTTTTTTTATTTTTGCGTATTGTTTTGCCTCCGGCTAGAGGTGTTTAGAAACCATTTCATGGCACCATTCTTCATACACTGCTGTGTTGGACAACACTCGTTACTGGATCGGCTTCTGTGCCATGTTGTACCCTCTATGTACCTGCAGGCGTTTTCCATTAAACGTCTACCAAGTCATCATGTGTCCTGTCTGTTCAGTTCTTCGTCACCTGTGATTGTGTTACAACTTGATGAATGACTTCTTTTTGTTCATAGAGGAACCCTTCTCAGCCTTATTAAATTACTCAAAACCGTATCAGTGTGCTGCATATTCTCGAGTAATGCACCCTTGCACTGCGATCTGCTAGCCTGATGGTTAGTTTAGATGGTAAGGAACTTCCCCATAAAGGTGTTTGTGCCACGTTTGAATCCTGAACCCGGAATAATTTTTTGCCTATTGTGAAGCTTACTTTCCAAAAAAATCCATGTAGGTGTGCTTAGGTAAGGGAAGTTGGATGGATGTTTCTCCGATCTCTTAATTTCACTGAAATTTTTTATAGCATGTAGCGGTCCTAGATAAAATAAACAGCACGTTGAATAACTTAGGACAGATGGGTGTCGTCCGTCATTTATTACTGTTTTTCATACTTCTTTCCTTCAGTTCCATTTGTGTTCTTTTTCAGTTTCCCTTTTTGGACTGCTTCACCCTCCCAGGCTTCTTTTGCTTACACCTCCTGGTGTAATACTTGAACACATTACCAATTGCAGCGCACTCGGTTTGTCCCGATGATCATAGATACCAAACTGTCTTGAGAACACTGTTCTGAAATGCCGTTTTAACCACCAGAAATAGTCCATAACTGATCGCACTACAAATTCCTTCCCGGATTAGAACAAAGTCTTCAACTTGTATATTTGGAATGTCACTGTTACGTCTGTTATCGAAGTTTCTCTTCATGCGCTGTCTATAGCAACCAGCTTGGCTTGCGCTTTTCTTGACTTCCTTGAGGACTAGCTTTTCAAGGGGGCCAAACTTGCAGTCAGCGGGGAAGGTAGGGATCACTCCAGAGGCAGCAAACAGACGACTACATCCTACACCGCTGGTGTACGAGCGGTTGTGACGTCTGGTGGTAGCCTCAAGGCAGCACTTCTAGCCTTCTTGAAACCTGGGGTACATTTTTAAGTATTGCTTTATGTCTTGAATGGCACATTCAGCCAGGCCATTTGCTGCAGGGTGGGAAGACGAGCAAAATTTCAGTCATGCCACGGTCTTTTTAGGGGCGAAGCTCCTTAAGGCGTGGGTCTGTACATCCTCCGATGTATTTAGTAGTAGTAGTAGTAGTAGTAGTAGTAGTAGTAGTAGTAGTAGGTAGCCACCAGTGGCACATACCCGCTCTAGAGCATGTATGTGCCACAGAGGATGCGAGATGGGAGATGGCAGTACTTGATGTGTTCACCAGATGGACACACGGATGGAGGGACAGACAGACTAGCAGACGAACGGACGCATGGAAGGAAGCAAGAACAAACGGACAGATGGAAGCACGAATGGGCTGACGGACGCTTTGCCCCACTCATTATCATTCACACCCTGGATATGCTGTGATTTTTTTTCACTTAGCCAGATTTTCACTTTGAAAGGCGGGGCTTTTGTCACAAAAATATGGTCTTCGTACACCTGATACATACTGATTGAAGTAAAGCAATAACGCTGTTGGTGTCTTCTCTTCCAGCCTTGGTCATTACCATTTGTGTGCATTCGTCTATGCCAAGCAGGAATGCTTGCGTTTTCTTGGTACCCTTGCCTTTCTTTTTCAGTTCAGCAAAATATAAGTGAATTACTTCAAAAGGAACACTGGAGTGTTTCGGCGTTATCATTATATCTGTTGCCTGCTTCAACTTCACTTTGGTCACTTGGCATATGAGGTCTGTTAGAAAAGTATCTGACCTTATTTTATTTTATATGCGAGTACCTGGTGGATTTGAAACTTGCATCAGCCGACCTTGAACCTTCATTTGTGAATTTTTTTTTTCCCACCTGGTAGTAGCATCAGTCACTGGGACGCAGCGTTAGAGTGAGGTAGTGTGCAGTGTTCTCATTGGTATTTCATTGAAAGGAAAATGACAAGAGTGATTGAGGCAGCGCTACTGCATCGAATTTTGCCAGAAACTGACGATGCTGAGCTGCACAGATTAAGGAGTGGTACAACCAATATAAAGACGGCTGCACATCGGTGGAGATCACTCTCCACTGATGTCAAAGTGAACGCTGTGGTCATGCTGGATCGTTGTCTGACTATTCGGGAAATTGTGAAAGAGGTGGGCATCGGCACTTTCTCTGCACATTTCATTATTTGGCCATGAAAGGAGTTGTGGCAAAATTCATGCCGGAACTACTCACGATGGAGCAAAATCAACTCTGTGTTGCTTTTGCTCTGTGTTGCTTTGAAATACAGCAAGTCTCACAGCACATGCTGGATTTCACAAGCAGTGACCCTAACGTAATGAACACCATTATCGCTGGTGACGAGTCTTGGTGTACGCGTACGACCTGGAAACCAAATACCAGTCGTTGCAGTAGAAGCCTTCCTCGTCACCAAGACCAAAGAAGGTCCGCCAAGTGCGCAGCAACGTCAAAGTGATGCGGAGTGCTTTCTTTGACTCCCGCCGTGTGGTACACCACGAGTACGCACCACAGGGTCAAACAATCGCCAAAGAGTACTACTGGGATGTTCTCCATCGCCTACATGGTGCTGTGCGGCACAAGAAACCCAAGTTGTGATCAACAGGAAACTGGTGCATCCATCACGACAATGCTCCTGCGCATTCCTCACACTTGGTTCAAACTTTTTTGGCGAAAAGTCAGACTCCTGTAGTTCAGCAGGCTCCGTACTATGGTTCCTTGCGACTTCTGACTGTTTCCCATACTCAAGAGGGCATTGAAAGAAGAGTGATCTCAGACAAGGGAGGACATGGTTGCCACGACAGCCGAGCTAAACTCCATTCCGAAAGAGGCTTTCTCAGAATGCTTCCAACAATGGCAGCACTGCTGGGAGAAGTGTGTGGAGTCCCAAGGGGATTACTTTGAGGGGGATTAGGTTTCCAAAGCTCCAATTATGCCAGTTTTTTTTTTTCCTTCCGCCAAAGGTCGTATACTTTTCTAACAGACCTCGTAGATGGCATGTGTGAATATTTTGTTTCACATCCTCGTTCATACTTGGCCAAGTAAATCTTTTCAGGAGCCTGTTGTAGGTTCGACTGAAGCGGTCATGTCCTCCCGACTGGACCATCATGATACAGATGAGGTATCTTGAAAACCATCATGTATGGTACACAATGTTTTCAGTCAACAAACTTCATTTCCTCAGTTCCTTCCCATAACTTGACGTAATTTATTTCTTCAGGTTGTTCACTTGTTTTGTGAACAAGTAATCTGGAAAGTGCATGTGCATCTGTTTGCACCAGGGTGATGTGATATCTCGAAGTATAGTTGTTGTAGATAGTTCACCCAATTAGGGATTCAACTCTTTGGTTGTGCCATGTTTAGGAGATGTGTCAAAGCTTGGTGATCAGTAAATAGGGTGAATTTTGCACCTTTCAGGTAGGTACGAGAATACTGTACAGCTTTTAAAACAGCCAACACTTTTTCAGTGGCGGTATAATTAACTTCGGCAGGCTTTAAAGTATAGCTGTAGACACCGCCTATGTGTTGCCTCTGATGATCAGGTAGTCGTGAGGGCTTCTGATGAACTGAACCTGTTGCATTAATGCGGTGTGTCGGTATTGAGCACAGAAGGCATAGAGAAGTCCGGTGTACGAAGAATCTGATCTGATGATATCGGTGTGACTAGCTCGTAAGCTTTTTCATACTTTGGGCTCCGTATAAAAGGGACATCCTTTTGCATCAAACATGTGAGATATCGCGTATTTACTGCATAGTCTTTTATGAAAGACCGGAAATGACCAGCTCAGCCAAGAAATACCCCCAAAGAGTGGATATCGTATGGCCATTTTGAACTTCGAAATTAAACTGAATCCTGCTTTGTGCTTTTTGTAGTCCCGCGACTCGGCTGAGGAACACAACTTTGTCTTGAAAAAATGAACTTTTCTTGAAAGTTTACTTTGAGCTCAGTCAGGCTAAGAGCATTCAGGACCTGTGTAAGGTGACTTGATGCTCTTTTTCTGTCTTAAAAAAATGAATATATCATCTATGTAGGCATTACAAAAGATTCTGAGATAGGGCACCCCGTCGCAGTGGTCTAGTGACCATGGCACTCAGCTGCTGGCTTGCAGGTCACGGGATTGAATCCCGGCTGTGGCGGCTGCATTTTCGATGGAGGCAAAAATGCTGTGGGCCTGTGTGCTCAAATTTGGGTGTACGTTAAAGGACCCCAGGCAGTTGAAATTTTTGGAGCCCTCCACTACGGTGTCCCTCATAATCATATGATGGTTTCGGGACATTGAACCCAACATATTATTATTTTTATTATTATCCGAGCTAGGGCTTCAGTATATCATTCATTAAATATCATCTTTTGGAACCAGGCCAGAGAGTTTTTTCATCCAAATGGCAGGCAGTTATATTCAAACAAATCAAATAGCATGACAAAAGCAGTGTATTTCTTTGTGTCCTTAGTCCAAGGAATTATCCAGAAGCCCTGGCATAAGTCAATGTGAGAAAACCAGCGACGTCCACTCGTTTCGTCAGTAATTGTATCTCTCCTAGACATGTGGAAGGGTATAAGCTCTGTTTGTGGGTTCAGTGTACTATAATATGTACAAAAAACAAAATGTTCTATCCTCTTATGGAGTGACAGTGATAGGCGAAGCAAAGGGTGAGACAAAGGGTCGAATGATATTTATGTCCGACATTACCTGCAACTCTTTCTTCAGCAATGTCTCCTTTTTTCTTGAGATATAATAAGAAGCTCTTCGTACCACTACTTTGCCAGCGATTTAAAATAGCACTTGATAGGACTTCATTTCTCGGGGTTAGCTTCTAACGCAGACGAGCTCAGAGTACATGGCCTTGGATGTCTTTTTGGCAATGAACTACTTGTAATGGGCAAGGTGTTGGATCCTTCGTCTTCCTTGTTAGTGTATCATTCCATCTTTACGTTGCACTAACTTCAAATGCAGCAAAAACAAAAAAACTGGTTTTCTATTGCTCCCAACAAAAAGCTGCCTTGCCAAACAGCTGCAAGTCGTAACGCTTTTTTGCGGTGGTTCCAAGATAACGATGCTAGTCTTGAATTTCATCGTCATCTAATAGCCACTTATTCTTTTGCACTGTATGTTTATAAAGAAACATCTATTGTTGAGGGATTTGGGTGCTTTCTTCACAAATATCCAGCTCCGCCAATCTTTGCATTGTTGGAGCTCTGTTCTGTGCACCAACGAGCATTTTCATGAGCTGAAAATTCTTTGTCATCTGTCCTTGCTGCTCCTCAACGTTATTGAACAGGCTCACTTTTTCTGTAGAAGTCTCTTACGAGAGTTGTGGACATTGCATAGGTTGAAGCAATAGGTCGCCAAATCGTTGTACTTTATACAGCGAAGCCTGAGACAGGTGCCGGCATGTTTACAATCAACGGTGTATTTAGCATACATTCACTCAACGCCTGAATACGCTTGTGCTGTAAGATATCCCTTGGCATATGCCTTTAAGTGACAAACATGAAAAAATGCAGAACAGTGCTTCAATGTTCGTCCTAAGCCATTACTCAAAAATGACAGCTGTAACAATATGAAAATTGAACCAGGATGGGATTTACTATCATCGTATCGAATTAAACTGTGGTCAAAGCTCCTATATCAAGCATTTCATAGTAAAGCTTGCCTTCGAACATGAATGTACCTAAACAGTCCTCTTCACGCAACAATAAATAAGATTTTAGGATGTCGTATCAGATATAATTTTCCTGTTCATTTGTTTTTTCTTATTTCATGACAGAATAAAAGGGCCTAAAAAGAGAACAAAGTGTGTTGTGTCAATGAGGGCGTGTTTTCTTTGACATTGTAACTAATCTGCTGCAGCGCTTTAGGGTAAAAAATGTGATGTGCGCGTGGCTTTTGTTTTGTTTGTAATTTACTTTTTAAGCATCTCCCTCTAGGTGACATAAGTTGTAGTTACACTAGAAGTTCTTGCGTGCCCAGTGAAAAGCGTTCTAGCATGGTGATTTTTCAAACTGGTTCGCTACGAGCCACTAAAAAATGATGCGAAGGAGCAAGCTTGAATCCCTTGCCTCTCATCCCATGTAGCCATTGCGACTCTCATTTATTCCCTGTTCTCTTTGGTATCCGCGCTGGAGAATCAAATGACGCATACGCACCAAGAACAACATGCGTAAGCAAGGCCACGTGCGCATGACATGCCCCAGCCTACTTGTACACGTACGCCATCGATATTGTGTCGTTTCAGCATTCTCTGTTGAGTATTACCAGTTTCTGTGGGATGGATCAGTCAGTGCGTGTACTTTAGAAGAGGCTGGCAAGGATCATGTATTGTGACCGCGATACACCACGTCGCTCCGCTGATACTGTGGTGAGAGACCACGCACCAAACACAAGCTAAGCGTTGTCAGGGTCGGCGGAGGCATAATGCAGGAACGACGAGAAGACGAATGCAAGCGAAATGGGGTAATAATAGTAGTTGTATTAGTGATAGTAATAGTAGTATATAGTAGTAGTTACAGTGGTAGTATGTGTGGTTTTACGTAAAAAAACCACGATATGAATATAAGGGACGCCGCAGTGGAGGTCTCCGCGAATTTTGACCATCTGGTGTTCTTAACGTGCAGTAGACGGGCATCTACTTTTTCGCCTCTATCTAGATGTGACCGCCGTGGCCACAATCGAACTCGCGGCATTACCGAGGCAGACACGAAACGAGGGCCGATTAGTGAATAGCGTTTCGAGGCTATTCAAAACAAAAATAAAAATATTAAGATGAGATTCCGTTTGCGTGTTTTATTATTTTTCTCAGCTTTCATTCATTACACTTATTTTGAAAGGGCAGTGCAGAAACACAGGGAAAAGGAAAACATAGAGACAAAGAGCGCTGTTTTTCCTTTCCCTTTGTCTTTGCGCTTCCCTTTCAAAATGACATGAAGCAGCCAGCCCAAAGCAAAGTACACCTCATTCACGCTATACAACAGAACGCACAAATTGCACATGCCAAGTAGAGTATTGTCACATGCAACACTCTTAATGAGGTACCATTTAAAGTGCAGGATATAATTAGGAGACGAGACATTTTTTGTCTGTTTTTCTACCTATAGCTAGCATTTAACGAGGTTCTGATGAAGAGCGTATGATATGCGACCTCAGCCCACCAATGTCAACGTAAAGGGGCGATGTAAAAACAGGACCATTCCTTGCTGTACGTCGCTCCCTAGATCTTGGGGTGCATGCCCGCGAGAAGGACAAGTGGCATTCATGAGAAATTGAGCATTTGTCCGCGACACAAAATTTTGCAAATCTTAACAGGAATAATCCGGAGTGTCCAGTGCACCATTACACTTGTCAGCTCGAAAAGCCCAAACCTAGTGAGGGGCCCTTTAAAGTGTTCACCAATAGGGGGGAAATTGGTCCTACGTGATTACACCTAGCATCCCTCTCTTCTGGGTTATCGATGATCTGGTTATTTGCTCCTGCACTGCCCTTGCCAGCCACAATAAAACGAAAGAGACCCAGGAGAGTGTTAATTGAATGGTGGACACCTTATGCACAATGCTAGACAATAAAACGAAAGACCACATACTGCGAATCGCGCATAAAATGCATGCCTATGTTCAATCATTGGTACCTTTCTGCTCTCTTAATATTATTTTTCTTGCTTCTTGCCGTAGATACAAGTCACCGACGTCGTTTTGTGATATTTCAATTTTTGTTTAAATTTATTGTGCCTATAATTATGATTTTGAGGGCTTAAAACAATGTTTTACCTGCCTGTCTTTGGCACCTAAAACACACTTTTAGTGCCTAAAAATCCAGCCTCTAGTCATAACCAATATAAATGAGATAGTTGAGATGGTGGAAGAATTCTACAGAGAGCTATGCAGAAGCCGGAATAACCAGAATAAAAAAAAAACATCGTAAGAAGCTATAATAGCCCAGAGGAATTCGACATCCTACCAGTAACAACAGCGGATTGAGGAAAGCCCTAGAAGGAATGCAAAGAGGCAAAGCCGCTGGTGAGGATAAGGTAACAACGGACTTGCTAAAAGATGGCAGAGAAATTGTGTTAGAAAAAGTAGCCACTTTATATACGAAATGTCTCTACACGGGAAGGGTACCAGAATCCTGGAAGAACGCCAACATCATTTTAATCTATAAGAAAGGAGTCGTCAAGGATTTGAAAAATTACCGGCCGATCAGCTTACTGTCTGTTTTCTACAAACTATTTACAAAAATAATAGCTAATAGAATTAGGGCGACATAAGAGTTAATTCAATAAACCAAAAAACCAAGCAGGATTTAGTACAGGCTACTCCACAATAGACAATATTCATACTATCAATCAAGTAATAGAGAAATTCACGGAATGCAATCAACCCCTATACACGATTTCAAGGTTGCAAGCGTTGTACCCCAAACACCTTTCGGTCACCTCATTTGCCAGCTCCTCGTGTCGAAACTGAAGGCACGTTTTATAGTTCTTTTCAAAGGTAAGGAAAGTGTCCCTTTTGTTTTTCACATGAAGGGAACGTGCATAAAGTACAAGGGAATCTTTTATAATTTTATGTAGCTCAAAAAACATTCTTTTGAATATTATTTTGCCAAATAAAGAAAAGAAACTGCAGGAAATTGGCGGCCTATATTCTAAAGCTCTTGTTGGCCACTGATGCTATTAAGGCACATCGGGGGACAAAACCGTATGTTATAAAGGGCCTGTATTTGTAAACAGTGAAAGGGTCTATACATAGCTTTCATGTATTACAAGAAGGCGTTTCACTCAGTTGAGACATCAGCAGTAATGCAGGCACTACGGAATCACGGCATCAACAAACACTACATAAACATACTGGAAGTCTACAGTGAATCCACAGCCACCATAGTTCTCCATAAAGACAGCGACAGAATCCCAATAAAAATGAGTGTACAGTCCTAGATTGGAAATAGTTGGGGATAAGAGTAAATGGAAAATATCTTAGTAACCTGCAATTTGCTGATGACATTGCCTTGATGAGTAACTCAGGAGATGAATTACAGCTCACAAACTAGACACAAAAAGCAGAAAAGTGGGTCTGAAAATTTATATGCACCAAACTTAAGTAATGTGCAACAGTCTTAGCAGAAAGCAGCACTTCGCGATAGGTGGAGAGACGTTGGAAGTTGTAAAGAAATATGTCTACTTCAGACAGGTATTAACCGCGGAGCCGTACCATGAGAGAGAAACAACTAGAAGAATAAGGATGGGGTAGATCACATTTGGCAAACATTCTCAAATCATGAATGGTAGGTGATCTGCCACTAACCCTCAAGAGGAAGGTACACAACTATGGAGCATAATCTCGGAGACTTACAAAGAGGGTTTAGCTTAAATTGAGGATGACGCAGCGAGCGATGGAAAGAAAATGGTAGGTGTAACCTTAAGAGACAAGAAGAGAGCAGGGTGGATCAGGAAATAAATCGGGGTTAAGGATATCGTACTTGAAATCAAGAAGAAGAAATGAACATGGGCCGGGCACATAGCACGTAGGCAGGATAATTGCTGGTCATTAAGGGTTATTGACTGGATTCCCTGAGGAGGCAAACACACGATGGGGAGACAGGAAGTTAGGTGGGCGAGCAAGTGGCATTCTTGGCTGACCATCTTTAGCTTTGAGTTTACGGGCACAAGTTCGCCCTAAATAAAGAGTTTATATAGTACCAGGTGCTATATTTATTCGTAACAATATTAAAAAGCTCGCAGGTATAACTTGGCAGCAGAAAGCACAAGACCGGGTTGATTGGCAGATTATGGGAGAGGCCTTTGCCCTGCAGTGAGCATAGTCAGGCTGATGACAGGTTCAATTTAACAATATAGACCTATTTAGTGTTTTACTTTCATGTCCCTTTAATTATTGTTAAAGAACTGATTTCCCTACAAGCTTGTCATCTTGGAAACAACAAATGACAATGTGGGTTTTGAACTAGAGACCCAAAAATAAGCATTTATTGTTAAATTTTTCTGTGCTTATTGCTATCTTTTCCTTCAATTTTTCTTACAAGTTTTTTGCAATATGTAAACACTTAGCAATATGTATGTAGTCTCTTGCGAAGCATCCTTACTTTTGTTTGCAAGAAACTTTACATCTGATGATACACTTGAATTAAAAATACAGTTGAACCTCTTTAACGAGACATGCTCTGGGCAGCAATTCTTGTCTTTTATTAGTAGGGTACCTCGTATGCATTTTCTTTTCCACCTGTTTTTTACTGTAGGCACACTGGTGTCTCTTACACCCGTCTGCCTCTTATATTGGTGCCTCTTATAAAGGGGTTTGACTGTAACAATAAAATAAAAATCCAGCCTTCTCTGATTCCACACAAGCTTGGCCACAATTATTTACTGTAATCAATTATCGATGACTCATTATCTTGCTTTGAATATGCAAGAAGGTAATGACTAGTGTGTCAGGTGTACCCAGCACTCCAACATTTCATGTCCTGAAGCGTCACTGTTGCTTTAAATTGTGTTATGAACTTTATGTGTTTTAGAAGGAGTACCAGTGCCTTATACTATATAAAAAAGAAATGGGAAAGTGTGGCTAAATACAGTGGCTTGCTTCATGTAGCGCTTTGCCACTGCACGTCCTGTTGTGCAAGCTCAACTTTTTGTCCTGGTAGCCATGTTTCAGAAGAAACTAACGTGAAGATGCCCAACTACTTCAACTGCGTAAAGAAATAATATAGCAAAGACTACCTAACAATCACTGTGACATTCGAACAGTCGGAGCTGGGCGCGAGAGCAGTTTGTGTTAGTGTGTGGCGGTCTGCGACGCATGCATGCACTCTTCTTGCATGCGGGATGGCTTGACACATGCTACTAGTTGCCGCGAAAACCGTACCATTTCTCAGCATGCAACTTATTTGACCTCATAAGCAGCACAGGAAAGAGCACAGGTGGATAATAATGTACACTCTAACTTTGAGTGTTAATGATGGCAGACATGAAAGCATCAGATTTTATGTACAATGCAGATGTTTCAAGAAATGTGTCCAAAATTTTCCAAGAACCTGAGGAATGTGATATTCATTCGATGCCTTCATAACCCCTTGAGGTGCAGCAACCAAATATGTGGACGCAACTTGTTTTTGCCAGTTCCTCAGAGTAGTGGGAAAGACAAATTGTACATAGGATCAACTGAAGCTTTATTTCTGGTACAACACCAATACTTCCAAAAATTTTGGTGGCGGGTGTTTATGGCATTTTTATGGATTTCAAAAACGAATCTCTACCTATAACTCATGAGTTGATGTGCATAAATATTTATTTCCTGTTAGTATAATAGCTGAATGAAATGGCCTTAGTTCGGAGGTTTTCTGAGGCTTGATATCTTTCCTACTTTTGAACGAAATCTGAAGTAATCTTTTTTGTGAGTAATTTTTCATGCATTTAATTGCTATTGCTTGTGTTTCTTTTTCCTCCTGTGGAGTATTGTATGTCAGTGACAGATCTCACTGTATTAAATGTCAAATCTCAACCTGAAGCAGCCCGTATGGGCTTACAGTATTCTAGGTAAAAGCAAAAGTACTAGACAGCACTTTTTCGAAACCTCAAAGCTGCAATGAGTTCTTTCCATGGAGTACTTCAACTCTCTTATTTGACATAACCGCTTGACTGCGGTTAATCAGGCAGAAAATCAGGCGGTAAATTATTTCACTTACTGTCCCAAATGTTGTCTTTTACAAGCTTAAGGTGTCTGCCACTGCAGAAAGAGGAATTGTGAAGGCATTGAGCAAACATTGCATTTCACTGATTTTTGAGATTTTGAACACATTTCTCTAAACGCCCAGTATACGTACACCAAAGTGAATTACTCCATAATCAAACTTCAAGGCTCTTTCGCTAGGCTGCACGACATACCAGTTTCCATGAAGTTTAAGCAAAACACTACATCCTACTCGGCGCACAAAAAAGGATGCTTGGATCTGTCACTGTAATTCACAGTCTTATGATTTCTAACAGGATCTAATTGTTTGTCCAAGCCAGTTTTCGGTCGCCTTAAGATACTTTCCTGCAGCCAAATAGAATCGAATGGCTACTCAACACACCATCAGCATTGTGAAAACACACCAAGCATCCCAAAACATTAGCTTGCATGAAGGAAATCAACCCATCAACATTACGAAACAGGACCTGGTGTGGGAATTCTGGTGTACAGGATGTTCTTAAAAAGTTGTTCTATTTCATCTGGCGAAGCATAATCCTGTAAAGGAATGGCCAGAGCCTTGGGCTGGGGTTTTAATGCACCCAAAGTTTACATCGCTCAATAACATTTTTATGAACATTTTTATTTGCTGTGCATATGTGCGGCATTGGTATAAAAAATGTGTGTGTGCCCAACCAGTCTAAGTTAAATGTGTGCTCGGCTAAACCAAATTGCTTGGTGGTACAGTTGAACTTGCATATATCCAAGCGGGATATATCAAAACATTGTGGATATCGAACAGGTAAAATCTCGATGGATAATTTTCAATATACAAAATATTCCATATTTCAGATTACTTTTCTATAAGACTCTTTTTGTTATCCACTTCCAATTCAATACATTTGGGTTCGACTGTAGTTAAAAAAACTTATACACACGTAAACGTTGAATATCTGGTAGGGTACCTTCTATCTAGCCCCGCCATTGCTTTGAGGCAATAATGACTATGTTCTATCCACGAAACAGTCATTATAAATGCAGATTAAACTCCTAATAAACCAGATTTTACGAATTTCCCATTAATTCGAAGGATTGTGGGTTTAGATCATACTGGTATAGTATAATTCATAACCTTCTACATAACCCTTTTGTTGCTTTGAAGCAATAATGACAGCGTTCTATCAATGAAACAGTCCACGGTCAGTATGAATATAACTGAAATTGGAAAAAAAAAAATCTGATTATATGAATTTCCCATAAATTAGAAGGTTGGGGGTTCAGACCCCACTGATGGAATGGGTAATTTTTTGTCTACTTCATTTCAATTTATGCCACAATTACCACATTGCACTTAAAGACAATGTCTCTATACCTTTCTTGGCCCAAATGTCTGTTGGATTCAAGTGGTTGTGTCTATCAAAAGTATGAGCCCTTAGAAAACATTCTTCTTATTCCATTCTAGTGAAGAAATTTTAATTCGCTGGTAGGCACCCATAGTTTTGAATGTTGTCATCTACTCAAATTAACTATGTTTTTATGGTACAAAACCTGATTTAACAAAGTTTTTCTGAAAATACACGAGTGAAAATTGAGTGGTTTTTGGTATAGTTCTGTGTTATCGACTGACTTTTCTACAGGCATATGTTGCAATGCTATCGCACTGAAACAATCCTAGTTTCGTTTTGATGAGGCTCAGTGCCGAAAATATGCACATAAAAAAGGACTTGATGTTCAGTAGTTTTTTATGTACCAAACACCACTGGAGACAGTGATAGTGTGTTGTCCCTGTAATGCTACCACAGAAATGTGGCAATTGCCTTTGTTATTTCATGGCTGATGCAACGAATAGTGCTGATCATCTTCTTGCGACCTTTTTGCTGTACTTGCTCGCACAACCACTGCATTCATTCTCCCCATTTTCGCATATCGATCACTTGTCATAGCTTCACACGAGTCTACCTCGCTTGTATTGCCCGGACATTGGGGGGCTGCACGTCTCACATGCGGAGGCATGCGTTAGTGGCAAACAAAATGTCACAGTAGCTTTCAGGTGTCCATACAATTTTAAATTTTGAAGGAACAATAAGTTACTGAAGTCTCAATTTAAAGAAATTGTCCCAGCCATAACGTGCGATTAAATCATGGTATAAATGAAAGAAGTGTGGAACACAGGGACAGATTTGAGCATTCATTTCCTGTTGCGAGTAGGATTTATTATTTTAAATCGTGTTAAAAGTAACAAAAGGCGGTATGACCTGCAGCCTAGCGTAAGAAGCTGGAGTTTATGGAGTTCATAGCACTTAGCTGTATGTGATCACATTGTCTGATGCTGTCATGCGTGCCATAATTAGTCCTCAAAATTCAAAGTATGCATGTTATTATTCATTACCGCTCTATTCTGCGCTGCTTATGAGGTAAAGATAGTTCACGGTGAGATGGGCGCTTCCTTCGTGTCAGCCGGTGGACCAGGTCAAGCCTGCATGCACAAGCCTTGAATGCGAGCGCACTGAATTGCCGCACTTGAACATGAACTGCTCTCACACTCGCCATTTGCAGCATATGTTGTCATGTGTGTACGACTTCATATTGGCTGCATATAAAAAATTTCTGATTACAAATGTTTCGCTGTGTTTTCCCCTCTGCCATTCCGTGATCAGACCCACTGACTAGTAATCTCTCAATTGTGACAGAAAAAAGACACAATGAAAATCGGTATTTGGTTCTTTTAGCTAAAAAATAGAATGCAATCATCATTGTGTTAAATTAAGTTTCAACTTCTTGATTTTTTGTGTCAAGATTGTGTATTACACTTATGTATTATGATACATGTAAATAAAAGGCCTTGCAGCTTGAAAATGTTTGGCAGGCTATTCTAGAGGTCCTTCAAAACATTCTTTCTTCTCATGTGCAGTGTCGTGGCATGGGAGCACTGCATTTTCTCACAGCTGCTACTTCATGCATTTATTAGGCAGATTGCTGTAGTACAAAAGGGAAGAACAAATATTTATTAAAAATTTTAAAGCGAAAGATGAGGCAAGTAGTCTGCAAACTTTACCCAAACATCTGAATATTAGCTCGGTTCCGATAATTATGTAATTTGCATGTTTTTTTTTTTCTTCTGTCCTCTATTGCCACAAGAACACACCAGAAATAAACAGCCAATATACTTGTGCTTTTTAAACCTAGTCTTGGAAAGGATTGCATTTTGAATAACTTCAATTTACATACCTCTAAAGTGAGTTTGTGTAGTCAGTTTTCCGACTATTTCCCTCATCTTTAGCTTTAGAGCCATTTGTATATCTTTCCAATTTTGTATTGCTGCAAGTAGCTTTATATGTGGGGTTTAACTCCCAAAACCACCATATAATTATGAGAGACGCCTGTTGCAAGTAGCTTCTTAAAGGGGTCCTGCAACAAATTTTCAGCATGGTCAATCATAAAGCACTGCCATTCGGTAATCAAGGCTCCTGAGAACACGCGAGCCAAACATTATACTGCAGCACGTGTCCTGGAAGTTGCATTTATTTCTCAAAGTTGGCAAAAAAAAAACGTTGCATCTTCTCTTGACAAATGATGCCACAAACCCTATTAGCGATTGGCTGATTTGAGCATCGCGAGCTGCACAGTTACATCAGCCACTGCGGGAAGCCGCTATAGGCCCCTACGCGGGCTCGTAATCACACTAAAAGTAAGACGTGCCTTAGGAGGAGACAGAATAGGCTGGCACCCTATCCTGTCTCCTCCTTTTTCGTTTCTTGTCCAAGTTGCGCCATAAATATTATTTTTAATTTTAACAATTGGCCTTACTAGTTCTAAATCTTCAAAAACCATCTGCAAGTTGTTCTTCAAGAATTCATAAGTAGCTGTGTTTTTGACATGCACACATGGCAAAAGTTGGCTACTAGTGGAATCACGTGTTGCCTGGCACAACAGCAAATGGCACGTCAAACAGAGTAGGCGTTCGGTTTGTCTGTGCCGTAAAAACCAGAATTGCAACTGTTGCACCGTGACATTTGTTCTAGAAGTATAGCTTAATACCTCTTAGATACTAAAATTCTGTATTGCATTTACAAATAATTCTGCTTGTCTATAGCATAACAACTTGTCCATTTATGGCATGTTCATAGGTATTTCTCATTATTGAGTGCAAGTAGCTTTAGGCTTTTACTAATTTCTGAGCATTATTTGTTTTGCTTCTGGCACAAAAAAGACATTACTATCCAACTTGCATACCCTCAAGTGTGGGGCCTTGTGTACCCCATACCTGCAGTTCGGGCCCAATATGTTCAATGCGCTGCTACTGGTAGTACCTGAATATAAAGTAACAGTTGTTTAATGACATAGTTGCCTACTCTTCAGAAGTTCCGAGTTGAACACAAAAAAATGTGCTGCGCTGCTATCGGTAGTACCTAAATATAGAGTAATGGTTGTTTAATGACATGGTTTCCTACTCTTGAAAAGTTCTGAGAGAAACACAAAATTTTTTAAAAACTTCATATACAGTGAATGATTTCATGTCAAAGAACACTCCCAGAAAACCACATAAGCAACATGCTGCAGACTTGCCCAGCGTGTACACTGAATATTGCGATTACAAAAAAAAGTAATTACCTTTTTGTACATTCTGATCCCATAGCGACATAAAATGATCATTAAAACAAGTCCGGCTATTGTGAATAAAGGTAACGAAATGTAAAAATCTGAACATAGTAAGCTTCTGACACACAATCTTTGTAAGAAACCAAAGCTACGTCAAAGTAACGCAAAGGCTTGTCGTGAGCTCTACTAGAAAACTCGCTGCCTTAGCAAGCACCACCAAGACAACGCACTAGTGGAAGCATTTATTGATATGTACATGTGGCACCATTTACATCACTTTCTCGTGTCTGCTTTCTTTCCAAGATAATTACAAATATCACAAGCGTTAACAGAGCTTGAACAATGTCTGCATCAGCGACTTGCACAATTATTTAGCTCCAGGACATTGAAATTGCTGTAAAAGAAACGGCAGGATTCTTATAAAACTTAACTACTGAATTTACTTAATTACTGTTTTCAGAATTTCAACGTCTGTACATAAAATGTCTAACTTACAGCTACTCCACTTCTGGGATGCTTAGCTACAGGGATGACTTCTATTTTGCTCCTTTTACACATCAAACAACTTAATAGGGTAAAACATTAAGCAGAACAACAGCCTCCAACGGCCATACCATGACCAAGTATCTAGGCAAAAGCCACACATCACACTGCAGCTTAACTGCTCCATCCAAGCAGTCTTATTCTTTTTTTGAAAGACGAAGGCTTTGAGCTTGTTCATCTTCAAAGCTTACTTACTTCAAGCTCATCTCGGCTAGAAATATAAGCACCCCCTTCGTGGCAAGATCGAACAATTGTGCGCATGGTTCCGGCTATGTGACTAGCTCTTTTGGGCGAGGCACAGCTGTGGTCACGAATTGTAACACTAGCAGCCAGACTGCAAGCAGCTCCACGTCTATGAGTCAGTTGGTTCTTATGGTGCCAGACCGACCTATGGACACGCTAGCAACAGCAGTGTCTATACTGGCTGCAGAGCCGAATTCACTTTCTCTAGGAGTACGCCTGTATAAGTTGGCTTTGAAAAACTCGTACACGGACCAGGAAATTGCCGTACCAGGCATCTGGAACAATACTCGGGCGTGCAATCCCTGCAAATGCATAGAGTAAAAAACACAACATCAGTCCGAACACGCATTCAAAGGCTCAAGCAACTTCACCCACATGAATGTTACAAGAACAGCATTGACACAGCAATGTAATTGATTAAATGAGGCATAAGCTTCACCGATGGCATACATGAAGCATAAGTGGCACCATTAGAAGTGGGGAAAGAAAAGGGGGTGTAGTCCATGCAAACATAGGAATTAATGAGCTCAAGAACTACCCCTCAAGCTTGGTGAAAAAAAAAAAAAATTGCAGAAAGCATACACAGCTACGAACAGTTCAGCTAGGTCTTGAAGTCATACATAGCAAGGAGAGTTTACAAGGGGAGCACAAAGTTACCATTTTTAAGCGTGCTCTTTCAGACAGAGGCCCATCCTCACTCTCTTCTGTGGGCAGTGAGCTGGTTGTACACAGAATATTGTAAACTGGTTGTACAACTTTTACTTTAGGAACAGCAGCAAGTTGTCGGCCAAGAGTTGGAATACCTACAATATGTGCAACAGCCCGTCTTTACTCTATCAATTTCCTTTAGAAGAATAAGTTCCTTTATTCCTTCTTTTGATGAATTCTGGGTCCAGTTGCCAAACTTGAATGTTTTCACCAGGCCTCATAACATTATCTTCATCTTTTGCTTATTTACTTTCAACCTACTTCCTTTGTTTAGGCCTTCGATAGTTCTTTTAGTATAATTTTCGCAATATCAGAGGCACAAACCTGAAGTTTAGAATAATCTAGTGATACAATATGGCCACAAAAACACAAAATTTGACCATCGAGTTTAAGAAAGGTAATTTAAGTAAACACCCTCTTCATTATTTAAAGTGTTCTAGCAACACTTTTAAAAGCACTAAAAATTTTAATTGATATTTCACATTCTAAAAGTCTTGTACTAAAAAAATTTTATCCTTGATCCAGTTATAAATATTCCAACTTATTGAGCTAAAAAAGGATCGATGTTATTGGCACCTCCTTTGCATGTTCATGCCACATTTCCTCAAGCACAAAAAGCAAAGCAAACAACTTGACTGATCACAAAATTTTGAATGACCTACCCGAAAGTAACCCTTGATACCACAACAGCTGTAGACTGTTGTTGCTGCATTGATGAGGCCGCTGATCTGAGGCTGATGAGTGGTTTTTAGAAGTGAGGTCTCTTGTGTGTTTAGCAGCGTCTTGCATACATCCAGCGGTGTGGTGACAGCAGCAGCAAATGCACCAGCCACACCACCAGACACCATGTGCGCCATTGGGTCATATGTGCGTTGTTTGTTGGTTACCACCTGCATGAACTCATAGGTGACAAAGTGGACACACTGGAATGGAATGTTCATGGACAGCTGGGTTGTGTAGCTCCGATAGAAAGCATGTACTCCTTCGTTCTGCCATACATACAGAAAGCACTCTGTGCACCTCTTGAACTGGCTGTTGTACATTTGCATTCGCTGTTTAACCACTGAAAGAAAGAAAAAAAAAATACATTTAGAGCATCACTAAATGAGAAAAGAGAAAAGCTGAATAAAAAAAGCCTCACCTTCAGCTGGATTCATTATGCTGTCATGCATCACTGTGGCCAAGCAGCCAGCAAGACCTGAAATTGAACGTAAGGTTTAAATGGCAATAGCATTCCGGAAGAATATATTTGGCTGTTTATCGAATCCCAGCTGTGGCAGCTGCATTTCCGGTGGAGGCGAAAATGCTGTAGGCTTGTGTGCTCAGATATGGGTGCATGTTAAAGAATCCCAGGTGGCCGAAATTTCCAGAGCTCTCCACAATGGTGTCTCTCATAATCATACGGTGGTTTTGTGACGTTAAACCCCACATACCTATCAATTGAAATGGCTGTATGCACTTGCTGCAGTGATGAAAGTGACATTTTGGTTTTTGGAGCAGATTCTGGAGCAGGAAAAGTGGTGCTCTGGAGCAGATAGCAACATATTTTAAACGACTCCTGGAGTTCATTGCATGAATTAAGACTCTTATAAATATTATATTTAGTATTAAACATATTGCACATACAATAATCACTGCACATTACAAGAAACATAAATAGGCAGATGGACGGTATTTGAACATCCAAGTAAGTTATTTTCATATTTTGCAAAAGTGGTCAGTAATGAAACTTTTGACTGATATGTGAGGTTTAACGACCCAAAACCACCATATGACTATGAGAGACACCGTAGTGGAGGGCTCCGGAAATTTCGACCACCTGGAGTTCTTTACCATGCACCTAAATCTCGGCACACCTCCATTGAAAATGCATCCGCCGCAGCCGGGAAGCAAATAAAATTTCAAAAATGAAATAAACTAGATGGACTATAATTTAATATGCTTGTTCTTGTGATATAGATGAGGTCAAAGGTTATGAAAGTGCAAGATGTGATCAGTCGCATATCAAAGTCATCACTGCAGTGGCTAGAACAACTAAGAAGTCTCACACGCATTTCACCAGAACAGTCTCCTTGTAAGAAACAAATGTACAACTATATCAGATATATGTATGTATGTATATATATATATATATATATATATATATATAGAAAATACTAGTATGCATAGCACTTTCAATATTCTATTATACAGCTACTGTACAAGCTGTACACTAGATAACAGTGTGCAGTTAGTTTTCATTTAGGCTCGCTGGAGGGCCACATGATTTAACTTCAATGTTTTTAGTTTCCCCAACTCCAGTTCAGAACAGGTTCGGAGTAGTTATTAACAAATATTGCAATTTGGAGCAACATGGAGCAGTACTTCCGTCACGGCTTGCTGGTAACTAAACTTTTTCACTATAAAGCATAGAATCGTGTAAGAATAGTCAGCTCATATAGTTGTGTACATCAGCACCATTTATTTGTAAGCTCAGAGCAAGACTGTGTTCCCACAAATTACAAAAAATGTTTTGCTTGTAAGGTAAGGCTCTGCTATACTCGTGGACAACTTTTCTTGGCATTGAAGGAAGGCCACAGGCGAGCGGCTACTGCACATGTGTTGCTCTGCTTAGCAGTCCAGTTTAACTCGTGTTTCGAATTTATTTTGGTTCTTGAACCTTCCGTATCTCCTGTGAGGGCCGTCCGATTCACCGGGCAGTCGCATTCAACAACATTGCATACCATTTGCCCCGTTTGCTTTGATAGCAGATTGTTAGTCAAATTCCGCCCAGCTACTTGGAAGTGTCATCGAAAGTGACACCATTTTAACTCTGCGATGCACGTAAAATGTCCGACGTTTCTACATGTGTAAAAGTGTGAAATTCCACTCCATAAAATAAAACAAATATAAATAATTGGTGCCTTTTTCAAACAATGTCCTGTAAAAAATAATGTTTTTCATGATTATCATGTAAAAAACAAATAGGCAATTGTGGAATCGTATTCTTCAGTGGCAGCACATACGTAGTTTCGCTCTGAAGCCTTTCCTTCACTGGCAAGTTGTTTGCAAACATGACGGTTCGGTTCCTGCGCACGGCAAGTCATCTTTTCATCCACTTTCTTCACATTTACATTACAATTAGGTTTAATAACTTCTCCTATACTTTCCTTGCATTATTGTCTGTTTGATCTTGTCTGTTAGATCTGTCAGAACTTATTACGAACTTATAGCAAAGCCACCACCATCGTTGCAGCCCTGTTGGTTCACGTGCTACGTGACACCACACATGCGCATAAAAGGGTGTTTCACACTCGCTGCTTGGCTTATAGATGGCGCTGACTGACACTCTTACTTCTACATTCACATATAAACCCAAAAAAAGTGGATGTAGGAAGGCCGCTGTGATAGGTCAGTGGTTAGAGCATCGAACGCATTATTCGAAGGTCGTAGGTTCGATTCCTGCTCACGGCTGGTTATTTTTTCACCCACTTTTTTTTCTTCTTATTTACTTTCCAATTGTTCTAATAACTTCCCCTATACATTCCTTGGCATTACTGTCTGTTAGATCTCATTAATATTGTGTCAAAACACGGAAAAACTTAGAGCCTTCATATATATATGAAGGAAGTGTATACTTAAGAGCCCGTTTTTTCCTTGTTTGTTTTTTCCTTGTTAGACACAGTATTAATGAGATCTAACAGACGATAATGCAAGGAAAGCATAGGGGAAGTTATTAGACCTAATTGTACTATATATATATATATATATATATATATATATATATATATATATATATATATATATACACACACACACACACACACACACACACACACACACGCATACACACACACACAAACACACACAGGGAGCCCTAGGTATCTTTAGCCAGAGTTTAAAAGTATGCCGACACACGCAATTACAACATGCCAAATGCATGTTTGTTGCTGACCGTCGCTTTGAGTTAGTGAGACTACTTTTTGTGTTCTAAAATATTTTTTATTTAGATCTGTTTAATTATTTCTTTGGAAGGAATGAAGATGGATAAAAAATTTCAATCACAAAGTTATAGATCGGTTTGCAAAACGTCCAATTAAAGAGTTTTAAACCTTACATCTATTGATTATTAGTGTTTTTTTCTACTAACTACAAATGCCCGCCAAACACAAAAAATATACCACGTTCAAACTGACTGGCACGGCCACTTGCGCCGTAATTCTGGTGCTTTTTAACGTTCCGCCTACGAATGATACGCTTCCCTCGCACCGTTTCACGACGGCGATAAGCAGTCACAGCGATTATCGCTTTTGTGGTCGATAGAAAAACGTGTTCATAGCAAAGCCAGCACCATCGTTGCGGCCCTGTCGAGACAGCACAATCGGGCGAGTGCTATAGTCGTTCGTACACAGAACGTTAGGGAGCACTACCATCATCGAGTGCACTGGCGCGCGAGCGGGTTTGTCACAAAGTATTTTTTTTTGTATTTTGCGGGCATTGGTAGTTAGCAGAAAAACACTAATAATTTACAGATATAAAGTTTGAAACTGTCTGATCAGACGTTTTGCAAAACAATCTACAACTTTCTCACTGAAATTTTTTTATCCATCTTCGTTCCTTCAATCATAGCAATTAATCATATTTAATTAAACAATATTTTAGAACACAAAAAATAGTCTGACTAAGTCCAGGAAATGGTCAGCAATATGCTTTTGGTCGCCTCGTGGCTGCATGTGTCAGCATATTTTTAAACTCTGGGTAAAAATAACTGGGGCACCCTGCATGTGTGTGAGTGTATATATATATATATATATATATATATATATATATATATCTATATATATATATATATATATATATATATATATATATGAATTACAAACATACAGCCTATGGACTATTTATTAAATTTAAGCGTGGTGAATCTACACATGCCTCAGTACTTAACTTCACAGCTATACCTAGAGTCCCTGTGCACTAAGACATTATTATTATGATGATGCTCCTAGGCGTTTTTCAAACGTTATATTCCAACTATACTTGAAATGACATATTTTAGAAGGACTACCATTGCGTACCAAGTTAAACAGCAAATACTTTTTCATTTTTTATTGAAATTAATGTGCAATGGTAAAAAGAATTATTTACATTATTTTGCACATGGGTGCAACGCCTTCACAACTTTATAACCAGTCAACTGAAAAGCTCGTGAACAATAACAAACTGTTAATTATCAGGTGTACTGTGCCAATGACACTGAAAGATGAGAACAGCCTTTCACCAATGCATGCAGTGCGCGATGTTTGTTGACGGAGAAAGTGCAATGCCACGGCGCTGTATACCAGTTTAAAAAGATATACGGCATTTTTAGCATGTAACACACAATAAAAAACAGAAAAATGAGCTTAAAAAGTATAGGGCCTATTCTATGCATGAGGTATATGCATACTTTTTTTCTTCTTTTTTTTTCAGAGTTAATGTTAGGGGCACAGGTTATATACAGAGGTGAATTATATGTGAAAAAAAAAAAAAACAGTGTGTTGGCAGGGAGTTTTGGATGGAATAATTTTATTGAATATCTGGCAAATGGAAAGCCCGGGCCTGGGGCCGCCTATATGGCCGCTTGGAGCTGTTGCTTCCACGCTGCCTCCAGGGCTCACTGGACGGCCCAAAGTTGGTACATGAGTTCTGAGCTTTGCAGCGCGGCTGACCACCGCGCCCGCAGATCTTCTGAGGAGACCATCATTTGATCTTGCTACACTCGACATCCCCACAACATGTGTTGAAGGGTGGCTCTACAAGACTTGCATAGCTTGCATGTGTCGCTCTCGTATATGGCAGGGTAGAAAGTCTTTAATTGCACGGGATTGGGGTAGCTTTCTGTCTGTAACCACCTCCAAGCATCGGACTCTGCTCTGTTGAGTTTAGAGTGAGGTGGTGGACAAATTCGCCTCTGCATTTGGTAGTATTTGGTTATATCACTGAATGTGGTTAATCGATCTTTTTCTCTCCATATCCCCTCCTCCATGTTCACCTGACCCATAGAAGTCACTCTTTGCTCAGCTCGGCGAGTAAGACCTCGAGCATCGCAATGTGCTACCTCATTGAGATTGACTGCGGGAACGTCTGGAGCTGTATGGGCTGGGAACCAGAGCAGTTGTCTGTAATTCTTTTCTACAGCGGAAAATATTGCTTCGTTTACACTCATGATGTCCCACGCCTCTGGGAAGATTCGGCCCTTAGCATAATTTCGAATGGCCGCCTGTGAATCACTAATAATGTATTGAGCATTCGTGAAGTAGTGCAATGGCTACTTTCTCTACTGTCTCTGTGGTATTAAATTTGGGTTTAACTGACATGCTGGTAACGAGCTTTTGGTTGTGATCTACGACTACTGCGACGTAGCTATTTCTGTTTGGGTATTCTGCTGCGTCTGTGAAGGCCGCTTTGTCGTCTGACCCGTAGCTCTGGATCATTTTTTCTGCTCTACTCGGGTGTCTACCTTTGTTATAACATGGATGCATGTTCTTGGGTATATTAGGTACCAGAAGTTTCTCATGAATTTTTCTCGTGATCATCCTCTTTTCTCCGTTTTGCTTGTGGTAATTCATTCCTAGCTTGCATAGTATATTTCGTCCAGTAGAGGTTTTTCTTAGGCGTTCCATCTGAGATATTTTTTGTGCTTCTATAAGTTCCTCCAGTGTGTTTTGAAGTCCTAGCTTTAGAAAAAGGTTCGTGCGCTTACCGATGGGTATCCCTAGCGCTAGTTTGTACACCTTTTTTTATCAAATTATTAATTTTCATTCCTTCAGCTGCAAACCAATTATGAAAGGCTGCTATGTATGTGATCTGACTGATTAAAAAAGATTATATCAGCCGTATGATACTTCCTTCCTTCATACCCTGGTGCTTGCTAGTAATTCATTTTATTAATATTATGGTGCTTGTTACCTTTGCATCTAATTTTTTAATCTTTTCTTTGTTTGTACCTTTGTTCTCGATTACAAGGCCCAGTACCTTGAGTTGGTTGACTATAGAGATATTTTGACCGTTCCCAGTGTGTATCTTAATTTCTTCATAAGCCTCCTTTCTGTCATATCCAGTGGGAGGCCTACCCCTAAGCGTGGGACGGTACAGAAGAAGCTCCGACTTGTCTGCGGAGCACGTGAGACCTGTTCCTATCAGGTGTTCCTCTACTGTGTTTATTGAGGTCTGCAGTCGTTCTATAGAGCCGCCGCTCCCATCACAAGCCCAGACAGTAATATCATCCTCGTGGATTGAATAGTGTAGAGATTCAATTTCATTTAGTTTTACGGGAGGCCCTATTAAGGTGAGATTGAAGAGTATCGGAGATAGGACAAATTGCCTGCGCCGCCGATGCCGATCTCAGGCGATTTGAGTCCTCCGACGGAGATGACTGTCTTTCTCTCCGACAGGAGTTTTCAGATATAAATTACTAAACTTACATCATTAAAGCAAACTCATAAGTTGCCAAGAGGAGAAGCTTTACCATTGAATGACTGAGAAGCTGTTCTACAGGAGTTACCAACACCAAGCATACAAAAATAGTGCTTGTCTCTGCCATTTCTGGCTGTCATCCAGCAGAATTGTCTCACTTGAACAGTTCTTAATCACATAAACACTTCTATGAAAGTCCAATTAGTGTTATCTCCAGGGGTGTGCGAATAGTCAAAATTTCATAATACAAATCGAATAGCAAAAACTATTCATGTTTGAAATATTTATTATTCACACACATTTACCTGGCATGCATTATATTACCCATACAATCGATTCTCATTAATTCAAACTTAGAGGGACCTCTGAATTTTGCTTGAATTTTCAGAAGTTCTAAGATATATGAATCTTGACTGGGTGACCCTACACATTATGATTAGGGATTAATTGAATCACATATAAAAATAACTTAAGCTTTTTTAATCCCTAACTGCACGAAATGAAAAAGCAAAGGTCCTCATGTTTATTGGCCATTTACTCCTGATCAGACACAGGGTGTCTACCAATTTGATATTTCTCAATTCCCTGACTTTTCGAAACTTTCCATGAAGATTTAAAGCTAATTTGATGACCGCCACGTCTGCTAGGAAAACTCTGTGCACTGGAAACAAACCCTCGAGTGGTAAAAAAAAAATCAAGCATTCCGTGTCAAATAAGAAAACATATTTAGCAGATGCACTCAGAATGATCCGAGCACGTGCGGTAAATACGAAAAAAAAAAAAAAAAAACATGCATATCTCGCCAAACTAAAACCCTGAGCCAGGCAGTGAGCAAGTTAGCCGTTTGATGTTTGGAAGAACCACGAAGCAAGCACACCAGTTAAAGGTAACCACAGATGAAAGTTTGAAGGAGCCTGCAGTAGTCCGACATTGCAGTCAAAGCTGCTAGGAAACGTATAAGTTGTGCCATCTCACAGCATCTGTGCAATATGAGGACACGGGAGCCTAGCCGGTTCTGCCACTGGAGTATAATCTAGTTTACTATAATGGCTACAGCCCACGCCATTTAGGATGTGGATTGCATTAAATCTGATTCAACCTGGATTGCTACATTTACTACTGATTTGCATCCCCACCTAATTTGCGCACCTCTAAAATATATTTCCAGCAAAAAAAAAAAGAATAACTACTACTCGCAAATTCTGTCTACCTTGCCTTGACAACGAGTAACGACAATGTTGCAAGAACAGAGCCGTACTGCAAAATTTTCTTTCTTTCTTTCTTTCTTTCTTTCTTTCTTTTTCCGATGAGCACATGCAGGTTTGTATTTTATGTCTCTAGGCTCTGACACTTGAAATGCAACGGGAGTCCTTGGACGGCTGCAATGAAAGCTGGGGATGGCATTTGAAGTGCCGAAGTTTAGAGGCAAGAAGGAATCCGTCAAGGTGCAACAGCTACCTTGAGTCCACAGATGAATCATGGACGTCTGCACATTACCTTGATTTACGTACTCTTCTGTGGATATCACACTAAAAATAATTGCAGATTTATTCACACAATTTCATGAAACTGAAATGAGAAATATAGCCGAAGTTACACAAGCGCTACCCTTGAAACATGAGCCTCTAGCAATAAGTGTGTAACTGAGGACGTTTGCTGTTGCCTCACTAATAATAATAATAATAATAATAATAATAATAATAATAATAATAATAATAATAATAATAATAAAGGAATGAGTAGCCCGGCAAGCATCTGCTCATGGCAGTTCTAGCGTAGACAATCCAGACGGCCTTCAAGCCGAGCCGAAATAGTGGCCTAGACAAACATGCATAAATTTACAGATGTGAGTAATGTTTCTGTTCGAAAGTCAGCTATGCCGTGTGTTATGTAGAAGCAACACATATCAAAATAGTGCATGCACCACCGTGGTAGCTAAGGATGCTTTAGCCAATGTGAAGGACAAGTTGCCAAGCAGAGATTTCCTTGACCTTGTTTATGCCACAGGCTGTTACAATTGTGACAACCAGTACATCGGTAAAACTGGTGATGTCAAGAAAAGAATTAAACAGCAAAAACATGACGCCGCCATGAAACAACGTGTGGTCTTGACTGCCCTCGCTGAACACGCGGAATCCACAGACCACCAAAGAGACTGATCGAACCCGTGTGTTCTGGACAAAGAAAAAATCCACATCTTCCCACAACGACACACGCACGCACGCACACACACACACACACATACACACACACAAACACACACGCACACACACACACACACTTGAGTAAATGCGTCGCAGAGTGGTGGGGATATCGCGTGAATGTTGCATAATTGGGTATGGTTTGAGAATGCTTAATTGTTGTTTCATCTTTATTATTTGTGTTTATTGAATGGAGGAGATGCATTGCCTTAAACGAGTGGTGGGACGGGGATGTTAGCATCTACTCAAGTCAAGTCAAGCAAAAGCCAAGTAAAGATGCCCTTGACCGAATTATGAACACGCGATCTAGTGCCTACATATACGAGGTGGTCAGTAAACGGTTGTTGTCCAGCGCAAGCAATCGGATTTTACTAGCAGATGCTGCCTGCATTAGCCTTGCAAGGCTAAAAGAGGGGGAAGGAACGACAGTTCGCACAAGGTGCGAGCATGCAGCACGAGACGCGAGATGCAAACATGCACAGTAGGGTTTAGACACCACCGCCAACACCAGATTTGCGAGTAGGTGCGATTATAAAATGCTCCGCATATAAAAGAAACTTTCATCATGCCTGCATCTGGAATCCAGATGCAGACAACTGTACATACACTTAACAAGAGCGATGGGACACTTCTGACAATGTATTCTCGCTGCTTACGCCACGTATATAGGCGCACTTAGGTACAGTGTACTTTAAGTACACTGTACCTTTTATAATGCTTTTATTGTGAACAAGGCTCTCTCCCATATCGGGTGTCGAAACGTCAGTAAACTTTGTGTTCTATGGGTCGGTATATCCTTTCACAATTACATTAAGAAGCAACAGTTATGCACTGTTTTTTTTTCACACCTCTTCTAGCATCTCACTGTAGGTGCAGTTGGAAGAGCGACTTTGTAAGCTTTGATCAATGATAATGCTTATTTTTGTGACGGCCACATAGAACTGCTGTCAGTTTCCGTAACCTGGTGAGGTTTTTCAGAAATTTCCCGACTTTTCCGGAAGGGTCCAAATTCCCTTACTTTTCCAGTATTTCCAGGTTGGTGTAGACACCCTGGGACCTTTTAAATAAATAGTGAATTGCCAACTGCTTCTTTGCTATATGTGCCTTCAGCACAATCTTCTCCATAGCAGTTGAGAAGCATTACGGTTTACCATGCCTGTGCTTAATTTAAAACATCTTTTTTACTAGCAAAGCCCTTTTTCTCGGAGATCTTAGGCACTTATTCGTCTTTTTTAGACTCTTAAAATTATATAAGCACGCAAATTTTTAAATAGCAGTCGGAAAGCAGCAGATATCTTCCGGTATGAAAACGCAAAAAAGTATGAATTAACCAAATGATGAGCATGAATTAGGAGCCTTTTAAATACATTGAAAGTATAGAGGGCCAAGAAAATAATAAATTTTGTTTGAATTAGCCGAAAGTATGAATTATCAGAGTTTGAATTATCGCGAATCTACAGTATATCCTCCTCTTCAGGCGTGAATTATGATACACTGTCTATGAACGTGTCAAATTCACATAACATAATTCCGAGGCTCTCAATATTACATTCCAAAAAAGAAAATGAAGCAATGTTTTGTTTTGCGGATGTCAGCAATTAAACAAAATTAACATGTAATGAAATGCTTTATTCTACAAGCAGTAATGTTTCACATTAACATAAAAATAATGGAATCATAGGTTCCGAACGTATGTGCAATTAGTATTTGGTTGGATTCATTTTAAGAAAAGAGAAGAAATACTAACGATTTGTGAATCCAGCACGTCGAACAACTGGTCGAATATCGTAGTGTTTCACCAAAGTGATCGGCTACAATCATACGCAGCACAGCGAGATTAAGTCGTCATATAAACTATGCAGAAGGTTCCCTTTATTTTAATTAGCTATGAATATTGCACTCTTTTGACCACAAGTTGACACAACTAGCATAAACAGGTTGCATACACAAACATAGCCACTGTTGCTCATATATTCACCATGAGTAGTAGCCAGCAACTCAGCAGTTCATAACAAGTTTTTACTAGAAAGGCCAGCGTACGGGCTAGTTTGTTGTACATAGTTGACACTTGCGGCGCACTGTTTGAAGACGAAGAAACACACATGTGCTGTGTTCTACCTATGCTTTGCGTGTGTCTTCATGTTCAAACAGAGCATCGCAAGTGTCAACAAGTTTTTACTGCTACATCTGCATAAAAAAGTTAATTGTAGTGGTTTGTTTGAACTGCCAAGAACTTAATAACAGCACAGCCTTTTGTGACAGCTGTGTACTGTAGATGCAAAGGAACACAGGGAGAAAAAAAAAAGCTTCAACTATGTTAAAGGGCCCATAAACCACCTCTGATACTTTTTCAAACATTTCAAGTAAACACGCGCATCATGTATAGAAGAATGCCGTCACGACCAACGATTCTACAGGTGACAGCGCTACGAGCTGCCGGCGTCCGACGAATTCTGAGAAACAATTCCGCCTCCTTTCCGGGCCTTTTAGGATTGCCCGTGATGCACCGTGCCATATCTGACACGTCGAGTCAAATATCCTGATTGGTCAAGCAAGAGCCTACGACTTCCGGTCAGTCTGCAAGCAGCTGTCCGCGCTGCTTGTTGTTGTTCGTCGTGTTGCCCGCGTGCATGCGCCCGCTCACGAGTCAGCTACTGCAGCCAGCGTGTCCACGTACTGACCCATTGGATCAGCGATCCTTTGAAGGCGGGCGCGCAATGCAGGGTCTGTACCGGCATGATCACGGCAGCCACGGTTCGCCATCAAGCACCCAGCCACAATGCAACTGACGGGGTTGACGGCTGGAGTCGCAACAACCGGAAGTAGACGGTGTTCAGCACGTCAGCGATGATGTATGCCACGCGAGATTGGGAGGGGCACTAGACGATAGGGAAAAGTGGCTTGGGAAAGGATACTAGCGGAGGGAAGCGCAGGAGAGAGCGAAATAAGTGATCATCGCACTTTCGATAGTCAAACATGTCTAACTCCGCTATTACTGCGCCGTTTCGAAAAATTCTCACGGTTCCATGTTTGTCGTACACTCATGCACAACTTCCCCACCACAGCTGATTTTCGCCCTCTGGGTGGTTTAGGGGCTCTTTAATGCGGAAATATTTGTTGAACCTCAAAACATTGAAATCTGCTGAAACATTTTTTAAAGTCCGAAAATTGTTTTTTTGCTAACTGTCCCGTCCTATCATAAACACCCGTCTTTCTGCTTGCTGCCATCTTGTTTTGCACTGGACAAAATAACAGCCTACAAATCAATTATGTATGCTTTCACCTCATGTAAAGTGATTAAAATCAAAGACCTTACATATCAAGCTTAAAGCATTGCAGGAGCAGTGCCACTTTGAAACTTGTCTTTCTTCACTGTGGGTAGTACTATGCCCTGGGGATACCATAAAATTCCGAGCAAATGCCTTTTTCTTGAATTCACTGCTAATACGAAGCTACAACGCCGTTCCAGGACAGTGCACTCCCCTCCACCCTCTCCTGCGCCACACTCTAATCATGCACTATGTCTATGCATAGAGTTTCCTAAAATGAACGAGATTGAACACTGGCGTTGCGATCGTTCAGCGACCATGGAAATGATGAGTAGTACACGGATTTGTCTAGTCTTCGCACTTGCGGGCCTCGAATTGCACTTGTGGCTTCATTTAATGCTGTGTTTCGGTTTCCTTTCGAAGGAAAGAACGTACCCTTTTGAACTTTGTGACACGATTTGAAATGGTAAGCCTAAAAGGTTAAAGTAGTGAAGCGTAACTGCCGAACATTTGCCAATCGTCGTTTCATGACAAAGCATCGTTAAGTCACGCAAAGCCAACCGAAGCCGAAAGATTGAAAATTAGAGAAGTCCGTGTACTACCCACCATTTCCATGCTAGCTGAAGCGCCGTGCGTTGCAGATCTCATAGACACTAGCGCCTGAGTTCCCTCTAGTGGATATATAGGAAACTTTATGTGTCTATGTACTACTGGTCTATTTGAAACCTATCCAACCCTGCTTCAGTCTTGATTGCTAAGCACTTGCGCCTGAAATTTGTCACTAAAATTGGATTTCTTTTTTACATAACGATTGCACACTAAATAGCGTGGAACACACATTACAATTTTCAGTGTCATACAAACAAAAACATAACCTTCGAGATCTGCAGTCTAAACTAATGCCTATGACGACTAGTCAGCAAAAGTAAGGCCTTTCAGATCTGTGAACGTCGTTAAGAGCTACTGTGTGACCCATCATTAAAGGTGCTTCCACGCTACGCTTTTCACAATTAGATCGTGTTTGACTCTGCATTTCTTGTCTTTGAGAGCAATCGATATGCACTTTTTCATGAACGAGAGGAAGAAGACTTCCGAGGAAGTCAGCATACACTCCGCTCTTTTCTGGCTGAGAAACATTGTTACTGCCTTCTTGAATTTCCCAATACTTTGACTTGCTGAGGAGTGGATACTTCCTCGGGATTTCACAGTAATAATTTTTTATGCTGAATCCTGTGAGCATTGGTTACTAGGATCAAAAGGAGTTCACTGTGAACCATGCCTTCAAATAGCCTCGAAACATCTGTGTCTAGAACTAGCATTAGAATAAGCATTAGAAACATGGATCATGAACATGTTGTTCAGTTCAACCTTCTCATCTCATGAACACTATACATGCACGAAATAGATATTACCAAAAAGAGTATGCCAGTTATGCAGATATAACGTACACTTCACTCCCAGCACCAAGAATATTTAGCAATGAAAACAACAAAGGGGTAAGATACACAAGAGTGTACAGTATGTTTAAATTTATGCTATATTTTCCTGTGTGAGGCAAAATGAATAATGGAGTGTCTAGCGTTACGTCTAGACGTAACAATAGAAGCCATTAAAGTTACATCCAGACGTAAAAATAAGACAAGTTAGAGTTACGTCCAGCGTGACAATACAAAACTGGCTGGTTAAACTCGCCAAAATCGATCGGCAGCAGTGGCGTAGTCGGCTAACGCAGCTTGTGCAGGACGGTGAGGTCGTTGGTTCAAGCCCAACTAAATATTTTAGTTTTATTTTTTGTGCAAGTATTCTTCTAAACAGTGCAGCATTATTATATATATATATTTTTTCTTAAACAAATATTCTTCGTGGTCGGGGGGGAGGGGGGGTGCGCAAAACCGCGTTGCTACAGCGCCGTACACTTCTGCCGTAGCAAGCTCACCGAAACGAGATTAGGGAGTTTTAGAATACCGTTTGCAAGCGCTGTGGGCGTAGCGGGCACCATATGTTTTAGAATAGGGTTTGCCCTGCTGCGAACCAGAACGCATGATCGCAGCGACACCGTAGCCTCGAAACCAGCGCTTGCGAGCCACATGCGGGCCACGATCGCTGGACGCATTTTCAGATTTTCTGCGTGCAGGCCTCGAACGCCGACTCGCATTACGACACATGCGCTGTGGCAGCGACCGCACCGCAAGGGCTCCAGTGCGCTATTCTAAAGCTCTCTATTATACCAGCGACACACGAGCAAACATCCGAGACTGCCAAGTGATTATCTAACTCAAGTGCATATTGTGAACCACACGACAGATGTAACCTTAGAAGCTAATCATCGTTATGGCTGGACATAACTTTAACCTTTCGCAAGAGCTACGTCTGGACATAACGGTAGAAGCCGTTAAAATTACGTCCAAACGTAAAAATAAGACATGTTAGAGTTACGTCCAGCCTTACAACAATACAAAACCGGCTTGTAAAAACCCACCAAGCCGATTGGCAGAAGTGGCATAGTCGGCTAACGCAGCCTGTGCAGGACGGTGAAGTCGTTGGTTTAAGCCCTACCAAAAATTTATTTTATGTATTACATTTCTTGCGCAAGTATTTTTTTAAACAGTGCAGCATTAATATTCCAAGGACGTTGCTTATATATATTTTTTTTTCTTAAAAAAAATAGCCTTCGTGGTCGTGGCGGACGCGCGAAACCGCGTTGCTACAGTGTCTACAGCTCTGCTGTAGCAAAATAATGCGTGTTAGCGACAAAAGCGCACCGCGAGATTATCCCAGCATGGGCAGTGTTGGGAGCTTTTCCTGTAGTCTGTGTATTAACTCTATGAGTCGTAAAGTTTCCCACAGAAAACTCTATGGCCTCAGCGACAATTCGTTTTGTGTTCTGAGGTGATTTTTTTGTTTTTAAAATTTCACCCCAAAAAATATATGTATAAATAATCAGGTGGATGTCTTATTATCGCTCAGCAATAACCGTAGTCTATATTAATCTATATTTCGTGTGTACATGTCGTCCATCCACTGTCTGATGTGACGCGATGAGATATTTACACGCCGCGACGCGGGACAGCTGTAACTACTGTTACCGTATGGGCGTAACCCTAGTGAACGTTTTATACATCAGCACGGGCACGCAAATTGTACTTGCATCCAGTTGGAGAGCTGCTGTTTACTACTAACCGCGGTGTGGGCAGGGTTCCATAATGATAGCTCCGCTTCTTGACCGCTTCAAGGAAGCTGACGAAAAGGCAGCACCCGATACGGTAGAAAGGTACCGGCAACGTCTTCCAAAAGTTTGTCAGCTAGTCTGTGTCAACAGAGCTGCTGATAGGAAAAAAATTCCGGCACAATAAACGGCGCAGCTTTCAACACACAAATGATTCCGGTAAATCGGTGAATCTGAGCTTATGACCGCTTAATTGGGCGAGCGGCAGTGCCAAACGTTACCGTAGCATATGCAAACGTCACCGTGGGACTATGGACGTAACACAAGCAGTGGCTTTAGTTATGTCTGGACGTAGCGCTACCGTTGGCTATAGTTACGCCTGGACATAACGATTGTGGAGGCTATAGTTACGTCTGGACGTAACGATTGCAACGCTTACAGTTACGTTTGGACGTAACCCTAGCCACACCGAATAAACAATTACGAGCTATGTTGTGTACACTACTAACAAAGACAAAAAATAAGGAACCTTCCATAGGGCAAGTGTATGACGCACCACAAAACTTGAGCGGCTAAGATTGAATTCTATAAAAGTAAGTTAAAAAATCTGTAAACAGGGGTTGTGCGCTCGAGCTGACACTTCGACAAGTGAACTTGTCTTCTTCAAGGCTAGAGGTTTCCTTGAATAAGACGAAGTCCGCTCGTCGAAATGTCAGCTCGACACAACCCCTGTTTAGATTTTTTTCATCGCAAGCTTCCACCTTCCCCTTCCTGCCATTTTTTGATAAATGTAATTAGAAGCACACGCAAAAAAAACTATGGGAAATAACTACATCATGTTCTCGTTGAATGACGGCAGTGACTAATCTCAATTAATGACAAGCATGTGCATTACTACAAAATGTTCCAAATGATACCGTAATTGATAAAAGTCCCACAATCTGAGAGGTCACCACATTTAGAATATGTTTTCCATAGTAGGGAAGATCATAGGAATGTCTAATCACCTTGAGAAACTGGACTGTGCGTTCCATGTTCTGTGCCACTGATTGTGCGTTTGAGCTTTTCATAACAGGAAAAGTACAGGGCATGGGCCGGGCCAGCACCGACGACCACTGCACTCATGCCCCGCACGGGTCGGAGCGCACCTTCATGCCGGACCATTTTGCAGAAAGCATCAGGGATGGAGGTGTACCTGCCACCTGGACTGGGTCGCAGGCTTTGCATTCTAGTCTGCGAAAGGAGTGTCATCAAAACAGAAATGAATGACGACACTTCAATCACACGTTTGAAATCACCAAAGAAGTGCAGTGTTCACGCGTATTAGGCGCGAACAGTAAACTATAAACCATGCGCAGAAATGTCATAGGCCAACAAAGGGGTTTTGAACACAAATTAGTGAGCGGATTCACGAGGCTCACTTGTGCAACTTGGTGCTCTCAGCGGACGAGAGCGGAATGCACTCACTACACTTTCAATTTTGTGCTCATGTTCACGGACCAAAAAGAAAAATGCTTCGATTACCAGAATTAAAGAAATATACAAACGAGAACCACGTGCTACACCTGTGGGCAAGACGTCAAGGTCGCATTTTTCAGCCCCGCATCGGAGCGAGACGACTTGTTATGGTGAGCGTGGTGACATCTACTAAACTTTTAAACCTAATGTTGCACAATAAGTGATCATAAGCTAAGTAGATAAAGACGTTGCCCGATCGAAAGGTTACTACAGACCACGACATTCACAGCAATCAAAGGCACAGTGCGAAAGCGTGGATAGCTCATCCTACACCATGAAGGTTGCTTCTCGTGATACGAGGGCAATTTCTCAACTCACCTTTATCGAATCCAAAGGATACATAACACAGTGTTCCATGACTCCAGCTGCTGCACCCGCAAGCATGTGGGTAACCACATTGTTCGTCGGTAGACATTCGTAGTCCTCGAACTCCATAACATCAGGCGCTATCTAAAGAGTCACCTTCAAGTTTAAACGTTTACGCATACAATCTAAGTGCTACGATTTGTGAAACAGTTCGATATCGCTACGTGTTTGCGAAAAAATTCATCGTCGACAGGGTAACGCGTGGACGTAACAAATAGTTCATGGAGGCGGCATAGTTCATGGAGGCGGCAAGCGAGCTACGCGAGTCGTGCAGCCGCTGGCTGCGCCTGGCTGCGCGCCTGTCTACGAAAAGTGGCTCGAGTTGTTGAAACGTCACCCCCGGAAAATCTTTTCGAAAAGCTTCCGGGGGTGACGGTTGAAAGCGCGCGTATCGCCGTGTTACGTCATTTCCGCCATTCGATTTGTACCGCGAATGTTTACACGCTCGGTTGCTCCGCAACAAGCGACACGCGAAATGTGAGGAGTGCACGGAATCGGGTTTCCGCGGACATGTCATATGCGTGGAAGCTGTCGAACTGTGCCGGCATGTCGTCGATAGGGTGTCGGAATGCGCTCGCTTCATTGGTACTAAAAGTAAGAGGTCGTAGGGAGTTCGTGTTTTTGTGCGCAAGCTTTCGTTTGGCGTATATTTCTTAGCATGATGGGAGAGGCTGCACTTCCACCAGTGCAAAGGCGTCGATTTGCCTCGGAACGTCGAGAGTGGAAACAAATGGTAGAGATCCAGCAGCACCTTCTACTCACGTCATCTCGGTCTTCGAAACACACTGCTTCGGGATCCAGTTCTGAGAAGGCATCTCACGCTATCCAAAAACAACCTGCGGGACCGAAGCCGAAAGTACCACCGGCAACACCCGTAAAGCCTCCGCCACCTGAAGATCAAGCATGCAGCAGTGCACCCGCGTTACTGGGAGAACAGAAAATTCTTCTTCATACTGCTGAAGTCATGGAAACGCTCAGCATTTTGCTTCAGTCTGATTCTTCGGTGTGCAGCTCTTCATCTGGTACAGACGCTCGTCAGGATCTATGCTCCGCGCTCAAGAAGGAGCATGTAAAAGGCCTTCACGACCAAATGAAGTCCTTCATGAAAGAGCGTTGTTTGTTAGTAATTAAGAAAGAGTGCTGCCATCAGGTTGCCTTAGTGAGAAAGTTGCGTGACCGCGTGAAAAACCTAGCGCTGGCTGAAGATACTTTAATTGGACAGTTGCTATTATCTGGGCACCCCGTCCTACCCAAAGATGTCCTGCATCTCTCATTTCTGCGCAAGTCTACTTTTCTTGACAACTTGCAAGCAGTAACTTTTGCTTGGCCTTACCTTCTCAAGTTCCTTGGCCATACGTTTAACAGCTTCGATGCGCAATGGCACACTTCTTTGGACGTTGTGTTGCGTTGGACGCAAGTTCGTCTCGAATCGCTGGCTGAGCAAGCGCTGCGCTGGGCATGGCTAAGTTTGCGCAATGATATCCTCTTGCTCTGCCGGATGGACGCAGCTGACTTGCACGCTGACTGGATTGGCGGAGTGTTTGCTTCGTGCCACTTTTTCAACCAACTGCTTAGCGCCTGCGGCTCATCAGCCGGTGTGGCACCACTGCCCGTATCAACAGTGCTGTTCACCCTTGCAGTGCATCAGGCTGAAGTTTCTGCTGCTAGACTTGCTGCATTTGTTTGTGTAGAAGGTAGAAAAAGTCGCGAAGCAACTGTGCGAAGCTTTACCTGGGGGGATATTGCCACTGCCGAATTCTGGAGCATGGCAGCGACTCGCGACGCTGCTGGCACAGCTGCTCTGCTTACTGCCCTCATCCAATCTGACCAAACCTTGCTTCTGAAATATCTTTATGCTGCTACATGCATCGACCACTCTGTGCCACCCCAAGCTGTCAAGCAAAAACAAGGTGCCTTGAGTGAAAATACATTTTTTTCTTACTTGTCTGTGCGACAAATCCCCTTCGAAGGCTGCAATAAGTTCTTGGAATAGTTAAAGTAACCAGTCTATGTGGCAAGCACAAATTTTTGTTCATTAGTAAAATGACACAATGGATACCAGCTCACTGGAAAGATCTTGCAGGCTAACATTTTCTCTGAATGTTATTGATTAGTACTTCTGTGTTCTGCATACACCTCTCATGCTATAGGTGGCTTGCACTGAGGAGGAGGAATAAATGAGGAAGGACAGGGAGGTTAGCCAGATTGCACTGATGCCACTGAAAGCGCCATGCTGGAGCACCAGCATGTGGGGACGCGATGTTTCCGATGGCACATTAATGTTATCAAAACATCACATGCAGGTTCTCTCACTATTCATGCACAGAGATATTCCTGTCGTGTCGTTTTCACACGGATGAAACTCCTTTGACATCGAAACCACAATCGTGGAGCCCCAGTTTCTTTCAGAAGCTGCGTCCATGACATCATCAAGTGTAAGCCATCTGTGGTCTAAACAACATCACCATGCAAATGGAGTCATGATGGAAAAACGTTAACAGATAATTTGCTGGTACATCAGTTCATCATGTTTCGTCTGCTTCCTTTTCTCACACGTCATTTTGCTTGCCACTGGTTTTCCTGAGCTATAGCAGCTTAAAGTAGTACATGTGCATGCTTGTTGTCTTCTTAAAGTATAATAGCCATTCATACAGCTGCTGTGCAGTATGCAGCCTGAATGTTGAAACAAGTGTGAGTGTGGCTGTTCTTTACTTTTCTGAAAGTTATAGATTGAAATTATGAAAAATATTCCCTGTCCTTGTCAGGGGTGTAGCCATAACTTTTTTCTGGAGGGGTATGTGTTCAGTCACCTTTTATGTAACTTTGTGCATGTACCTGTATAGAAATTGAAAAATTTTGGAAATAGTTTGGACCTTCTCCCACCTTACACATATTCCTCTGCCTAAAGAAAGAGTGCATCCTGTAATGACACACGTAAATTTTTATTCTTCTTTGCTTTATCATCTGTCACTAGGAGTGGCCAGTCCCAATGATAAACGAGAGCAATACACAGCTGGCTAAGCCGGAGTTGAAGTGAACCTAGACCTGCTATGGTGGTTTAGGGGCTTTTTTGGTATTCTGCTAAGCACAACCAGCCCATGGTTGCTGCATTTCATGTGGACGAAATTCTGTGGGCTAATCTGTGTTCTAATTCTGACCAGCTGGAGAACCTCAGCTGGGCAGAATTCATTCAGGCTTCCCCGCTATGGCATGCCTCATAATTATGTTGTAGTTTTAGTATCTGAAACCCTACAATTTGACTCTAATTTCACGTAGTATATCAAGGCTGGAAAATTGTAACAAAATGCAGCCTCATGTTTCACTTCATTTCTTTCTCATTGCTCCCTTTGCTTTTGCTTCCAAGTATTTTGAAATTAGTATTATGCATCTGATATGGTACCCTCACATTTAAGAAATGCAGTTCTTCATTTTCAGCATGTTTTAAACAAGTTTCTGCATTTCATATTGGCAGCGTAGTGTTAAAGTCCTGTTTGTACTCACTGTCATGACTGAATTTCTTATTGTTTTCTTTCCCTCCTAATATACGATGCTTTCTACCTATGTACATGTGTGACACTTTTGCTCCCAATGTTTTATGACCCAAGCCCAGATTCAGCAGCAGCGGCTTGCCCAATCAATACACTAATTGCACTAGTCTTTTGGTGGGGGAGAGCTCCGAGGTTTCCCAGTTTAGCACAGGACCACACCCACAAGGGGTGTGCCTTTGATGAAGCGACGTGCCTGTTGTCTCTAATTAAACCTTTCAGTGGCCCCTCTATTAGGGCATGATTGCCACATTTGGAGAGAATGAACTCTAGCCTTGCAGCAGTGTTGTGCAGACCAAGTTTTTTGTTGATGTGACGTGTTCTGCACATCTCGTGTACCTAGAAGCCCATTTTCTTTTTTTCGCTATCCTGGCTTGTGTGAATGATTCAGATCTACTTGCTTGTATATTTTTTACCTGTCGAAGCATCATAAAGTAGTTTTAAACGTGTAGGTTAAACTTAATTCAGGTGTTCTGCATACCAAAATTAAAATGTCATTATAACGTATGCTGTAGTTAGGGGACTCTGAATTAATTTCGTCCACCGGGGGTTCTTCAGCGAGTACCTAAAACTTAGCACATGGGTGTTCTTGCATTTCGCTCGCATGGAAAATGAATGAGGATGGTGTTGAGGGGGCAAAACTTCACTTGCGCACTCATGTTTAGTAGCACTGCGCTATAGCCTTGCATCTATCGTAGTGGGTAAATATGTAAGTTGTCATTATATTGTATGCATAATTACTGCTCTTATAATTATTTTTTAATATTATCAATTTTTACTTGTAAGTCTATGTCTCTCAGATGTATAACCTGGTAACAGTAAATAACGTAAGAAGACATGCTCCAAACTTCCTTTTGTTCCTAGATAACTTTGTTTTCAATAATTAGGGCTGCAATGCATGAATTTTAATTTTTGGCAGTGCACAAGTTTGTCCTATGTCAAAGTAGATCTTTATCATTTGTTGCTTTTTAAAACAAACTGATATCATCACCACTTTCGGCCACTTTTATGTCTTATGCAGGACAAACGCCTTTTCCAATGATTTCCAATTTCCCCTGTCCTGTGCCAGCTAATTCTATTTTACACCTGCAAAATTCCCAATTCAATACTCCATCGAACCTTCTCTTGTCCTCGGCTACATCTCCCACACTTTGGTGTTCATTCTGTTGCTCCAACTGGCCAACGATTAAATGTCTTCTACAATGTATGACCTGCCCAGATCCAAATTTTTTAGAATGTTAGCTACACCTATTTGTTCTCTAATCCATTCTGCTCTCTTCCTGTTTAGACATTGCATGGTTCTTTACTTCTCGAGTTTCCTTGTTGTCCTCCAAGTTTCGAAACCATATGTTTGTACTGGCAGTATACAGTAGTTGCACACTCTTCACTATAGGAAAAGCAGTGAACTGCCTGCGATTGTTTGGGATTGTCTACGGTATGTGCATCAGACCATCCTTATTCTTCCGTTAGTTTTCTTTACACAGGCAAGTTCCACTGGCTAAGGTACTTATTTGTTTGAACTATTGATTGGTGACCATGGGCATTGGCCAAGGAGTTCAAAAGGGGCACTTGCCTCCCTCAAGCCATTCCAGCACTCCAATATTCCTCCTTCACATTTCTACTTGAGCCAAAGCCTTGCCCATCCGTGCCATGATGCAACGCAAATCAAAACAAAGTCCTGCTGGCACCTGTGTTGGTGACCCAATGTTTCCAAGGCTGGTGGTATATTTACCAGGACAAATGCCTTTTTGTCTCAATGACCTGGTTCATCACACAGCTGATCTATGGTAGAGTGCCCCCTCCTGAAGTCAGGTTCTTCTCTAGATTTATTAGTCAAAATTTTCTCTTATCCTGTTTATAATTACCTTCTTGAATATTATGTTTATTAGTGAAAGTAGGCTTATTGGCCTTTGATTCTAACAGATTCATTTAACAGATTCATTTTAGCTGTTTTGATACAGCCACCCTCTTTTCGCTGCTGCTTCTACCTCTTTTACATGGTAGTTTCTTAAGTCACTGGCTTTCTACTTATTGAAGAGCTTTGTTGGCTCAGCGAATTTTATTTTAGGTTTTAAGTTAGTCAATTTTATGTGTTCTTACTTCCTCAGTATTTTATTTTTGTGAAAGTTCGCTTTTTGTTTTTTGCATCAGTGCTTTACTTTTTAGTTCAATTGCTGCAGCAGAAATCACTTTTTTAAGAGCTTCATTAATTTCGTCTGTCGGTATTTTCTTAATGTTTCAGAGCATATTTCTTCTCAAGTGAAATTCTGAATTTAAATTTAACACTGATTTCATTCAGCTAGACCTGTTCCTCTGTGGTTAATTTTGCCCTTGTTCTTCTCAGATTGAGGGCTCTTCTTGCCCTTACTAACTTATGATCGCTACATTTTACTCTGCTTATAACTTCGATGTCCCGTACAATACCTAGCTCACCAGATAATATAAAATCTGTTTCATTCTTTGCTGTTCTGTTAGGGCTTTCCCATCTCCACTTTCTATGTTTATGCTTCTTGAAGAACGTGTTCATTATGCAGAGTAGACTTTATTCTGCGAATTTCACTTACATCTCACCTCTATTACTTCTATAGTTGATATTATGTCATTGATTGCTTCATCCCCATTCTGTTCCTTTCCCGCTTTTACATTGTAGTATCCATTGGTTACGGTGGAGTGGATGCATGCCTTTTGCAATGCTAATTTCAGTATCCCCGTAGAGTTGTTCTACGTCTTCATTGTCATGGCTGGGCGTTAGAGCATACACCTACCCTACTTTGAGTTTATGCCTCTTATTTAGCTTTATGACAAGGTTTGCTACCTTTTTATTGATGCTATAGAATGTTTCCCAGAATGCCTTCATAGATTACAAACCCCACGGCACACTCTTTCCTAATAGGGAGCCTTCTGTAGTAGAAGATGTGCCGGTTAGTTGGCATTGTATATGCTCCCTTGTTTTTCTTGCCTCACCAAGGCTAACTAGATGCCATGTCAGGTTTTCTTAATTCTCTAATGACTTGGCTAGTCTAGCTTTACTTGAGAAGATTCTTGTGTGTGTTCAACTTTCGGAAGTTAAGCTTCAAGGGCGGCCTGTTTGGATCCAGAAATTATTAGCACCACCTAGTATCTTATAAGTCTGACCACTGCTGTGGTAAGATATTCTCCAGCTTTTGGAGCCTGAGATCCCCCCCCCCCCCACTTTCACCGTTTTGTTCGTTATTCTTAGTCACCCGACGTGGGTAAATTATGATAGGAAATGCATGCGTATTCAATAAAGCTTTTCATTGAATGCACAGGCAATGCCCCCTTCTCCACCCCTATCCAGATCTTGTCAGATTATCTTTAATCATAGAGGGGCACTTGCTTGGGATATTATGGTAGTGTAAAACTTCCTGCAGTATGGTTAGCAAAAATGCTAGAAAGCAATATAGCTGCTGTGCAAATGTTCACTAAAGTCAAAGGTCAACCAAGTGATCATTCTGGGACTTAATAAATGGGCACATGATTCAGTGCTTTAATGACGCAAACTATAAGAAGCAGTTCAGTGGGTCTGTAGAACACTTTAACAATACTTCAATATATCTACTCTGAAGTACTTTCTATCTCGTATCTATTGGGATTGTGGCTGCCATGCCTGTGGCAGAGGCACCGTGAATGGTGGGACAGTGGCATGCAACCACTGACCTTTTACACTGTGCAATCAGTTTCAAAATCACAGCACTACAAAATAAATATTCTATTGACTGCTGCAGTGCATAAAGCCTCAAACTTGCATTGAGCATTATATGGTGACAATGTGGTGCCCGTCCTGTGTGTGTTACCTGCTTTGTCTCCGTGTCTCTTCTGGCTTCTTAAACATGAACAATCTCCAACCAGGCCAAATAGCTTTGTTGCGATAATGTGGCATCTGTGATTCTAGCCTCCACTAACAGTGTGTCAATAAATGCAGGTAGGGCACACTGGCGGAAGCAACCACCTAGGGCAGCCCGTCCTAGTTGTTTTGAACTGGAGAGGCTGTACTGGGACCACTACTGGGACTGCTTTGTAGGCGAGCTACTCGTGAGGCTGACCACCGTAAACACTAGCACAGAGGTTTCTGGACCCTCAGGCGAACCACCAGTATTTGACATGTCACTGCTCCTGATGCTGGCCTGCCAAAGTCAAGGTGTGCACTTTTTTTCCTTTTTGCTCTCTGTTAATGTGTCCACTGGACTCATACTTTGTCGAACTGCAAATACTGTGCTACAAATATTTCAAGTCCTTGATCCATCTTTTATTCCTGTTATGCACGATAAAACACATGCGTCATGGATATTATCCATGATATCCATGACATCATGGATACATCAGAAATTCTGCCTGAATAATGCCAAGCTTCTAAGCACTGTTGTAAATCAAGCTGAGTATAAATATATTGGATCATTCAGCTTTTTTATTGTGCTGGAGGGAAGAGTGATCACAATGATCCTATTGCACTACTAAATGCTTGACAGGGACTAACTGATATATGGGATAGTGTTAATGCATGGTTACAATCTAAGGAGCTTATGATCCACACTTTATATATTTTTATACAGCATACAGCAACCCTACAAAAACAGCTGAGCTGTCCTTGTAGGGTTTCCATAGAGCCTCAGGACAACCAGTATTGCCAGAACAAAAGCCCTAAGATAAAGAGGCATTTTGAGACTTTTTTGTTAGACTTTTTTGTTTTTGTTGTGTGATGCAGCACATCACGAAAAAGGCAGATTTGCAAACATTGGCATTTTTTTGTTGCTATAGCTTTTAATGGGATAAAAAGCAGGACTCGGGCTGTATTTGCCTACATGGGTGCACAGAAATGGCACGCTATATTGCAGAGTTTGGCCAACTTGTTTCAGATTTGCCAAACACCGCAGTGACCTCAATGAAGTGTGTCTGCCAAATTCTTCTCGCACAGCTCTCATTGGTGGCCTGGAGACAAGGTATGCCTGGTTTGCTCAAATTATTAGCTGTATATATCACTAGATTCTTTCTGTGCACTAACATTTGTGTATATGTACTAATGTAGCATTTTGTTTACTGCACAGTGAGTGGTTTATGTCATATGATGCAAGGTTTTTGTGCAAAATGCCATGAGAAATATCTGCAGCCACTGTTCTATAACACATGAATTTATAGTGATGAGACTGTGTACCCTGAACAGCTTTCTGTACGCCTCAATCAATCATAACCCCAAAAGTGGGTTTTACCTGCAATTGTGATTGTAATATGCCAGCCTGCTCCTGCAAGCACTGCAAGAAAAGGGTACCCCTCTTCCATTCAACCCACATTGGCAGCTTGTATGTTTTTATGTATGTGTTTGTGTGTGTATACATTTTGTGGATTTTGTTTGTGTGTTTTTGTATGCCTTTGTTTGTGTATGTTCGTATGCATGTTCGTGTACTGGTGCCCCCCCCATCCGACTGATATTACGCCTAAACTGTGAGCACTTAGATACACAAGTGTGTAGAATAACTATGAGCGAAGCAATTATAACATGCTAGAGGCTAAGTGAGCTTGGGCATAATGCTTCAGGGAAGCACATCATGAACAATTGCCATAGTCTAGGCCACATAACTTCTTAGTGCTGGAAAAGTGCTGATAGGGCTGCAATAGAGTATAATCAGGTAGCCTAATCTTGTTTAGTGCTCAACTTTAAAGACCCTTGTCACTAACATTTCACACTCTAGTTTTTGTTGTTCCATTCTACTGCTTGCATTGGTGCCTCTGACCATGTACTAGTGGTGAACACAATTAATGTACTCTAATTACTAGTTCACACATTTTAATGTAGTTTTAAAGCAAGTGTGAGTTCTTATCTGAGTTGGCAGCACTTCGGGACACCATTATCAACATGGTGCGTTTAGTGGCTGCTTGGTCTCCCTGTGGCTTTCTGCCTCTTCGATGTGTATTGTCAACACGACATACAAAACAATACTGCAGGGCACACACACCACCAAATTAAACGTGGCCATCGTCACGCGCCTTCCTTCCTTTGTTGTTGGGCTGCTTTCTTAGTGATTCTGGCTCTTTATATCAGTGGTGCTTTAAATGGCATAGTGAGGAAGAGTATTTTTTATGAGGGGCATACTCGTTACTGTGAAGTGGCTGCTGGGTAGGCAATTGGATTCCATGTTGTTTTGTGGTAGGTTTCAGCCGGAGAACATGTCTGATGTGTCACATGCTGGCTGATACAATGGCACTCATGTTATTTCATTTGTTTTCTCTTGTGGAGCTTCAATTACAGGAGCTCATTGTCAAAATCACAGAAGTTGAAGCATACATAATCTGATGGCATACCACTACACTTGGGTGCTATTTTCCTGTAATTTTGGGCAGGCATCTTTAAGTGCCACCAATATTAGTCATAATTAATGCTGCTAACATTAATGATGCATTATGTTGGTGTATCTATTATTTAATTTTGTGAATATGAGCACATACCTACTCATTAAAGCACAAAAGTCATGAACAAAAAGTTGGCTGCCAGGAGCCCTTAAGGCCTAGAATTTAAAAAAAAAGCTTCATTGTACGTCTGGCTTCCATATTTTTACTTATGTTATCCACAGCCCTGAATGCTGCCTTGTTTGACTCTCACCATGGAGCTACCAAAAATGTCATCAAGAACCTCCTGCTTCATGCCGTGCAGCCTTTGAGTGCTTACTTGGCAAACCAACCTGTTGGAGATCACAAGGGCACTTCTTTAGGTACAGCACATTTCTGTTGTCTATTTCATCATTTTTAGGCTCATACTAGTCATCTGCGGGTCACTGATACAAAAAACTTCCGGCATGAAAAACACTACACGTTGAAGTTGCTTATGTTATCCATTACTTTCTTTTTTTTTTTCTAAGCATACCTCTCTGGTAGGCCTTCAATAATATCTTTTTTTTTGTTTGAATGTGCTGCAAAGTGAAGCTTTTGCTTTACCTACCTTCCTCTGGGCTCATTTTTCTTAGTGCCATCTGAAGTTTCCCTGCTAGACAGCGAAGAAAGGAAGTTCTGTCACCTAAGTGCTGTAAAGGCTTGGATATGTAGTTTGAGCTCATAATTTAAAGACTGGATTCATCATCATCATCATCATCAGCTTGACTACGTCCACTGCAGGACAAAGGCCTCTCCCATGTTCCGCCAGTTAACCCGGTCCTGTGCTTGCTGCTGCCACTTTATGCCCGCAAACTTCTTAATCTCATCTGCCCACCTAACCTTCTGTCTCCCCCTAACACGCTTCGCTTCTCTGGGAATCCAGTTAGTTACCCTTAATGACCAGCGGTTATCCTGTCTACGCGCTACATGCCCGGCCCATGTCCATTTCCTCTTCTTTATTTCAACTATGATATCCTTAACCACCGTTTGTCCCCTAATCCACTCTGCTCTCTTCTTGTCTCTTAAGGTTACACCTACCATTTTTCTTTCCATTGCTCGCTGCGTCGTCCTCAATTTAAGCTGAACCCTCTTTGTAAGTCTCCGGGTTTCTGCTCCGTAGCTAAGTACCGGCAAGATACAGCTGTTATATACCTTCCTCTTGAGGGATAGTGGCAATCTACCTGTCATAATTTGAGAGTGCTTGCCGAATGTGCTCCACCCCATTCTTATTCTTGTAGTTAGTTCAATCTCGTGGTTAGGCTCTGCGGTTATTCCCTGTCCTAAGTAGACATAGTCTTTTACAACTTCAAGTGCACTATTACCTATCTCGAAGCGCTGCTCCTTTCCGAGGTTGTTATACATTACTTTCGTTTTCTGCAGATTAATTTTAAGACCCACCTTTCTGCTCTCCTTGTCTAACTCCGTAATCATGAGTTTCAATTCGTCCCCTGAGTTACTCAGCAATGCAATGTCATCGGCGAAGCGCAGGTTACTAAGGTATTCTCCATTAACTCTTATCCCTAACTGTTCCCATTCTAGGCTTCTGAAAACCTCCTGTAAGCACGCGGTAAATAGCATTGGGGAGATTGTGTCCCCCTGCCTTACACCCTTCTTGATTGGTATTCTGTTGCTTTCTTTATGAAGCACTATGGTAGCAGTTGATCCCCTGTAGATTTCTTCCAGAATGTTTATATATATTTCATCTACGCCCTGATTCCGCAGTGTCTGCATGACGGCTGATATTTCTACTGAATCAAACGCCTTCTCGTAATCTATGAAGGCTATGTATAGTGGTTGGTTATACTCTGAGCATTTCTCTATTACCTGATTGATAGTATGAATGTGGTCAATTGTTGAGTAGCCTGTTCGAAATCCTGCTTGTTCCTTTGGTTGATTGAATTCTAATGTTTTCTTTACTCTGTTAGCAATTACCTTTGTAAATAGCTTGTATACTACAGAGAGCAAGCTGATCGGCCTGTAATTCTTCAAGTCCTTGTCATCTCCTTTCTTATGTATTAAGATGATGTTAGCGTTCTTCCAAGACTCTGGTACCCTTCCCGTCAGGAGACACCTCGTAAACAGGGTGGCTAGTTTTTCTAACACAATCTGTCCTCCATCTTTCAGCAGATCTGATGTTACCTGATCCTCACCAGCAGTTTTGCCTCTTTGCATGCTCTCCAAAGCTTTTCTCACTTCTTCTATCATTACTGGTGGGGTGTCATCTGGGTTACTGCTAGTTCTTATAGTATTAAGGTCGTGGTTGTCTCGGCTACTGTACAGATCTCTGTAAAACTCCTCCGCTATTTTAACTATTTTATCTATATTGGTAGTTATTTTGCCTTCTTTGTCCCTTAGTGCATACATCCGACTTTTGCCTATCCCAAGTTTCCTCTTCACTGCTTTGACGCTTCCTCCATTTTTCAGAGCGTGTTCAATTCTCTCCATGTTATACCTTCTTACATCGCATACTTTACGTCTATTAATCAACTTCGAAAGCTCTGCCAGTTCTATTTTGTCTGTTGTACTTGACACTTTCATGATTTGATGCTTCTTAATTAGGTTCTTCGTTTCCTGGGAAAGCTTGCCAGTGTCCTGTCTCACTACCCTGCCTCCAACTTCCACTGCACACTCCGTAATGATACTCGTCAGATTATCATTCATTGTATCTACGCTAAGGTTGGTTTCCTCACTAAGAGCCGAGTACCTGTTCTGCAGCGACACTCTGAATTCCTGTATTCTCCCTCTCAGTGCTAGCTCATTGATTGGCTTCTTGCATATCAGTTTCTGTCGTCCCTTCTTCAAGTCCAGGCGAATTCGAGACCGTACCATTCTATGGTCACTGCATCGTATCTTGCCCACCACTTCCACATCCTGCACGATTCCTGGGTGTGCAGTCATTATAAAGTCTATTTTGTTCTTATTTTCGCCATTAGGGCTCCTCCATGTCCACTTGCGGTTTTCTCGTTTTCGGTAGAAGGTATTCAAAATCCGTAAATTATTGCATTCTGCGAATTCTACTAGTAGCTCTCCTCTGGCGTTTCTAGTGCCGATGCCATAATCTCCTACTGCCTGGTCTCCAGCCTGCTTCTTCCCTACCTTTGCATTAAAGTCGGCCATCACTATAGTATACTGTGTTTTTACCTTACTCATTGCCGATTCCACGTCTTCATAGAAGTTTTCAACTGAAGCGTCATCATGGCTGGATGTAGGCGCCTGAGCCTGTGCTACCTTCATCTTGTATCTTTTATTCAGTTTAATTACAATACCTACCACCCTTTCAACAATGCTATAGTATTCCTCTATGTTGCCAGCTATGTTTCTGTGAATTAGGAACCCCACTCCCAGTTCTCTTCTGTCTGCCAAGCCCCGATAGTAAAGGACGTGCCCATTCTGTAGCACAGTATAGTCCTCATCTGTCCTCTTAACCTCACTGAGCCCTATTATATCCCATTTAACACCCTCTAGCTCCTCGAATAGTACAGCTAGACTTCCCTCACTAGATAAGGTTCTAGCGTTAAACGTTGCCAAGTTCAGGTTCCAAAGGCGGCCTGTAGTCCAGAGATTCTTAGCACCCTCTGCTGCGTTGCAGATCTGACCGCCGCCATGGTCAGTTGCTTCGCAGCTGCTGGGGACTGAGGGCCGTGAGTTATTTGATGTATGCATGTGGGAGGTAGTGGCCAGATACTGCACCAGGGTGGCCAATCCTTCTCTGGTGAGGGAGTGCGTTCCCGGCGGTGGTTACCGGTGAGGCCGCACCCCAGGCCTCTTATGCAACCAGACTTATTTGTTTCTACTTGTGAGGACCGTACACCTGTTAGTCTATGAGTATGAAAGAGGGTTTAAAAAGTGATTTATGACAAACTTTATTGTGCCTTTAGGTAGACCTATTTCTGTCTTTTGTGTCTATACTGAGTGAGTTTTCTGAGAAGGTCCAGAATTAAAAAAAAAAAGTTGCTTTCTGTTGATTTTCGCCCTGGGGCTATTATGGGGGCTATGGCAGGTGCCTGGTTTTAGACGGGCTGATTTAATTAGGCTACTAATGAACTAAATATGTTAATGAACTTTTTTGATTTTTATTTTTTGGGGTGTGTTGTATATTAACGGAATGGTAAACCATCCTCAAAACTGCCCAGCAAAGAAAAAAAATTCATATACAAATTTTTAGCACGCTTTATGAACTAAGAAAAAGTCACAACTTAGCTGCGTAGAACGCTTTTGATGTAGTTTGCTCTACCGTGCTCTTTGCGCTATAAAGCTGACACCACCTGAGGCTCAGACGGCTGGGCAGGGCTATCGCTGCCCCTTTTGCTTCATTCCGTGGCTACTGACAGTGTGTGTTGTGTTTGCATGTGGCAATCTATGAGGATGCAGTGCGGAGTTTGTAGCCTCATGGAAATTACCACTTTCGATACTCGTAGCATTTTATAATAAAGTGTTTTTTCAGAATGCAACACCCTGTCTCCCTCTGATTTATTCCAGCCCGAGCTTTTCACTTAAAATGTCAGCTTGATGATAAGGCTACCGAGTAGGCTTGTGCGAATAGTGAATTTTAGGTTCAAACTGAATTCGAAGGGAATAGTTATCTTGGTCGAATAATTTCGATTCGAATAGTATATATGACATATAAATAAAAATAGGCATATTTGTAACTCATTACCTAACCTGCACAATATTTTTTAAAATTGAAATGGAGCCTGCAGGCAAATGCATTATTTTTTCATTCAAAGGAAGTCGAAACAACTTTCAATAGTAGCAAAATTTGACTCGCGTCCTACTGGCGCATCCTATTGAAGGATGCGAGTGATGACTTGTAAAATACGTAACATTTTAAAATTTACTATACTTAGAGCATATAAGCCATCATAACAAGCTTTTAAGCTTAATAAAATAATGAATTGATGTGAGGGTAATATGTTCATTCAATGGGGCCCTGCGACACTTCTTCAAGTAGCCATGAAATGGATTCACTAAAGAAGCTCATTGCCTCATGAATTCACCCGCCACAAAAAATTTTACAATCTATCCAATACGAGCAGAGTTGCAAAGGCCTGTTGCATGCTGCAGTTGCATTCTTTCTTCTCATCTCGACGAAAGTGCTTGGAGCTAAGCAGGGAGGTATGGCACAGGGAAAGAAAATACTTCATGCACGCCCCATGACCTTGAGCATTTTTTTTGTCTTCGAATATGTTGCTTTTCAGTGTAACTGTGCAGGTACGCCTAGACAAGTGGTGACCCCAGTAACGACCACGCGCTGTGCTCAAATGAGCATATGGCTGATACAATGGCTGCAACGAGTGATTTTTGGGCTAGTGGCGTCATTTGCCGAGAAAAGGGAAATTTTTAGCTGACTTTGATAATTCATTGTAAATTTTAGGCCACTGATGCGCTATAATATTTGGTTCGCGTTTTCTCGAAGCCTCTACTACCGATCGGCAGCATTTTCTGACCATGCTCAAAGAGTGTTACAGGGCCCTTTTAAACTCGAAGGCGAGCAAAGCGGATTTTTCTTAAATAGGTGCTTTCACGGTTTAGCACTTCTACACTGCTGTGAAACCACCTTTACAGGTAGTTACTTGCTGTTCAATGTACTAAATCTATTCATTTGTTGCGAATACTGCGAAATTTTTCATTTAAATTCGAATTGAAGTGACCTTGAATAGTCTTCTATTCTTTCGAATATTCAAAACATTTGAATATTCGCACAAGCCTACTACTGAGCTATGTGGAAAGGCAAACTTTTCTCTTCTCTAGGGAATGAGCAGTGGCGCATACAGGAACTGCTGTGCACCGGCGAACGAAGTAGGAAAAGTATTTTATTTATTTATTTATTCATAATACCCCTAAAGGCCCTCGTGAGAGGGTATTACATAGGGGTATTATACAGTACTATGCGTGAGAAAGGAAGCAACAACAGCTATTTAATCTAATCCAGTAACTTTGTCATTATTATAGCCTAGATTGAGGTGGCATCATAACATTGATATGACATAATGAACAGCCTAGTTTATTACTGCAACAAGCCTACTGGAATCCTATGCTAACTGCAATAACTGTGCCACTGTGTCTCAAATACATGGCAGACATCGGGAGTTTGAAACGCTGGGCCGCGCAACATAGTGTCACGATGAAAATGTCCTTATGTAAACTAGGCTACTTGTGATCCGGCAAAGTAATGCTGAGAATCTTTAGTAATCTCATAGTTGGAATTAGTTTGTTCCACATAATTCAGAGTTCTACTCTTTGAAACAGGCACCAAGAAAAAGAAATAAAAAGAAAAAAAATGGCAGGCAGTGGACTTGTTGTCCTTGAGTTTATTTAATTTTTTGTCTCTTTCAAAAAGTCATCCTGTTTACCTTAAGTCAGGCAAAACTTTCACGCAGGACAAGAAACCCCACTTACATGCATTTTCTAAGTTTTGTGCGCTATGCAAAGAAGCTCTTGTGGTGAAATAATGTAAACTCGGCTAGCATCACAAGTAATCAATAACAATTTTGACCTTCTTAATTGTTCATTCAGAATTGGGTCTTAAAAAGAATTTTGGCTGTTATTTGATTTCAGTTTACATTTTGTTCTATACAGTATGGTGCATCATTTGTAACTTACAAGAATAATGTGTGCCTTACTTGTCGTTGCCCCTTAATTTCAGAAGGAACATTTGAGAGCATGAAAGTTCATGCAACAAAGCATATATATATATATATATATATATATATATATATATATATATATATATATATATATATATATATATATATATATATATATATACATATATATATAGGTATGAGATATGGCGTTGTCAACAAGGATAAATATATTTATTTCCCAACAGTTTCTGGAGGGGTCCTCCCTTCATCAGGGGATGAGTTATACTGACATGAACTTCCAAACTTCGTTGCTGCCGCGTCCCTCTCGCCTTGAAAGATGTTTGCGAGAGTGAGAGGGAACTAAAAAAAGGAAAGAAAAAACAAAAAAGAGGGGAAAAAAAGACGAAAAAGAAAAAAAAAGAAAGAAAGAAAGAGGAAGAACCATTGTCAACACTGAGAACGAAAGCAACTGTCCGTGTACGTCCACATACGGTTCTTATCACGTGCTGTTCAGTTCTCGACGTGTGTCGGGCCACCCGAGATTGTCGCCGCAGTGGCAGCAGGGTCCGTGACGGTGTGCGTAAAGACAGGGTTTCTCCTTAATGGTCGGTCGGCGTGCGGCGGGCGTAAAGAAAGGTTTTCTCTTTAATGGGTCGGTCGGCTCTTTTACCTTTAATCTTCGTCCGTTTCTCTTCAATGGTCATCAAGTGGTAGGTGAACGTAAACACTCTGTATGTGCATGTGGAAAAAAAAGAAGAAAAACAAAAATAAGAAAGGACAGTGTACACGTACGAGTCAGTCAGAAAAAAGCATGGTCTCCAGCTATCGATCTTAGTCACCAATTTCCTCCTGGCTTACTTCTCGGAGGCAGTTGAGTTTTCCGGGGTCCTCGTTGATGCCAGCTACTAATGTTCGAAATTTGAAAATAAAATATGCCTCACGCTGTTCGCGCTCGCGTCTGTTTGAGAAACCAGACTGCAAAAGAGTTACGCTGATATTTTCAAAACTGTGGTTTGGCAGGCGCAGATGTCTAGATAAAGGTAGCTTCGGCAGTGAAGTGGCGTGGTACCGGTGATTATTGAACCGCAGCCGAAATGGCGTGTCTGTTTGGCCGATATATTCTTGTCCGCAGATGGTGCAATGTAGCATGTATATTACGTTACTGGAGTCACAATTAAGGCTTTTAGTTATGCAGAATTTGAAATCCGAGAAGTTCGCTTTGGATTCACGTGTTGTGACCATCTGTGGGCATACCTTGCATCGAGCTTTTCCGTAGGGATGGCACCCTGATTGAAATTTGGAGGTGTTTGTCTTTGCTCTGACAAGAATGTCCTTCAGATTTTTATCCCTGTGGTACACCACGCGAGGTGGCTTCGCGAAAATAGAAGTTAGTCGTTTGCTTTGCCTGATTTTGTTGAAATGGCGAGAAAGTATGTTATTGATTCGTGGCGCTGATGAGGAGTAAGTTAGTACAAAGTTCGTTTGGGAAGTCGTTTTAGATACTCTGTTTGGTTCCTTAATTATATCATTCCTGTGCATATATATATATGTCTATATATATATATATATATATATATATATATATATATATATATATATATATATATATATATATATATATATATATATATATATATTGTTATGGCGTTTATTAGCCGGCACACAGCGAGTCTACACAATGGCGACAGTAACGGCCAAAACACGGGGTCTCTGCGCGAGCGGCGTTCTTTTTGGGCAGACCCACTAGAAAGCACATAAGTGTTCGACCCACTTCAGTGTTCGGCGGCTTCTGTACAATTACCCCGGGGTCGAAGAGGGAGCCGCCTGGCGACCTAACAGCTTGTCACTACGAGCGGGTCATAGTAAGCCTTCAGGCGCTCCACGTTGACTATGTCGCGCCCGCGGCGGCGCATGTCCGAAGATTGTTCAATTGGCTCGATAAGATGATTGACCGGAGATGTGCGCTCGATCACACGGTAGGGACCTTCATATTTCCGGAGTAGTTTGGAAGAAAGGCCAGCTACAGAGGTCGGGATTGAGAGCCATACAAGGGAACCAGGAAGGAAGGTGGGCTCAGAAGTGGCGGAGCCATCACGAATACTCTTCTGCCGCTCTTGCTCATGCGTCGTAAAAGTCTTGGCAAGCTCGCGACACTCTTCAGCAAGCCTGGCGGTCTCGGAAATAGGTGTACACTCAGATGGATCCGGCGTGTACGGGAGTATCGTGTCGATGGTGTGTGACGGGTGCCTTCCGTACAGCAAAAAGAAAGGCGAAAAACCAGTCGTGCTCTGACGGGCGGTGTTGTAGGCGTAGGTGACGAAGGGCAGTATGGTATCCCAATTCGTGTGGTTGGCGGCGACGTACATCGACAGCATGTCGCCGAGGGTGCGGTTAAAGCGTTCGGTCAGACCATTCGTCTGCGGGTGGTAAGCAGTAGTTTTGCGTTGGACAGAATGGCACTCATTGAGAATGGCATCAACGACTTCTGACAAAAAGACACGGCCTCGATCGCTGAGAAGCTCCTGGGGTGGACCGTGGTGCAGTATAAATCGATGTAGTAGGAAGGACGCAACATCACGCGCAGTAGCCGCAGGGAGAGCGGCGGTTTCGGCGTATCGCGTTAAATAATCTATGGCGACGATGGCCCAGCGGTTGCCAGTGGACGTCAGAGGAAGTGGTCCGTACAAATCGATACCTATGCGCCCAAACGGACGGTCAGGGCAAGGTAGCGGTTGCAGACCGGCTGGTGACATGTGTGCGGACGGTTTGCGGCGTTGGCAAGCGAGACAGGAGCGAACGAACTGCTGGACGTAGCGGTACATCCCGCGCCAGAAGTAGCGTTGTCTAATGCAATGGTAGGTTTTGAATACCCCAGAGTGCACGCACTGTGGATCAGAATGGAAGGATTCACATATCTCCGACCGCAGACTGCGGGGTATCACGAGTAGCCACTGCCGGCCATCGGCGTCGTAATTTCGTCGGTGTAGGAGGCTGTCACGAATGGCGAAATGGTGAGCTCGACGACGCAAGGCACGCGTGGATGACGTTGCGGACGGATCAGAGAGCAAGTCGATCAGTTGGGTGATCCAATTATTCTTTCACTGTTCGGTAGCGATGATGTCAACATCAATGGCAGAAACAACAACCCAGGATACTGAGCAGAGCACGTTAGCTTCAGGCAGAGGGGAGCGCGAGAGGGCGTCGGCGTCAGCATGGTGGCGTCCGTTGCGGTAGAGGACGCGGATGTCGTAGTCTTGTAAGCGAAGAGCCCAACGGGCGAGGCGGCCTGAGGGATCCTTCAATGATGACAGCCAGCATAGTGCATGATGGTCAGTGACGACATCGAATGGGCGACCATACAAATAAGGTCGAAACTTTGTAAGAGCCCAGACGATCGCCAGGCACTCTTTTTCCGTGACGGTGTAGTTTGTCTCGGCTCTTGTGAGCGTACGGCTTGCATATGCCACAACATAATCAGGGAACCCGGGTTTGCGCTGCGCCAGGACAGCGCCGAGACCTACACCACTGGCGTCTGTGTGCACTTCTGTCGGGGCCGTAGGGTCATAGTGGCAGAGAATGGGAGGAGACGTCAACAAGTGGCGGAGCTTCAAGAACGCGTTGTCGCACTCTGATGACCACGAATTGAGGGGCCCGTTACTTCCGAGGAGCTTCGTCAGCGGTGATATAATCGTGGCGAAGTTTCGTATAAAGCGTCGGAAGTATGAGCACAGGCCCACGAAACTACGCAGTTCTTTGACGGACGCAGGTTTTGGGAATTTGGCCACGGCCCGAAGCTTGGCTGGGTCAGGAAGAATGCCATCCTTAGACACGACGTACCCTAGGATGGTGAGTTGGCGTGCTGCAAAGCGGCACTTCTTCAGATTTAGTTGCAAGCCGGCATTGCTCACACGTGCGAGCAATGCATGGGTGGAGAAATCTGGAGCGAAGACAACAACGTCATCGAGGTAACACAAGCACGTGTGCCATTTCAAGTTGCACAGAACGGTGTCCATCATGCGCTCAAATGTCGCAGGTGCATTACACAGAACAAACGGCATGACGTTGAATTCGTACAAGCCGTCGGGTGTGATGAAGGCAATCTTCGGTCGAGCGTCATCAGCCAGGGGTACTTGCCAGTACCCGAGCGCAGATTGAGAGAAGAAAAAAATTGGGCTCCGTGAAGGCTGTCAATTGCGTCGTCGATGCGCGGCAGTGGGTAGACATCCTTGCGAGTGATCTTATTGAGCCGTCTGTAGTCCACACAGAACCGCACAGAACCATCTTTCTTCGCAACAAGAACAACAGGAGATGCCCATGGACTGTCCGAGGGCCGAATGACGTCGCGTCGAAGCATATCGTCAACCTGCTCGTTAATTTGCCGGCGTTCAGCAGGCGACACGCGGTATGGACGTTGCCGTAATGGTGGATGGGCACCAGTGTCAATACGATGCGTAACAGTGGATGCGCGACCGTGAGAACTTCGCCCGACATCGAAAGAAGAACGGTATTCTTGCAACAAGTCTAGAAGCTAGGAACGCTGTACTGACGTAAGGTTGTCATCAATGAATGGGCCAAATACATCAGGAGATGATGGGTCAGAAGTAGAAACAGCACTGATGGTACGTGAATCGGGACAACGCGAGTCTTCGGGTACGTCCAGGACTTGTGCGTCGTCGACTGGTTCCACTCTGCCGAGACATTCCCCTCGAACCAAGGTAACAGTGTACGGGGATGGGTTGGTCACAAAAATAGCGGCGTTGCCCTGGGTGATTTGCACGGTCGCGAAAGGTACTAGCAACCCTTTCCTCCTGGAAGCACGGTAGCATGGCGAAACAAGTGCAATTGTGTCGGAGAGACCGGCGCAGTAGACCGATACGCCCATCGTCGAGCTTGGAGGCACTATACACTATAGTATCGTCTTTCACAAGAATCTTGTTCAGTGTCGAGGAACCGTCTTCTGGCGTCAAATGCGAGAAGGGCGAGAGTTCAATTTCGGCGGCGGCACAATGAATGACGGCGTCGTTGCGGGAGAGAAAATCCCATCCCAAGATGACGTCATGAGAGCATGCAGGAATGATGATGAATTGGGCGACATACAGAACGTCCTGAACGACAACGCGAGCTGTGCAGCCTGCTGTAGGATTAATACGATGTGAGCTAGCGGTACGAAGGGACAGTCCAGAAATCGGCGTCGTCACTTTTCGAAGCAAGCGGCAAATGTTTTCGCTCATAACTGATACCGCAGCTCCAGTGTCAATAAGAGCAGATGCATGAACACCGTCCACAAGCACGTCAATGACATTAGATGGGCGGCTCTGAGGGCTTTCACAATGCGATAGCGTCGCAGTCCTTGCCTCTGGGACTGCGACAACTAGTTTTCCCGCTCATGAGCAGAAGAACTTGGCCGCATGGGGGACAGAGACCGACGTCGTGGAGACGGCGACCTTCGAGCAGACGGACCTGGGCGAGACGACAGTGGCACAGACGGCAGTTCCTCGTTATACGAACGGCTAAGGTGGCCAGCAACAGGAGAAGAAGTGGGAGCCGGCTGTAGTCGAGAGCAATAACGGGCTACGTGACCGGCGTAACTGCAAGCAAAGCAGATGGGCCAGTTGTCGGGTGTGCGCCATCGGTTTGCCGGGGTGGGTCTTGCCCGGAACGGTGGCTGGAAATGCTGCATGGTGGGCTGAAAATGAGGCTGAGGGGTTGCGCCAACATACGCAGCCGGCATACCCGCTGCAAAGGACGGAGGTCGTGCGGCAGCTTCGGCGTAAGTCACTGGTGCAGGCGCTTGAACGACCGGAGGCGGCCTTGCGACCACTTGGGCGTAACTTGGGGGTGCAGGGGCCGGAAGTTGTTGTGTGTGGTACGCAGGCATGACCTCCGCTATTTCCTGCTCAATCGCTCGGCGGATGGGTGGAAGAATGGTAGTGGCCGATTGTTGAGCAGCCGGTGGGTGGGCAAAGGGCAGGAGAGAGAACTGCCGCGCGATTTCCTCACGTATGAAGGACTTGAGATCTGCCAGCAGTGCCACCTGATCACAGCTCGCTTCCAAGACTGCAAGCCCTGCATCTCGTGGTGTGGAGCGACGGGTCATCGAACACTGCCGGCGGAGCTCCTCGTAGCTCTGGCACAGCGTGATGACCGATGACAGCTACTGTGCCTGGGTTTTTGGCAAGCAGCATCGTGAAGGCATCATCGTCAATGCCCTTCATGACGTTCCGGATCTTGTCTGATTCGGACATGCTGTCGTTCGACTTCTTGCACAAGTCCAGGACATCTTCAATGTAACTGGTGAATGACTCACCGGCCTGCTGAGCGCGTTTGCGTAAGCGCTGCTCGGCTTTCAGCTTGCGAACGGCAGGGCGGCCAAAAACGTTGGTAATAACGGTCTTGAAACCGGACCAGGTTGCAAACTCGGACGCGTGGTTGGTGTACCACAAACTTGCAACGCCCGCAAGGTAGAACACCAAGTTTGTCAACTTGCCGTCCTCGTCCCATTTGTTGGGTACGCTCACGCGCTCGTAAATGGCGAGCCAGTCCTCCACGTCAGTGCCATCGGCGCCCGTGAAGATGGGTGGATCGCGGATCCTGGGGACACCGGGACATGGGGGTGGCATGGGAGGAGGCGTTTGCTGAGAGGCGTCGTGGGACATGGTAGATTGCAGCGTACGTGAGCGTAGTTCCAAGGGCATCGAAGGGGATTGTAGCACTCTCCACCAATTTGTTATGGCGTTTATTAGCCGGCACACAGCGAGTCTACGCAATGGCGACAGTAACGGCCAAAACACGGGGTCTCCGCGCGAGCGGCGTTCTTTTTGGGCAGACCCACTAGAAAGCACATAAGTGTTCGACCCACTTCAGTGTTCGGCGGCTTCTGTACAATATATATATATATATATATATATATATATATATACACACACACATATATATACACATATATGCACACACACGCATTTTGCACAAGAGCCGCGCACATGCCGCGATTTTCGTCATCCTACAACTTCGTTCTCAATGTGACCATGACACCCGACTCCCAACACTTGTCACTGCCCCATCATCCAAATTTGAAAAGCCTGAAAGGAAAAGGAACAGGCATAGACAGTCCCTGTGAAATAGCTGCAAGACAGGATGGCCAACGACCCATTGGTGGTAGACAAGAGCCTTAGCTAAGCTCTTAAAAAAATAGCCCGGGCTAGTGTTACTCTGCCCCCAAGATGCAGCCAGGAGGATGCCTGAGCCCCCCACCTCGATACTCTTTGTCTATGTCACCGATCATCTGGGCTCCCTAGCTCCGACTAAAGTCCCTGAATAGTTCTGACACTAGCGTCCATTCGAACGCTGGCATTGTTGTGGTGTAGCACTAGTACCGCTCAAATTATCGCAGCGTTCACTGCGTGTGTTAGTGGGTGTCATAATGCAGAGCTTCTCTTCTCTGCTCATAGGAGGCGGTACCGCCCAGCAAATGAGGAACGCAGGCAGAGCGGGAAGGAGGGTGAGATATATAAAGGGCGTCTGAAGGACTCTACGAAAATGCACCGATGGCGCAGTCGGCAAAATGCCCAGTTTCTATCGCCGCGGACCGAGAAGTCGTGGCTTTGATTTTCAGGTCTTCCGAATTTGTGCACCTTTTTTTTCTGCTTTTAATCTTTGTATTGTGTTCCTGTAGCTCTTAACATCATATCGGCGATGGAAATGCGTCAGTAAACTCGGCGTAAAGCACTTTCGTGTTCAAAAGATAAAGAACATGAGAGAATGACGACAAAGAACGAGAGACAAGAAAAGAAAAACATAAAAAAGAGAAAGATAAATATATAAAGAACAAAAACAAAGAAAGAGATACACAAAAACAAAGCAGACAGAAGTCTTGGCTAACTACGAACAGGGGACTTTACTGAGTTACAAGTGTGTATTTCGCACATTATTTGACAGTTATAGTTTAGCGTTAACGTGACAGCAGGAGTCAAGGAAATAGCACTAGAGTGCCACAAACGCTCATTGCGAACAGCGTCTTTGAGTTTAGTGGGTAGTGTTTACATGGTTTATGTGCCTAAACTCATATGATGGCGTCTCCTAGCAGAGGGTGAATAAGTTAAAGAACAGTGAAAAGAAAGAAAAACAATCTGAGAATGTTTGCTTTTATCACCACGTGAAACAATGCTACTACTTTCTTAGCAAATAAAAGTAAATAAATATGAGCCATGCACCAAACGCGAAAATTTTTATGTGTCTGATTCGTTTACACTGATCTTCTAGTTAGGCCTAGGGGCGTTTGAAATGGCAAGTGATATCAAAAACTACTCTAAGTTATTCATAATACTCAGTCCTTGAAGCTACCTGAAGACAATCGAAGACATTTTACTCAGTTGTTTGCTACAACATACATGTATCCTTCCCCGCGAATGCTGAATTCAGTTCGAAACGGGTGTCCGAACCGCCACCATGTTTTACGTGCACTACGTAAAGCACGCAAACATGGTAACGCTAAATCTAAAAAACAGCGTGCACACAGTACACGTTATGGGGCGTATAGCATGCTGCGCATGCACATTTCGGTTCCACAATCCCGCTAAGCATGCTAAGCCACTAAGCCCACTAAGCTATAACTATCTATTTTCTGCTGTGCACTGATTTATTGAATCAGTGCTCATGAAATGCCTAAGTATTGTCTCTTTCGATGCGGTTTTTTGGGCAAGAAAGCTAGTTACATTGGTGGGTTGGTGGATATTTCTATGTGAATATCTGAAGTATAGAATCCTCACTACGCTTTTGAAGACCAACTGATGCAGGGCCGCATGTGTTGGACTTGAAATAGACAAGCACGAAAGTTGCACTTTAATTTGTGTTTAGTAGGACCAGTGGTCTCTAAGAAGCTTGTCTAGGAGTGTTTTACCTATGTATAACCTGCTGTTGACGATATTAAATAGTTATAATGTATGTTACTCGATCTTAATATTCATTTTCTTGCCTTGTTTCAACTCAGGATTATCGTACACTGTATGTAAATTTATTAAAAAGTCAAATGTAATGTTGCTGTAATGGCATGTTTCAATTTCGGAAATGTAACTGTAACAAGTTCCCTTTGCATTTAAGAAACTTGTAGGAACTTGTTCCAAAACTGAGAAGGATCGAGGTATGAGCTTTCATTCTTGTTTTAGAGGAACAAGAACAACAGCGCCTCATACCTTAAACCTTCATAACACTTGCTTCAAAAATATATTACATGATACCATGTGACGTATAAAATTGAATATAGCATTTCAGTGTTCACTTTGAGGTAGACATTTCATGTGGACAACTACCCAGAGTATACTTTATGTTAATAATAGTTCATACACAATTAAATGGTGTGCTGAAACTCCCCCTTTTTTTTGTTAATGCACCAATAATGTAAAACAACCTTAACACAGTCTCCGAGTTTACTGAGTGGCTCACATTCGCTGAACTCCTGCTTCGGATAGTGAAATCTGTTTTAAGATGAACACACCAGCTTCATTTTGTTGCAAATCTCAATTTTTCTCAGGTGTACTTGAGAAAACGCACTGCATATCAGAATTACTCATAGAAGCTTGCGTGCAGCATCAGTATAGATGCTGGGCAGCATTATCAGTGTGCTGGCCACGCGTTTGTCATCATGTGTGCAAAGTCGCCACTCTGTATTTGCAGGCAAAAGGCATTGTGTGACGATGCACGTGTATATAAAATGACACGCATAAAATCTTGCAAACAGTGTATTTTATTTATAAACGAGAAAAAGAAAAGGCGATCTAATCTGCTTAATTAAAATTTGAAAAGTATCTAGAAAGTAGCCTTGAAAACAACTTGAAATATTTGTTATCAAGCAGAGTCAAAAAGTAGCTGATTTGGCTCAACGTAGCCACCAATGGCAACCCTGCATAAAAGCTATAATTAGGAATATTTCTTATTTTACTACTTGCAGATATTACACACGGCTTTATAAGGCTCCAAGTTTATTTCTTCTGGTCATATCGTGCGACACTTGGCTGGTACTGGTCTACACGGTGTGTGCTTGTTGTGTAGTTCGTTGTTTTCTTTGTCATCATTCGTGTGATCGTGTCAATAGATGCAACACCAGGAAATGCTTGTAAAAGCACTCCGTATATGTTAGGCTTTTGATGTCTTTGACGGCTTAGATTGTGAGCTACACTTTTGAGCATATGCTTCTTCAGTATTGCCACCTTACGTGTCGCTAAACATCGACATAACAAGATTGATTATGTTGTCCATTGACTCAAGAATGTTGAAGCTTCGTTACATTTAAATTTGACCTTTAATACAGTGTATGGTTACTGAGATTCTTCATTACTGAAAGGATGTTGCTGGGATTCTTCATTACTGACAAGGTGTTGCAAAAGTTCAAATAATAGAGTATAGCATGGAATAGGCAACCAATTTCAATTGCATTTTAAAAATAAATTTTGATGAACCCAAAATTGGAGAAGGAGAAGAAGAAGCCGAAGTGTGCGAACGCTTCCACTACGGCTCCTGCTTTTTTCAACGTTTTTGCGACGCCACTTTGTGATTTCAGCGTCATATTAGTGCAACGACTTCCAGAAGACACAGGGACTCTGCCGACACAATTTGCGCGCAGTGAGTGCTTGCTTCTTGCATTTTATTTCGCCTCCGCCATCGTCGCTCGCCCACCGCCAGCTAGCCCTGACGAGTATCTTCTTTGCTCTAACGTGGCGCGTGCTTGCTCGCGCGCCCCGTAGCCGCACTGTCTCGCTGAGCGATGGAGTACCAAGTGACAGGGGAAGACATTGACCCTGAAGAAATCACGCCAGACCAAGGCTGGCAGACCGCCTCGTGTCGCCGAGCAAAAAATGAAGGCTCCAAACGTGTGCCGTCATATAGCGCTCTGAAACGCAACGAGCACAAGCCCCGCAACAGAGAAAATGTGAAGAACAAGATTATTCGAGAAAGCCGAATGCCTCACCTACCAAAGAATGACATCCGCATTATCATTAGACCCAGAGGGGGTCTTAACATCGCTAGGGCTGGCCCAACGACAATCGCTGAAGCCATTTCGACTTCGGCAGGTATCAGCCCATCGGAGCAGCAAGCAGACACGCTCTGCCCCAATATTAAACAGAATATCTTAGTAGCAAGCACGCCGAAGAGAGAAAATGCTAATCGCTACGTGCGCGTTAATGAAATTCGCATCGCTGACAAGACCTATGAAGTTAGTGCCTACGAAGCGGCACCACATTCTACATGCAAAGGTGTCATTCGAGGGATTCCCGTGCAAGACGGTTCGGCGGACATTGATGCGAAGATTGTCAACGACCGCAATCCACTAGCTTTGGCTGCCAAGCGCATCGGAAGTACCACTGCAGTGATCGTGGCCTTCGATGGACATCGTGTGCCCAATTTTGTGCGATACGGATCGGTGCTACTTCAATGTACACTATACCGTAGACAGATAGATATTTGCTACACCTGTGGTCGGCTCGGCCATCGAGCGGACGTGTGCCCGAACCCTGGAGACGTTATCTGCAGAGGCTGCAGCGTGCCGAACCCCGAAAAGGAACACCGCTGCACACCAACATGCAAGCTCTGCGGAGGAACCCACCTCACTGCCGACAGGGAATGTAAAGAACGCTACCACATTCCATACGTGGTGCGCCGACGACGATGGGAGCGAGCACACTCGATGCGACACAACAGTTACGATGCAATGAACGAGTTCAATGCAACCACTGACGACGACCAGGCCTCGAAGCTTTTTACAGATGGTCGACCCAATGGCAGCCGATCCCGGTCCCGATCCCGGAGTCGTCCCAGGAACCGCACAATGCGTGTATCGAGGTCCCGGAGCCGCCCTCGGACCCACTCCCGCAGCGCGCGAAGTGGGACCCCAACCAGATCTATATCGCGAGGCTACTCCAGGTCTCGTTCTGGTTCACGTCACGGTTCCCGTTCAGGTTCCCGACACGGATCACGCTCCGGCTCCCACTCAGGTTCCGGGCCTCATGCCAGTTCCAGGCCTCACCCCAGTCTCACCGGGGTCTCGCGTCAACGATCGCCTAGCCCATCGGCACCACCATCGCCAGGCAACGTCAGCAAGAATAAGCGGGGACCTCTCACTTGGGCGGACGCCGTCCGGAGAAAAGGAAACACTACATCACAGGTAGGGTCGGGATCACTCCCAGAGCATGATACACACAACACCTCTGAGATAGCGATCTTAAAGCAGGAAAATGCGATGATGAAAGAAACAATACGCAAACTCACAGTCGCAATTGCCGAACTAAAAACTGACAGAAACGCACGCGCTGCTATGCCCCCAACCGACAACGACGACAATGCAGTCACTCCGTTGCAGCCGCAACCCGTAGGCGTTGGTAACGACGACGGCGAGAGCGCACCCAAGAAACGCGCGGTCGCCCACGACCAGCCAGCTTTAAAGGAAGAGTTAGACGACATTAAGAGCACGCTATCGGCGATTAAGGAAAGCCTTCGCTTTCTTGGCGAAAGCATGGCTCTCGTGCAGTCTACTCTCGCGGTACACGGTAATCGTTTGGGCCAAGTGGAGCAATATCTTGATCACGTCGTCGCCCCTGCCGTTGCCGCGGATAAGCCGTTGTCGCAACGTACAGCCGTGCCCAGTCCACCGCATCACGCGGCCCTTATGCACCCGCCGGGTGCTCAGGCCAACTCTTAATGCTTCAAGATGGCCAGGCCAATTGACGAGTTGCGAATCTGGCAATGGAACTGCAGGAGCTTCACCCACAAGAAAGCTTTCCTGCAGCAATACCTCCGTAGCCACGAAGCCAAACCTCACATCATGCTATTACAAGAGACTGTAGTACCAACCGCCACGTTTTCCGGATACCAGTGGTTGCCCGGCCCCTCGGGAGGACGCGGTATCGCCACCTTGGTCGCTAACAAGATTACCTGCACAGCACACAGTCTCAATGTGCCCGAAATTGAGCACGTTATAGTCGAAATCCTCCCTGGAAACATATCACAACAAAGCGTATACATGCTCAATGTATACAGTAGTCCCAGCCACCATAGACAAAGATTCACACGCTTGTTCCAGAAAGCTGTCCGCCTCGCGGGGCCTAACCCGCTAGTGATTGCAGGCGATTTTAACGCTGCGCATAGCGCCTGGGGCTACACGTACGACACACCCAAAGGTAACGAGCTTTGGAAAAGTGCGAATGACATGGGCCTTATTCTCATTACGGACAAGGCCTTCCCCACTCGCACTGGTACGTCCACGCAAAGAGATACTACGCCGGATCTATGCTTCGTCAAGAATATCTCCGACGCCCACTGGTCCAACCTCGCGGTAGATCTCGGTAGTGACCACTTCATATTGGCTGTACACCTCCCCACAGTAAGCAGGAAGACCAAGTCGTACACGTTGGTCGACTGGGACCTCCTTCGTAAGACCCGTGCAAAACGACCTCCTCCCGATACCCCACCGAGCCTCGAGACGTGGACGGCCCAGCTCAAAGCTGATGTAAACAAGGCAACGAAAACTATCACCACAGACCTTCCAACCGAAAGGATGGACAGTCGTCTCGCCCACCTACTAGAGGCCAAACAGTCTCTTTTGGCCCGGTGGAAGGGCCAGCGCCTTAATCGGAGGTTACGCAAACGCATATCTCAGCTGAACAAGACCATGATGGATCACTGCCGCATCCTTTCAAAACAGCAGTGGGACGAAATTTGTAATTCGATTGATGGTCAGGTTCGAAATGGCAAAACGTGGAACTTACTCAAACACCTTCTCAATGAAACCAACACCCGCACAAATCAGCGTCATTCGATCGTGAAGATACTTCATCAGGCTAAACAAACAGTGTCACCGGAAGATGTTGTCAAGAACCTCGTGGAAAAATATCTCCCGCTCCCCACGGGCCCTGTGACCCCTCACCCTGATTACTCTGGCAGCAACAACACTAACTTAGACGCCGAGTTCTCTATTGAAGATGTACGCCGAGCTCTCCATGAGCTCAATGGCCGCTCAGCCCCTGGCCCCGATGGCATCACCAACAAGCTCCTACGCAACCTGGACGATTCTTCCGTCACTTACCTCACTGACACTATCAACGAGATATGGAAAAAGGGTGAGATACCCGATGCTTGGAAACTAGCTCACACGGTTCTGATACCCAAACCGGGAAAGGCGCCGAGCCTAGATAATCTACGCCCCATATCTCTCACGTCGTGCGTGGGCAAAGTGGCTGAGCACGTCGTCCTCAACAGGGTTGGTCGGTACCTCGAAGATAACGACTACATCCCGCACCACATGATTGGCTTCCGACCAGGGTTATCCACTCAAGACGCCATGTTACTTCTAAAGCATCAAATTCTAGATGGCGGAAACACTCGGGACACTCGTGCAATACTCGGTCTCGACTTAGAAAAGGCCTTCGATACCATAACGCACTCGTCAATCTTGAAAGCGATCGCAGCCCTCGGCCTAGGTCATCGATTTTACTACTTTATCCGCTCTTTTCTCACTCGGCGCAGAGCCGTCCTCCGCGTAGGAGACCTAGTGTCGGAAGAAGTGGAGCTCGGACAGCGGGGCACTCCTCAGGGATCCGTCCTCTCACCCACGCTCTTCAACCTCGTGATGATCGGGCTTTCCGAACGACTTTCAAAAATAGACGGGCTAAATCACACTATCTATGCGGATGATGTAACCATATGGTGCTCCACAGGGTCGGATGGCTTCATTGAGTCCGCCCTGCAAGAGGCTATCGACACCACCGAGTCTTACCTCGACCACACCGGTCTCAGGTGCTCACCTGCGAAGTCGGAGCTGTTGATATATTTGCCCAAACGCCGGGGTGCCAAGCCCAAAGGGTGGAAACCTCCGGCGGAACGCAATATCACCCTCCACACCAGAAATGGTCGTACTATACCCAGGGTAGACACCATCAAGGTCCTCGGCATGATCATCGAGTCCCGCGGAACCAACACCCAAACAGTACACAAGCTCAGGACTAAGACCGAGAATGCCATACGACTCGTACGTAGAGTAGCCAACAGGCACCATGGCCTCAAAGAAGACAACCTGCTGCGTCTCGTACACGCGTTTGTTTTGTGCCATTTTACGTACGTTGCCGCTATACACAAGTGGCTACGTGCTGAGCGCGATCAACTCAATGCGCTTATTCGCAAGGTGGTCAAACGAGCCCTTGGCCTCCCTATCACCACTCCAACGTACAAACTCCTCGAGCTTGGCGTACATAACACGCTAGAAGAGATCGCCGAAGCTCAGGAACGTGTGCAATTGACCCGACTCACTACAACCAAGGCGGGCCGCCATATTCTGCGCGAGCTCGGCTTCTTCTCCTCGAGGGCCAGGGACCCCCCAGAGTTGACTCTAATTCCCCGTGAAATCCGCGACCTTATTACGATCGCTCCCATACCACGAAATGTACACCCCGAATACAACAGAGGCAGGCGCCTTGCGCGGGCGACCGCCATTCTCAAGCGCATAGACATGGAAGCGGACAACGTCTCGTTCGTGGACGCCACTGCCTATCGCAACAACCAAGCCTTCGCCGCGGTCGCGGTATCATCCGCGCAGCAGACTCTTACCTCAGCCACAATCCTCACCCGAAACCCCGAAGTAGCGGAGCAAGTAGCTATAGCTATAGCTATGCTCGACAGCAAACGGGAATTCATCTACAGCGACTCCAGGCCGGCCATCAAAGCCTTCGAACGCGGAGTCATCTCCGACCAGGCGTTACGTATCCTGCGCAATGCGGACCCGAGTGCCCTGAAGCACCACACTGTCATCTGGTTCCCCGCCCATCTCGGCCAGGTGCCGGGTGCCCTACCCAACCTCAACGAGATCGCCCATGATGCAGCGCGCGCACTTACCGACCGCACTGCCACAGGGCAACCTCATCTTGCTGGGTTGGATACCAATCGGGATGCACCAATTACGTACAATGAAATTACAAAGCACTTTTACTTGGAACGCCGCATTTTTCCACCCCCACATCCGAAACTTAACCGACCGCAGGCATTAACCCTACGCCTATTACAGACACACACGTACCCAAACCTTGCCACGCTTCACGTTTATTATCCCGATGCATACCCCAGCGACACATGCCCATCATGTGGACACACAGCGACACTCGAACATATGCTCTGGGAGTGTAGAACAACTCCTCCCGACTCTACCTCAAGCAAGTGGGAGAGGTCCCTCAGGAGCTCACTTCTCGCCGACCAGCGATGGGCCGTCCAGCAGGCCCACGAAGCGGCCGCCAGGTACTCCCTGTCGGTCCCTACGTGGGAGACGCCCGCTACGCGCTAAGCGCGTCCTGCAGGACCGAAATAAAGTTTTTCCATTCCATTCCATGAACCCAAAATTTAGTGACCATGACTTCATTAGGCGCAGCAGAAGTGTTCTTCATAGCAGGGACATATATTGTGCGTAAAGCTGACAGAAATGCACGTCTGACACATAGTGGCATCACCCCCATTTTGCTGCAGTGGCTTTCCATCAAAACATTGGGTTTCGCTCATAGTGGCCACAGCATCAAAGCTGTATTTTTAGTGAACCGAACCACTTGCTTTCCATGGAGAGTCAGGTGATGAAAACACAGCACTAGAACTGGTGCACAACACAAAAACAAACGAGTTAAGGTCTAAAACTGCATGAAGGCAAAGTAAAAAGTTAAATTACAGTGCTTTTCTGGCAATCTTTTCTGTTTTGCAACATCATGTATGCATATTTCTGGGAATCGAGCAATTCCCAGTACAAAGTTCTATCATTGTAAGGAAGTTCTGTAGAACTCACATAATTTTATGTTAAAGTTCGTAGTGGTGTGGAGGGTAACTGTGAGCAACACCAAAAAAATCAATCGGGTACTACAAACTTGTTGCATTGGTGCACTGACCGAGAAAACTTACATTTCAAGTAAAAGCATCTTCTAATTCAAATTGCTTTCATTAAGACCTTATTTATATTTTAGAGAATCCACAAGATTTTTCTTCTTTTTTTTGTATTTTAGAGATTCTGAACAGTGAGTTCTTCAGTATCCCAAAACAAATGGCAATGTCTTTTTTCTGCTAGTTTATATTGTTTGCAAAATAGTATCACTAACCTTGTCGGTGACATACATTTCTAGGTTGATTGTGATCACTTGCAAAATAAGTGAGAACTCATTGCATATACTACTACCACCCGATTATTTGACACATGGCAATAAACATCAACAAAAATCTGCCATTTACACAAGGCACGGCTGGAGAAAAACACCGACCTATGACTATGTTGCTTTTTGAGTACGTGATATGTTGCACCAGAGAGGTATTTGCAAGCATACTCTCTCTCTCTCTCCCTCACTCTAGAGGTATATATCACTCGTCTGTATATTTTACTCCCTGTAACATCCTTTTATGACATGATAATAAACTGATTGATTGATTGAAACAACAGAAGAGCATCTGGGTTTCCCTTTGCACCCTGATCGCTGCTGGAAAATATCCTGCTCCACCATGGCACCTGCTCTCTATCGTGTTGCGTGCAATTTTAAAAGTGTGTTCTCAAAAGTCGTATGTTTTCACCACGCAGTCTTACTTTATTGCCTCAATCTTCCCTTGTAGCAGCTTTGAAACTTCAGTATAGTATTGAAATTATGAACTAACATGTTTCACTATATTGAGGCTAAAGATGCATGGTGTTCTGTGGACATGAAGTTGTAAAAAATTAAATTCTTTTGTGGATTGAAAATTTTACTATATGTATTGAATTTTGTTGTATTGAAATTTAATGTAGCTCTAACCATTTCTTTGGCACAGCTCTGCTTAATAAATACACTGTTATTTTTTTTTATAATGTGTGTAGCAAAAGTCTATCTGGCACTGACTCTCTGGCACACATTTCATTGGGCTGAAGCTAGTCTACGCAGCAATCTGCATTCATGGGCACCACCCTTGCTACCTCAACTCATCTTCTGTGATCTTCAGGCAAGTTTGATAGCAATTTTTTTGCCTTTCACGAAATGATCTGCCTTCTTGTATTGTTATTTTTAATTTTTTTATAGTTGGTCTTGAAGAGAATCTGAAACACTTTTTCATGTAATCGTTGAATGACCTCAGTATCTGAGTTTATTGCCTCACGAATCGACTGCTGCAAACATTTTTGTAATCTGTCAAGCACAGACGGAGTGACTGGTCAGAGGCTTTAAGTTATTTTTTTCTTTTATCGTCTTAATGAATAGACTTGATGCTACCCGGGGAGAGACGACACGGGGTAGAGAAGCTACGTCAGTGCACACAAGTTGAGCGTGCACTATGAAATCTAATGGTGTGATCTAATGTGTGCTAGAGTTGCTTCTGTGTAATTTCAGCACACTATATAGCGAACCCAAACGGAGCCAGGTGGTACTGTGGCACGTGGTTCTGTCACCTTTTCCGAAAGAAACTCGTTGTTTGCATCTGTGCTCTAGCTCTTGACTATGCTCTTTCAGTGCATTCACACATGCTACATCTGGATACCGCAGCACATGCAGCTTCATGTATTGGTGGACTGAGGGTTTAAGAAGATTTCAGGACGATGAAAAGGATTTTTGCCATGTGAATGTCATCAAAGGAGAGCTGTTGATCGACTACCTTTGTGGGTCCTTGCTTGCATGAGCGGGACATGCATATTGATGATAGATGGCCACATTCCTACATTGTGAATATTGAAGTGACTGTGCAAGTCATAAAAAGATAACCTGGCTTTCACGTGTCCGTCTTGCTCAAAATTTGATCGTTTGGATGTCAGTTTGTGATGCGGCTCTAAATTCATCGTGAGCTCAATTCGCAAAGCTCATATTTGATCTGTCCATGTTAGCCAGTGGCAGTATTGCAATTTGCAGTGTTCAATTGCATGAAAGTTCTCTTTTGCTGATGTTTTCTTTAAACTATACCACTATCCAATTGGAAGTTCAATGCCACCTTGGATGATCACTTTGTCGACACAATAATACATTCAAGCTCAATCTGTCGGCATAATAATACATTAAAAAAATTTAATCTCTACCGTCATCATACAAGTTTTCATGTCAGGTCATATGAATGCCTGATAACAGGCTGTATGCATTGACTTTAATTACGCTTATAGTTGTTTTGACAGCTTGCTTTCAAAGCAGCAGCAGTATATTGATAAGCGCATGCACATTCAAAGTCATAATAATTTATGGTGTTTTTATTCCTGAACTATGATATGATTATAATGCAAAATAACAAAAACGCCGACCAAGGTGAAATACACAAAAGTTAAAAAGACGTTTCGACTCCCCACACGGGAGCCTTGTTCACAGTGACTGCAAATGGCGTAGTGCGCTCTTCTTATGCACGTTTCATCACGTGTTGCAGACATCGTGCGTACACAGGGGGGAGTGTCCCAATATTTCTGTTCAACGTATGTGCAGTAGTTTGAATCGCCAGAGATTCCATGTGCAATCATGGCGAAACACTTGATGAAACATGCATAAGAAGAGCGCACTGCGCCATTTGCGGTCACTGTGAAGAAGGCTACCGTGTGGGGAGCTGGAACGTCCTTTCAACTTTTGTGTATTTCACCTTGGTCAGCGTTTTTGTTATTTTGCATTATTTTTGTCCCCGACCAGACGGGATTCCGTTAGACTCTTGACGATATGATTATAAGGTACACTTTAGTGGTGGACTCCAATTTGTTTTGTCCACTTGGATTTATTGATGTGCATCAAAATCTAAATACACAGGTGTTAGTGAGCTTTGCCCCTATCCAAATGCGATTTCTGTGGCCAGGATTCAAACATCTCAGTGCAACACATTAGCCTGCTAAGCCAATCACTGTGAGGCGAGTACAAACACTCTGTGTAAACATCCAGCTTCTGTTTACTCTGAGCTGCGAAAGAAAATGCAAAGCCGAATAAAACATGCATGGTACTCATAAAACTATATTTAAATTGTGATACATTAAATCAACGTGTTCTGCTACTGGTGCATTGCGAATGAGCAGCCTGGTTGATGCGGATAATAATAATATCTGGAGTTTATAGTCCCAAAAGCCCGATATAGTTATCAGAGAGGAGGGCTATGGAAATTTGGCTGCCTGGGGTTCTTTAACATGCACCTCAATTTAAGTACATGGGCCGCAAACACTTTCGCATAAAAAAGTACAGCCATTGCAGCAGTGATGCAATCCTGTGACCGAGTTAGCAGTCCGAGTGCCAAACCACAGCGGCGAGCGTCAGGGACTGATATTATGTAGATGTGAACAGGAGATCAAACTGGAAATTGCTGTCATATGTTCACATTTACTTTTATGTACCTCACCGAGTCCTTTTATTTAACTGCACCTCTTTGTAGAGGTATAAAAACATTTCTCAAGTATTTTTCTTATGGGAGGATTATAGGAAGGAAAGTCGGCAAACTGTGTGAAACCAGAGCTGGCCAGTATTGTGATACTCTTAATTTTGAGTATGTGTATTTCTGTATCGGGATATATCTTCAAAATCTATTTGTATCTTATTAGTGAAATGCTTTTAAAATATATCGATTATAATGCAATACTATGCAGAATGCAAGTATCTCACTACTTTTTTTTGTCGGAAATGAGTTGACCTGTTTCTAAGCGGGAAAGAAAGCCATTTTTGCTAAGCCAAGCAAAGCCATGTCACTGGTCACAGACACTGCGGGGTGGCAGAGGTTCCCCACATGAATAGAATGCCCCTTGTTGTAAAGCATTCAATGTTGTGACTGCACAATTATGAAGGCATTATTGTCATGCTCTGCCGACAAAAGCCACACTCTCTCAAGCAGCTGCCACACCCCAAACTACTTTCGGGTGGGAAGTGATTACACAAGACTTTTGTTGAGGCCAAACCCACAACATCTAAACAAGAGTCTATTTGAGAAGTGCAGGTAATGCAACAACCATCTCGGCAATACAGATTTTGTGCCTAGAGTATAAGTGTATGCTTTTTTTTTGAAATTCATTGATATTCTTTGTCTGACTTGCAAGTTTCAATGCGGCAAAACATTAATCGCACTATTACCGTGCGCCTAATGAATTTCTTTGTGGAGCATTGGCATTCCCGAAATTCTAAAAAAAGTATTCTAGTATTTGTACTTTTGCATCTTTATTCCTGTATCTGTTTTCCAGAATATTCTTTTTGTCTTTCTTCAAAGCTATTTTGTAGATTGCTGGTTATGTCAAAAACAAATGTATGGCAGTAGTATCTATATTTTAGGCTTCTAGCGCACGTATTTTAGTATCTTAATTCCAAAAGACTTTTCTGAGTATCTCTGCCCAGTGCCATGTGAAGCAAATGTTGAATGACTTCACCACAACAAATGCTGTTTTTTTTTCCTGTACTTGTTAAAAGCAGAAAACTAGAAAACTGCCTGCACTTACTTAAGTAAGGCATTTTGTTGGACTAGTCGGTTCATGGTTTCAAAAAGGTTTAAACTACACGATGAAGACAGGACGAAAACAGGAACACACACACAACTGGGGAAGTTCCAACTGACTTTATTTATGGAAAGCAGGTGATCTATAAGCAACAAAAGCTAAAGAGCAAGAAACACTTTCAATAATGCACTTAAAAAAAAAAACTGAAGTGTGTGTGCGTCATGTACGTAGGAATGACTTGTGTCAATTTAAGAATTCTATTTCATCTTTTGATAAAGATATCAAAGGAGAGCTAACACAGCTATCTCCCCTTTTCACAATGAAAAACACTTCAATGACTTCCCTTTAATTTCTCGACATAGCCTTCAATAAGAACTTTGTCTTTTCCAGATTAAACTTACTCTAATGTCAAATAATTGATATTATTTGACAGTAAGTACATTGTTGCTGTTTGTTGTGCTAAATATGTGCAGATATGATTCAAGTGTGTACTTCAGGAGTGCAGCTAACTGGTCTGGGCGACACATCACTAAAGAGAGAACACATGGCACTGGACACAGTACAGTGAGAGTACGACAGACAGGGTGCTGATCTGTCAAAAATATTGGCACCAATTGTCTGTTCTTCCCTCAGTGTCCCATGTCTAGCACCATTTGTTCCAATCTCAACAAGTGTGTACTTTTCTTTAAATTCAAATAAAACTAACACAGTAAAATTGCAAATATGAAAAACTTTGATGCCTAATAAAATTGTACTATTTTTCACGTGATCGCATGTAGTATATTTTGTCATTTTATTTGTGCGTTTTGCTTGCAGCCAATTATTGCTTCTGCAAAGTGTGCACAGCCTTCCTGGGACAAGCTCGATGATCTGACAAATCTTTCTTTCTATGCGAACTCATTGTGTGACTCTGCTGTGGAAGCATTGGAGGTATGACAAGATGTTCCTTTCTTGGGAATAAGCCTCATAGTTTCCTTTTATGGCACATTTAGCACCTACAGGATTCAGTTGCCACACGTTACCAGGATAACTGCTACAAAGCCACCCTGAAAAATCTACAGGTAGCAGTGCCAACGGCTAGACGTTTTCATAAGCAAGGTATCATATTCTTATCCGCATACACAATAGCCGGTGTGAGGATAATACAAGGCATTTTTCATCTAATGCTTGATTTTCTCCCTTTCATCTTTGCAGGGCGAAACAGAAATGACCTTATATCACCCATCCTGGATGAAGTTTTAGATACAGTAATACCAGTTCTCGTGGAACTGCCTGCACCTGTGCAGGCACTATATACAAGAATCACACTAGAAGCAGTTTTCAAAGCCTGGAAAAAAATGCTTGTAATAAGGCATTTGAAATTTAAGTGAGCTATTTTTTTGTCACATATGACAGTCATTGGAGCTTAAAAAGGGCCTTTCACTAGGTCTCAAAATTTCTGTTAGGTGTGAAAGCAGCTGGCACACACTATGAAAAGAGTGACTGTGCACATGCCCTTCATGAAGGCACTGCCTACTTAGTCACCGGAAATGGCTCTACATCATCTACCTTTGCAGTACCCATAGTTAGCTGGCACCAATGCAAAATATAGGGAGCACAAAAAGTTCTTCTGCAAGTGAACTATGCAGTAAGCAAAGAATGTAGAGAGAAAAGCATAGGGGTCTTTTTGTAATAATCTACATGGAGGGTTGTGGCTTTTATACTGGAAAAGATAGGGCAAAGAATTTCGTTTTTGTGGGCTTGTTGAGGCAATAGGAGAGAGAGGGCTGTAAAGACTCGAACTGTCACCTCACAACTTTTCATTTTACATATTCTTCTAGCTCCACTATACTACCGTGTATGGATTTCAGGAGTGAAGCCAGTAACCCTTTTATGGAAAGAGGAGGGCGGTTCAGTCATGCTTATTTGTATGTTCATGCATGCGTTTGCATTTAAATGTAAACCTTTCGACAGAAATCTGTCTGGCTGGGTAGATGATCTAGGAGATCCTATCGTGTGTATGTACACATACAAAATAAAAGTTCAAAGGGCATGAAGGGGTGCTTTTGCAAGGGCTACACCAGTGCTACATTTGTATTATATTGCTTATAGGCAGAGCTTTATGTATGTCTCCTGGTGTATAGCTGATCTTTCCAATGACACCTGCTGAGAAGCTCTATAAGTACAGAGTGTGCACTCTCAGCATATTAAAGTGATTGATTCACCTCACTTTACCCTTTTCCTGCTTTCAGTGAAGAGGAATCAGCTCAACTTACTGATGTTGCAGCTATGTGTCTTACTCGCGTGGAACACTCAGACTTACACGAGACTGCCAAGAGTGGCTTGTGGAATTTGAGCGGTTACCATGACCTGCTGGAGTTTGTACGTGCTGCACAGCGAACTGTGCCGGCTTCTTCTGCAGGCAGGAAACTTTTCTCACCAAACAGGGTGTCTCCTTTGGTTGGTGCCAGCGGTGAGTGTATTTGTGTACTGTATCTCGTTACCTACCTGCAATGGCTACACTTGGCGTAAAAGAAGCTAGCTTTGATTGATATGTGTGGTTTAACGTCCCAAAACCACCATATAATTACCGTATGAGAGACGCTGTAGTGGAGGGCTCCGGAAATTTCGACAACCTGGGGTTCTTTAACGTGCACCCAAATCTGAGCACACGGGTCTACATTTCCGCCTCCATCGGAAATGCAGCCGTCGCAGCCGGGATGCGAACCCACGGCCTGCGGGTCAGCAGCCGAGTACCTTAGTCACTAGACCACCACGGCGAGGCAGAAGCGAGCTTGCAGCCTACTTTTATAGCATCTTTTCATATTGAAGAGGCTAGTTCTTGTGTGCTCTTTTAGTTTTCTGCTTTCTTGTATACTCAGTGCGCACCTACTGAATTTGTCCCGACTAGTTTTGTTGTGTGTAAACTACAAGTGCACACCCAATACAGAAAAATGAAAACTAAAGGCAAGCATATTGCCACAGACATTGGCCTAAGGCTGTGATCTCTTTGAAATAGGCTTTACAGAAAAGTGATTTGTAATGTGTGTTTTTTTATACATATAACTAATGTGGTATTATGGCTCAGAACAACACCCAGCTAAAGACTACTGCAAAAATGTAACTTGGATAAGTTTGTCATTACACATTTTATATGAGACAAGTGGTGTTGTGCATAGGACAGGACAAAAAAAAAAAGGAAAACAAAAACACGACGACACACACAGAGTGCAAACTATCAACAATTTATTGCAACAAATACGGTTGTGTGCCAAAGGATGAGATGACCCACCTCATTATAGGAGCCCACACTATCACAAGTCCAACTGCTTCTATCTCACTATTTAACCCTTTGTAGGTACACCCATATTTTTGACGCAGTGATATAAAAAATGGCTGTGGTATATTGATATAAACTACAAAAAAAATAGTATGAAACAAAATCAAAATTAAGCGAGAAGTTTACTGAAGAAAAAAAAAGGGGAAAAAGTGTCCAACTGACTTGTGAGAGTTTTTTGAAAAAGTGGGAAAACACTGTCCCACTGCGTCATGAAAGCACCATGTCGTGATTGCTTCAACGGGTATTTGGGATGAAACCGTTGAAGCAAGCAGTGATGAGGAGAGTTGTGTGGACATAATTTTAGCATATTGATAGGGGCTGCAGCGCTAGCATGAAAGTGCTAAAGAAAAAGTGTTACGGAAGGCAAGGCGAGAAACGGCAAGCAAAGAGGGACGATACACTTTTCCTTCAGCACTTTCATTCTTGCGCTGCGACCCCTATCAACATGCTTTTTAACCATGTTGTCTTCGTGGCATCCTTGAAGCTTCACAAGACGTTGTAAAAGAGAGATACTTTACTAAACTCTTTAAGAATCGCACAAGCCACAAGGCTACAAATGCCAGACAGGCGAAATAGCACGAGAGTCACCGCTTCCAGGTTGTCGTTTTCCTTCATTGTTCACAACAGGGCACGTGCATATCATGGACTCGCTAGCATTTTTCCAACATTTGGCCATCCTGAAGCAACTTAATGTCCTTGTTAAGTTGCTTTCTGCCCAAAGTACTGAGATGATTTTTGCATGCGAAAATTTCAGCCATCTTCCTACTAGATGGCACGATAGGAACAAGATCAACAACAACGAAAAAACCACCCTGCCCAACACTGATGTCCTAAATTCATTACAACACTGAAAAATTAACCAGTTTGTAACATTAAACTCTGAATAGAAGTCATACCTCCCGGCCATCTTGACTGGCTTGATCTTGCATGAAGTGACAACAGGAAGTGGAAGAAAAAGAAGTTTACACAGCACAAAAATTTGGCACAAGCACACAATAGAGAAACAAAAAAAAAACACATGACGTAGTCTCAATCACAGGTTCTACGCATTTGAGCTGAAAATGTTTGTGCACTGGACTATCTAGGTCTTGTTGCGATTCTTTGAATGCGTAATTGCCATGATGTGGTGCTTTATACGGAGGACACCACTTATTTAGTAGTGAGGCGTACGCAGCTCTTGCAAATCGACCCTTCCTTTCAGGATGTCAGTTAGCAACATGGTGAGAGTATGCAGGCAAAGCGTGTGTGATGAGGAGTTCATCACATTTTGGCTCATTTTTAATCGTATAACTGGCATTTACAAGGCCCTTGCTCATAAATACCATTCTGCCAACTTCGCAAGGCTCTAGAAGATAGCGTTGGTGATTGGAGGGATCATTCGTGCACTTGGGATCCTCCAGTAAACATTAACGTACATGTGGCCTTAATTTCTGAGTTGGTTGTGAAGGAATTTCTGTATTGCTAAGCTACTGAAGTTGCGACTCACAAAAACTTGACTTGTAGCCATGAAGCATCTTGAATGAAATCTTGCTGGTACTCTTGCTTGAGGCGTTGTTCTTGTTACACTCATCTGCTTTCAATCTGACATCCCAACCAAGCTGCTCAGGATTGTCAACAATCGCTGTGATTTCTGATCTCCTCTCGGGAAGCATATCAAATCCACAGTCTCCTAGAAAATTGGTCACAGAGCGATCGCTGAATGTAATGATGTAGTTCCTTTTGAAGCTAAAGTTCTTCTCTGGCTGGCATGTGCAGTTCAAGCTGCTGTGCCGATGACACCAGATGAGCAAAAAAACAATCATTTATATGGTACATAGAAGCGGAATGTGCTTGTTACCTTGGCATACATGACGTTGGGCAGTTTTGTGAACGTTCGGGCCAGCAACATGTCAATTCTTTGTGCATCGTTGGGGACTATCAGGACAGGAACATGGACAGACTACAAAGACTTAAGTAACATATGAGTGACTTAGCGGAGCAGTGACTTAGTGCTGTGCTAAGTCCAACGGGTGATGTGGGAGAAAATTTTTTTCTAGACGGAAAAGTGGTATGTATGTGTCCCACTGTCGTACAAAGGGTCAAGAAAGAATCGGCACATACGAGTGTCATAGTACATGTGTAGTGATACTTTCTTATCTTGCACCGTTGGCAGTAAATCATCATGTGTACATTGATGTTTTCGTGATTTGACTTTGCACCGCTGTCAAATGCATTTCGTTAAGTTGCTTTGCTGCAATGCACAATGTTGTGAAAATATATAAATGAGTCATTTTACTCTCGTCAATTATTTGTTCATAGTTTGCACTCTGTGTTCGTCGTCATGTTCTTTCCTTTGTCCCGTCCTACGCGCAACACCACTCGTCTCAATTAAACAGCAAGCCCAAGTGAAAACCTTCTTGATACACGTTTCAACTGTTGCAGGTGCCCAAGAACTCAGATGCACACCAGTGCACACACAGCGAAGGCTACGGCACAAGCTATGTTGCAAGTCATAGTGTCATGGGTAAATTCTGACACTAGTCATGTTCTTTTGAACACGTCTATGAAGAAGGGGTGTAACATATGCTGCCAAAACTTGCGAGTACACATATCACACATTAAAGGTTCAGGATAGAAGGAAAAGTTAACTGGTAGAAAGTGAAAAAATAAGTAATTTTGTACAGAGTGAAAACATGTAAAGCACACACACAAAGATCATGCATATTCATGCAGCATGCCACAGTTGAAAACTAAGATGTGCCTTCTTTTTTACTTGTAAATGCACACCTGTGAGTGCAAAAATGAAAGGAGAAACAGTTCTCTTGACTACTGAGGAGTACTGTCATTGTGATTATTAAAAAACTTATTGCGAACATTTTGTTGGAGTCGAGAAGTTGAAGACTTATAAAAAATTTAGAGACGTCACCTTGATGTCACTGTCTGTTATGACACCCAAGAACCGATATTGTATGTTTTAATAACAGACATCATCACAACTAGCCATACTGGTACACGAGGTTACCAGAATTGAGACTGTAGCCATGTCTTGGTCATGTCGATGTCAATAGAGGCACAACATGAAAATCGACTTTAATGTCAAAATAAAATATTTGGTCAGCATTTCATGAGCATCACACCTGCTTAAGCCATCCCTGTATACAGGAGACATATGTTAGGGTAAAGTCAGCTTTGAATATTGGTGTGAGTTGCCCTTTACAATTGTTCCGGTTATAATTTTATCGGGCAGAAAGCAAAAAAATAAAATTTTGAGAATGTTATGCAATGTTTGAGAATGTTATGTCCTCAACATTATATAAATGTTGAAATAAATTGGATTTGAAATAAACTGTAGTACAAAAAAATTTACACATTTCCACAGGGTGAATTACGAGTGGGGCGAAGCGTCCGTCTGTGTATATGCTGTACTGGCTATGTCAGAAAAAGGGACTGCTCTAGATCATAAGGAGCTTTGTCCCCCCAAAAATTTCCTATTGTTTTTGGATTGTTTGTGGCTTTGGTCACTAGGGGCATGCCAACATACATACTGTATAATGGCCACATTACTTGTGCTTGCAGCTGCTGCTATTTTGTGGCCATGGGATGGCCCATGATGATGTTAATGTGAACATGATTTGCTTCATTTGTACTTAAATTTGTTTGGCATATTGGACAAAGCTATAGTACACTAACCAATAACAAAAAATACTATTGCTTTTCTTGAGTAGCATGCAGCAGTGTGCCACTGAAATACGGTGTGCTAAAGTGCATTTGCTTAAAGTGACAATTTACCCTTGTGATAGGAGTATTATGTATTACTATAAGCTCTTTACTCAAAGCAGCTGACAGCCTGGAAAATTCCATGTCAAAGACATCACTTTCTTGGCAATTACTTACCTGTAATTGCTAATTGTGAATCTCCATTTGGCACGTTTATTGTTTATCAAATTTTCCTTTTTTTTATTCTAGAGAAAGGTGGTTCATTTAGTTAAAGATCCTGAATCTGAATTCTTTTCTTGAATGCTAGAATTTGAATTTATTACTGAAATGTAACATTTTATTCAGATCAGATCATTTTATTCATATGCCTCATATTTGAAATAAGAGTGCACAACTAGATAGGGACAAGCTACGCACTTGTCCGTGTCTTTTTGTGTCTCTGTGTATACTATACTGTTTCACACACCAAATGCAATGCTGTAGAGACTAGTGAAAGACTTCTCAGTGTTTATACCATTCAAAATAGCTTTTTCTTTTTTCAGGCCGAGTATTAAATAAGTATGTTTTGTGCCTTACAAATAAACAAACCCTGTTACAAAGTTGTCAATATACAGCTGCATCGCTTAGTCTTGATTTTATACATTGCTACTTTGTTTTGCAGGCCGTCACGCCGAGGCTTATGCGAGCATTTACAATGACAAACGCCGACCACAAGACGCACAGAGCAGCAAATTTCGCTAACCGAACTTCTTGCATAGTTTCCACAGCACTGCACCTGATGAATGAAATGAAGCATACTTACACACATGCATTTTATTTATCACAAATCACCAATTCATCTAATCAGACATTCTGATGTCTAGTAAAAAGCGTTTCTGCATTGTGCACACATAAGGGCAAATGACTACAAAATTTGTCCTTCACTAAATATTTGAGTAGTAAACCTTCGATTGATATGTGGGGTTTAACGTCCCAAAACCACTATATGATTATGAGAGACGCCGTAGTGGAGGGCTCCGGAAATTTAGACCACCTGGGGTTCTTTAACGTGCACCCAAATCTGAGTACACGGGCCTACAACATTTCCGCCTCCATCGGAAATGCAGCCGCCGCAGCCGGGATTCGAACCCGCGCCCTGCGGGTCAGCAGCCGAGTACCTTAGCCACTAGACCACCGCGACGGGGCAGTAGTAAACCTTCGTTATGTCATATTCAACACACAGAAAATGGCTTTGTTATAGCCTATAACGTACATCTGTTGTACTGAAATAGCACAGATATTCAGACTCTAATTAGCATGCCCTAACGAAACAAGCTTGACGAGGCTGCAGGGCTGGTGCACTCTTTTTAGCAGCTTCAAATGCCACCCGATCAGATGTTTACATGGCGGTTATTGCTTCGTCATAGGTCCAGGCATGGTGCCCGATGTCTCAGCACCCCCCTTACCTTCGAGGTTATGCCAAGGAGTCACACTTGTGAACATGCTTTTGTCATACGCAACTCCCAGCAAGTGGTAATGGGGTTTCACAGTATCGATATAAAAATGGCTACGTTTACTAGCACTTCTTGATGCTTTGGCTCATTTCAAATAGCACATTTCGCTCAGCCATATCTCTACACCTATACTGTCTGGTTGATTCTTGGAGCCCAGAATGGCGAGTACACAAGTTTCTAACATCGATAAACAATAGCGTGTGGCATCTACGTGCGCAATATACATTCATGACGTGCACATGCAGTCATCTTTGTAAATATAGTGGAAAGTGACTACACAAATAACTAGGCTTGTGTAAATAGTGAACTAAGTTGGAAGCAAATAGTGATTTTGGTTGAATAATTTCGAATTGAATAGTATATATCACATATAGAGAAAGATGGGCATATTTGTCATAACCTAACTTGCAAATAATTTTTTTATTTAACAATGCCTGTACAAATGCCATTCTTTTTGGTTCAAAGGAAGTGGAAATAACTAAGAAGGAATAAAAAGCTTTTAAACTTACACAATGATAAATCGATCATAGGGCAACATGTTCATTTGACCTTTCAGTGGGGCTTTGCGACAATGCATTTTCTCTGGATAGGTGTTTTCACGGCTCAGCACTTCACTGCAGTGAAACCACCTTTATTGGTGGTTACATGTAATATACATTTATTCGACCATTTCAAGTACTTGGAAATTTTCAATATAAATTCAAATCATAGCAAATTAGAACACAATATTTGTTCAAATATTTGTACAAGCCTACAAATAACTATTACACAGGAATAGCTTAGCTACTGTCACATGAAACAGGGACGCAAAACTTAACGTTCATTTTGTTTTGCAACAACTGTGGAAAAAACTGAAGCTGTGGCTGTGAATTATAAGGTCAAGTTATGGCCAGAAAATTTATGGCGTAGAAAAAAATTGCGACCATACAGCATTATTGTTCTTACACCAGAACACAGCCTCCCCTGCCGGGCCCATTTAAACTTTCTGAACACATTCTATTAGGAAAAAAAAAGCCTCTAAAGGTAACAAAAAATTCTCCAATTTTGCAGCAGAAAATGCTGCTAATAGTAGTGTATGGCTGGGATCTGCAGAAAGTACTATCCTAGAAACAATCGTCGTTCAGTAAGTAGCAAGTGAGGGAGTAGTAAAAAAAAAAAGCATTCCAAAACGGCTCTCTCGGCGCTATCATAGTCCTTTCAGGGCTGCATAAATTGGCTCGACCACCCCCGGAAATGCACTACAGAGGCTGCGACGTCAGCCTTTGTACAACTCCCCCGTGCAGCCCAACATGGTGGAGTCTTTCCCTTCCTGTGAAAAGGTGTACATGGTGTAATATTCAGGCAGAGCACCGAACGACTCCGATTCAGGTGGTGACAACAGTGCATGCCTAAGCGGCCAAAGTATGTTCAGCTACTGCAAGGTGCACTCAGCTGCGAACCATTCAATGGCACTGCTAATGGACCCAGCGAAGCAATGCTGGAGACTTGGAAAATCCTCTGCCTCCCCCCCAACGTTTCCGTTCATTGTGGTGCGAGTAAAACCAGAGTCCTTCAGTGCTTTGAAGGACTCTGGTAACACCCAGAATGCAAAGGAAATATTACTTCGATAAAAAAAAATGTACCCTGTTTAAAAATTCGCGGACATGAAAATGCCTCGTGCAGGGGGCAATTGTCATGAAAACAGATCAATTGGACAGTTCCGCTAGTGCATACTAGTTTTGTCGTCTCATGCATGCAAAAATAATTTAATTTTGGCCAGCGTGTTGTCCATCAGTTGTCGGGCACGATGATCGCTTTTTTAGTGGGGGCGAAATGCATCGAACACCCATTACTTAGATGTAGGTGCACGTTAAACTCCGAACGATCAAAATTAGTCAGGAGCCCTTCGTTACGGCATCCCTCGCAATCATCGTGGTTGTAAAGTGTAAACCGCCAGCTCCAGCAATTATTGTTCCTCTATTAGAATATTATGTATTTACACGTTATGTTGCAAGCACCCCAGATGCCATCATGTATGAGCTATCAACATTAATGTATTATTAACATTGATGTGTCGCATTAATAACTTTTTTGCTTATATCGTTTGAGTGCTTGCACAGCGCGTTCTTTCTTCTGTGTAGCTTTCTAGGTTTATTTTACCATGTGAAGAGCTTAGGACATTTTAAAAATAAGGTGAAAATGGCATTTACAAATAGATCAGGCTTCTTTGGTGCGTCAAGTAGCACCCTCCCCTTGAACTCTGCGTGATATGCAGTTGAAATCATGTCCTTTGAAATATGCTTAGCGCAGACATGGTCGGAAGGCATTTGAGTTCAGTTTACCCTCAGCGTTGCATGCCGTCACTACTCCAAAAGATCACTGTTGAATGGCACTTTGGAGAGGTGCACATGCTCCGCACAAATCCAATAGTCGGAATAGCATTTCTGTACAAAACACGTTCTAATTTTTTCAGACACTTTTCAGCATTTCGATGCCTCCTTTGTGTACACGATATCATAAAACACATGCAAAAAAGAGAGCCTGGCTTCAATGCAGCGTGGCTGCACATGCCAGCAAAACAATGCAGAATCAGCTGCATGTGCATTGCTGCCTAGATAACTGACCCCGCTTGTCGTAGCGCAATCAAAGAAGGCACCGGCTAAGCTGCAATCCAACCGGTAACGGTCCGAACATAATCTGGACAAGCGAGGATAGTGATTTTTCACATATTTGGGGGAGTGTGTCGGCACCAAATTATGTATATTCTTACACCGTGGTCAGGTACAACTATAAAAGACTGCAACATTTACTTAATGGGGGATGCACACAATCCTGCACCAATGCGCGCACACTTGGACATCACGAACTGGTCAGCCTGTCGTTTAGCACGTGGGCGAGTACATGATAGGAACCGATTACTTGCGAAGGCAATCTGCTACAACGCTATGGACACGCATTCTTGTTTCTAGCATTTTTAAAAGTCAGTATTCACTGCACTGCAGGAAATATATATATATAAATATATATATATATATAAATATATATATATATATATATATATATATATATACATATATACATACATATATACATACATATATAAGGAAACGAAGTGTATACATGTATACATAAGGGCGTGTTTTTCCATGTTTTGGCACAATATTAATGAGATCTAACAGACAATACTGCCAAGGAATGTTTGGGGGAAGTTATTAGAACTAATGTAATGTAAATAAGAAGAAAGTGGGTGAAAAAATAACTTGCCGTGAACAGGCAAGTTATTTGCCGTGAGCTGCTCACGGCAAGTTATTTTTTCACCCACCTTTCTTTCATCTTATTTACATTACATTGGTTCTAATAATAACTTCCCCTATACATTCCTTGGCATTATTGTCCATTAGATCTCATTTATATATATATATATATATATATATATATATATATATATATATATATATATATATATATATATATATATATCTGCATGGCTTCAAAAAACACATTTGCTCATTAGTGTCTCTGGGTGCATTAAGCATGAACTATACTTGTGGATTGAAACGCGACATTGTAAATGTTATGCACATATTTTCCATCTTCTACACTTGGTATAATATCGGCATAATTTTGACAAACACATCACAGCCAGCATCACATTTAGTGTCCACATTCAAAGAGATATGACACTTATCACGAGCAAGTGATCAGAAATGAATGTCTTGTTTCAATAAGAGAGTATGTACTGTGCATGTATTGAGAGCTTTGCTCGAGACATTTGATAACAATGCAGAAGCGAGCTAGGCTGCCAAAATGAAAGCAGCATTTGAGTAAAGCTTCGCTGTTCAAGTTTGCAATTCTTTGTAAGGCACAAATAGTATACACATTCAACAATAAAAGCAGAACTGCATGTACAGAAGGCTTATTTATTTTTATACATATTTGTACATTTCTTCCACATGCATGCACCTAAGCATTTCTATACAAGTGTGTGTCCCATTCGTCCTTGATTTTGTAAACTAAGCCTGCAGAAGAAACTACCATAATGTATACATTTGCTAATGGGCAACTTTGCACAGTTGAGAAACAATGCACATTGTTTCCATGTGAGTGAAAAAAATGTATTAAATGATATGAACCAATCATGTCTTGTTTGCAGTACAATTAAAAAAAAAACGGGACATAAAAACACCCAATCTAACTGTACACATAAGTGGGCAACAGTGCCAGATAATTTATTAGAGATGTGTTACAATGGGGTGACAAGAGTAATATTGTACAGGGCAGAATATTGCATATCAGATTCAACAACTAGCCCCACTGCTTGCAGAGAGATTAAACCTCCTGTACACCAAGCTGGATGGAAGACTTTGTCTGGCCTTAGAGAGGAACAGTTCTTCCACCAGCTAGATTGCATACCATGGTATGGAACAGATGCAGCCTTGCTGCTTACAGAATCTGGCCTTCTGGCAACAACACAAGATACTCTGCCACACGTGGAATGGTATAAATACTGAGAAAAATTGTATGCAAGGCATTCCTTCTGAAGGAACGCCCAGTAACAGTGACCTTTACAGGCCCACAGGCTGACAGCACTGTTCTCTAGTTAGAACCATCCAAAACTTACGTTATGCTACTGGCCTGCTAGCATCACATGACTTTATTGATATGCCCCCAGAGTAACTGACGTCACCAGAAGCAAAAGTCGGCAATTGAAAACTAGTTATGACGAAGAGCCCACATTTAGTCAGAAACTCTTGGTACAGTACAGATGCAGTGCCAAAAGAACAAAAAAAAGACGCTGCACTTGCTGCGAGAACTTCCATGTGGCCATATTCTGCTTTGATGTGTTTTGGGCAGTGCCACGCAAAACACCTAGTACCAACACTCCCCAGCTCTAGCCAGCCTACACCCATGATGACACACACTTCATGATGACCGACACAAGTTTTCTCTACACTCGGCAATGGTCGCCACAACACAGATTCAGCAAGACTCTAATAACTTCTTGCTCAAGATTTCCATCCTAGTTTCAGCTGGTTGTGAGTATTGACTAGAACTGGACACTACACATAAGCGAGCCAGCCGACATCTACCACAAACAAAACGATCTAGCACAAAGCAGGAATAATAATAACAGAAAAAAGAAAAGAGGTTGCTAATAGGAAAGAAAAAGTGTGCGACATGCCACTGTGTTCCTCTTGAGTTTGCAAAGATGTATTCAGAACAGTGCTCATTTCTGCAACATACTGTAAATTCCAAATGTACAAGCTGCCCTCCATATCACCCAGCCAACTCTCTGTGCTTGGCCAAAACCTGTGCAAAATTTCGCTTGTTCACAGTCATGCGAATGGCACCTATCGCATCAAATAATACATCAGAGCTCATGTCCTCTGGCAACTTCGTCAAAAACTGGGCCAGGTTGATGAAATCGAGTCGCAATAGCACCTCCTCATACAGCCGCAGAATGCCTGTAACCAAAAAGATCATTTAGTGACAGCAGTAGCTAAATTAAAAGAATGCTCACCAAGTGCAGACCTGAAGAGGAACTCTTCACCATCTCTCAGGAAGACATCCCACACCCTGCAAGCCACATCCAAGGGCAGGGATCGGCTGTATAGCGTGTATATCCTGCACAGAAACCATAGCTGAAGTGCCATCGAAATTTACCTGAAAAAGCTGAGCCTACCAGTCAACCAGGTACAGGTCTGAAGTAAGGTTGTGCTTCTTGAAGTGTGCATACAGCTTGGGCAGGTTCTCGCGAAAGAAGTCATCATACAGGGTATAATAGGCAGTCATCTGCATTCAAACAAAATGTTTTGTTTTGGACGGCAAATTAGGTTAAGATTAAAGTGCACAATATTGCAAGTGCACCTCAAGTGCACCTGCAGTTGTATAAAAAAACTTTTAAAGTTCCTCATTGATGGCCATCTTCCCATTTCTTAATATGGCAGCTTCTGCATTGAAAATCTGGAATGCCATCAATAGGGAACCTTAAAAATAATTTTCTTCCCTAAAACACAAAATATAATGATAAAACTAGCTAAATAAGAACAACTTATTTACTTACTTTTGAATGAGGTATAAAGCTGATTTTCAATTGAAGCACCATGTGGTGTAAATTGAGACCTACATCAATATTTTCTTAAATATATAATTTTTTCTGGTCTAAAAATATTTTTAACATTAAATATACTTCTCATTACGATTGATTACTCAAACATTCATACATGGCACAATATTGTCACGACGCAGACACAGCAGGAGTTCAATATTGAAGAGCTCACTTTAATTAAAAATGAAAGGCGCTCGGAAAGAGGACCGGGCAAGAGCTCCGTCTTCTTCTCTGGCTGTGCGAGCTCTCCTCTGCAGGTTGAATGCGGCATTTGCCTCCCTCCAGGAAGAGCATCGACCCGATGCTCGGCTACAGAATACGCGGTGTATCTATAGTTGACGTATTACGCAACTGGCTCACTGCAATATGGCTTCATCCGCACAACGTGTACGATTTCAGATTTTTGAGCTCGCGAAGAACTGTCAGGGATGACCTCATAATTCACGTCACTTAGGCGCCGTATAACATTGTAGGGACCAAAGTACTTCTTCAGCAACTTTTCACAAAGGCTGCGTCGGCGAATAGGGCTCCAGACCCACACTTTCTCGCCTGGTTGATAAGTGACGTATCGGTGTCACAGGTTATAACGTTGTGCGTCGTAACTCTGCTGTCGGGCGATTTGCACGCGTGCTAGCTGCCGTGCCTCTTCAGCTCGTTGGGTAAAGGCTTGAACATCCGTGTCTGTATCCTCGCAGTCATGCAGCAGCATGGCATCAAGCATTGTCGTCACTTCACGGCCATAAAGAAGACTAAATGGCGTGATCCGTATAGTTTCCTGCTGCGCCGTATTATAGGCAAACGTCACGTATGGTAGAACGTCGTCCCAATTTTTATGATCCACATCGATGTACATACTAAGCATATCAGCAATTGTCTTGTTGAGGCGTTCTGTTAAGCCGTTGGTTTGTGGGTGGTAGGAGGTAGTTTTTCGATGCGCTGTTCCACTCAACTCAAGCACTGACTTGAGGAGCATAGCCGTGAAAGCGGTACCTCTGTCCGTTATTATAATTCTAGGAGCGCCATGCCTCAGAACGATATTTTCAATGAAAAATCGTGCCGCTTCTACTGCGGTTCCACTTGATAAAGCCTTTGTTTCTGCGTAGCGAGTAAGATAGTCCGTAGCGACAATTACCCACTTATTTCCAGTATGCGAAGTCGGAAATGGTCCAAGGAGATCCATTCCGATTTGTGCAAAAGGTATGGTGGGCACTTGAACTGGTTGCAACAATCCGGCTGGTTTTAAAGGTGGCGATTTTCGTCGTTGACAATCGAGGCACGTGCGGACGTAATGCTTTACAGTGCCTGGAAGCTTCGGCCAGTAGTACTTTTGTTGGATTCTGGCCAACGTGCGCGTGTATCCGAGGTGGCCGGAGGTTGGCTCATCGTGGCAAGCGCTCAGGATCTCATCGCGAATGGATGTCGGGACGACAAGTAAGTGGGCATTTCCGCTGGGGGCAAAGTTCTTTTTGTATAGGACACCACTGCGCAAGCAGAATGATGGCAGGCTCCTTGCAAATATCTTGGGAACGCTTGTGGACTGGTCGTTAAGAAAATTAATAAGAGGGAGCAACTCACTGTCTTCCTTCTGCTTAGACGAAATGGTGACCGTGTCGACCACTCCTAAAAATGCCATGTCATCATCTTCTGAGACATCATCTTGCTTTATAGGCGAGCTAGATAAGCAATCAGCATCAGAGTGCTGTCGTCCCGACTTATAGACGACCGTCATATCGAATTCTTGTAGGCGTAAGCTCCAGCGCGCTAGCCAACCGGATGGGTCCTTCAAGTTGGTCAGCCAGCAAAGAGAGTGGTGGTCGCTGACTACGTGGAAGGGACGGCCGTAGAGGTATGGGCGAAACTTCAGAACTGCCCATACTACAGCAAGACATTCTTTTTCCGTTGTGGAATAATGGGACTCGGCACGGGAAAGCGTCCTACTTGCATATGCAATCACTCTCTCGGCTGAGTCTTGCCACTGGACGAGTACAGCGCCTAAACCTACGTTGCTGGCATCAGTGTGGATCATGGTTGGAGCGTCCTCGTCAAAATGAGCAAGCACAGGGGGTGTCTGCAGGCGCTGTCGTAGACCGTCAAATGCTGCTTGTTCCTCTTCGCCCCATAAAAATGGAACATCGTCTCTCGTTATGCGTGTTAAGGGCGACGCTATGTGTGAGAAATTGGCGATAAATCTGCGGTAGTAGGCGCAAAGGCCAAGAAAACGTCTTACGGCCTTCTTTTCTGTTGGCACCGGAAATTTTCGGACGGCGTCGATCTTGTCGGGGTCCGGACGAACACCTTCATGGCTCACCACATGTCCTAAGAATCGGAGTTCCTTGAAACCGAAATGACATTTCTCAGGTTTCAGCGATAAGCCAGCGGACCGTATTGCTCGAAATACTAATAGCAGCCGTCTTAGATGTTCCTCGAATGTTGGTGAGAAAACAATGACGTCGTCGAGGTATACCAGACACGTCTGCCACTTAAGGCCTGATAGGACGGTATCCATCAGTCTCTGAAATGTTGCTGGGGCTGAGCACAATCCGAAGGGCAAGACTTTAAACTCGTAAAGGCCGTCAGGCGTAACAAAAGCAGTCTTTTCTCTGTCCCGCTCATCGACCTCGATTTGCCAATAACCGCTTTTCAGGTCCATCAACGAGAAGAAGCGTGCATGCCTCAGCCTGTCAAGTGAATCGTCAATACGCGGTAGTGGATATACGTCTTTCTTTGTCACGCGGTTCAGCTTGCGGTAGTCCACACAGAAGCGTAAGCTGCCGTCTTTCTTCTTAACAAGCACTACCGGTGATGCCCAAGGGCTTTTTGACGGCTGAATGATGTCATCATTGAGCATTTTCTGGACTTGTTCTTGGATTGCTTCGCGTTCTTTCGGTGCCACGCGGTATGGGTTTTGTCGAATTGGTCTTGCCGTCTCTTCCCTTATAATTCGGTGCTTTGTCAGTGGCGTTTGATTTACCCTCGAGGTCGACGAAAAACAATCTTCAAACTGGCCGAGAATATCTAGAAGACTCTGCCTCTGCGCTGGCGATAAATCTGTGCTCACGTCGACAAGCAGTGGTGTTGAAGCGGCCGGTGTCTCTGCCTGTTGTACTGCGAAGCACTCGCTGAATTCTACAATTTCTTCGAAGTATGCAACTGTGGTACCCTCTGCAATGTGTCGACGCTCGTTGCTGAAGTTTGTCAACAGGACCTCTGCTTGCCCAGACACTACACTGACGAGACTTCTGGCAATAGCGATTCCTCGAGAGAGTAAAAGCGTCGATATTTGTTCCGCGACACCTTCTCCACTATGCTGCGTGTTACACGTGACAGAGACGAGGCGGCATGACAACGGTGGCATGGTCACGTCGTCCATCACGCGCATGGGCTTGCGCTGCAGCACTGCGCTATGGTCCGCTGAGAAGGTCAGTACACCGTCCGGTATATTTATAATGGCACCGTACTCCCGCAGGAAATCCATACCCAAGATGGCCTGTTTACAACACTCAGCAAGAATAACGAAGGTTGCCACGAATGATGAATCCCCAATCTTGATTCGTGCGGTGCACTTTCTGGTAGGTGTCAGCAGCTGGCCTCCGGCTCCTCTAATTTGCGGCCCCGTCCATTCCATTTTTACCTTCTTGAGTTGGTCGGCCAGATTCGCACTCATTATTGAAAAGTCCGCACCAGTGTCGACCAGTGCGGTCACGTCGTGACCGTCAATTGAAAGTGTAATGTCGGCGGTAACAATCTCGTCTTTCGTCGGTTCATTCGAAATGAGCGGCACTTCATGCGGCGGTAATAGGGGATTTTCAAATCTTCGGCAATTCGCAACCTTCCCCCCTAAGGTCGCTGCTTTTAGTTTCCCCGGCGTGGACTGGGAGACCTTCCTCTCGCCATGTCCGTCGTGCTACCCCTATTAGATCGGGGAAAATGACCTGGGGAGGGCGAGCGTGACCGGAACCCAGGAGAAACGTCTCGCGGGATCGTCGCGCTCGTTTCAACGTTGCGTCTTCCGTCAAAATAGCGCCGAGGGGTAGTGGACGGACATCCTTGATATCCGGCAACGCGATGAGGACAATACCGCACGATGTGGCCTGCTTCCCCACAATGGAAGCACAGGGACCTGTAGTCAGGGGTACGCCATATGTCGGTTTTGCGGAGTGGGGGTCGCATCGGCGTCGACGTTTCCCTGTAGTACCAAGGCACTGTCGGCGGCTGTTGCTGGTGGTACTGTTGAGGTGGCGGCACGTTAGATCTAGGCTGTCGACGGAGAATATCTGCATATGTTGGCCTAACTATTTCAGTGTTCGGCTCGGGAAGTGAAAGCGCTTGCCTTATTTCTTGGCGAACAACTTCTGTGACCGACGCAATCGCGCAGTCATTCGGTGTGGCAGCGAGCTTCTTCACCTCTTCTTGTACAATTTCGCGTATCAAGTCACGCAAAGAACGCTCGTCAGGTGTCACGGTGGTCACGGCGGTTGCGCTGATTTGTCCGCTGTTGTTTGGACGGTCGTACTGGCGGTACCGTAGCTGTAGTGCGCGTTCTATAGCGGTCGCCTCCTTCGAAAATTCGTCGACGCTTGAAGGTGGGTTCCGTACGAGACCAGCAAACAGCTGCTCTTTAACACCACGCATGAGGTGGCTGATCTTTCTGTTCTCGGACATATCGGGATCGGCTCGATGAAAGAGACGAGCCATGTCCTCAACAAACATTGCAACAGACTCGTTGGGCTTTTGTATCCGTGATTCAAGGAGTCGTTGTGCCTGCTCCCGCCTTTCGGTGTTTGCGAAGGTGTCCAGGAACTTTCGCCGGAACTCGTCCCACGTTGACCACACGCGATTCGTGAACCACGTGCGAGCCCCGTCTTGAAGAGGGAAATACACGTACCCCAACTTCTGTGCGGCGTTCCACCCGTTAACGTTGGCTGTGCGCTCGAACTCCTCAAGCCAGTCATCTGCGTCCTCATATGTGTTGCCATGAAAGTCCACAGGAGTTTTAGGGGTGAAAACAGTCACCTGTGTCGTGCTTGGGCTCGCCATGGTGGGGCAACTGCTTCCCGGCGCGGTCATGTTTTCCGTCCAAGGACCAAACTCTGGGCTCAGGCCTAACAGGCGGCGGCTGGCGCGGTGAACGGGTGTTTCGACGAGCGGAAGTCTTTGTGGACTAGATCCCGGGCTGTTGGAAGGTGTCCTGGACATGTACCCAGCACCTCCACCAGTGTCACGACGCAGACACAGCAGGAGTTCGACATAGAAGAGCTCACTTTAAAAATGAAAGGCGCTCGGAAAGAGGACCGGGCAAGAGCTTCGTCTTCTTCTCTGGCTGTGCGAACTCTCCTCTGCAGGTTGAATGCGGCAATATTACTACGGAAAAAAAATACAAACAGAACATTTTGGCCAAACTTCCAATGGTGTACTAAAGTGCTTATTTGGGCCAGTTGGTAGATGACCAATGAAGTGAAAAACAGCAAGAAAAACCGGACAGTGAAAGATACAGTTAGCGCTTTGTCTCTTTCACTGTCCTATGTTTTGCACTGTTTTTTGCTTCGTTTTTCCGAAGGTGTATGTGGCAGAAAAATTACATCAATATTGCTGAGCTGTGAACACCTTACACAAATGCATCTACTTAATATGTGAAAAAAAATTGCATTGAAGTGAGAAGTGATACTCCCAAAATAAATTTTCTGACCAACGTCGCTACACGACATTCTGCAAAATATACAAGGCTGCCATATGACCAACAAATCTTTCCTCTCAAAAATATTCTAGCAATTAGCTGTTTTCGAATGCAATAAATCCACACGATTTCTTATCCAATACATTTGACATAGTCACCAAAAAGAATGGAACATCTACTGTTGAATTACCTGTAGGCGATTTCATGGCATGCAAAAATTTCTTGGAGCAGTAGACTGGTCTTTTGAGGAGGAGCCAGAGTAAGGACAACAAATTGCAAAAGCATCAAAAATTGCAAAATAATAGTACAGCCTTCATAAATTACAAATCATAATAAAGAGCGATGGGTGGCATTCAGTGGACTAACCGAAGGGGAGAAGTTTCGAGCCCTTTTCTGAGAATTCTTTAGGCTCCCACGGTGTTTTAACTGTTTCGTTACCACGCCTATTCAAATCGAATTGGGCATGTTAGATTTCTTTCTCGTGCACCCAGCACTTTCTAGTAGGTGGTTCAGCCACTCAACTTTCAGAATTTTTAAAAATGTGCTGACTTGGGCAACATAGCGAATTTTTTACAGACTTTCGCACAAACGAATGTGCGTGTGTAGTTGTAAAACTTCACTAAGTTGGCAAACTTGACAGAAGTGCGTGCCCCTCGTGATTATGCTACAGTAAGATCGAATTTCTGTAATGCAAAGAAACTTTGCAAGCCAAATATTGAATTGATGTGTTAGCTTTGCAATACGACCGAGTTGAGCTGTAATATTTGTCGGAAATTTATGCCAGCTAATCAATAGAGAGCTGTTGCTAGAAATCAGGGAAAATTAATTTTGCAAAAAAATATTTCCCAAGGTCCGCCGCATGTATAAAGTGTGCAGGTGGCTCTCACAGCCAATTTCCAGCCGCTTTGGTGTTGCTTGTATCGTTATATTAGACACAGGCTCACATTTAGTGTCGCTAGTCGCTCCTATTACGCGGTCGTCACGCGCGCATCGGTGCGCACCAGCGCTGCTAAACATGTGCGCTGCTCGAAACTGTCTTGCAACTCCACCTGAATTGAGTGAGGACGAGCTCAGAGTTTGAGCATGATAGCACCTCAGCTTCAAGTTTCGTGGCAATGATGTTTTTTTTACGTCAGCCCGAGATACACGCAGTCATTCATGGGTTTATTTTCTTTACATCCTCAAGTTGTCTCCTCCGCCACAACTGCGTATAGCTTCCGACCTTTGTGCGCAATAAAGCTAGCCTGGTTAAGTGCGTGGTCCACACTTCGCTAGGACGCGGTGTGGTGGCGCTGAATGCAGATATTCTCCTAATGGCAAGGCGGCTCTTGGAGCACATCTTGGCCCTGACTACAGGGCAGTGCGAAACATTTTAGAACTGCGCGCAATATCGCCCTTTTTTTTTTTATTACGATATGCGCAAAGATATAAAGGAATGTGCTTGGAGGCATATATTGGAACGCCAACCCATGCGGAGTGAGGTGGCTCATGGAAAAAGGTGACGCTAGATGGAAAAAGGTGACGCGAAGTTCATTGGACATCATTGGACAGCGTCGTTTTACAACTTTGTTGACTACAGCAGCAGCGAAGCTGACTGCTGCACCTGGTTAGCCAGCTTGAAGACATTGACTTTTAATGCAGCCAAGTACCAAAAGCATCAGTCTCACACGGAGGAATTTATTTTTAAAGGGAGATGCAAGTCGAAAAACAACTTTTTCCCCCAAATTATACATATTTTTAGTTTTTATTTGCTTTGACAAGTATACCTTAGTTTCTCTACTTTCCCAGCAAAAAATGGAAGATTGCAATTAAACTCGAAGTAGGTTAAAATCGCTTTTAAAGGCAGCTTATTGTCTAGAGTCCCCTAAAAATTGTCACCTGGTTAATTGCCACTGCATTTTGCTTAAAGAGTTAAGGGGAGATGCGGGTCGAAAAATCGCGTTTTTTGCGAAAATTTCCACTTTTGAGATATTGCTTCTAAAATCACTTTTGATCATTCAACTATCATTTCCCCAAAGGTCATAGCTGAATTCAAACAAGAAAGTGGTAAAAAGTCGATCTGCGCTAGTGAAGGTAGCTGCCGAAGTCGCCAATTCACGCATCCGACGGCTATTTTTGAAAATCCGCCACTCGGCAACACGATGACGTCCGCCATCGGGGTTTGTTCGGTGGTGTAGATCAAGGCTCCTTTTAGTGTACAGGCGTCCCCCTAGTTTCGTATTTTAGTGAGGAATTTCACAAAACAGTCGTTTCCAAGTCGGTATACAGCCAAGCTGCAGCCGCTTGGCGCATCTCTACCGGTCACATGGTACGCTACCGAGGCCGCCATTGGCTACATCTGATCGGCCTCGCTCGCTGAGCGCTTGCGACGATCGGCACTTGCCGATCGTTTCTATGTTTTTCCGAGTTCACCATGGATAACTCGAAGAAGCGAGACTTCCGAGCACGAAAGTTTGCAAGCAAGAACAAGTACCAAGGGCGTCGACGTAAACCGAAGCGCAAAGCAGCGGTAGAAGAATGCGAGCCGCGGGCCACTAGGCCTAATCAAGGCAGCGGGGATACGGCGGCTTGCGGGAACTTTGACGAAATCGACGCCGCGATCAAGTTCATCAGCGCATCAGAAAAAAAGATTGAACAGTTCGAAAGCGAAAGAACGAAGAGTGTTTGTGGCTCTGTGAGCGGAGTATTTTGTGACATCGGCGCATTGACATCGATGGTAAGCCGTGCTGTTAGTCCAACATGCCACACCGCTGGACTCGTCGTTCGCGACACCGCAAGTAAACGTAAGGGCCTCTCTTCGTTCCTCGAGCTGCACTGTGATAACAGTGAGTGTCCTGAGTCAGTGGTTTCTGCCGCGCATAGTTTGCGGCGTGTTCTGCCGGAAAGACAGCCCACCGATGCCGGTGATGACTGGAGCTACCGAAGCGGCAGCTCGCGCGACAGCTTCGCTGTCAATGTGAAGGTAGTTGTGGCTGCGCGTGCAATAGGCATTGGGCATGAACAGCTGTCGCGTTTTTGCGCTATTCTTGGACTGCCAATACCTATGCATCATAAGACTTTTATTGCAATTGGCGAAAAAGTTCATGCTGCAGCTACCAAAGCTGTGCAAGAAAACCTGGCGAAAGCGCGGATGATAACTAAAGAGAAAGTGGATGGGGCTGATGTTGCTGTCATGTATGATGGCACATGGCAAAAAAGAGGGCACAAGAGCCACAATGGCATCGGCACTGCTGTGTCTGTGGACACTGGTTTGTGCCTAGATTTTCAAGTGCTATCGAATTACTGCCTTGCCTGTAGCCGGCACCAGGACTTGGGTGATGAGGAAGAAATATGGCAAGCATTCCACACACCTGTCTGCGAAAAAAATACAGAGTGCTCCTCTCATGCCATGGAGACTGAGGCAGCTTTGCGCATATGGGGCAGGACATCCTCATACACAACACCATTGCGCTTCACCAAGTTCCTCAGTGATGGGGACAGCAAAGCTTATACCGCTGTCGCTGAGGCCAAGGTATATGGTGAAGCTGTTGTGGACAAGGAGGAGTACACAAACCATGTGGCCAAGCGTCTAGGCACTGCACTTCGGAAACTGCCAACACGACTTCCACGAGGGGAAAAGCTGACAGATGGCACAATTCGGAAGCTGCAGAACTATTACCGTATTGCAATCACAAACAACAGAGGTGATATTCTGAAAATGCATCGTGCCATCTGGGCCTCATATTTCCATTCATCATCGAGCAACACAGCAGGCAGCCACCGATACTGTCCAGAAGGGGCGACTTCCTGGTGCAAGCATAGGCGAGCCGAAGCACTTGGGGAGGCCCCACCCGACCACACACCAATCTTGACCAAGGCTCAAGGATTGGCTGTGCTTCCCATTTACAAGCGGCTCACAGATGAAAAGTTGCTGGTGCGTTGTATCCAAGGGAAGACCCAAAACGCTGCAGAATCTTTGAACAGCAAAATCTTGTTGTTGTGTCCGAAGACTAAGTTTGCCTCCCGGACAACAGTGGAAACTGCAGCTGCTATGGCCGTGTTGTGGTTCAATAAAGGACATTCAAGCTTTGAACACGTGCTAGAGGAGCTTGGTGTAGTCCCACCAGATGAACTGATCACCCTAGGCCAATCCCGCGACCAGAGGAGAATCGAAAGAATGTCTGCGTGTGAAACAGCCGAGGCAAGGGCCCATCGGCGGAACGTGGCAAAGAAAGCGCGCCTTGATGACACCCTTCTCAAGCGGCAAGAAGGATCCACATATGGAGCAGGAGAATTTTAGGTGCTCTAGCTGTGTCCCTTCTATGATATCACCAAGTTTTGTGCAAATCGCACTGTGTAATCATGAGTAAACATATTTACAACTTTCAAATGCATTTTTCTCGATTTCCATTTTGAGGTAATTCTCTCATCTTGTGCACAATCTTTTTTAGGCATAAAATAGTCCTATCTTGATGAAATTTTGCACAGAGCTTAATCAGTCACTCTAGAATACAAGTATCTACTTTAAGTTGCATTATACATCACAGATTTTTTATTACACAACTTGATACACTGATAGAGAGATGTAAAATAATCATTTAGTACTTTTAATTTTTTTTTTAAATGTAGCAAATAAATTTTCTGTTTGAGGTACTTTTCTGTATTGTACTGCTCAAGTGCAGCAGAATGAGCCATTTTGCAATTCTGTGTGAAAATTTTTAGTAAGCTTTATTATGTGCACAAAAACACTATATTTTGATATCAAAGTTGTAGTAACTCCGGAACTACTATAGCTATCAAAAAAATAATTGCAGTTATGAAATCAGCACTGCAAGCTTTACTAACACCTAAAATTTCAAGGAGCTGGGTTATGAAATAAAAAAAAACCTTTTTCGAGTAGCATCTCCCCTTAACTAAAGCCACATGCTTAAACAGCCAGTAAACAACCCCAACGTCCAAAAATTGTTTTTAAGAGAACTATGCGCACTTTTACCTTGTGAACATGCTGCCGCAAGAATTTTGCGAATAGTACATGCTACATTAAGAAAGTTGCAGGGGCTAGAAAATCACGTTAAGCTGATTTCAAATTTTTGCGTGGCCTCGCCACCCTTCTCCAGAGGGAAAGAACGGCATGGCCCCTTCGTCGTGACTCCGACCACTTCGGCAATGTGACAAGATGTCAGCGATTGACGTCATCGGCGAACTTGATCAGTTGCAAAGCACTTCCACTTGCTGCGATGCCTGGTTGTTTGCTGTTTACCCGATGCCGATGCTTCTCTGCAGTCCAGTCGCTCGATTTGCAGCAAAACTGTGTTCCAAAACCCAGACATGAAGCTGGCCCAATTTTTCTGAAGTTCGTCTTTTTTTTTTTCTTTTTAGGGAACAGTCTGTCACGCCATTTGGGAGCAGCTACACAAAACACCAATAATGCGCTTAATAGTGGGTGTGCTGATCAACAGGTGACACGACAATCTGCTCCCTCCCAAAAACTGGGCCAGTGAAGTGTCCCGATTTCGTATGTTTGAATAGCTCTATTGTAGCTGTGGGCGGGAAAAGGAACTGTCGTTGACTTCACTACTGCTTGTTGAGACCTGGTTTAGACCAATCGATGAGGTGCGTGCTGCGTCACGTCGCCGATCGCCGAGTTGTCGTCACTGCGCGTGCAAGGAGCATTGGTCAGGCGTAGAAAAGGAGCGTAAGAATTGTTTTTTGAAATGGAGGCTCTGTGAAGCGCGCAGCTTTGTAATAGTCGGAGTCACTGCGGTCTACTCTACGGGAGTGTAAGAAAAAAGTCGAAGCCTGTTGACTGGCCCTTTAAAATAACATAACTACGATTGCCAAGCTCTCATGATGAAAGAAATCATCATGAAAGCATAACTTTTATGCTTAGATGAGCTTTGACTTATACCTTTAAAATGTGTTTTTTCCAGATCCACTTTCTGGCAACTTTAGTTTAGACACGTTTTTGGTATTTCTTACCACCCGATTGTGATGAAATTTTGCCCTAATATTTCTTGACATGTGAAGGGGGCAAGTCTTTTCTTTGAAACTTGATATAACCCGTATAATTATAGTGAACCTGAAGTGAACAATTAGTATGGTATGAGGATTCTAAGCATTCTCACATTACAATTTTCCCTGCCCATTAAATTGTCGTATATGCACTTTCTTGATAGTTATTTGCATTTTACAGTTAATGTTGAGCAATATGAGCCATTAATGTCTTAGGAACATAAATGTTTAGTGACATAAAAAGTGTGTCCAAAACCAACTATACGTTACACATTGCCATGGTATAAAACTAAAAATTTGCGACTTACCATAAAACTAACTATATATTTGAAATCAGCATAAAAGCCTATATAAATAGGAAAAGTTTCAACGCCATAGGCTAAAGAAATCACAACTTTTTTTTTTTCTCCTCAAATTGCATCTCCCCTTAAATTAAGTAGGTGGACATATGGCAACAGAAATGTGCCACCCATGTCGTACCATCTTTTCTGGCCAATTTTTTAAAATTTTGCTTTGTTTCAGATATGTGGAAATGTTTGCTTGATATTTCTTTAGACTGCAAAGCCTTTGAATTAACGAGGTGTTATTACATCCAGTAGACTCATTAAAAAGAACCTGAAGGGACCAGTAAAATGTGTTCCGTTTAACAGGAGTTCCGTTTCCTGAGAGATGAACAGAGATGAACAATGCAAGAACAAAATCAATTTTGTCAGAAGCATTTGTTCCATTTAAGCAGCAATTGAGTTAAACAGATTTCTGTTTACTGAGAGTATGCTGCATTTGACAGTCTGAATCATATGGTATGGCAAAACCTGCTGCTTAGGCTTAAGTCCACTTGGTGCCCCACTGTCTAAAAAGATTTCTTGAAAAGCAGGAATGAGGTTGCGTTTATATGACAAGTAATAAAGTACAGCCCCTTCGTAAACTATTTGGGCTACAGTGACATCGCTGGAAAATACGTTCGCACTTGCTGCAGCTGACTGTTGCAAGAATTAAAGTTGGTGGCTCCATGGAGCCAAGTGAACAAAACTTGACGCTGGTCACAAAACGATGCATGCAACATCTCGCCTGTTTAGTGGGATTTAACAATATGGTCTGGGCTTCTTTTACCTGCACAGACACTGAACAGTATGTGAGCCTCCAGCATTTCGCCACCATCTACCGTATAAACCGGAATAAAAGTCGAGATATTTTTAATGAAATAATAAGCTAAAGTCGCCCCTCGTCTTATATAGCGCTGTCTAGCCAAAAGTGCGACGCTCTCTGGCAACATGTGGCTTGCGTGTGCTTGTGAAGCCGGACGCGGCCATATCCGCATCCAAATCCAATCACAGTCTTTTTTTTTTTCTCTCCGTCTGTCTTCTTTGTGTTCGTGATTTGCTTCTGATCTGTTCTGAGTTTTCGCTCCATTTGACATTGCGCTGCATTTTTAGTGGCCTTTTTTTTTCGTTCACTGAATATGTCTCGTGGTGCGAGGAGGCAGTACTCAGCTGCGTTTAAACTAGATGTTGAGTTCGCAGAAGCGAACGGGAATATGGCTGCTCAGTGCCACTTTGGTGTATCGGAAAAAAGCGTACGCTATTGGAGGGCACAGAAAGGGAAGCTGCAGATGTGCAATCCTCGAAAAATGTCGTTTCGTGGACGAAGTGCCGTTCATCCGCAGCTGGAGGATAAGCTAGCAGACTTTGTGGGGGAAGTTCGTGCGCGCTCGCTGCCAGTGACTGTGGATACCATTTGCAAGAAAGCCGTGAAACTCGCTTGAGAAACTGGGCTCACGAGAGAAGAGTTTCGTGCACCGAACTCTTGGGTGCGTCGATTTACAAGACGCAAAGGATTTTCTCTCCGGCGGTGCACATCCATCTGTCAAAAGTTGCCGGAGGAGTTCGAGGACAAGCTCATAAACTTTCAGCGCTTCGTGAACTGGCTTCGGGAGCAGAACGACTACATGATGGGGCAGATTGGCAACGCCGATGAGACCCCTGTGTGGTTTGACATGTCTTCGTCGACCACGATCACGCAGCGCGACGCCAAGGATGTGAAGCTGTTGTCCACTGGCAACGAGCACTCGCACTTCACCGTCATGCTGACATGCACGGCAGATGGTAGAAAGCTTCCGCCCTTCGTCATTTTCAAATACGAGACAATGCCGAAGGAAGTGTTCCCGCCCGGTGTTATTCGCGTCAACGAAAAGGGACACATGGACGAGGCCATGATGCTCGAATGAATAAGAGTTGTGTGGAACCGTCGGCCAGGTGCACTGCTGCGTCTTCGAAGCATGCTGGTGTTGGATGCGTTTCGTGGCACACTTAACCGACGCAGTAAAATGCGCACTCGGCGACGGGAAAACGGACCTCGCCGTGATACCAGGTGGTATGACGTCCACCTGGTATCCCGGTGAGGTCCGTTTTCCCTCCATCCGCTCGACGTTGTGCTAAACAAGCCGTTCAAGGACCAAGTGCGGCTGGAATACCAAGAGTGGATATCCAGCGACAACCCCAAGACACCGACAGGCCGCCTACAGAGGCCTCCGCTTGCGACTGCTTGTGGCTGGGTGCTTTCCGCCTGGCGCTCGTTGCCGGATTCCATGGTGGAAAATGCTTTCAAGAAATGTTGCATCAGCAACTCGCTGGATGGCACTGAAGACAACGCACTGTGGGAGGCGGCCAGCGACAAACTCTCGTCTTCAGAAGACAGTGGTGCTTCGTTGGCAAATAGGAGCAGTTGCGATGGTGGTTGAGGGGAGCTCCGACGATCGGGGTGCGGTGCGCCCAATTCGCAAATAAATGTGGTTCGGCAGTTTGGGTTGTTTTCCTTTTTTTCTTTTTCGGTAACCTGAACTTGGGGGGTTGACCTATATTCCCACTCAACCTATAGTCGGGTTTATACGGTAAATGCTACTGTTGAGACCGAAATCGAACACGAGTGTTCCAGGCCAACTCGCTCTGCGCCGTGACCACCCTCGGAGTGCTACTAAGCAATCGTGAACAACAGCGAGCATGGGACACGTACGACGGCTCAAACACACTTGGCACGCTATTAAAACGACCATGTGCACAATGACAACCAGAAAAACAAATGCCCAGAAAATAAAACCCCACCGGCGTATTATTGATGAAGATGATAAGGCTGACTGAAAAAGAAGTTTTGTTGTTATGCTAGCAAAGGAAGATCGGACATGGCCTCCGAAACTGGAAGATTGTGTGCACTTCCAATCTGTGAGGCTACACAACTAGCCACTGCACGTCCCACTCGACCAATTCAACAAGAAATCCATCATGGCAGCTTTCAAAATCAAGCGGCATAGCTCAAAAATGATTTAGTCCAGGAAACCCAACTTTGGAACATAAATTCGACCGAAAAATCGGTCGCGAAAATACATCAGTGCAATAGGAACCTAGACAGTGCATTGATTGATTGATTGATATGTGGGGTTTAACGTCCCAAAACCACCATATGATTATGAGAGACGCCGTAGTGGAGGGCTCCGGAAATTTTGACCACCTGGGGTTCTTTAACGAGCACCCAAATCTGAGCACACGGGCCTACAACATTTCCGCCTCTATCGGAAATGCAGCAGCCGCGGCCGGGATTCGAACCCGCGACCTGCGGGTCAGCAGCCGAGTATTTTAGCCACTATACCACCGCGGCAGGGCGACGGTGCATTTGTGAAATTGGAAATATCCAACAAGTCGGAATTTTTACAGTCCGAAAAATCCGTCGGTGAATGTAATGGCAAGATGCAGCGAAAACGAGACACTTGAAATAATGAAGCCTTTCTGATCTATGAAGCAGAAAATGACAGAGTCAATGTGCTGCCCATTAACCTATTGGAATAATGACTGATCATGCAACTTAAAACTGCGCTAGAGCATGTGAAATACTGGAAGCCTTGTGGATTGCTAGACATGAGCCAGATAAGAGTGTAAGTGATAAGGCTGTGTATCTTTCCAGGAAAGAGCCTGGTTGTCTTTCTAGATAGCACGTGAAATACTGGAAGCCTTATGGATTACTAGACATGAACCAGATAGGTTTGTATCTTTCCAAGAAAGAAGTTCGTTTTCTTTGTAGACATGAGTATTAGAGGAGGGCGGTGCACTTTTGTCACGTGCACGTGGCTGTCATTGCGCATGCGCATTCTTGTAGAAGGCAGTTTATGCGACTCAATCAGTTGTTAGCCTATGTTCGTCCTGTCTGCCTCTACTCTGGTGTCTCGTCCCTAGCACAGTTTGTTTCATTATGTCTTGCCAACTAGCCCCCAGAACACAAAATATGAATATCTTTTGAGTTCAGTGTTTTTCAGAATGTTTATAAGCAGTTTTCCATGTGTCTATTCCCTTTCTGAAAATCCTTTCTCACTTCCACCAACCAGCTGTATATTCTTGCAATATGAGGAATAAATATGGTTGTAAATGTGCACTTTGTTCTATTTTGTTCTTTTCCTTCAACTTCCTATGGACCGAGAAAAGATGTTCTAGTATAAATAAAATACCGCAGTTTCACTGTGAAGGCAAAGCTATGAATGCAACAATGACAAATTAGAATGTTATTCGAAGCAAGGCTAGCAGCTAACTTATCATGTGACCTGGCCTAATTGAACACTTGCATAAGGGAACACATTAGTTTTGTTTCTGAAAGCCATAACATTCGTTTGATGCAGGGCGAGTGTAAATTTGCCATAGTTTGGGAAAATGTGGCAGCATTCATAGTTTGGTGCAACTAACGCTGCAGTAGCATCACTGCCCAATTGAAACTTACCTGAGGCTGGTCTACACGAAAAAATGCTAGCTGACAGGGTCTGTTGAGCAGGTTAGCAAAGCAGATGAAGGCATCGGCCACCTCCAGGTTGAGCAGCAGCATGGCAGCCAGGAAGGACATGCCTTGTACCTGCAGTGCAGAAAGCAGCATTATTAATCGAAAAATTCTAAGCTGCAAGCACCCATGCACAGCCCCCCTTTCCCCGCAAAGAAGCCCCTCTGCAGAAAGCTATGGACAAAAACAACTCTACAGATTCCAAAAGAAACATTTGTATATGCACTCATACCTATGGTGGCAACATGATAGCCTTATATAGATAGCTTGCACGGACATCACCGAATGCATTATGTTGGAGCACCAGCATGTGGGGACATGACGTTTCTGATGCCACATGAATGTTTTAAAACATCACATGCAGGTTATTTCATTACTCACGCATGTTCCTTCCACATCGTTTTCACATAGATGCAACTTGTTACTCATCCAAGACGCCACTGTCCCAGTTCCTTCCCGAGGCGGTGCCCATGTCATGTGCAAGCCATCTGTAGCCATCACTCTACATTGTCATTTCACCAATGCAGCTTCTTTTCATGATGACCTTGTGAAACATTTTTGAATGCGAAGCATCTTGCATACTGCAGGCACTTTAAGCATTCTTTTCTTTCTTTCACTGCACTGCCCGCCCGCCTGCTTGCCCGTTTGTTAGTCCGTCCGTCTGTCTGTCTACGTTGAGGTGCTCTTGTGATCGCCTACTTTACTTGGGGTAGACCAAAATTAGTATGGGAGGGTAATAGAGTTTCATGATATGTCCGGCTAGTCATGACATGAATAACGTGAAAATCCCATCACGTACATTGTCAAACCCTTTCCTGCAGACATGTGTCACACACACTCATATACCAGAAGCTACGATATGTGGGTACGTGCCAGAGGTGATTGACAGTTTATTCTACCCAGAATGGCAACGAAAGAGTGGAAATTTCCATGCGGGAGTAACAATCAGGGTTCCAGCAGAAAGCAAAACCAAGCATTCTGCGTGGCAATCAAGCATTCTACCAAGGAGCCACACCAGGTCTCAACTAAGAGGGTGTGAATATTTGAAATTTTGAATATTTTTTTTAACAGTGCTTGCTTTTCAATTTGCTCTAGAATTTCACTATTCAAACATCCTAAAGACAGTCTACTACTAATTTGCAATGACACCTTCATATTTTCAACATGCTTCACCTCATCACTCAGGCCTTAAAACTAGAGACGTGTGAATATATTAGAAATTTTGAATAGTTTTTAATAGTGTTTGCCATCCAATTTGCACTAGAATTTGCACTACTCAAACTTCTTAAAGAACTCTACCGCAATTTTGTCTGCAGCGTTAGTGGAAAGCAACGTCACTTTAACTGGTCGAGCGCTGAACACGTGCGCACTTTCGGAGTTCTGTCAGTTACGTTGTCACCACACACGATCGTGTCAAGAGCGACCGTGGTTCCGTCCACAGTGATTGTAGCAAACGATAACGGCAATTCTGACAGTGCGCGCACTGGCCGTGCGCATCCTTCCAAAACTTTGAACACGATGCTCTCAGCATGCCTTCCACGATTTCGGACCATAGTTCACATGAACCTGTCGCGATGAGGAAAGAAGAGCTCGGAACGTACAAATTTTGGCCCAACGAACATTTAGATGAACGCCTCCTAAATTAGTTTACAATAAAATGCGATGGTTTTGCTAAAAACCTGGATTGAATTGGGCTACATTTTTGTCAATGCAGCCAGATCACGCACAAAAATTTCAATTTCCGGGAGATTTCCCCCGAGAACCATACAAACAAAAGAACTGGTAGAAATCCAGGAGACTCGGTAGGTAAGCCGATCTACCACGTAACGAAGACCGCAAGGTCGATTGGGAGTGCTCAGAAAATTCAGAATTTTCAAGGCCGAGAAAAAATTCCAGGAATTTCACGGGCCTTAAAAATGCATTTTTCAAGTTCAAAGGTTTTCAAGGACCTGTATGCACCCTCATTAGACAATGATGCGAAGCACAAAAGCTGTGGCGGGAGAGCAGGCGACTTGTCTAGCTTTAAGGGAATGCGAAAGAGAAAAACAATTTTTCTCATACCACTAAATTACTCTCCCAGAATTTCAAGTTCACCATACTTGCCGTGCAAAATGTGCACGGCAAGTATGGCAAAAAAAAAAGTGAGGCTGGCAACGCCCCCTCGACAGTCCCGCAATGAACCTTTCTTTTTTTCCGTGTGCTTCACCGCTTAACACTTTAGCATTGCGGCAAAGCTGACTTTTTGAATGCGCTACGATCAATAACAGACGTCTGAAAGCATCGATTTTGAGCCTGCAATGGCTATGACGATTCCTTCAACTAAATGCTGCTTCAAAACGGCACTTTATGCAAAGAGTTTGAAAAATCAGACTTCGATGAATTTCAGAGTCTAAAATTTCAGACATTTTTGCACAAAGTGGAGGCGGGCTTCAGTCTTTTTGAGCAGCTCAGCAAGCAGGAATAATGCAGTATTAGAGCAGTAAACGGGAGTTTTGGAGTAGCGTCAGTGCACCAAAGGGTGTTTCCGAGCAACAGAAGTTAGTTTTGGAGCAAATTTATGGGTTCAGACAACAGTGTTAATTAAATATTTTTTTTTTCTGGGACGCATGAGGTTCTATGGTCTTTAGTAAATATTCAATGCTGTTGAAGCAACTATCTTAGCTAAATTTACACACACTTACAGGCACACACGCGCAGTTGAACACACCTATAACAATACCAATTTTAATAATATATTAGTTGAAACTAGAGGCCAGATTTATAGGCACTGAAAAACCAGGTTTTAGGTGCCAAAAATATGCAGAAAAACAGTTTTAGGCCCCCAAAATCAAAAATATAGGCACATTAATCTTTGACAAAATTGAAATTTTCGAAAGAATGCGTGTAGGATCTGTGTTTACGACATGAAAACAAGCAGAAATGTTTTAGTTCATGATAGTACAAAAGCACCAATGGTTTCACACAGTCGTGCCATTTTTTCCCCTACGGGGTTTTCAGAATATGGTCTCTCTTTTTCTAATCTCCCGTAGCGAGTTAAAGGTCCACCATCGAATAAACACGCTCCTGGCTTTCTTTTCTGCATGGTTGAGAAGGGCAACACAGGATCAAATAGCCAGAGCACTAATATGCCAGAAATGTCTTTTTGCCTCTTATTACCTTTGTCTAACCACACAGGGTCAATTTCTCTTTTGTCTGTGAACTTCTCAAAGGGCCCTTCACCAGATTTGCGAATTTCAAGCAGGCAAGATGAATGCATACACTGGGTGCTCACGATCTCATCTGCGAAGATTTTGCAATGCTGCGCTCCCCGAAAAGAGGGGAAATGTCAGGCTAAACACCGCTTGATGTTCCTGTCACGGGCACGTGCCCAACATGGTGCAGGTGACGTATACAACAAGGAATGGTCCTGCATACGTCGGACTAGTACGTGGCACTGCGGGAATTGTTCGAGGCGATGTTTGTAATTCGTGCACTTTGTTGCCTGCATAGAAGTATGAGAAATGACAGATTGTTAAAACATACATACAGAATCCATGCACGTAATTTCTTTAACTTCGTATGGAGTGAGATGCGAGACTAATCTGCTTCCATTTCGTTTGCGTTGGTGTTCTTGCATAGTGCCGGTGATAGCATTCACCAAGCTTGGTGTGTTTTTAGTGCATCATCCCTTGGAGCAGTTCCAGCGGTGCGACGGTGTGCATCCTGGTAAGAATACATGACCCATGCCAGCCTTTCCAAATGTGCACATAGAGGGATTCATTTCACAGAAACAGGTAGTACAATACCGAGGACGTCGAAACGACACAACGCTTGCGTGCACGACCTGGCATGGGCATGTGAGGCGAATGTAGCCTTGTGTGCACATGTCCTGCTGATGTTATTCTGCGAAGAGATCTGGCTTGCAAAGTCTACACCAGGTGATCAAATGGCAAAGGTTTGAAGCTCACCTTCACGTATCATGCTTTCGTGGCTTGTAATGAATCAATTAAAAAATTCTAATGGTAAAAAAGCTTTTCATTGGGCTCGCAAGAACTTTCTGTATCTAAGTAAAATTTCTCATATGACATGGTGAATCGCTGTTTACAAAGTAAACGACAAACTAAACAGAAATCATGTGGATATATCTTTTTTTTAATCTACATTCTACTTTCCCCTTATGACACTCCACAGTCTCCCATTCGTTCTTTATTGTACAGTGGCTGCACAAAAGCACCACCTTTTCGCTCTGCAAGTGAGCAGATGATGCGAAGCGGATGAACACATGTGAAGAGGATAATCTGTTTTCCTATTGGCTAAGAGGCCTAGTTGCCTTGACAGTGCTGAGAGGAACACGAGATCTAGTATGGGTAGCACCACAGAGTCTTGAAAGCTCAATTTTGCCGGCTAACATAAATACTGGTCCCCAACTATACTCAAAAGCAAAATTTGAGGTTAAATAGCGTTTATATAGACACTGATTTTGAAAATAAACATTTGCAGGCCCTTAAAAAAAATTAGGCACGAACCTCAAAAATAGGCATTTATAGGCACTATAAAAACATTATTAAAGCTCTTTTTAACCTCCAATTCATGCTCATAGATAAAAATGGCACAATAGAAATGCAAGAAACAAAATAGGAATTTGATTATAATTCGGTCTAGTTATAACCATCCACTTTTGTAAGTTTTCTATGGTGAAATAACCCGCTTGGAGCAATGCCTGCAAGCCCCATTATCAGTTACAACAATGAATTCTGGCTAAAGGGTGTCTGTTCCATAAGGTAATGGTACGCAATACCCTTGAGATAAAAAAAAAGACCAGAAAAATACGAACTACTGAACCCCCCCCCCCCCCCTCCCAGAACCCTAATGTCCCCTAACACCCATTGCGAAAGGGAAGAAGGCTTCGTTAATACATTTGTGGACTTTGAATAAAAACTTGAGACTCGTCAAGAGTTTCACTGTCCAGAACTTCAGATGTCATGCATTGGCTCTATATGGCTTATGACTACAGACCAGATAATAGGCAAATGCCCATTTTGTTCCTTGCGTTCCTATCATGCCATTTTGATATATGAGCATAAATTAGAGGTTATGAAGGGCTTTTATAGTGTTTTTATGATGCCTATAAATGCCTACTATGGGTGTTCGTGCCTAAATGCCTATAAGTGCCCATAAATGCCTATTTTCCAAATCAGCGCCTACATGAGCGCTATTCAAGGCCAAATTTGTTTTAGAGCGTAATGTGAAACCGTTCTTCAGGTAAAAAAAGCAACATTGATATTTACAAACACATTAAGGTTCAACGAAGACAAAGCTGACATGCTGAGAGATACGAGGAGGAGCATGAGGAGTGTAAAATACGGTACCTCTGCAGCCCCAAGTGGAAGCACGTCTCAGCGTCTGCAGGAGGAGGAGAGAAAATTAAAGATGGAGTAAGAAAAAAGTGACGCCCATGGCCGAGGACGTGGCGACCGCCTTCTACTACAGACAGCTATCCAGTGCCCTGAAGAAACTGAAGAGCCGCCCTGAAAACCTGGGTGTTGCATTGGGAAAGAAAGAGCAGGTTTTTCTGGGCAGTGGCGGGTAGCTGGAGAACGAATGAAAAACCATGGAGGGTCACTCATGGAATTCTCTTGTTGATTCAGTGGTGGCAAAGGTCACCAAATCGCTGTACTTTATACAGCAAAGCCTGAGACAGGTGCCAGCATGTTTACAATCAACAGTGTATGAATATGAGGGATGCTATAGTTGAGGTATCCGCAAATTTTGACCATCTGGTATTCTTTAAAGTGCACTGACATCGTGCAGTGCACGGGCATCAACTTTTTCGCCTCCATCTAGATGCAACTTCCGCGGCCACAATCGAACCCCCTGCATTTGGGTCAGCAGCAGGGCACCCTATAGTGACTGGTCAAGCGAGGCGAGGCGAAACGAGGGCCGGTTAGTGAATAGCACCTCGAGGCTATTCAAAACAAAAATAAAATAAGCTGAGAATATGTTTGCACGTTTTATTATTTTTTTCAGCTTTCATTAATTATACTGATTTTGAAAGGGCAGTGCTAAGACGGAGGGAAAGAAAAGACACAGAGACAAAGAGCTCTGTCTTTCTTTTCCTTTTGTCTTTGAGCTTCTCTCTCAAAATGATATGAAGTAGCAAGCCCAAACCAAAGTACTCGTACTGCTCATTCATGCTACACAACAGAACACACAAGTTGCGCATGCCAAGTAGTTTAATGTCACGTGCAACGCTCTTAATGAGGTACCGTTTAAAATGCAGGATATAATCAGGAGGCGGGACATTTTTCGTCTGTTTTCGGTGTTTTCGTCTGTTTTAGGCGTACCGGTATGCGACGTCAGCCCACCAATGTCAACGTAAAGGAGCCACGTAACAACAGGACCATTCCTTGCTGTAAGTCACTCTCTAGATCTTGGGGCGCACGCGTGCGAGAAGGGAAAGTGGCATTCATTAGAAATTAAGCGTTTTTTCACGACGTGTAATTTTGCAAATCTTAACAGGAATGATCCGGAGTGCCCAGTGCACCATTACGCTTGTCAGCTCGAAATGCCCAAGCCCAGTGAGGGGTTCTTTAAGAGGTTCACCGATAGGGGAGAAATTGGTCCTGCGCGATAAGACCTACCATCCCTCTCTTCTTGGGTATAAGTGGTCTGGTTATTTGCTCCTGCGCTGCCCTTCCCAGCCACAACAAAACAAGAGAGACCCAGGCGAGTGTTAACTAAATGGTGGACACTTGACGCACAATGCTAGACGATAAAATAAAAGACCACATACTGCGAATCACGCGGGAAATGCATGCCAATGTTCAATCATTAGTACCTTCCTGCTATTTCAAACAGTATCGTTTTTTTGCTTCTTGCCATAGATACAAGTCACACACGTAGTTGTTGTGGGATATTTAAATTTTTGTAGAAATTTATTGTGCCTATAATTATAATTTTGAGGGCCTAAAACGGTATTTTACCAGCCTGTCTTTGACGCCTAAACCAAATTTTTTTAACGCCTAAAAATCCGGCCTCTACTTATGACGGTGCCATGAGAATGTCCGAATTTTCAAGCATGTCCCTGCAAGAGCTTGTGACAAAACGCATCCAAGGCAGAGATGAAACGAGCCGGCCACCTGAGATGCGCAGAAGGCGCATGCGGCAACATCACTCTGCGTGCGAGGCATGCTTCTAATGGCCCCCCAAGCCGGGACAAAAGAGCTCGCCTGTCGCCTGGCGAAGAAGTGAGGAGGGAGAGGGAGGGGAGCAGGTTGCATTATTAGACAACTTGAACCTAAGGACATGGTCGCTGGTGCTAATGTGCAAGCTATCTTTGTAGACATCAGAAAACAACCCGCTTCGCATTTAGATTGCAGAGAACAAAAACCGCTTTGTTCCATACCTGGAACTGCCGTATTCCCACCATACACCCCCAATGTTATTGAAGAGTTATGCAAGATAAAATCCAAAAAAGTTAGTTGATAGCCTTAATTCTTAGACAGCATTCATTGCTTCACCCTCCAAACAAGACTGCTTGTTTCGAGTCGTCATCAATGTCAGAAATTAGGTGACTATGTTGACAATGTAGAAGCTTGCTTGAGTATGCCACATCACAGATGACGACACATGAAGGCACCAAAGACCACTGGGGAGCAGTTTTGGCGCTATAGTGAATTTTGGAGCAGTATGGCACAGCAGAAGTGGTTTAGTGCAGCACTTCTACCCCTATATGCATTGAATTTGTGGTGCTATAGTGGTGCCGCAAGAACGTCAGATTATTCTAGCATGTCCAAAAAAAAAAAAAGTCTGAAACATTGGCAGCCGACTGTAAACACCAGAAGTGCTTCATAATATGTAACAAGCATGTGATCATCGGGTTACTTCTTCAAACCATGGTTTCCTTGCTCCAAATACACAACTGTCTATTCTAACCTGCTTTCATCTTGCTCAAAAAGGGAAACAAACACACAAAAGCCACTAACATAACTATAAACCTCATATAGCTTCAGGGATATTTAAAATGAATCACTAAAGTAGTTTATGAAATACATATAGAAATGAGTTAAAAATATCTTGGTTACTACCTTATACAGACATGGAAAAAAGCTCCCATGCAGAGTTTGACAAGTGGGGTTTAACGTCCTAAAACCACCATATGATTATGAGAGACGCCGTAGTGGAGGGCTCCGGAAATTTCGACCACCTGGGGTTTTTCACACGCACCCAAATCTAAGCACACGGGCCTACAGCATTTTCGCTTCCATCGAAACTGCAGTCGCCGCAGCCGGGATTCGATCCCGTAACCTGCGGGTCAGCAGCAGAGTACCTTATCCGCTAGAGCACCAAGGCAGGGCCCCGTGCAGAGTTTACTTATCGACTCACAATAAGTATGTCTTAATATATCATCTTAGTAAGAATGAACATTCTTCCATTATTAATGAATAGGTGCTGATATTCCAAGATGTCAGACTGGGCTAGTTGGTACATTGTCAAAATAGATGACAAACCAGCAGGAAACACCAGATGCCATGATAAGAAAACAATGGGACAGGGAGGCACTTACAACTGAGCAAAACACATACTTGAATGTTTTCCTTATAACCTCCGACAACCATCCTGCGCATGCATGAGCAACCATGCATCACATTATAAGAAATCTTATTTAGCAATTATGGTGTTTAGAAAGGTTATCTCTTAACCAGACGATGCAACCACGTGTCGCTGAAAGAGTTGTGTCCTTGTTTCTTCATATAAAAAGCTAAATTCCTTTTAGGTCTCAGTTCTCCCGCTTGCATTCCTAGGGTTATCGATCACAGGAGAGAGCACCCACACTGCCTGCAATGGCTCGGTGGATGAGCACCGCCATTCATGAAAAGGGAGGCCTTACGTTTGAAAGCATAAGAGTGTGAAAACAAGTGTGAATTATAGAAGTGTGGTGTTGAACACTCACATAGCCAATGTCTGGCCGGTAGACCACATAAGCACCGAGGATAACGTGCAGGACATCAAAGTAAGGGCCTGACTCCTGAAAGATGCCCAGTTGTGGAAATGTGCGTGACACATCCAGTCGGATAAGGTGTGCCGACTGCTCGCGTGTGTGCAAAGCTGAAGGCTCCTCGGGAACGGCCTCACTGCGCCAGATTTTTCGTGAGCGTGAGGCACATATTTCATATAACTCAGATGTGATGTTTAAGTCGTTGCCAATAGCCAGCTTCCAGACACGGCCTCGCACACTTGGTGGAAGGCCCTGCCACCAAAGGTCTCGTGTGCGCCGCTGGCTACGTGCCACTTCCCAACAAGGTAGCAGCTCCGACACCCAAATGCGTGTGGCCTGCGCCAGCTGTTCCTCTTGCTTCCACTGCTGCTCCATCTGCTTCTTGCGGGCACGGGCATCTTTTAACTCTGCACATGGGGGAACAAAAGTAGTAAAATGCAGGACCAGATAACAATAGACACTTGACTTTGGTACAACACGGGCATCAATATCGGCGCCTCTCCAACATTGTCATAGTGAAATTAGGTTTGTGGGAAAAGTGATTTTGGTCTAATAATCTCGAACAGTATATATCACAACCTGCATAATATTTAAAAAAACTGAAACATGACCTGTACAAATGCCAGTTTTGTTTTAGTTTTTTTAATTCAAAGAAATTGAAAACAACTTTTAATAGTGCCAGGACTTTACTTTTAGTAGAATGCAAGAGATAACCTGCAAAATACGTAATGTTTTAAAATTAACTATACTTGGAGCATATAAGCATATATAAGAAGCTTTTACACTTGGCAAAAATCAATGTGAGGGTCATATCTTTAATTCTTCATTTAACGTTAAAGTGGGTCTTCAGGGTATTGCGGATTTCCCCAGAATACGTGTTTTCACGGCCTAGTACTATTTTACTGCAGGTAAACCACCTTAATAGGAGGCAATATGCGGACTAATATACATTTGGATGGATGCTTTCATGGCTTAGCACCTCTCCACTGAAGTGAGACCACCTTTACTGAGGTGGTTCATATTGAATCAAATTCGAATACTGTAATATTCCTTTGAGTATTTGCGAAAGCCTAGTACTACTATTACACATTCTAATGCTAGGGCGTTACTAAATGTCGTAAGTTATGCGTGGGCCCCACTAGCACCTCTGAGACTGTGCAGCATGCCATCTCTGCACAGTTTCTGTGTGGCTTATTTTGAAGTATATATTGCAGTTTTTTATGCAGTTCGATAAGCTACAGGGAGCTTGTAAACTCATCGGACTCCTAGAATTTTGTCTTTGTTAAGACTTGCTGGCCCTATATTTAGAGGGAAGCTAGTCAAATTGCAAAGTTTAAGGATTCTGAATCTGGGAAATTTCCAAAATGCATACACCCCCACAAAACGCATCAGAAAAGGGGGGTGGGGGAGTTCGGAAAATCCAAGTAAACGTAAACATTGGCAATCTTGTAATCAATTATAAACAAGACAGGTGGGGTGCCTCAACTACAGTAGAATCTCACTGATCCATACGAATCTCAAGCAGGATAGAGAATATTCTCATTACGCGAAAGTATGTAAAATAAAAAAACTAGCAAAATTGGTTTTCAAACCGCGATACACGCGTTCACTGGCCATGCATGTGCCTTCAAATCTAAGTCGCTTATTGCTACTTATGATCGCATTCGTCGTGGCTGTTTGCGGAAAGCAGCGTCGCTTAGACTAGATGAGCGTTGGATGAATGTGCATTTTCATCAGAGTTTTGTCAGTGTCATCGTCACCATACATGACCATGTCAAAAGTGATCGAGGTTTCGTTGGCCACGAATGTCCCTCGAAAGCTTCGAGCATATTGCTCTTGGCCACTCCTCAACGATTTGGTACAAAAGTTTGTATCATCCGGCGCAACACGCCAATGTGTTCAGAACATCCAAAATTCGGCCCACTGGCAAAGTAGAATTCAGCCGCAGAACTTCAATAAGATTGAGTTGGGTTTTTGTCAATCCAGCCAGATCACACACAGAAATTTCAATTTTCTGGGAGATCTTTCAGCTAACCGTACAAAAGTAAAAAAGGTTTAAAATTCGGGAGTCGCGCAAAAAATCGAGAATTGGCAGGTATAAAATAGGCATCATGAAATTCTTATCCCCGCAATTGTGGCTTTTTAGTGGTTTCTCCTAAACACTATTAAAAATGGCATAGATTCGTATGCCATTTTCATTAGCTAGTGTTTGGTGCTTTGCATGAGACACAGTTACTGTTGAGTTTGCATTGCATATGCTTGTAAAAAGAACTCTCTTTGCTAGCATACTATGTTTACACAGATATGAGACAACAAGCTAATGCAAGATGATGGTGATTGTATTAGGGGGTTGTCTACAGTTGAACAGTTTGCAGGATGCAGTTAACTGTTAGACTCTAACTTTAGCAGAACACTGCTAATTGCATCATGCTGCCAAAAAATCTTACTTAAAAAGAGTGCCTGATTACAAGTCTACAATGCACCAATCAATCATAATTGAGCAGTTATTATTAGAAAATGACTCTGATGAACAGATATACGACAAACGAATCCCATGTGAGCTTCAGGTTTGTTATAAGAGGGTTCAGCTAAGCCCCTCTCCTGACTGCTCTGTTAAGTCCATTGTATGGACAGACTTAGTCTATTTACTCGTGTAATCCTCGCACCCCACACATCGCCCAACAAAAATACGACTCCTTTTTTTCCTCGAGTAATTATCGCACCCCCAAAAACTGCCGCAATGATGTCGTCTGCTCGTTCCAGCCACTGATGATGATAGCGGGCACCATCTGGTGCCATCTCTTAAGCGTCAAGCGTACTATTATTGCACAGAAATTCAATCCAATCCAAGCCAAGCCAAAGTGACAAGTGCGCATTGCAGCATGTTTTGTATGTTGTGTCGGTAATCTTGTCACGTTATGGAACGATACTGAAGCTACACGGCTGCTTTCAAGTTGAAAGTAATAGCTCATGATCTAAACAACGGCAACAGGGCCGCCGGTAGGCCTTTCGGAGCATACGAGTTTTGTGTTCGCTACTGGTGACGGCAGCTGAAAGCCACCAAGATGCGTTGGGCTTGCCGTGTGCCTAAAACTGGAATTGATGATAAAGTAATTTTTTCAGAAGGAAATTGCGGACGATTCTGTTAAATAGCCATCAGCCCAATACTGACGTCCTACGCTTCCCTTTTGAGGGCTCCTGTTGAGCAACGAACGCTACTGCCATGCCCGCAACGCCCACAAGCTTTGCGTATGATATTTTGATTCTTGGCTATTTGCTTGCACTTTTTGTGTCTCAAATAAATCTTCCCTTGTGTTGAGCCTGTGCTTTTATTGTTGAGGTAAGTTTTAATTAGTACTTCTCAAAGCTTGCTGTTAGTTGCTGGTGTGAGAATCCCGATTTGTGGCCACTTCATTTTCTTTTTCGCTTTGTACATTTTCGTGGAAAGTTTTCCCCACGTTATTCTCGCACCCCTTAACTTTGCACCAGTTTACCGCCGAAAAAAGTGCGAGGATTATGCGAGTAAATACGGTATATGAAGAATCTCTTCCCTTATGTTGACACCCTTGGGTGCCGCAAAAGTACTACCAGACTAGATGAGGAAGAAACCTGTGTCTGTAGGCACATAAAATATAGCACTTCAGGCAGGTTACCCTGATTTAAACGCTCTTCAATGAAAATGCACCAATGAAAACTAGTACACCAATGCTCTATATGTAGCACATTTGTATGTGTATGTCAACAAGAATGTGTGATGAATTGTTTAGTGACTCAGTGGACTGTTACTCCTAAATATTGCCCCATTAATATTGAAATTCTCTGACAAAAAACTATTGACAGATTACACACACCCCAAAGATACTTATTCCCATGCTTTTAGATTGTGCCGATAAATGTGCTCTAATAATGCAGCACTCTAAGGCTACAGTGGTGGCTTTCAGATTGACTTGAGATTACGTGGGGCTCTTCAATGTGCACCCAATGTATAGCGCAGTACAATATCAGCCAAATGAAAATTACAGTTGAATCTCATTATTTCGAACACGCTTAATTCGAACTTCCAGTTAATTCAAACTCCCGATGAGGTCCCGTCAAAGCTATGTGTATTCCAATGGGCGAAAATGCCGGTTAATTCGAACATACCGCACTCCGAAAATGCTTTCAGCACCCCGCCCAATGCCACGGCGGCACCTGCGACACCTCAACGCTGCCCGAGAAAGAAATGAAAAGGAAAGAAAAGGCTGTGGTGGAATGTTTGCTCTCTCTCAAATGCCGATCTGCGACGCGCCTATGTCACGCTTCTCCCTTTTCCGTCCCTGTCACATAAAGACCCTTCTCCTTCCAAAGCTGCGTGCGAAAAAAGAGAGGGAAAAAAAAAGAAAGCTGTCGCTAGGTTGAATGAGTGTGTGGTTGAAGGAAAAGAAAAAGGCACTATCTTCTGCAGCCTTTGCCCCTTGCGGGATCACGGCTCTGCACCTTGAGGGGGGGTCTCTCACGTGTTGGTGCCATGCTTCCCCCTTTCTCTTCCCTGCCAGGTATCCCTTCTTTCAACAACACGCACGAAGAGAGCAAAAAAATAAATAAACAAGAAAAGCTGCAGCGGAGTGTTAGTTTTCTCTCAAATGCCGATCTGCTTCTCTCTGCGTGAAGACGCTCTTCCTTTTTCGTCACGTGCTGGCCATGCTGTGGCTGCGTAGCGGAGGCTCCGCTACGCAGCAGTCGTTGTTGTAGTTGTCTTTAGAAAGTGTATGCGCTGGACATTCCCATGCGCGACTTCTCTTGCCACGAGAATGCTGAAGCTGAAGTAGAAATGCTTTGCAAGCTGCGTGCGAAATTGATTGACTCGCTGCAAGGCAAACATGTGCAGACGTGCATCACCAATTACTTCAATAACAGGATGTCCTGTGATTTGTGAATAAATGCAGGTTTTCCTAAACTTCCCCCCTTGTGTGTTAGCTCAATGCACATGCGCCACTGCATGGAGAGCCCTCCGTTTATTTAGCTTTCATTAATTCAAACTTGTTTTAATTTGAACAAATTTTCGGGCCCCTTCGAGTTCGAATTATATAATCGAGATTGAACTGTGCTTAAAACAAAATATCTGCTGGTACTATACGGGACAACCTTTAATTTAGTTAATTTAGTGCTGGACAACTGCATCCCTATAAATCTTTTTCAGTTACCAAAACTGCTAAATGTAACATTTTCCACGCCCCTTCAGTTTCCAGTGAGATTGTACTGTACGCAAAAAAATTTGCATTCAGCTCAAATTTTGCATTCAACCCAAATTGTGCACGCTGCAGCTGGGAGAGGGCCAACATCCTGATGTTCAACAGGGGAATGTTACTGAGCTACCATAAGGCTTAGAAATGTACCTTTGAAGCTAAGGCACACAAACTACGTAATGCTTACGATACTAGTCGCCCAACTTACCTTTCTTACGGGCAGCCTTCACCATCTCTTCGTACTCCTGCTTGTGTTTCTGTTCCTCCTCTGGATTCTTGGCTGGCAAATTTCTGCAAGAATGGATATGAAAAGAAATCGCTGTAATGAATTGCCAAACTATTCCTAATTGATACAGAAATGAACTGTGCACACACATCATATATGAGCTGCTGCAAGGTGTCCTTAATATTACAAACAAAATTAATGGAAGAAAAGTGAGGTTATTTGCAAGTGAAACCAATTTCTAAGACTTTGTTATCTTTAAAGAAGGCTTGTAGTTCATTCTCATAACTTTATAATAGCTACCTTTGTCAACACATATGCCAACATCAGGTGGTGAACTACATTCAAAATTATTAGTACCAATTGTTTGGTGTACTGCAAACAAGTGAGATCGACGATTTCAAATTTGTCATGGGGTTGATTTATCTGCTTTAAATATATACAGTGCAACCTTGATTATAGATTTTCAAGGCACCACACAAAAACATTGCATAATCCAGCAATATTTAATAAAAAACAAACTATGAGTATACAGTAGCGCTTAGTCTTGCCCAAAAATAAGCCCACTGCATTTTTACTCCAAGAAAGGTAGATTAATTTTTTTTTAATGAGAGCCAAACATTCTATTGGAGGAGGTCTGAGTGAATGTTTATTTGTGTCATAAAAAAATGTAATGCACATAGATTTTGGCAGCAGCTAGAGCCAGCATGCACATTGCCTAAAGCACGTTTGTTCATCACTGCAGATATCTCACTGATAGCATTACGCTGCATCGGATGGAAGAGGACGCTGCCGACACTGCCTCGGAAGTCGTTGATTGATCGATATGTGGGGTTGAACATCCCAAAACCACCATATGATTATGAGAGATGCCGTAGTGGAGGGCTCCGAAATTTTTGACCACCTGGGGTTCTTTAACGCGCACCCAAATCTGAGCACATGGGCCTACAGCATTTTCGCCTCCATCGAAAATGCAGCTGCCGCAGCCAGGATTTCATCCCGCGACCTGCGGGTCAGCAGCCGAGTACCTTAGCCACTAGACTACCACCGCAGGGCGGCCTCAGAAGTGACGCAAGGACTACGCATCCCACCCTTCACGACAGCATCTGGACCGCCGTGACGGCCAGCTTGCACATTGCCTAAAGCACATTTGTTCACTGGCCACATTCACCTGAACTTTGTTGCCATTTCTTGCTGTCATTGCTGCCATGGAGTGCTATTCGATTCTTGACTTTTTTGTGAAAGTGGCACCTACTAACCCATGGCTAAAGCAGACAGAGAGAATCGAAATGACATGGAGGAGCTGCACTCTGAATTGAAAGCAGTGACAGATGGTATTAAGTTCATTAACGATGAGTTTGAGTATATGAAAAATAAATTGAAGGAGGGGCCATGCGAAACTATTTGAGCTTTTTTCATCGTTTTTTCAGGTGCTGTGGAATGCGCCGATATCATTGCACAAATGGCAATAGCGAAATCGATGCTGTTATATTAATTCAAGGGATAAACTACCTTGATTTCAGGCTATGGCGAAACTGTTATTTTAATTCAAGAGACAAACTATCATGATTTCAGACTACAGCGACACACATCAGCTATTTTTGTTACGGGAAGTAACGTATTGTCATGTGACGTGATGACAAACCCTGTTCGCTTCCGATTGGCTTGACGAGAGAAATAGCAAGCAATATTCATATCGTGGTAGCTAGAACATACGAGTGAATGCTAAAAACAGCAAAAATCTTTTTTTATACTTTCTCAGAAAGAAATAATTCCCGTTTTTAAATGATGTATTTTGAGAACAACCAACACAACACAGCCTGCGAACGAAGCTATGGTACACCAGAGCAAGCAACTAGAAGTAGAAAGGCATGCCGGGTTTTTAAAGAGCCAAAAATGCGACGGGCGGTGGGTTCCGGCATTGCCGTAGCACGAGTCTTGCATGCAAGCTGAAGAGTGACCCTGCCCGAAGTGTATATGTGTATCTTACAGATTATGAACGTGAGAGCGTCTTCTACTCGACACACGTGGTTCATAGCAACTATGCTTACAATGCCGTGAAAAAGAGCGGTAGCGAGGTAGAGAGTAAAGGCCACCATGAGGTGACATTTCCGGATTGCCTTTATGAGACACGCGCTGTGACTGGAAGCGGCCTTTGATGTCAGCAGAGGAGTGAAATGCGAAAGATGTATCTCTTCGTCGTCTGCTCGAGTTTTTAACTTTGAGGACTCGCAACTTCACTGTCCGTGCACCAATTTCCATCATTTTTTTTGCATTCGTGTCATTGTTTGTTGCATTGCGCCGGAGGAGTGGGACTTGTATCCATCGCCTCTTGTGAGGTGGTGGATCGTGCCTGCTCAGGAGACACATTCATGGTGCTTTCGGGCCTCACTACGCTTGCAGTGACCCAGGGTCCGGCAGACTGGGGAGTCTGCTGGCCCTGTTTCTGAGGTGGCAGAGCAGTACTGGCTGCTCCAGCCGGGGGCGCTTGTAGCAGCCCACAGTCTCACTCTGTGAGACTTTTGCGGACGCGGAAAGATGCGGCGCGGCGCCCTGGTGCATCATATCGACGAAGGAGGGACTGGACTGATGGATGTAGAAGCGTTTACTTGCTTTTTGAAAGGACAGATTAAACTGCACTTTAATCTCAAGGATTTGTTTTTATTTCTTCCAGTTTGGACACGATCTCGAGTAGGCAGCATGATCTCCTTCACAGTTCGTACAGCATGACGTTGTTGAGGTACACGTATCTGATGCGTGCTCGTTGGATACAAATTTTGGGCAAGTAATGCGTCCTCTGCAGCTTTGTGACCCATGTCCAAAGCGCTGGTGCTTGAAACATCTGCGAGGGTTTCGCACGTAGGGCCTGACACTGAGCTTGCAGTAGCCAGTTTCAATTGAATCAGGTAAGTCACTGGAACCAAAGGTGATGATTATGTGTTTTGTGGGTGTTTCCTTTTTGTCTTGTCGTATAATTATTCTTTGGAACTTGACTACATTCTGGTCTTGCCACCCTTCCAATAATTCACTTTTGGACAGTCCAAACAGGTTGTCATCAGAGACCACACCGTGCACTGTATTCCTTACCTGTGTGGGCCCACTGAAACTGGGACATCTCCAAATGCTACCAGTTTCGATAAGTTGTCGTATGGGAGCTTGTCGCGAACCTTTTGGAAGTTGTCGTATTGGAGCTTGTTGTGAACCTTTTGGAAGTTGTCGTATTGGAGCTTGTCGCGAACCTCCAAAAGAAGGTCGCCACTCCCCAACTTGGTTACACGATACCCCGGGCAGATTGCTTCGTTGAGGGTTTGCGAAACAAGGCGAGATTGCTTGGACTGTTTTGTTTTCTTTCTGACTATGCACGACATGAAACTTGGGGAAAGACTGCTTTGGTTTGGAAAAAAAGGGAAATGTTTTTCTGTGCGCCACCTTTTCGGGCGGCGATCAGGGAGAAGGGGGAAAAAGTTGGCCACCCACTACCAAACCCAACACGGGGACGCTACAAGGTTAAATAGTGAACACATGGAGACGCCAGCCATGCATTGCCGCTATAACCAAATATAACTACCCAAGGTTGGGTAACTACACAAGGTCAACCCTCACCACCAGTAAATTTGGAAGTACAGTCGAACCTTGCTATAACAAAACTGAAGGAACGCACAAAAAATTTCGTTGTGGCGAAATCTGCCCCAGAACACTGTCACACTTGACTAAAAACGTGACAAACATAATTTATTTGTGAAACAATTCTGTCAGCTTCGTCTGCCGTCCTCCTTTTGACATCAGCGCCGTGACGCGATGTTCGCAGTCGGTACCGATCTGCGGCATCACGACGTCGTCATCATGGATGCCAAAGAAATTGCGAATCATGTCAAATGCATCAATTACACTCAACGCAGGAAGCGGTGCCGAAACATCTATAGCGTCATACTCTTCGTCCGACGACGCGTTGTCATGGCAAACTTCATCAATAATTGCCTCGTCAGTTAGCCCCTCAAGAGCAATAACGTCCGCATCAACGGCGAAGAACTGATCGATGTTCACATCCTCTGGTATATTTCTGGTGTCCCGAAGGGCTGCCTAGTCCGCAATTGCATCTCTCGAAGGTGGCTCCAATCTGCCACGATCGTCGTCTTCGTCGAGTTGAACTGGAAGAGTTGGCCCTTACTTCAACGTCAGGCTTAAAGCCGGCATGAGTGAAACAGTTTTCTATGATGCTTCGCCAGGTCACCGTCCACGACGCGGCAACCATTTGTAGGGCCATGAATACACTTTGGTCTGGCGCCCTGTGTCAACATTCAGCAACAGAATGAGCCGCTGCCGATAAGCGCCTTTAACGCTGCGAATTATGCCCTGATCTAGTGGCTGAATCAAGAAACGCTTGGAAAAAAGGAGGAGAGATTCACAGAGTCACTGTATTCTAATTTAGTTAGCGCGATTAAATCGCGCTCGCGTGTAGAGCGGACTTGGCAGCGCTTACCAAGGTTGACGTACGCTGACGTGCATGTATATATATGCTCTCAGTTCCAAGAGGCTGCGTTATTTTTTCTTTATCTTTTTGTTTTTTCTCATTTTAGGCAGAGAGAAATTTTTTTCATTTCGTGCAGTTGGGAGGGAAAAATCGCACGTCCACATTGCTCAGCTCAACGTCGTCAACGTTTTGAGCTGAGCAGTCATCAATTAGCAAGCACACCTTGCTGTTTTGAGCCTTCATGTCACGATCAAACGCCTTTATTCAATTACAGAAGATGGCCCATGCCATCCACGCTTTTCTGTTCGCCACATACTTTACTGGCAAGATTCTGCTGCCTTTGAAGCATCGAGGCCTCAAGCTCTTGCCGATGACAAGTGGGCAGCGTTTATCTGAACCATTCATGTTAGTGCAGAGAAGCAGAGTCGCAAGTTTCTTGCTGTGTTTGCCTTTGCTGCATGCTTAGCCCTTCATATGCAGAGTCTTTTTCGGAAGCAGTTCACAAAAAGTTCTGTCTCGTCCGCATTTATGTCGCGCGAAGTATAGTCTTTCAGTATGTCCGGCAAAGTAGACGACGCCCAAGTCGCTGCACCATTGGCGTCTGAAGCCGCAGACCCGCCACACACTTTTCCCACGATGTCATACCGGGCCTTGAAACGCGTCAGCTAACCTGCGCTTGCAACAAAGTCCTCAATGCCTAAAATGCAAGCAAAATTCAGTGCTTTTTGCTGTAACACACTTCCGCTGATAGGCACCTTATTGGCGCGCATGTCAAGGAACCAAGTGTACCATGCGTTTTCGAGATTCTCGTGTACCAGCGGCATCAACTTCTTGCGCTTTGTGGATGTCCCTGCAGAAATAGCACTGGGGATTGCGTTCTTCGCCTTGAAAATTGTGAACAACGTGGTATTGGAGATGCCAAATTCCTCAGCAATGTCTCCGTTTTTTCTGCCGGTTGAAGCTTCACTGCTGATTTTTATTTATTTTATTATTTATTTATTTAATACTGTAAGCCTTTCTCAGGCTCATACAGGGTGGGCGGGCAAATATACACAGTCGCGTACAAACCAGGCAATATCGCACATAGCAAAAGAAAACAGAATCACAAGATGCTGGTGAAAAGAAAACTTGAACGATGAAAGCAATTGCACAAAATCATGGTCACAAAACATCGAGGTATCAACAGGTGGTACAGTGATCAGTGTGTTCGGAAGCGCTAACAAACATCAAAAAACAAAAGTTGCTTTTACTCTTCATAAAACAGGCTTTCTACATTCCGAACAAATGCATCTGCAGAGGAAAGATTAACGCATTCACGTGGCAGTTTGTTCCACTCTTCCACAGCTGATGGGAAGAATGAATATTTAAAAGTGTTACAGCGTGACATGAATGGTCTGATGCACTTATAATGGTTGGTACGAAGGGAGCGATGGTTAGGCAGCTTTATATAGTTGTCTTTATCTACGTTTAAACCGTTGTGATACAAAAGAAAAAGAATATTCAAGGAAGAGACACGGCGATGGGCTGAAAAGGTCGGTAAGCACGCCCGCCTGCCTCGAATACTTGGAATAGATGAAGCGAAGGGCCTTGCGTTGGACGATTTCCAATTTGTTGGAAAGATATTTTTGGTGGGGGTTCCAAACAATGCTGGCGTACTCGAGGATCGGCCTTATGAGAGATTTATATGCTGTCAGTTTTACATCGGAAAGCGCCGATGCAAGGTTTCGACGCTGGAACCCTAGCTGGCGATAGGCTTTTGTGTATGTGCTGCTTATATGTGCATCCCACTTCAGTTTACTTGTAAACGTGACGCCCAGGTATTTAACAGCGTCGTTTTTTGCAATGTTTGTGCCGACCAAATTGTAACTAAAATGATTCGCGCCTTTACTTCAAAAGTAAGACACTTGCGCTTTGTGTGGTGTTGAAGATGCCGAATTCCGCAGTAATGTCTCCGTTTTTTCTGCCGGTTGAAGCTTCACTGATAATTCACGCCTTTACCTCAAAAGCAAGCCACTTGCGCTTTGCTGCCAAGATGGCGCTGAGTCCTACACACGCGAGCACACAAGCACAAATGAAGCGCAATGACCGCCTCGGCAGCTTCGGTCACAGATGATCACATGATCTGGCATGAATACGTCATGGCTGTGGCTCCGGTTCAGCAAAGTGGGACAGCGCTGCGTCACAAGGCAGCCAGCCGCATTGTCATCACCACCAATCAATGGCGCTCTCTATAACTTTGTTTACAGGCGGTGCGGCGTGCCATGGCCACACATTATCGGTGAAACAAAGCGTCATCAACAGACAAAAAGTTGCACAGTTGGCGATGCGCCGACTTATAATCATCGAACAAATTTTTAATCCAAGCACCGCTGAGCAAAAGTTTCGTTGAAGCGAACACAAGCCCAAAAAATTGGCCCCGTATCTGCATGTAATCTGCAAATGTCGTCAAAACACGATAGTCTTGTGTGTGGAGAGAGTGAAAAATTTAGTTGATGTTCTGCGCAAGAAAATCGGTGAATGGCATTTTATAGGCGCTACGTTTGAGTGCCTCGAGCGTGCAGCGGAGGCGAACGAGCGCATCAAGTCACGTCACACGTGAAACTTGAGCACCACCTGGCAGTCTTCTTGGAAAACGAAGCGCGTGGCTTTGAGACGGGTGTGCGCGCCCGTCTCAGAGGTGATAAGGTGAGGAACGCAAGGTGACGGTTAGGTGCCACCACTATCGCGTCTTAGCAAAGTGTTGGAAACACTCACCTTTTCGTGCAAGCATTGCATGGTCAGCGCAGCGTGATAAGCGCTACGGTTCTTAAAAATACTTATGTATGCATCTTTCAGTAAAAGATGCACATGCACAATATATACGTGTTGTTACGGTGCCGAAGACTTGTGCAATAATTGCTTATTAATTGACAATTGCACAAGTATGAAAGCTAGAGCTTGAGCAACATTGGTGAGCGCTGCGGATGGGGTCGACCGTTTCAAGTACCCGGTGCCGTTCAGAGTAGACAGACAAATGTACAGACAGACAGATCAAAATTTTAGCGTTCCCAAGAAAGACTATAGTCTTTAAAAATATTTCGTTGTAGCGAGAACTCTGATGCATTGACTTCTATGGCAAGCTGACGGGGAATAAGAAATACTTCATTGAAGCAGGAATTTCGTTGAAGTGGCGTTCGTTATAGCGGAGTTCGACTGTAAACGGAAAAGAGAAGATGACAGGACAGATAAAAAGTGAGAGATAAAGATGAAGGGAGAGATAGGAAAAGGTAACTGCTGATTTCCCTGAGTGGGTCAGCCCAGGGGTGCCGTCTACGTGAAGCCGGGGCCAAAGGGGTGTGTTGCCTCTGCCGGGGGGCCTTAAAGGTCCAAGTACCCAGTGTCAGCTCAACCCCCGAAATCCCCTTTTTCCTGGACACGGTTTAGCCACGTCGACCCCCCCCCTCCCCCCCCGTTAGCTTGGGTCCGTGGTGTCGCTATACACCACACGCCTGCTTATGCAGACGCCCCTGCGGGGGCTCTCAACAGGATGTAACGTCATTCTAACTCAACCACTGCAAATGTAAGAAAAAATATCAGCTAAAGAGGTTCCCCTAATCAGGCATACGCCAACTAAAATCGAGGTCAGATTGATGGCATTCAAAGTAGCACACTGCACAGGTGGTGACAATAAAAGCAAAGCTCAAGCAAACAATTTATCTGGTTGTGAACAAGAACCCACATATGATCACATGATTAGTATCGGTTGGTATTGCATTCCAAAAGCTCCGTTTTATCTGACTTCTTGTTCGGGACATTCTGCAAACAAATATTCCTTTGAGAATGATTAGCATAGGAATAAAAAACCTGCTACAGGCGGTTAGCTCAAACAGCGCCCTGGCTGGTATTATTAAATCGTGCCAAAGATCTGTTGCCATGTGTGCCACTGCAATGTGCCGACTAAACTTGAAATATATGCTCTTTCAGGTGTTGTATCTATGCTATCCGAGACTAGGCAGGCACAAATTGGTCGGGGTGTTATCAAACCGCATATGATAGCATCTTCTCAAGTCATTAGAACTGCCGTTGAATGCTCAAACAGAAAGAAAACCAACGGTGAACTTTGATTTTGAGGGCACCCTCACAATCACTGGCACGCGTGCTATCTCGGCAAGCATCAGTGTACTTTCAACGCGAAGAGACTGTGTGAAAAGAACACGTCTCCCTGGAGCAGCCGTATTTGCTCACACCAGCGTTTTGTAAAAGTTCCGCGATGTCAGATCCAAAAGAGTTGGCTGCCAGTCTTACTTCATGTAACATTACAATTTGTCGCTATCGCACTCATAGCATTGCATTCAACGCACCGTCCTGTTGTTGCCACAGCTAATCACGATGGCTGCGATTCTGCGAACTCGCGGTGCAGCACAAGACGGAAGCACGTGATGAGGCGACCTCCGAAGATCTGTCATTGTCACTGTGGTGTCGGAGAGTTTCCATCAGCACCTAATCCGACATCTCCTCAGTATTGAGGACACAGTTGTCCACATTTAAAAAAGAAATAAGGCAAGGCTCAACATCGTCGGGAGCCAAACCATGCTTTCGCAGTGAAACCACACACTAGCGCAGAGCGGCGAAACCAAAGATTAAACGACACGGATACCGTCGAAAATTTTTCATAAAGCACCTCCATTAGCAGCGGGGCCCCACATATGTGACGCTAACTAACAGCGTGGCACTGCCAATGCGAAAGTTCTTTTTTGTTTCCGGTTTAGAGGGAGGGAGAGGCACATCAGTGCATGCGCCCATGGCAACTAACACGGCGGCAGCGCTGGCTTGTGGGGCGGAGGCCTGCCTGCTGCCTTGTGCCCACTCCCGCTCAACAACGAGCGCTCGCTCACGTCTGGGAGTCGCTGAGGCCAAGAGCGCGCCGTGCGCACTGCCGCCGCTTCGCACTTCGTCGTCGGTGAGGCAACCATGAAAGATGCATGCTCGTGTCAAAATGACAAAATTCAGGGAAAAATTTCTAGATTGCCCGTGGCCAAAATTCATTATATCAAGGATGTCTCCCGCTGTAACATTGTTACATAGAGGTTGAAAAGACATGTGCTTCTATGGAGTAAGGATGGGGAATAGACCACTTCGTTATGTCGAGGAATTAATTATGTGAAGGAATTCGTAGAGGTTCATTATAAGCAGGTTTAACTGTATTCTAACCGACTGCCAATGGGATCAGTCAGCTGCTTTAAAGGGACACTAAAGGTAACTATTAAGTCTACGTTGATTGTTGAAATGGCGGTCCAGAAACCTCGTAGCGTTACTTTTGTGCCAAAAAAGGGTCTATTTTGAAATAAAATCGTGTTTAAGTGGTCCGCATAGGGTTAGCGCACTTCGAATTACCCACCTGAAGAAGCGGGCTAACTGGACCAACTCGCATCACTGTTGCCGTGCACTACGTTGCCCGGCTTTACTGCGCTAGTAGCAGCAGACCAAAAGCAGCAGGAGCCACAGCAGCAAAAACGGTCATTGATCAATGCCCTGCCCATGGTGCAAGAATACTTTACGTGAGTGAACGACGCGAAGCAAGCGCTTGGCGGGGAGGGACCGATTAAGTTCTCGTTTGAGGTGTGCCGATAGATGACTCGCCGGACTGAGGACCGTGGCGGGCTGCTGGCGAGAATAATTCTGCAAAGCACATCCCGCACGAGAGCGAGGGTTTCCAAATCCGAGAAAACTGAGCAATTGCGCGATATCAACCACGCGACACGCATAGAGCGGCGCCGCGGAAAATAGGGTGATAAGGGAGGAGGTTGACGATGCAGCGAGGGTGTTGTGGCGACGATAAATGAGCACCGCTACTTTTCTACATTATAGGGCTTTCCTACATCGAGATGGGGGGAGTGGAAGCCGAGGCAAAGTTTGTAGCGCCATCTCCAAGGCTCCCTAGCCAAGCAGAACATTATAGGGCAGCGGATTGTCCTGGCGTTCGCTCACCGAAAGTATTCTTGCACTGTGGTCCCTCCATTGGCTTCGAGATTGCAAGTTTTTTTGTTTCAACTGTACCCCGCTAGATGGCACCACCTGTCCTGTGTAACCACGTGAAAATTGAATTTTCGAACCCCTCACGCCATTCCCTATAGTAACGTCCCGCGGTTCTTTTTTCCATGAATCAAACAGACACGAACAAGCAGCATTTTTTTAGTCTCTTGATGCACGAAAGGTTCTTTATTTAGTGCAGTTAGATCGATTACTAGTGATTAATAGTAGGTGGTCCGTCTGATGTCATCGGTATCATTTTGAAAATGTTCTAATGCAGTGCTTGTGTTCTTGTGCATTTACCTTAATTTCTCGGTAATCAGGGCACTGTTGTTGATTATATTGTCATTTTAGATGTTGTCATACATTGAGCTTTCACTCTGACGTAAATTGTTATTTGACTTAAGCGTCCTTAAGATGAATAAATTTAAATGAAGCGATTCCAAGTAACTAAGCTTCCACTGCACCCAAAAAGCTAGGCCTGCATGTCTTAGTGCAATCTGGAGGAGCAGCCTTCGAGCCCATCGTGAATTCTCTTAGTGCACATACTGCGCATATAGTTGCCACTAGTCCACTATGCATTTATAAGGCAATACATGCACTTTTGTAGCTGCACACTGTGTTGCTGCTGTGACTAATAGTGATGATGATGAATCATGGCTCAGCCCTTAGTAATTGGTGGGTAGATTTAATAAATATCTACCCATTATGCAATTCACATAGTGATAGCTGGATTGATTGTCTGCTTCGGCCACACAAGATACATTTGTAAACGAAACTCCACACGTAACGTGACGCCAGCATAGCAGGTTTTTCAGCTGAAGTCTCGGGCACAAGTGTGGCTCTGTCGTAAAATTCTTTGCTGCCCTGTAGAATTCCAGAGTTCAATCTAGCCCCCCCGCCCTTTTATACCTACTGTGCTTGACAAGAGGCAACAGCGGTGGTGGTGGCAGACTGCAGTAGACAACACAGCCACCAAATATGCAGCAGTGAATTCACAACAGCTTACACTATAAGTGAGAAACCAAGGTTGCACAGCCTTAATGGCTGATCCTGCACCTGAGACTATTATTACCAAAAGTTCCACAGTCCGTGCGCTTTTCAGTTCAATTGGCCTGATGCATATAGTATTGCATTTGCTTGAATTGAAGAAAAAAAATCTCACTTTCAAAGCAAGAGTGAAGCAATGAAAGCAATAGTAACAAATTGGCACGTTATACAAAGGCTAGCAGCCAACCCTTTTGGATCAGATCTCTCTTAACAAAATGCTGGCTTGGGGGAATACAGCTTCTCCAAAGAGTGAAGCAGTTATAGTGCAGTTGAAACTCTATATGTGAAACGTTCAGTGTAGCACAAGTTTTGAGCACTCTCGTAATGTCTGTCGAGATAGCACCCAGCCATTGCTAACCACCACAACCTTATGAGCAATGTAGCACACCCTTCCCCTACGAAAGCTTCTTCTCCAGGTGAAACTCCCCATTTGAAGGGGCCATTCAATGCAGGCGTCGCATGCAGGGCAATATTATCGTATGCACCCTTTGTGTGACAGAGGTAGCCATCACACTATTCTCACCTCTGTTTCATCCAGGTTCATCCCTAGCGCTTTCCTGTTTTCGCTCACTTGTGATTAGAACATACAGCGTGTAGGGCAATGTTATCGATTGTTACTTTATATGGAGCATGATTGAGAAGGAGAAAATCTGACAAGGGTGTCCATATTGTTGCCAATGCAATCAAATGAAATGCCATGAATCCAGTTGTTTCAGAATCTAAAACCATAAGCACACATGGCCAAGCTTAAGAAAACTAGTACCTTTAATATTCACTGACCGGCTGCTAAGACAGCCCCTTTCAGTAATTAAAAAAAAAAAAACACTTACGATGGCCGTTTCTCCAGGATAAGTGCGGTAGTTGAGCTCGGCACACAGCCGTCTGTGCTCTGCTTTGATGGAGTGGGTGATGGGTCCCTGGGTGAAGGCACCCGTTCATCCCCAGCACTTTTGGACTTCCATGCCAACAGACCCTTAATGGTAGAGAGACGGCCATGCTGCCTGGCACCCTCATCGGAGACAGACAAGTCGGTGCTGACTGAAGAGCCGCTGGTGAGGGAGACGGAGTCTGATGGTCCGTCAGCGGGAGCTCGTCGCAGCAGCCGTGTGGAAGGCTCATAGACTAAAGCCAGGCCGTCGAGGGCCCCGTCAAGGCTGGCCAGGCCGCAGCCGGCCGGCTGCCCAGATGGGGGCAGGCCGCCGCCACTCAGGGCCCTGCAAGTAAGCATGCTACCAGTGTTTTTCATCTACATACACTCTAACTGAAAAGGGAAGTGGGATCGTACTGGCAATATTTTAGTGGACAATGGCTCATTAAAAGAATATGAAGAGAAACACAAACATAAATTCTCCCATAAAAATAAACTATGGCATAAATGATGCAATAGCAAGACATCACAGAATCTGTCTAGTATTCAAAATTTTGTGTCCTGCAAATGGTAACGAAACCAAAAGTGGGCAGTCTCTCTTTCCTATTATCTGTTTTTTTGTAAAGATTAATTATCAGTGGCTAAGATGCTGACCCATCACCTGCACATAAACATTCTACAGGAATTCAAGTGTACATACAGTTAGCACCTATCTTTTTAAGTACATACTTTCTGGACTATTATTCCTACACTAGAAGTAAAAGCGACAGATTCAAGAAAACACTAAAAGCGACAGATTTAAGAGAACACTAAAACATGTGATGTCTTTTAATGACACTGCAACAGCTCACTGTATTGTTCTTGCTCCTGTTCTCTCAGCAGTGTGGCTTCTCAGCTCTCATGCACCAAGGGGTACGCACCATTTTAGCTGTTGTGATGGCAATGCAAAGACAGATCAAACAAAGATGTGAATACTTCTCGTGCTTTTTAAGCTTGATAAATATCACTTGGCAGTGTGTGTCCACTCTGCATTACAATATAATGGGGATTCGATAAAGCTATTGATACAACTTTTTCTTTATTTCTCTAGGATACTGTACTGAACTAATTGTACTTCTTGATTAGCACACTGAGCTTACCTGTGTTCACAACTGCTCTTTCAGATTATTTTAACACATCCACAGTTTTTACAGTTTCCTCCTAGCATGTATTGCAGCCATGGCCAACCATGCAGCATTTGAATTGATTGATTGATATGTGGGGTTTAACATCCCAAAACCACCATATTGTCACGTGCTAAGAGCTCGAAGGAACGTATAACAGAACGCGACTGTCAAAAATCTCAGAGACCAAGAAGGACGTCTCCGCTGGCACGGGTTGCTCGTCTTCGTCTTCCTCGTTCACCGGCACAGAACTGACCCACTGTTCACTGGCACAGAACACCAGGTGGCATTACTCCTCCTCCCAAGAGAGCATCGACCCGATGCTCAAACAAACGTGTGCACTGCCGTGGGTCGAAGTAGGTGATACAAAAAAAAACATTAAACAAATTAGTGCACGAGAGAAAATGCGTCCTGAGCCCGGCAATCGGAAATAAACGGCATTCACTGTTCACATGAAGAGTTCACTGGCACAAGAAGAAAATTCGCATCACCGCGTAAAGTATGGTTTTAGGCGGACTACGTGTACAGTCTCTGGACGTGGTAACCTGCGCTGGGATGATGGTGAGCCTCCGTCTGGAACCACTTCGTAGTTCACGTCGCTCACACGTCTGAGAACTTTGTAAGGTCCAAAGTACTTCCTCAAGAGTTTCTCACTGAGACCTCGCCGCCTAATGGGTGTCCAAACCCAAACTTGGTCACCAGGTTCATAATTAACTTCTCGATGGTGGATGTTGTACCGCCGTGCATCTGCGCACTGTTGAGTTCGGATGTGCACACGGGCCAGTTGACGTGCTTCCTCAGCGCGCTGAATGTACTCATTGATGTCGGGGGCTAATTGGTCGAGCTTGTCGATGTCCTCATATGGAATCATGGCGTCCAGCATAGTTCTAACATCTCGACCATAAACGAGTCGGAATGGCGTGAAGCGTGTGGTTTCCTGCGTTGCAGTGTTATACGCAAATGTTACGTACGGCAGGATGTCGTCCCACGTTTTGTGCTGCACATCCACGTACATAGAGATCATGTCGGCTAGCGTTTTGTTTAGCCTTTCGGTTAAACCATTAGTCTGAGGGTGATACGCAGTGGTCTTTCGATGGGTTGTGTAACTCAACCTGAAGATATCATCCAAAAGTTTCGCTGTGAACGATGTCCCTCGATCAGTGATGACATATGACGGGGCGCCATGCCGTAACACAATTTGATGCATAAAAAAACTGGCAACTTCAGATGCGGTCCCTCGTGGCAACGCTTTCGTCTCAGCGTAACGCGTCAAATAATCTGTTGCGACAATAATCCATTTGTTGCCAGAAGAAGACAAAGGAAACGGGCCTAGAAGGTCCATCCCCACTTGTTCAAACGGTGTACGTGGTGGATCGATCGGTTGTAGATGACCTGCCGGCTTTAAATGTGGTGTCTTGCGACGCTGGCATTCACGGCATCCCTTCACGTAGCGTTTGACACAGGCAGACATTTTAGGCCAGTAGTACAGTTGTCGCACCCGATCCATAGTTCTCGAGTAGCCCAGATGGCCGGATGTGGGCTCGTCGTGGCAAGCTAATAAGACGTCATCGCGGAGGGCTTTGGGCACGACGAGAAGATGAGATCTGTCACCAGCACCGGCGTTCCTTTTGTATAAGACGCCATTTCGTAGGCAAAATGATGGCAACGTTCGCGACATTGGACGAGGAATGGGCGCGGTGCCACCTTCTAAATGATCTATAATCACTCTTAGATCGGCGTCATTTCGTTGATGAGACATCAGATCCGGTCCGCTGACAGTTGCCACGAAGGCGCCGTCCTCTTCTGCGCTAGTACTGGCGGATTGAAGAGGTGCTCGTGATAGCGTGTCGGCGTCTTCGTGCTTTTTGCCTGACTTGTACACGATGGTGACATAAAATTCCTGTAGTCGCAGACTCCATCGTGCTAATCTTCCAGAAGGGTCTCGTAGATTGGTCAACCAGCACAAAGCATGATGGTCAGTCACCACTTTAAATGGTCTTCCATAGAGATATGGCCTAAACTTTGTTATTGCCCAAATGACCGCGAGACATTCTTTTTCTGACGTGGAATAGTTGGATTCCGCGCGAGACAGTGTGCGACTTGCGTAGGCTATTACCCGTTCAATTCCATCTTGTCTTTGTACCAAAACAGCTCCAAGGCCGATATTGCTGGCATCAGTGTGTACTTCAGTGTCAGCATCTTCATCGAAGTGGCCGAGCACGGGAGGGGAAGAGAGCCGGTGCTGTAGTTCCGCAAAGGCAGTCTGCTGGTCGTCAGCCCAGACAAATGGTGTATCATCACGCGTGAGGCGTAATAGTGTCTCCGCTATGTTAGAGAAATTTTCAATAAAGCGCCGGTAATACGCACACAGACCCAGAAACCGTCGAAGACTTTTCTTGTCTGTTGGAGGTGGGAAAAGCGGTGACGGCATCAGTTTTGTCAGGATCAGGCCGAACACCAACGGCGCTCACGACGTGACCAAGAAACTTCAATTCTTCGTAGCCGAAATGACATTTCTCAGGCTTGAGTGTGAGATCGGCCGATCTAATGGCTTCGAGCACATTCCGAAGGCGACGAAGATGTTCGTCAAACGTTTCTGAAAACACAACGACATCATCGAGGTAGACGAGACAGCTTTTCCACTTGAGGTCTGCCAGGACGGTGTCCATCATTCGCTGGAATGTGGCTGGAGCGGAACAGAGGCCGAAAGGGAGCACTTTGAATTCATAAAGTCCGTCCGGCGTTACAAAAGCGGTCTTTTCCCGGTCACGTTCATCGACCTCTATTTGCCAATAACCGCTTTTCAAGTCGACGGACGAAAAATACTTCGCACGTCGCAGCTTGTCCAGAGAATCATCGACTCTGGGCAACGGGTACACGTCTTTCTTTGTGACATTGTTCAACTTTCTGTAGTCGACACAAAAGCGAAGCGTGCCATCTTTCTTTTTCACAAGAACGACTGGTGATGACCAAGGGCTGCTTGAAGGCTGTATCACGCCATCCTGAAGCATTTCTTTAACCTGCGTTTGAATCGCGTGCCGTTCGGTTGGCGAAACACGATAAGGCTGCTGCCGTATGGGATGCGCGTCGTCGTAGGTGATAATACGGTGTTTCGTTATCGGTGTTTGACGTATCTTCGAAGAACGTGCAAAGCATGTGTGGAACTCCAGCAACAGCTCGCTCAAACGCTGCTTCTTCGCTTCAGAAAGCGTTGGATTGATGTCGACGCCGCGGAGAGGCGTTTCAGCAGTGCCGATGGCCTCGGAAGCAAAACACTCAGTAACATTGGCGACTGGGTCGGCGTAGGCGATGACAGTTCCAGGAAAAAGGTGCCGGTGCTCGTAGCTGAAGTTTGTGACAAAAACGTTGCAGTGATCATCACGAAGGTCAACAAGGCTTCTCGCTACGCAGACACCCTGAGACAGCAAAAGCAAGTGATTGCTTTCTACGACTGCTTCACCGTGCATCACTCCATCCAACGCCACCTGAACCACAACAGTTGCACGGGGTGGTAACGTGACAGCGTCGTCGACGACGCGAAGAGACACTCGGGAGTGGCTGGGGTCGGCGTAAGCTGTTGTGGCGTTTGTGGTCGCGAAAGTGACTAGACGTCGTCGAATGTCAATTATAGCACCATGCTCCCTGAGAAAATCCATGCCGATGATCAGGTCTCGAGAACACTGCCGTAGAACGCTTAAACTAGCAACAAATGTACAACCGCGGACTTGCAGTCTTGCCGTGCACATACCGAGTGGCGTGACGATATGCCCGCCAGCTGTACGAATTGGCGTTCGATTCCAAGGCGTCGTTACTTTCTTGAGAAGGGCGGCCAGCTTTTCGCTAATTATGGAATAGTCCGCACCAGTGTCCACTAAAGCACTGACTTCGCGACCATCTAGCAGAACAGGAATATCTAAGGACACTCTTCCGCAATCAGCCGGTGGTGTCGTTGTCGATGTATCGTCGTTATCTTCAGTCCGCGTCGATAGGGGGCCTTGAGCATGACCAGTGTGAGCGGCCTTGCCCCTGAAGGTCGCTGAGGCTAGTTTTCCCGACGTGGGCTAGGTGACCGGCCCTGCGCCACGCCCGCATAGGTGCGATGATTCGGCGAGAACCGCCGCGGTGATGGAGAGCGTGAGTGGTGCCGAGATGTCGATCCGCGCTGCTGAGCAACGTAGTCAGCGATTTCCGGAGGCCGCTGGCCGAACCTAGGAGGTGGGGAGTTGGCCGAAAAACCACGAAGTCCCAGCTGTCGATAAGTGCACTGTCGGTAGATGTGCCCAGGTTCACCACAGTGATAGCAAAGCGGACGTCGATCGGGGGCCCGCCACACGTCTGATTTTCGCGGAATTGGTCGGCGGTCACTGAGGTACGGGCCCGCTTGGACTGCCTGAAGCATGGCTGGGGCTGCGGTATAAGGCGGAGTGAAATGTTGTGCAGGTTGGCGCAGAGTTTGGTCTGCCGGTAGCATAGCAGGGGCCACGGTAGGGAGCGGAGCCAAAGGTGGTGCTGGCTGGAGGAGAGTTTGCGCATACGACATGCGAGGGAAGTCATTTAGGGGCCGCGGTTCTGTCTGACAGGACGGTTCTCGTAGTGCCTGCTGAACTTCATCTCGGACGATGCCGGACAAAGAACTGACAGTGGGCGCTGAGGGTGTAGATAACTTCTGCAGTTCTTCGCGAATTACGGAACGTATGAGCTCTCGGAAGAAGTCCACGTGGGCCCCAAGACCACCCATGTAGTCCGTAGCAGAAGTAAAGTTCACTTGTCGCTCGTACGTCTGGGTCCGTTGCCGAAGCGTGCTTTCAATCAGGACAGCTTCAGCAAGAAACTCTGACGTAGTCTTGGGAGGGCTGCGTACAAGACCACCGAACAACTGCTCCTTCACTCCACGCATCAGGTAACGCACCTTCTTCTCTTCCGGCATGTGAGGGTCGGCTCGTCGAAAAAGACGTGTCATATCCTCAACATACATTGCTACGCCTTCATTTGGCATTTGCATACGGCACTGGAGCTCACGTTCAGCTCGCTCTCGGCGATCGGGACTTGCATACGTTTCAAGAAGCCGGCGTTTGAAGTCCACCCATGACGTGAACACACCTGCCCGGTTTTCGTACCAAACCCGTGCCCCGTCATTCAAACTGAAGTAGACATGTCGGAGCTTGTCTGTGTCATCCCACATGTTATGAGCGGCAACGAAGTCATAGTGGAGTAGCCAATCTTCGACATCCTCATGGACAGCACCATGAAAGGGATTCGGCGTTTTTGGTTTGAATAGTGTATATTGCGATGGCGTTGCGCCTTCCATACCGGCTTGGTTGGAGCCGCTTGGAACGGCGCTGCCTGGAATAGTTGGGGCCGTCATCTCTTCTGAGAGAAGTCCGAACTCAGGGTCCAGTCCACGGATCCTGCGGCTAGCACGGTGAACAGGCGTAACCACCGGTATGGGGCTGGAGCTTCTTGTACTAGGAGGGGTTCGGTGCATAGGGTACCCAGCACCTCCACCAGTTGTCACGTGCTAAGAGCTCGAAGGAACGTATAACAGAACGCGACTGTCAAAAATCTCAGAGACCAAGAAGGACGTCTCCGCTGGCACGGGTTGCTCGTCTTCGTCTTCCTCGTTCACCGGCACAGAACTGACCCACTGTTCACTGGCACAGAACACCAGGTGGCAATATTTTAACCACCAAGAAATTTTAACCACCTAGGGTTCTTCGACGTGCACCTAAATCTGAGCAGGGCCTCCAGCATTTTCGACTCCATGCAGCATCCGAAGGTGCTATAACTTCGTCAACTGACATACAGGGGTTTTGTATTGCAATAGTGAGGAAGTTCACAACCCTGCGCACTCTGCATCATTTAAAATTGGGCTTCAGTCATATGCTGCTTGTTCTTTCCAACATCTGCAACTGCCAGATTAATGTCTGAGATGTCCAACTACTACAGCCCACAAATGCATTATCTGTAATGCAGAAAGAGTCCAGCTATACTTGTTTGGTGACAATGTACACAAAACCGAATGAAGAAATATAAATGGATAAGGGCCCCTGTACTGTCAAAAACCATATGAAGACAAGGAACGGATTGGATTCAATTTCAAAATCCGTCTACTACATTTTCATCAACTTATTGGGAACAAGATACTGCACATACTGTATTGCTGGCAAAAAGGATTATTACATGAACGGATTATTGGTCAAGTACCGAAGGCATTTCCAAAAATTTTGGCAGGAGTAACACTCTTGTAAAACAAGGCAAAAGCCTGGCTGCTTTCGTGCACGTCAAATGAGATTGATTGATATGTGGGGTTTAACGTCCCAAAACCACCATACGATTATGAGAGACACTGTAGTGGAGGGCTCCGGAAATTTTGACTACCTCGGGTTCTTTAACGTGCACTGGAATTTAAGCACACGGGCCTACAGCATTTTCGCCTCCATCAAATATGCAGCTGCCGCAGCCAAGTACCTTAGCCACTAGCCCACTGGGGCTACAAGTCAAATGAGTTACATCAAGCGATTATGTTTGGTTTGCATTAAGTAGACTCTTTTATTGCCCAATGCCAGAACTTTAGCTTTTGTTTGTCAAGGATAGAACACTTGACTGCCACGCAGAATGCCTGGGCTCAATAGACCCTTTCATTATTTCGCAAGTGCACTTCTCTGTCCTGCATAGTTGCCCACGAAATGGTGGCACATGTCATGCTTCAAGCGGAGACGCAGTCCTAGTTGAACGTGCTGGGGGCTCGTCTACTATGTATGTTTATATCAAAAAGGCCAACTTTACATTTGTTATGTCACAGCGTCAGCAACACGCGCTTTAACAGGCTGCTAGCAGTAAGTCGATGCATGAGTTGTTCATACCGCATGGCGGGAAAACTAACTTTAAGATATTGAAAAGGGTCTATTCTGGCACTAATTCTGTCTTTTCAAGTCACGCTAGAGAGGTCACACAAGTTTCTATACAGTAAACACCTTTTTTTTTCAAGGCCATCGTCTGACGAGGCAGTCAAAGCTGTCACTCTAAAACGAATTAAAAAACACACACACACACTTGACAGGTATACAACTATCTTAGCATATAGTTAAAGAATTCAAGCAACAAATCATTTTACTAGTATAATGAAGGAATGATGACAACTTCGTGATCACTTGATTAGTCTTCAGCGACATTGGTACGAACATCCTGCAGGCTCACACTTTGATCACCCCGCCACACCATACACAAGTGATTTTTCAAGTACATGTTACATATACTCTTGCCTAGAAGTATAAACCTAATTTTGGATACCAAAGAAAGAAAAAAAAAACTTTCACAAGAATTCTTTCTTGAAAAAACTTGTGTAAGTTTTTGACGTCATGCCAATTTCCCTGTGAATGCTTGGCATGATGAAAGAATGAAAATATGAGAGAAGACATCAGCAAGGAATACAAGAAGCCAAAGTATGGGGGGGAAGTTATGGCTTTATAAAAACTGTACAGTACTTCACTAAATGAAAGATCATGCAGGCTCCACTCCTTTCACCTTTATGTAGTCATGATCATAGACTTTTTTCATAAATACGCCACCTGAGGATGAGCTTTTCGTCAGTTTCGCTTCGCAAAAGAGCGTGGGGGATAGCTAGCACCATCATGAGGGCATGGAAAGCAAGCCGTCAAGTGCGTGATGAGTGCTGTGATGTTTGTGTTGGCGGCTAGTTCTCCATATCATCCTCTGCAATCACACTGCTTTCTCGCTTGAACGAGCACCTAGTACTCTCTATAAGCTTTCTAGGCTGCTTCCGCTGCACAATGAGCAATATTTTGTACCCTTCATCGTGTTGGACAAGCAGTTTGGCTTGTTACGACTTGAAATTCATGTGTCCGGCCTGCAAGAGACTCATCGGCGTGCCCTCCCGACGCGGTCCGCGTTCTGCAGGAACGCAAGAGGTGTCTGTGTGCGCTGCAAGAAACGCGCATCAGCGTCGCTGGGACACACAGCCTGCGTCGTCTGCTGCGGTGCCCTCACAATGGCGGCAGACTGTGAATGGCGGCAGTTCGCGTCGGCGGAGCTAGGGGCGCCCTTTTTCGAAAAGGGCCAATTGAACCTTTTATGTGTGTGTGTTGTTTTAGAAGGCCCTTCAATTGGATCATAATAGATTTTCATGAAATAACTGGATTTTCATGAAATAGAGCCATGAACCATTTTCTGCATAACACAAACTGCGCTCCCGATAAAGCTACTCAAGGCAGGAAAATAGAACATTCCACATTGAACTCTTCGAACATTTTTTTTTTTTAATTTCTCAAAAGCATTACTCACAAGGGAAAAAAAAGTGGAAACCACATAGATGATGACAAGTAACGGCTGACACAACTTACGTCTCGCACACAATTCTTAGTAAGAATCTAATAAAAGAACTGTACTGTATTTACAACTAGTCTTGACACTGCAAAAAGGCAAGTTCTATGCGCCTTTATCTATGCAGATCCAACCAACAAGGAACACTGGCGTCACCTTTAGAGCCTTCTTTTGGCACAGCAATATACAGTGGACATTTTTAACACAGGCACATAATTTTCTATGAAGAAACACTCCCCATCTCTATCTGCCTCAAGTCAACATTAGGCTGTGAATGTTCTTGATAAACAAGCATGTGTTAAATGCTTCCAATGCTACACTTCTGTTGGAACCTAATTTTGGATGTCATTCATGTGGGAAGCATGAGCATTTTTCATCCACAAAACTCTTTACAGGAAACGAGAGCTGCCTTCACCCTGCTGTATAAACCCATTTTTCATACTCTTCACACACCAACTCTGGCCACCAGAGAGATCTGACTAATTCTAACCAAAGGCTAATAAATTGCAAGAAAACTAAGAAAAACATTTGCACGTCCTCTTTGTTAAATACATTTTGGTATTAATCTCAACACGAACAGACAAATAGTCAAGTGGCGACATTACAGCAATGGTCGTGTTCTGTCCAGAGCTAAGTGCTGCAGACGATGTGCATGTTTGTAAAGCGTTTTTTTTTTTTTTATGAAAGGGAGCACGTAAGCACGTGCCCTGCGCTCTGTCGCGGCTGCCTACGGCACCATCAACAGACGGATAAAATAGCGCGACCAATTTTCGCGTCACCTGTTAGCAAACGAAACAAGTCATGACCCCGTTGGACAATCGCTGCCAACTTCTGCTCCCACCCTGGTCTCTCAACGGGCGATGCCTCCAAAAGCAGAGGCGCTTTCTTTATCCATCGGCTGATGGTGCTGCAGGCAGCCGCCGCAGAGCGCAGGCCACGAGCTCGCGCGTTCACTTTCATAAAAATTGATACTGCACAGAATTCGAGAAGACAGCATTCAGGCTTGGAGTAGCAAGCCATTCAGATCATAAAGGTACAGCTAACACGGCCCAACGTTCACTTTTCATGTCCGGAAATATAATGAACGAAAACAAGCACACAGAAAAACGAGCTATGGGTGTCATTCGTAACAGGCCGCGTCAAGTGCCTTGACGAAACGCGGCGAGTTTCGCATACACCAGAAAATATGCCTACGAGCTCGTCACTTAGCGCACACTTACCGTCAGTCTGTCTGGTCCATTCTATCACAGGTATTTGCTATCAGCACGGCTGCTCCCCGGAGGGCTAAGACGGTTGCGCTGTGCTTCCCAGATCAGGAACGAACGCGGCAACACGACTCCTGCACACGTACCGTGTCATTGCATCAATAAAACCACCCACTAATCAGTTTTTTTCAGACAAACAGCGTCCTTTCTGAAGGATTCTTGACAAAGCAGCTTCACTTTCACCCAAGTCACCACCGTTACCGAGCTGACACATGTCGATTCTTGACGTTTAACACAGGTATAAGCTGCAAGCTAAGCGCTATCGCCAGCACGTAACCATGTCGCTCACTCAAGAAATGCCGAAACCCAAAAAGAGTAAAGACCTGAAAACAAGATATCACCACAACCGGCGATCCCGCAGGCCATGGAAACTTGCCTACGAGTAACAGGCGCTGACTGCTACAGCTGCAGACAGAAATTTTTGCCTGTCACGTACAGCAGGTTACTAGAGCAGCCGGCGCCGCCACGCACGACGACATAGATTCTTCGTTTTTTCCAAAGTATTTATCAACCTCCCTGATGCACCTATTTCTCTGCAGCTGCGATCCTCAGAGGAGTAATCATCCTTAGGCCTAAAGTGCAGCTTCTCGAACAATTCCACACGAACGTAGAATGCAAAGTGCACAGCTGCTGATAAGAAGAAATTCAACATGTACTAACCATAACTACGCTTATGGTACGTGAGCCTGCTCCGACAGATGTGCGTTCGAATCTACATCGCACTCCTGCAAGCACCGTGCCTCTGCAAGCAAGCTAAAGCACCGCGGGCCATTCCGACAGCCGTGCAAGCGATCTCTAGACGCCTGGTGGGTGACACGCATTCAACAATTTTCAATTTATGTAATAAAGCCACGTAGTTTGGCCGTTTTATTTGTTTAAATACTTATTTTTACTTTCGAAAAACTTTGAAAGTAACGGTACGACGTCAGTGAATTATTTTGTTGCCGAAGGGCGCACCATCCACGTTTGCAAATTTGTTGAGATAAGATATCTGCGCTTTTGCGATGCTTGAATGAGCGCGGGTCTTCCACAGCGATCACACTTGCGTATATTGAAGATTAAGTTTGCGCGTTGCAATTTTCGTTTAGTCGCGAATGCGACGACACACTTACGCAAACACATGGCATCAGCAACACTGTATGAGTGGGTGACGGACGGTTGTTCCGTAGGACGGTCGGATGGTTTGTACGGCGAATGTAATCGGCTGCTTGGAGGTGGAGAAAGCAGCTCGTCACGCATCCGATACTGCCCGTCCGCCAAATGCGGTGATCGGTTGTTGCGTGCTTGCATTTCTACAGGTTAGTGCTGACAGAACACATTGGTAGCTAGCTCAAACGTTTGCAACCAGTCCAGGAATATAAAGGCTTAACCAAGTTGTCGCGGAACGTCTAGCGGCCGCACTGGTAAATTTCGTTTGGGATGCAAGATATCGCGTAGTGTTTTGGTTTTGTCAGTAGGTGCATGCGCGCTAAAGTAAGCCCAAGTCTGCCTTGATTGGACATTTCGCTTTGCATATAATGTGTCATGTGTGCATTGGTTTCGTTCTCGTAGCATTCGACAATATGGATAGCTCGCAGACTGTACTTTATGATAAAGTACTGCTAGCGGTTCTGCAAGGTGCTAGTGAATAAGTAGTGGATCCTGAAATTTAGGTAGCGGCGCGCGATTGTTCTGTAAAGCTAACATGCAACAAATAAAAACTTGTGCTTTTTCGTAGCGTGAACTCTCTTGTAATTCCGAGCCATGGCATCCGGAGAGGAGATCTGCGTAAGTTACCGATCTTCATTTATTGCATCTTGTTTTAGTGGATAGTAGCTTGGTGCGGCGTTAATGCATGCAATAAACGCCCGACCACCAGGCTTGCACAAACGCAGCTGTGACGTCTGTGCTGGAAAGCTTTATCGCCGTTTTAAACTAGGAAGCGTTTTCCTACTTCCCATGGACCTTGTTAATATGGTACAGATGACAGCATCCTCATAGCGTTCTTAATTCATCGTATTGCGTGTGGCTGGCAAAGCTATTCGTTTTGTATCTTGCGGTGCGCCCGGACGGAGAGCATTGTCCGCCCTTCAAGTTGCATGTGTCGTGTGCGGAGCGGCATAGTACTACATTAAAACTTGTACGTCACGTAGCCCTTTGTTCCCAGCCTTTTTACAACTCTGTATACATTATTGCGTTGGCTGGCAAGATGAGGTTTGTGCATGTGCAACTAGTAGGTCACGCTTCATACCAGCCCCGCCGGGGTGTTATAGTGGCTAAGGTACTCGGCTGCTGACCCGCAGGTCGCGTGTTCGAATCCCGGTTGCGGCGGCTGCATTTCCGATGGAGGCGGAAATGTTGTAGGCCCGTGTGCTCAGATTTGGGTGCACGTTAAAGAACCCCAGGTGGTCGAAATTTCCGGCGCCCTCCACTACGGCGTCTCTCATAATCATATGGTGGCGTTGGGACGTTAAACCCGACATACCAACCTACCATGCTTCAGACCAAACGCATGCTGTACGCATGACGCGTAATGTGTGTTTTCATAGAAATAAAAACGCCGACAGATTATCAGGCTGTGCTGAAAACAACAAACGCGATAGTAGATATATATGAATACCAACCACATAACCGAAAAATGAGTGTATGTTCGTCACAGAAGGCTCTGAGCGAGGTGGAAGGGATCGACTACGTTGTGCCGTGCTGTCAAATAGCGTTGTGTCTAGCGGTGCTCGTAAACTTGTGTATACAAGAATTCGCCAAACCCGAACGGGTGATCACCTATAGTCGATCACATAATAGAATAAGTCTGTTATCTGCCAGTGCGTAGCGCCGTTAAAGCTGAGATCTGTTGCTTGGTTTTCTTGGAAGGTGGACAGTTTCGTGGTCGGGTTGCCAACGTGAACTGTAGAGTTTGGCTTCTGTCTGAAAAAAACAAAAAGCTGGCTGTAAGGTCTGTATTCATAAAACAACCTTATTCTTATCTCCCATTTTGATATATCGATTTTGGGCCGTTAGTGCGTTTGAGAAACAAAGTATGCCGGTGTTCACAAACCAATCTTGCAGCGATCTTTTGCTCTGTTCCTGATTTTATTCCTTAATAACAACCACACGCAGGTGCGCAGAAACTTAAGGGAAAAGTAAGATAAGCTCATGGTTCGCGAACATAGGCGTGCGCACAAGGGGGCGGGGCACCCTCCTAATCACCTGCAAGGGGGCGCGAAATCTGTCCCATCAGTGATGAAAAATAGGGCAGTGTGGAATTACAATAGGTATGATGTTGTGAGAGGAATATGGAAAGGGATCATGGTTCCTGGTCTGACGTTCGGCAATGCGGTCCTGTGCATGAGATCAGAAGTTCAAGCAAGATTAGAAATTAAGCAACGTGGAATAGGTAGGCTTGCTTTAGGAGCTCACGGGAATACACCAAATCAGGGAGTACAATGTGATATCGGATGGACATCATTTGAGGGCGGGGAAGCTAGCAGCAAGATAAAATTTGAGAAGCGATTGAGAGAAGTGGGGGAGGAGCGTTGGGCTAGGAAGATATTCAGCTACTTGTACATGAAGAATGTCGCTACAAAATGGAGGAAGCGAACCAGGAAATTGACGGGTAAATACTTAAAAAACAGCAGGGGCCCAAACCAAAAAGAACTATCACTTAAGAAGAAGGTGAAAGAAACGGAGACCTAAATGTGGAGAATTGGCATGAATAAAAAGTCCGCACTAGAGATATATCGAACTTTTAGGCAGGAAATTCCCAAGGAAAGGATCTATGATAATACTCGGGGTAGTTCTGTACTGTTTGAGGCCAGGACGCTCTGTGGCGATCTGTGTTTTCTCAACTGCTGATGACAAAGTTATAGTATGCCGTAATCGTGGCTCTGTGGATGATACAGGGGAGGCGCTACGATTTTTTCTCGAGCGGCATCTACGACAATTCTGGTCCTTCAGGGTGGCAGGTAGGCACAGAAGTTATGCGCTGTGTTTTGACTATGGTTGCGTTTGAGAGGGGGGTAGACGAAAATGGGGGGGGGGGATCCTCCAGCCCTCCCATGCCCCGCCTTGGCCCCGCACCTGGGATGACACCATTCTTGTTCCCGTGGTTTTATCCTTCACTGAGTGTGCTGCGTGCTGGTATAAGGTGGCCAAGTCGTAAATGTAGTCGGCAGCGTTCTGATGCTATCTTTTCTGTTTGTTTCGCGGTGTGTCACCTTGCTGCAAGTATGTATATGTACTAATGTACCAATATACCTTGCGCTGCTTTTGCTAGCATCGATCGTGATAAAGGTTGTATTTCTTGGGTAACAGATATGGTTTGGCCGCTAATTATGGGCCATATTTACGTACTGGGGTCGGGGGGGGGGGGGGAGAGTTCGACTTGTATTTGAACAAATAGTGTCACGTATTTAATTGTATTCCAACAATGGAAAGACCAAGGCAAACACCGTTTGATAATCTTGGCAGTCCCGTTTGAGTGAAGTTCAGCTCGTTATTTCACGTTGTCGTTTTGTGCTCCGCTTCGCTTGCTATAAAATGCTTAATCTGTGATTGTAAATTTCGAAATTCCCTCTTGGGCAATTTTCCGTAACCACCCGATTCACGGTCGATCCCCAGCTGTGGAGACTACTCCGCGATGATATGCATCAATATCAATTACTTAAATTGCCCCCTCCTTTTCTATCTCTCTCCGAGGGTACTCCTTACAATATTGATATTATGTAGTGTAACGAACTGGTATAGCGCATTACGGGAAGGAAAAAAAATGGTCAAATAGACCTCGCTTTATTCCCTTGTATCGGTCGTTTTTTACTTCCCGTAATGCGCTATACCAGTTTATCTAGTATAATGTAGTCCTCTCAAGCGTCGCGGGTTTGTCCTTAATGTGTATCGCTCCTGGACGCCGTTCGCGCTCAGAGCTCGCAGTGGTGTGCCCCCCCCCAGGGTGGTGCAGAATCTCGACCGAGGAGCCAGGCCGGAGCTGCCTGGCAAGGCAGTTAGCTTCGAGGAACTGGAAAGGATCGCGTGGCAAGCCGGAAGAACGAAATGCAACCTTTCTTTTTTTTAATACAGCTTGCTTTAAAATCTTCAAATTGTATTCTTTCTCTCATTGTTTCCCTGATAAACCGAATCGCCTGGAGTACTATATTTGAAGCTTTGAAATATTGCAATTTTCACTAGAGTCCAGTAATTTAACAAAACCTAACATTGAAACAAATGTCCGCTGCGCTGGAACAGTGGTTGCAGTGCTCGGCTGCTGACCCGAAGGTCGCGGGTTTGATTCCCGCCGCGGAGATCGCGTTTCGGTGGGTGGTCGAGGCTCGTGAACTGTGCGACGTCCGTGCTCGTTAAAGGACGCCAGATGGCCGAAATTCCCGGAACCCCTCCACCGCTGCATCCCTCAAAATCATCTAGTGGTTGTGGGACGTGAAGCTCCATATGTATTATTACAATATTGAAAAAAAAAATGTTACCAATTTTAGCAAACGAACATTACGAGTACTTTTAATCAACGAAGTATGCCGCAGCTACGAAAACTGAGGTAAGCTGGCATAATGCAGCGACTGGAGCCTGTGAAATATTTTGCAACGGCAGGTTGAAAACCGAATTGACTATGGTATTCATGGTGCTACTTTGCTAAAGATACCTTCTAAATCAATCTGACGCTCAAAAAGTAAACTATGTTGAACCGGGCACCACACACATAGCTAAATATGAGATGACACACTGCAGCTAAACTATTTATCGCAACATGTTCCTCCTCACAAAAAAGCAGCTGACCATCAGTGCTGAAAACTTGTCCCGGCTAGATCGATTTACGTAGACTCAACGACAGGCTCTGTTGTTATTCATGTACACGTGCGCAAAAACTACACTTCTGATGCTGAGGTCAGCCATAGTGCCTTCCTTAGTTCAGTTATAACAACACAAATACAGGAGCTGCTCACCCCTTCGCTGTTTGAATGTTTCCTTCCTTTTGGGGTTTTCCCGTTGGTGCTCAATATTCGTCGAGAAATGTTCGGTATTTCGTATACGCGCTATTGAATTCAAATATCAAATTGAATACACCGCTGTTCAACTCCTCATTCAGAACTTTCGAATATTCACGTGGCCTTAGACTCCTCACCCGACAGGACCACCCGCGACGCCCTTTCGCTCCAAATTTGATAACGTGGATCCGGCGCACCACCGTGCACATTCCTCGAGAGCTACCGTTTATTTATTTATTTATTTATTTATCATCAATTTCTATGGCATTACCATAAAGGCGTTTTCACTCCTACAGGAAGAGTGCTATCTGAAACTAAAGGAATGTCGTGGTGATTGGCCTTTATCGTTTATGGGGTTGCTGATTCCTTCAACAGTGGAGTAAACTATGGTTGACTACTGTAATAGAATGTATGGTTGAAGTATTGTGCCACAACATTGCGCCACACGCAGCTGCTACGAGAATGCACAGCAAAAAAAAATCTAACTACTTGGGCAGTGCAGTAAAATGGGATTCATTTTTGCGGAACAAGCGCACGTGCGTGGGTGTTGTGTTCACGCGCGAACATTCGCAAGTTCTGCAATTCCTCACGCTCCTGCGCAGTATGAAGAGATGGCCAGCTTTTTATTTCCTTTCGATTCCTCTGTATGGAATTTACTAGCAAGTATCTACATTAGATGCTTCATTCGCCTTCGTGCAGTCGCACTTGCCTCTGTCGTCGGCAAGTGGCGTCTGCTTTAAAGAGACTTGTGCGTGACAGTTACGCATTTCAATATGAGTAACTGCGAGTGGAAGTGTATATGAATCTTTACGGCCCCAGGACGTCCCTTTTAACTTCGAATAAGCTGTCCCTGCAGAGGGATGTTGGGGCAAAGTAACGAGGCATTTTCGACGAGGAAGCCTGCGTCGCATATCTCGTGGACCGGCGTGCCGAACACAAGTTCCTTGGTCCGGCGAGCCTTTTACAACCGAGCGTTCGATATGTGCTCGGAAGGCGGCGTACCACTTTGGGTCTGCCGCGGCGGCGTGGTTTTACCACACTGACCTGGCGCCCACTGGTGCGGGGACGAAAGCAGGCCTTTTCTTTCCGCTTTCTCCTATCGTTGCGGAAAGTGGCGTCTTTCCTTGCCTAGAAGCACTATCGTCCGTGCATGGCCTCCGAGATTGCGAGGGTTTCTCAACCACGCCGCGCGTCCGCAATCTCGGAGGCCATGGTTCGTGTAATTCAGCAACACTCTGCATGCAGTGCTCGCGGGTCCTTTGTGTCCAACTGCCTCGCTGTTACCTCAGAGGCAATCAGCGTCCGACCCGTCATCTCTTTTAACAGCGCTAGCTGAGCCCCCTCGCGGCAACTGTTACAACCTCGTCATTGCCGTGTGACACTGCCACAACTACTTCTCCGTTGAACCCCCTAGGGGAGATTTACGTTGACGGTGTTCAACGGAGTTTGGTGGTGGCCGTGTGACAGGGGTATTAGCTTTGTCTTGTTAATTTTGAACAACCTTTTCTAGGAGCTTGCTCGGCAAGCTTCTCATGCTCGCGCCCTGTCCGGTGGCGCCCGACGTTACTAAGTCTAGTAACGTTGGCGGCGCCGGCGTACACCAGTGTTACCAGTGTACACTTTTCCGGTCGCCGCTCAAGGCCTCCTCTTCGGTGATTCCAATATTGCTCACTAGATGGTGCGCCGTCACCCGATGCGTCACAACGAGAGTGGGAAAGGGGTGAGAAAAGGGTTCCTAGTAGTACATCAACAGGCCCAGATGGCATTCCAATTAGGCTGATAAAGACATTAGGTCCGAAGTCTAAGCAGGCTTTGAGAGAGGCAGTGAGCAAAATAATAATCGATGGTGAAATTCCCGATGGATGGAAACTTAGCAGGATGAGCATGATATAAAGGAAAGGGGGACAAAGCTGACATAAACAACTACCGTACTATAACAGTGACATCAGTGGTCTACAGGCTGGCGATGCAGATTATGAAGGAAAGACTGCAGGCATGGATAGAGGATGAGGGGGGTGCTGGGGGAACTTGTAATGGATGGGAAGGAAGTACGTTGATGATGGATGATGGCATCCCACCGCTGCCAACCAGTTGTTACGGGTCGGAAGAAGGAAGGTCGCTGATGATGGCATCCCACCGCTGCCACCAGTCGTTGCGGCTCGGGGTGCTGAGTCGTATCCCACCTCTGCCAACCAGTTGTTACGGGTCGGAAGGAAGGTCGCTGGAGGATACGAAAACAAAACCCGGTCTCTTGTGGTAGCGTGGTGTAGCTTCGGGTTGAGGAAACGACCGCTTACAAGATGGGGATACGAAAAACAAACAGGTTTATGGCACTATTTACACTTATTTACAGCATAGAAAGGTTAGGAGTTCACAAACCACGAGCGTGGTGGTTGAACCATTACATGGTTCAGAGCGACGTCCTGCACTCTGCGGCGTCGTTATAAGCCCTCTCGGACTCCTCCTTCTTGAGGGGAACACCAATCACACACACACAACAGACGAGGGGTACGAGCATGCACGGCGCACGTGAACATCCAATATTGAGTCGTGATCACTGCACTGCAAAGTGGCGCCAGAGGGGCTCTTTCTCGTCATGTGTGTGCCGCTGGTCGAGGGGTCCCACGCTCCTGACAGCAGACATCAAACGGTCCGCCAATCTGTCCGCTCAATTAGCAGGGCACTTTGTGGCGGCGGTCGCCGTTTCTTCAAAGGAAGACGCTGTCTTTGTTGTCCTCTCTGGAACGGCTTACGGTGTCGTGGCGACACGACGTCTCATCCTCCGGCAAGCAGGGACAATACCTGGCGGGCATAGGCAGCCGGATAGTCGTCTACTTGTTTGAGGATCAAAAGAGCGCAGCTCCCCCGTCAGCTCTGGACGCTGGTTCCGAGAGAACTGGGATTCCAGGCGTGGGAACGCTGCCCGGCTACGCTTCTCAGCGACAGCATGGTGCCAACTGACGACGGTCATAACAAACTGCAGAATGGGTTTCGGAAACACAGGAGGTTGGAAGACAATCTGTTCTCACTGACGCAGTGCATCTAAATAGCAGAAAAGGAACACAGGCCCCTGTGGCTAGCATTTCTGGATATCAAGGGAGCGTACGATAGCGTGGTTCAAGAGGAATTGTGGGGAATACTGGACACACTAGGCGTGGAACATGTAGTCACTAATCTTTTAAATGATATCTATAAAGGTGACAAGGTAGTTATAAAGTGGGAAAAACAGGTATCCAAGCCTGCAGAAGTAAAACGGGGGCTTAGGCAGGGGTGTCCCCTGTCACCCTTATTATTCATGATGTACCTACAAGGATTAGAGGCCAAATTAGAGGGAAGTGGACTGGGCTTTAACCTATCTTTAGTCAAACAAGGAAAACTTATTGATCAGGCACTACCAGCATTAATGTACGCAGATGATATAGTGCTAATGGCCAACAACAAGGTATATTTGCAGAGATTGATGGACGTCTGCGGTAATGAGGGAGATAGGTTAGATTTTAGATTAAGTAAGGAAAAATCAGCAGTCATGATTTTCAATGACAATGAAGGTAGTGAGCTTAGAATACAGGAGGTCACGCTAGAGATAAGAGATAAATACAAATGTCTGGGCGTATGGATAAGCAATGAGACCGGGTACCTGAGGGAACACGAAATATACGTGACGACTAAAGGTAACAGGAATGCAGCAGTGATGAAAAATAGGGCAGTGTGGAATTACAATAGGTATGATGTTGTGAGAGGAATATGGAAAGGGATCATGGTTCCTGGTCTGACGTTCGGCAATGCGGTCTTGTGCATGAGATCAGAAGTTCAAGCAAGATTAGAAATTAAGCAACGTGCAATAGGTAGGCTTGCTTTAGGAGCTCACGGGAATACACCAAATCAGGGAGTACAATGTGATATCGGATGGACATCATTTGAGCGCAGGGAAGCTACCAGCAAGATAAAATTTGAGAAGTGATTGAAAGAAATGGGGGAGGAGCGTTGGGCTAGGAAGGTTTTCAGCTACTTGTACATGAAGAATGTCGATACAAAATGGAGGAAGCGAACCAGGAAATTGACTGTTAAATACTTAGAAAACAGCAGGTGGCCAAACCAAAAAGAACTATCGGTTAAGAAGAAAGTGAAGGAAACGGAGACTGACATGTGGAGAATGGGCATGATTAAGTGCGCACTAGAGATCTATCGAACTTTTAAGCAGGAAATTGCCAAGGAAAGGATCTATGATAACACTCGGGGTAGTTCTCTACTGTTTGAGGCCAGGACGGGAGTACTGCGAACCAAGACATATCGGGCCAAATACGAAAGGGTAGACACAGTATGCAGTGCGTGTGGAGAGGAAGAAGAAACTGCCGAACACTTGATAATGTTCTGTAAAGGGCTTCACCCTATAGTTCAGGATGATGGCGCAGAAGTTTTCAAAGCACTGGGGTTTAGGGACTGGGAGGGCAAAATAGACTTTAAGCGGGTAGACTTAACTAGATGGAGGTTATCTGATTGGTGGCTAAAGTCAAGGCACGAGTGAAAATTAAACCCTTCACTGCAAAGTACGAATCCTCAAACTCACTTTTTAAAGAAAAAAAATAAATCTAGTTTTTGGTTTATTAAGTATTACGGCTTGGTGGCGCTAGCCACCGCCCAATCTAAAGGGTACAGCCATCCATCCATCCATCGTCGGTTTTTGATAGCTCGTGCGCACGCCTCCTCGCGACTACGTCCACTTCGTTCTCGTCGTTTCGTAGGCACGGCAGCACGTGACAATTTCCAAGTGTTACGCACGGGTACCGATATCCTCCCAAGCCCCCTCACCTGCCTGCTGTCGACTACGTTGAAGAAGATCTGATAGTTCCACGTCTGCAATTCATGAACGCATTTGACTCACGGGCAGCGGCCAGTATGGCATGAAGGGGCAGGTCATTAACGTGCCGATCGCCGTGGTCAACACTGTGCAGTGCCAGCTGCGGAATGGGCCCGACGACGCTGCCTTCGACGTACACATCATGCGCCGGCTCGTTAACAAGCCCTCCTACAGAAATGGTATCGCCAAAAAACGCCCCGTGCACCTCCGAGCAAGCTCCCCTAACATCATTCACTTTGTGGATATGGCGGTGATTTTTTTTTTCGCTGCACAACATATAGAAATTCAGTAACTGGGGTAATATAATCCTCAACCTCTCCACAGCAACACATTTCTAAGAGAACATGACAGGAGATATCAAGAGATCCACGCGAGCGAGAGACGTCTTTATTGATGTTCGAATGGTGAAGGAGGGCGTGGGCGGAACACCGAGGATGACTTCAGTGACGAGTCGGGCCCGCTGTATCAATGCCCGGCAAACATCTGGGAGTGCGTCGCGAAGAGCGTCGTTCCACAGCGCCTCGTTGCTTAGGCAAAGGGAGATGAAAAAAAAAGTGGTAAGGGAGAGATGTTTGCAGTGCATTCCATCGTGACATGGAAAGTTGTGGGCGCATGCTAACTGCTTGCGTTGGGGCCTCTGTGAGTTTCAGTACGCGCAGGCTGCCCCTGATTAGTGTCGCCGAAATTTGGGGGAGGGGACTATCGTGTTTTCAGCATTATTGGCAAGATTGCGCAGTGAGCTCGTGGCGGCTCTCACCTTTCACGCGTACTTTGGCCCGCGGAGAGGAGGGGAGCGAACGATCTCTTGCGCGCCCTTATCTCCTGGTGGGGAGGATCGTACGTCTTGGCTGGCGTTGGGCTTGCAGTCGAACGATTCTGTTGTAGTTACGGGGCGCACAAAAGTCACTGCCATTGTTGCACAGCCTCCGTTTGCGAAAATGGCGCGCTTTTCAGACACAGCGAAGTGACAACCGAGACGCTCATTTGCGTTCATCTGTACCTGCAGAGTACGTTTCGTGCGTATTTTGTGCGCGAGAAACGCGGAGAACGTTTTGATCTGCTTTCCATTCTGTGCGTGACCTTCCAATTTGCTGCTATCACGTTCATTTCTTTACCTTTGCGGCAAAGCAGTGACTTTTTTAGTTTGTTTTCTTACTCTTTGTATATGCTAGTTTAGATGATAACTTTGTATTGTTTCCCTTTTTTTCGTTCCATACTTACATTGCTGCTTCCCTCTTGTTATTAAAAATTGTATTTCCCATGCCCCTCCTGCTTGGGCGCTTACTTGGGTCTGCAGTATGTCTCAAATAAAAAAAAACTGGACACGGAAAGCAGAAAAGTAGGCCTGAAAATTATATGCACAATACTAATGACATGTTGGGTTTAACGTCCCAAAATATGCACAAATCTAAAGTAATCTACAACAGTCTCGGTAGAAGACAGAACTTTGCGATAGGTCTAGAGATGCTGGAAGTTGTAAAGGAATATGTCTACTTAGGACTGGCAGTAACGGTGTAGCTGAACCATAAGAGTGAACTAACTAGAAATATAAGGCAGGGGTGGATCACATTCGGCAAGCATTCTCAAATCATTAATGGTAATCTGCCACTAACCCTCAAGAGGGAGGTATATAACAGCTGCATCTTTCCAGTGCTTACCTGCGGAGCAGAAACCTGTATAGGCTTACAAAGAAGGTTCAGCTTAAATTGAGGACGAATCAGTGAGTGATAGAAAGGAAAACGATATGTGTAACCTTAAGTGACAAGAAGAGAGCAGAGTGGGTGAGGGAACAAACCGGACTTAAGGATATCATAGTGGAAATCTAGAAGAAATGAACATGGGCCGGGCACGTAGCACCTTGGCAGGATAACAGCTGGTCATTAAGGGTAACCGACTGGATTATTAGTGAAAGCAAACGCACAAAGGGGGTACAGAAAGTTAGGTGTGCCGGTGGAATTAAAAAGTTCGCGGGTATAACGTGGCAACGGAAGTTACAAGACCAGGTTGATTGGCGGATCGTGGGAGAGGCATTTCTCCTTTAGTGGGCGTAGTCAGGCTGGTGATAATTAATGCTGATGCATTTTTACACCACGTTTCGCTGGTGGTGTTTACCGTGTATATTTCAAGGAGCTTAGATAAACTATCTTTTAGAGGTAGTGATTTGCCCGTAACTATGTAATACGTTGTAATTAAGTGGGATTGTAAGCGAAGGAAACAACGAATTCAATGTTCAAAGCTAGCGCTACCTCTCTCCACGAGAGTGGAGCTTTTTTTTTTTTATCCAGAGGCGAGAAATAGTTTCTGTTGATACTACCGAGCGTTCCCCAAGACGAAATCTATAGGGTCGAATTTGTAAAGTTCATCGTTCGTTAGGTAAGCCTTTTGTAAGCATATATATGTCCAACTATACTCGGCGACAGCTTTTCTTGGCAGTGAAGGCAAAGCTACGGAGGTGGAGCTTCTGAACATGTAGCACTACGCGAAGTAGTCCGTCTTGGCGCGTGTCTCGTAAAGCTGTGGAAAGTGACGGGGTCGCACCATTAGCGTTTCGTGTAGACGCAGGCGCCGCTTAGAGCTTGAAGTGCACATAAAAAAAGCGGGACTTTCTCACGCGTTCAAAAACGCGAAGTCACAAAAGATAAATGAAAAGAAATGCGAATATGTTACTGGTGTGAGCTGCGTCCTGTCTCAAACAGCTTTACGTAGAAAATAAAGGAGGAACATTTTTATTTCACGTTGAAAATACCGACGCTACTTTGGAAATCCATTCACTGGCGGCGGGATGCACGCAGTGTGGCTCCATAGCTTTCCCTTCTGTGCCAAGAAAAGTTGTCGCCGAGTATAGAGGCGTATAGCCAAGAAAGCTTGCAAATTATCGGCCAGTCGCATCCACCTCCTGACGAAACTTGTTAATAGGCGCTCAGCACAATGTACGATTAGAAACAGGAATTAAATGGAGAATCGCAAAATGCAAATAAACCTACGAGGGCAATCATTTAAACAGTGCTGCCTGGAACGTTTCAGCTTAGCACTATATAGCGCTTGCAACAGATCAAAGTGTACATGTTAACGATATGGCCAACTGGATTGTGAACCGTTAGTTTTCTATTTCTCCGAACCGGAACTGAGCTGCAGTGAAGTTTAGCTCCTTAAAACAAAGCTCTGACCCCCCCCCCCCCCCTGTTTTTTTTTGTCGGTTTGACGAGCTGATCGCAATATTTTGTGATATGCACGTGAATATATATCGTACATGCGTGTTGAGCACTGTGCCACTTCTCGGCTGAAAATGACGCTGTGCTGTTCGAGAATCGCACCACATTATCGCTGATATGCAGTGACTTGCCGTGCCAAGGAAGGGCGCTTCCATCGGCTTTCTCAAGCGAAGGTGAAGCGTTGAGTGAAGGGACGTTCTAGAATACGGGGGCAGTTTCGTTGGACTGTGTTCGTATAAAAATGCGTGCTCGTACTGAAGTACGTCGACGAAAGATGCATTCAGGGTGTTTACCAGGGATGGGGTTGACACCTGATGACAGATCGAAATTCGTCGAACTCGTTTTGCGCGTCGTATGTTTGCAAACACCGCACAATGCAAGCGTTGTGAACTGCGTAAGCGATCGAAATAAGTGAGAGAAAGAAAAGAAACAGGTTGGCCTCGTCGCTGCTTCTTATGTGCGAGACAAGGTCCCGCTGATACGGGCGATCGGCCTTCGTGGCAGCGTCGATGCCGCGCAAGCGATTCGAGTTTGCTGGGCGGCTCATGCACGGTGAGGGAACCCGTCGTAAGCCGTGCACGCAACAGGCTTCCTAACGAAGGCTCGTACATTTCTAGCGACCCACACTCGCCGGTTCCACTGCACGAAACGGTCTGGTGCACGTACACACGCTCGTTTGTGTGTGTGTGTGTTTGCGCTTCCATGGGCATATATTTATATATATATAACATGGTAGGCAGGTTCCCTTGCCTATATATTCGTAAAGGCAAAAGTTTCATACAGGATCATGCATTTACCGCAGTCAATGCACCATCCATCTCTCTGTGCAAAGCTGCTGCCGTTGTCATTTACAGCTGTATTGTGTATACTTTACTGGCAAACCGCCTATGAAGAACTCGAAGTGGTAATGTAACGGTCTCTCAAGGCCGAAAGGGGGGATCGAATGGGTACTTTTTGCGTACTTCATTGAACCGCATCGCCGTCACATCGAACCAAACGCGTAAACCCAGTGTGATACTCATAAAAACAGTGCACGAGGTGCAATAACGCTCAAATTACGCCGTGGCCCATGAACTCCTTCTTTCTCGCTTGCTCTCGTTAGGCGTGCTTCCTTTAAGGCTTGAAAAATGTATTTGCTATCTAATTGATTTCAGTCAGGGTGTGCATGTATTAACTACGTCACTTGATAATACATGTGCACAATTCGTATGTGCACGCACCTGCTTCGATATATCGTTCGAAAAGATACGCGACCCCCCCTCCTCCCCTGCCATTTCTCCGACTGCCAAATGAAGGAAAGGGGAGCTGGTTCCTGGTCACTGCAACTGCCTCTCCTTTGGGTGGGCACATGCATGTCTGCGGGTGCTCATTTAACCGACGATCTCATGTTGAGCAGAAAAACGCCATATGTACTGAGCCTCCGTACTGAAAGCCAGTCACTGATCTATGTTTCTTGATTAAAAATACAACTCAATTCGTCCCCTCTATAATGTTTCTCGATGTTTTTCAATTCAGAAAAAAGCCATGGCAAAGTGTCGCGTTAAAGTTAATGCCATGCGTCTTCGCATTGAATGCATAAATGGCGTCAGATCATAATAGTAATGGAAAAATACAAATGATAATCGTGGATTCAGTGTCAAAGTCACAATATCATGAGGGGGTACTTCGATGTGGCGCACACCGCATTAATTTTTACCCCTTATTTTTTTTAACGTGTACCTATAAATCTAAACGCACGGGTATTGTCTATTTCGCCCCATCGAAATATGACCGTTGCGACCGGGAATCGAACCCGCATCCTCGATTTTAGCAGCGTAAGACCCATAGTTGCTAGGCTACCACCTCTAGGACTGCTAAATTTTAACCGTTTAGCGATTGTCAGTACACTGCTCTCAGCTATAAATGCCAACAAAAGAGTACACAAAAATATTTCGCTGCTTGTTTGGAAGGTTGAAAACTGCACCGAATAAATTGCAAGGAAAAAAAAAACTGGTCAAGTTCGCTGTTAAAGGGGCCCTGCACTTTTTCAGCATGGTCAGAAAACGCTATCTGTTGTCAACGCTCGTGGGAACACGCAAGCCAAACGTTATAGCGCGCAGTCTCAAATTTATTACAGTGCGCATTAACTCTAACTCCGCTCGTATACCTGACGGAATCTAAAAAAAAAACTTGCAGGTGTCATTTCGTGAAATAATAAACGCATTTAATTCAGTGAAAAAGTGTTTCATGGCCCCTTTCAAGGAATCTTGAACCACTTTTTTAAGTAATCTCCAAATGACCTCAGCATCGGAGTTTTGTTTCCTCACGAATGCCTCTAAATTTTCTAAATCCGTCAAGACCAAGCGGAGAAGCATGGGTCTGTGGCACGTCTTCTCATCTTCTCTCGTCCCGACGATCGCGCTGTATGCTACACGAGGAGGGATGGCGGCCTGGGGGAAACAAGTTAGGTCAGCGTCGACCTTGAACGCGCGCGATTTCTTGCTCCCGTTGCTGTAATGTTAGATAGCTAGAAGGAGGAAAGCGCGTCGCATCGATGTTTGTCGCCTCTTGCGTGGACACCATACGCAATAAAAAAATTGGCCCCGTATCTGCATGTAATCTGCAAATGTCGTCGAAAGACGATAGTCTTGCGTGTGGAGAGAGTGAACAAAACATTTATTTGATGTTCTGCGCAAGAAAATCGGTGAATGGTATTCTGGAGGTGCTGCGTTAGAGTGCCTCGAGTGGGCGACGGAGGCGAACGAGCGCATCAAGACACGTCACACGTGAGACATGAGCGCCATCTGGCAGTTTTCTTGGAAAACGGAGGGCGTGGCTCTGAGACGGGTGTGCGCGCCTGTCTCAGAGTTGATAAGGTGTAGAACGCAAGGCGACGGGTAGGTGTCACCACCGTGTCGTCTTAGCAAAGTGCTGGAAACACTCGCCTTTTCGTGCAAGCGCTGCATGGTCAGCGCAGCGTCATAAGCGCTTCGGTCCTCAAAATTACTTATGTATGCCTTTTCTAGTAAAAGACGCACATGCAGAATATATACGTGTTGTTCTGGCGCCCTAGACATGCGCAATAATTGCTTCTTTTTTTTTTGACAATTGCACAAGTATGAACGCTAAATCTTGAGTAACATTGGTGGGCGCTGCGGATGGAGTCGGCTGTTTCAGGTACACAGTGCCGCTAAGAGTGGACAAACAGACAAATGTACAGACAGCCAGCCAGACGGGCCAAAATCTTTGCGTCGAAGGTCCCGAAGCAGGACTATCGTCGGTTAAAAGGCGCCCTGTGTTTACGTGCTGGCGCAGCCCGACCCGTTTGTCCTCTGCGGGCACACCCATCGCGAGTTCACGGCGGCCACTCTGCTTTCCGTTTGCGTAACGGCGGCGGTGGGCGGGTAGCCTTATCTTTATCGTCGATAGCACGGCTCTCCAGCGGTGGTGCTTCTCGCTAGTGCCCGCTCTGCTGATGCAAGTCCCATATATGCAAGGTCCTCGCCAGCGGAGGGCTTATGCAGATAAGATGTCGCGCCATTTCTCCTCCTGCGGAAACGTCAGACGCGATAAGGCTGCTGTAACAACGTGCTGCCTCGCACCCGCTTTCTCTCTCTCTCTCTCTCTCTCTCTCTCTCTCTCTCTCTCTATATATATATATATATATATATATATATATATATATATATATATATATATATATATCTTGTTGCAGTGATGGCATCGAAAGTAATAATTCGGTGGTCGCTTCTTGAAGCTTCCGTCCCGAGGCTGCTTACAGTTTGTACGTTGAAATCCTGTTGAGTTTGCCGAATTTATAGTACTGCCAAGATCACGTACACGCTGTACATAGGAACCGTTGCTCATTGTTCTCTTCTACTCACTCAAAGAAATTCAATAACCGTCATGCGTGTTATCTTTGTTATCAAAAGCATATTGATGTGTGTATATGCATGCATAAGTGAAAGTTTAAGGATATAATTACGTTGCTTATATTCAAGAAGTGTCCAGGTAAAACTAAAAAGAGGGACTGCGTTCCAACATCATTCTTCCTTTTTAATTACAGGGTTAGCTGCACGTGGTGATATACGTACCGTTCAACTTTGTGCTATATATATACACGAGGAAAACGCACCGCGCAACAGGCTGCCATATACTGAAATATCCGTAGTTGCTGAAAGGTGTATACATGCATATGCCGGTGAGCACTCTGACCTTAGGATAAATGAATGCATGGTTGCGCTTATAAACTTGCGCGACCTAGTTAATGTCAGGCGTCCACTACGACACATACGCGAATAATTTAAGCTGGATAGTTCTACAAGAGGGTGCGCAAAGCTCTGCGCAAGCGTTTGTCGCTACTGCGCATGCGTCATAAGCTGTCACGCTATCTTCTTGGGTAACCACGTTAAGTTACGAAAATAGCGTACCGTTCATAATAGAAGAGAGCCGAGTTCAAGTTGGTAAGTGTCCATTCTAAAAGGCAGGGAGTGCAAGCCACGACATCACCTGACGCCGACTAACAACTCGGTCTTTAGTCGGAGTCTTGTGGTGTTGTGACTTTCTTGTGTCCCTGTTTGCGAGCCCTGTCTGAATAGCGCATCGTGTACGATGAACGGCAACGGTACGAATCCTGTAGTTTTAAAACGGTGTGTCGAATAAGAGATACTACGCTTTTCAACACACGCACAGTATGTTGCGCTATGCCTCCTTCACGTTGCCAGGCAAGATGCCGTGCTTACACCGACTGCACCGCATGTAACAAGAGCAACTGTTGTGATAAGTATAGTAAAATCAGCCGTTCGTGGTCAGTGGCACTTCAGAAATCGTGCGGATCTGACGTCAAGGAAGGATATGTCTGTCAATTGAGTGTTGTCAGTGAGCTTAGCCCGCGACCGTGTTAAATGTACACTAAAGGCAGCTATTAAGTCGACGTTTATCGTTGAAATAGCGCTCGAGAAACCTCGTAGTGGTACTTTTGTGCCAAATAAGTACTTATTTTGAAATGAAACTACGTTTTAGTGGTCCGCATCGGGTTAGCGCACTTCGAACTACCCGCCTCAACGAAACGTCTCACGTCACTGTTGCCGTGCACAACGTTGCCCGGCTTTACTGCGCGGCCGCCGACGTTATAGTACCAGCAGAACGAAAGTAGCGGGAGCCCCATCAGCACCAACGTACATTGAACAATTTCCTGCTATGGCCTGCGAGATGGCAGACGTGCTTGGTTCAATTGGGCCCCGCTAGATGGCTCGACCTGTGCAGTTTAACCAGGCGAAAATTGAACTTTTGAACCAGTCGCGCCCGGCTATTCCTTTACCTTGCATCAAACAGAAACGAACATGCAGCATTTTATTGCGTCTCTTGATGCACGGAATGTTTTTATTTAGTGCAGCTAGTTTAACTACTAGTGATTAATTACAGGTGACACCTCTGACGTAATGGGGATCATTTTGTGAATGTCCTATCGTAGCGCGTGTGTTCTCGTGCATTTAGCCTAATTTATCGGTAAGTAGGGAACTGGTGTTGATAATAATGTCGTTTCAACCGTTGTCATACACTCTGACATAAACCGTTGTTTGACTTTAGTGTCACTTTAAAGACATCGCCTAAATGGTTGGGCCGCTTGATGTCCTGTTGTGATTTGAGGTGGAATGTAGCGTTGACCCGCTCAATCAGGACCATTCCGGCTGCACGAATTGTGGTGTTTGTTGGCGAAGAGACGCCCCAAACACTCGCAGCGTCAGCGCTTCCAACACGCCCATCACGCGCTGTGCGACTGTTCGTCAATGAGCTCAGTGCTGAGTGACGTCGCGCTTGAGATGCCGAGGGTGCTCGCGTGGTGCTCACGTTGGTCGCACGTGTGCCGGCGAGTCCCTTTATTGTTGCTCTGTAACGACCCTTGTCGGGGTGGCAGAATTGCATGAAAAGATGTGTGCTTGCTGGATTGTCCGGCTGCAGCCTTCGTCCACCTAAGGATCCCGATAAGTTGTTATACCAGCAGTCCAGTGTTGCGGAGTTCCCACTATGGAATTGGAACGAACCACTCCACATTTTCAAAACACGCGAATGGAATGGAGACAACGCTTGGAGGAATGGAATGGAATCACGTCTTTTTCGAAAATAGAGCGCGTTTTTTTTTTTCGTCAACGTGCTGTTTTTCAAACTTAAAACATTAGTAAATCAGAGCCTGGAATTTAACAATGAAGCAGTATTTTTAACATGGCTTGACTGATCACTAGCACTGTACAAATGCATTAAGACGGCAATTTGGGCCAGTTGGCTGGAAGTCACCTTGAACTTTGTTAACAGCGCAACACTATAAAGACACAGAGACAATGAAGGAAGTAACGACAAAACACGGCACTGTGTCTCAACTGATACTTTATTGAAAATGTTAAACGTATACGCAACAAGTGCCCGAAACCCGTGGCAAATCGAGAACCGATCCCGCGACTGCAGGCACCGTCGAAGACCTTGTAAAACAGCTCGAAACGTCACAGACATGTTCTGACCGGCGACCTTTTCCCGCGTTCTTTGTCTGCATGCATCGTTTCGAGCTGTTTTAACGTGCTCGTTGGCCGGCTAGCCGGTGCTTTCATATCTCTACTCCGTGGAGTGAGCCGTAACTGTTGTAGCGAATTCGATCGGAACCCTCTACGACTTACTTCCCTCGAGCACCATTTTTTTTCTTAGGAAGCTCTTTTTTTTGTTTTTCTTTCCACTTTACGGGGTTTTAAAAAACATGCACCTCATTGGGTAAAGTGAAGTAGACGCTATCTCCTCTGAGGTTAATCGCGCTTTTTAAACCCGCAAGTAGGCAGATGGATATGTGGGGTTTAACGTCCCAAAACCACCATATGGTCATGAGACATGCATTTCGACCACTTGAGAGCTGCAATTATATATATATATATATATATATATATATATATATATATATATATATATATATATATATATATATATATATATATATATATATATATATATATATATATATGAATAAGCTATTAGGGAATCTTTGCCTCCACTTTGTCAGCTGAATCTTGTCGCTCTGTGGTGTCGTGGCTTTGTGGATATGAAGCTGCGCAGGCACGTGGTTAACGGTATATTTCATCTGTTTTTTTAAATAAAATGCAGTTGGAGTTAGGTTAGCACTTGTGTGTGTCGTAGTCTCTTGCCTGTCGTCTCTGAAGTTTATGCTAGAACTCTCATTGGAGTACCAACTACAGCCCAAACATGCACTTTGCTCAGTTTTAGATGGGTTGAAAGGTGGGATAGTTGGTATAGATTCATAGTGAAACATTTGCAGCGCAAACTAAGTTGCGAAGTTGATGTCTGACCCGATTAAACTGCACTGCGCTGCAATCGAAAGCATGGGCATGATTAGGTTGGTTCTCTTCGCAAGGACGCGTCTTGATTGAGGATGTAATACAGCTTCATATGTATCATCCGCACGTCTCATAGCAACAGTTATATAGGCAGCCAGTGTTACCCATGCAGCAGCGTATCCCTTCAGTTATCGTTACACTTTTGGCGGTTTTCCTGTGATAGACGTCTCCACCCTTTCCTTTTTGTCCCAGCTGAAGTCAGGCGAAGCTATAGAAGCACAGGCCGCATATTTATTATTGAGAACAACGCAGTTGCGTTCAATGTGCGTTACAGGGATGGTGGTCATTATGGTTCAGTTCGCTGTCGCTTTGGTATAGCTCTTAATAGACCTTGGAATTGCTGCTGCATTGTCAATACGGGACTGCGAAGCCGGCTGCAAACGCGGCGTTGTTTTGCGCTGTGAATATAAGCTCTGGCGCTCCAAGGCGTTTGAGTGATCTCGCAGTACATTGCCAACCGCAGTTTATTAATCGATATTGGTTAATCGATATTGAAGATAGTCGACTGAGTTTTTCCCCTACCCCTCCCGTGAGCAACAATGAAAAGCGAGCGATGCAGACGCCGAGAGGTGGTGTAAGCCGCTGTTGGCGCCAACATGAAGGTGATCGGTGAATTTCCGTCATTGTTGCTGCTAACGGACTGGAGACGCACAAGAACGGGAAAGGTGAAGTGCAAACGCGAGGCGGCCGCTTTATGCCTCAAAGCATGCTCGAAATCACGAACCTTCGAACAATAATCTAGACAGCCTGACCTGTAGTAATAGGTATATAGGATCAGGGATTCGAGAGATGGCGCGTCCTGTCGTGGGCGCGCTGTGCCGCACCCGCTACACGCGAGAAGGGCCAAAGGAGCAACGTTTCTCTATTTAAAGACGAACATTGGGGACATCGCCGTTCCTCCCTAAATGTAGAGAACGTCACTCCGTTTTTTTTTTAAGTGTATCGTCAGCTCGAAAACGTGCGCATTCGTCATTGGCGTAGTAGTATAGTCAGCACTAGCGCAGCCAGAAATTTTTCTCGGGAGGAAGAGGTAGGGGAGGGATCAGCAATGTTTCATGTATGTTCGTGCGTTCGTTTTGTGCCTACGTCTATGAGTGCACATGCAAAATTGAAAAATTTCGAGACAAATGGTTGCGCAGCAGCCAATGGGCGAGTAGCGGTACAGCGCCATCTAGAATATCCTCACTCAACTGCAGTTTGTGTGTACTTCTATGAGACAGCGTCATCTAATATACTGTTCGGGAGGTACTGGTAGTTACGTCTGAATCGGAACAAGGTTAGACTAAGAGGAACTACGTTCCCAAGTCGCGTGTCCTTCAACAGCGTCCCCTCGAGGCTGAATGTGCATGCACAGAGGCAACCAGCGCAAGAACAAGAGGAAGAGCGGTATGTCTGACAACCTGTCCTCGTTTTGCGCTGTCTGCCTCGTCGTACCACCCTCAATTGGGTTGTCGGAAGCGTGGTCTTCTGCGGATATATAAAGCACGTCTCGATGCGATCGCATCCGGTATAGCGTATCCAAATCCTCCCCTATGTATGATGGGCGACACACGTGGAATGCTTCGATCTCCCGCACTTATGCAGCTGTGCGCACAATGGACGCTTACTGCGATATTTTGATGTCCAGTAGATGTTCTTTTTTTTCGCACATTGTCTCACTCACGATTAGCGATTTTCGAATCGCGTAAAAGGTTATTGCCTTCCACAGGAACCTCATACAAATATTATTTTTGTAAATATGCGTTGAGGCGTACAATTAAAGAGTAGAGTGATGGACCTGTGATGGTAACGCCACCACCTATGAGCCTCGTGCTCTGCTGTTTCAAATCTAGAGTTATTGTGTATGCTACCTTTAGGTCCTAAAAGTGGCATATACAGTAACTCTATTCGAATCAGCCATGTAGCGCCACTGCAGCGGCTGCTGGCGAGCTGTCCCTGCTCCCCCTGCACATCCGCGCCTGGCCGCAGCGCGTTGACAATGGCCCCTATAGCAGTGCAAGCGTGTATACGCGGTGAAAAAAAAAAAAAAAGTTGACTTGTATCTGCTGTTGCGTATTCGGATGTCGTGGCAGCTGGAAGAACATGATCGTGAAACTGTAGAAGGCGCAATTTTATAATCTCTTCAGAAGTCGTTCGATGCTGATCGGTGACGTGCGATCGCCACAGCCGATCGTTGGTCGTTGGAAAACGTTGGATCGCGAACATGTTCGGAAGCGAAGATGTCCTCTGTATGTTCGCATAGTTACATTAGCTTTCTCTCCACGTCACCGGCGCAGCCAGTGGGCGGGAGGAAAGGGCACAACCAATCCGCCTCCCACCCCCAATATTTATTTTTGCGTGCGTATTAAATACAAGCTCACATACAAATGCATGCACTAATATACACAAAGCACAGTTGAACACCAACTAACGCAGTTGCTCGCTGCGCTTCTGCTCCAGGTAACACTGACACATTGTTGGTTCCCTTATTTCTTTTATTATCAACCCGAGTGGAGGTTTGTGGCAACCAGTGTGACGTATAACAGTCACCTGCAGTGCCCACTTTGTCGGCGGTGCTCATATATGCTGAGCTCAGGGTCGGCTTCATGATGAGACGACCTAAATGGAACACACAGGTGCATATGTTAAAGAATATTATTTCGAAAGGTGTAAACAGACGTTTGCAGTTTGCTGATGGCATCCCGGCTGCGGCGGCTGCATTTCCGATGGAGGCGGAAATGTTGTAGGCCCGTGTGCTCAGATTTGGGTGCACGCTAAAGAACCCCAGGTGGTCGAAATTTCCGGAGCCCTCCACTACGGCGTCTCTCATAATCATATAGTGGTTTTGGGACGTTAAACCCCACATATCAATCAATCAGTTTGCTGATGGACTTTCAGGGTCGAAGCTCCTCTTAGTCTAATCTTGTCATGTGCCACGCGTAACCGAGAGAAGAGACGAGAAAGAATAGAAGGCACTATCTCCCGAACAGTATAATCGATGGTGTTGTCTCATATAAGTACATACAAACTGCAGTTGGGTGAGGATATTCTAGATGGCGCTGTACCGCTACTCGCCCATTGGCTGCTGCGTGGGCTGTGCCTGGCTACGTAGAGAACGAGTGTCTCTCTTATACCCCTGTCACACGGGCACCCGTGAAGACCGTTTAACTCCCTCGTATTTACGACAACGAAGATGCGGTTGGTGTCACACGGCCACCCTTACGCAAACGAAGGTGAACGGAGCATTTCGCAAAGGACGTTCAACGATCTCCCTTCGCAGCGAAACGAGGTACTCTCGTCCTCAGCAGTCTACAGGTCAGAGAAAAATTTCGAGCACTAAGTGGCCGCAGTGAAAGAATAATACATTTTAGTAATATTAAACGTTCTTTCGTTGTAGTACTCATTCACAACGCGTGTTTGTTTACAATATTTACGCCCGCCAGAGTTCACTTACTCTCAACACCGATGCCCTACACACCCTGCCTCACGAGTCGGGCCAGCCGCCAGCCGATCAACGTCATTACCAGCTCAATATCGTACCACTTCCTCACGTCGTCCGCTGTGTCACTCATGGCTGAAGAACACAAAATGTGCGCTCACGAGGCAAGGAAGCATAAGAACTTTCGTACCGGGCATGTACACAGGCAACAAAACAACTAAAAGCACAATGTGGCCAGCGTGACTAGCAGCATTGCTACATTTAGCATATGCGTTTTTATTTGAAATTATTTTTAATGGTTTGTTAGTCGGATACCTACTTTATAGTGCTTTTTTGTAAAAACTGCATAATGAGGATTCACAAAAAAATCAATAGGGATCAAATTGGAATACTTTTCCGAAAATCAGACAGCGCCAGCTGAGCCCCCTCGCGGCAACTGTTACAACCTTGTCATTGCCGTGTGACACTGCCACAACTCCTTCTCCGTCGAACCCCCTAGGGGAGATTTACGTTGACGGTGTTCAACGGAGTTTGGTGGTGGCCGTGTGACAGGGGTATAAGTCTCCTGGATAGTCGCCGTACGTGGCGGATTGTTGGTGGGGCATGGGCGAAGCAGAGTGCTTCGCCCATGCCCGACCAACAATTCACCTGCCGCGTGCTTCTGCTATAAGCATGCGGCAGGTGAATACATGACATTTGTTGGTGGTTGTTGACATAAATAGTCAACGCTGCATCGTGCTTGCACCAGCCATGAACTCCGGTTTTGCATATTCAATGAGTTAAACATTTTTTTTTTATTTCGTCCGATGATAACTAGTATGAGAAAAGTACACAATCTGTTTATGCCTGCACAGAAGTGTTTTCAGAAAATTCAGAAGATGGAACCAGCCTGCTCAAATGCGCACGCCCAGATCTGCGCAGTAAAAAAAAAAAATCTGTGGAGGGTTTCATAACGTAATCGGATACCGCGTATCAGGTATATACTGTGCTCGTTTCACGTACTGACAGCGTTGGAAAATAAACAGACGGGCACTTCATGCGGTCTCGGTTTTTTTATCGCTGCTAATATGTGTCTTTTAAACTATCCCGGCTTTCTGCTAATGCACGCCGATTAGAACAAATAACGTGCCAGACTGTCGATAAATGTATTGTCTATCGCCTACCAAGGAAAAAAAAAGTTTGCTCGTCTTTAAATGCACGTTGTACTGTACGGTGTTCATTTGTCTGACGCATTTTACGAAGATTTTCATCGGACCGTAGACCCTGTGAAGTTATCTCACGCAAAGAGAGAGAGAGCGAGAGAGAAAAATTAGTGGTGTACACGTCGCCACCGCGAAGGAAGCAACTTCTTTTTAGGTTGATTGATATGTGGGGTTTGACGTCCCAAAACTACCATGTGATTATGAGAGACGCCGAAGTGGAGGGCTCCCGAAATTTCAACCGCCTGGGGTTCTTTAACGGGCACGCAAATATAAGCACACGGGCCTACAGGATTTTAGCCTCCATCTAAAATGTAGGCGCCGCAGCCGGGATTCGATGCCGCGACCTGCGGGTCAGCAGCCGAGTACCTTAGCCGCTATACCACTGTGGCGGGGCAACTGGCAACCTGTTGGACGGACGTAGCCGCAAACCGGCGCTGGCCGGTTTGCGGCTACGCACGAATAAGCAAGCGTCCAGAAATACTTGAGACGAAGGTTTTGCATTGCCGATTCTCACGTACCGACACTCATCAGGGTCACCACACAGAACTTCAAGCTACGCACCGAGAAGGGAAGAGAGACAATGTGCGCTAAAGGGCCACATTGGCGCTGTGCTTTCGCAAAGTGGTGGCGCTATAGAGTTTCCCAATATACACTTTAGGAAATTCTATGGGTGTCGCCACTTACTGATTGCGTGAGGCCTATTGCGCCAGTCACACGCAAGGGCAATAAATCAATGAAAAAGCATCTTCGCTTGCGTCAAATATCAAATGTGTTCCAATACGTATGTATTTAGCTGTGCGCATTGGCTAGTTAGCCGATCGATAAACGAAAGAGAAAACACTAATTGTATTTACACGCAGTTGGCAGGCAGAAGGAAGTTTTCGCCTCTCAAACGCATTTGGACGGACGTGGCAGGAAGCGCGGCTGACGAAGCGGCGATAGGCGCGTGGCCGACGAGATGGCCGGTGTTTTCGCTGTCGCCGTCCTTCCCGTGCGGCCGGGCCACTTGTGACGCGAAGCGTGCGACGGGCAATCGCGTGGGGCCACCGCTTGCCCTCCAGGGCAGACTGTTGTTGCTTCCCTGCTCACTTCAACGGTCCCGGCCGCTGCTTGTCTTCAAGCACGCTTTCCAGGGCAAACGCCAAGTTTTCTGCGGCAACAAGCCGTTTAGCCGTGCGTCAATCATTACTTCTATAGCAGGGGTAGACGCATCTGCGCTGCAGAGTTGCCAGAGTTGGTTACTTCGCATCGAATTTCCTACTTTTCGAGGCTGTCGATGGCAAAAATGTTGCCTTGTTTTTACTTGGATACTTTTGAAATTATTGGTCTGTAAAAAATGGAACACAAATATGCGCGGCTCGTATTATGCCGCAACTTATGCAAATATTCAGGCCACTGAACGACCACAGCACCTTCAAATCTTTACAAGCTTGCGGGAGAACATCGGCGAAAAGCAGCACGAGAAGAGATCAGGCGAAAGCAATTGAGTTCGCCGATTTGTCCCATCTCCGGTCCTATTTTTCGCGCTATTTCCCCAGCAACGTGTGAACCAGCTGCTTGAAATACGCACGCTCTTTACCTTTTAAGCCTGGGGGCGTTTTCGTTTAATCTAACTGATCTAAAAGTTCCTATTTGCCAATGGAAAGGTTAGTTTAAAAAGTTAGTAAAAAGATAGCAACTGCAAGTAAATAGGTAGTAACTGCAGCGCTTACTACTTTTCTTGGACCGTCAGTAACCTTTTGCTACCTCTTTACCCACCTTATTAAATGTTTACTAGCTGCGACCGTTAATAACGTTTTGCTACCTGTTTACTACCTACGTTAGAACACAGTAACTGGAATGAAATAGGTAGTAACTGCAGTCATTACTAAGTTTCTTGCACCGTTACTACCTTTTTGCTACCCGGATATTTACTATCGAATCTAAAATAGTTCGTAATACCTATTGTATTAAATTTAGGAGGAATCATCTCGACGTATCACGATTAAACTGAAATATTGTCACGACGTCGAAACAGAGGTCTTGCGGCAGAAACTGAGACGCCAGAAGCAGGTAGGTTCTTTTAATAGAACGCGCAAACGAGTTCTTCTTTTTCATCCATTTCGTTGTACTTCATGGCACATGCACAACTGTCATTGTCTTTCTTTTCGAAAAGCACGTGACATTTGCCTCCCTCCGAAAGAGGCATCGTCCCGATGCGCAACCTAGGCGCTCTACCAGGCGTATGAAGTGGTCGCGTCAACTGGATAAATACGGTTTCATACGGACGACGTGTACGACTTCGGGTGAATGATTTCGACGCTTAGATTTACAGTCAGTGTCGGGAACAACTTCATAGTTCACGTCGTTCAAGCGTCGCGTGACGCTGTATGGGCCAAAGTATCGTCTTAGAAGTTTTTCCGACAGTCCACGTCGACGTATCGGAATCCAGACCCAGACCTTGTCGCCTGGTGTGTAGCTAATAAACTTGTGTCGGGGGTCGTACCGTTGTGCATCTTGATGCTGTTGATGACAGATGCGCACACGCGCGAGCTGTCTGGCTTCCTCGGCGCGCTGAGTGAACTCTTCGGCGTCCACATGGGTGTCGTCACACTCATGCGGCAACATGGCGTCCAACGTTGTCGTGACTTCGCGACCATAGATCAGACTGAACGGCGTCATTCCAGTGGTTTCTTGTCGAGCGGTATTATAGGCAAAGGTCACGTACGGCAATATCTGATCCCAGTTTTTATGTTCCGTGTCAACGTACATGCTGATCATGTCTGTGAGGGTCCTATTGAGGCGCTCTGTCAGTCCGTTTGTCTGCGGATGGTAAGCAGTTGTTCTCCGGTGAGCTGTACCGCTGAGTCTTAGAACCGACTCCAAAAGTTCTGCGGTGAAGGCAGGTCCTCTGTCTGTGATCACTGCTGTCGGAGCGCCATGCCGGAGGACGATGTTTTCGATGAAGAACTGAGCGGCCTCTGCTGCTGTGCCGCGCTGCATAGCTTTAGTCTCCGCATAACGGGAGAGGTAATCGGTGGCCACGATTATCCATCTGTTACCTGTTGTGGAAGTTGGAAAGGGGCCCAGGAAATCCATTCCAATCTGGGTGAACGGCTTCGCTGGTGCTAGGACTGGATGTAAAAGACCGGCTGGCTTGCTAGGAGGTGCTTTGCGTCTTTGGCAGTCGGTGCAAGTTCGCACGTGATGGTTAACATCAGCGGGTAACTTTGGCCAGTAGTACTTGCATCGCAATCGGCACAATGTTCGGGTGTAGCCTAGATGACCAGAAGTTGCTTCATCATGGCACGCTTCCATTATTTCTTTTCGAAGAGAGGCAGGCACGACGAGCAAGTGCGGGTTGCCGGTTGGTGAGAAGTTTTTCTTATAGAGAGCATCGTTTCGCAAGCAAAAAGATGGCAGTCCTCTGGCAAATAACCGCGGCACGTCCTTACGGCGTCCTTCTAAATATTCAATGAGTGGTAACAGCTCGGGGTCACTGCGCTGCTCCTGTGCAATAGTGGCCGTGTTGACGACTCCCAAGAATGCCGCGTCGATGTTTTCGTCATCACGAGCGACAGTCTCCACTGGCGACCGTGAGAGACAGTCGGCGTCGGTGTGCCGCTTCCCAGATTTATAGACGATGATCATGTCGAACTCTTGAAGTCTTAGGCTCCAGCGCGCCAAACGGCCAGATGGATCTTTAAGGTTGGTGAGCCAGCACAAAGAGTGATGGTCGCTAACAACCTTGAAGGAGCGGCCGTACAAATATGGACGAAATTTGATGACCGCCCACACCACGGCGAGACACTCCTTCTCGGTAGTCGAGTAGTTCTCCTCCGTGCGAGAGAGAGTTCTGCTGGCATAGGCTATTACTCTTTCACAGCCGTCTTGCCACTGCACCAGAACGGCACCCAGACCTACATTGCTGGCGTCACTGTGAAGTGCTGTAGGGGCTTCCTGGTCGAAGTGCGCGAGGACTGGAGGTGTTTGCAGGCGTTGTCGTAGTTCATTGAACGCCATTTGCTGTTGTTCACCCCAAAAGAAGGGGACGTCCTCACGTGTGAGTCGTGTCAATGGCGCCGCAATAGACGAAAAGTCCTCAATAAATCGCCGGTAATAGGCACACAACCCTAAAAAGCGTCTCACGGCCTTTTTGTCGCATGGTGCAGGAAATTGCGCTACGGCGTCTATTTTGTCCGGGTCAGGTCGAACACCCTCGTGACTGACGACGTGGCCTAGGAAGCTGAGTTCGTTGAAACCGAAATGACATTTTTCCGGTTTTAAAGTAAGGCCGGCCGAACGTATGGCTTGAAGGACGGTGAATAAACGGCTGAGATGTTCCTCGAATGTTGCTGAGAATACAATAACATCGTCCAGATAGACCAAGCATGTTTGCCACTTCAGGCCTGATAGTACGGTGTCCATGAGACGCTGAAAAGTGGCTGGCGCCGAGCACAAACCAAAAGGAAGCACCTTAAATTCGTATAGACCATCGGGCGTCACGAAGGCCGTTTTTTCGCGATCTCTCTCGTCGACTTCTATCTGCCAGTAGCCGCTTCGGAGGTCCATTGAAGAGAAATAGCGCGCATGACGCAGCCGATCGAGTGAATCGTCTATGCGGGGCAGTGGATAGACGTCTTTCTTCGTGACTTGGTTCAACTTGCGATAATCAATACAGAAGCGCAAGCTGCCGTCTTTTTTCTTGACCGAAACCACGGGGGACGCCCAAGGACTTTTCGAAGGTTGTATGACGTCATCCGCGAGCATCTTGTGTACTTGCTTCTGAATCTCCTCGCGTTCTTTCGGAGCCACATGGTAGGGGTTCTGCCGAGTCGGTCGCGTGTTGTCCTCGGTAATGATGCGGTGCTTGGTCAATGGTGTTTGCTGTACCTTTGACGTACGCGAAAAGCAGTCTTCGAATTGTTGTATAAGTTCAAGCAGGCGCTTCCTATCAGAGGGCGGTAGCGTAGAGCAGATGTCCACCGACAAAGTTGTCGAGGCGGGGACAGCCGCGTCATCTGGTTGCAAGGTAAAACAATCCCCGGCGTGGTCTACATCGTCGTAGTAGGCAATTGCGGTACCCTTCTGGATTTGACGGCGCTCGTTGCTGAAGTTTGTGAGGAGCACTTCTGCCTGTCCACCAGTAAGCGCCAGGACGCCCCTCGCGATGGAAATGCCTTGCGTGAACAAAAGAGTGACTATGTGCTCCGCTATCACATCTTTATAGCAAGGACACCCACTGGACACCGACACAAGGCAGCAGGATCTCGGTGGGAGTGTCACATCGTCGGCTATTCGCAAACGGCCGCGCGGTTCTTCACTGCTGTTGTCGGCATAAGGATGAGCGCAAAACGTCACCATACGTTGAGGGATGTTGATAACAGCGCCATGATCTTGAAGAAAATCCATGCCCAAAATTAACTCTTTACAGCAGTCTGGCAACAGGACGAAAGTGGCCACGAAGCTAGAATCTCCGATGCGAAGTCTTGTGGTGCATTTACCCGTGGGTGTCATCAGCTGACCACCAGCACTCCTTATGTGCGGCCCTGTCCACGGAGTCTTGACCTTTCTGAGGCGGTCGGCGAGCTCTTGTCGCATGATGGAGAAGTCGGCGCCAGTGTCGACCAGTGCTGTAACGTGATGTCCGTCAATGAGAACGCTCAGATCGGCACGTACAACTTCATCAGCATTATTATTCGTCGTCGTATTCATCGTCGTTGTCGTCATACCTTCTTGCGATGATTGGGGGAACTTTTCAGTGTGTCGACGATTGGCAACCTTGCCCCCCGAGGTCGCATCAGTTAGTTTCCCTGGCGCGGGCTTGGCGAACGGCCTCTGGTGACGTCCGCGTAGCTCTGAGGGAAGTCACGGTGACGCGCAGGTGATGGAGATCGCCAGCGACGCGGTGGGGTTGCTTGAGCAGGCGATAGTTGATCGGCATCGTGGGCACGACGATCTTCGGAGCGGGAAGAAGCGGGACGAGAAAAGTTCCCGAACCCAGAATCGCCGTGACGGCAATAGCGGGCAATGTGACCAGGTTCTCCGCAGCGGTAGCAAATAGGTCGACGGTCGGCCATGCGCCACAAGTCAGTTCGGCGAACTGGTGGTCGTCTCGTAGAATCTCGTTGCCACCAAGGTACGGCAGTGGGTCGTGGCTGGAAGGGCGTCGCCACAAATGTCGGTGGAGGACGACGGACCACATCAGCGTAGCTCGCTGGGAGTGGCTCAGGATTTGGCGCGGGTGGTGTAATGGCTTGCCTCAACTCCTGGCGGACGATTTCGGCAACAGATGCGACTGGCGGTTGGGCAGGGGGAATGCAGAGGGCCCGAAGTTCCTCACGCAGTATTTGTCTAATCATTTGTCGCAGAGAACTTTCGCATACGGCAGTGTTCTGAGCTGCAGCACTTACTGCCGTGTGGTTCTGCAGGCGGTCAAAGTGTCGGCGTCGTTGTTGCAGTGCGCGCTCGATGACCGTTGCCTCTTTTATGAATTCATCTACAGTTGTAGGTGGATTTCGTACGAGGCCTGCAAACACTTGTTCATTAACACCCTGCATTAGGTGACGCACCTTCTTCGACTCGGGCATGTCAGGGTCAGCTCGTCGAAACAGACGGATCATACCCTCTGCGTACATGGCGGCTGTTTCATTGGGTTTTTGCACACGTGCCTCAATCACTTGCTGTGCGCGATCCCGTCGGTCCGAGTTCAAAAATGTAGCGAGGAGCTTTCGACGGAAGTCTTCCCAAGATTGGAATGTAGCCTCGCGGTTCTCATACCACGTGCGAGCGCTATCTTCCAGTGCGAAATATGCACGGCCAAGTTTGTGCTGTTCGCTCCAGTGGTTGGATACAGCGACCCGTTCGAACTGTTCGAGCCAGTCCTCGACATCCTCGTACTCTTCCCCACGGAAAACTTCAGGAACGCGAGGATGTTCAAGAGTTACCTGCGAGGGAAGAGTGGTCTGCGATGGCGGGATAACCGTGGATGTCGTAGGAGCTGCCATGCTGGAAAGAGGCGGAACAAGTGCGGACTCTGGACTTAGGCCTAGTAGGCGCCGACTGAATCGATGCACTGGAGTCGTGACGAGGGGCTGAGTCTCTGGACTAGATGAACGGGTCCGAGCAAGACTGTCCTGCATCAGGTTGTAGGCTCCAGCAGCTCCACCAGTGTCACGACGTCGAAACAGAGGTCTTGCGGCAGAAACTGAGACGCCAGAAGCAGGTAGGTTCTTTTAATAGAACGCGCAAACGAGTTCTTCTTTTTCATCCATTTCGTTGTACTTCATGGCACATGCACAACTGTCATTGTCTTTCTTTTCGAAAAGCACGTAACAATATGACGCAGAATTTTTTTATCGATTAACGAAAAAAAACCCTGTTTTAAATTACGCCACCGAGATATGTAAGCTTCATTCTGCTAATGTCAACAATGAAGGACAAGTTAATAAACCATAAGCCACCCGTTGCACTAGACAATTACAACAAACTTAGGAAATTAGATCAAACTAACGTGACAGGTGGATCAAAATTAACCAGATTATCAAAATTAATCCGGAGTCCCTCACTACGGCGTGTCTCATAATAATCTACTGGTTTTGGCACGTAAAACCTCATAAACGATTATTACCTTTTAACTATCGATGTATTAGCACAGTGAACTATCCGAATGCTCTGAAACGAAGTTAATGAGCTCGGTACCTTGCTTTGGCCGCTCTAGATAATGCTTTCTTGTGACACTTTTATAGTAAATAGACATACCATTTCTTCTAAGTACGGCTAATCAAAACTCTTGTGCTATGTTCCCAAACACTTTTAACGAGGTAGTACGGTATACTGCTCTAGAATTGAGTTTTTTTTTTTTTTTTATAATTCACCCAGAAACACAAGTTCTCAGCGGTACCAGTCTTGCGTCTTCAAAGTAGGGTCTATGTATACTCCAAGAGTCGCGTACTTAGTACAGTAGCGTAGTGAACTTGTAACGCCTATGCATTGTTCGTGTTCATGGCACACGACGCAGTAATGAGACATTAATTGACCTGTATTAAAAATTGAGAAATAATGTGGCAATATGAAGACGGTATAGTATAGCTTACAACTTTCTTTAGAGCGAAAGGTGTTATGAGATGAAAACACGGGTCACGCGCGGCGCCGCAGTTGTCCGCCGCCGCCGCCGGTGTCCGTAACCAGTATCGAAGGGGGGAAAAATCGGTGAATAAAAAGCATCAATGACACCCGGGTTTGCTGCCTGCCTGTCCAGTATTCTACCACTGAGCCACGCCAGTGTTTGGAACTTGTTTCTAAACTGGCCTTATATAGGCAGGCTTCATGTCGAGAAATGAATCGCGTTTATATGAGTAATAAAGCGTTTTAGAACATCAAAGGAACAGCCAGGCGTCACACAATGCGAATTGCGTAACGACTGGGTCGTCCGATGTTCCAACTCATGATAAAACTTTTCTTTATCACCTATTAACCGTGGTGCATACCAATTTCCTTGATTGATGTTTTGGGGTTTAACGTCCCAAAAGCACGCTATGATTATGAGAGACGCCGTAGTGGAGGGCTCCGGCAATTTCGACCACCTGGGGTTCTTTAACGTGCACCCAAATCTGAGCACACGGGCCTACGACATTTCCGCCTCCGTCGGAAATGCAGCCGCCGCAGCCGGGATTCGAACCCGCGCCCTGCGGGTCAGCAGCCGAGTACCTTAGCCACTTGACCACCGCGGCGGGGCGATATGATTATGAGAGACGCCGTGGTGGAGGGCTCCGGAAATTTCGACCACGTGGGGTTCTTTAACGTGCACCAAAATCTGAGCACACGGGCCTACAACATTTCCGCCTCCGTCGGAAATGCAGCCGCCGCAGCCGGGATATATACCAATTTCCTGCATATTACTTCATCGTCGTCAGCCACTGCACAAAAAAAAATGCACAAAGTTTCTAACAATTGTGTAGCGGATACCACGCTTCTCCAAAGAATGACGAAGGATAGCATAGTGAATGCTGGCCGACTACACAAAATTTATGATTATTTATCGGGCATGGGTACCCAGCAGTGTGCTTGTATATAGGATCCAGAAGAGTGTTCAGAAAAGGCTCTGAAAGGCCGCTCTTCTAGCTTTCGCTGTGGCTGTGCTGCGCGTTCCGCACAGGTCCGCCGTTTTTTTTTTCTTAAAACCTTTCAAAGTTACTAGTTATGGTTAGTGATGGCTAGGGTATTAAGTTACTAAATGCTGTGAGTAACGGCAAAGGTAGTAACAGTTACCACTCTCGCCGTTACTATATGACTGCACTTACTATAGCAGGGTTGTAACATAGGGGACAAACCATTACTACCCCGAAGTTCGCGAGTGCTATTACCTTTTTTTTAAAGAGTGATATGGTATCTACAAGTGAAAGGTATCAGCGTATGCGTAAACTGGTCGTAGCTTTCTGGACGAAGATCGCAACTAAAAAGATTTGTCCGGCAGAAACCCTATCGGCGCATCTTTCAGAGGGAGCAATGAAGGTGCTCGTTCTTGGACATCATTGGTAAGAGGCCATATATGGCCTCTTACCAAGTTTTGGTGAGGGCTGTCGCTAAGGTACTTATAGCGTGCTAGGTATCCTGGCGACAGCCCTCACCAAAACTGATCTTAGATACAGGATGCCTCAGGATCGCTTATGTCTCTCTTGTGGATAGAGCTCGCAATGCGACTGAGGCACTTGCCCAGCTTCAGCCTTGGTATGACTTCAGAAATGATTGCTAAAGTGCACTGAAACTTGTACTTGTTATACAGCTACAATTCTAATTATGTGATCATTTTTGTGGGAGGGGGGATATTTGGTCATTTGGCATGCTAATCAAAGCGCTTTTCAATTGCGTCATTTATACGCGTCGTCTAGTTTTTTTCTTGTTCCTAAATTTACTAAAAGCAGCTTTGGCAGGGACAGTGCCTTGTATTGAAGCAGGTCCATGCAGAGTTTTTCCGTAATGTGACTCCTCGGCGCGCTACTAGTCTACCTCTGACCAAAATTGCCTACTTTTCTTTCCGCTACTTTTCGAAGTTTTCGGATTTCTTATTCTTGGCCTGGCAGCCCTGCTTCTGACGCTGTTGGACGTCCCGCCGCGGTGGTCTAGTGGCTAAGGTACTCGGCTGCTGACCCGCAGGGCGCGGGTTCGAATCCCGGCTGCGGCGGCTGCATTTCCGATGGAGGCGGAAATGTTGTAGGCCCGTGTGCTCAGATTTGGGTGCACGTCAAAGAACCCCAGGTGGTCGAAATTTCCGGAGCCCTCCACTACGGCGTCTCTCATAATCATATAGTGGTTTTGGGACGTTAAACCCCACATATCGATCGCTGTTGGACAAGTGGAATAATATGAACCGGCTATAGCCTCGTTCATATTATTCCTCTCTCGGTCCACGGCCTCAGTGTGACGTTGGGAGCGATGGCTTTCCGAACGTCGCGAGTGCGGACGTCACATCTTTGACGTCCGCAACTGGCAGATTCTTCAACTGAGGAGACTAAAATGAATCGGCTGTGTGCCAAGTGAAACCGTGACGTACTATACGTACAAAAAAAAAATACTGCGAAGGATGGTCTTACTGATTAGCAGCCGTGTGCTCTGGCAGAGAAACATAAAACAAATTTGATAATGTACAGCCGTATAAGGATGTTGAACCGCAACGCACGTTCGTTTACTCAATAAGCGCGGTCGCTGTGGCCTTTTAACGCCGAAGGAGGCTGACTGAGAATGCGAGATGGGATTTTTTCGGCCGTACATTCGCCTCGCAGCAGCGGGAGCGTCCGCCGCCGTTCTTGCCTAAACACTCTTGTTTGGCCCTCGAAGTGGCGCTCAAGTGGACGCTGACGCCATACTGCCGACGTCACGGGTGCGTTTCCAGCGAGACGCTGTAATGTGGCCACCAGACGCCTTATGAATGTTTCATGCGTCGACAGGGGCGTCCGCGCTCTCGCTTACGTCTCGGCCGGCGCCCCACGCGACGTAACGCACTGCGCCGTCAACGCGAGGCCGCTGCGTGCGTCCGTAAATATGGGAAGCCGAAGAGAGGATCTCGCGGCGCTCTCGTTTGACCTCCCCGCGTAGTATATTGCTTTTTCCTCTCGGCAGTCCCGCGAGCGGTCTGGCGGAAATACCGATTGCGCGACACGATCGGCCAGAAATCTCGTCGTAGCAGAAACATCTCTCTCTGCTGGCCCGGGGCGAGACAAGCTGCGGAGGCTCCCTCTCTTTTCATACGCCGCCGCATCGGGCGCGGAGCGAGAGGGACGCGCGAGGTTTTGGCAAAGCATTCCTGCTGGTCGCTTTCCCCTTTGCGAGGAGCCGCGGGGCATGAAGCGACTTTCGTTTGTCGGATGCGGTTAAACGCCGGCCATCTCTTGGCGGGCTCCGCTCTTCGGGGCGTTCGGCGTCTCGTGCACGGTGTAGTGAGCGAAATGCTCTCTCTCTTTGTTTTGCCTATTGGTAGGTCTTCCTTCTTGTGGTGCGTCGTACGAACAAAATCGGGTGAAAGTGCGGCCGCCGATTGAACGACACTTGGTCGAGCAACCGTGCCTTCGTATGTACTCGATATACATATGTGTATACGTACGAAACCGTGCGTAATGTGTTGAGCTCAAGTTACGCACGGCTGCAAAGCTTTGGACTATAACGGCAATGTAGCTTGCTCTCAAAGGAGTAGTGTTCCTGTGACAGGTGTTCGCGCAAGAGCCGCCACTCTACAATATTCTGCGAGATGGCCCAATTTCATTGGCGTGCTAATTGTCAGATGGAATGGTTATACAGCGCACACAAACGTGGACGGAGTGATGCCGAGACGAGACGCATTGCTCAACTGCAACTGCAGTGGTTTATTTATAACGAGCAGAAGTTATACATACACGCTAAGCTACAGACCTGCCAATGACAGTTCTTTGAAATCCAAACACCAAATAAATAAACAAATAAACCTGAAAATACATAATTTTGCACTCTGCTTATTGCATACCTGCGTTCAGAGGATCAGTCTGACTTGTTTCACTTTTTTATTTTTGAAAAAAAAAAAAACTATGAGTGCCGTAGTCTCTGCAATTTTGTCTTTTGTTATTGTTTGGATTCCAGGGTATTCTCGTCAGCTGGTTCAGAGTAAATACGTTTCGATCCTTCTAAATGAATTATGAGTTATACGTTCAAGGTGGTGTCTAGTTTCTTCTTCACTTCATCCTCGTATATACGCGCTGTATCTTTTCTGAGATGCCATACAAGTTAACTACAGCCCCCCAAGCCAACGTTTCTTGATGAAGGGGAAGTTTGCTCTCAAAACACATTCTCAGTTTACAGCATGAGCACTTACATGGTGATGTTTCTTTTTTTCTTTTTCTTTTTTTATAGGAATTCGGGCGCATATTCACAATGTCGTCCTGAGTTACAATTGTTATTTCGAAATAGTATGAATTATAGCCAGCCCTAACGCTGAAAGTCTTATTAACGAGGGCGGCTTGTCTCAGGATTGGCTAGAACTTTCTTTTATGGCGAAGAAACTTGCCGATCAGCGCAGCCCTGCAGGACGGGAAATGCTGAGAGCAAGCACTAAATACGGGCGTTCGTGATTCAGTAACATGAACAGACCATGAGAGTGCCTTATCCGGCCAAGTTTTCCGTCTATAGAATAATAATAATAATAATAATAATAATAATAATAATAATAATAATAATAATAATAATAATAATAATAATAATAATAATTTAACGTGCTCTGGAACAATCATGAGGTCCTAGGGCAGGTGCACGCAAAAATAAAGCAAAACTAAACAATACCATCTACAGAAAAAATAATAATTATAAAACATTAAATAAAAAGAGCGGGAATGCACATAGAAAAATAAATAAGCAAAAAATGCGAAGAATAAAATGACAAGACGAGAATCGTGGAAAGGGAGTGAAAAATAAAAGCAATCTACACAACTATGTGGAAAGCTTCCTGAAAATGGGAAAGGGAAGAATCTGTACATTGTGAAAAACTATCTTAAGACAGTGCAAAGCTGAGATAAAAACAATGACAGTGCACATGGGCTGTCAAAAACATCAAGATCATGAAAATTAACATTATACAGACTTTGTATTCTGTGAATGGTGTTGAAAGAAAATGGAAGGTAGACGAAATGGTCGATTCTCTCTGGTTAACTTACCCGGAATCCGAAAATTTACACATCTGAGAAGCAAAAAAGCAGGATATCATACCGTGAACTAACTTGTAGAGAAATAAGGAGTCAGTGCGATTTCGTCGGCAGTGTAGTGATGTCAATGATATTAATCTGGCGGTGTTGGAACGAGATCCAGAGTAATTTATAGCAAAACGATGCTTGTAAATGCTTACGATTTTTTTCTGGACTCGCTCAGCGGCGTCACTGCCAGATTTAGCGATGCCATTCCAGATGACGGAAGCATATTCAAGTCTAGGAGGACATATTGCGATGTGCAATTTCTGGAAGGCTGTTGGAGAACTGAATTCTCGAGAGATTCTGCGCACACAACCAACAGAACGAAGGCCTCGCGTGGCAGTACGTTTAGTGTGAGCAGAAAAATTGAGCATGATGTCAAAAACAACATCGAGGTTACTGATATCATAAACCTTACATATTGACATGGTATTCAGAGAGTATGGAAGTGACACGATGGTTGTTTTACGAGCTATACTCATGAACTTATTGTCACACTATTCAGAGAAATCCAAAATCAATATGGGAGCCGACAGATGACAACACTTAGTTGGGTAATCTGGATGAACAGTAAAAGGACCTCAAGATTGCCTATCGAGGCACTTCCACTGTTAACCCTGATTACCCCACCATTCAGAGAAAGAACGCAAATCTGACTTCAGCAGGCGACAGTCGTTAGCTCAATGTATTTCCTTAGATATATTGATGTCATCGGCATACAAGAAAAAATAACGAATTGCAAAAGAAACGTTGTTAACATAAATTACAAGTAAGAGTGGGCCTAATACCGACCCTTTATAGGGACTCCGCGGAAGACGTTTGACTATTTACGGCAACGTAACTGTAATAAAAGTGCGTTGTTAAGAGCTGCAGCTCTTCACGACGCATTTTTATTCGAAGGAAAATTGGTAAGAAGCTATCGCACCAACTTTTAATGCAAAGTGAAACTCCGAATTTCGGAGAGTTGGGTCTTTACGAGACATGGACTCCGATAAAACAATGAATTTTCCGACGAAAAATTAAACTCCGGAATACACCCACCGAACATCGAGAACTCCCAAGACATGTATTTCTATAGTTATATAGTACATATAGTAAATACAGGTTAGTAAAGTTAGCGACTAAATATGGAGTCAGCACGCGTTGGTCGGTGTGTACGGTATGGCTGTAATGTGCTTGCACGTTTAGTGTTTGTTTTCTTTTGCGTGCGTGTGTGTTTATCCTCGTCCGAGGGTCAGCTGTGCGAGGTGGGTTGTGTGAAGCGTGCTGTGGACGTTTTCTCTTAAATTCCTCTCCTTCCTCCTTGTTTTGTTCCTTTCGGCCAACGCCACTCGATGGGCAACATATAGCTGTCGCAACGCCGTCCAGTCCCTGTCCTCCTCCCTGCCCGTACTTACGGCTGCCGATAAGCGCATCTCCCTATTCTGGGCGACCGCACTAACGAACATCCGATGTTCAACCCTCTCGGAGGACGCCCTCGACTTCGCGATACTGACCCGAAAGTGAGCTCTCGTTCTCATGCCCGTGGCCTGGCCGCGTTGCTCCAAGATTGCGCGCCGAGTGGAAAGCGAACGAACCACATTTCGCCGTCTGGGCGTGCGTCATTTCGTTTCGTGCATGACACTGCTGACGCGTCACTCGTTTTCGTGTTTCCAAGTGCGCAGCTCGAAATAGACTGCGCCCACGCTGGCCAGAGGGGATGTTCTATTTGTGTGTCCCCGGCATCTACACTCATCATCTTTGGAAGCGCTGGGCGTATTTTGATAGCTCGTCACTGATGTCGATTTGACTTCAGCGCAACTCCTGCTATAACTACCGTGTGGTATAATTAGTCTTGATTAGCCCGTTTAGGCGTGATTTATATTTTTTGAGGTTGTTTTTATAGTTTTTAACCGTGCTATGACGAAATAAGAAAGAAAAAAAAAAAGCTGCACATACTTGCCAGCGTGTTGTATTATACAGGAAAGAAAAGCATTCCTGTCACAGGAGTGTTGCCAATTCCTGTTAAAAGCATTTATTCTGAAAAACAGGCTCTGTTCGCCTTCCGTAAGTGTGTTTCTTGATGTTAATTGGTTCTTGCATGTCTCGCGAACCAATCACGCAGTGGGCGCTGTCGCCTATATTTGATTCTAAAATTGTGAATTTCGTGTGGTTATTCGTTAAAAGATGTTAAACTACAGCGCGAAACACATGGGACGGAAAGAAGTTCGTGGGCAACACGATTGCAGTTGTGCCTTCACGTCGTGATTATCACTGTGTTTTGGCTGGTTGTTTTGGCGATGATGTTGCTGACAATTGAAACTTTTAGTGACCATGATCGAAGTGATCGCACGCCAGTAAGAATATTCAGTGATACCGTAAGCGAAGGCACACCTATAAGCAGTGGCGCAACCAGGGGGTGGCACACGGGGCCCGTGCCACCTCCGCCCCCTTGAATTTCCTTCCATGGCATAGAGAGCTGCATACGACCATTTCAAAAAAAAAAAAAAACGCCCTCCTTCTCCCCCACCCCCCCAACCCTCGAAAAAATTTCTGCCTACGACCCCGCCTATAGGGTAATGTAGGTCAATTTATACCGCTTGGATATTTTGTTCTTTTTTTTCGTATAGCGTAGACAATAGATTTGTTATAGGTATAGTGAGCATATAAACATTATTGGTTGTTATGTCAATTACTTTTTGAACGTTATGCGTTGCAAAAACACGACGTTATAGCATGTACGTATATGGCACAACTTACGTGCATGGTTGTAAATCTTTGCGTTACTTATGTTGTGTGTTGGTTTTTTGGTGCCTCGGCCATTTCACTACAACCGTTGTCCTTCTCCTTGCAGAATGCTTCTGCTCGAGAGAACAAGGCGAGTCGGAACTGTTTTCTTTGTATCCTGAGTATCCCTGTGTTTGTCACGCTTTGCTTCGATCCTCGCCCTATTTCTTTCCTTGCACTTGTGCGACTTTTTTTTTCTTTCCTTGATACTGCGGACAATGTAACTAGAAAACAGTTGCATGTTTCACCTCGTGTGCCAAATTTTTAGTCTAACTAACTTACTGACAGCCTCTTTTGCCTGCGTCGCACTTGAATTCGAGCGCTGAACGAAGTGGCTTTGAAAAGAGGAATTAAAAAGGAAGAAAAAAAGCGCAGTTCAGTTACTGCCTCTCTCGATGGAGGGCACCTCCACAGTTCTGCGCAGGGAATGGGGGAACGGGAATTACAAAGACAGAAGGAAGGGGTAAGAGATTCGAGCCGAAAAAAAAACCAATAATGTGAATGTATAGGTCTTATGATCATTTTCAGGAAGAAAAAAAAAACCATCGTGTTTTTGCTCGTACTACTCCGTACCCGGGTAATAAAAAGGAGCCCTGTCGTAACCATTGACGACCACCGCATTTCTCAGCTGAACGGTCTACATCAGTGTTGCGGAATGGGCACCTCCATTCCGGTCCCATTCCATTCCGGGGAATTGCAACTTGCTGTCGTTCCATACTTTTCAATTTATCGGAATGAAAAAAAAAAAAAACTTGGCCCATTCCCACTCCTGGAATGGCCTGACAGGTTAATTCAATTACTACGGCTCCTCAACGTAGCAAATGCATATCTTGATAGTTTTATCGAGCTAAGAATGATTGTAACAACATATAGCCGATGCCATCAGGTGCATCACTGCAAAACTACGCGAAACACGTTACCATGGCTGATTGATTTTTGGGGTTTAACGTCCCAAAACCACTATATGATTATGAGAGACGCCGTAGTGGAGGGCTCCGGAAATTTCGAACACCTGGGGTGCTTTAACGTGCGCCCAAATTTGAGTACACGGGCCTACAGCATTTTCGCCTCCATCGGAAATGCAGCCGCCACAGCCGGAATTCGATCGCGCGATCTGACGTTACCATGGTCGAGGAATGGTGGTTTGGTGACTTATCTCGTGCAGTACAATCACACTACTAGTTCCAAAAGGGGAAGTTATCCCGCTACCTGTGGCATTTGCATTGTCACCACAATCTTAAAAAAAGCAAAGTTAGTAAACAGTTAGAAACGCATGCATTATTTACTTGCTTCGAGCGTATTCTACTATTTCACAGCTAGTAAAGCTTGAAACTTTTACCGTTACTAACCAGGAATGATTTTTTAGTGTCTTTTTTAACTAAGTAACTACTAAGCCACATACGTTGCCAGATCTCTCGTAAACACCACCGTAAATTTTGCAGCAATCGTGACACTCTTAAGAGCAATTTTAGACCAATCCTAACTTTGTCGGTTACTTCGGAATAAAAATTTTGTGTTAAGGTATGACACACATATATACAAGGGCAGACGACGATGTGTACAAAGCTTATATCATTTTTCTGAATTCTGTGGCTGCTAACCAGTACATATAGTGTGCTATTTCAAAGACGGAGCATAAATAGCCTTCAAACGGCTGCTACAGTATACGATACCGGCCAAGTCTTGATATTCTATGTGCGCGTTTGCGTGTATCACTGTACGTGTTCGTCTGTGATTCATTCGTGCATCTATGTATATTGCTGTGATGCGTACTTTTCATAATAATTACGCTAGTAATTAGGGGCCATTAATTAATCTACGTAAACAATTTCACTTCTCTGATTACCCTATATATGCTCCTGTAACTGAATTATCTTGATGTGGCAACGTACAGTCCTGGTCAAAAGTTCCCAGGCCACACTTCCATAGAAATACAGGGGATAGTGGCCTGGGAACTTTTTACCCCCCCCCCCCTCCTTGAATATGCACATGTAAACGCCCGTTAACTAAAAATTCAGTACTGTAATAATTATTCGAGTCAGCACTATTCACGAACTACTTCGCAAACTTGCAAGTTTCACTAATCAGCATTTTACTACCTTCACTTACTAGGAGGTTAGTGCTTTTTCTGACAAGTAAATGGTTATTATTTAGTTAGGGAATAAGGAGGGTTTTTTTATGAGAGTGCATACTTAAATGAATAATGTTTTAGTAATGTTTAAGCATTAATTGCATTAATGCTAAAATGACGACTTAGCGAAACGTCGCGTAGGGATTCGGGAGGCGCCGCCTTCGTTACGTTGGATCGCCTGCTTTGGCTGGCTACCCGAACCAATGCTTTCAAAAGTCTCTGTACGATTCATCTTGTACATCAGTTCATCGCACATGCAGTTTACACAGCACACAGTTCATTTTGTACGAATGTGTGTGGCGCTGGCCTACAGACCTTTGCGATACAGTTTCAGGCAAAGGCAACCCCATGTGTGTAGGCAGGAGGACAGTATTGCAAAAAAAAAAGGGGGGGGGGGGTTAATATGTGGCGAGTCTGCGTTCAAGCTGGTATACGAAAGCTTGCAGTAAACACAAGGCATCGCACCAGAGTCAATACGCATCACAACTTAGAGAAGCACTTTTTCGAATATGCGTCCGTGTCGCCGACGGCGGCAGAACCAACTATAAAGTGAACGATTGGGAGGGAGACAGCAGGCAGCTGAGGCGCCACCGAGGAGCAAAAAATCACAAGATGTAAGGGGGGGTACACCGCTACCGTATTGTTCCGCAAGACGGATACCGTGGCATAGAGCCGGGGTTATGCGAAGAATAGAGAAAAACTTTGGAGCAACACAGTTTATATAAGGACAGAATTATAGTTCGTACGCTGCTTAAAAATATACCATGCTTGTAATCAGCCAAGCCCCTTTTTAAACTTTATTGTGAAATTCGAGGGTCTGACTTACTAATGCTTGAAGTTTGAAAAACAGGAGGTCAACGAAAATGCGCTCTATTTTCGGAAAATGGCGTAATTCCATTCCCATTTCATACCAGGATCGTGAAAATGTGGAACGATTCCGTATTCACATTCTAATTCAGGAGTGGCAGCTCCGCAATACTGGTCTACATGCACCGCCAAGTTACGCACATCTATGCTGTACGCTTGCCAGCTATACAGGAGGCAGTCGACAATGGCATTTCTCTCTTCTTCTACTCGTTGACCTTGACCCTTCAGCTGCAGTCTTAATTCCCGAACTCTTACTTAGTAGCGTGTGCGTTTTTGTATGGAATGCTTCCTCCTGTTATGCGTGGCTGAGTGGTATCCGAGGTGGCTCTATGGAGAAGTAAAAGCGAAAAAAGAAATAGAATAAAAAGCTCGCGTGAGGAACTTGGCGAGTAAGTGAAACGAAGCAAGGGAGAGGGGGAGAGTAGCAACACTGCGTTTCTGAAGAACAGCCTCGATGGAAACGGCGTGCCGTAGACTTTAGTACCACTGTGGTTCTGCACGCGTGGAAAGGTGGTTGTTGCAGGAGAGACGTTCCACCAATGCTGCATCGCTCGACCGCCGCCAGTAAGTCAATAATTCGCATGGCGCCTTTCATACACGCGAATACTTGATGTCTATGGGGCTAGCGGAGACCATGGGAAAAAAAGGAAGCTGACTCCGCTGCACGTGTTGGCTCGCTCGATCGGGTGAAGAACTCCAGGAGATATATAATGTGAACAGCAGCGATGTCCTTCGGTAGTGGCGGCACACTGCCTATTATAGACCGAGGACAGTGACGTGGTGAACGGAGAATTGAAAACACACGTTAAGCGCAGTGCACTGCCATTTCATGACCAGCCGGCCATGTAATGCCATACCTTGTAATAGCACGTTACGTCATAAGCAAATGGCCAACTAACTGCTGCCATTATTGGACTGCAGAGGTCGATGTTTAAAAAAAGTGGGTAACCATTTAGAGTACTCGGTACTCTACTATGGGAGAGCTGAAAACTGTCCCTTGGGTCTCACATTTGATGAAGCCGCATCGACGGAAATTCTTATAGCGCATCGGCCACTGTATCCATATTTTGAGGGATGTTATTTACAGTCTCGCGCATCCTCCGGGCTGTACGCGAAGGTAGACAGAAATAATTATGCTAATTGCTAGAGTGGGAATAAAGGTAGTCGAAGTTTACTCACTCTACGCGAGCACTACACACGCACCAGTCGCTGGACAGACGTCGGTGCCCTTCAGCGACCTCTTAATCGATGCTGCTTCTTACACCGCCGATAAACAACCGGTACTCGAGTGGCCATGGTTCGATTGGAAGGCCGAGGTGTACCATGTATACGCAGTACTATATATCTAGCATTTGCTTCAAATAACGTCGCTTCCGGCGTTGATGCTCAGTGCGATAGGGAGACGTTGTGTCTCGGCGCTGCGTCGATATTTGCTGTGATGACAAACGGGTTTTTTTTCTTCTTCTTACGCACGCATTAAGCCTCAAGCCACGCTGAGGTTGACTCGCTGAATTGTTCAAGACAAATCCGCCACAGAAGAGTGGAGGGTGTATCTCCTGCTCGCAACTTTACTGAAATTATCTTATAAACTATAAACTAAGCAGCGCACAGAACAAGACGTACGAGTGTGTCGGACGTCAAGTAACTTGAGACACATACGACTACGTAATGCTTATGATTTTGTACAGTGACTTTGCCTCTATGTGCAGCCAGTTAGACCAAATAATGTCTGGGACGAAGGCCGGGAGTGGACGGTATGGTCGCAAATATACGAGCTGCATTGCCATGGCAATAGTTTTTATAGAGCACTTGCCGAGAAAGGCAGCTCCGTGTGGTTGCTGCCGTGCGTTGCACTTTCAAACGTGTGACTCGCGTTTGTCTGAAAGAAAAAAAACAAAAAAAAGAAAGAAAAGAAGAAAGAAAGAGAGAAAGGAAGAAAGAAAGAAAGAAGGAAAGAAAGAAAGAAAGAAAACAAAGAAAGAAAGAAGAAAGAGAGAGAGAACGAAGAAAGAAAGAGAAAGAAAGATGAAAAAAAAGAAAGAAAGAAAGAAAGAAGAGAAAAAAAACAAAGAAAGAAAGAAAGAAAGAAAGAATAGAAAAACAGAAAGAAAGAAGAAAAAAAACAAAGAAAGAAAGAAAGAAAGGAATAGAGAAGGAAGAAAGAAAGAAAGAAAGAATGAAAAAAGAAAGAAAGAAAGAAAGAAAGAGAAAAGAAAGAAAGAAGAAGAAAGATGCTTGCTTAATGGCCGAGATCTTCAGTAAATGCAAGCAAAACACCGTGACCTTTCGGGCTCGTGCCGAACCACAGCATGGTCTAAATCCGACCGGTGTTGTGGTCTGGGTCCTGTGGGTCTCGTCGTTGGTAGCTGGCTCCCATCGGACTCGTCCCTTATAGCGAGAAGCAATGCTTATATGGGAAAACAGAGAACAGACGTTTATTTACATTAGAGAGAGGTCAATAAGAAAGTTTAGATATATAGTGGCGTTCTTCGTACATGGCGAGCTCTCCCTCGAAAAAGCACCGAATGAGCCGTGGGGGCTCATTATAAAGGGTCTGTCCTCCCCAGATCCCTAGATCGGGGACCGCGTACAGATGGCACCGTCCAATCACGGACCACACATTACCCGCGAGGGTGACGAGCACGCACGGTCCACGCGAACGTTCAAAACTGAAGCGTGGTCACCGCACGGCCATGTGGCACGAACGCGGCTCCCCCCCCGTCAAGGTGTGTCGCTGGGCGAGGGGTCTGGAGTTGATGACTGCATCCATCGAAAGGGCCGCCGTAAACAAGCTTCAAAGGGTGCCGAACAACTCGTTCAATTAGCGGGACGATTCCCGGCCGCCGCCGCCGCCGTCATCTTCCAAAGAAGAAGCTGCACCGGTGGTCTCCCGAACTGCTCACGGCGCCGCGGCGGCAGGACGCCGCACCCTCCGGCCAGGTGGGAACAATACATGGCGGACACCGGCCGCCCACCCGTTTGGCGACTCAAAAGGAACATCAAAAGGAACGCCGATCCATTGTCAGACCTGGCGCCGGTCCTAACAGCCTCTCCGCCGGGGAAAGAAGATCCCGAGGTGCAGTGGCCAGCAGGTACTGTGCAGCGGGATCTGTATTGCAGCTTGTCGGCTCTTCCTCTATTATTTTTGTCCCGAACACTGGATCCGATGATCATTGACCAAGAGGGCGTTGCTCGCAGGGATGAGGTGACCCCTCTCCACCATATTTTCCGCCCACCACCAATGAGGAACTGCGGAAACTGCGCCGAAAGCACACCCACACACGAGCAAGCACACGGCAATTCCCTACTCAGAATCACCAGACTTAGATTCACCTGTGGAAGTCATTTCCTTCTACCTCAACTTTATTCCTGTGGCCCCCGCCGAGTCGCAACACCACATCAGCCACTTTTGAAGACATTAAACAAAACACTTGACACATGTTTGGATAAATACAGAAAACTAGTGGGCCTCAAATCGAGGATAGAAAGCAGAAAATCGTTTTGAAGCCCTCGGGGTACTAGGGACAACGACTCAGACCATCTGCGTTGCTGTTGAGTTTACCCTTCTTGTAATGGATATCAAAGGTGTATTGTTGAAGAGCTAAGCTCCAGCGCAAAAGACGGCCGTTTTTCGATGACATGGACTGTAGCCATGTGAGGGGACAGTGGTCAGTCTCTATTGTGAACCTAGAACCGGCGATGTAGCAAGCTAGCTTCTGCACAGCCCAAACAACGCAGGCACATTCCTTTTCTGAGGCACTGTATGCTTCCTCACGAACAGAAAGCTTTCTACTGGCATACAGTACAGGGTGTTCCTGGTCGTTCTCTCCCCTCTGACAAAGCACGACACCCATACCCCGGTCGCTGGCGTCACACTGAAGAATGAACGGCTTAGAGTAGTCAGGCGCGCTCAACACTGGCTGACTTTTTAGTGCCTTCTTTAGCGTAGAAAATGCATGTTCCTTGGCCCCATCCCATTTTACGGTCTGGGGTTCAGTCTTTCTAAGAGCGTCTGTCAAGGAACTTGCAATGTCAGAGTAACGCGGGATATACCTTTGATAATAACCGGCCAATCCAAGAAACGACCGAATGTCTTTCTTGGTTCGTGGTTGGGGAAAGTTGTCTATTGCGGCCAGCTTTACTTCTGACGGCCGGCGGTAGCCTTGGCCTATTACATGCCCTAGATAAGCTACCTCAGCGCGCCCCAATTGGCATTTCGCAACCTTCACTGTTAAGCCGGCCTCACGCAGACGACATAGCACAGCTCGCAAGTGTTTCATGTGGTCTATCCAGGAAGAAGAAAAAATAGCAATATCATCTAGGTACGGGAGGGCAAAGTCCTCCATACCCTGTAACACTTTGTCCATTAGGCCAGAAAAGCAATAAGGGGCATTCTTTAATCCGAAACTAAGGACCTTCGGCCGAAATGTTCCCATCGGGGAAATAAACGCCGCAAGCCTACTAGCCCTTTCAGTTAGAGGCACCTGCCAGTATCCCCTGACTAAATCCAAAGTCGAGATGAAATTGGCACTGCTGACTTGCTCAAGCCTTTCCTCAATATGCGGAATTGGATAAGTTTGGTCCTTTGTAATCGAGTTGAGCCTCCGATAGTCAATACACGGTCGCGGCTCTTTCCCTGGGACCTCAACCAAGATCAGAGGCGAGGTGTAATCACTCTCTCCTGGCTCGATCACTCCTAGCTCGAGCATTCGGTTTATCTCCGCGGCCATTATTTCCCGTTGCCTCGGGGAAACGCGGTAAGCTTTAGAACGAATTGGTTCCGAAGATGTCAGCTCAATATCATGAACTAGGGCTTTGGTTCTGCCAGGTGTGTCTGAAAATGTTTCTTTAAAGTCAAACAATAGTTCCTTCAGTTCCGCTTTCTGATCTGGCTCCAACTCCGCCTGCTCTACCAGGTTACTAATAGTCTCGCCAATGTCTTTGTTTTCTGTTGTTAACTCCGGGAAATCAATAGGCATTTCTTCCGGTTGATTGAGCGACATGTTTACAACGGCATGCCTCTGCTGGTACGGTTTGAGCAGATTAGTGTGGTACACCTGTTGCGTTTTACGCCTTCCCAGTCCAGTAACCAAGTAATTTGTGTCTGACAATTTCTGAACTACCTCAACAGGTCCCTCCCACTGGACCTGAAGTTTATTCTTCAGTGAGGGTTTCAGTATCATCACTTTTTCCCCTACTCGAAAGCTTCGCGTCCGGGCTGTCTTGTCATAATAGCGCTTAGCGTTGTTTTGAGCTCTGCGCATTTCCTGCTCCGCTAGTTCTTGAGCTGCGTGAAGTCGGTCTAACAGCTCAAGCACGTATGCTACTACCGAAGGGTCGTCCGCCCGGCCCTCCCAAGATTCTCGAACAATGCGAAGTGGGGAGCGAAGAGCACGTCCGTAAACAAGCTCCGCAGGCGAAAACCCTGTTGATTCGTGAGGAGCGATCCGAAGCGCGAACATAGCTGCGGGCAAGCAAGCCTCCCAATCCTCTTTTTGCTCATAACAAAGGGCGCGTAGCAGCCGTTTCATGACTGAATGTACCTTTTCTACAGCATTTGACTGAGGGTGGTACACTGAACTGTGGATGATTTTAACGCCACACTTTTCTAGAAATGTCGAGGTTAGTGCACTTGTAAAAACAGATCCCTGGGTCGGACTGAATTTCTGCGGGGAAGCCTACACGTGCAAAGATAGATAAAAGCGCTTTAACTACCTCCTCCGAGCTGAGCTCCTTTAACGGTACTGCTTCCGGGAATTTCGTGGCCGGGCAGAGCACGGTGAGTATGTGCCGGTAACCCGGACTGCGTTACAGAAGTGGACCCACTGTGTCTATAACTAGCCTGCGAAACGTTCTGTGATAATGGGGACCAGCTTCATAGGTGCTTTAGCCTTATCCCCTGGCTTGCCAACGCGTTGGCACGTGTCGCAGCTTCTTACAAAATGCCTCCACCTCCGAAAAGCAGCCGGGCCAGTAAAACTCCCGTAACAAACATTCTTTGTTTTTTTGATGCCGAGATGCCCTGACCACAAACCTCCGTGGACCAGGTGCAGCAGCTCCTCGCGGAAAGGATAACGGTACGACTAGCTGATTAAACCGAACTCCTTTCG